>CAWUFW010004610.1:0-1452500 GCA_963921515.1 Calotriton arnoldi | reverse complement strand
TGCAGGCTATCTTCAGCTGGATCCTTGCTTCAAATGGGAGCCGCCTTATATGTTTTAGCTCTGGTGTAATGTGGTCGAATCTTCTAGATCCCATGATGAGCCTAGCAGCTGTGTTAAAGGTGGCCATTAGCGATGCCAACCTTAGTTTGGGTAAGCCGGCAAGAGTAGCACTCCCGTAGTCTAATCAGAAAATGACTAGGGCTTGGACTGCTAACAAAGTCAACTGGGGGCAAGAAGGGTTTAATTTTCCTCAGGGTGTTCAGTTGATAATTGGCTCCCCTGCTGGTTGCACTGATATGATCTTGCATATTCAGGTATTTGTCCAATCTTATACCTAGTGATCTAGTAGAATCAATAACGTGGGGGGTCCAGTTAAGAGCTGTAAGTTGTTCGAGCCATTCTTCTATGGGGGCAGAGTGATTGTTGTGGACGATCATGAGGAATTCCGTTTTGAGTGTTGAGCATAAGGTGATTGGGACTTAACCATTGTTGGGTTTTCAGTAGGGTGCAGTTGAGAGTTTTGATGTCTAGAGTGAGGAACTTTTCAAGTACAATTGTTTATCATTCTCGTTCATGTGGTAATGAATGTTTGAGTGCTTCAGAATTTCGGTAAGAGGTTCCATGTACAAGTTGAATAACGTGGGTGACAGCGTGGATCCTTGGGCACTCCAGTCGAGACTGGGGCGATGTCAGAAAGGGTTTGATTAACTTTGATTCTTTGAGCTTTGTTATGGAGGAACGAAGCAAACCAGTTTAAAACGGGACCAGATAGGCCCATCCTATTCTCCAGAAGGTAAATCATGTTGTCATGTTTGACCGTGTCGAACACAGAGGAGAGATTAAGAAGTATAAGCAGGCAGGGTTCATTCTGATCAAGCAATCGCAGGGCATCATCTAGATTGTGCGTTTAGAGCTGTGCTATGTCCCGTTCTGTAGCCAGATTGGCAATGGTCAAGGAGATGAAACTGCTCAATGTGGTTGCAGAATTGCAGGTGTTCGCATTTCTCTAGTAACTTTGTTAGGTTCGGGATGTTGGTGATTTGATGGAAATTCTTCAGTTTGGACATGTCCGAATTTGATTTTTTTTAGGATTGGGGTGACCTGTCCTGTCTTTAGGCAATCAGGAATCATGCCCTGAGAGAGGGAAGTATTGATAATCTTAGACCAAAGTGGGAGTATGGAAGATCTAAGTTCTTTGATGAGCTTGGTGAGCAGAGGATTGTTGAAGTGGCTGGAGGGTTTTATTGATGTTACTGTTTTGAGTATATCGGCTTCATCTGGTAGTTTGAAGGCACTCCAAGTAACATTATTTTTAGTAGTATAGCCATTGTGAGGGTATCCCAACAGGTGCTGCACCGGAAGAAGACTGCGCTGGACCTGGGTTAATAGATGTTGGGAGGTGAGTTGCAGATCTGATTCAATTCTCCTAGTCTTTTCTATGAAATAGGCGGAGAATTCACCTCCGCTTGGCGGTGACCCATCATCTACCGAATGGAGATTAGTTTGGCAAATAACTTGTTGTTTGACGATTTAAAATAGTTTTTTGGATCCGTTTTTTGCATTGTCTTGTTGCGCCGTAAAGTATTGTGCTATTGAGCTTAAGGTATATTTGTTTTTAGGAGCTTCTTGTTGACCTCGGGTTTTTGAGGTGTATTATGGAGGCATGGATCCTGCCCTCCGGGACCGACTTTAGAAAACCCTGCTCTAGACCATTGTCTGTGTTTAAGAGCTTGGCCCTCTCTCATCAGCACCTTTTCCAAGATGAGGAGGGAGATTAGGTAGTGATCTAACCAATCACAGGGGGATATGGTTTCAAGTTGTATGGCATTATCCTTAGTGATGATTAGTTCAAGGGTGGAACCTCTTTTGTGAGTTGGGCCATTATATGTTTGGGTAAGGTTGAGGTCCGAAAGGAAGGCCTGGAAGGTGTTGAGTATAAGGGCTTTTGAGTCGTTCCATTGAATGTTGAAGTCCCCAAGGAAGATCTGGTTCATGTGTTGGTTGGAATTGGAGGCGATGGTCTTCATTATTTGTTTGATGAAAGGTAGGTGGTTTCCCAGGGGGTGATAAATCGTGTGGAGTTTGCACCCAATCTTGTCATTGTTCCATATTTCAATACCTAGGTATTTGCAAGCTGGTATTGGAGCAGTTTGCGCATGTTTCAAGGTGATCATGGAGCGGTAAATACATGCTATGCCATCCCCAACTCGTCCACATCTGTCCAATCTGATGATGTCATAGTTGTTTGGAATTAAATGCCCATAATGGGTGAGGAGGTATCATTGAGCCACGTTTCAGTTTAGATTAGGAGGTCATGGTCTTGTGCTAGGATGAGATCTGTGAGGTCAGCTGCGTGTCTGACCGCTGACCTGCAGTTAAGAAGCATAGACTTGATATGAGATTTAGTTACTAATGCTTCATGGTGTGTTATGGGGACAAGTAATAGATTATGCTTGTTCATGGTTCTATAGTTGAGACTGGGTTCTCTGAGTGGGTTTGAGGGAATAGTCCGGATAGTGACCGGCGAGTGCGACGAATCCTTATGTGTAGAGGTATATGATAACAAAAGGGAGTGAATGTCAGCATCAGATAAATAGTCTGTAACCCTCTAGGATATGGAGGTGGGGTTGAGATGGGGGTCAAGATGGGGTTGAGATCTCCAGTGCCAGATCTGTGAGTTCTCATTGATCGATGTCTCATGCCTTTTGGGTGGATTGTATTGTTTTGTGTGTTGTGTCCTGTTAACCCCAGGGTCAGGTTGGGATTCCAAAGCTTCTCAAGCTTCGCAGTGATGAATATGAGGTTCTGGAGATCGGCTTTAACTAGCTGAAGGTCTTGACTAAGATTAGCAAGTTTGTCCTCAAGGGAAGGAGTGTCCGCAATACAGCTGGGAGTGTAGTGTGGCCTGGAGATGGAAGATGTGAGTGGGCGGGGGAGTGTTCCACAAACTGGAAGGGTCGTAGTAGGTGAGGGATGTAATAGGGGAAGTGATTGGAGGATGGGGTCTACTAGGGGTGTACTAAGAGAGATGATTAGAGGAGGGGGAGGAAGAGGTCTCCTTGGACCGTCAGCGACGGGCATCATGTAATGTAGGGCGGTTGCTGCCAGCATGTTGGAGGTCGAGTGGGTCGCCCATTGGGGCGCAGCTGTAGTGGGAGAGGGGGTGCCCTTGATCGAAGGAGGGCGATTAGTAGTACTGAATATCTCCTGGTTAAGGCTGTTTACAATTCTCAAGCTGTAGGCATTAGTTCCCGCCCTTCTGTGAACTGAGAGAAGGGGCAGGTCAGATAAGTGGAATATGGGAGAAGGGCAAGAATCATTGCTAGGAGTAGATGATCTGGAGCCATCAGCGACAGCTCCAGTGTTGGAGTAGAGAGAAAGTTCACGAGGAGGCATAGGTGAAATGTTAGAGGTGGGACTGGATGATGCCTGTGTTTCCTTTGCGGAGCAGGGGGAGAGACGTTGATTTATAGAGGTGATGTGGACATTATTCAACACCATATTTTTGATCCTCGTGAAAATTTCGTCAAACCGGTCAAGATTCCGGTCAGATGATTGAATGAGAACGTTCCCATTATTGTAAAGGGAGATGGTTGCTTCTGCCATGAAGACCAGTGAGGGTATTATGAAGATACGTAGACCATGTGGTGTTTTCCTAAAAGTGTTAATCTGGAGAACTGAGGCTACAGCTCTTCTCCATTTAGCTCTTCTGCTGGTGAAGAAGATTAAATCATTAACCACAACTAATTTTTTTTAGCACAAAAATAGGCATCAGATACAAGTGTTTTATAGTTTCGTTTGAGTAGTTTGTTTGAAGTTCTTGGCTGCATTTTTAGATAGGTTAGGGGGTATTTAATCTTGAACGCATTGCAGCCCACCTGTGCCAGCAAGCTATCGCTAGTACATAGTTGATCTGATAGAGACGTCTAGCCGCAGATTCCTTAACTTAGAATATTCCCAGGCATCAGACTGGATCCGGAAAACTTTTCCTCAGCAGCATCTCTGCGCGCAGAGGGGCGGCGCTGCCCGACTCCGCCCTGACGTCGTCCACGGACGTGACGTCAGCGGAGTCATATATGCCCCTCCCGGCGCGCTGACACCAATTTTCTCCTTTTCCGCGTCCCAACGTGGACCCTGGAAAACCTGCAGTTCCTTGGCCTGGTTTTTAGGCCTTTTCGACACCTTCGGTGTCGCCGGAACAGTGTGCAATGCCTTCGGGTTTTAAGGCTTGTGAAGCCTGTGCGCGTCAGATGTCTGGCACTGACCCGCATCTCATCTGTATGTGGTGCCTCGGCGTGCACCACGACTCCACACAGTGCGACGCCTGCCAGAGGATGAAGCCCAAGTCCCTCATAGAACGCCGTATGAAACTGCTGGCCGCACGGCTGTCCGGTCCAGCACCTTCGCGTCGCCGCTCTCCCCTTCCGGATCGGGCTCAGTCCAGAGGTCGTTCCTGCGAACGTTGTTCGAGGGCAGGTAAGCGCAAACACAAGCGGCAAGCACGGAGGTCTTCCTCCCATTCGCATACCGCTGGCGCCCGCTCCTCTCGCTCTATGCCAGGTACAGGCGCTCGGCAGTCGCTTCCTCCATACCCTCCCTTTCCGGGGGTTGGAGCGTCGCGTGCCCAAATGGAGGCTTATTCTCTTGCACTCCAGTCGTACTTTGGGTCCCCACCTCTCCCTGGAGCGCCTTCGGGTCCCAAAGAGGTGGAGGGCACTCATGTCGGGTCCTCGCCGGCGGATTCTTCCTCGGCCCCGGCTGTGTGCATCGACCCCGGCTCCGGAGACGATGCAATGCCTACGGGCCCCGGACCACTGGGTCCTCCCAGTCGCCCGTCCAGCCCACCCAGTCGGTCTTCGCATAGCCCTGAGTGGCTTCCTGCGCCAACGTTGGAGGCGACGCCGGGACCGGCGACCGGCTCCACGCCCGGCTCCACGTCCGGCTTGACCAAACGGGCACATTTTGCACTGGGATCAATGTCGGACGGTGTCCGGGTCGAGTCCCCTCTGGAGGTCGTCGGCGTCCAGACAGCTCCAACCCCGCGTCGATCGACGCGGGCGTCACCGTCCCAGCTTCCTCCTCCTCCCGACTCCTCGGTCGTCACTGCGTCCTCCACACGGCGTCCATCAACGCCGGGGCAGGCAGTAACGCCTCCTGGTCAAGAGGTTGACGCTTCTTTGGATTCCCCGGATCGGGGGCCCATGGTGCAAGTGCCTTGTGTTACCTGGCCTTCGGGTCAGTCTCCGGCTCCTCCACTTTTGTTGTCCAGTGGACGGCTTAGTCTTCAGCCGTCTCCTACCGACGGCTTATTATCGCCTAGCCGAATAGCAACGGAATCTGGTGCTGCTTACGCACGTGCCATTCACAGGGCGGCTGCTATTCTTGGTTTTCAGCCGCCTGTGGCCCCCCCTGCTGTCTGATCCCTTAATGGATCTGCTCCATATGGAGCCTATTGACGTAGAGCCTTTGCTGCCATTTGGCAGCTCTCTATTTGACATTTTGCGTGGCTCATGGGCAAGGCCCTCTTCTGGTGACCCTGTTGAGCGGGCTATTGCCCGTAGGCACCGTCCTGCTCCGGGTGATCCACTCTGCCTGTCCACTCACCCTACAGCTCAGGGGCTCGTTGTTCAGGCGGCTTTTACCTTACAGTCTTCATCCGCCTTGCCATTATTACCTCCCACTAGGGAGTCTAGGTGGATGGACGCGTGTGCTCGGCAACTTTTTGCCTCTGCCAGTGCAGCTATCCGCGCATTGAATACTGCGTGTGTGTTCGCACGTTCATCCTCGACCCTTTGGGACCTGGTTGAGACTCTTCTCCCTTCTATTCCTGAGGAACCGCGGTCACAGTTGCTTCGGCTTCTGCTTGATGGCAAGGGAATGGCGCAATTTTCGCTCCGTTCTTCCATTGATGCCACTGACTCTGTGGGGCGAGTTCTTGCCCGGTCTGAGGCTTTGTGCCGCCATGCGTGGCTGCGCGACAGTCGCTTCACAGATAATCTTAGGGATGCCCTCAGGGATTTACCGTTTAATGGCGTGGACCTTTTTGATCCCCACACGGATTCGGCTGTCTCCCGTCCGGATTGCCATAACTTCTGCACTGTTTTCTACAGTTGTTTTCCTGAACCTCTATCACAAACGTGTATAGTAGGTTTCCAGTTGGTGTCCACAGCTGTTCGGCCTTCACTAATTGGGTACATTTCAACCGTATAGCTGGTTTAATCTTCCATTGCTGTCTATGGCTATCCAGCCTTCTCTGATTTGTTGGATTTCAGCCGTATGGCTGGTTTATTCTTCTGTTCAGTCCTCTGACTGCGTGATTTACCGAAGAGGATCCCCTTATCAGGGGTTGACACTTACCCTATGTGGGGTATATGCTGGTGCTGGGCGACTGCCTTGCCTTAGTACGCTCCTGTGGAGTATTCCTCGTGGACATCCTTCGGGGAGTTCCTCCCTGTCTTTTGTCCTACGATCCTATTATTAGCATCGTCCTGTCACGCTTCGGGTGCCTTTGCTCCCGCTTGTCTGTAGTGCTTCTGTCACTCACATCGTCTCCGTCGCTGTGCGGCAATGTTTATTACTATTAGCACAAACTTGGACATGCAGCCCTTATTGGGCTCGTCCTCCAAGGTACTAACTCTTCTACAGCGGTTCTTTCCGCACTCCGTGCTGCCCCGCACGGATGTTTCCACACTTCTGCTTGGTTCATACTGTGCTTTTTCATAGAGCGTATTTCTTCGAAATACTTGGTTCTTCTGGTCCGGGGCACTTATATTGATCCTGACTGTAGAAACCGTCGTACCTCTAACTTACAGCGCACCGTGGTTCCTCCCGAGCAAGGAAGGGATGTTGCTCTTCCTTCCTGCGGTGTCCGTGGTCGCTGACCCAGTCTGCTTGTGCCACCACCTCTATGTGGTGCTCGGTTGCTTGGGTTCCCTTTTTGGCCGTTACCCTCTTGATGTCGTGCGCATCTGAGCTGCTCACGTTTCCCTGCAGGAGGCCTTTCCTTTCTTCGTCAATCGCTGTGTAGGTGCCTTCCGGTATGCTTCCATGTCTTACAGTGTCGCTCCTACTTTAACACTAGGCTGTGTGCCATTGGCCCTTTCGCCGGAGGTACCAGACCGCCTATGTCTTGGCGTGTCTTCCATTTTACTACCGGCCTTTTGGCCCTGGATGGGTCGCCTGCCAATGTTGTCGCCTGTATCTAGCTGATGCAGCTTGAAAAATGATTCTTCTGCTAGTCTACATACTGGGCCAGTATGCGCCTTCTGTCATACCGGTTGCCATCTCTCTGGATTTGGCTTGCAGGCAACACATTACATCTGGTGGATTTTTCACGCTCTAGGTCCTGTTCCACTTCTGGCGGTGTCATCAAATTACTTTTAACTCCAGCATACTTAGTATGCGTTTTCTTTGTCCATACCGGCACTTGCTGGCCAGGAGTCAGCCTTTTGCCTTCGTTGCCCCCTGTATCTTGCAGGCGCAGGTTCAACAGTGTTTTTTCCACTGCTTTATCTGGTCGACTGGTGATCGCTTTTGCTTCTATCAGCACCCGGATCCTGCGGATCCCTCGGGCCCTCGGCTCCTGCGGATCCCTTGGGCCCTCGGCTTTGTTCTTCTTCCGTTCTCGGAGTTGTGAACTCCTGCTCCAGCACGCCGTTCTGGCTCTGGGTTTCCCTCTCTTACCCCGTTCTACACAAAAGGGGTTTTCGTGCTGTTCTTGGCGGCTTGTGGTACCTTTGCCTTCCATTGCTCTCCGCTCTTTTCTGAGCTTCATGGTCTAGGAGTTGGCTGCGCTCACATTACTGTCCCCGCTGTGCTTCGTCACATGATTGACAGCACTGTTTTAGTCACTTTCTTGACGGCCAAGTTCTCTCTAGGACTTGGAGGGGTTCAGTCGCAGACCTGCCTCCTCTATGGTATGGCTTTGGTATCTATTCTAAGTTAAGGAATCTGCGGCTAGACGTCTCTATCAGATGAACGAGTTACTTACCTTCGGTAATGATGTATCTGGTAGAGACATAGTCTAGCCGCAGATTCCTTAACGCCCGCCCGTCCTCCCCGTTCTGCGAGGACCTTTTCAGGTTGGGCTTTCTACGCTCGCCTCCCTTCGGGTGGCTTGTTCCTTCTGCAAGTGATGCTTTCACTTCGTTCACAAACAGAATGCTTCATTCTGCTTTCATAGCTCTTCTCCGCCCATTTTTCGTTATTGGTCGGTATGCTCATGTGTCAGGTATCCTTTACATCCCTACGCCCTGGGTTGTACAGTGTGGGTTCTCTTCGCGTTTTTCCCCACCCCCCGCTCTCCCTTTCTTTATCGCCTTGGGGTTTCTTTCCACCCCTATGCACCATTGGTTTCAGGCCTGTTGGCTCTGCCACATTTTTTGGGTCTCTTATTGGGGATACAACGTCTCTTTCTGGTGACGTTTTGTGGTCAATTGTCCGGGCTTCTATGTCCGGACTTGTTGTCCTTCACCGTTGTATATTCCAGTTGCGGTCTTTCTGTCGCCTGCCATGATGTTTTATACATCTTCCTTTACCTCCCAGGGTAATTGGCCTTCCCTTTTGCGGGGTTGTTTCTCAGAGCGGTGCTCTGCTCTTTCCCTTTATTAGTTTACAATATATGGTGCCTGGCGCTTTCCTTTATGGTGCTGTTTTTCTTCATTCCATGTCTTTTCATCATTTTTACACACTGTTCCCATTTTCTAACAGTTTTTTTGGTGGTGGCTCCGCGTTGTGACACGGAAAGGTTTCTCCTACGAAAACTGATGTCAGCGCGCCGGGAGGGGCATATATGACTCTGCTGACGTCACGTCCGTGGACGACGTCAGGGCGGAGTCGGGCAGCGCCGCCTCGGCGCGCAGAGATGCTGCTGCGGAAAAGTTTTCCGGATCCAGTCTGACGCCTAGGAATATTCTAAGTTAAGGAATCTGCGGCTAGACTGTCTCTACCAGATACATCATTACCGAAGGTAAGTAACTCGTTCTTTAGCTCCATGGTGCCTATTGATACAATGGTTTAAGGGTTTAAATTGACCTAATTGATTAAATTGTCCCACTGTGAGTGTACCAGGTTGCAAATTAATAAATGTCAAATGCAGAGGGGGTTGAAACAAGTGCTATATGAGGGGGTATATTGGAAGGGAGGAAAATGTAGCTCAAGTCCTGGAAAACTTCTAATGCGGAAACTGATCTAATATAGAAATGTATCTCATACCCTGAAACTCTTCTAAAAAGGCAGGATCATGAGTGGCAGTGAAAAGGCTCCGTTATTAGGGCTAGCAGAGGCTTCAGTTAGATTAGGAGTCAGCCCATTACCATTGAAAGATAGCTGCCACATTGGAGGCTCATGAGTTACTGTCATGATGGTGTGCGTAAAGTCCTTCTTTTCTTTCCTAAGTCTTAGAATGGCTTAAGTCCTATGTAAATTTCACTACTGGTGATAGGGCTGCCATCTTAAGGTTGGGGCCTTCGTTAAGGGAAGTGGAGAGAGGGACCCCAAAATTGAGGGCTAGCCAAGCGCAGTGAGACCCCTACTGAAAACATTAAAGCCATGAAAAACTATGAGCGACGCTAATTCAGTCGTAATCCAATCCAGCGTAATCAGAAGAGCAGAAGAGGCGAGGGCTCGCAGATCGTAGGGGAGCAGTGCTCGATTCCAGTCAGGCACTGTCAAAAGAAAAACACAGGAAGGAGGCCTGTCAGAGGTCAACAATGCTCAAGCCGCTTGACTAGACACTCCTGAAACAATAGCCCGGACCCACCGATACCATGTCAGAGGTTGTCGTGGGTCTCCGATCTCCCAAGGGGTGTTCTTCGTGGCTCTGCACTCCTGTCATGGAAAGTCACAAAAAGAAACTGACGACAGCACACTGGGGTGGCGCCTATACAGGCACCATGCATGTCCCTTCCGGCGTCGACGACGCTACGCGGAGCCGAACGACACCACATACTGGCACGCAGGGGTACTGATCACAAAAATATTCCAGATCCAGTCTGACACCTGGGGATAATTCTAAGGTAAGAAATCTGCAGCTAGAGTCTCTGCCAGATAAGGAATTACTGAACATAAGAAACTTGTTCTTTAATCCAGTCTCATTTTGCCCACTATCACTGGACAGTATATTGCATTAAAAGCACAATGTGATTGTAAATGCCCCCGAAAAGTAATGCTGGTTGCTTTAAATGTAGATGTGTTATTTATGCCTATTGTGTTCATTACCATGCTAATTAATGTTACAATCCTTTGATAGCACATCAACGCAGGTATGTTCTATTGTGGTGCAGATGTTGCACACCATTTGTACTAACATTCAAATGTGGCTCACTGCTCACAGAAGGTTGGGAACCTTGACATAGGCCGATACAGTTCATGGAACGATAAGTCCGTCTCAAATTAATGGGAGCTTTCAGATTACCCAATATAAAGTGAGAAAGCAAAGTTTAATGTGCCCTTTTGCAAGTCTTGAAAATTGCAAAATATCTCTAACCCAGTCACACTGTATGAAAGTCTGTGCCTCAACCGTAGAGCCTCCCACTGCTTGGGGGAGTGGTGGGAGGTTCCTCAATCCCCCGAATTGCCAGACAGTTACAAGCCAAAATAACAGATATGTTGTAAACCACATAATTTGGAAATACAAAGGAATAGGTCAGAATTGGACATATCAATAGTTCTGAACACTTGAGAATGATATAATTTGCAGAGTGTAATTTAAAGGATGCCTTAGACAGTCAATAAGGCTTGCATACAAACCAACATGAGGCTTACAATCAAAGTAAGTATTTAAACTAGGCAGCCCAAAAGGTTCAAATATTTTTTTTCCAACCAACACGTGCATCAAACGTGAACACAAAATAATGGGGCACAAAAAAATAATTTTAATAAGACTATACCATGATAAAATCTTGACTCTCACATTCATAGAAGATTTAGATATTTTGCAGTAGTCTATAACCTGTCAACCGCATATTCACACTACATTATATTTAACCCCACCAATAAACTAATAAGTTTCAGTAAGATCGCTTAGTAGAAATTTGCTATTATTTGAACAAATAATAGTGTTGTGGCTGCAACAGTTACTCCAAACCAGAGAACACCCAATAAATATCCACTGGAACTGGCCCATCATGATCTTGTTGTAGGGATTCTGCACATATACAGAGCTATGCACAGGATAATAGGACCTCGGAGTATAGTGGTGAACCAACCATGCACCGTAGTACCCACAATCCCAATCCGACTAGCTTTAGCGTCTCATTAGCAGCGATGCTACCAATGATTAGACATAACCCAGAACACGGTCTCTCTCTCTCTCTCTCTCAGGACTCGCGGGAGCAAGAACACCCTTTCATAACTCACTCATACTTGTCCACAACGTGCGTAATAAGAGACACAGTATAGTTTAAAATGTTTATTTCAACTATCGTGCTCTAAGATACAGTACACGTGCCAGTACTATCAGCATAATGCATAATGATAAAATAAGAAGCATAGTTACAATTCCATAGAATACAAACGGGATAAGCATGTCATAAAGCAGTGGATATAGGGCTAAATGGCCTTACCACCCTCCCCGTACTATTAACTAGTTTATTATATAAATAGAAGACCTCTGGGCGTTGTCAGGAGAACCCTCATACCTCAATATCTAGATGCAAGGTTTACATCATCAGACAAGCACAGCTCTTCTCCCTGGAAAGGTTTTTCTCCAAGTGCCACAAACAGCGAGATCACAATATTAAAAGCACACGAATTCTTCCAGTGCAGCTGTATTTTGTGTTATGTCTAAGTGCGAGGGGCTGACCAGATCAGCAAGAACAAGGGATGTTGTTTTTCGACCTTGTACATGTTGTGCAGACGAAACCCACAGGGAACAGGAGAAAAGGTGAAAGGCAAAAAGGCAGACAGTTCTAATATAGCCGGGCACAAGCCGAGGCTGGAAAAACAGTCACAAAGTAACGTGTGCAAAAAGGCATCATGGCAGCCAGGCCTAAGCTAACTTAGCAATGCAGACAATGAGGCCACAAACCACACTACACCCTCCCCTGGACAGTCCATAGGCCAAGACAGAGGACGAAAACAGAGTTCAGATAGATGGAGCAGAACAGAAACGGCTATTGTGGAATAGTCCCCAATGAAGGACAATGAATGGGAGGAGAAAAAAAAATAAATGCAGGATAAAAAATCCCAGTGAGGCAGGACGCTGAAAGCGGAGGCCCCCTAATCCAATAGAGTGTAAGTGCAGAAAAACGCCACACCTTCCAAGAGGACATCGTTGGAATCGTCAGAAAAAAGAGACGCCATCCAGTTCAACAAATCAAAACTGCATTCATGTTCCTCGCAAGAGGGAGCAGTGATCAGCATTGCGGGACCACTTGCGTGATACTCAATATAACTTTGCTGTAGGAGAGTCTGAGCAGCCGCCCAGACATCCCATTGCGCAAAATTCCAAGTGCAGCCGCACGCGCCTTTAAGCCCTCACCAGAACAGTCCCGTTCATGGGCCTCTAAGGGACCCATCAACTGGCTAAAATCCGGGTCCGACAGAGACGTATTGGAAAGGCAAAAATCCAAGGACCAAGAGAAAGGACATCGGATGCAAGACATCACAGGTTGCACGCAAGTGAAATACGCAAAGCGAAAAGAGAGTCTATAGGACACACTGAGTGTCGCCAATGGTAGGATGCCGAATCCGATGAGGATGCGTTCACGGAGCATCCGGAGTCGACCTTGGTCGAGGAGGCCCCCAGGAAGTGCAGCCATTGCGCATTAAACAGACCAAAAGCAATATACCAGCCGCTAAGGCGAGGATCAACGGAAAGCCGCCAAAGACGCTGGAAAAAATTGAATGAATAAAAGCCGGTATTACACCAAAGATAGTTTGAAAGGAGGTAACAAGGCCAGAGCCCACAACTTTAAAAAAGTGCACAAGACCTTCTGTGCGTGATGCATTGAAAACACGGTGAATCAGCTCACCGAAATGTTGTGGGAGGTTTGTGTTCAAAAGGGCCTGTATTTCACTGTGGGTACTAGCCACCTGGAGGATGAATGTCTCCCGTGCGGATGTGAGCATAACCTCCTGGTTCAATAATAGCGCCTTTATTCTGCTCAATTTATTGAAATCTTCCTTCAAAGTCGGAATGGAAGGCCAAATGGAACTATCTATTATGTCATGCGGGGGAGGAAAAAGCACATTTTTGCAGCACACAACCCGGTGGGAAACAGTAACAATATAGGGGATGCCGGCCAGCATTCCACAGCAGTCCTGATTATTCAGAAGGAGATAGCTACCATTTGCAAGCACAGTGAAAGTAGGTGATATAGTAGGAGCAGGAATGCCCTTTAAAACACAAGCAAGATTAGGAGCCGAAACATTACAAGCCCCGTGCAATTTAATGTTTTTACAAATCAGGGAATGACCCACAGTAGAATCGCATGACTCTCCTGTGAGAAAAACTTCTTTTCCGTCCATAAGGCATTTGTACATGAAAGGCAGGGACCAAAGTTCATGCAGGAAGGCACTGCCTAAGGGCTGAAAACGGCCCACAGGATAATGTTTCATGCATGAACTGAACTCAAATAAAGAAAAAGGCAAGGCGATAACCCCGTAAACTAGCCACACCTCAGAGTCCAACTCCGCCACAGAGAATGGTAATGGCTCTATCTTCTCGATATGCAAGAGAGTGTATGTTGCAACTTTCATGGACATGAATTGCTGTTTTTCAGTTAAATTAAACGGCAAGAATAAGGCAGAGGTGTTCAAAAAATGCCAAGGAACTTTACCCATTTTAAGTGTCTGCAATGTCCATGCAAACTGCATCACTGAACGCAATTGATTTTGACCATGATATAACACAGATACATCATCTTGTACAATATCAACAACAGAGGAAACAATATTCTCTAATCTGTAAATGCGGGAAGACAGGGTATTAATACTATTGTCAACAACAGCAAGCACTTTTTCTAGATTTGCTTGATCGATTTCCCGAAGATGGGAAGCAGCTTCAATTTGCGAAAGCTTCCAGAGTTCATTGTAAGTTTCATAAATGAATCTCTTAGGTCGAGGACCACGAGGCCCCAGAACAAAATCGGACAGATCAATGTTGCCTGATAGGAGGGATAAATGTTGTTTTACAGAATCCAATGAAGAGTGCTGCAACCACTGTTTACACAATTTACCGACAGAATATGTTGTAACAGTACGAGAGTCAGAAAACCTCGGATCTGGCCTATCCTGTTTGTAACCAGGAGCTGAGTTATGAAAACGCAGCTGGCAGGCATTTGATGCCGTGGGCCAAGCCAACCAGGGTGACTGAACAAACGTAGAGACATTAAACGAATTGTTCTGAAACAAAGCTTGCAAATTGGCAAGGGAAATATTGAAATGCAAGCTCTCGTTGGGAATGGAAGACAATACGGGAATGGAAGGTGCATTTAACTGTTTGGAAGTAGCCAAACCCCAACACGTTGTTTGATAGATTGTATGATTTAAAAATAAAATTTGGGCCGGGATGAGGCAAGCACGGTGCAAGGCTTCCGTGCCTTGTACCTGCCATGATTTGGAGCCCCAAATAGATTTCAAGTCAATGGTGTCCCGCCAGTGTTCATAACCACCCACCGCTAATGCGTTCAAAAAGGAACCCGAATATAGCAATTTAGTGTGGGTCAACATGATCTTCTGAGTGGACGAAGTATTTAATTTAAAATAATAGGACCCAGGGTTTGATCTATCAAAGTCTGTAAAGTAAGTGAATTTTCTTCTAAGAGTTTGGGAGCTACCTGGCAAAGGGGTCGGACAATGTTCCCATTGGGTGTAATTAAAAGGACCCCGAAGAGTACTTGGTTTATGGAGAAAGTGGTTGCCCCAATGCTGGTAACAATATAAGTCAGCATAACTTACAGAATTTAAATACAGATCTTCAGCATTAAAGGCAGCATAATATTTCAAATCAGTAAATAACGAATCAACGGCATGCACATCCCAATCGTCAGAATGAATATTACTTTTAACAACATCACCCATTGAAACACGGAGGACATTTGGTACATTAATAATTTCGGTTGGTCCATGAATTTGGAAATTTACTGCATCCCATACAATGCCATCAGCTACTGGGAAAGCTGAAATGTTCACAAAAGTGTGGTCACGCTTCATGATGTGCGAAGAAGAATGTGGAGCCAAAGTCCCAGCGACACAGTTCACTGCAGAGCGTTCTGGTAAATAGTGACCATTGATGAGTGGAAAAAAAACTGTCACAAAGCCAATGGACATGAACAGAAAAATCAGGAATAGTACCAACCAGATGTATGTCCATGGTGGGATCAAAAAATTGTCTCTGAGCCAGGATATAAAAATACTGAAGCTGGACGGGATAAGTGATGAGGTGGAAGCCGAATCAAAGGAATAACGGGTTGGACTCAGTAGCGTTGTTGGTAGGTGAGCCACTGACTCGTTGGCGGGGTATGTATACTCGGTCTCCTCGTTGCAGGGGGAATCCGGGTAGTCGAGCAGGCGATCAGGCAAATCTACCATCTCAATGGGAACATCAGTGACCGTGTGGGCTGGAGGGCCACAAACATGTGTCCTAGAAATGGCTGGACAGGAGACCGCTGGTGTTACGCTATTCAGGATCGGCCAGATGTTGTAGCTTGACATTGTCCACTGAGATGTATCTGTTGTCTTTGCGACCAGGAAGCGGTGGTAAGATGACTGTACGAGTACCCTTCAAGCCAAGGACTGGAACCGGTGCACGATAAGAAGGGCCAAATTCTTTTTTGTTCTCCACTTTCTCTCGGACCAGATCCCCAACCTTCGGAAGCCAGCCGGCAACCGGAATCTGCAGCGTCTGTGGCTGAAGGTAAATGTTCGTTTGCAAGTTTGTCACAGGCTTCTTGTAAGTCCTGCAACATAGTAGAATGATTATCTACGTCAAAGATTGCGGATTGCGCCGCCATGTCTAGACCATCAAGGTCAGGCACAAACATTTGGATGCCAAAGAGCATTTCGTATGGGGTCCGCCCACCCAGAGGTCTTCTAGGGAGATTATTAAGTGCACGTTGTATGCTATACAAGTGGGCCAGCCAGTTCCTGCCAGTACCTAAGACTCTAGCTGTCAAGGATTGCTTTAAGTCACGGTTCATTCGTTCAACAATCTAATTGCCATCAGGCCGATATGGAGACGAAAATTTCACCCGCACCCCCAGTGACCCCATCGCGTCCTTGTACGCCTTAGAGGCGAACGCCGGACCTTGGTCAGAATGGAAGGTGCCACAGGCAAAAATTCCCACAAAGACACGCAAATCCCTTATGACATTTCGAGCGTCAGCACTCCGTTGTGGCCAAACCCATATGAAACGTGTGCACGAATCCACTGCAACCAAGATGTACTTGTATGCAGTGTCAGAAGAAAATGGACCGCAGTGATCCAGATAAACACACCCAAAAGGTCTGTTAGAAATGCAGAGCGGTGTTTGTGGTGGTCGTGTAACCGTTGAAGGCTTAATTTGCTGACAAACGACACAAGAAAGCACATAAGTACGGGTCTGTTTATATAAACCACGCCACCAGTAACGCTGCTGCAAGATGGAAACCGTCGCAGACACGCCAGCATGGGCCGAAGCCAAGCCTTCGTGTGCGGCCGTTATCAAGGAAGGTCTGCGGTCCGCGTTGGGAATCAGCCGATCACCAACGTCTGGAATTCTTACGTAAGGAACCTGTTCGGGACCTAATTGATAAGAGCATTTGGAAGGGAAACCCTGTGGGTAATTAGCACCTTCCTTTGTTGCAGCAATAGCTGCCAAAATATCATTATCTATTTTAGTCATGGATCTTGTAACTGCTGCTACTGAGCACGTGGCTACTGCTGATTTGGCAGCTTCATCTGCCAAACCGTTACCTACAGCGTGTGCGCCCACACGCTGGTGGCCAAGAGTGTGAATCACCTGTGTGAGAGGCAGACGTTGTTTAAGATCTGCCACTCGAACCCAAAGCATCTTATGCTTAATTGTGCTGCCTTTTGCATCTCTATAGTCTTTTTGCGACCAAAAGACTAGATTGTCATTGAAAGATTGTACACAGTAGTAAGAATCACATACAATAAGGGTCGTCACGTCTGGATTAGCGAACTCAAGTGAGAGCACCAAAGCACGCAGCTCGGCCAATTGTGCAGTACTGTCTCCTAGTGCCTGTGTGTGCACTACCGTCGATTTGAACTCACCGTTCACCATGGTACCTGCAACAACAGCACATGCTGCGGAATAAGCATGCTTGGAACCCGTGGCCGGTTGTGCCGAACCATCGGTATATATAATTAATGCGTACTCCTCAAGCGGTAGCAAAGACAGAGGAGGAGGATGAACAAATTCATACTGTAAGAACTCCTGTGTCTAAAGAGAGGAATCAAAGATAAAAGTGACATCCGGGGACGTCAGAGATGTAGCCCATTGTAACCAACGGGTGTGCAAAGCCTTAGAGTTCGGGACACTTGCCTTTGTTACTGCCTCAAGGGAAGGATATGGTGTTACCACCAAAATGCGTTTTCCCTGTGCCAGTGCGCGTTCTTTCAGAATCGCCATTTGCACTGCAGTCAAAACTTTTTCCACAGATGAAAAGCGCAACTCTGCTGAAGTGTAAAGATGTGACTTGTATGCAATCGGTACTGTGTCACCTTCGTTAAAGGTTAAGTACGTGAAACCCACTGCCCCTGGCACAATTCTAATCACCAGGTTTGTGTGGTTATCACGAGTCAACAAGAATTTAGATTCAAGTAGATCAGACTGCAAAGAGTGCAGTATCGAAGAATGCTCAGGAAGCCAGCATGACTTCGAAAAGTTGGGCTGTATCAAGGCATATAGAGGCTTGATACGCTGGGCATATTCGGGAATGTAAGTACGCCCGAAGTTCAGAAAACCCAGTAATGACTGAAGCTTCTTCAGGGTGGTTGGAGGGCGCAAAAGTGTGCACTTCTCCAAGAAATGGGGAGCTAAGCCCTTACCTTCATTGTTGAGCTCATAGCCCAAAAACAAAACGGTAAATTCAGCAATGTGAGATTTGGCAAAATTAAATTTGTATCCTAAGACCGCAAATTCAAGAATAATGCGGTCCACTCGGGAAAGATGCGGCCATAATTCGTGGTCTGTCAGATAGATATCGTCGACGTACGAACACGCATCTGGGTCTATGCTGTCCAACAAAGAGACAACACGAGCGGCGAAGACACCCGGGCTGTTCTTGTAGCCCATGGGCAAACGCCAAAATTTGAATTGTTTACCACCGGAAGTGAAAGCGCTCCATTGGCTGCACTCCGGGGACAAGTTGTGCGTGTAAAATCCATTGGATAGGTCAAGTGTCGTTTTATATTTTTTACGAACAAGACTGTCTACAAGCGCAGAACTGTGGGTGTTTTGTACCGCAAAGGTCCGACAATGAGAGTTCAAATGTCGGTAATCCAATACTAGGCGGTACGATCCATCGGGTTTAGAAACCGCGAAAAGGGGATTATTCATTGGTGATACGCATGTTTCAATTACTCCTTGATATTCTAACTATGTCAGAATGTCGGAAACGGGACCTTTAGCTTCCCGCCGGATGGGATATTGGGGTTGCGGCTGTGGCAGCGACCGCAAAGGAATATCATGGGGGGGAGAGTCTTCATCCCAGCCCACGTGATTACGGTATAACGCCAGAGCCAGGGCCCCAGCCCATTCAGCTGCGAGAGCCTCCGCTTTGTCCTTGGGGACATGACGAGAAAAGCTCGGAAGGATTACCTCCTCCCCTCTACACGCAGCAAGTACGAATGGGGGCGGCCAATCCGCCTCTGCCAACAAAATGTCGTAAGAAGAGGTCAGATTCTCCCAAAAAATCCCTTTAATAACACGCTCAATGTCACCATCAATTTGAAGGACAATATTAAATAGTCTGTCAGCGGGTGCCACTCTGGTGTCAGCTGTCTCGACAGTAATGAATGTGTCAGTTGCTGTCGCCTCCACATGAGGACGTAGTGCCTCCCGCACTATGGTAACTTCCGCGGCGCTGTCTAGGAGCGTCACTGCCCACGTCCAATTCAGGAGTCGCGTTCTCACCGTCTGTGGCATACCTCGCTGTTAAAGCTGCAACTTTCTTCTTCTGAAACTGTGGGCGAGAACGTGGAAAGTCTTCTGGTTTCCCTCGGACTTGTTGTCGAGGTTGGTCTCGTCCCTGAGGTGCCTCACGACCCCTACCTCTATCCTGGCGTTCTCCTCCACCAGTCTGGGAGGTCGATGGTGCCTGTGAAGAACGAGGAGAACGCGGATCAGGGACTTGAAATCTCTCTGGAGATTTAATTCTCGCTCTGTCGCGCAAATCATAAGTGCGTTCAGAAGATACGGAAACCGGGGATGCGCCATGCGACCCTGGTTTTTTCTGTTGCTTACCCTGTTTCTTCAACCTCCAGTTCTTTTTAGTAAAGAACGGTTTCTCATCTTTCTCAGATTGAGTTTTTTGTTGTGGCTGTGATTGAGTTTGCGTTTTAGCAAAAGGCTTAACTCCCAGACTATTAGGCCAATGGTTTTATAAGCCTGTGCAATAATTTTCAGTAATTCGCGTGGCTTGTCCGGTTCTGGGACCAAAGCCAAAGCATTAGCTACTTGAAAGTTAACTGCATCGCCCTTGACGTTCGCAAGGATCAGATCAGCCACTACATCAAACACTCCCACCAGTCTCATCCCCAATTCCACAGCCGCTTCAGGGCCATGCTCATCCTGCACTCGTTTAATTACAGAGGGGAGAACTGTCATGGAAGGAGTGCCGAAACACTTCGCATACACTGCTGCGAATACCTTGCCCCAGTTGTTGCATTCTGCCAACTCGGGAATTAAGTCTTTCGGCAAACTAATCGTCAAAATCCTGTGTTTTTCCACAGGAGAAGTATTTGGAAAAACTGCCTCCAGCTGGTCAAATTTTTCTGCAAGCCAATAAGGCAAATCATCCTTATTTTGTGGGCGCTTGCCCATCACCGAATTGACCATGACGGGGCTTATGGTTACACCGCCCGGTCCAGCTGGATGCGCCGCAACTCCAGGAGGGGCTCCCTGGACGTTGCCTGTAACATACTGTACCAAAGCTCTGTGAACGCGTATCAAAGACGTATGCAATGCACGCAGTTCATCAACCGCAAGCGTCAAATAACGCGGATGTGGGGTATACCCGGCCAAGACTGGCCAAGTGGCCCCGTCTATTGATAGGGGGCCTAAACGAACCGGGGTGACCGGAGGTGGGAGGGCGCCATTAAACCAAATACGGTGTTGCCATGCCGTAAGTGGTACTTCGAGAGCCTGATAAGGCCGATAAGCATTGGGTAGGGCAGTGAGAGTGTACTCATGGAACAAATCGTCCGTTCCATCCACCGCCGGAAAAGTGACCCAAGAGTAAAACACCTCAAAGTGGTGAGCCGGGTCAGCCTGCACCACAAAGATGAGTGCGACACCCGCGTCAGGCACTCCATAAGCCAGTAAATGAGCCCGGAGCGCAGCGCGGCTATGTGCCGGTATATTTATAGCCGCCATTAAGACCAGAAATGTTCGACAACCTAATGTGAGGCAGCGCAATATAGGGTTAACTTAAACACCTTTTAATAACTTCAAGCTTGAAAGAACCTATAAAAACGTCAATATAGGAGGTATCGTTTCCGGAAGCGTATGCGAAGGGTGTTGTGGACAAGCACAAGCCCTACTCAAGCGTCTCGCAGATAAGCAGCCCACTACGTTGGTGGCGCCATGTTGTAGGAATTCTGCACATATACAGAGCTATGCACAGGATAATAGGACCTCGGAGTATAGTGGTGAACCAACCATGCACCGTAGTACCCACAATCCCAATCCGACTAGCTTTAGCGTCTCATTAGCAGCAATGCTACCAATGATTAGACAACCCAGAACACGGTCCTCTCTCTCTCAGGACTCGCGGGAGCAAGAACACCCTTTCATAACTCACTCATACTTGTCCACAACGTGCGTAATAAGAGACACAGTATAGTTTAAAATGTTTATTTCAACTATCGTGCTCTAAGATACAGTACACGTGCCAGTACTATCAGCATAATGCATAATGATAAAATAAGAAGCATAGTTACAATTCCATAGAATACAAACGGGGAAAGCATGTCATAAAGCAGTGGATATAGGGCTAAATGGCCTTACCACCCTCCCCGTGCTATTAACTAGTTTATTATATAAATAGAAGACCTCTGGGCGTTGTCAGGCGAACCCTCATACCTCAATATCTAGATGCAAGGTTTACATCATCAGACAAGCACAGCTCTTCTCCCTGGAAAGGTTTTTCTCCAAGTGCCACAAACAGCGAGATCACAATATTAAAAGCACACGAATTCTTCCAGTGCAGCTGTATTTTGTGTTATGTCTAAGTGCAGATCAGCAAGAACAAGGGACGTTGTTTTTCGACCTTGTACATGTTGTGCAGACGAAACCCACAGGGAACAGGAGAAAAGGTGAAAGGCAAAAAGGCAGACAGTTCTAATATAGCCGGGCACAAGCCGAGGCTGGAAAAACAAAGTCACAAAGTAACTTGTGCAAAAAGGCATCATGGCAGCCAGGCCTAAGCTAACTTAGCAATGCAGACAATGAGGCCACAAACCACACTACAATCTCAACACGTGATGAAAACCTGACATTTTTAGTAAATTACTTTAACTAGAGTGGGGAGCCAAGGCAAACATCTGACATAGCACCAAAGATCCAAGGAGCACAGAGAATGCAGTACCAGGGAAGACAAATCACAGAAGTATCCCAAGTTTTGCAGCTTCCGTTAAGTACACCATTGCCCTAAAGGGCGTGTTTGTAATTTTTCAGGTGTCCTATTTTAGGATCTGTCAACATTGCCACTTGTTTTGTATTCTTTTTACTTTTGTTAAAACTGCGGCCCAGATTTACTAAGATTTTGTGTCGGGATTGCGTCACTTATTTGGTGGAGCCCCGACACAAAATCAATTTTGGGATTTACACAAAGCTACGCAAAGCTCAAATTGTGTAGGTTGGCATGGCTGTTGGAAATGGCCCTTTCTGTAGGGTCACCCCCAAACCTTTTGCTTTCCTCCTCCCCTTTTTGCTGAAATCGTTTTTGTTGGCTTTGGGATTAGGGCACTTTGCCACTGCTAACCAGTGCAAAAGTGCATATGCTCTGTACTCTAAACATGGTAACATTGGTTTATCCACAATTGGCATATTTGATGTACGTATAAGCCCCTAGTAAAGTGCACTACATGTGCCTAGGGCCTGTAAATTAAATACTACTAGTGGGCTTGCAGCACTGATTGTGCCACCCACTGCAGTTGCCCTTTAAACATGGCTCAGCCCTGCCACTGCAGAGCCTGTGTGGGCAGTTTTAAACTGCCATTTCGACCTGGCAAGTTAACCTACCTGCCAGGCCCAAACCTTCCTTTTTATTACATATGAGTCACCCCTAAGGTAGGCCCCAGGCAGCCCTGAGGGCAGGGTGCAGTGTATTTAAAAAGTAGGACATGTACTTTCAAGTTTTACATGTCCTGGTAGTAAAATACTCTTAAATTTGTTTTTCACCACTGCAAGGCCTATCTCTCCAGTAGGGTAGTATTGGGATTGCCTTAAAACATCTTTTAAGTGTAATTTCCAATTGAGGAAAGATGGACATTTTGAATTTGGTGTTTCTGGACTCACAATTAAAAATTCCAACTTATGGTGACGTTGGATTTTAAGTTGCCAGTCTGAAAATGCCTCTTTTTAGAAAGTTGGCATGTTCTTACTTTAACCATTATGTGCCCCTGCCTGTCTCTGAATACATGTCTGGGATGGGTGACAGCTACACTTTGTGCATTCCCTCTAGACAGCCGCAAACACAGGATACTTCAGGGCATCTGCATTCATCTGCCTACTGATGGGTCTTCCTTGGCCAGAGGGAAAGGAGGAGCTGACACCTACACTTCAATAGGTAGTATCCTTTCCTCACACAAAGCACTGATCACTAGGCTGAAAGGGGACCTGTGCACTTCAAAGACTTTCCTTTGAGTCACCTCCACACTCAAAGGCACTTTTGGGTATAAGTACTGGACTTCTGACACCATTTACTCAGTTCACTTTTGGGACCTGAGGATACTCTGCCAGGAAGCAGAGCTGTGTTGTAGGAGAGACTGCCACTTTGTGAACTGCCCTGCTATGTTGGCTTGCTGATTGCTGTGCTGTAGTAGGAACTGCTACTTGCTCTGCTGTGTTGGCCTGCTGCCTCTTGCCTGGCAGAGAGAAGGGCTGGATCTTCTCTCTGCAACCTCTACAAAGACTTAAAGTAACTCCAAGGGCTTGCGGGCTTGTCTCCTGTTTAAGAAGTCTCAGGGTCATAAAACACTTCGTTTTCCCGCTGTGCTCTGCTGCTGGACTCTGCCACTTGTGAGTCTTGTAGCCCAGTTCCACACAGATCAGCACTTTGCTCTTCCACCTGCAGAGGGGCTACACAAAGGGCAGTGCTTCGCTTCTGACCTGCACTGAGGATTACAAGGATTAGCGCCCGCGCTGATCGAATTCACCCTAGCTGCCTTGAACGGCACCGCGGAAAGCCTTTCCAGCCGGCTCTACTGCGACACGTTGCCGTGGTTACTAGGAGTTCCCCAGCTATGCCGCATCAGCAGAAGCAGTGCTGTGTTCTCCATTGTTGGTGGCCCCTCCCGAGAGGACCACTGGCACAGGCCCGCTGACTTTCCATCAGCCACCTCTGTGCCTCGGACTCATCCCTTGGCGCTGTAGATATACCCCGCCCGCAAAGGTATTGTGCCCAGCAGAGTCTGGGGGGTGTTTACAGCCGGCCTGCACTCCTTCCCGGGCAGCTCAAGAGCGTGCAATTACCCCGGTCCCGAGTGACCATACTTATCATTTTTCACTACAGTGCCTCATGGAGCATTGTCTTAATCACGATACTGTGTGCAAATAACTATTACCATCCCCAGATTGTATTTGTGTCATTTGACCCTGGTCTAGCATGACCGTCAGTAACCTGTGAAACATGAGTGCTTCGTGAAGCAAAATATTTTCGTTGACACTTCGGAAATTCGTATCTTGACTACCTATGATTGAATTGTTGTTGTTTTCGTCTTGTGTTAAACAGTAAAAGATATACCATTTTTTTTATTCAGTTTGAAGTCTTTTTGTGATGTTGTCACTGTGTTACTGTATTTTAAAGTGTGCACCAATAATTTACACATTGCCTCTTATGCTTAGCCTGACTGCTCTGTGCCAAGCTACCAGAGGGTGAGCGCAGGCTGATTTAAGTGTGTGACTGACTTACCCTTACTAGGATTGCAGTCCCTACTTGGACGGGGTGCATACCCCTGCCAGCTAGTGACCTAATTTTTAGCATTTGCTTTGTGTAAAAAAAGTAACGCAGCACATAGCGTTACCTTGCATCGTGGTAGCATTACATGGATGGAGCATGGGAGTTCCCGTGCAACCACCCATGTATTTTGACGCAAACCTATATTTAATAAAGAGTTTGCGTCAAAATGGACATCTACCTGAGGCTGGCATGACGAAGACAAATATCTTTATTTCTCCTAGTTATGTCCTCTTTGCATTCTGCAGCACACATACAAAAAGTAATGTCTCTAAGAATAGTTCTTGTGCGAAAAACGTATCCCTTGCTGCACAAAAACTATTCTGACCACAACGGAGGTTCCCTTGTGTCCTAGCGCAAGGGTGCCTGCGTTGTTGCTAGGGAGCCACAAGTACTCCAGCGCTATAAGAGGGAGCATAACTGCATCATATCTAAATATGGCGGAGTTCTGCTCTCTCCCTTTCACGCAACACAGCGCAGCAATTTCCTTTGCTGCGCTGTGGGAAATCTTAGTAAATATGCCTCTGCCTCTAGTATTGTGAAACGCAACAAGGAAAGCATCGCCCCTCACATGGTGATCCGTAATGTTTGGCATGTGCTTGTTACTTTGATGGAAGTCAGCTTTTGGCCACTAAGGTCACCCCACGCACATGCTTTGAACCATTTCTCAAAGGCCAGTCCTTGGGGACTTTGAACAATTTCATTGTGAAGGGCAGGGCCCCTACGCTAAGCAACCCAAAAGCGGCAAGATGTTCTTTCATTCCTTTACCGAGGCCCTGGTAAATAGAAGCTGGCACTTTTATGCAAGAATGCACCCTAAAGCACCACAATACATGTTGTGCTGCTCACAGAAAAGTAGGTCTCCAAACTAAACTGGTTATTTCGCAGTCACTTATATATTTTGCTTCTTTTTTTTTTAAATGTGTTTTATTGAGTTTTCAGATGAGACAATGATATTGCAAGTTCAATACAATACATTTGTTCTTAGTACAGTAGAAGTGACAACGTGACTTGATATATCAACATCCTTTGCCTAGTACAAAAGGGAGAGAAAGAGGCAAAGCAACGATGGAGCCTGCTGAGGGTATAGGTGGCTGGCTCCGTGTGGCGTCATTGAGGTCCGCTGGTAATCTTCAGGTCTGGGCGGTATTGTATGGGTGTGTCACGGGCGTTGTTGCATCACTGCGAGGGGTGGGGTGGGGCTTCAGCGTGGGGGATTATCCCGCACGCCGATGCTAGATGGGGGTTTGCATTTATCTAGTGTGGTGCCTGCTGCTCCCTGGGCTGCCCCTTGCTCCCTGTGGCTGGAGCTCCACGATAGGGGGTCTGGGCTGGAGCAACATCATCTCATCGCACCCCTGATCCCTGAACCCAAATCCCCGAGGGCAGTGTGCGCTTCAGGATGAGCGTGTGTCATTTTTTGCTTCAATGTTGGTGATGTAAGTCTCCCAGCATTCGCAGCCCGTTCTATTGTCTCCCGCGTCCGGAGCTGCTTGAGAGTATTCGCTTCTGCACGCGCCCATGTCAGTAATGTGGTCAACCAGTGCTGAGGTCCGGAGCCGTGGGGGCCTTCCACGACATCGGTATCTGGTGCTTAAACAGGACTAAAGCGAGGTCGATGAATCTGTGTAAATGTTTGTCACCCTATGCTTTGGGGCTAGGACCCAGCAGACAGGACTCGGGTGTTGGTGCACGAATATGTTCCGCTGGTTCGTCAATGATAGCAGTGACCTCCTGCCAGACCACTCTCATGTCACGTGATAGAACCCAGCCAACACTAACTTGCACCTGGCACTTCGGGGGTTAGGGCCGGGAACACGCGCTTAATCATTGCGGGGAGAGGTTTGCGTGATGCACATAGTTAAATTGCATGAATCGGAATCTCTGGTTATTGGATACTTCTTTCACATGCTGGAGCACTTTGAACCAAGCCTTGTCTGACAATGGTTGTGGAAGGTCGCTGTTCCATCTGGCCCGCGCCTCTTCCGCGTGTCCTGTGGGGCTAGTATCGAGGGATGTGTATAAAGTGGTGATGGTGTGGCGCGTGGTTCCGTAAGTTAAGAGAGCGTGTAGTGTGGGTTATGAAGGTGGTTCCACTTCCCCAGCATTCCATGTGCTGCGCAATGTGTGTTGTATGGCATGAAATGTTAGGA
Organism: Calotriton arnoldi; assembly: GCA_963921515.1. Taxonomy (NCBI): domain Eukaryota; kingdom Metazoa; phylum Chordata; class Amphibia; order Caudata; family Salamandridae; genus Calotriton; species Calotriton arnoldi. The sequence continues at coordinate 1,425,999 of CAWUFW010004610.1, read as the reverse complement.
AGTGGCTAGCTCCTATGCCATTTGTGCCCATGATATCTTGAAATGAAATGAGAGTGCCTTCTTGGTAGAGATCTCCCAGTTGGTCGATCCCTGCCTCCCTCCACGGGGCCATGTTGTGGAGTCCTTACTAGCGCCATATCTGTATAGATGCGGAGTATGGAATGTGGGGACCTTTGCCATGTACATATTTGCACCAGCACAGTCGAGCCACTGTCATCTGGCGCATTTCCTGCTGCCGTTGGCTATCCGGGTCAGTCAGCCACATGTAGAAACTCAGTCCCCCTAGGATCCCGCAGACGGCTGACTTTTCGGAGCATGCACTCGCCTGTAGCCAGCCCATTGGCCAATCCTCCTGCGCTGCCGCATAATATTCAAAATTGGGTGCACTGAGTCTGCCCTCGAGTAGGGGTCGTTGCAGAGTAGTGAGAGCCACACGCCACCGGCTATCACCCCATATCAATTCCAATAAGTGGCCATGGATTTCACGGAAGAAGCACCTGGGGAGCACAATCAGAAGTGCAGCGAAAAAGTAAAGTAGGCGGGCTAGCATCATCATCTTGGAGACCACCATCCGGCCCAAAGGGGAGAGGGGCAGCGATCCCCAAAAAGGTAAAGACTTGCAGATGCATCCCATCGCTTTATCCACGTTGCCCTCTTTGATGTCCCTATCTGAATGGTATATCTGGACATCTAAGTATTTAAAGGTGTTGTAGCACCACTGAAGCTGGGATCCGGTCTGAGCAATCCTGTCCAGTTCGGGGGTTGGTGCAAAAGTGAACAGGCATGATTTGGGGCAGTTTACTTTAAGCTCTGAACTGTCTCCAAACTTGTCTAACGAGCATTAGGATAGGCAATACAGGCCACCACCTACCATAAGAAAACCAGTGCATCATTCGCATACAGCGAGATGATGTGTTGTGTGCCCAGTTCCGGGATTCCCCACTGGTGTGCATACTGTTGGAGCTGAACGTTGGGACTCTTGACATCTGTTGGCTTGCTGTGGCATTTACTTAGGATTTGTAAGTAAGGATTATGAGGATTCATTCCTCTCAGCTTGGTTAAGCCGTTTTATTTGGTCACCATCAGGTACACATTTGGCGTAACTGTTGTATACCATGTGCCCATTATACATACTGGGACCTTGGTGTCACAGCGTAGCCCCCTGGGGCAGCCTTAGCTGTCTGCATAATTTGAGGAGATTTGAAGGAGGTGCGATCCTTGAGTGTTTTGTTACTATTGTTTCACTAGCATTGCGTTTGTGCTATTTTTTCGGTGCAACTGTAACTCATTCCACGCTTGCTGTGGCATCTGTGTTGTAGAGCAGTGACACCCCCACTTACCTGGTCACTTATTGTTTACATCAGTTGTCATTGATTGTATTTTTGCAACACGTTTACGTCCTGATGATGGCCCTGGTCAATTTTACTACTGGGCCGAAACAAACTTTGTCCCATTGACATGGGCTGCCCTAAACTCATTCTTTAATTGTCTATTGTATATGTGTAAGTTCTCAGATTCAACTAATTGTTCTGTATTGTTGTTAAATAATTGGCAGCCATTCACGTTGTATGTATCTCGTATCTATACAATATGTGTTGCTTTACGTTTGTGTTTTTTTAAAATTAAAATCATTGATATCGGATTCACTGCAGAATCAAAATTGGTCGGGACTAAATTGACAAGAGCAGTAAGCTCCATATTTTTTTCGTTAGGATTGTTGGTTGTGCAACCTTTTGTGTGTTAGGCTTTATGTATTCTATTTTTTCTTATTTTAGATGTGCATGTTTCAAATTCTTCGTTATAGCGGGACTCTGTTGGGTTCACGCTATAACCTTGCTGTTGGGTCAAGTGAACTACAGTTATTTGTTATAATCTAACTACCCTGGTTCTTAGGGTTACAGGGTTGACTCTGTAGGTTTCTACTAGTCGCAGCTGGCAGGCCAGCGGTTCAATTGCCAGAGCAAAGATCAGCGGAGAGAGAAAATACCCCTGCCTGTTGCCTCTCTGTATTGTGAAACTGTCTGATATCAGCTGACCTATCCGGACTCTCGCCTTCAGGTTCTGTGTGCATATCCAACCTAGGTACCTCGGACCAAGCCCCATGTGTTCAAGGGTCGGCAGTAAGAAGTCCCAGCTCAGGGTATCAAATGACTTTTCAATGTCTGTGACACCGCCACCTGGCCGTGGGTCTCGACAAGGGGGTCATTTCCTGTATTAGGCGTAACATTCGTCAGATGTTGAGGAAGATGCTGCACCTAGGTATTAACCCTGATTGATCCTCCTGCACAAGGATGCCAATTATGGGGAGCAGGCTGTTCCCTAATACCCTGTCTAGATTTTTAGTCGGGTTCAGGAGCGATAATGGCCAGTAGAAGCGGCCTGGTTTGGGAAAAACCACGATCAGTGCTTCGCGAAGCGAGTCTGGGAGGCGTTCCGTCTCTCTAGCTTCGCTGAACATCTCCAATAAGTGTTGAGTGATTTGAGCAGAAAAGTCAGCTTAGTATAGTGGCATAGTCCGGACAATTTGGGCAATTGTTATCCATATGCCCTCTAGTTGTAGGGGTTCATCTAGGTCAGCCCGCTGTAATGGGGACAGTGTAGTCAGCAGTAAGTCTCGTAAGAACCCATGTGTTTTTTCTGGTGGCGGGGAGCCCACCACCCTATACAGCGATTAGTAGTCATCCGTGAATGCGGTGTTGATGGCTGAGGGGGTTGGGGCCAGTGTCACCATCTGTCCTAATAGCTCCTTTCGGGAACTACTGCTTTTCTTCCTTTACCAGCCATGCCAGGAGACTCCCAGAGCGATCCCCCTTGGCATGTAACATGGTTAGGCGCCGCTTATAATCCTGCTTCCCCAGGTGCATCACTGCGCTGTTTATGCAGCTGTTAGAGTTGCTCAGTCATCATGGTCTGGTTTGCTACCTTAGTTTTTAGAGGACGCAACTCTCGTTCATGTGCCATCAGCTCCCCTTGTAAGTGTCGGCATATGCCCCATGTGGTTGCCATGCAGTGACCCCAAAAAACCACTTTATGTGCATCCCACTCCATTGCTCGGGACAGGGAACACCCTTTTTTTTAGGTCAAAGTATTGGGCGACGCAGTTCGTCAGGTTTTCCCTAGATGGGGGATCTAGAAGCACTTCTGTTTGTAGTCTCCAGGTGGGTATCCTGGGACGAGGCCTACCCCATTACAGGGCCACCTGTATGGGGCAGTGATCCGAGAGGGTGTGCGCAAGATAATCTGACCGAATTATCTGCGTGCCTAATTGTTCAGTGTATAGAAAAAGGTCTAGCCTGGCATGAATGTCATGGACTGGGGCGTAAAATGAAAATTTGCGCTGTAGTGGGGGTGCCAGTTGCCACACATCATGCAAGTGTCGTTGAGTGAGCCAAGTATTGTGTCGTGCGGACACATGTGGCATTACGCAGTGGGGAGACAGAACGGTCTATGTCTGGCACACAGTTAAAATCGCTGCCCCATAACCCTGGGGAGTGTGGGTCTCGGAAGAGCGGGTGGGTGAGCATGTCTAGAAAGCCCTATTGGTTTGGGTTGGGCGCATACACTGCCACCAGTGTAGAGGAAGGCCCATCAAGATGTCCTTCCGTTATTGCAAATCGCCCACCAGTCCACCCTATGATTGGCTACTACATATGGGACCCCCAGAGCAATCCAGATGAGTACTCCGCGAGCATATACCGATGCGCCATACAGTTACCCCCTCCATTTAATGCGGACCTCTGTAACTCAGCTAGTTTGAGGTGTGTTTCCTGCAGCATTGCAAAGTGTGCGTGTGTCGGCGTATGAGATGAGCATAAATGGGTAGCGCTTGGAGGAAGTGGCCATGCCACACACATTCCATGTTAGGACATTGTACTGTAGGGTATGACTATCTGTGTTGATTTCCGACGGTGCCGATGCTACAAGTAGGTTGTGGTTGTTATTCCCGCTACTATCTGATACCTTTGTCCTATCCTAGACCTGCGCCCTCTCAAGTTCTCCCTCAAGGAGCAGAAGTTCAAAATGCTCACGCTAGCTCAGGTCCTGTCTGCCCTTGACCTGGGAGACTGGATGGTAGCGTTAGACCTGCAAGTTGCATACTTTCATATCCCCTTCCCGCTTGCCCACAGGAGTTAACTGCAGTTCATGGTGGGCCACGAGCATTTTCAGTTTGTCATGCTTTCCTTCTCCAGCGCCCCTTGGGTGTTCACCAAGGTGCTGGCGGTGGTTGCAGCTCATCTGCGGAGATCAGAGGTACCAGTCTTCCCCTATCTCGACAACTGGCTGTTGAAGGCGGGCTCGCCCTAGGCTGTCGTCTCCCACCTCCAGACTACGGCGGACCTCCTGCACTCGCTGGGGTTCACTATCAACGTGTCGAAATCACACCTGACTCCCTCTCAGATGCTTCCTTTCATCTGAGCCATTCTGGACGTGGTGTAGTTTCAGACTTATCCTCCCAAACAGCAAGACCAGGATATTCAGGCTATGTTACCGATGTTTAAGCCTCTACCCTGGATTTTAGGGAGACTGACTCTGAAGCTGACTCCACATCAACGTGTTGGAGCTCCAAGCGATCCGATTGGCATTGAAAGCCTTTCTACCCTCCATCAAGGGTAGGCTAGTGTAAGTGTTCATGGACAACACCACTGCCATGTAGTACTGCAACAAACAGGGCGGGGTGGGGTCGTGGAGCCTTTGTCAGGAGGCTCTGCGTCCCTGGACATGGCTGGAACATCAGGGCACTTCCCTGGTGGTTCAACATCTGGCAGGCTCTCTGAACGCCAGAGCAGACAAACTCAGCCGAAGATGCCCAAGCAATGGGGTGATGTGTATTATGAATAGCGTTACCATCCAGAGGTGGTGCAAGGTCTCTTTCAGCAGTGGGGAGAACCTTGGTTAGATCGCCACTGCTGAGAACATGCAGTGTCAGCAATTTTGCATGCTGGAATTTCCAAGACCGCTCTTGCTCGGAGCCGCTTTTTGTCTCGAGTGGAGCTCCGGCCTCCTTTCCGCCCATATCACTCCTGCCCAGAGTTCTCAAGAAGATCATGAATGACCGGGCCCAAGTCATCCTTGTGGCTCCGGACTGGGCATGGAGAGTTTGGTATCCCCAGCTGTTGAGCATGACAATCGATCCTCCGGTCAGGCTGCTCCTTGGTGAGGATTTTCTTTCGCAACAGCAGGGGAAGATCCTCCACCCAAACCTGTCAACTCTTTGCCTTCTTGCTTGGAGATGGAGCGGCGACAGTTGACAGCTTCCGACCTTCCCCCTGAAGTCTGTAACGTTATCTTGGCAGCTAGGTGTCCCTCTACCAAGACGGTATACGCCTGCTGTTGGGGAAATTTTGTGGCATGTTGTACAGAAATATCAATTCCCTTTCCGCCCCCTTTTCTCAGTTTCTTCTTTTCATCCTTTCTCTTGCCCAGCAGGGATCTGATCTCAGCACTCTCAAGAGCTTTCTCTCTGCTATTTCTGCTTTTTTGCGGTTGACTGACCAGCCCTCCCTCTTCAAATCTCCCATTGTTAATAGGTTCTGAAAGGTTTTCAATGTTTGTTTCCACCTTCCCCTTTCATTATGCCCCAGTGGGACCTTAATTGCATTTTCACTTTTCTTGTGTGCGCTCCTTTGAGCCTTTGCACAATTGTCCACTCAAGCTCCTTACCATCAAAGCGACCTGTCTCGTGGCTATAACATCTTCCTGGAGGGTCAGTGAGCTTCAGGCTTTATCATCTAAGCCTCCCTATTTCAACGTCTACCCCGACAAACTGGTGCTTCATACGAGAGCTTCCTTTCTCCCGAAAAAGGTCACTCCCTTTCACATAGGCCAGTTCTCATCACTCTGCCTACTTTTTACACTCCGCGCCGCTTTCCCCCATGGAAGAGGAGAAACTCCACCTGCTGAACCCAAAAAGAGCGTTGTCATTATACCTTTACTGCACACAAGAGTTTCGGGTGGACGACCAACTCTTCGTGGGGTATGTCAGAGTGAAGAAAGGATGGGCTGTGCAGAAGCGGACCATCTCCTGATGGATTGTACTCTGTATCAAGATCCGCTACGCATTGGCTAAGAAGCAACCCCCTGAGGGTTTGCGTACTTGCTCCACCAGAGCAAAAGCTGTGACCATTGCATTAGCACACAGAGTTACTGTCCTGGACATCTGATGCCCCTTTCAATCAGTCCTTTGTTTTAGACTGTGCTGGGAGTAAAAGTAAGAAAGCTCTCTCACTGCCTGCAGGTTGCTGCTCTGAAAAGAATGCAGGCAACATGCAGATGCTGCTGAATTATGACCCGATGTTTGAAAATGACAGTAGGACAAATTCAGCATGTTTCCCTGGGGATCCTGCCCAGCAATAACTGCTGGAACCCGGTTTCAGCGCGTTCCCCCTATTTTCCAGCACTGATAAATAGTAAAATTAGAAGACAATCTTTGGCATTAAGAGCACAGCACCTGCGGTGGGACTAGGACGCGGAGACTGAGCATTAGTGCTTTTCAGGTCATCCATTCTGAATGATACAGTAGAACCAAGAAAAAACGTGGTTGAGCTCTTGCCTGTTGAAGGCTGAGCAGTGTCAGTGCTTTTATCTCCCTAGGTACTACCTTGGGTTGACGAGGCTGGCAGTAACAGGTGAAGTGGATTGGGGGGTCAGGGTTTTAATGGTAATTATTCATATCTGAAAGAAACACGTTAGTGATAGATTCCTTACTTTAGAATACCCCCAGGTGTCAGACTGGATCCGGAAAGTTTTCGTCAGCAGTACCCCTGCGCGTCGGAAGGTGGCGTCGTGCGGCTCCGCATCCGTCGTTGGCGTCGTGGTCACCGAGATGACGTCGTGGCAGCTACTTAGACGCCGCCCTCGCGCGCTGACGTCAGTTCTTTCTTTTTCCGCACCAGCAAGCGCAGATCCGGAGAGAGCGGTACCCCTAGTCGTTTTTTGACTGAGTTTTTCCAGGCCTTTTTGTCTCTTTTTTCGAGTCGATCGACTCCTGGTGCTGTAGGGATGCCCGGTTTCAAGTCCTGCGAGGAATGTCATCGCATGATGCCGGTGACGGACCCACACCGTGTGTGTCTCTACTGCCTGGGGCGCGACCACGACCCCATGTCGTGCCCCGACTGCCGGGCCATGGCGCCGAAGTCTTTGCGGGAGCGGTCCCGAAAGTTGCTTGAAGTCCGGCAGTCAGCTCCGCGCCGCTCAAGGTCCCGGTCCCGTGGGAGGTCGAGGGACCGGTCGCGGAGCCACCACCATCGTTTGTCAGGAATTTCTGTCAGCCATGGCTCGCCTCTTTGGGCCGTCGGGGCGCCTTCGGGCCCTGCGGGTCCGACTGGGGGTCCTTGCTCTTTACTGCTGTCGGCTCCGGCCCCAGCGCCGCAGGACCCCTATGGATCCAGGCCTGGATCCCGGTCGACGCCGGTTGACCTTGTAACACCTCCACCAACATCGACCCCTCCGGCACCACTTCCGACGTCGCCCGTTCCACCGGATGACATCGTCCCTGGTTTCAGCCCCGAAGTGGACACGGCGTCGCTCGACGCCGATTCCGACGTCGATGGGACCTTTCTATCCCTATGTCCATCCTCCTTATTTTCGGCCTGTTCATCAGCCTTCGGAGGAAGGGGAGGTCTGGGAGGGGTCTGAGGACCCTCTCACAGCACTGTGTGAGTTAGACCTGGACTGGGCAGAGTAACTGGGGGATGCCAGTGGTCTTGACACCTCTCCTGACCTTGGCATGCTCACTCCTCCTACCGTGGCTACGGAGGAGGGTGCAAGTTACGCCGTGGTGTTGCGTAGGGCGGCCGAGACCCTCCACCTCGAGCTCCCTACAGTGGCCGTCAGGACTAACCTCCTGACAGAAGTGCTTCAGCCGGCGGCTACCTCTGTGGAGCCACTGCTGCCTTTTAATGATGCACTGTCAGACGTTCTTTTGGGCACCTGGTCCAGGCCCACCTGTGGGCTCCTGTGGATAGGAACATGGCCCAACGCCATCGCCTGGCCCAACGCCATCGCCTGGCCCCGGGCGACCCCCTTTTCCTCTCCCAACACCCGAACAGCCGCCTTAAACTGAACTCAGACAAGACGGAAGTCCTCATCCTGGGCTCATCACCCTCCGCCTGGGACGACTCCTGGTGGCCCCCGGCCCTGGGCACCGCACCCAAGCCAACGGACCACGCACGCAACCTGGGCTTCATCCTGGACTCCTCCCTATCAATGACCAAACAAGTCAACGCCGTCTCATCTTCATGCTTCAACACCCTGCGCATGCTCCGCAAGATCTTCAGATGGATCCCCACTGAAACCAGGAAGACCGTCACCCAGGCACTCGTCACCAGCCGACTGGACTATGGGAACACCCTCTACGCCGGAACCACAGCCAAACTTCAAAAGAGACTCCAGCGCATCCAGAACGCCTCCGCACGACTCATCCTGGACATCCCCGACACAGCCACATCACCGTACACCTGAAAGACCTGCACTGGCTCCCCGTCAGCAAGAGAATCACGTTCAGACTCCTCACCCACGCACACAAGGCCCTCCACGACCTGGGCCCAAAGTACCTCAACGACCGCATGTCCTTCTACACGCCCACACGCCAGCTACGATCAACCAGCCACGCCCTCGCCACCGTACCACGCATCCGCAGAACCACCGCCGGAGGAAGATCCTTCTCCTACCTGGCGGCCAAGACCTGGAACTCCCTCCCCACTCACCTTCGGCGAACCCAGGACCATCTCGCCTTCAGGAAGCAGCTCAAGACCTGGCTGTTCGAGCAGTAACTTACCCCCTCCCCCAGCGCCTTGAGACCCTCCCGGGTGAGTAGCGCGCTCTATAAATGCCGTGATTGATTGATTGATTGATTGACCCCTGAGAGCTTGGTTGTCCAAGCCTCTGCGTCCCCGAGCGCATTCCCTACCGCACCTCCGGATAGGGAATCCAAGAAACTGGATCAATTTGGGAAGAAGATTTTCTCTTCCGCCAGTTCAAGGCTGCGGTCTGTGAACACCGCATGCCTCTTGGGCCGTTATTCCCACTCTCTGTGGGATACGGTGGCGCAAGTGCTGCCTCAGTGTCCGGAGGAGGCCCGGACAGTGCTCTCTCAAGCTATTGCTGAAGGGAGGGATGCAGCAAAGTTCACAATTCGATGTGGCCTTGACACCGCCGACTCGCTGGGCAGGGCGATTTCCACAACAGTGGCGCTCCGTCGCCACGCCTGGCTGAGGATACTGGTTTCTCTGGGGATGTCCAGAACACCCTGATGGACATGCCCTTTGATGGCATTCGCCTTTTTGGCAACAAGGCAGATAGTGCGTTGGAACGCTTTAAGGACTCGCGGGCTACGGCCAAGTCCCTGGGCCTTTCCGCCACACGCCCTCCTCCGCCTTCTGCTTTTCGCTCCTTTCGTGGCCACAGAAGGGGCGCCCGACACGTTCGCTTCAGAGCCAGAGGCCTGCGCAGCAACAGTCTCAGCGCGGACGTGGGACCCGCCGAGGCGGGTCAGGGGGCCAGCGGGCGGGTCAGCCACCTCGGCCACCACTGCCTCCAAACCTTCCTAGTCCGGATTTTCAGGCCCATCAAACGCCAGTGGGCGGCAGGATTCGCCATCACCTCCCCCACTGGCGCAGCATCACTTCGGACAGGTGGGTTTTACAAATAGTCCGAAGGGGCTACTCCCTCCCCTTCGAGACTACCCCTCCAGCCATGCCACCCCAGTACCACCGCATGTTGGGGGATCACTTGGCACTTCTTCAACAGGAAGTCGCGGCCCTCTTGGCCAAGGGGGCCATCGAGCGCGTTCCTGCGCCAGAAGTAGGACGTGGTTGTTATTCCCACTACTTTCTGGTGCCCAAGAAGAACAAGGGCCTGCGTCCTATCTTGGACCTCAGGGACGTCAATCGCTTCCTCCGGAAGGAGAAGTTCAAGATGTTAACTCTGGCTCAGGTCTTGTCTGCCCTCAACCCTGGAGACTGGATGGTAGCGTTGGATCTGCAGGACGCATATTTCCACATTCCTGTCCTGCCGGCCCACCGTCGTTACCTGCGGTTTACAGTAGGCCACGAGCACTTTCAGTTTACCGTGCTCCCCTTTGGCCTTACCAGCGCCCCTTGGGTGTTCATGAAAGTGATGGCGGTGGTCGCAGCTCACCTGCGCAGATCAGGGGTTCCAGTCTTCCCCTATCTCGACGACTGGCTGTTGAAGGCGGGCTCGCCCCGGACAGTCATCTCCCACCTCGAGACTATGGCCGACCTCCTGCATTTGCTGGGGTTCTCCATCAATGTGCCGAAGTCGCACCTGATTCCCTCTCAGAAGTTCCTCTTCATCGGAGCGGTTCTGGATACGACGCACTTTCGGGTCTATCTTCCCGAACGGCGAATCCAGGATATTCAGGCTCTGATTCCGATCTTTCAGCCTCTATCCTGGGTTTCGGTCAGGATGACCCTGAGGCTGCTGGGCCTCATGGCCTCCTGCATCCTGCTGGTCACTCATGCCAGATGGCATATGCGGGCTCTGCAGTGGGACCTGAAGTTCCAGTGGGCGCAGCAGCAGGGGAACCTGTCCGATTACGTCCAGATCTCAGAGGGCACTGCACACCAGCTGCAGTGGTGGCTCACAAACCAGCATTGGGTCAATGGCAGATCCCTCTCCCTTCCCCAACCGGAGCACACAGTGGTGACGGATGCGTCCCTCCTGGGATGGGGCGGCCACATGGGAGAGGCGGAGATCAGAGGCCTCTGGTCTCCGGCGGAGTCCAGGCTCCATATCAACCTTCTGGAGCTTCGGGCGAACCGACTTGCACTGAAGGCATTCCTTCCCTCTGTCAAGGGGAGAGTAGTGAAGGTGTTCACAGACAACACCACCGCCATGTGGTACTGCAACAAACAGGGCGGGTTGGGGTCGTGGACCCTATGTCAGGAGGCTCTGCGCCTCTGGACATGGCTGGAACATCAGGACATTTCCCTAGTGGTTCAACACCTGGCAGGTTCACTGAACGCCACGGCGGTCAAACTCAGCCGCAGGTGCATGATGGATCACGAATGGCGTCTTCACTCAGACGTGGCACAAGGTCTCTTTCGACAGTGGGGAGAGCCCTGGTTAGATCTATTCGCCACCGAAGAGAACGCGCAATGTCAGCAATTCTGTGCGTTGGAATTTCCAAGGCGGCACTCGCTCGGCGACGCTTTTCGTCGCGAGTGTAGTTGCGGTCTGTTGTACGCCTTTCCGCCTATACCACTTCTGCCCAGAGTGCTGAAGAAGATCAGGCGCGACCGGGCCCAAGTCATTCTTGTGGCTCCGGACTGGGCTCGAAGAGTTTGGTATCCCGAGCTACTCAGTATGACCATCGATCCCCTGATCAGACTGCCTCTTCGGGAGGATCTTCTGTCGCAGCAGCAGGGGACGGTCCTCCACCTGAACCTGTCCAGTCTCCACCTCTTTGCGTGGAGATTGAGCGGCGGCAGTTGATTCCTTTCGACTTGCCTCCTGAAGTCTGTGATGTCATTCTGGCAGCCAGGCGTCCCTCCACTAAGTTGGTATACGGCTGCAGATGGAACAAGTTTGTGGCATGGTGTACAGCAAAGGCTGTGGATCCCCTTTCTGCCCCTCTTTCTGAGGTCCTACTGTTCCTTCTTTCTTTGGCCCAGCAGGGCTCTGCTCTGGGCACTATCAAGGGCTACCTTTCTGCTATTTCGGCCTTTCTCAGGCTCCCTGATCAGCCCTCTCTTTTCAAGTCCCCTGTTGTTAACAGATTCCTCAAAGGCATTACTCACTTTTTTCCTCCTGTTCCCTTTGTAATGCCACAGTGGACTTGAACCTGGTTCTCACATTCTTAATGTGTGCACCCTTTGAGCATCTTCACAACTGTCCTCTTCGTTTGTTAACTCTGAAGACCGCTTTCCTGGTTGCCATCACCTCTGCTAGGAGAGTGAGTGAGTTCCAGGCTCTTTCTTGTAAACCTCCTTTTCTGTCTGTACATCCGGACAAGGTTGTCCTGGTGACACGTCCATCCTTTCTGCCGAAGGTTGTTACTGCCTTTCACATCGGGCAGACCATCACTTTGCCCACCTTCTTTCCACCTCCGCATCCTTCCAGAGAGGAAGAGAGGCTCCACCGTCTGGACCCAAAACGTGCACTCTCATTTTTCCTGAGTCGCACACAACAGTTCCGGGTGGATGACCAACTCTTTGTTGGCTACGTTGGCGCCAAGAAAGGTCGGGCCGTACACAAGCGGACTATCTCCAGATGGGTCATCTTGTGTATTAAAGCCTGTTATTCTCTTGCAAAGAAGGAGCCTCCGTTGGGGCTGCGCGCCCATTCTACCAGGGCGTTGCTGCCACTACGGCGTTGGGACGTGGTGTCCCCTTACAAGACATCTGTCAGGCAGCTACGTGGGCCTCGCTGCACACTTTTACTAAGCACTATTGCCTGGACAGCCAAGTCCGGAGAGACGGCTTCTTTGGCTGTTCTGTTCTCCGGGACTTCCTGGTGTGATCTTGGTTCGCAGACCCACCACCGGGGTTGGTATTGCTGGGGTATCTATTCTAAAGTAAGGAATCTATCACTAACGTGTTTCTTTCAGATGCACAAGTTACTTACCTTTGGTAACGATATATCTGTAAGAAACATTAGTTAGTGATAGATTCCTTACCGCCCCACCCATCCTCCCCGTTCTGTGAACTGATTTCTAGGGTTAAGGTCATCCCTTTCAGGGCCCTAGTTTCAATGCACCAGTGGTCAGTATCTTGCATGGCTCTGCGTTCCTGGTTCGGAAAGTCGTGTACAGAACTGACGTCAGCGCGCGAGGGCGGCGTCTAAGTAGCTGCCGCGACGTCATCTCGGCGACCACGACGCCAACGACGGACGCGGAGCCGCACGACGCCACCTTCCGACGCGCAGGGGTACTGCTGACGAAAAGTTTCCAGATCCAGTCTGACGCCTGGGGGTATTCTAAGGTAAGGAATCTATCACTAACTAATGTTTCTTACAGATATATCGTTACCGAAGGTAAGTAACTTGTGCATTAATATATCTCTAAATCCAAATGTGGTGGCATGGCAACAATGATGGAGGTGCACATTTCTAATGGCAGTTGTGTTTTAGTTTTAATACATGGTCTTTGGGGGCACCCGTGTGGAAGGTACAGATATTTTAATGCTGGTCACGGCTTCACCTCAGGACCCTCCACTGGCTTACTGTCCAAAAGACATGCCTCTTCAAGCTCCGTACGCATGCCTACAAAGCCCTCCACAAAACCGGACCCACCTACATCAACTACCGCCTGACATTCCACCAACCGACCAGAGAGCTCCAATCCTCCAGCCTCGCCCTGGCCCACGTACCCCTTTATCCGTCGCAGCTGCTGCGGAGGTCGCCCCTTCTCCTAACTCGCCGCCAAGTCCTGGAACGACCTCCCCCTCCACCTGCACTCCTGCCCATCTCTGAAGGACTCCAGGAAACAGCTCAAGACCCGGCTCTTCGACCGCCACCGCTCTGCCAAGGCTCGCACAATCACCCAGCGCCTGGAGACCCCTTGGGGTGACAAGCAGCACTCTACAAGACCTCTGATTAATTGATGGGGATTATGTTTCACCAAGGTTGAGCGACTGACAGCTTGGTGTGGCGGTACAGATTGTAATTGTTACTTTTGTTTAATAGAGTCTAAATTTTGCTGTGGTTGACAGTGGGGCATAAGTGGCATAAACTGAGAGAGGACAGCTGAGATTGTAAATAGTAAAGAGGCTTGAAAAGGAATGCTAAGGATCCTTTGGTGGCCCTTAGAATGTAGGTTTCAAACACTGTGTGACGTGTGGGAGATGGGGGAACCATGTTGAAAATTACTGGTGAACCTCATCAGCACCACCATGGGTAGACGGATAATAGATTTACATTAATTAAAGAAGTTCATTAAAATAACCCCCTTGAGGACCAAAAGTCTCGTTTTCGATGTATTGTATTGTACTTAATCCTGGTGCAGGAGTTGTGGGTGGCATTCCAGTGACAACTAGTGCGGTCTGCTTCCTTATAATGCATTTCACTGCACTTACACAGGCTGCAGGTAGCAATGGCACCTGGGTCTATTGGAAAGCAACGATTTAGGACCACGTACCTGAGAGCAGCTGGGGTTGCCCACCCCCTGACTCTGGGTATATAAGATGTGCAACCTCTGCCCTTGTGTACAAAAATATGATCTCATCCATTTATTCCAGTAAAACAAAATGATGTGTTCTCTTGGTTGCTTAGTTGTCACTGTCCCTTTCCTGGTTAAATGTGTACGTGATTATTCATGGTTTACAATTGTAATTTGTTTACCTAAATGAACAAAGCAAGTCTTATAGCATGCACTGTAAATGTGCTGTAGATCAAAACGTTTAAGGATCCAAGTCAAACTCCAGGAGCTCACATTCCAGACGCTACCGCAGGGCCACAGCACCAGATTACAACAACAAACACTAGGGAAGAACAGAGAGGCAAGGAGACCCACAAAGATGAGTATGACATATACGGAAGGAACATCGATCTTCATACCTACAGACCAAAGACGTACATGGACCCCCAAATGAATCTGACCATGGGGACACAAGAACCACACACTCTCGTCGGCAATAAACCCATCACTCGCACACAACGGCCAGGGCTCATGGAGGTGCGAAGAATCTATCTCTCCTTACTCAATGACATAGGAAAAAACACAACTCGATCAGTAGACACAATCTCGCCACCCATTGGAATGCCCAGCTAAGCCAGCTGGAAAGAAAAATGTAAAACCTAATAAATAGTGTAAACATAGCTTACTCAAGCATCAAAGAAACCTCACTAGCTTGCCAAGAGATTAAGCAAATCCTAAGTGACACAGCAACCACGATTGCTAACAACCTATCATTTCCAGCATTTAGTTACACCACCCAACCTTGGCCATCCATTCTTCGACCCATGAGTCCACAGAATCATCTATCCATAAAAGACATTGAAACCTTGCTCCTATACTACAACGACCACGCACCACCATTCAACACATAAGTCTTCAACATACAGACCGTGGATTTCAAAGAAAGGCGAAATCCTCGAGAAAAAAGACAGAACACAAACCATGAGAACCTAATTGAAATCCCAAGGGAACTAAATCCCAATCCCCCGTCCCATCCAAAACCGACCATTAAATGTATGTTACTAAACTGCAGATCTGCGATCAAACATGCCACAGACATTGCCGAAACCATTGTTCACCATGATTTGGATATTCTTTTCCTGACATAAACCTGGCTAAATCAATGGTCCGCATCCATGCTCGACTTACTCATTCCTCCAAACTACACCATCCAACACCTCGACAGACAGCATCAACCGGGAGGCAGGATTGCAATCATTCACAAGAACTCTCTTCAAGTCAAAACCTTTCCTGTAGACAATCTCACATCCTGTGAATACATGGGTGCAGAAATCTACACAGCAGAGAAATCACTAGCCAAAGTACACCTATTTTATCATCCTCCATGAAACAACCAGCTGTTCATTGAGCAGATAATGGAAACAATCACAATACGTTCCATGCTAAACCCCAATGTGATTTTTCTTGGTGACTTTAACCTTCACTGGAATGACGAGGACGACACACAGGTCTCTACCCTTAAACAATTCCTAGTTGGTCAAAACCTGACCCAATCTTGCACAAGCCCAACACACAACAAAGGCTCAACGCTCGACCTAATCATATCCAGAGAATGGGCATTGTCAATAAACTCAATAACACCCATCGACTGGTCGGATCATTACACAATATTATTCCACATAATTACAAACACACAGACGACCAAAGGGCAACCAACCAAACAAAAATACTGGGTCAGAGACACTAATAACATAGACAAGGTGAAACTGACAGAATTGTGCAAAAAAAAACTCACTCCCCCTGCAACAAAACAGAATGTGTCCGAATTAACTGAACACTACAACCGAACAGTATCAGATATGACGGAGGCAGTAGCCCCTCTGAGACTCAAGAAATAAAGAATCAAACCTTCCCTGCCATGGTACACTCAAAGCCTAAATGAGGAAAAGAGAAGTCTTAGGCAGGCGGAGCGAAGATGGAGACAGGAACCCTCAACATTACTTCTAAGCAAACTACGTGAACGACGAAAAAACTACAAGAAAAACATCTGGGAAGCCAAAGCATCGTACTTCAGAACCCAACTAGACAATGCAAAAAATCGTCCAAAATGACTGTTTGAAATTGTCAACCAACAAACAAGGGTGAACAATGTTACTTAGCTCAGTAATAACTCAGTGGGAAAATGTGAAGCGTTCGCCTCATTTTTCAATGAAAAGATCTTACAAATCGAAAAGGAAATTGCAACCATCAATCACAGTTCACAAGACAATATAGTCAATGATCACTATCCCATTGATGACCCTACATGCCATGCGATGGAACCAGGGATGAACCACCCTTACAAGACCAAAAATTAAGCCACATGGAGCGAGTTCAAAACACGAACAGAGGACGAGGTCCACAAGGTCTTACTATCTATGAAACCAACCTCGCATTTCAGTGATACCATCCCTTCTACAACACTAAAGGAACTAAGTCACATCTTCTCAACTATACTAACGGAGATTGTTAACTCATCACTAAAACAAGGCAGGATCCCAGAATGCCTGAAGACTGGTCAAGTGACACACCTCTTGAAAAAAGTGGGTGCTGACCCTACAATCCTGAGCAACTTTCGGCCGGTGTCAAATATCCCCTTTCTAGCAAAATTGCTGGAAAAATGTGTGCACAACCAACTGAGCCAGCACATTCACCATTTCAACCTACTCAACAAATTTCAATCAGGGTTTAGAACAGAACACAGCACTGAATCGGTCATTAATGGATGACACCCTGAAGATATTAGACAACAACGACTCGTGCTTACTCATCCTCCTAGACCTCTCATCGGCGTTTGACACGGTCAACCACAATACCCTACTAAAAGTACTAGAAAAAAGAATGGGGCTACCTGGGAAAGTGCTTTCTTGGTTTGCTTCCTTCCTACAGAATCGATCACAACGCATCAAACTCGGCAACTCACTCTCTAACTCCTCACCAATGAGGTGTGGAGTTCCCCCAAGGGTCGACCATCTCCCCCATACTCTTTAACCTATATATGGAACCACTAACTGAAATCCTCAACCAATTGAACATTGCATACTACATGTACGCAGACGACACACAACTATACTTAAAGATATCCTCCGCAAATGACGTCATTCAACTAAACAACACTTTAGTCAAAACCCAGTCCTGGCTCTCTCAAAACAACCTCAAGCTGAATTCTCTGAAAACTGAATTCCTTCTTTTCTCCCCACAAAACAGCTCCTCACTTATCCAAGATTGGCTCAAGCACCTAGACACACTCAATTGTAAACCTACCATCATTGACTCCACGAAATCCCTTGGAATAACACTGGACAAGAGTCTAAATATAAAGGCTCACATCGGTGCGACCACACGCAATGTGACATTCCAACTCAGAATACTGAAGAAATTGAAACCATTTCTACCACCTTCAGACTTCAAACAAGCAGTACAAGCACTTGTGGTCTTCAGCCTAGAATACTGCTCGGCGACCCTGTCAGGGCTACCCAAAGCGAGAACAGCTCCACTCAAAACTACTCTTAATGCAGAAGCGAGACTGGTAACAGAAACTAGACGCTTCGACCGCATCACCCCATCGCTTGGGTACCTAAACTGGCATCTTCTTGAGGCAAGAACTCAACTGAAAATTGCCTGCCTCACACACAAAGCATTACATTTCAAAGAACCAAGTTACCTGGCAGAAAAGATTTGAATCTCCAGTGGCAGCTACTACCTAAGAAGTGCTTACTCTCTCAGTCTTGAACCTAGATTCCGAAAACAAAAAACTTACACACGATCCTTCTCCGGGGCAGCGCCAAAGATCTGGAACTCCTTACCACCCTAGGTATGCTCAAATCCATCGACCCTCTTGTTCAAAAAAGAGGTAAAAAAGATACTAATGAATAGATTCCTTGCATAGACTTTATTAATAGACCGACTGTTGTATAATTGTGCTATATGTTGCAGCAGCCCATTGCGCCTGTTTACTTTGATTTATCTGTCAATACCTTTCATCTTGCTCATTCAACCCCATGTACAGCGCTCTGATACCCATGGGTCATGTGCGCGCTTTATAAAACCCTCTAAAAAAAAAAAAAAAAATACAAAAAAACTGTTTCTTTTATGCTCACCAAAATCCTTACTCTGGGCCTAGCCGCGTTTCTTTTGTCATTTTGGATGCATCTTTTAACGTTTTTCTCCTCCATTTAATTCCTTCAGATTGGGTAACGTGACCAAATGCTTCAGTTTCAAGCCATGTATGTTATCGGCCGTTTCTGGTAGCTCTCCTGCATACCCTTGCCCTATAGACATTGGATTTTATCACAAGAAGAAAAGTCCGGGATCTCTTGCCAGCAGGTTTATTACCGAATTTTATTCATGCCAGTGAGATAGCACATATAATTTTAATTGGATGTGTTTGGTGCACTTTTTGTGTCCTTGGGGACTTTTGCCATTTTTGCCACAAATCGAGTATCCTCGGTGCCCTATCGATACAATTTTTCCCTAGAGTGATCTGGTGAAGTCCTACTTCCAATTTGATATTTAATATTAAATCATCATATTTTTCTATAATTTTTCCTCATTTAAATGTTTAAATGTTCTTAGCAATTTCTGAATACTTGGAGTCCGGAGCTCTTTTAGTTCTTCTTGTGCATTTTGGATCCTAGATGAACACAACACTCACTTTTATGTCTGAGTTTGTCTTCTAAGGTTTGACCTACCAATAACAAACACAAAAAGACAAAAAGTCTAACAGATTTTCCCTACTTAACTATTTCCAGTAATTTTATAGTAAGTACTTGGGGTCTGATGACCTTGATTCTCAAATTCCGTATTTCAAATTGATGCACATGATGGTTGATGTTGCTGGCCTGATTCCCTAAATTCAGTTGTGGTTGTCCTGCAAGGTAAGCCTCGAAGCATGCCAAATAAGGGCAGTTTTATTCTAATTTTTTAGTATTGCTGGATTTTGTGAAGGGAACTCTAATTTATAAACATTCACATTTATGTTTATAGAGCATACTGGGGGATATATTGACCCCGTTTGGATCTTGAGTTGGGTAAGTCTTTTTCCCAGAGCATGTTCTCTCATTCACACATCACGATGTTGGTGGATAATCATGTTATGTCTGGCTTCTTCCAGTAAAATGAAATCTGGCTGTCTTTAGACTTCTTTGTAAGAGACTACCAATGGCATGCCCCCTCTTAATTGTTAGAAGTAATTATCGGTTTGAGCATCTTCATTTATGTTTTTCAGTCAAGTTGTCATTTATTTCAAACAGTACAGAGGTGAGGAAAGCACCGATTTATGTGAATTATTTTATACACGCATGTTACTCCATTTATTTTGATTTTATGCCCTCCACTTTAGTGTGCATAGAATAGCTTGTCCTGCGGTAGATCCAATCTTAAATTATTGATGTTGGTGGTTGAAACTTTGCCTTGCATGTTATTTTTGAGCAATTAAGTTTTTGAATAACTATGTCTTGATGGATAGTGCCGTATTGCAGACGATAGGATTATGTATATGTTGTCACCATTCACTTTCCCACAACTCAAGTGCACTGCACTCTCTCAGTTTCCTTCGATCATCTTAGTTATTCATTATAAGTTTTCCTAACACTCACTAAATTGCCATATAAATTGGCAGTATACATGTTTTCCTAACTCTAACTAAATTGACATCTAAATTGTGTGCTATCATGGGACTCTGTTTTCTTTACATTTTGTCTTCCTTTAAATGCTATGAGCGATTGTATTGATTGTCCTTCCAAATAAATGTTTTTAATTATACGTTAAATAGTTCATTAGGAACTATTGTTGTATTATATTTACTATTGACCCAGATTCCTCTGTAGGCAGGTTTGCCCATGTTAGATTCCTCTTGTATTACAGACCCGGGTGCAGACACAAGAAACCTGTAGAGAGATGCACTGACTTCTCCACAAATGAGGTGGCACACAGTCACTCCACCTTCTGAGGGTGCTGTTGGGCCCGAATAAGAGGGGTCGAAGGGACCCTCAGCCCCTCCCCCCCCCCTCGCAGGCAGGTGCAGTCACACACCTCCCTTGAAAGGGAGGCCACCACTGTCTTCGAATCTTTGACTGCACCAAATGACGACAGTTAGGAGGAAAGCACCTGAGTAGCCTCTATGCTGTTTTGGGTACATGGACATCAATTAGGGATAGCAGGTGCTATCCCTTGCCATGGCTTTGGTAGCCATGGGACTGCCCTTGCCACCCCTGGTCTCAGAGCTCACTGAGGCAGCAGCATTAACATTAAACATGGCTCTTACAGCCCTGTGTGACCTCTGCGGATTTCAGTGCTTGCCTTACTCAAACCAATCAGCAGTGGAGAGGAAGCCGTTGATGAGAAGAGGGTGGGACAAGTGATCAATTTATTTTGACGGTTTTGTATAGCGCGAACAAGACCCTTGCGGGTATCAGAGCGCTTTACAGGGCAAATATAGGTGGATGACATATACATATAAATACACAGAATTATGTGAATACAGTACTGGTCACTATTAGAGATTAGCACATATCTACAAGAGTGTATAAGAAAAAGTTCAAGTGAATTTGGACATGAGAATCGATTTCACTTCTTTTTTTTAAAAAGCAGCGGACAGATTAAGTCTCGTTTCTGGGGGTAAGGCGTTCCAAATCCTGGGAGCCATTCCTGAGAAGGTACGATTGTATGTTTTCTTCTTGGAGAAACGTTGTGGTTTAATCAGAACTCCTGGTAGATCTGTTACCACCCGATAGCTCTAGTTTCTCCGCTAGGTACCTCAGGGTTTTGTGATGCAATGCCTTATGTGTCATACAGGCGATTTTTAAATGGATTCTGGCCTCAAAAGGTAACCAGTTGAGGGCATGAAGGTCAGGGGAAATGTGGCAGTTTCTTTTGTTGCCAGTGATGAGTCTAGCGGCTGTATTGATTGAGGCTCTTAGCGGAGCGGTCGTTGATTTAGGAAGGCCACTAAGAGCGACACTCCCATAGTCAACTCTGGGAATTACTAGAGTTTGAACTGCCTGTTTAAAGTCATTTGCGGGTATGAAGGGTTTCAATTTTCTCAGGGTGTTTATCTGAAAATTTGCTCCTTTTGTTGCAGTGCTGATGTGCTTCTGCATATTTAGTTTATTATCCAGGGTTATTTGTAGGGATTTAGCGGAATCGATGATGAGAGGTTGACCGTTGAGTGCAGTTAGGTGCTTCATCCACTCGCGGATGATGGTTGTTTGGTTGGGGGGAGCGATTAAGAGGAATTCTGTCTTTAGTGTGTTTAGTTTTAAATGGTTCCTAGCCAGCCAGGTCTGTGTTTTTTGGAGCGTTGAGTTAAGGGACTTGATGTCTTCAAGAGAGTGGACCTTAATGTAGAGCTGTGTGTCTTCGGCGTACATGTGATATTGGATATTTGCGGAGTTGAGAAGCTCAGTGAGTGGTTCCATAAACAAATTGAAGAGTGTTGGGGAGAGGGAAGATCCCTGGGGTACTCCCAAAGTGACTGGGGTGGGGTTATATAAGGATTGGTTGATCTTGAATCTTTGTGTTCTATTTTGGAGGAAGGAGGTAAACCAGTTTAACACTGTTCCAGATAGTCCCATTCTATGCTTCAAGAGGTCCAGTAGGTTGTCGTGTTTGACTGTATCGAAGGCTGAGGATAAGTCCAGTAAGATTAGCACACAGGCTTTGTTTTGATCCAGTATTTGTAATGCGTCATCTATTATGTGGGTCATGGCTGATTCGGTACTGTGCCCTGAGCGAAAGCCTGATTGGAATTGGTCGAGCAGGTTGAAATGGTCTATGTGGTTACTAAGCCGCATGTGGACACATTTTTCGAGCAGTTTGGCCAGGGTTGAGATGTTCGATATTGGGCGATAGTTATTCAGGTCTGAAGGGTCTGCTGATACCTTCTTTAGGATGGGGGAAACCTGACCAGCTTTGAGGATGTCTGGGATGGTTCCTTGCAGAAGAGAGGTATTTATAATCTTAGTCCATAGGGGCACTAGCAGTGGAATGAAGGTCTTTAAGTGGGATGCTGGGAGAGGGTCTGTGAAATGATTGGAGGGATTCAAAGTAGTGAGCGTGTTTAGGATAGTTTCTTCGCTGTAGAAGTTGAAGGCGGTCCAGGAGGCGTTGTTCTTGAGGTTGAGCTTTGCAGAGCAGTTAAGCGGGGTCCCTGGTGTGGTCAGTGAGGAGATTGAGTGTGGGTCGGTCAGGGATAATAGATCGTTAAGTAGGTCTGTCTTTAAGTTTTCAGTTTTAGTTGTGAAAAAGGAGGCAAGATCCTCGCAATTGGGGAGTGTATCCGGATTGGCTTGGGGGGAGTAGGAGACACCCTTAGATTGAGCTTTGATTATTTCGAACAGTTTTTTGGGGCGATTCTTAGCTTGGTCTAATTGTTTGCATATGAAATCAGCTTTTGAGCGTCTAATCCTTCTGTAATAGGCATTTCTGGTGCTTCTTAGTAATTTGAGGTGGGTAGCGGATGGGGCGGCTCTCCATTGTCTTTCAATTGCTCTCAGTGATCTTCTGTCCTCATTTAGTCTACCATCATACCAGGGGTTTGAGATTTTTGTGGTGACTCTTTTTAGTTGTAGGGGAGCTAAGGTGTCAAGTACCCTGTTCATAGAGTGGAAGTAGTGAGTGGTCATATCCTGTACATCCTTTGATCCATCCGGTGGGGGCGTGAGGATGTGACTAGAGGATGCGAGATCGGCAGGATTGATGTTTTCTAGGTTCCTCTTCCAGATTTTTGTTCTCAATGGTTGGACAGAGAGTAGTTTAACTACTTCCCTGATATTATGTAATGGTCGGACCAATCGCAAGGGAGAATCGATTCCAGCTGGGTAGAGTCTGCTTTGGAAATTACTAGATCAAGGATTGAGCCTTTTTCGTGGGTAGGGCTGTCACAGATTTGGGACAAGTTAAGGTCGGACAGGAACGCTTTGAGGCTATTGACCTCTGGGTCGTCAGGATCGTTCCAGTGGAGGTTGAAATCCCCCAGGAAGATCTGTGTATTCTGTTGTCCGACATTTGTGGCTAGGATATCCATCATGTGTTCGATGAAGGTGAGGTTGTTACCAGGAGGATGGTAGAAAGAGTGTAGTGAGCATATTGGCTTGTTATTGCTAGTGATGTGTAGGCAAAGGTATTCACAGGAGGAGTACACCGGGGTGTTGGAGCGGTTCACAGAGAGGTTGTTCCTATGGATGCAGGCAATACCACCACCAAGCCTATCGGGTCTATCTAGTCTTGTGATGTGATAGTTTGGGGGAACTAGTATGTCTAATATGGGTGCGAATGATTCGTTTAGCCAAGTTTCCGTTAAAATTATAAGGTCGGGTTCATTGGTTATAATGAGGTCAGCTATATCGGCGGCATGACGTGCTGCCGATCTACAGTTTAGTAGGATACATTTTATCTGGGCCTGGGTCGGGGTGGTGTTCAGGTCGTGGGAGATGGGTACTTTTTTGAGGTTGTTTTCAACAATACCTCTGGGAGTGTGTCTTGTAATTCTGGAGGCAATGGAATGGATGGGTTGGATTAAGGACAGTTTCTGTGTATTCTCCGTATGCGCAGGTCTAGAGGGTAGGGAAGGGGGTTTGTAGGAATGAAGTAGGGAAGTAAGATCATTCTGTGATAGGGTTTTCTTGTCCCTGACTGGACGGGATGAGGCATTGGGGTAAGGTACTGTTTTCCATCTGGGGAGCAACTGAGGCGAGGAGCTAGTGCATGACCGCTGAATGGGTTTCGCTTGTGGTTTGGGTTGTTGCCGGATCGGGACATGAAGAGTTTGGATGTCCTCTTTTATTTGTTGTAAGGATAGTAGTATCTCATCTAATCTGGGGATGTAGAAGTTATCATATTGATAGCCTGGCCTGTGGGTAAGTGAGGAGGGGTTGTAGCTTGTGTGGTGTCCCGGGGCATGACGTGAACTGGTTCGAAGAATGGTGTTTTTTCAGTGTGGTAGTCCGTGGGGACGGGAGGGGTGGAGAGGGGACGTGAAGGGGTATTGATGTGTGCTTTAGGGGTGTCTGATTCGTTATGTGGCATTGATGCAGAGTGGGAGTCACTGGAAAGGGGGGAGTAGAGAGGGGACGTGAGGGGGTATTGGTGTGGGCTGTAGGAGGAGGGACGGTGAGAATCTTAGTGCAGGGAGGGGGAGGGGGTGGGACTGCGGACTTATCGGGAGTAGTTGTGTAAGGAGAGATTGGAGTAGAATCTGGAATGGAATTAATGGGAGGGGTGAGCTATCTGAAGAGGTGACGAAGATGTGGTTGTGGAGATGGGGAGTGGTAGTGGGGGCGAGGGACGTGTGGGAAGGCTGGGGGCGAGGTGAGGCGAGGTGATGCGAGTGTGAGGCGAGGTGGGTGTAGTAGAAATTGTAGAAATTGTGGTGGTGCTGGGGGGGGAGTAGGGATAATGGAGATGTATGTCATTTAGTGGGGTGTCGGTTAGGCCTGGGGTGGGTGTATTTGTGCTATGGGATACCGAGGGGGAATGTCTAGATGGGGAGTCGGGTAGGGAGTCAGAGGGTTAGGCGAGTGGTTTGTTGGGGAGGTGGGAGAGGGTCTTGCAACCTTCGCTTTAATGATCGGGAAGATGTGGTCCAGTATATTAAGGTTATGGTCTGATGCCTGCATGAGGATGATCCCATTATGATAAATGGAAATTGTAGCAGTCGCTTTGTAGAACGGGGAGGGAATAATAGATAGTGTAAGACCATGTGCAGTTTTCTTAGTGGATGCAATTGAGAATAGGGTGAGGAAGGCTTTCCGCCATTGTGCTCTCCTTTTGGTGTAGAAGATAATGTCATTCGTTATGTGTCCTGTGTCATTTGAGAAGTAGGGGTCAGAGATTGGGGTTTCTGGGTGTGATTTTAGTAGCCTATGTTTGAAGCCTTTGGTCGCCTTTTTTGAGAGGCTAGGGGGGTATTTGATGGAGTAGGTGTGTAGGCCCATGGGCTCCATAGTGTGTGTTTGGCTTGTTAGGTGGGGTGAGAGGATCAAATCGTGGGAGAGGTAGAATTGGAGGAGATCTATTTGGAGAGTATGAGGAGTAGTAGGCCACTGTATTTGTAACAGATGATGGCACCTTGGGATAAATCCTCTTACCATTACTCTTGGTGGATCCCCTAGTGGTAGGAGGTCCTTGTTATTTATACCTAGGGTGCTGGGGCGAGGCACTCCTGTGGTCAGATGAAATCAGGCGCAATCTGTGATTTATTTAGCAGACATAGGAGCCCTTCCAAGATGGCTGCTTGATTATTATGTGATCTGGATCTGGTGTGTAGTCCGATCTCTCTTTCCATGTAATGAGCCTTTACTGGGAATAGTCCTCTATCACTTTCCATGGGGATAATTTGCAGTGGCTGGTCCTTTGTTTCTGTTTAGTAATGTGTTAAGAATCGTAGTCCTATGTTTATTCCCGTGAATTGATGAGGAGTAGGCCTTTCTCCACTTAAGTACTTATGACGGCCATTTTGGAGGGTGGGACTGCTGGTGTTTTCAGCGTGAGCACAAAATGGGGGCCTTGCACTGCCCACCGGGCCCTCGAAGGTGCCAATTGAGCAAGGTAGTAAATGCACAAAATATGAGGGGGCCGCCCAAATCACTGGCATTAGAAAAACCGGGGTCTGGCTCCCCGGAATACAGTTCAGCGCTCTAGTGTTCAGCGTCGCGTGAACTCCGTACAAAGCGTTTTAATCAATTAGTAATCGCCCTTGCATGGGCTCAACTGTACTCCATCTCCAGCGCCCATCATCGTGCTAGTGAGGCAACCGGAGGTGAAACAGCCTGGGAACCATTTGCCCAAATTAGAATATAGCGAACCTCTTTCCCCGGGTGCTCGCGTCTAGGGGAGGAAGGGAGGGTTACCTGTAGCGGCAAAGTCCCTGCCACAGCGATCAGCCGCTGGGGATCTGCGACCTGGCAAAAACCTGTCCAGAGGGCGGGTCGTCACCCCCAATGGTCCGGTCTCCAGCCCGATGCATTCAAGCAGTCGGCCCTCTGCACGCTGCTCTCCCGGATCGTCACCTCCAGAGCTCCGGGACCCGAGGCAATGCCAGTGGCGCTGTGGAGCCCGGGCAAAGGGCGGGTCGTCACCTCCTGAGTCCCAACTCCTGCCCCGAGCGAGTCCCGGTTCATGAGGCGATGCCACTGGCGATGTGAACCTGGCCAGAGGGCGGGTCGTCCGCTCACGAGTCCCGGTTCCTGCAGCAGAGCCTCAGACGATGTGGATCTCGCTCGAGGGACGGGTCATCAGCTCTTGAGTCCTGGTTCCCGCAGCAATGCCTCTGGCGGAGCGGAAGATCGTGTCCAGAGGACGGGTCCTCAGCCCCCACAGTTCGGACCCAGCTGCGATGCACTCCCTCGGTCCAGCCCCTGCAGCGGTGCTCCCACGAGGATTCTCAATCCGGCCTCAATCCAGCTCCGGTGATACGGAAGAGCCTAGGCAGCGGGCAGATCGTCCTCTTCAAAGTCCTGGTTCCGGCAGCAGTGGACCCCTGTGATCCGTCTCCGGTGAGTGTGAGATCGATGGTGTACCCTCCGACGAAGAAAAACTTCCTTAATGATGTTTACTTTGTTTCTAAGTTCCTTTGTTACAGTGTTCTGAAGCGGCGGGGCTAGCACGGGCTAACGGGGATATTAAAGCAATTTCGATCCCTAGCCAACGGAGCTCACTTCTTGAGCTCCTCACCAGTCGCCATCTTGGCTTCGTAGTACTGTGATGCCATTGGGAGTCAAAGCCATGATGTCACTACTGCTCCTCCTCTTGTTTTGGTAAATTCACATCCACGTGTGGGTTTTACCCGTTTTAAGGGTGAGGATTATTTTGTGCTCCAAAATGCTTATCAACCTAAATTAGTTGGAGGAGCCTCAGCTGACACCAAGTACAAGAAAATATCATAAACAAACCAGTGTGCTCTGCATATGGCTTACCAGTCTGCCATGGGGTGAAATTCCTCTCACTTTGGAATTCACACAAAGGCCTGGAAACGGTATAATCTGCGGAGTGCTTTCTATAATTACCCACTCACTTGCTGCCACAGCAACAAGGAAACCGAGCGAAGAATTTCTAATACTGAAGCCTAGCATGGTCGAGAACAGAGGAAAGCTGAACATAACTGTGACTAAGCAGTTATAAAAACCCTGAGTGTAAAAATAGCAAAAACATCCTGCTTCATATCGAAAGCCTTCCCCGAAGACACATCGGTATAGCAGACAACAGTGAGAATTCAGTTCCCGTGCATCCACCCATGTATTAGATGCAATTCCAGATTTACATTTGGTGTAAACCTGGGATTGTGTCAAATCCATACACCTCCCAAAGGATAGGGCAACGAGGGCAAAATTATTTTCCCCCCCCTCGTTATTTCCTCTTTTTATACGTGATACATTCTGCATCGCACATAGAAAGAGGAAAATGCTCTTTGGATTGTATTTGTGAAAGAAGGTATCCCTTCCTGTACAAACCAATTCTGCCCTTAACGCAGGCACCCCTGCACTATGGTGCAAGAGTGCCTGCATTGGCGCAAGCCAGCACACAGTGCGCCAGCCCAAGGAGAGAGCACAAATGCTCCATATGTTTGTAGACATGGAGCATTTCTGCTATCTCCGTTTCATGCAACACAGCGCAGCAAGTTCCTTAGCTGTGCCGCGTTGCCTGAAATAATAGTAAATGCGCTCCTAAACCCATTTCTATTCACAAACTTCACTTCTAAAGTTACAACAGCTGAAAATGATCTAAGACAGTAGTAAATGTACTTTAGTACAGACTTCAAGTTAGTCCAGAGCCACCTCGCGAACATCTACAAAAACACGATTGACTGCACCACCTCCATGGACTTGGACACCAACCTCATGGAACACCTCCACTTCATAATACGAACGGTCTACCACGCCGCTCTTAAGGAAACCCTCACCTACCATCCCCCAGGCCCCAGAGCGGAATTCTGCAACCACTGCCTCAACTTCTACCAACCTACCAGACACCTTCGTTCTGCGTTCCAGGCAAAAGCACATCTCCCGAGCATCAAGAAGGCCAAAAGCAGAGGACGATCATTCTCATACCTTGCAGCCAAGACCTGGAACGACCTCCCGAAACACTTCGGAACCTCCCCCTCCCTTATGGACTTCCAAAGAAACCTAAACATATGGCTCTTCCAGATGAAAAGGGCATGATCCCCTCCTCCCCCCTCAGTCCTCCCCTACTCGATGCCTGGATACCTTCACGGGTAATTAGCTGTGCTCTACAAATTCAAATAACATAACACATGGCCAACCACTTGTACTGCAACACCCTTCCATTGAATATAATGGAGGCACGGATATAAAATAACACCCCGTATGAAAAATTACTAAAATTAATTAATGTTTTTCAATTTTCTAAAAAATATAAAAGTTGAATCAAATGTTAAATATGTATAGAGATATATATATATATATATATATATATATATATATATATATATATATATATATATATGAAAAAACAATAATTTTAATGTAAAATATTGTAATCTTTTTAAATTTTAAAATACATGTAACTAACTTTTATAACAAAATAATTACATTAATTTAATTCTATACATACCTTTTAAACATTTTCATTACATAATATATAGGTGTAAGCATTTTAATTGAGTACGTTTTCTTTTTAAATAAATCTTAATAAAATAATTTAATTTAAATTAATATATTTGATTAAATATTTAATAAAAAATTACATTAATAATGCTGTAGCGTTTTTGGGGGTTGAACATTTAAAATAAATATATGAAATTAATTTGCATGAATATTTAACAAACTACTTTTAGTAATTTATTTTAAAGGTTAATAAACTAATTTTTTTGCTCTAAATATTTTAAAGGGTTATAAACTTTTTCAACTCTTCCCTAGGGAGATCTCTGCTATTAAGACAAGTAGAAATTGGGCTCCATCCCCTGGTTTCTGGGAGTGGAGAAATGTAAACCTACATTTTATAGGAAATTTACTCTCCTAAATGGTGAATAGCATACATGCCAACAAACATGATTCAGGCAGAAGACTCACGGTTTTAAAGCCAAAAATGGCTTCATTCTAGCCGTCTCATGCTTAAATTTGCTTTCGTGTCAATGTGGAAAATAAATTCCTCTAATTTGTTTTTCACTATTTCCCTTCTTTCATGCTTCGAAATTTTGGCATCTAGGGAGTAACCAAAAGTAGAACATTTACTAAAAGGTTTAAGAGTAAACCTATATGTTTAGATTTATTCACCACTACGTTCACATTGTGACTAGCCCTCAATAGTTGTTAAATGAACCAAAGGAAGAAAAATAAATGAAAACGTAAAATGAATATACAGAATCATTTCACAAAGACATAATGAAAACAATTAAATACATTTTAAATGTCTGCCCCCATAAAGCTTGAAAGATTTCTATATATGTTAAGAATCAGTTCCTGTTGGGGGAGAGAAAACAAATGTTACGTTTTGTGTGGGGTTAATTATCCTATCCCTCAAAATATATCAAAGTTGACTGAACTTGAGGAAGGGTTATACAAATATGTCATGGTATAATCCATCACCCCTATCCTACATTATGATCAGATAATTTCCATGTGACTTAAACCTTCCCAAACTTCTGTGCAAGATTTTAAGGGAAGGGTATTCGATCTCAGGTTCATTAGAAATCTAAGCAGTTTATGGTCCATTAAGTTGGAGAGATGCGGTTGCTTTTGATTGAAGATCTTATGTAAGATCTAATCATTGCATAATTATTTTTATCGTGAATAAAACTATAGTTCACCAGTGCAGTCTTGACAAGTTTCTTAGCTTATATTTGGGAGGCATATTACGTCATGTTTCAAGTTCCTTTGTATGGTGTAAATGCCTGCTGTATTAAGAGTGGACTTCTGCACAGATTCATTCACGTTGGCTCTTAGGCCATGCATGGTGCAATCGAACTAATGCAACACAAATCTGTACTGTAAGCTTAAAGATGTGCAAGTAACAGCATGATACAGATCACTGGAAACTGAAATGCGTCAGCAACTCCCCAAGAAGATAACAAAATAACTTTTCTTGTAAGGCTGTTTTCAGTTTTTCTGATTGCATTGCTGAGCTTCAAATGTTTGATATTTTTGTCGTCCATGCCATACCCTTTTAGCACTTTAATTTTGAAGTGTCTGGTCTCTCTGCCACCGTGCTAATACCCCCTCCCTCAACCCCAGTCTTCAAAAGCTTTCCCACACTGTGTGCCCTAGCCTCAGGGGCAAATTTACATAAAAATGGTGCAGCGCGGTGCCGCAAGCAATTTTGATGCACCGAGCTGCGTCATTTTCAAAACACAGGGATGTGCCATATTAACAAGAATACGGCGCATCCCTGTGCTGACCCCTGCGCTAAAAAAGCTGCCTAGTGCCAACTCAGGCACCGTTGCACCATGGTGCAAGGGTGCGTGAGTTGCAGAGATGATTGTGTTTGTGCAGTTGTGCAGGAAGGGACACCTTCCTGCACATAAGCATTGTATGTGTGGTGCTGAATGCAACACACATAGAAAGACCAAAAAACGAGGAAAAATAAAAGTATTTCTCCTTGTTGCGCGACATTAACACCTCCTTTTGAAAGGGGTTAGTTTTTGGCGCTGCGTAAATCAGGAGAAGTGTCATAAAGCCATAGGTGTTGCAGGGAACGCCCACAGCAACACCCATTGCACGCCCCTTTCATGCAGAAAATTGTGTTGCAGAGGGCCCTATTTACAAGGCTGTGTTAAGCCATGCAATGTGTCTTAGCGCAGCCTTGTAAATATGAGCTTGCATACAGCGCCACCGGAGTGTAAAAAAAAGTGACGCGAAGGTGCTTGTAAATATGCCCCTCAGTGTCGCTGGCGGATGTGACTGCATCCTGTTTCTGCCCAATGCTCACTTCCTGTGACTCCTTGTGCAACAACTTCAAATTCATTATCCTGTTTCCACGTATGGTGTGTGCAAAGATTAGCCGGTCTCTCTTTCTTGTGTGAAATCTGTTTTATTGGTTTTCAAATAAGCGATAACGGAGGCATATACATTGTAACGCATTGAATAACCCAGGTATTAGGGGTAAGTCGCACTGCAAAAGAGATACAGGGGTAAAGAGAACAGGAGTATGTTGTAGCTAAATACCGGTATAAATAACATCTCAAATCCCCTGAGTACAACATGATAATGCATACAATGAGTGGTCGTTGTGTAACAGATTCTGAACAAGGGAGGTGGGGTACATCAATCGGGGGCAAAGAAAACATAATGTAGGGTTAACGATTAAAGAAAACTGGGATCCCAGTGTCGCCACCTAACCCGCCCATCCAACCCACCCCGCATGCACCACCAATAGCAGTGATTCAGTGGCTCATGTAGAGTAGGCATAGCCACAGATCAAGTGCACAAAATTATTGATGGCAGCACATCACGGACCCACTAAGCTGAATGACAGCCCAATTTATATTATCCACCAGTATTGCGTCCCAGCTAGCGGCTGTCGGAAGTCCGCGAAGACCCAACGTTTCCTCCCGGTGTAATGCAATGCTCTCTGCCTTAGCCCATATCAGTAAAGAGCGTTCCACGCTAGGGCGTGAGGGGGCTCAGAGGCCTTCCACCTCTTAGTGATCAGCCTTTTAGCAGTTGCTAGGCCTAGGTCTAGGAAGGGGGATGTAACCTTATGTTGTTTACTCCTGCCAGAAAGGTGTAGGATGTAGGTCTCCCATCGAAAGGGTATGTCACGCTCTGTGCAACGGGTGAGGGTGTCTGCTATTGTGTTCCAGTACCCGCTGAGGGAGGGGCAGTGCCACAGCATGTGCAAAAGATCTGCGTCGACCAGATGGCAACAGGGACAGGCAGCATCTGAGCGGTGGAAGTATCTGTTAATTTTAGCTGGAGTAAAGTACGCTCTTTGTGTAATGTAGTATTGGATTTGGCGGAAGCACTGGTTGCGGGGTATACATGTAGGGCTCTCCAGGACTGCCGCCCACTCGGAGTCCGTGAGAGGGCATTCCAGGTCTTCCTCCCAGTGGAGCTTCAAGGGGTCCAGTGTGATTGTGGCATGCTGTCTAAGGGAGGCAGCAAACCCTCGTATTAGGTGCCTACCGTTACCCATTACATGCAGGTACTGGATCGTTTGGTGCGTAGGGGGTTCACTGGTCATGCCGCCCCAACGAGCCATGAGGGCTGCTATATGTGAGCGATGAAGCAGGAAGCGGCCTGGATGGAGTCCCTCTTCCCCGACCAGTACGGCATTTGGCATGAGGGTCCCGCCCCTGTAGAGGTCTCCTGTATCATGGATGTTTGCTTCACCCCAGTTGTGTAGTTCAGCTGCTGTAGTGACCCCGGGTCCCCTAGGTATTCCCTGGAGTGGTATAGCGGGGGCATATACTGTTGTGGAGTGGGTGATATATAAGCTTCTGTGGTAGCACTTGTACGCCGCTTTGAGTAGTAGAGATTCTATTGCAGTGGGTGGAACAAGTGTAGTAGGAAAGCAAGCGATAGGTGCGGGTGTGATGTTGCCGTGTCGGTAAGTTGGCGGGAGGCCAACCATCGAGCAACCCAATGCAGTTGTGCTGCAAGGTAGTAATGCTCCAAATTAGGTGCTGCAAGGCCCCCTCAGCCTGCAGGCAGGTAAAGTGTTTTGATGGATACACGGTGGCGGAAGGTGTCCCAAATAAAATCCCTGATCGTTTTCTCCAGCGTGTTAAAAAAGGTAGGGGGAACATAGAGAGGTAGATTCGTGAAGTAGTAAAGGAGCAGCGGAAGGATTAAATAGCGAAAGGAGTCGGCACTCCACAGCACACGGTACCCATTGAGGATATATATAGGGACCTGGGCGTAATCTTTAAAGGGATATTGGGGGGGATTTCGCCGCGTTAACCCGTAGCCCTGATATATCAGCAAACGCCCTCAAGATGTGCGCTAGTGAGGAAGGGATAGAGCAAATATCTCTCATGTACATCAGAATGTCGTCAGCGTATAGCGAGATCGTATGCTTCCTGTCTCCTAGGGAAATACCCACATCCACCTGGGTACGGATGAACCCCGCTAAGGGCTCCATCGCCAGAGAAAAAAGGAGTGGGGATAAGGGACAGCCCTGCCTGGTCCCCTGGCCCACTGCAATAGGATGGGATATATAAGGGCCTGTCTTCACACGAATAGTCAGATGTTTGTAGAGCAATTTGATCATGCTGATGAACGCATCTCAAGACCAAATTTGGCCAACACGGCAAACAGGTATTCCCACTCGAGGGAGTCAAAGGCTTTCTCGAGATCCAATGTCAGGCACACCGAGTGTGGCCAGCGAAGTGGTGCGTATGTTGCTACCCTAAAGAAGCGTCGGAGATTGAGGGAAGTGCTGCGAGAGGGGACAAACCCAGATTAGCCGGTCTCTTTATGTTTCTAAGGATTTTTGATCATGCTTCTCGCGCTGTAAATAATGTGGGAAAGAAATGTATTTCTACATATGGAGTATTCCAGTAGGTCACTGCTGCACAAAGCAACTTAATTGGGTGACTAAAAAGACCAACGGAGGCCACCATGCAACCAAAAGCCAATAAATATCTGTGCGTTATGGGAGTTTCGGGGGGCCCTCACCACATTCTTCAGGTGGGCCCGGTCGTCTTACATATGTCCCTGGAAAGATGCATAACAGTCCTGCACTACTAGCAGCCTAACACCCCCTCAGCAAAAAGAGACCTCTTTAAAGAGGTGATCACTGAAGTCCTCCTTTAGACGAAAGCACAGGGATTTTGTAGGAAATTATAGCTTAGGCAGTGCTTTCAATGGAAGTTAGAAGTGTAATTAATCTCTTTCTCAGAGTCCCTGGTTACAGTTGAGAAATGGAGGTACTCACCTATTAAAAGTATTTCACCCCTGCTGAAAAATGCTGGCACTCCCCCTTTCATATTTAAGAAGTGCAGGTACTCAGTACCGGTCAGCACCTGCCCGTTTAAAGCACTGAGCTTAAGTATATAACTCCCGTCAGATCCGTATCCGTGCCGAAGGTGAGCATGGTCCTGACAATGGCCACCACAAACCCTAAAGGCTACCTGCAGCACAGTGAACTGACTGGACCCCAGGGCACAGTATTTATAATCAGAGGACCCACAGACCAGATCTCGCCCTCGGCCTCATGTTAAAGGTCTTACTCCCGTGCAGCCTGTAGAAGCTGCCCAATCGGGGGTTTTGGGGCAAAGAGTGCAAAAAAAGCGCGTGAGCTGCCAGTGCCTGTTCTCTGGCGCACTATGCTTGCTGTGTTCATTGCGGCTCTCAGAATCCTGTGTTGGCATTTAGCACAGAAGCAAGCACCGAAATATTAGGCCTGTCACACGTTTCCTTTCAAAGCAAGGAAGAAAAGGCACAAGATAGGGCTGTTTGAGTTCTACTGTTCTTAAAGTGTCCAGAGATCGATGTTAAGATAGGAAAGACTGAGTGAATACCCCCACGGAGTCTCCACTCTTGAGGGGAAGTGGCAGTTCCTTGGCAGGATTGTCACACCCTGAAGGTGTAACGCTGCCAGTCTGCCACCCACAATCACAACTCTCTTGCACAGTGATTCACTAACTGTAATTTTGAGGAGGACAGCAGGGGAGCCAACAATATATGCATAGAGTTTTTGGGATGCGACAGGTAGCACAAGCAATAACAGCAGCAGAGGGGGCACAATGACACAGTCAGAAAATGAGCCCTTCTCCTGGTGCAGAATTCAGTCACTTCTATCCCCCCTGAGCCAAGCTCATGTGTGTGTGCATCTTGGAGTTTTAAAGAAACACCCCAGTGCTGGTAGTCAGATATAAGAGGTGGTGGCCAGCAAAGAATGAAGTTTACAGAGTTTGCTTATTGGAAAATAGGAGTTTGAGACGACCAAGTGGCAGATTTAATAACATTTTGCACTGGGCTTGCATCACAAAATCAATGCGCACGTGGTTTATAGGGGATTTACTTTCAGCACAAAACGTTTTCGCTGGGACGCTGCCTCGAAGTAATGCTAAGCAGTTCTTTGTGCTGCTTTGTATTACTTTGCATCAATGGGGCATTTCATGGGTGGTGCACGGGCATTCCCAGGCAACCACCCATAGATTTTGATATAACACCCGATCTAGTAACAATAGGAGGCAGGGATTTGCCCAAAACAATATTGTTCCTTTGAGACAGATGTTCAAAAGGAGACATTTTTAATATCGCCAAACTTTTCTGACTTTGCATTCGTGCTGCACTGTACTGCACACATTCAAAGTGGGAAACGTTTTAAAGGTTGTCTGAGCATAGTATTTTGTACTGGAAACTATACTATACATTATGCAGACACCTTGGCGCTATGGTCCAAAGGTGTGTGCATGGCGCTAGGCAGTTTGATGGTTTGTCAGCACTATGTAAGAGTGCAGGAGCACCATATCTTAGTATTTACGGCACTGTTCTGCTCTCTTCTTCTCATGCAATGCAATGCGGTGCTGCAATTCTGGTTGTTGTACTGCATTGTGTGACAACATTGTAAATCTGCTCCCAGGTTTGCAAAGCTCCCCTATCTGAAGCATAAGTGGATGTCAAACGTTGCTGCCCTTAAAACGTTTTCTTTGTCCTGTCTTGACCTTCCAGGGTTTGTCTTGGGTTGAAAGTGAGAAGGGGCACCCATATGTTCTACCTGTAGTGTATTTGTTTACCTCCTGGACATATTTTAAGGAATCATCACTTCCCACTGCTTGCGATTTTGCTTCCCAGTTTTTCCTCCCATAAATCTCCTTCCCTGATCAAACCGGGGGCTTCCATTTCATCATTCACTTACACGTGTATGAGAAAAATGGACATGGTTACACCCTCACCCGACTGGACAATAACTTCACCTCCAGCAATCAAACTATATCTCACATCTGGAAGCGCTCTGGAGTTTCTGAAAAGTAACACGCAGCACAATACAAAACTTTTCAATAAATAAATAAGACATAAATCTTCATAACGACTTGCAGACATAAATAGTTTATGGTAAGGCACCGAGCTAGTGGCTCAGTATCTCTAGAGATATAGTTATCATTAGGGATACAAACTGTATTGTTGTGATCGCATCATCTCTCGCAGATTAAAATGGCGGGCACATTAATTGGTTCTCTGCTATTAGACTATGTTCTGTTCTGACAGGGATCAGGGGATTTCAGTTATTTGAAAAATATAAACATAAGATTTAATCATGAATTGTTGTTTTAGGCTATTTAACAAAATATTGTATATTTTTTATGAATAGTGTATATATTTCTATAAGAATTAATTACTTGGAAATAAAGTATTTTTGACTTGACTTTGGAATCCAGTTGCTTTAAACCCTTCAATGTGGTCTTTGTCATCGATTTATCTGCCTGGCTGTGATTTGCATCCAGCCGTTTTGATAGGGGGGTGCTGAGGATAGTGGTTTTCAAATCCAGAAAGGCAATGGCTTAACATGAAAAATTGAATAGCTCTATTTCAGGTCAAGTATGGCCACACCTCTGCTCATAGCAGGAGTTTAAATGCCTAGTGTGTGTTAGCCCTTATTAAAAATGTGGTATGATCTAATTTATAATATATAAAGAAATAATTTTAACTGCTGTGGCTCTGTCATTCAGTGAAAGCAGGACTTTTACCTGTGATTCAAATTAAAATATACCATAGTCAGAATGGTCAGGATTACCTACTACAATCACCTTAGGGCAATTCCTCAAGATCAATAGTTATGCACAAGTATTTAATTGTGCTAAGGGTTCATTCTAATTACTGTGTATCAACACCGAAGATAACTTTCTTTTTATAAAATAATATATATATTTAATCATAGCTGGGTTTAGTCTCTGAATAGCCAAGACACATGTATACCTCCTCTCGGAGGGTAGAAAAATTGTTAGGTTGTGTGTTATATAGCCAATTGAAGATAACCTGCATATACAAACAGTATGCTGTTTGCATTATTATGTTTTAAACCCATCTAATCACAGAGGCTCTTTGCACATGTTTAAATCTCATTATCTCTGCCAGCATTCGTTTCTTCCGTATTGTTGCGTCATGTTTTGGGCCTTTCATGACAGGGTACGCACCCACAAAAAGTATAAGGTTCTCAAAAAAACACAGAAGTGTTTTATGACCCTTTGTGGGACTTTATATTAAAAGACGATAATTCCAGTAATAAACTGCGATGCACAGTCATTAGGACTTTGAGTAACTCACGGTAACGTCACTGGCAGTATCATACATCCGCCATTTGAAATTGGCGCATAAACATGAAAATATGTCCACATGAGCAAGATGAAAACTTGCCAGTAGCTGTCTGACCTCATAGACTCCCGGTAAACCAGACGTCAGTGATGGGTAAACCGAGGTCCTTCCGCTTGTTCCCCTCTGCCATACCTTGGGCCTATTATCACCCAGCAGCCCCCGGTCTGCAGAACACTCCTGCGTCTTAGTCCGCACAATGACAGGGCGGGCGCGCGCTGCAGGCGCGCACCCTGCTGTGCTGTATGGCAGCGCCGATAGATGGAAGTCGTAGTCAGAATGGCACCCAGGTTTCAAATGAGTTTCCTATGGCATAAGCAATGCGTCATGCTTGTGAGTGGCCTGTCAGGCATACTGCGGGAAGGGGAGAGGGGGGGGGTCTGGTCTGGCTGCCTGGTACAGATGGCAAGACACACATGACAAGACATTTATGCA
This sequence comes from Calotriton arnoldi, assembly GCA_963921515.1. Taxonomy (NCBI): domain Eukaryota; kingdom Metazoa; phylum Chordata; class Amphibia; order Caudata; family Salamandridae; genus Calotriton; species Calotriton arnoldi. The sequence goes on along the minus strand of CAWUFW010004610.1, from coordinate 1,388,220 downwards.
GAGGAGACCATCCTCAGGCCTCAGCCTCTCTCGCCATCAGCGACCAGCTCGCCCTCTCATTCTTACAGCCTGGTTGTTTCATGATGCCCCTTACTCTCGGGGGATGACGCCGATGCGCGTAGCTTGGAGGTTCTTTTCCTATGTGGTCTGCTCTGCACCCTGTCCTCCGAAACAGTCTCGGTGAGAGCTGGTTCGGGAAATCCCAGAGCAATTGGGGGATTATTTGCCAGTGTAGTTGTTTTGGCAGCGATGACAGGGGCGATGAGGGGGTGCAAGCTGCAGTGGCCTCCTGGTCAGGGCCCTGGCACTTAATATTTTACAAATTAAGCACTGTTAGTTGCCCTCAAGTGTAATATTTATTTGAGGTAATTTGTATCTGATGTCCAAGGCATCTGTACTATGTGTCCAAATTGAAACCCTGTATGTAAACTCCTTTAACACTTGACCATCAGGGCAGTGAGGCAGAGCCGTCCATAGCTTACTCGGGTAGGTGATATGGGCCGGACACCCAGAGCTCCACAGACATGGTAATACTACCAATGGAGTCAGTGCTTTTAGTCTGAATAATTACAAGTGCTTGAATTCATACACAGCTAAGTACTTTGCATAAAAGTACCAGTGTACACAATGAACACCGGACCATTCCAGTAGTTCCTCCGGTGCCAGAGGTACGGGTAGAAAAATCTCTACGAATACTGACAATGCAAAAAGCCTTCCTGTGCACTTGTCACATGGTTTACACAAGGCAGAACAAGGAGATGATGGACGGAGCGCTGAAACTTTTCAGACACTCCCCCCCCAGTCACAGATCTGGGTTGAATCCATCATCCAGTCACAGATCTGGGTTGAATCCATCATCGTTCTTTAGCTCACTTCGCCACCCCAGTTCAGACACAGCTATATGCAAATCAGTCTTGACCCTGTGCCTCATGGGAACAGTCCAGCCCGAACTGCCAAGCCATGTCTTCCCTGGACCGGAAACATGCATCCTGGGACCAGTTTCGGGGTAACACCCCTCATCAGCCAGGCTAGCTTGAATCCAGTGGCAAAGTGAGCAAGGGACCCACGTCTGGGCATACCCTGCCAACTTAGGGCGAACAAAGCAAACACAAGGATATGATGGATGGAGCGCTGAAACTTTTCAGACACTCACCCCCAGTCACAGATCTGGGTTGAATCCATCATCGTTCTTTAGCTCACTTCGCCACCTCAGTTCAGACCCAGCTATATGCAAATCAGTCTTGACCCTGTGCCTCATGGGAACAGTCCAGCCCGAACTGCCAGATCTGTGACTGGGGGTGAGTGTTTGAAAAGTTTCAGCACTCCATCCATCATCTCCTTGTGTTTGCTTTGTTCGCCCTAAGTTGGCAGGGTATGCCCAGACGTGGGTCCCTTGCTCACTTTGCCACTGTATTCAAGCTAGCCTGGCTGATGAGGGGTGCTACCCCAAAACCGGTCCCAGGATGCTTGTTTCCGGTCCAGGGAAGACATGGCTTGGCAGTTCGGGCTGGATTGTCACCATGAGGCACAGGGTCAAGACTGATTTGCATATAGCTGTGTCTGAACTGGGGTGGCGAAGTGAACAAAAGAATGATGATAGATTCAACCCAGATCTGAGACTGGGGGTGAGTGTTTGAAAAGTTTCAGCACTCCGTCCATCATCTCCTTGTGTTTGCTTTGTTCGCCCTAAGTTGGCAGGGTATGCCCAGATGTGGGTCCCTTGCTCACTTTGCCACTGGATTCAAGCTAGCCTGGCTGATGAGGGGTGTTACCCCGAAACTGGTCCCAGGATGCTTGTTTCCGGTCCAGGGAAGACATGGCTTGGCAGTTGGGGCTGGATTGTTCCCATGAGGCACAGGGTCAAGACTGATTTGAATATAGCTGTGTCTGAACTGGGGTGGCGAAGTGAGCTAAAGAATGATGATGGATTCAACCCAGATCTGTGACTGGGGGTGAGTGTTTGAAAAGTTTCAGCACTCCGTCCATCATCTCCTTGTGTTTGCTCTACCACCACTAACAGTACCGGTACTCTCCTCGGCAGTAGAGAAGTGCCGGTACTCAGAGTGATAAAAATAAGAAGTGCCGGTACTCAGTACCTGTGAGTACCAGCCCATTTAAAGCACTGGTGTTTACCCTTGGACACACACAGTGAAGGGGAATGGGGGCACAGTCACAAGGGTCTGTTGTGGTAACTGCAACAGTGGCACAGATTTGGATATGGTGTACGTCATCAACTTGGCTCGCCCACTCTACGTACCCCTCCCACACAGCCTCAGGACAGAAAGGAAGCCCAAGGCAGACTCAAGGCCCGGATGAAGGCACACTGGGTGAGGGACAAATAGGGCTCACCCGCCCACCTGAAAGCACTGATCCTTCCACCAGGCCCCATACCGGGTAGGGGGCATTTCCTGTCCTCACAGCTCTTGGATGGCCCATGTTCCGGGGCCAATGTAGTTCCAGATGGTCCTCAAGCAGTCGCTCTCTTGAATTCCAAAACTTGCTCTTTGAGAAGAAGAACAGTGCTTCATGGAGAAGAAAGAAGAGTGCAACTGGTAAAGAGGAAGAATAAGCATAGCTGCCAAAATTGGAATTCCCACACTGAAGCCCCATCTTACATTCTATTACCTCAAACATGCCTCATACGTTCTAGACCTCTACTGTATATGCCACACTCTTCTTTGAAGAGTGCAGGAAAGAAATCCCCTCTCAGGGGAGGGTGCTCCTTACACATGAATTCCAACAGAAATGGAATTCATTGTAGGAATCTGGGCTTCCATGCTTTCCCAGCACTTGGATGGATTCTTGTCCTGGAGCGATGTAGACTTCCCAGCTGCTCCCGTAGGTCCAGGGCCGCAGACCACTCAGTGCTAACACTCTCTAGTCCTAAGGCCCACAGCTTTTTCCATGGGACGTGCTCAGTTTGCAGGGATTTGCTCCACAGTGCCCCTTCTTCCAGGAGTCAACAAGAAGGGCTACACCAAGCAACGCAGAAATCCTGGGATTGGCGCTGGCAGATCTGGGAGAGAGTGTCCATTGAATGTCCAGAAATACAAGCCAAGAGAGGGACTCCTGCTGGCTGGGGCCAACAGCTAAGCTGGCCCTTTCTCTTTCTTTCTAAGATTCATTGCAAACCTTTCTCGGATCTGTCTGCTGGTGCAGAAGGTTGTCAAGGAAGATGGAAATGTAAGCCATTTGTGAAGGTGCAACCCAATCGTGTTCCGACACCACATCCCTCCATCGGGTCTGGTGGCTTAGTGGACTAATGTGTCCACTGTAGAGGCCTGTGTTCAACATCATGGTCACAGGTTAAAATCCCGGTGGGTCCACTCAGCCTTTCATCCTTCTGAGGTCAATAAAATGAGTACCACCGAGTTGGATAAGAATAAACATCTGTCATTGAGCGCCAAGATTCCCTTGGGTGCGCGTGCGCTTTACAAATACACGTTCTTTTTATCTACAGTTTACACAAACCATAGCCACTCTCATGTCCTCTGTCAGCTCAGTGGCTGTCCTGCACCTGCAAAGCATTCTGGGAGATTCTAAAGTGGAAAACATTTCAAGTACAAAGTCAGTGGCCAGAGCAGCTCTGCTCCAAGTCCCTCTTCCTCCTAAAGCCTCCCTCCTGTCTAGGCCTCCCTCCTCTCTGTCCTTCAAAGAGGTCTCCTGGGCCTCCTTGTTGCTACAACCTGCTGTTCCTTTTCTTTTGTAAAACTTTTAAAATCGGGGGGCGTGGCCTAAGGCGTCAAGATGGCGGTCGCACTCTAAGAGTGCTCCGGACCCCCTCCGTCATCCGCCTGTTACCCACCCATACACGACGATCCTTGCTGTCACCGGGAGCCCCCTGCTCCCTCGGCGGTGCTCCGGTTCGGCTGCCGGGTGATTTGGCCCCCCCGGCGCCTTGGTTTGGCCCCTCGGACTCGGAGGCCCCCGGATTCAGGATGGCGGCCTCCCGGGCGACCGGCTCCTGAGCTGAGGTCCCCCTGCCACTGGGCCGAGCACGGCATCGATAAAGCAGCGGCCCCGCGGGGGGGCCGCACGGGGCCGTGAGGAGGTGTTTGGCGGCGCCCGCGACCCACCCGCATGGGGGGCTCCTGGCTACCACCTGCCTCTGCCGACTGCCCTCCCTGAGGCTTGCTGCGGCGGGGGACTCGTGGAGGTCGAGGGGCTGCCGGGCTCGGCTGTCGGTGTCGGGCGGCGGTGTGGTGCCCCGGCCTTCCCTCCTTCCGTCGCTGATCCAGCCCCCACCGACCTCGTCGGAGGAGGGGCCTGCCCTGGCCGCGGTGCCGGCTTCCAGTCTCCTGGCCCGCATCCTTACCCTCGGCGGTGTGGCCTGCTGCTCCGGCCTCCTCCTGATCCGGCGCCTGGGGCTGCGTGGATCCTTACGGACCGGCGGTGAGTGGGGTGATCTTTGGGGGCGGCGTAGGGGGCAGCGTGGACGTTGTGGAAGCCCCTTCCCCCCCCCCTCCTCCTCACGCCTTGCTGCCTGCACTGCACCGCCGACCCCGGCCACCACTGTCGGGTGGCGGCGTGGGGAACCCGCCTGCAGACACCGTCCCTGCCGGATCCCTGTTGGCGGGGGGGCCCCCGGGACGGCCCCCTCTCTCCTGCTGGGGCCCTTCTTTGGCGGACTGAGGCCCTCCTAGCGGGCACGGACTCCCTACCAGCCTCCGTGGCTACGCAGTGCGGAACGCACCACCGGACTCTCTGACCCCCTCGTCCTGGACCTACCTGCACCCCTGCTGTCCATCCTCTGGGGGTGGCCGACCTACCCCCCTCCGTCCGGCCCTTTGCCCTTTCTTTTGGACTGTGGGGATCTGCGGGGGCGGGGGGACTGGCCTGGGCGCCCGGGCCTGAGTGTTGACGGTCTGGGTGCGGGGGCCCTCTTCCCCTCCCCCCTCCTCCTTGCTGAGACTGTTGGCTCCCCCTCCTCCCCCTCTTGATCCGGCGCCTGGGGCTGCGTGGATCCTTGCGGACCGGCGGTGAGTGGGGTGATCTTTGGGGGTGGCGTGGGGGGCAGCGTGGACGTTGTGGAGGCCCCTTCCCCCCCCTCCTCCTCACGCCTTGCTGCCCTGCACAGCACTGCCGACCCCGGCCACCATTGTCGGGTGGCGGCGTGGGGAACCCGCCTGCAGACACCGTCCCTGCCGGATCCCTGTTGGCGGGGAGGCCCCGGGACGGCCCCCTCTCTCCTGCTGGGGCCCTTATTGGGCGGACTGAGGCCCTCCTAGCGGGCACGGACTCCCTACCGGCCTCCGTGGATACGCAGTGCGGAACGCACCACCGGACTCTCTGACCCCCTCGTCCTGGACCTACCTGCACCCCTGCTGTCCATCCTCTGGGGGCGGCCGGCCTACCCCCTCCGTCCGGCCCTTTGACCTTTCTTTTGGACTGTGTGGATCGGCGAGGGGGACTGGCCTGGGCGCCCGGGCCTGAGTGCTGACGGTCTGGGTGTGGGGGCCCTCTTCCCTCCCCCTCCTCCTTGCTGAGACTGTTGGCTCCCCCTCCTCCCCCTCTGTCCACACGGGGGCCGGGCCTCATCCCCGGTGGCGATGGGCAGGACCCGCACCGTGCAGACCCCTGGCCCCCCAACCCAAACAACGATGGACCAATATACTACGACCGATCGGGGCCCTGGGGAGGAGCGCCCGGCCCTCCTGCTCCCGTGGGGGGGGACCTCTCCACCATCCTCCAGGCGATTGGCGCGTCACAGGCCTCAGTTGAGGCCAAGACAGGTGAAGTGAGGGTGGACGTGGCCCTCATTCGCCAAGATCTGCGCAACGCAACGGCACAAATTACGGAGACGGAGTCACGCGTCTCCACAGCCGAGGACGATATAAGCCAACTCAAGACTCAAGTGGCCCACCTCCAGACCCAGACCTTGGAGCTTCACCGTCGGGCCGAGGATGCGGAGAACAGGTCAAGGAGAAACAACCTACGCCTCATTGGATTTCCCGAAGGGGCGGAACAGGGACACGCGGACACGTTTGTGGAGACCTGGGTCCGCTCCTGGATGCCCAAGGACTCCCTCTCCCCTTGGTTCGCGGTTGAGCGCGCCCATCGTTCCCTGGGTCCTCCGCCTCCCCCCGGGGCTCCGGCCCGGCCCATCATCCTGCGGGTCCTCAGCTTCCGAGATCGGGATGCCATCCTCCGAGCGGCTAGAGCGCAAGGCCCATTGGCGTTTCAAAACAGCAAGATCATGGTCTTCCCGGACTACACTAGGGAGGTGCAGGCCCAACGTCGAACTTATGATGAGGTCAAGCTGAAGCTCCGCAACCTGGGCCTTCGCTATGGTCTCCTTTTCCCGGCCCGGCTCAGAGTGGTGTTCCAGGACAAAGCACTCTTCTTTGAAACCCCCCAGGCGGCCTGGACCTGACTCACGGAGGAACGTCCCCTTCGGGGCCCACGGGTCTCCACCCCACCGAGGCGAGAACAAACACGACCCCGCCGAGACCTGCCCAAGCCCCAACGGCGCCGCCTCAGGTCCCGCAGGCAGGGGGACCGCCGCGATGGGGTATCCAGATCGCCGGATGCGGTGTCCCACCGGTCCCTCCCCCGGGAGCCATCCCCAAGATCGGTTGCTTCCAGCCCGGGGGGCTCTCTGAAAGACGTGAGGCACATCCCTGCCCCCTCCAAGACTCCACGTCCTGCCATATCGGATTCGGACTTGTCAAGGAGCCCTGCTCTTCGAGGATCTGTGGAGGACGAGGGAGCCTGAGCTCAGAGACCCAGAACATGGGGGTCCCCACATTGGGTTCCGAACTGCTCCGAGTGACAGCACAACAGTTCTAAATGTATTTTCCATTGTCACGAATCTTACATCCTACTATATGGAGGGGTCCATCTACGTTATGTTCACGTCCTGCTAACCATTTTAGTTTAGCTTCTGGACCGATTACTGTTGTTTTAGGGTGTTTTTTTCAGGGCGACAGATGCTTCACCTGTGGAAGTGTAGGGTGGGGGGGCGAGGGAGGGTGGGTAGACCGTTGTCTCCCAACTGGTTTCTGTTTTTGGCCACCTATGGGCCGCTGTTTTTTGCTCTGTATAGCCTTTTCAGCACACATGCCACTGACCCCGCCTCGCGCTTTCTCGGAATAAATGGGCCTCATTCTCGACTCTACCTATCAGCGCAGTGCACACGCCCACCATTATGTTGGCCTCTGGACCACTCCTGGTTCCCGGATCCAGCCCTTCTATCCACGTGCCGGGGGTTACTCCCCCGAGGCACTGGCCCATGGGCCCTTTAACCAACACCCTGATGTCCGTCCTTCCTAGACCCCTCCACGTACTATCGTGGAACGTGAATGGTCTCCTAGACCGGATCAAAAGAACAGCGGTGCTCCGCAGTGCCCAGCGCCAAACGCCCGACATCCTCTTTTTGCAAGAGACACATCTTATGGGGACTCACTGCACTTTCCTTGCCCGATATGGGTTTGACAGGGTCTGGCACTCTGGCTACGCACGGGGATCCCGAGGGGTGGCCATACTGATGCGTAGGGGTTTTCCCTTCCAACTGACAGGGGTGGAGACTGATGTCCAGGGATGCTCTATCGCCGTTACGGGTAGGGTCGAGGGGTACCCTCTAAATCTCCTCTGCACATACATTCCTCCCACGATACAACCCACAACCCTCAAACGCCTCACGACGCTGATTTCGGCTTTCTCACAGGGTTTGACGGTCATCGGGGGTGACTTTAATGCTGTTCTGCAGCCGTTGCGCGATTCCACGGGTACTCCTCGGTGACTCGCCTTGCCTCCGCTAAGCGTCTCTCCGATTGGTCCGCTGCTCTGGGCCTCTGCGATGTATGGAGGGTATGGAACCCCCGACTGGACCAATACACCCATACCTCGGCGGCACACCATACTCATTCTCGCATAGACCTACTACTGCTGCCTGCCCTCGATTGCCAAAGTGTGACTGGAGTGGCTATTTTTCCCCGCGGCATTTCCGACCACTCTCCCGTCTCTCTCCGTCTCGGGCGGCCCGCGGAGGGCATCCGCACGGTCTGGCGGATGAACGCCTGGTTTTTACAGGACGCCGATTTTGTGGAACACCTCCGGCAAGAACTTGAGCACTACCTAGCCGCTAATGTGGGCTCGGTCCCCTCCCCGGGCACAGTCTGGGAAGCCGGTAAGGCCACGATGCGCGGCGTAGCGCGGGGGCTGATTCATGCGCGACGCGCGGCCCAGAATGCCCGCTTGCTGCAGCTAGAGACCCAGGTGGCGCAGTTCGAGGCAGTCCATCCTATTTCCGATGATGCATCTTCCTCCCGACAGCTCGCTCTCCTCCGTGAAGAGATTTGCCAAATATCCCTAGAATCTGCCAAAACGCTTTGGCGATCCTCGGTGGCGCGCGTTTACGGATGGGGGACAAGAACGGGAAGCTCCTCCATAGCCTCGTTTCATACCCCAGAGCCAATCGTATCATCCCCGAGATCCAGGATGGAGCTGGTACCCATCACCTCTCCTCCCGGGCCATAGCCCAGACATTTGCGGACTACTATGCCCGTCTCTATGAGGCCCGGCCTTTGGAGGCCCCAGTGGCCGAGCTGCTTTCCAGGGCCTCTGTTTGGCTGCCCAGCCTTCCCCGTGCAATCTCGGAGACGCTTGACCTTCCCCTCACCCCGGAGGAGGTGCACAGGGCCATCACTCTCCTGCACTCTGGTAAGACCCCCGGCCCAGATGGCTATCCCCAGGAGTATTATGCGGCGTATCGGGAGTTGTTGGTCCCGCACTTGGTGGAGCTGTTCCGCCACGTGGTAGATGCAGGCGCCTTCCCCGCAGAGACAGATGTGGCCACCATAGTGGTGATCCCCAAGACGCAACCGCCCTCACTCGCCTGCGCGGACTATCGCCCCATCTCCCTCATTAATACAGAGGTGAAGATTTTCGCCACGGTTTTGGCGCAACGCCTCCGTCCCCATTTGCATGACTTGGTCCACCCGGACCAATGTGGTTTTATGCCCGCTCGTAGTACTCGGCATTGCATACGTCGCCTTCACCTCGCTCTCGCCCATCGCCAGTCGCTTACTCCATATTTGGCCCTGCTTCTCATAGACTTCGAGAAGGCATTCGATACCGTTGACTGGCGTTATCTGGAGGAGGTCCTGGAGCTGATGGGTTTTGGTCTCCCCTTCAGGAGCTTCATCCATGTCCTATATTCCAACCCCACGGCGCGGGTCCTGGTCAATGGAGCGCTCTCCGAGGCATTCCCCATCCGGAGGGGCACCCGTCAAGGATGACCGCTCTCACCGCTCCTATTCGCCTTGGCGATGGAGCCTCTGGCCCGACTCGTCCGGGGAGACCCTCTCATCCGAGGGTGGAAATGGGATCCCTCTCGAGTGGACAAAATCGCCCTCTACGCGGACGATGTCCTTCTCTTCCTGGCGGACCCAGAGGTCTCCGGCCCACGGAGCATGGAGGTTCTCCTTGCCTTCGAACAGGTTTCAGGCCTGCGCCTTAATCCGGCAAAATCCACGCTGGTCCCTCTTCATCCGTCCCGATCCTGTTTCGATTGGCAATCCACCATCCCCCTGCGGCGACAGTCCTTTAAGTACCTGGGGATCTGGGTGACCCTGCTCCCAGAACTCGAGTGGGCCCTTAATCTCACGCCCCTGGTCAACAAGTCCAAGACGGATCTTAAACGATGGCAGTCTCTCCCTCTCAATCCCCTGGGCCGCAGCGCCCTGTTTAAAATGATGGTTCTTCCCCGTTTTCTTTATGTTCTCCAAAATATAACCCTTCACCTCCCAGGGAAGTGGTTCCGAGAGCTCGATGGCGTACTTACCCGATTTTTGTGGGGGGGCAGACGACCACGGATGGCGCTGGCTCACTGCCGGATCCCTCCATACGACGGGGGTATGGGAGTGACTAATCTACATCTCTACTACTTGGCCACTAGGCTCATTGTGGTCCACGACTGGTTTACCGGCGGCTGGTCCGACCCGGCGTACCGAGTCGAGCTCCAAAAGATGGACTTCTCACAACTCCAGGCATACTTGTATGGGGCTCCGATACCCCAAATCCTTCCCCCCCCTACCAAAGCCGTATTCCTGGCCTGTCGCACCGCCCTGCGCCACACGAAATGGAGCCGGAAACTTACCCAGCAGACGCCCCTGTGGCATGGAACTTGGCTGCGGGAGACTTCTTCCCTACGAGACTTTGACCACTGGGACCACCTGGGGATCTCACTTCTTGGGGATGTTTGGACAGGGGACCACATAAGGACCTTCACAGACCTGCAACAACGCTACTCCCTTCTCCCTCCCAGTTTTACCGATACCTACAGCTAAGACACGCCCTCACTGTGCACATCCCGTCCCCCACCTCCCTTCCTGAATTTAATCCGCTGGAGGCACAAGTGATGATGGGAAACCTGGGCAATGGGGGTATCAAGGATTTATCGTTCCCTAGTGAATAATGGCCCCGCATCCCTGGACTCACTGCGCACCCGCTGGGAGGGTTGGCTGGGCCCCTTAGAGGATGAAGACTGGCGCGATGCACTGATGGCCCCCAGGACCCTCACGACCTCCTCTAAGCTGCGTTTGGTGCAAATATACTACCTACACACAGCATATCTCACCCCTGAACGGCTGCATAGGGCGCGACTGCGGCCTACCCCGAACTGCGCACGCTGCGACCACTCCCCGCTGATTTTTATCACATGACCTGGCAATGTCCCGCTCTTACAGCGTTCTGGGCGGGGGTGGAACAGGAGCTTGCACTGGCCCTGGGGTGGGAGATCCCCCATGACCCGATGCGCCTACTTCTGGGGGTGTTTGATGGCCTGGGTGGCTCACGAGCCGACAAGCGTCTCCTTGGCACCGCGGTGGCTGTGGCCAAGAGGGACATTGCAGCGCTGTGGTCTCAGAGCAAACCCCCTACAGTGCGGAGATGGAAACGTGGGGTGGACTGGTGCGGATCTCAAGAGGAACCCCTCTTTGAGGCCCGAGGCTGTCCTGATTTGTTTCGGAAAATTTGGGGTAAATGGTTCAACCTCATATCATAACCAATGTGGTGGTCTTGGATATGGGGACAAACTTACAGGGGCCCCTGGGACAGCGAGTGGGGATGTGGGTTTGTGGGGGTTTTTTTTTCTTTTTTTTTTTTTCTCCTTTTTCTCTTGCTATGCTTCTACAAGCTACTGTGCTGACACTGGCTATCGTTGTAATGTTGTTGTGGTTTCTCTTAAATGCCAATAAAAATTTGATTATCAAAAAAAAACTTTTAAAATCGATAAACACAATTAAAAGGGAAGTCAACTCACATTCTATTGGTCCTCACATTTCTAGGGGTGGATCCATGTAATCCTTGAGACAGAGGTAACAATCATGGAACACAGTATAGAGAGCTGGTTCAGTGATTTGTGGCTGCCACATTGACTCCAGGCAAATAAAATATCCTTCCCGGATAACCTTTAGCGCAAGAGGACCCAGGCTTAGGAGGACATTTTGTGCAGTAAGGACCAGAAAAGCTTTGGAAGCACAAACAGGATAACACTGTGCCCGAGAATCTCGAACATCGTAAAGAGGTATCTGACAAGGTATGTGACCATTCTTTTAGATTTTTGCTTGGAATCATTGAAACTAAAAGTGGACTTTTCTCATCCACAATTGGCATTTGCTTATACAGGCTTTCTGTATTAGCCTTGAATCCTGGATGAAAACCTTGAAAAAGGTTGTCCAAGGAAGGGAGATTGTAACAAATGATGTTCTAATACAAGTTGCAACTGATGCTTGTCCTCTCACTTCTAGGTTTGACTTAATGGTGCTTGCACTGTTCACTACATAATGATGTAATCTACACAGAGAGAAGGCCTAAAGGTCAGCCCCTCAGCCACTGGTTGTAGTGTCAGTCGCACACAGATGAGCTCATAGCCATCACCCATTGGTTATTATAAGTGTCAGTGATGACGTATGGAGTTCTTTATTTTTATTGTGGGAGCCCACCCACGAAGCATTGCAAGGTCTCACATCTCTGCAACAGTGCGAGGTTTTCAAGTGGTGACTCGCCTACTAATTTGCCCTGTTAAAATTGGTTTTTAGAGCTACAACAGACAGCAGCCATCTTTTGACTGAAGGCCAGCGCGGCCTGTGAGCAGCTAGGAGAAGACGAGAGATTGGGACTGGGGAGACTGCAGTTTACAAGTGTGACATGCATGTACATGTGAAAGCTGGGGAAAAGCGACTCACTTTTGACCGGACTCAGTAATCTGTATGCAGGAAGGCCTGTTTGCAGATGTGATCCATTAACACTTAAACATGGACCCAATACATAGTAATGCTACCCCCCCACCACCACACCTCCAGTTCTGCATGTTGAAATGAGTCTGGAACTCATTTTTAGGGTTCGTTTCACTACACAGGCAGCATGATTTTTCTAGTCCCCTTGGCTAATGAAAATAATTTCCGCTAGCCTACCTGAGACGTGATAATTGACACCCCCTCTTGATCACACTAGGCTCACGCTGGGACACAATAGGCTCACACCTGATTCTGTCTGTTAGAGAAAAGGGGCAGATCTGTGAGTTTCACAGTCTCTTATGACACCCTTTTGATAACTAGCTCAGTAGATGTTCCTGGCTTGGAAAACGGACTCCAGGAGACCTCTTTGAAGGACAGAGAGGAGGGAGGCCTAGACAGGAGGGAGGCCTTAGGAGGAAGAGGGACTTGGAGCAGAGCTGCTCTGGCCACTGACTTTGTACTTGAAATGTTCTCCACATTGCTGTGCGTTATCTTGCGTCAGGTAGGCATTATATGGTTGGAGCATCGGCGTTCCCATGCATCAACTTATGTATTTTGACACAAACCCATATTTACAAAGCCCTGTAAATGTGGGTTTGCACCAGAGTGGTGTGCCTACCCTAGGCTGGCATAATGAGAAGAAATATCTTTATTTTTCCTTGTTTCTTCCTCTCTGCAGCACACATGCAAAGAGCAATAAGCCTTAAAGGATAGTTTTTGTACAGGAAGGTATTCCGTCCTCAATCTATCCTGACCACAGTCCAGGCACCCTAGTGCCATAGCACAATGGTGCCTGCGGTGGTGCTAGGCAGCTCTAAGTGCTAGGCAGCTCTAAGTGCACCAGCACTACGAGAGAGCAGAACTGCCGCCTATCTTTGTAAATATGGCGCAGTCCTACTCTCTTCCTTTCAGCGCAGCAACTTCCCTTGACGCATTGCGTGAAATCTTAGTAAATCAACTCCCTAATTTGGAAGCTTACACACAGCTGGTATTTGTCCTCACACACTCTCCCATAAATGACCGTGGTAGTGAGCAGAGTTCCTAGTGCAAACTGTCGCCCAGATTTACCGAGAACTAAAGCAACGCAGCACAGCCAATAAAGTTGCTGCATTGCGTTGATTGAAAGAGATACTAGATATGGCACTGTTCTGCTCTAAGATGTGGGGCTGTTCTCTTCTGTCCCTGCGCTGACGCACTTTTAGCTGAATATGCCAATGCCCACACCCCTGTGCTGTAGTGCATAGATGGCCTAATTGCCTGAAGCATTGTTTTTGTACTGGATGGGGTCCCTTCCAGAACAAAACCTATGCTTGAAGGCTCTTCCCACTTTGTATGTGTGCTGTACAATGCAGCACACATGCAAAGTGGGAAAAACGAGGAGAAATAACATTTCTCCTCATTGCGCCTGCCTCGAGGTGGCATAGGATTTTGGTAAAAAGTCTGTCTTCAATTCTTTGTAGATAGGGATTTGCATCAGAACTAATGGGTGGTTGCATGGGAAGATCCATGCACGACCCATGGATCGCCCTCTTGAAGCAAAGTAAAACGGCAGTACATTGCGTAATTTTGCATTACTTTGGGGTAATATCCAACCCAAATCCTAATTTCTGTTGGATAGTAAATCCCACCTGAACACCTTGCACCAGGATTGCTTCAGAAAAGTAATACAACCCTGATGCATTCCCTTTGGAATATATACAACATACAAACTAAAGTGCAAGATCTGTTCTTCACACTGGGGTGTATTCATCTGTTGAGATGTATGGGGCAAGACACCCCCTTATTTATCAGAGGGGAGATGTTATCCAGGAAGTGTTTTTGAATGAAAGTCGCCGACCATCTTGTCAGCTGTCCCATCCCTGCCCTATTTTGCAATAAAAAAAAGTACCATTTGCCTAGAGACTCCTCCTTATTTTATCCTTTTTGGCTGAGTTTGGAAAGCTCCTAAACCCAAAGGGTCCCCTAAATAGCACATCTAGTGCTTGGTACCGCTACACTTGGAGGACAATATACTGGTGTCCCCATCCTGCAGTTGTGAGGAACTATCCCCCAACCCTTTCCCCCCAAGTTTTGGCTAGAGGGAGGACTATAAATAGTTGTTCAGATGCAACAATTTTACCAGGGGTGATGCCTACTGGCCTTCCCACGTAAATGAAGTTCAGTGACTCGTGACTTATGGGACACCATCATGTTTATTTTTACGTCTAGGTTATGGCAATGCACACATCAAACAGACCTGTTGCTAACATTAACTTTGGGTCCACCCCTTTCAACCAATTACTTTCTTCAACTGGCCTTTTTCACCCATTGGCTTATGACTGTCAATCACATCTTGGCTCAGTCTAGTGGAGTATTCATCCCTCACCTAATGCTATTAGCTGTTTGGGTGTATCCTTCTACCTTCACTTGAGTACCTGAATAAATTGCATGAGGGAATATTTTACAACTGACAGCCCTCTCTGTCCTCTGTCACCTTGGGCCAGCCCAGTGGAGTATTAATCACTCACCTAATGGTATTAGCTGTTTGGATCTATCCTTCTGCCTTCACTTAAGTGCTTCCATTGAACTGCATGAGGATCTACTTTACAATTATTGCCTTCTCTGTCTGCTCCTGTTGGCTCCCTCCTGTGTGTCTCACTGTAATATGATAATACTGCATGTGTTTCCACATTAAACCCAACCATATTGGCTTTGCCAAAGTTCGTTTTTTTATGTCTGTGAGTGATTGTAACAATTGTATGACTTTTTTGTTAGGAGAAATGATTGCAAGCATTGGTACGCATAATGAGGAGAGTGATAGCAATCGCCTGTCACTATGGTTACTCCTCAATTATCCAGAACACCTATTTAGCTTAAACAATGACTGCATGATGGAAGATCACCCCTGCCCCCTGAACAACTGAAACAGCTCATTACACATTTTCTCTCCTCTCTCTTCCTCTTTTGTCTATAGGTCCTGTCTGAAGGGAGTAAAACAAGGATTTCTGGCAGAGCAGGCACCAAGAGACTACCTTTTTGTAGTCGTATGCTTCCCTCAGTACAATCTAAGAGCAGGTAAAGGCTTGCATTACCCAAAAAACCCTCTTGGGGAGCACCTGCCCCAATGTGTCTGAGATTTCAAATCTGTTGAATGCACTGGCACCATTTGGAAGCTGACTTTTATCCATGTGTCAGCTAACAAGGACTTGCCAAACGACTGCAGCAGACCAACCAAGGAATACGACAAGCAATCAAACATCTAAGAAATGGGAAGGCAGCAGAGGCACTAAAAGCAGACAGTGAATCATCAGCAAACATGCTCTGCGCCATGTTTGGAAAGATCTGGGAAGAGGAAAAGGTGTCATCAGACTGCAAGGAGCGATATCTCATCAAGATCCCCAAAAAGGTGACCTCAGGAACTGCACAAACTACAGAGGAATAACTCTTCTATCAACCCCAGGCAAAGTGTTACAAAGGCATCCTGAACAGAATGAAGAAACATGTTGACGCTCAGTTGTGAGACCAGCAAACTGGCTTCTACAAAGACAGATCCTGCACAGACTAGATTGAAACACCGCACATCATCATTTAGCAGTCGATGGAATGGAACTCTCCCCTCTATTTCAACTTTATTGACTGTGAGAAGACATTTAACAGCGTGGTCAGAGAGACCCTTTGGAAAATCCTCCGCCACTACAGTGTGCCAGATAAACTTGTAAGAATCATCAGGAACTCTTACCAGAGAATGACCTGCAAGATAGTCCATGGAGGGCAACCCACGGAAGCCTTCCAAGTGAGGACTGAAGTCCACCAGGGTTTTTTGCTCTCCCCTTTTCTCTTCCTGCTGGCCATAAATTGGATCATGAAGACATCCACAGCAAGGAGAAGAAATGGGATCCAGTGGACACCTTGGACACAGCTCGGTGACCCGGACTTTGCAGACGACCTAGCCCTACTCTCCCATATCTATCTGCAGATGCAGGAGTAGACTGACAATGTGGCAGCCGCATCAGCACTTTTTGGCCTCAACGTCCAAATGGGGAAACCCAAGTTCCTGAAGGATAACACGGCCAGCACAAGTGCAGTCACTCTTGCAGGCGATGCACTGGAAGAGGTTGTGGCCTTCACCTACCTGGGCTGTGTCTTAGACAAGCAGGGCGGCACAAATGCTGAGGTCAAGGCAAGAATCGGCAAAGCAAGGGCTGCCTTCATTTAGCTAAAGAAGATCTGGAACTCTAAGGACCTAATGCTGCAAGCCAAGATCAGGCTTTTTAACGACAAATCAGTCATTTTGTATGGAGCAGAAACTTGGAGGACAACAGTGACCACCACCGACAAAGTCCAGTCCTTCATCAACACCTGTCTGAGAAAAATCCTCCAAATCCGCTGGCCAAACACTATCAGCAACAATGACCTATGGCAGCACACTTTCCAGCTCCCTGCTCATGAAAAAACTATGAAAAGACGCTGGGGCTTGATAGGTCACACCTTCCGCAAGCCTGCATCAAAAACCACCAGGCAAACCCTGACCTGGAACCCTCAAGGGACAAGGAAAAGAGGAAGGCCAAGAAACACCTGGCGCCGAGGCTTCGAGGTTGACTGCAAGGTGAAGGGTTACACCTGGAGTCAGATCAAAAGAATAGCCCCGTACAGAGATGGCTGGAGAGTCCTGGTTGATGACCTATATCCCAGGAGGGGTAGTAGGCATGAGTAAGTCAAGACAAGACCTGTGAATATAAGCTGGAGGACATTCCAGTTCACTTGAGGAGCTGCAGCAATGCAGACCTGCATGGACTCCAATGTGAATTTTCCCAAATGTGGAGCTGTGTGGTGACGGTTTCCTAACAATAGAATTTAAGCTGATGCATTGCTGAAGTCCTGCTGTCCTACCCTGCTGCTACGTGGAAGCTTCCCAGTCCAAGGAGTCCAGAGGCATGAGCACAGAGTGCTGCCCAAGAACCATCCATCTTCAAATGCAGGTGAGCTGAGTGATAACTCTGTCTGGTGAGTCACTTCCACCTTCTACCAACATTTGAATTTCCCTTCATTCATCATGCTAGGACCTTGCCTCTGAACATTTAGTCATTTGTCTTCACACGGCACAGTGGGAGCAAAGGCTTAAAAAAGCAGCCCAAGTGCCCTCGTTGCCAGAAGGAGTATCCTGTCCGACATTGATATCCAGCACCTTTTTATATCCAATAAACACCAAAAAGTCCTGTGTGATCCTGGGTTAACACCGTAGGGTCAGACTATTGTCTTTCACAAGGCGAGTGTTACAAACATCAGTACAACCAATAGGGAGGGGGGTTGCCTTTTTAATGAAAGATGTATTCTGAGTGTATTTTTGATAGAGTATGTGAAAGATAAGATAAGATAATTTTTATTGCACAATTAATTAAAATCATTGCAATGAGGCCAAAAAAAAGAAAAAGCAATATAAAATACATCAGTTCCAATTATAAAAAGGTAATAAAAAAGTGGGTTTGATCAGTTGTACAATAATTTAAAAGATTTAAACACCGCTTAAGCAACTGGCACAGCATTATTTATAGTTCTGTGTGTTGGTCAGAGTCCAAAACTGCCTTTACTACCATCAAATATTTCATGAAGCGTGCCGCCAGCTGCACTGATTCACCTTTCATGCACTCGACCAAGGCAGCTTGACATGTCCGTATATTTAAAATACGCCAAATAGGGCAAAGCCAGTATATTCTCAGTGTTCGTAGTTTCTCGCAGATGCACAGTAAGTGAGTTAAGGATTCCTCTACTGCTCCACATGCTCGGCACTTAGTAGTTACAGCCTCTTTGTACCCTCGCCCATATTTGTATGCCAACAATGGGATCAATCCGAACCGCAGTTTCATTAATTGACGCTTCAGTATTGGTTTTAAGGGAGAGGACAGATAGTGTGGCAAGGTCCCACTACTATAAAGTTTTGGTGCCCAGCTTCCATGACAAGTTTTTCAAAGATGGCATATCACTGTCTGCAGACAGTAACTTTGCCTGTTTTGTTAAAAGTCTCGTGGCCGCTGATATAGGTAGGGGGGCTGACCATATTTCCTTTGCTTCCAGTGCCTCAACACAATGCGCTAGAAATTCACACCATGTGGACCCTTGGGTGTTTACCATTATCCAGATGTTTTTCTTTAGGGTGTTGTCCCGGGCTTGTTTAGCTTGTTTAGTATGTGAAAGGATACTAGAGTGGAATGGATGGGTTGACTCCCTGGCTTGTAAATATTGTATCCCTGTATAACAACTCTGTTTAATCTTTGGCAAATCACGTCATCTTTCTGTCCCACAGTTGCTATATCTGGAAATTTTGAGGAGCTTAGGGCAGGCTGTTATGATATGTCATGAATATAAGTAAATATTCACATTAATGGTTGGTATTCTTTGCTACAGAGGAAAAGGAGTGTATGTTTATGGCAGGTCAAACTTGGCCTCCTTAACGCTCCTGACCAGGCAAGAGCCCCACTGAAGGACAGTGGAGGAATCGAACAGCACTTTCAACATGGCTTCTGTAGGTCTGAAAGGGACAGGGTCAGTACTTCTCAGTTGGGCTCTTATTACTTTAATGGGGCAGTGCCAGAACTTGTCTCCTGCACAGCTTTACTTTCCATTTTTCCCCCTAAACATTTGTTTGTATTAAGGATGTTCAAAGACGAGGGGCTCGGAGTACAAAGCAAATACCCCACTAGGCCAGTAAGAGTCTAAGAAAAGTACAGTTGCTCAAAATGTACAAACAATATTAGGCTCCTTATTAACTATCGTTCTCTATGCTGTAAAATGGCCCATCTGTCCTCCAGGCGTCTTTCCCATACCAAACAATTTGGACTCCTCCCTCCTGGTCAGGAACCCTCTTACCCTTCCATCCTCAGCAGACACGAGATAATGCATTCGGTTAAAGGTTTTGCAATGTGCGCACCAAATGTTTACCAAATGCATTGGTGTTTTGAGAACTGACCTATGTACTAATAGCTTGGATCGCAAAATACGGAATCTTACTGTGTTACAAATCGACCAACCTCATGAATATTAATGAGGTAGGTAGCCAGTTGTGACCCATTACCCTTCGCTGCCATCACAAGAATTGTGGCCTACTGGGGTCAGCAGACCACCTTTACTGTAATTGATTTTAAATAAAACAATATTTTTTTACATGCAGCACTAATAGAAAAGGGGGATGGATTCGAGAAAGAAAATTAAAACTTTTACAAACATCCCCATGGATCACTGCCTGCTCCTCAAAATGTTTTTGTTCACATTCACAAAGGGGAAGGAATACCTCGGGGGGGGGGGGGCTTTTCTGTTTGCAAACGTGTTAGCACTTCCTTTGAGACGGTGGTAAAATATTATTATAAAATATAAAATACATTAGAGTGTTGAAACTGCGTTTAAAAATTCTAGGCATCAATGATTTCGCATTCTCACTGCTTTCCTCATTCTTGAGGGTAGAACACAGTCAGTAGCATTGGACCATTTTAAATCAGCACCATATGCGCTGCCTTGCGGGGTTCCACAGGGATCTTCCCTCAGCCCGACATTATTTAACATCTATGTGTCAGAACTGGCACCCCTGATCCAAAAATGTGGTTTTAATTTGACATCTTACGCAGACGACACCCAAATTGTGGTCGCAGCGTTTAAAAATGAACCTTCCACTTCGCTTCGTTTTCAGCAGTGCATGCGGGAAATAAGTACCTGGATGAGTAAGCACTGCCTAAAGCTCAACTCAGATAAAACTGAGGTTATGATATTCGGCAACCTTTTGCCAACCTGGGATCCCACTTGGTGGCAGGTCGAGCTAGGCGAGCTCCCGAAACCAGTAATCAAAGTGGAAAATCTGGGTATATTGTTGGATAACAAACTGACATTTCTCATAATTAAGAAGATAAAAGAAAATTCTCCCTTATCTGCCAGCCAACTCCAGGAAGACAGTAGTAACTGCACTGCTGCTATCTAAATTGGATTACTGTAACGGCTTGTATCTAAACATTCAAAGTCAACATCTGAAAATGTTACAGATGATACAAAATGCAGCCGCAAGAGTCTTACTGGATCTGCCCAAATTTCAATCGGTCTCTAAAGAAATTCGAAATTTGCACTGGCTCCCAGTGGCAAGCCGTATCAAGTTCAAGGCCTTATGCTTGGCTTACAAAGCTTTGAACAATACAGGCCGCGTTTTTCTCAAAAACTTCTTCAATTTGTATCATCCCAGTAGACTACTTCGGTCTACCGAAGCTAAATACATGATTGTTCCCAGATTCCAAAAAGACAGTTGGGGTGGTCGCAGCCTGAGTTATGGAACAGCAAAACTTTGGAACATTCTTTCCTTTCATATTAGATCTTCGCATTCTCTGCTTTCCTTTACGAAGCAGCTTAAAACATGGCTCTTCCAGATCTAGGCCCGGTTCTAGTTGTGTTTCATTCCTTTGAGCTTTAGCGCCAAGACACCTCAGGGTATTTGTGCGCTCAATAAGTTGGAATAACATAACAAACCATAAGGAATTGGTATTTGGAAAGGGGGAGGTACTCCCTCAACACACCCCTTCCAAATACTGATTCCTAACGTGTTTCCATTAACCACAGGCATAGACGTATTCACTTTAATTTAATTAATCGTGCTTATTATACTCCACAACACTTACATCAGATGAGCAAGTCCTGTTTCTCGAGATGTGCCCAGTGCTCCATTAACTCTGCTGATTTTACGCATGTGGCCTGGGCAGGTACCCCTAATCCGAGATTGTTAAAATGATTGGCAAAATCGTAAATATGTTACCATGTGCATCGCTCCTCGTGCTACAGGGCTATGTTCTTAACGTCCCTTGTCCCAGGAGGCGATTGGTAGCCCTGTTGTTGCTGCTCACCCGGTGCCGAGTGGCCAGGACGTTGTTAAAAGGTCCTATCCCTAAACATAAAGACTGATTAAAAGACATTACTTTTTGTTAGAAAGAGGCAGAAACATATGCATCTTTACAAGCCCCAAAGGTGAGGCCTAGAGACACATGGGGACTAAATCGGGAATTTATGTTACAGCTAACATAAACTAATGAGCTTCTTTCTGTCCTACCCTTAATTTGTCACCTCCCTCTGAGAAAAGGCCCGTTTTATGCAATGTCTAGATACTGTTGGTTCTGCAACACTACGTAATCATTGCATATATGCTTGTCCATTGTACGATGAATATGCTTTTAAGCCTTTCTCAGTCTGCTAGTATATTTTCATTAATTGTTGCCAAGTTTTCCAACCAATTTCCTACGCTTCCCTATATGATCGTTGCATTGGTATTTGCTTTCTTTGTGTATTTTAGGTTTTGTTTGAATTTGCAATAACATGGAAAAACTCAATAAAAAGATTTAAAAACTAAATTAAATACCAATTCCTTATGGTTTCCTATACCCATTTACCATTTCGGAAAATGCTTTCTGAAGCGTTAAATGGACTTAATACATTTCAAAATGGGTTTTAGCATTCGCAAACCCTCAGATTTACCGAGTCAGGGGGACTGCAAGTGCAAAAACCCTTTGTACATGAAGCCCAAAGACCTTTAAACATGGTCGGATATGAAACGGCTAGTACACTCTGTGACATGTAGTCAATAGCCCCTTTAAAGGTCCAATCAAATCTCAATCCTTCAACTGCAACATTTTATTATTTATTTATTTTATTTATTTATGAGTTTCGTACAGCGCAAACATGATCTTAAGGTATCAGAGCACTTTACAGAGTAAGCACAACAACAATAACATGAGGTATCTACAGAGTAGATAAAAATATATATAGTAACAGTAAAAGGAGTAAACGGTGTACAGTTGGATATGTAAACAAAATAGCAACAAGTATCTGAGTTACATAATGCGTAAACAAAAATACATAGCAACATTATAAAAAAGAAGAATCCAATAGACAGTAGGACATGTGAATGCCACAGTTCTGAGGTAGGGAGATGTGAGGGAGGGTAGAGTAGATGCATAGTTTTCCACCGAGGTAGAGAACAAACATGGCATCTTAGTGCTTATGTTCATGTCAACTTAGTGCTTTACAGAGTAGGAACAACAGCAATAGCATGAGGTACATAGAGAGTAGATAGAAATATGTAGTAACTGTAAAAAGAGTAACCGAAATTCAGTGGGATATGTAAACAGAATAGCAGCAAGTACCTGAGTTACATAGAGTGTAAATAAAAATTCATAGCAACAATAAATCAAAGAAGAATATGATAGACAATGTACACAAAGGTTCTCAGGTAGTTGTGGTAGGGAGGAGCGTGGGTGGGGAGAGTAGATTGTACAGTTTTCCCAAAGGTAGTGATGCATAGTTTTACGTGAGGGTTGTAGTGCAACATGGCCCAAGACTCAGGCATATAACGAGGGACAAGAGGCAGCGGACAAAAGGAGGCCGGGGTCTAGACAGAGAACGGGGCATGGCCAAGTCCTCGGTGAGAGAGGAATTTGTTGGATGGAATTTTTTTTACTTTTTTCCTGAAGAGGGATGTGGATAGGTTGCATCTGATTTCAGAAAGGAGAGAGTTAAAAATATTTGGGGCCATTCCAGAAAAGGATCGTTGTAGGTTTTCTTTTTCTTGAATTTTTGTGTCTTGAAAAGTAAGGAGCTCGTACTTCTGGAGGGACGGTTTCCACCCAAAAGGGCCAGTTTCTGAGACAGGTAGGAAGGGGTATTATGGTGTAGCGCTGTATGAGTCATGCAAGCAATTCTGAAGTGCATCCTGGCCTAGAATGGTAGGCAATTCAGAGCTCAAAGGTCAGGGTTTTTTTTTAGATCCCGTGATGAGCTTATCTGCTGCATTAAGTGTAGCCTTCAGAGCAGCAAGTGAGGTTTTCGGGAGGCCCACAAGCGTAGTGCTACCATAGTCTGGTTTCGAAAGTACAAGTGAATGAGTCGCAGTTGTGAGGTCAGCCGAGGGGTGGAAAAGTTTTAGTTTCCTAAGGATATGCAGCTGATAGTTAGCGCCTCAAGTGATCGCGCTGATGTGTTTTTGCATGGAGAGGTCTTTGTCTAAAGTAATACCTAGGTATTTGGCTGGGTCGATGATATGTGTAATGCAGTTCAAGGCAGAGAGAAGGGGAAGCCAGTCTTTGACGTTAGAAGTGGTAGAGATTAGTAAGAATTCAGTTTTAAGGGCATTGAGTTTTGAGGTGATTGCGAGTCAGGCATTGTTGTGTTATTGTTAGGGTGTTATTGTGGGTGTGGATGTCGTCGAGGGAGGTTATTCTCATGTAGAGTTGGGTGTCATCAGCATGCATATGGTAGGAGATGTGGGAGCATTTTAGGATATCGATTAGGGCTCCATGTAGGGGCTGAACAATGTTGTAGAGAATATAGAGCCTTGGGGGATGCCCAGATATATGGCGCCTGCTCGGATAGAGTGTGATTAAGTAGGATGCGCTGCGACCTGTTGTCTAGAAAGGAGGAGTATCATTTTAGACTTTGCCGGAGAGAGCTATCCTATGTTCTAGAAGGTCGAGCATGGTTGATGGTGTCAAAGGCTGCTGACAGATCCGGTAGGATCAAGAGGCAAGGTTCATTCAGGTCAAGTGAGCATAGGGCATCGTGAACAATGTGGACCATGGCAGTTTTGGTGCTGTTACGCGATCGGAAGCCAGATTGGCAATGGTCTTGGAGTTGGACCTGTTCAATATGATTGTGGATCTGTAAGTGCACACATTTTTCTAGGAGTTTGGCCAGAGTAGGGATGTTGGAGATGGGGCGGTAGTAGTTGGGGTCGGACTGGTCGGAGTTGTTTATTTTTAGGAAAGGCATAACCTGACCAAGTTTGAGGCAGTCGGGTAGGGAGCCTTGAGTGAGAGAGGCATTGATTAGCTTTGTCCACAGTGGGAGTAGGAGGTGAATGGACTCATTTAGGAGCTTGAGGAGAGGGGATCAATGAAGTGGGTAGAATATTTCAAGACGGTCAAAAGATTTACAGTACCAATCTCATCGAGGGTTATGAAGCTATACCAGGCGGTTATGAAGCTATACCAGGCGGCGACATTTTTGCTAGAGATGAGGTGGTTATAAGGGCGAGCTACATGGTCCATGGTGGAGGGGTTGGGGCGAAAGAAGATTGAGAGCGGTCTGGATGTCGTTGGTGATTAACAACGTTTTTCTCAGTAAAAAAGGAGGCAAAGATTTCACAGTTAGGGGGTGCTTTGTTGTTTGTGGAAACAAGATCACTTTTGCAGGTAGATTGATTTCTGATAATTTCGAACAGTTTCTTAGGTCTATTAGTAGCAGTGTCTAGTTGATTTTGAAAGAAGGTGCTTTGGAATTCCTAATGAGTCTATTGTAGGCACTGCGGGCATATTAGCAAGACCCACGTTAAAATTATCGCCGTTTTAGCGGCAGGAAACTGCCGCTAAAACGGCGATAATGGGCTTGCTAATATGCGTTATGGAATTCCAATAGAAGCCCAGGTTAGATGTCCTGCACATCTAACCTGAGCTTCTATTGAATTCTATAACGCATATTAGCAAGCCCATTATCGCCGTTTTAGCGGCAGTTTCCTGCCGCTAAAACGGCGATAATTTTAACGTGGGTCTTGCTAATATGCCCCTGCGTCTTTGACATAGGAGTTTGAGGTTTCCCAAGGAGGGGTGTGTCCATGCTCTTTCAGCAAGTCTAAGGAGTTGCCGTTCTTTGTTAAGCTCAATGTTGTACCAGGGGTTGGAACATTTGGACGGGATTCTTTTTAGTTTAGAGGCTATGGTGTCCCTGATTTTTTACATGTAATTAAAATAGTGATCAGGGAGGTCTTGGGCATCGGTCATGGTGGAAGGCGGGAGAAAGGTTTCGTAACTAAAATTAGATATAGGAAGTGAGTTAATGTTATGAGTGTGGTGGATCCAGTGTTTGGCTTTTTTGGTTGGCCCTTGGAGGTGATTGCTTTTATATTTAGGGAGAAGGTGACGTAGTGGTGATCAGTCCAATCGCAATGATTAGGTCCAGGGTGGCATCTTTCTTATGGGTTGGACCGTTGCAGGCTTGGATTAGGTTGAGGTCCTGGAGGAAGCTTCGAAACAGTTCCTGAGCAGGTCATTGTTCCAATGGAAGTTAAAGTCACCAAGGAAGATCTGGTTGGTATGATTGTCAATGTTGGAGGAGATAATCTCCATGACCTGTTCAAGGAAAGTGCAATTATTCCCGGGTGGGTGTTGGAAAGTGTAGATAGAGCACTTTGAGTTACTGGAGGTGATGATGTCGATCATAAGGTACTCACAAGAGGGCAGAGGTGAAGTGTGAGATTGTGTCACAGAGTGAGGCTCCTCAGTTATACGACTTTCCAAAGTTTCTAATGCCAATGTGTTAAAGTGGGAGGCTCATGTTTTTTCATGCCACTGTTTTGTGCCCATCAAGCATTTCACTTATTTGATCTAGTTTTAGCTGCTTTGAGGGAGCCAGTACAGCGGTGGTACCCTCAAACTTCACAGTATCAAGTCAGGGGTGAATAGAACACAGTACACCAGTATGACTTTTATTGCACTAAATGCGTGTCTCCTAAATATAGTTAGTCTGGGTACTTACTTTTAATCGAACAGTACCAGTGCTTCCCAGCAGGAACAGTAACTACTCAGCAGGGCTCTTTTTTATACTTCTAATGAAAATGGCTCCCACATGCCAGCAGCGGTGCTGCTCTTAAAAGAACTATTTGCTGCACGCATTGCATCAATTTTGGGTTTATTAAGATTTTTACTATTGCATTTGTGTTTACTGAAAACATTTTCTTTTAATGTTGCTCTGCGTTGTATAGTTTACTCATATTAATGATGACACTGTTATGGTTTAATTGAGTTTAATCCAAATAAAATTAATTTTGAGTTTTTAAAGGCCTTCTCAGACGTGCTACTTTACATTTAACGACAAAATAAGCGTTTGTTGACAGTCACAGGCACTGAATCGATATAGTCTAATTTCCCTCTCACATTACATCTGATACAAACCAGTCTGGACCAGCAAAGTAGTGTACTCCTGCGCTGAGATCTAGTAAAGGTGCTCTTACTCAAGCATTTTTTTAGGTCTCAACTGAGACTGCATATGCATTGTCACTTGTGAGACATTTTTAAGCCTACAGTGGGTTTAGAGCCTACCCATTGGTTGGCTGCATCTTCATCTTCACTCTCATTTCCTTTCTTCTGTTTGGTCAGCGTGTGCCGGCTTCACTTCCTGTTTGTGTTTGTCCCTCCCTTGTGTTTGCTTTGTCCCTCCCTTGGAGCATGGCCCAAGCACTTGTGTCCTTCCACTGCTTGTCGGAGTTACTTTTTTCTTTTAGTTGATGCACTCCATAAGAGTGATTGTCTTTGCAGGCCTCCTCCCTGTTCTGTGTCACTCTGTCTTACTTGTGTGCTTTTATCCCCCTCCATGTTGTTGCTTGAGTCCCACACCATCCTCCATTATGAGCTGTGTAGTTGCTTGCTTCCCGTCCCACTCCTTGTTTGCCCCCAGCCATCCCTCCGCCATGTGCTGTTACTTGCTCTCACCCACCTTTCTGTCCTGCTCCATGTTTGCACTGCTGTACAACATGGCCAAAAGATATTAGCAAAGCCACTAGCTCTCGCAGGCGAGACCTATTGTCTTTGCCAGTGTTTGTTTTACTTCTCCCATGCCTTAAACATACGTAACTGACACTGTACAAGCCCACCTGACCTCTAATGTGCCATGTTCTATTAGAAAACCCATATCAAAAACAAAAAGAGGGAGTGTCCCCAGGACTCAGCGTCCTAGTGGTTTGGAAAAATAGAGAGCGATAGCAAAGAAAGAATTCTTTATTTAGGACACCCCTCACTCGCCAACCTAGTTGGTGACATGCTTCATCATCGGGGTCCACCCAAGTAGCCGAATGCCACTTGGGTGTGCTTCAACGCCTGAACTACAGCGGAGCTGGTTTTTTGAGTAATGTGAAAAAAATGGTGTAAGTGAGTGGATTAAAATTGTCTTTGTTGTATTCCCTAAGATTTTTATTTGGAGCAACAAGACAATATTAAAACCAAGTGAGATATTTAAAATGGCTCTATTGACCAAGAAGTATCAGTGTTTAAGTGAAAAGATTGTCGGTCAACATGTTTCAACCTTTTAGTGGTAGTACAAGGTTTTCGTCAGGACCAAATGTGTGAACCGGGAGGTCTGCGCACGCTAAGGCGCACCCGTCCCTGGTTCAGCAATTCGCCAGACCGTGTACTTACGGTTAGGCAACGTTACAGCCTTCAGTGAAGGGGGAAAAAAAGAAAATTTTCTGAAAAAGACAGAGCAGAACATATGTACACAGTTATATGCATTTCTACTGTGAGTATGTTACTCCATCCTCTTTATATAAACTCTCCATTATTCAAGAGTAAGTGATCTTGAAACACGCAAGTTGTGTATGTCGTATTTATTGTGACATAATTATCATGCACTATCTCCGTGATGCGTCTTTAAGTAGGAGTCTAGGGTATATTCCTATCATCCATTCCATACCCACAATCATTCATGGATTATAAGTGGGTGTCATGCGGCTCCCTATGTTTAGGAGCGTTAAGCATAGTGACTGACTGAGTTTCTAGTCATGTTTCACCTATGTAGCTATGTTTAAGCTCATTAGTGACAGTGAATAAAGAGCGACAGACAATAGGAGGAACCAGGGTATTCAAATAAACTCACAGGAAACTAATTGTAGTTTCGCCCCATGGAGACCGTGGGGGGGCTGGTTATAGATGCATTCTGTGGGTTTAAAATTGCGAGAATCAGAGGTACATTCCCTTTAAAATTAGATGGATACAAGAGGTAGTAAGCGGAGTTAACCCGCCATTACTGTTAGCAGAGTCCTTAAGATAGTCTTATCTATCTATGAGGGAAAGAAATAAGGCAAATGACAAAGTCGTGCCCCCCCACAACAGCTAGTACTCACGACCTATAACTGTGGAGCCCGCCGTAGAACCTGCAATGGGGCCTCACGGAATCCCGAGGATGTAAACGATTCCCTGCCGGAGCCTTAAATGCCAAATTCAGTCCCTGATTGTTTCCGCACACGTGGTACGCGGTACAGTCATGTGACCGCGCGTGCGTCAGGAAAAGGGCGGGGCTGTGTGTATTGCTGGGATCGGGTCAAGTCACTCGATAGTTTCAGGGGTATGGAGAAAGTGTTAGTAGCTCAACTAAATGTAAGGGAGTGGGGACAAAAGGTAGAGCCTCGTGAATAATACGAGTTAAATGGTGATGATTACAGCTTTATTTACACAAGATAGGGAAAGTATATCAAGATCTAGAGCCTCGTGAATAATACGAATTGTATGATGATAGTTACAGCTGTATTTACAAAGAAAAAGGGAAGTATATTAAATGCATCGCAAAATGTTTGTTTATGTGGCAGAATGGAAACAGATATTGGCAGTGCCACCCTAAAATGTATAAGAACTGGTATGTCTATTTTGCAGAATATTATGCAGATAATGTAAAAGCCATCTTACAGTACAGAGGGAAGGAAAATCAATCCAGAAATTCAATTGTAATGAACGGAGGCTACACTATCAGTGTGATAATGCTGGTGTAGTGGCACCTAGGTCAGTCAAAAAAGGGGGGTAGTAGTACCAGGGAGTTGGAACAGTGAGTGTGGAACTATCTTGATCACCTCTGTCTAACAGTGTTCCATGGAATATTGTCATTAAGGCCAATGGTGTTGGTGGCTAACCTATAGACCCACCGTTGTTCCTTTTCAAACAAACGTTGTGTTGTTCTCTGGCCAGGTTTCACTACTTCTATCACTGTCCATCTCATGTCATTAGTGGTATGGTTGTTTTGGATGAAGTGTTCAGTCAGTTTTCAAGAACTACTACACCACCGCCCTTATCTGCTGGTTTGATTATGATATCTTTGCAATTTTTTAGTTCTTCCAAGGCCAGAGTTTCCATATTACTCATATTACAGAAGGGTTTCTTCTCTTCCATTTTCTCAATGTCGTTATATATTGCCTGTTCGAATGTTGTCACTTCCACTGGGATTGTATGAGGTGGTGGTACAAATGTGGACTTAATTTTTTTTAATAGACCGACTAGGAGCCTGAATAAAGTTTTTTCTGCCCACTAGTTAGGTACTTTTTAATTAACTCCACTCCACCACATCACTGCACTACACATAGCTCCTCACGATTAGTGCTCCTATGTCTCATCGCAAGTCGTAGCACGCCTCAGCCCGTAGCGGGTTGAGATGGCCCCTATGATGAAGCATGTCACCATGGGGAAACCCTGGTGAGTGAGGGGACTCAAGAAAGGAAAGCTTTCCTTCCTCTTGATTTTCGAGCTCACATTTGAGTGGAAAATCTACACCCCAGCTAGGTCCCTATCCGGTCATACCGGTTTTGTAGGTCGACTTAATTCGTAGACCTGTCCCCTCTTGGGTTTGAATCGTTTGGGGGTCCCCTTCCTTCTCAAAAAAAGCCTTTAGCTTTAGTTTCCTAAAGAAACCAGCTAATTCGCAATGGAGACTGAATTTGTCCAATCTGGCTGTCGGAACAAACCCTAAGCCTTTGTTGAGTATTCCCTCCTCTACCTCTGTGAGTTTCCTAGAGGAAAGGTTGGTTACTAGGCCCTGCTGTTGCTCGTCCCCGGCTGTGGTACCTGTGTCTTGCTCCTTGTGTAGTTAACTCTGCTTACTACCTCTTGTATCCATCTAATTTTAAAGGGAATGTACCTCTGATTCTCGCAATTTTAAACCCACAGAATGCATCTATAACCAGCCCCCCCACGGTCTCCATGGGGCGAAACTACAATTAGTTTCCTGTGAGTTTATTTGAATACCTTGGTTCCTCCTATTGTCTGTCGCTCTTTATTCACTGGCACTAATGAGCTTAAACATAGCTACATAGGTGATGCATGACTAGAAACTCAGTCAGTCACTATGCTTAACGCTCCTAAACATAGGGAGCCGCATGACACCCACTTATAATCCATGAATGATTGTGGGTATGGAATGGATGATAGGAATATACCCTAGACTCCTACTTAAAGACGCATCACGGAGATAGTGCATGATAATTATGTCACAATAAATACGACATACACAACTTGCGTGTTTCAAGATCACTTACTCTTGAATAATGGAGAGTTTATATAAAGAGGATGGAGTAACATACTCACAGTAGAAATGCATATAACTGTGTACATATGTTCTGCTCTGTCTTTTTCAGAAAATGTTCTTTTTTTCCCCCTTCACTGAAGGCTGTAACGTTGCCTAACCGTAAGTACACGGTCTGGCGAATTGCTGAACCAGGGAAGGGTGCGCCTTAGCGTGCGCAGACCTCCCGGTTCACACATTTGGTCTTGACAAAAACCTTGTACTACCACTAAAAGGTTGAAACATGTTGACCGACAATCTTTTCACTTAAACACTGATACTTCTTGGTCAATAGAGCCATTTTAAATATCTCACTTGGGGGCATATTAGCAAGACCCACATTAAAATTATCGCCGTTTTAGCGGCAGGAAACTGCCGCTAAAACGGCGATAATGGGCTTGCTAATATGCGTTATGGAATTCCAATAGAAGCCCAGGTTAGATGTCCTGCACATCTAACCTGGGCTTCTATTGGAATTCTATAACGCATATTAGCAAGCCCATTATCGCCGTTTTAGCGGCAGTTTCCTGCCGCTAAAACGGCGATAATTTTAACGTGGGTCTTGCTAATATGCCCCCCGGTTTTAATAGTATCTTGTTGCTCCAAATAAAAATCTTAGGGAATACAACAAAGACAATTTTAATCCACTCACTTACACCATTTTTTTCACATTACTCAAAAAACCAGCTCCGCTGTAGTTCAGGCGTTGAAGCACACCCAAGTGGCATTCGGCTACTTGGGTGGACCCCGATGATGAAGCATGTCACCAACTAGGTTGGTGAGTGAGGGGTTTCCTAAATAAAGAAATAATTCTTTCTTTGCTATCGCTCTCTATTTTTCCAAACCACTAGGACGCTGAGTCCTGGGGACACTCCCTCTTTTTGTTTTTGATATATTGACCTTAGGGGACTGGGAGTTTGTTCCCAACGAATAACCCTTACTCTCTCTTTGTTTAGCGTGTGCTATTAGAAAACCCTCCAGCTATCTGTACAACATGATCCTACCATTATACGGTAGGGCTGGGGCACAATCAGTCAAAAGTCAGGTACATCTTTCCATATGAGTGATACTGCTCCAGAATAGCACCTTTTCCATAGGCACTAGTTCTTGAAATATAGCTTAGTGATTTGATGTGCAAACTGCATAAATTATTAATTAGTTTGATGAACCCGGATTTGATCTTGGTGAAGTAGTTTGGTGGGTTAATGTGCCTGCTGCAGAGAGCTGCATGCATCCTGAACGTTCGGGTCAAATCACAGCTGACCCTTCCTAGACTTTAATTTTTCAGAAGGGCTCGCTAAACTTTAACTGGGATAACAAAAACACATATCATTTAAAGGCACAGTACCAGCATGGCTACGCTACGCAGCTAAATGCAACATGGAAAATACCAGCACCTTTTATCAGGTAATATATATTTTTAAATGGAGAGTACTGACACATCCCAGAAGCGCTGCTCTAGTTGTATTCATGTAGTACCAGTTTTTCACAGCAGAGTATACCCTCTTTATGAAATGGCGAAACACGCCAGCAGGGCTGATATACTTTAGTTGAACAATCCCAAAACATCTCTGCAGAGCTGAATTTAAATAGGAAATTACAGGCATGTTTTAACAGGTGATGACACACCTTCAGTGGAAAAGTATTGACCCTTCTCCACTAGGGTGGTTTGTAATTGTTAAAGCACCAGCTGTTCTCATGGACGCACAATGGAGCTGGCGCGGGTACTCAGGAGGGGATGTTTTATTTTTAATGGGCACATTAGGACTTCTGAGTATGGCCGATGTGTTTTAACATGGCAGTAAGATCACTTTTCTGCAAGACTGCCATCATTCTAATTAAAATACCCTGTTCTGCATGGTTGGGCATGTTTGCTGCATTGAGTAACACTGGATAAATAAAATCACTTTTGGATAAATAGAAAGTCAATGTTTGGGTGTGTTCATAATCAAAGGACCTGTTCTGGATGAAGAGATAATATATAGTGGAATATATCGCTGTGAAGAGCACCACTTCAGGATCAAGAGGTCTGACCCTGTCCGGAGCATCTCTCCTGGATGACAAGCTGTCACCTAGTTAAATCGGTCTGTGCCAGCGGATGCTGCATTGAACACCTTTCCTGGATAAAGAGGAGCTGTATAGTAAGATTTGTCCATGCACACCACTGTTACACTTCTTTTAAATATAGAGATGCCACATCATTGGATTTGTCCCAACCAGCAACTTTTTTCGTGGTTTGTCGTCGTTGCACTCAGAGGAGGGACATGCATATGGTTACTGTATCAGATCAGTGCTTATTTTATGCCGATGTTTGAAGGCATACCTTCCTCCACAAACACAATCCTTAGACGCATATTCCTCTTTTTATGCGTGCTGCAGAATGCAATGAAGAAATGTAGATTTATCACCTCTTTGTGCGAGTCTCGGCTATGCGCACCAATTTGGAGCAAACTCAGGCTTACTGCCTTTAGTAAATCAGGGTTTGTGTCAAAATCCATGGGTGGATACCTGGGAACGCCATGCTCCACCACTGGAATGCCTCCTAAACGCAAAGCAATGCAAGGCAGTGCGATGAGCTGCATTGCGTTATTATAATTTTTTTTTTACTAAGTCACTGGGTTTGCGTGGCTTGGTAAATCCAGAAATACATTTTGTGTCAGAGCTGCATTAAACAAGCTTTGGTAAATGCATTTGGTTTCGCCTATGGGATAAATAATAAAAGGTGTGGAAGCAGTGTATGAGTGAAGGGAGAATGGTGTGACTGCTCTGTGCACGGTGAGTGGTGCATGAATGAAGGTGGATAAGAGTCTGAGTGCAAGGTGAAAGTGCCTCAGTGCATGGTGATTGATGTGTGTTCAGTGGAGAATGAGAATTGTGCGAGTGTACAGGGCGAGAGATGTTACCCTATACAAGGTCAGAGGTGTTAGAGTATAGGGTGAGAGGTATGTCAATAGTATAAGTGCAAGATGAGCGGTTTGAGTTCAGTGTGAAAGGTCTAGGTTGAGGGTGAGAGGAATGCGAGTTCTGGGTAAGAGGTATGTCAATGGTGTGTGAGTGCAGACTCAGCACTGTGTGAGTGGTGGATGAGCAGTATCTGACTGCCTGCGCAATGTCAGCGTGAATGTGCAGAGTAAATGGTGGGTGAGTGTGCAGGGTGAGCGGTAACTGAGAGTAGGTGAAAGGTATGTTAACTGTACAGATGTAAACAGAGACTGATAGGTGCCAAGAAACTGAGCTGGGTCCACTGAGAGTCATCAAAACAGAGGAGACAAGCTGCAACCAATTAGAGACTGCAGGGAAGACGTGTTCACTTGAGATGGCTATGTGTCACGGAAAGGTGCTGCATCCAATGAGAGACATCGAGCCCTTCAGGAGAAGAACTTTGTTCTATTAAGTACCAGCGAGTGTCGTCAGAGAAGAATTGCGTTGAAAAGATATCGCTGAATGCCCAAGTACAGGGACTGAGTCAAATGAGATTCTGGTGAGTGCCAGAGAGGAAGAACTGTTTCCTTGACGCGCTGAAAGGAAAGGAAAGGGGGACTTGCTGCTCACTGCTTCTCGTTTTTCTGGCTTAAACACCCTGGCGGGAGCATAAGCCCAGGGCCACGAACGACTGCCAGCCATAAGCACACCCCACAGCAGCCCTTGGGGCTACCATCCACCCTGGTGGGACCACAAGTCCCAGGGTGCAACAGGAGCAAACACCATCTCCGCCCCCATTGCTACAGCTGCAACAGGTGAGTGGGAGGAGCTACCACTGCTCTACAAAGAGCAGTCTCACTCACCGCGGCGCGCGCTGAAAGGAAAGGGGGACTTGCTGCTCACTACTTCTCATTTTTCTGGCTTAAACACCCTGGCGGGAGCATAAGCCCAGGGCCACGAACGCCTGCCCGCCATAAGCACACCCCACAGCAGCCCTTGGGGCTACCATCCACCCTGGTGGGACCACAAGTCCCAGGGTGCAACAGGAGCAAACACCATCTCTGCCCCTATTGCTACAGCTGCAACAGGTGAGGGGGAGGAGCTACCACTGCTCTACAAAGAGCAGTCTCACTCACCGCAGCACGGGACGCGCTGAAAGGAAAGGGGGACTTGCTGCTCACTGCTTCTCGTTTTTCTGGCTTAAACACCCTGGCGGGAGCATAAGCCCAGGGCCACGAACGACTGCCAGCCATAAGCACACCCGACAGCAGCCCTTGGGGCTACCATCCACCCTGGTGGGACCACAAATCCCAGGGTGCAACAGGAGCAAACACCATCTCCGCCCCTATTGCTACAGCTGCAACAGGTGAGGGGGAGGAGCTACCACTGCTCTACAAAGAGCAGTCTCACTCACCGCGGCGCGGGACGCGCTGAAAGGAAAGGGGGACTTGCTGCTCACTGCTTCTCGTTTTTCTGGCTTAAACACCCTGGCGGGAGCATAAGCCCAGGGCCACGAACGACTGCCAGCCATAAGCACACCCGACAGCAGCCCTTGGGGCTACCATCCACCCTGGTGGGACCACAAGTCCCAGGGTGCAACAGGAGCAAACACCATCTCCGCCCCCATTGCTACAGCTGCAACAGGTGAGGGGGAGGAGCTACCACTGCTCTACAAAGAGCAGTCTCACTCACCGCAGCGCGGACGCGCCCGGGCAAAGCCCTGGCCAAGGGCGGGCCCGTCCTTGCCCGTCATTGCCAGGAA
Organism: Calotriton arnoldi; assembly: GCA_963921515.1. Taxonomy (NCBI): domain Eukaryota; kingdom Metazoa; phylum Chordata; class Amphibia; order Caudata; family Salamandridae; genus Calotriton; species Calotriton arnoldi. The sequence goes on along the minus strand of CAWUFW010004610.1, from coordinate 1,353,213 downwards.
GAGGCAGGGCAGGGCCATCCCTCTTGGCGTTTAAAATCTAGCTGATCTTACTTGGTAAGACTCTCTACATGGACCTTTAGACTCTGTTGATGACTTATTCCAGATCGTTATTCTGCTGTTTGGTGGTGACCATTTGATTTTTATTTGTTTGCGGCAATTGGTGGCATCACTAACTATAGCAGGAGCTTTTTTATTGTCATTTTCCAACGGAAAAGTTTTTATGTTATGTTCTCTATGGGGTATTAGTGGAGTTGTTTTTTTTGGGGTGATTACGGTTTTATAGACTCTCACTTTTAATTACCACGGCGTGGCGTTGGAATATGATCTAGCTGATTTGTCTGCACACTCCCCCTGTTTTTATCTTTTTATCAAGTTTTGTTTAGAGGGGGAGTAACGGCTCTAGTTTCCAGTGATTTGATCATGGGAAAACGTGCTTGTCTTCCTAAGAAACATCCTAAAGTCCCCATTCCTCCTCCTTTACCCCAAACCTCAATAGACAGGCTCAATGGTTAGAGCGGCAGACCCTGATGCAGAGATCTGGCCCGGGACCAGGGTTCAATTCCCGCCTCGGCGGGTCTTGGGCTCAATTTCCTCGGACCTGATAATTCTCGCCTCGGTGCCTATTCTAATCATGGGTCCCACTCTGCAACTCTGGGCAATAGCTTGCTTAATCTCCACAACGGCCCCAACAGCGCTGGGATGCCTGGCTTCACCCTGGGGGTGCCCAGGAGTGAACATTTCACAGGGAAAAGCCAGGAAGGGTTCCACAGCGGTATGCGTACAGCGCCTGGACACCCCTTTGGGGGTATGGGTGCGCTTTACAAGTACAAATTTCATTTCATTTCAATTTCATTTCATTTCATTTCCAGAGGGCTATAGGTGTGGTAACGACTGAAATTGAGTTGACGGAGCGTCGTCTGTCCTTAACTCCGGATATTTCTTGGACGGTGCCTGAGTCACTTTCCCCCCAAGTTATAACATCTGGATCTGCACCTAGCTTAATGGAAACTATGATAGGACCAATAGAGTCCCTTCCACCCTCACCCTTACCTCAAGCACTTCCATTGAACTTAGCATCTGGTGATGGTAGAATCTCTATTAGGCCATCCAGAAATAGAGGAGGTAAAGCAGGTGATGGGGTGGTGAAGTCAGTAAATGTTGGAAATGATAAGGGCGGCACAACTACTAGAGCATCTAAAAATGGGGGTCGCAAAACATGTCTAGGGGCTGGTGCCAAGAGAAAGAGAACATCTGAGCTTACTCCTAGCAGAGAGGAACCTCCTGCCTCTAGGAGAGCGATTGAAAACCCCATTAATCACGAAACGGCCCTAGATTGTCCTATCTGGGTAAGGAAGATGATAGTGGACTTAGAGGCACAATTGAGAGTAATTGTTAAGGAGGAGCTGGCCCACCTATTAAACCTTCTGGGTACTGGCCACTTAAGCGGCCTCAGTAGCCAGGCAACCTGCATTGCTAGCACCGCCTCCGCTATAGGGACAAGGGCTGATTGTAGTTCCCAGACGGACAACGTAAGGCACCCCTTTCCGGGCAATCTAGGTCCTTTAGAGGCGGCATACGCCAATGGGCTAAGGGTTGTTGGTGGAGCTGGTAGTGGGTTGGGGAACTCCAATCCAGACCCAGTTGAGTCCCCAATGGGGCACCCAGAAGATTTAGGTATTCCATCGGCCCAAGAGAGGAGGGCTGGAACAGGACCAGAGAGCTCCTCTAATATGAATGAGTCTCCTAATCTTGCTTTGAATAAGGAGACTCAAACTAGAAGCAGACCTGCCCATTTAGAGTGTGGGGTGGGACGGGATAGGGTGGACTGTGTAGAGGTAGAAGGCAGTGGACAGGGATCACCAATACAACCAACTATTAACTTGCCCCCTGCTTCACTTCCTTATGTTGTCATACTGACTGGTGTACCCGAGTTAAAAAAAGGACAGAAGGAAACCCAGTTTGATCTTAGGAACAAGTGTCTTTTTTAGTTGGTTAGGCACAAGCAGTTTTCCTACAACAGGGCAGGAGAAATAATAATGGTCCGTAGAGTGGGTTGGGTGGGCAAGAACCCTAAATCCATACAAGGGGACAGTATAGTCATCAACTTTAACAATACTTTGTCTGTACATACTTTAGTAGCCCAGTGGGCTGGTCCTCCTGCTTTAAATACCGGGATCAAAGCCCTTCCTTTGGACTTTTTTTATTCCCACTGCCAATCTCGGACATCAAACAACAGGACCCCAGTAAACTGGCCCCAAGTGCATCCAATTGTACACCCTCCCCCTAGACCTCTTCTATATAACATCCCAGTTGGTAATAGATCTGGGGTACTTGAGGAGGTTTACTGACTCGGGTCGACTGTTCCCCACGTTCTTGGACATGGTTCCAGGCGGATGGTTGGGGAACATGGGGACTGTTCTAGTGGGCAGAAGAGCCAGACCAACAATGGTGGAAGTAGGGAGGAGAAAGAGGTCTCCCAATCAGAAATTCAACGGGGAGGTATAGTCCATTTTGGGAGCCGTGGGCTGGTACTTAACCCACCAGCCCCTTATCCTTCTGACTCCTTAACTTTCATTCTTGGCAGGTTTGAAGCCCCAGGGAGCAAACCTGGAACGGACATCTTGGCCCTGTCGGCTCCAGCAAACCATAATCTTAATAATAGTAATCCCCAGCGCAGCAACCCAAACTCTGCCCAAAGGTTGACGGTTCTATCCTGGAACATTGCTGGAATTAAAATCAAGCTTCATTCCCCTGACTGGGAGCAATTTTGGGGTGAATTTGAGGTGTGTATGTTCCAGGAAACCTGGGCAAGGGAAGATATTGTGAGGGTGGGTTTTGCAACTTATAATGTGATGGCCTCCTCGGGGGAAGAGGTAGGCCTTCTGGGGGATTGTCTACCTGGGTTGCTACCCATCTGAATTGCACTGTTGAACAGCTGGACACTCTGTCCGATGATATTCAGTGCACAGTACTCACGTTTTCCCCGAATAATAGAGTTGCTTTTATCAACATCTACTCTCGCCCGGTAAGCATTACCCAGGAATCCCCCACCATAGACGCAGCCCCCCTGAATTTAAAATTGGTTATAGGGGGAGATTTTAACTGCCAATTTGAGCCTCTTGCTGCTTCCACTGATATTTCTTTTAGTGATGAGGATAGCTTGTGGCTAATTCCTGACCCCCAGATCCCCCCTGTTAAGGCTTGGACTCCGCTGGTACTCCAGATTAATGCGGTTCTCCTAGCACACTCTTTGAGAGCATGCAATGGTCGTACCAAGTCGGATCAGCCAGGGAAGTTAACTTTTAATAGAACAGGACAAAATTCCCTTTTGGACTATATTCTAGTGGAGACAAGGCTATGGCAGTGGGTTGTTGACTTTGCTGTTATACCGAGACATGATAGTGACCATCATGCCTTGATGCTGGAGTTGGAGCTCCCAGGCCTTTATAATCGCGTGGCCTCTGATTCTTCTCCAGCTAATAACTTAAAACTCACTAACAATAGAAGGAGAATTAGATGGGGCACAATGAAGCAGTCTCCGGACAAGGTAGCAGCATTATATTGGTCAATTATTTCGCCACTTTCAGCTCTGGAGGAAACTGTTAGGGCTCCAGTTTCTCCTGAATCCACTGGTAGAATTGAGGCATTGTATGCTGAACTTACTAATAGCCTGACTAATACCTTTAACCCTCTGGTCCATCCCAAGTCTAACAAGGGTGCCAAACTAACTTGGTTTGATGATACCTGCCGTAAGGCAAAGGGAGGTCTTATAAAAGCCATTAAAAGCCAGGACCAACCCTTAATTAAACAACTGAGGGCCCACTACCGAGCTAGTGTTAAGACAGCAAAAAAGAACTGGGAACAGGATAGATGGGTTGCCATTAGAGCAGCATTATCCAATAGGGACATGAAGTTGTTCTGGTCCTTAGTGAGCGCAAGTAGCTGCGAGGGGAAGCCAGCCCTAGAGCCTAATATTGCTGCAGTTGTTTGGAAATCTCATTTTCAGGGCTTATACTCTATTGGGGCAGCCCTGGAATTGAATGTTGATCCACCAGATGCAGCTATACGGGATACGTTATGAAGTGGGCTGTGAGATCACATTACAAGAAGTTTTAAATGCAATTGGGAAGCTTCCCCTTGGGAAAGCCCCAGAACTAGATAAGATTCCTGGGGACTTTTTTCGGGACGAGCCAAACATTTGGGGACCTTATTTGTGTGTAATTTTTAATGCCATTTTGAGGGGTATGAAGGTGCCGGATTTTTGGCTTGGGGCTGAAATTTTCCCTGTCTACAAGAAGGGGTCTCCCCTCTTGCCGATTAATTATAGACCAATCAGCCTGATAGACGTTACCCAGAAATTATTTGCCAGAATACTCCTTGAACGCCTCCATGTTTGGATGGAGGACGGTGGAATACTGAGCACGTATCAGGCTGGTTTTCGGAAAAATATGTCGACCATTGATCAAATCCTTAGACTCCAGTTGTTATATTGGAAGACGGTGTCAGTGGAGGGTGGCAGTCTCTATCTGATATTCGTTGATCTGAAATCGGCTTTTGATCTGGTCCCCCGTGCCAAACTTTGGGAGGTCCTCGAACAACTAGGAATCCCCCCTTACCTATTGTCTTTGATCATCCGCCTTCACATAGGTAACTTTGCCCAAGTTAGGCATGGGAAGCATGGGGAATTGACCCCTCGTTTCCCAGTTGATAGAGGTGTAAGACAGGGGTGCGTGTTGGCCCCAACCCTGTTTTGCCTCTTTGTTAATGCGCTGGTAGCCCAACTTAATGAGGTAGTGGATAACGATGCCCCTAAGTTGGCGCATGGTAAGGTCCCAGCAATGATGTTTGCTGATGACACTTTGTTGTTATCGAAGTCCCCTATGGGCATACAGCGGATATTAGACAGCTTTGCATTACTCTGCAAAAACAGGGGGCTGGAGATCAACACAGCTAAAACTAAATTCATGGTATTTAATCCAGCAAAAACATTGCGCCCAAACCCCTCTTTAAACGGCACCCTACTAGAGAGGGTGTCAGTTTTTGATTATCTTGGCGTCACGCTGTCCGAATCATTTGAATGGGGACCGCAATTAGCCAAGGCAGGTCTCAGGCTTGCCCAGACGGTGGGGGACTTATAAAAACCTATAGGAACTCCTCTCATGTACCGCCTAGTCCTGTGGTTGAGATTTACCAAGTACAAGTTAGGAGTGCCGTAATGTATGGGGCTGAACTTTGGGGTCATCGTCCCACTGCTGGTTTGTCAAGGATAGAGAATAGATTTATGAGACAGTTGTTGGGCTTACCGTTGAGTTCACCCCTTATACCACTACATCTAGATTTGGGCATTAGACCTATTGCAGACGAGGTTGGGTTGAGGCCACTAACTTTTTGGCGTAGACTGTGGGTGACCCCGGAGCTAGCAGATTACCAGTCAGAGCTGAAGGGGATAATGGGTCTCCAGGGGGTAGCTAACCTACCATGGTTTTCATACATAAAAAACGTATCACTTAGGATTGGTATCCCCGATTTGTGGAGCAATCCCGAGGTGGCGTGTTTGACAATCCCACGTCTAGGATTGGTAAGAGCCTACCGATCTGCTAAGCTTGCTGACATCCAGGGGAATCCCAATCTTGGCCACTTAACGGTTGATTTTTTGAATTTTAAAACTGACTATTTTATACAACCATTCTTAGATGTCATTCAACCCAACTTGGCAAGGAAGCTGTATATTCAGTTTAGAACAGGAACCTTGCCACTGCATGCTTTCACTAACAAATGGCAGAAAGTGCCTCCTCTTGGATGCCCCGCTTGTACCTGTTTAGATGAGACGGTTATCCATGTTTTGTTTTTTTGCCCAGGCTATACTAAGGCTAGACAGCGTTGGCTCGTACCGCTTTGTAGAAATCTAGGGTGTAATCAATGTTTAGAGGCATTCAGAATTTTACGAACTGACACACCCACCTATTGTGTTTGCAGTGTCCCGTTTTTTTAATTCAATGTGGCAGAGTCGAAGGGGATTCTTAAGCTTATCATTGTAGGTAGTAATCTCCCCCACTGAGCATTGATTCGTATTATCTTTTTTTTTTTTTTAAAGTTCTTTTTAATGTTTTTAGCTGTTCTTACTGTTTTAAATTAATAACAATGTATCATTGTATTATTCCTTTTCCATTGGTGGTATAGACAATTAATTGATATAATTCTAAAAAAATGTTTAAAATTGTCTTTTTTACTACTTGTATTGTTTACTTTTTATGGTCTATAATGACCGAAATAAAGTTTTTGGAATTGGTTTCCTTGAGAGACCGCTGAGTGCCAAGAAAAGATGAACTGTGCCTACTAAGAGACCACTGCGATGCGTCCAGTGAATAGGTGCTTGGTGCTGGGGAAGAGGGGAGACATCTAAGGAGAGACTGTCGGATACCAGAAGACATTCATGCGTTGATCTGTGAGATATCGTTGACTGCCAGAGAAGAGGCGTGCCCAGTCAAAGACTGCTAACAGCCGGAAAAGAGATCTGCTTAGTAACACTGCTGAGTGCCTAAAGAGGCAACGTGTATTTAATGAGAGCTGTTGCGGGATTGTTGTGTGCCCAGGAAAGTCATATACCCCCCTGCACTGTATACACCAACTGACACCATACCGCCAGTTACTGTGTGCACTGACAAGTCCTACACCCGAGGCAGGTTGTGCACATGAGCAAGCTGTACGCTGAGGAATCCAGGGAATGTGTTGTAAGCGGTAGAGAGTTGTAGTTTAAGTGTCTCAGGCCCCATTCTACACTGCGCTAGTCAGACCAGGCTGTCATCTACAGACGCGGCTGAACATGCACCTAAGGGAATGTTTACAAGTTACGGGCTACGGGTTTGGGTCGCGTTAGCCTTTAGTCGTTATGTGCTGTACTTTCTTTGCTTCCTCATCATTTACACACACAAACGCACAGCAGAAACACAAATGTCCCTGCTCTTTTAAAATTTGTAACATTCTCGAATGATCTGGGAGGCGCGTAAAGTCACAGGGGGCCGAGTTGGCGAAGTCTGCCTCCCCGTGCACGTTAAATACTGAAGAAAAGTAACTTTTACAAAGTATCGCTTCACCTGCCTGAACTGTCTGAAGGCTAATTAGCATAAGTCTCTAATTTCTCTCAGTCTGTGCTAAGCCTTGAATGTGTGTGAAAATTGTGGTAAATGCATCACAGGAGCAAATAGTAGGCTGTCCTGAATGAGCAGAGATGACTCCTCTTAACTCAACAGAATATGCAGGGTGTGTGCTGTGGGCATCCCTTTTAACATTAAATGGTCAAATTCTACTTGACAAGACTGCTGAGCAACATTTAGTTCTTGGGGTATACTTAACAGGGAGAGGACAGGATGCCTAGACAATTTTTGTGGATCCCCTGTCTGGTTGCTAAGGGACCCTGGGGCAGATTTACAAGAACTGACGCATCTTTGCATATTAGCAGAGATGCGTCAGTTCAAGTGCGTCACGGAAAAAACCCTTGCGCCACAATGGATGTGGCGCATTTACAATGCGGCGCACCGTGGCGCAAGGATTGACAGGTAACGCATTGCTGGAGTCGTGTGGCAAGCACGACACAACTCCAGCAATGCTCAGGAATGCCTATTCCTGATGTGCTGCATCGTTTTGACACAGTGGCGTCGTAAAAGTGACTCAGTGAAATCTTGTAAATTTCACTGCGTCACTTTTACGAGGCTTTCTTGCGTGGGAACGCCCACCCTGCATACATTATACCTGATGCAGGTATAATGTGACGCAGGGCTTTACAACGTGACGCATCTCCCTAGATGCGTCACGTTGTAAATGTGTCGCAACGTGGCGCATTGTTTACGCCGCCACCACGTCACAAAAGTGACACAATGGCGGCGTAAAAGTGTTGCAAGGGGCTTGTAAATCTGCCCCCTGTTCTTGTCCTACCAGACTTCTGTCTCTGTGTTTGTTGTGTGAACACTGCCTTCCTCATACTGGACTTTACTTTTAGATGTAGGGGGGCACTAGGATTACCATAGTATACTCCCCACACCCCTCTTGAAAATGCTCTGACACATGGCATGTTTTGACCTGTTTGTAGTTAAGCAAACAGAAACTACTGAAAAAGTGGGAAGGGTTGACCCCAGAACATTTTACTTCATTGGTTAGGTTTTGCTTAGGAGTCACTCCCAGCCACAACCCGGTTCCAAGCATAAATGTGGCACCTCCAAGCACCCACTTCAGAACACATTCTGGACCTGTGGAACATAAAGAGAGGACTGGACCTGCTGCATGTGACCTGAGAGGAACCTTGAAGGAATGGTCCTGCTCCTTCTTGTATACAGGATAAAGAACGGGCTCCAAGAATCAGTTGACCGACCCCATGTATGCTTCCAGGGACACAACAAGCTGTGAACGGTCTTTTCCTGGAAGAACCCAGATGACAAGTAGCAACTGGCATCTGCCTGACACCTTGTGAGATTCTAAGTGCCTCCCTGGGGGGCTTTAGAAGTGTGCTTCTGTGGTGGATTAGGACGTAAAAGACTAAGAGCCTGATTATGAGTAAGGCGGTCCTGGGACCGCCGTACTCGCAATGGCGGTCCGACTGCCTTTATTATGATAGTAGGACAACTGCCAGGATCCCACGGCAGTGGAGGTGTGGAAAGGAGGTGGGAATCGCAGTGGTGCCGATCCCAGCGCCGCTGAGCAGATTCCGACCTGCCTTTCCACCAAGCATTTCATGGCAGGAACCCCACAGTGAAATGCTTGGCGGAATGGCATGGAAAGGGACCCCCAACAGGGCCCCCGGGCAAATCTGCACACAGGGGTGTATGGGAGGGGGCACATGATGTGCCCACCCAAAAGTGCACGGTCGTGCGTGCACTGTGTGGCATGCACAACATGGTGCATGCCACACTGTGCACGAACGTGCTGTAGGCGCTGTCATGGTGGCGGTATGTTGTTTAGGCTCTCCAGTGAGCCTAACATACCTGCCACCGCTGTACCGCCCGCCTACCCGCCCTGGATTCAACTTGGAATCCAGCCGGCAGGTTCACCATGGGCTTGGCGGTCTTCCCGGGACCGCCGCAGTGGCAGTCCTACTGGAAAGCCGCCAAACTCGTAATAAGGCCCTAAGTCAGAAGGTAAAGTCTTTGACTAGGACGAACATGTCGCTTATCATTGGCGTTTTGTGCTTTTTGATGCTATTTCTAATTAGAACTTAAAAAATATATATCTTTGGTTCCCTTTATTGGATTTTGTCATTTCTATGTGCTCTTGTTTATTAAGTTCTACTCTATTTTTCAAATTGTTATTGTTTTGCATTTTGGCATTTTTACTGTTTTGGTGCTGCATACATACTTTACATAGTGCTCTAAGTTAAGCTTGTCTGGTCTGTGCCATAGCTATCAGGAGGAGGAGCTCAGGTTAATTTAGTGACTTTAGGAGTTCACCCTGACCAAGGTTGTAACTATTCCTTAAAGTGGGCAGTTGCCCAACCCCAAATAATAATCAATTTTCTTACAAAGAGAAATTAGATGTGGAGTGAAAGAACAAGAAAAAGATGAAGGACAAGAAAGACAGACACGGGGGGCATTTACCAACAGTTTGCATTGCGTTTGCATCACAAAAGTGACACAAACCTTGTGCAAAGTGTTGTAATGAGCTTTACTTTCCGACGCAAATCCTGATACGGGCTGGAAAGTAGACTCAAGCAACACAAAGTAGTGCTATAGTGTATAGGTGTGTGCATTGGCGCAAAGCAGACTTAAGTGCACCAGCGCAGATTAGAGAGAGACAGAACCAGATCTTCGAGATACGGCTCTGTTGAGGTACCTCCCTTTAATGCAATGCAATGCAGTGCAGCAACTTAAAGTTGGCCCTTAGAGTAAAACAGACGGGGTGGAGAGGCAGAGGAAAAAATGTGTGTGAAACAAAAGGAGGTGAGAAAAAATTAGGGTGTAAAAGAGGACAAATAAAAAGCGAGAGAGACAGTGAAATTGCAATGTTCTTTAAATGGACTGAACAATCAGATGAATTAAGCCATCATGAACTAAGTAGGTCCCTTTAGTGTCAAGGACGTCTATGGCCTTGTGTGCTTATTGAGGCCACACATTATCTTTTCAGTTAGCCAATGTTTAAAAAAAAAAAATTATTTGCCCAATAACAAAGCTATGTAAAACCCATAACAAAACATGCATTGACAAAGCCAAAATGCTGACCAAACCTATTTGCTTTGTCATCGTTTTTTATTATGCTTTTTAACTTTACAATTGGATGTAGCACACCATGTATTGAGGTTATTTTCTGTTTCATGAATTGTTCTAGGTGTACATTCATGTAAATTAATATATGCCCCCTTGAAGAAGGGCAACCCCTTAAATGCTTTGGGCAATGGGGCAAACATTTCAAATGTCATGATGTAATGGATTTTGAACCACGAAAATAAAGTAACAGTTAGATTTATGAATAAAGAGACTAAAGTGATAATTATTCTACAGATACAAGAACGAAAAACTAGAATAATGCTGTGCGGCACGTATAAAGCTGTGCAGCGGGAGACACCGTTCAAGATTAGACTGGTGTTTCACTACACTTCATCAGGATAGATTATATATGCTATTTAACATGTTGTAAATTCCCGGTATTTGCCGTCGACTTTGTGTGCTGAATGCATTTTGTATTTTTTATCACACTGGGCAGTACATCACATGTATCCCTTCCTTTCCGGTTTTTTGATTGTGAAATATTTGTGTATGTCTCGTAAATGTTGCAGCTTGTGCTGTGTCTGTGAGCTTCTGTGTTAGTATGTGCCATGTGTGGGATATAGTCCAAACAACAAAAGAGTGTGCCTTCTTAGGAGAAGAGCAAGCATGAAGAATCAAATTTGATTCTTTAGAAAGCCCTCACTCACCAACCTGGTTGGTGACATGCTTCATCATCGGGCCCCACCAGGAAGGTCGAGTACCTCCCCGGTGTGCTTCAACGCCAGAATTACTGCGGAGCAGGTTAATGTTGTCTAAGTGACAAGTGCAAGTGATTGTGAAGTGAATTAAAAGTGTCTAGGTTGTGTCCAAAAATAATTTTATTCGTCGGCCAACCAGGCCCGGGTAAAAACAAAGTGAGTGATGTATGTGCTGGATTGATTGGTCAGCTATGTCTCACTGTGTGTGGTCAACATGTTTCTGCCTATGTGATGCTACTAGCTAGGCATTCTTCAGGACCAGAGTGTAGACCCCGGCGTTATGAGCGCGCTAAGGCTCACCCTAACCAGGAGGTCAAATATGTGAAGAACAGGAAAAACATTTTTTTAAAACCTGCTGTTACTGCGGGGACCTTCTTAATTATAGGAACCCAGCAATTATCTGAAAGGAAGAACAGAAACAAACATACAGAGATAAATACGTTCGTTAAAACTGTAGTCACAGGGCGTTCGTTGTTCCAGTTTCATCATGCACAAGTGCTCTTCTCAGAGTGCACCGCAACTATATCTCAAGGAGCTATGGTGCGGTATAGTGAGATATGAAGGTGCACATATTTTTTCACATTATTGGTAGTGACTAAATCCACTCGTAATGTGTTGGTACCTTGTTTATAGCGCTATTTCACCTGCACGCCTGCTAGGGCGTTAAATGGTATCAAAGCGTCAGTGTCAGACACGCTATCGTGACTTTAAGAAACTCGCCGGTGCAGTATGGCCGGTGGTTGAAAGAACAGAAAAATCAAAAATCAAAAATCTTAAATGTGGGGTGATCAGTAATCACACCATGGGTCTCGGGAGGGGGGTGGTGGCTAGTAGGCACACCCTATAGGGAAAAGTAAAGGAATGCGGTGAATTTTAGATTCTGTCCCCATTCTACAAGCAAGTTACTTATCTGTATCGTCGCGCTGCTGTAGAGTTACACTCACGCCGGCAAAGCCAGGCACCCGCTTGTTACCTGATCAAGCCCTCAAAATACCGGACCCCGTCGATAGGTGGGCCGGTGTTCCACACGTTCTTATAAGGGACTGTAAGGACCGATCTGAGGCCCTCGGTTTGCGTGTTAGCGTCCCGAGGGGGGCCATGGTGCCTACGTCATTACGTGTACGGCGTCCAATTGGCCAATCGGGGCAGTGGGTGTTAGGTCATGTGCCCCGCGGCGTCAAGAGTAACACTAGAACGCTAACCTCAGTCGTGCCTCTGATATATTTCAACAAAGCTTTATTGACAGGCGATAGTCGCCCCGTGTCACATAGTATTTAAGATTCGAGGCGGAGGAAAATAAATAAAGATAAGGGAATATTAAAGAAAAGGGAATATTAAAGAAAGCCGATGAATGGGAAAAAAATTATTATTATTAGCTGACAGAACAAAGGTTACGTCTGCCCTCTTACGTGCATGAGTTTGCCTGATGTGTCATGTCAACCCAACAGTATGCATTGGATGCCTATCCAACATTATCAATGATGAGGGCACGGTGGCAATGGAGATACGTGCATGTTTAGTGTGCCACACTTGGTTATCTAGATTCGATCTGAGCCAATGTGTGGGTACTTTGAATCCCTCATGGTGCGCAATGATATTAATCAAATGCGCATTAGTAGTTAGCTCCATCATGTGGCTATAGAGCGTCAGTCCATACAAACGTGCAGGTATAATGAGTCTATAGATGTTTAGACTATTTTATGTGGTACAAAAAGTGGAGTAACTCCCCTACCAGGAGAATCTTATGGCTATAGAGAGTCGATCGTTGCACGTGTGCAGATGGTGTGGGTCTGCAGATCTTCTGTGGTGCAGGATTAGGAAAAAATCCCCTATTAGGAACTATTTGATGGGTGTGGTCCATGAGCCCGAACGAGAGCCAAGAGTATGATTTTATTAGCCTCTTAGTACAGTGCTCCAAGAAATATTATCATTAAGCCCTTCTTTGTCTGTGCCCAGACGGTAGACCCACCTCTGTTCTTTCTCAAACAGGGACTGCTGTATGTTTCTGCCTGTGTTCACCTGTTCTATGACTGTCCACTTCAAGTCATTCGTGGTGTGATTTTGTTGTATGTAGTGTTCACTTAGTTTTGTCGTGATTCTCCTACACCGGATGTTACTTCTGTGTTCGCCAATACGTTGTTTCACTTTCCGAGTCGTCATCCCTACATAACGCAACCCACAGGGACACGTGATCAAGTATACCACATTCGTGGAGTTGCAGTTAGTGTGGGTGCGTTGTGTCCAGATTTTCCCTGGTTCAAGGTTAAGGGCCTTCGTGTGGGTAGTCAAATGGCAGATACTACAGTTAGCGCAGGGAAAATGACCCAGTACTCTTGGTAAGCCCCATGCTGCAGTTATGGACGGAGTGCCAATGGATTCCTCAATTTTTGGTTGTGTGTGAACCAGGGAGTCTCTAAGACTACGGCCCTTCTTAAAAGAGAAAAGGGGTTTTGTGTCTGTTCTTCCCTTCAGATAATTGCTGGGTTCCTATAATTAAGAAGGTCCCCGCAGTAACAGCAGGTTTAAAAATTTTTTTTCCTGTTCTTCACATATTTGACCTCCTGGTTAGGGTGAGCCTTAGCGCACTCATACCGCCGGGGTCTACACTCTGGTCCTGAAGAATGCCTAGCTAGTAGCATCACATAGGCAGAAACATGTTGACCACACACAGTGAGACATAGCTGACCAATCAATCCAGCACATACATCACTCACTTTGTTTTTACCCGTGCCTGGTTGGCCGACGAATAAAATTATTTTTGGACACAACCTAGACACTTTTAATTCACTTCACAATCACTTGCACTTGTCACTTAGACAACATTAACCTGCTCCGCAGTAATTCTGGCGTTGAAGCACACCGGGGAGGTACTCGACCTTCCTGGTGGGGCCCGATGATGAAGCATGTCACCAACCAGGTTGGTGAGTGAGGGCTTTCTAAAGAATCAAATTTGATTCTTCATGCTTGCTCTTCTCCTAAGAAGGCACACTCTTTTGTTGTTTGGACTATATAATCTGGGGGACCAAGAGTGCTCCTTAAAAATTCCCTCCCTCTCTTATTGTTTATTGACATTAGGCAGCGCACAGCTGTGAGAGTCGTGTGGAGGTCTGTCACTTTCAGAACCTTCCCTTCCTCCCCATCCCTTTAATTTCTGGGTTTCCAACACCTACTCATAATGGAAAATTTGGGTCTCTCCTACTCAGACTCAGAGGTGGATGCCATCCTAGCTGGCCCATCCATGTTTGCGGATCCTACCATCTCGCAAGCCATCACTCACACCAGTGAATGGGAAAAACTGTCAGAGCAGAAACGAAATAGAATTAGGACAATCTTACACGGGACTATCCTTACTGAGTATCTTCGTACCAACACAGCACCAAGAGGGCTCCTGGTAACAAATGCACCACAAATCTTCCTGGAGGATGCAATATTTAGAAAGGAATGGGAAATGATTGCGTGGCATTGCACACGCGATTGGCTAGTCTTAATCATCAAGACAGCCATGAGACTATCAGAAGCCCTGATGGTTGAAATCCAACAGAACGAAAATCATTTTAAAACTACATTGACAGGCTTTAAGAAAAAACTAGATGAAATAAACAAAGACATTACCGTATATAAAGATGGCCTAACACAATCTAAAGTGACAAAGTTGGGGGCGTGGCCAAGATGGCGGCACGGTAGGACGCGGAACTCTGCTCCTCCGGCCCTGCCACACCATTTGCCTTGTTATAACCTCCTTCCCCGCATTGCAAACACCGGGACTTGCAAGCGCACAGCCTCCTACCTGCTCCGGCACCCAGACGAGGCGAAATCCGGCGCATCTGAGTACTCCTGACGTAGCTTGCGGTGAGAGGAGCCGAAGCGGCCGCGGCCGGGGCTGGCGCCGCGAGGTCACTGTCTACAGATCCCCCGCCCTCAGCATAGCGCCGCAGACCGGAGTGGCGCTGAGACACCCTCGCCACGCGGGAGGCTGCCCGCACCGCTGCCCGGAGGTGCCGGGAGCCGGGATTTGCCGCTGTTGGCCGGGTGGGCTGCATCGGGAGCGCGGTCTGTGGGGCGGCCGCCATCTTGTTACAACCTGCACTCCGGCTCGGAGGTAGCGCGGCCTACCACAGCGCTAAAATGGCGGTCGCCTCCTAACGGCCCGGGAGTTGAACAGAGACCGTGCTGGGGCTTTGACTCCGGCGGGGGCGTCCTCGCCTAGGCACACAGCAATACAGTGCTCCGGCCGGCGGGGCAAGCGGACCCTGGGCTGCCAGCAAGATACTCGGCGGGCCGTGACCTTGCCGATCCGCGGCGCTGCTGCCTTCCTTCCACCCTCTGGAACTGAGGGATTTGCGGAGGCCCTGCCTGCATTTGGACACCAAGGATCCACCCCATTGCCTGCGGCTGGAGGCCCTTCGGTGCAGTGCGCAGAGCTGAGGATCGGCCCTGTGAGGCGTGCTGCCCCTGAGAGAAACGACGGATGGTGCAGCCCCGCGAGCGGAGCCTCCCGCCGCGCGGCCCAGGTGATCGGGGCCCCCGGATGCAGTGAGCCCAGGCGGTGTGGTCGCAGCAGTCAGCACGCCCTGCACCCAGCGTCGGGTGGACACCTGGTGAGTTACGTGACCACCCGGGGTTGGAACTGTCACCCTCGCGCGCCCAGGTAGCCTCTGATCCAATATCCCTGAGATGGGAGAACTCTGCCATGCAGCGCTTGAGCGGGCCTTTGCTCTCTTCCCACCCCGCCACGGCCGAGACGTGGCCCGGGGCTCGGCGGGACTGGCCTCCACATACGAGACGGCGCCCGGGGACTAGATTGGGCACGCGGTGAGGGCACTCCCGGCGGTATAGCGCGCTTACAACGCCCTGCTGCACCACACTCGGCTGTCTACGTGGTACTACGAGGGAGGTGGCCCTGGAATGGCCATTGGTGGTCACAGCGCGATCGCTTTTCAGGAAGCCTTGCAGACCCTTCACGCACTCGGCCCCGCATTGCTTGACGCGCGAATTCTGACTGCAGCCTGCGGTATGAAGATAACATCAGCCCGCGCACGGAGGGAAAAATCCCTCAAAGAGCTTCTGATTAAGCAGCCCGGGAACACGGAGGCATCCCAGGGCCCCTCCACCCATCCGGAACACGCAGCCTCGGGGGCGGAAGCGGACGGCCCAGCAACGAAGGCCTTCATGCTGGAACTCTTCTCTGCCATCAAGGAAGATATAATGGATCTGAAGAGTCAGCTGGCGTCGGATCTCAAGGAGGTGCGCCGGGACGTCGATGAAGTGGGTGAGAGAGTTGCTGTACTGGAAGAACACGAATTGGCGAGGGAAGAAGACCTGCATCAACTTCAGTAAGAGGTCCTCCGCCTCCGAGACCAGAATCTGGACTTCCAGGCCCATGCGGAGGATCTAGAAAATAGATCGCGGAGGAACAACATCCGCATTCACGCGATACCATCGAAAGCAGAAGGTGATGATCTCCGCGGCTACGTCTTGTCCCTCTTCCAGCAAATCCTGGGCGCCGATGACACACAGGAAATCCAGATGGACCGCGTCCATCGAGTGGGCCTCCCAAGAGGTGGCAAGGTCCCCCCCGCCTGATGTACTAGTCTGCGTACATGACTTCCAGCTTAAGGAGCAGATCCTGCGCAGGGCTAGGGGGGCCAGCCGATACAATTCCGGGGGCACACGCTGGCCCTTTTTCAGGACCTGGCTGCTTCAACTTTGGCCAAACGCAGGGACTTCCGACAGGTTACGTCCTATCTTCGAGATAAGGGAATATCGTATTCATGGGGCCATCCCTTCCGCATCATCTTTCAACACCAGGGGAAGCTGAGGCAGATGCGCTCCCTGGCCGACACCATGGATCTTTTGAGACTTGTGGCAGATAAAACTCTGCAGCCAGATGGCGGTCCCTCCCTTCGCGAGGGGAAACGTCTCACCCGCTGGCGGACTGCTCGCAAACCCACGACACCCATAAAGCCAGGCCCAGAGGAAATGGCGAAGGAACGAAACGCCGTGCTCTCAACCCTCTCTCAGACCCAGGAGCGCCCGAGCACCCCGTGAAGTCTTACAGCGTATCTTAAGGGGAAGGCAACTCTGCAAAGGGGCCGGAGGAGCCCACAACTGGTTCACCTCTCTCGGCTCCCTAGACTTCCTTTGTGGCCTGCGGGCCACCTGGTGCTCTGTTCTAGGAAGTCTTGTCCCCCCCTGATCTCCTCCACTAGACAGACTGTTGTCTCTTGTTTCTCTTTCTTGTCCCCAGTTTCTCCGGAATACCTGTAGTCCTATAATGGGCCACTCCTGCATGCTGATTTCTTCTGGGACTATGTTCGTTTGGGCAGGTTTTTGTGTTGTGTTCTGGTTGGGATTTTTGCTGTTTCTTTTGGGGTCCTTTAGTGTCACACATAGGGTCCATTGCTCCCCTGTAGGGGCCCACACATGCTCCAGTCCAACCCCCGCGCACCGCTTCCGGCACATCAGACGACTCGCAGGCGTGTTTTCCCCCAGTACTGATGCCTAGGGACTTGAAAATCATCAGCCTCAATGTACGAGGCTTGAATCACCCCACTAAGCGCACTGCGATTCTTTCCCTTCTTGAGCAGACCGAGGGCGATATTTGCATGCTTCAGGAGACCCACCTCCTTGCCAAAGATACCTCCCGCATGCGCTCCCGCCGCTTCCCACGCCAATTTTGGTCCTCGGGGACGACGAAAAAGAATGGGGTAGCCATACTGCTTGGGGCTAAATTTGAGGGTAAGGTCCTTTCTACCTTTTATGAGTCCAAGGGGAGGGCATTAGCTCTCAGAATTCAATGGGTTCCCACTGTCTTCACCCTCCTTAACGTGTACGCTCCCAATACCCAGCAGGAAGCTTTCCTCCGTAGGCATTTAACAGAAGGGTTGGCCTCACCCGACCCAGCACTAGTAATCGGGGGGGATTTCAACCTTGTAATGGACAACGAGCTGGACAGGTCAGGGCAACGCCACACACAGGTCGGAGCCATCTCGCCCGACGGGAAGCGCTGGCTAGCAGAAAACGGCCTACACGATATCTGGCGCCTCCGCCATGCGGACTCGCGCGACTACTCCCATTACTCGGCAGCACACAAAACGTACACGTGACTAGATATGCTGTTGGTTTCGAGCGCGCTTCTCCCGAGAGTGACGGACGCTTCCATAGCTGTGCGCTCCCTGTCGGACCATGCACATGTCTCGCTCTCTTTGCGCTCTGATGGGTTTGGACATGCGCCTTCTAGATGGCGGCTGCGCGTAGGCCTTTTGCATTCCCCTGCTGTTGTGAAGGAATTGCGCGCCAAGATCACGACCTACCTTCAACTCAATGATAATGGGGAAGCTTCCCTGGCTGTGGTGTGGGACGCGCTCAAAGCTGTCTTGCGAGGGGAGATTATGGCGATTTCCTCGGCGGAAGCTCGTAGACGGAGAGAAGCCCGCTCAGCTCTTGAACAGGAGGTGGCAGAACTGGAGGCAATACACAAACGCACAGGTGCCCCTCGGATTTGGCGCGCGATGGAAACGAAACGGACACTTCTCAAGCGCCTAGACCTAGATAGGGCCGAATACGCGCTGGTGCGCTTGCGACACAAGTTCTACTTGGGAGGCGACAAATGCGGGAAACTGTTGGCCAGGAGGCTGCGTGCTAGAGCTATAGCGGGGACCATCTCTTTTCTCAAGAACTCTGCTGGGGAGGAACTTCATCTGGATTCCCAAATTGTTGAGGAATTTAGATCATTTTATTGCACTCTTTATTGCGCCGACCACCAAGACACCACCGAGACCCAAGACTATCTAGCCACTAGCAGTTTTACCCGTCTCCCGAGGGCAGAAGCGGACCCTTTAGAAAGCCCTATTCGAGTAGCAGAGGTCATATCCGCCATCGCTAAACTGAAGCTGGATAAATCGCCCGGGCCCGATGGCTACCCAGCACTTTTTTATAAAACGTTTTGCCACGAATTGGCCCCTCTCCTCACACGTCTATATAACTCATTCCAGGACAGTGGAATGATGACAGAATCAATGGGGGAGGCAGCAATTTCGGTCATCCTCAAGCCCAATAAAGACCCAAGCAACTGCGGCTCCTACCGCCCAATTTCCCTACTTAACATTGATGCAAAGCTGTTCACGGGCATTTTAGCGGCACGGCTGAATCCTCTTATGGCGGGTCTCATTGACCCTGATCAGGCGGGATTCATCCCCTCCCGACAGGGGAGCGACAACACCAAACGCCTTCTACATCTCATAGATGGGGTCCGCCGCTCTCGGGTGGGTGCACTGCTTTTTTCGGTTGACGCGGAGAAGGCGTTTGACAGAGTGTGCTGGCCATACCTGTTTGACGTCCTTCGAAGCATGGGATTTGGCCCTCGTTTCCGCACTTGGGTACGGTGCATCTATCACGCTCCGCGGGCATTTATCAGGGCTAATGGGGTCTCCTCATCCCTTTTTCAGATTGCACGGGGCACTAGGCAGGGATGCCCGCTCTCGCCTCTTTTATTTGCCCTATACATGGAACCCCTTGCACAGAAGATCCGGGATCATCCAGACATTCAGGGCATTAAATTTGGGGGCGACCGCCATAAAATAAGCCTCTATGCTGATGACATCATTCTCTCTTTGACACAGCCAATGACCTCCCTCCCCGCCCTGGTGAATGAACGTGAGGCCTTTGGTCGGATATCGGGCTTTAAAGTAAACCTTGCCAAATCCCAGGTTCTCAATCTATCCCTACCGCAACTGCAGGCCGAGGCCCTTCAACAGTCTCTGCCTCTGCATTGGTCCCATGACCCCATTCCTTACTTGGGCATTCAGCTGACACCTTCACTGCCGCGCACGCTGGAAGTGAACTATACATCTCTGATGGCGCAAACACGCAGAAATTTAGACGGGTGGGCTAAATATACATTATCGTGGTTCGGGCGCATTGCGGCAGTCAAGATGATGGTCTTACCACGCATTCTGTATCTATTACAAACCCTTCCGCTAACACCGCAGCCCGGTATTGTGCAGTCACTGCAACTAGCGCTGAATAACTTTATCTGGGGGGACAAGAAAGCGCGCCTCTCGATAGCGCAACTCTCGCGTTCCAAAGATGATGGAGGAGTGAGACTACCTCTCATTCATAGGTACTTGCAGGCGGCACATCTCCGATACGTGCTGGAGTGGAACCGCCCGCTATCGGAGAGGCATTGGACCTTTATGGACCAAGCGGTAGCGGGCGCGAATCTCGTGCGTGAACTGTGGCTTCCCCGCCGCCTTCGAGCCTGGGGCCTATATTCATCGCTGGTGACGGCAGCCACTATGAAAGTCTGGGATGCCGTGGCACGGGCGAAGGGCCTCACAACGTTCCCCTCCCCGATGACGCCCCTAGTAGACAATCCAGACTTCCCTCCTGGCGTCAAGTCCGCTGTAGCACAGAGATGGCGAGAGGCGGGATGCAAGCGATTAGGCCATCTTTTCGATCCTAAGGGCATCATTCCGTTTAGCTGCATCAGTCAGGACCTTGATCTCCCCCGCTCCGATGAATATTATCTGCAGCTGCGGCACTGGGCTACCTCACGGGACTACCTTACGTAGGCCTCTCGCACTTTGACTCCTTTTGAACAATGGGTGGTGAAGAAAACAGACGACAAACACCTTATAACGGAATTGTATACACTCCTTACACCACGCCAGACAGGGACTCGTACTCGGGGGGCAACTCAGATGGGAGGCAGAGCTAGGCAGGGCCCTTACTGACAAAGAGTGGGACAACATCCATTATAGAGCGCACCATACCGCGTATAATACAGCAGGGACTGAGTCCACATTTAAAGTAGCGGCTTACTGGTACCTCACTCCGGCTAGGATACACCAGTGGAACAAAAACCACACCGAAGAGTGCTGGCACGGTTGCGGAATGTCAGGCTCCCTAGCGCACCTATTATGGCACTGCCCGAGACTGGAGCGATTCTGGGAACAGGTTTTAAATGATATAGATGAGGCTTTCGACACTGAGATCCCCCGTTTCCCAGCGTACACCCTACTGGGTCTATCAAATCCTCTCACCTTCCCTCTGCACTCAATGCGCGGTAGGCAGATAGCATTAGCTCTTCTTGCAGCGCGTCAGGCGATCCTACTCCACTGGGGTACTGCCACGGTTCCAGACCACTCGGCCTGGCTTCTCAGGCTCTGGATGACCCTGGCAATGGAACGGCTCTCATTAATCCAAGCGCAGAAGGGAGAGAAGTATGCTGAACTCTGGGCACCATTCATCTTGCTACTATCGAAAGACCTCCGTGAGGTCACCTGCCCCAAACTCCTGCAAGTACTTCATTTGATACCCATCCCAGAGAGTGGCGCTGAGCCCCGATAGGACTGGCGGGCGCGGGTGGGCATGTGGCATAAAGTCCCTTAACAGACCCTGATGCTTAGATACGGAATTCCCCCTACTGTTCCCTTTCATTTCTCCTTTGGTTTGTTTCTTGACTACGGGAACCGGGTGGGTGGGAGGGACAGGGAGGGGGGTTTCTCCTTGTTGTTTTTTCTTGCATAGAAATCCTGCTTGGGCCAATGGGTCCCCCGAGGGCATTGGATGTTTGAACTCTCGAGCCTGGACTCTTCTGGTTGCCTCCCCTCGGGCTATGGGCCTTGTACATCCGACAGCATTATTTGTAGCCGCCGGCCCCTGTGGTTGTAGGCAGAAGGCTGTGTACGATGAAGAGCTGCTTTGCAAATCTCTAATAAAATAGATTTGTTCCATAAAGTGACAAAGTTTCAGAAGGACTTGAAAAGATTTGCCTTTAACAAGGTCTATCCCTATGCCGACCCTGCCTACACACCCCCCACCAAATACAACTCCAACTCAGACGTCTCCGACGATAGTGCGTCCACTACCAGTGGGTCCAGTAATGGGAGTTTTAGACAAAGACCAAGGGGTGGGACTAGGGGTACACCCAGACAGAACTATGCCCAACCTATGTGGCCACACTTTCCAACACTGGGACCCGGAATGCACCCAATGCACTTCCAACAACCATCCTTCCCCTTAATGGGCTGGAATCCGGCCTATATGCCAGCTCAGCCTTTCCATCAGAACTCCTATCGCCCTCCTTTTTTAGAGAGAGGCCGCAGAGGCAGAGGCAGGAGGAGAGGGCAAAATCAAGTGCGGTGGGAACAAGAGGACCCAGTGGGCAACCACACACGCAGCAAATCCCAGGACCAACATGCAGGCACGAGTGCCAGGAGAGTTTAATCACCAACCTCTCCGATGTAACTCTGTCCCCTGTGGAGAAACAGGTCTTAGAAAAGGGCCTAGGGTTTGTTCCCTCGGCACACTTAGACAAGTTTAAACTACATTGTGAGCTAGCGGAATTTTTTAGAAAGCTCAAATTGAAAGCCTACTTTGAGGGCAAAGAAGCCAGTGAGCCACATGAAAATCCAGTCAACACAGGGCTCAGGTTGAAATCATCTTTCACCCCTCCCCCTTATGGGGTACCCGCCAAAATCATAACTTTCTAACAGGCGGTTTTTCACGAAATTGAGACCTTTGAAGAGGGCAACACATTCAAAAATCTAAGTACAATAGAATATCAAGCGCTCCAAGGATTGCAATCAAATACTGCGATCACCATCAAACCAGCTGACAAGGGTGGAGGGGTGGTAATTCAGAATACTGGGGACTATGAGCAAGAATGCCAACGTCTCCTTGATGACAGGAAAAACTACACCCCCCCTTACTACTGACCCCTCTCCAGAATTGAAGACCGAAATTAAGAACATGGTCAAAGAGGCAGAAGAAAACGGCCACATTACCAGAAATGAGGCTGCCTTCCTGACTGAAGGAGGTGGCGTCATACCTTACTTTTACACGTTGCCTAAAACGCACAAAAACAGGACACCCCCACCTGGACGCCCGATCGTCTCAGGGATCGGCTCCCTACTCGAGCCGTTGTCACGTTTTTGTGACTTCTTCCTGAAACCACTCATACAGCAGACGTCAACGTACCTCAAAGACACCAAGAGTCTTCTACATCTTCTGCAAGAAGTGACCACCGATGATACTTCAACCATACTAGTGACCCTCGACATAGAGAGTCTATATACCAGCATTCCCCAGGACTATACCATCAGGGTCCTGGGTGAGGCATTGGATGAGACGGTTTGGGAATATCAGACTCCAAAAGAATTCATTTTGGGGTGTGCCTCTCTGGCACTCAAGAACATTTTTTTCGAATACAAAGGCAACCTGTTCCTGCAATCAACTGGAACTTCGATGGGCAGCACTTTTGCCCCCAGTGTGGCAGGTTTGTACGTCCACGACTTCGAACGCAGATTCATCCTTCCTGCCGACAACCCATACACCTCTTCCATAGCATTTTGGAAGAGGTATATTGATGACGTCCTAATGATATGGAAAGGACCCGAAAACGTTCTCAACGACTTCCTCCTCTGGATCAATACCCTTGACCAGAACCTTAAATTTACCCACACTTGTAACCAACATGAGGTGGTATTCCTGGATGTGGTCATCACGAAATCAGAGAGAGGCCTCACTACTAAGACGCATTACAAACCGACTGCGAAAAATAATCTACTAGAATTTTCTAGCTTCCATCCTAGGACCCTTCGGGAAAACCTGCCATACGGTCAATACCTTCGGTTAAGAAGGAACTGCAGTAAACTGGATGACTTTCGCAACCAATCAGCAGACCTTACCTCCAGACTGAAGAATCGAGGTTACCCAGAAAGAATCCTGAACAAGAGCTACAAAAGAGCCCGGAACCAACCTAGGGAGGCCCTCCTGGAAGATAACCCCAGAGAGAAGAAAGAAATCCCCCTTACCTGTGTTACCACATACAGTACTGCATCCACTACAGTTAAGAAAGTGATAAACAAACACTGGAGAATAATCACAAGCAGTAACAGGACATGGGAGAAACCCCTTTTCTCTTTTAAGAAGGGCCGTAGTCTTAGAGACTCCCTGGTTCACATACGACCAAAAATTGAGGAATCCATTGGCACTCCGTCCATAACTGCAGCATGGGGCTTACCAAGAGTAGTGGGTCATTTTCCCTGCGCTAACTGTAGTATCTGCCATTTGACTACCCACACGAAGGCCCTTAACCTTGAACCAGGGAAAACCTGGACACAACGCACCCACACTAACTGCAACTCCACGAATGTGGTATACTTGATCACGTGTCCCTGTGGGTTGCGTTATGTAGGGATGACGACTCGGAAAGTGAAACAACGTATTGGCGA
The DNA here is from genome assembly GCA_963921515.1 of Calotriton arnoldi. Lineage (NCBI taxonomy): Eukaryota > Metazoa > Chordata > Amphibia > Caudata > Salamandridae > Calotriton > Calotriton arnoldi. The sequence continues at coordinate 1,329,027 of CAWUFW010004610.1, read as the reverse complement.
ACACAGAAGTAACATCCGGTGTAGGAGAATCACGACAAAACTAAGTGAACACTACATACAACAAAACCACACCACGAATGACTTGAAGTGGACAGTCATAGAACAGGTGAACACAGGCAGAAACATACATCAGTCCCTGTTTGAGAAAGAACAGAGGTGGGTCTACCGTCTGGGCACAGACAAAGAAGGGCTTAATGATAATATTCCTTGGAGCACTGTACTAAGAGGCTAATAAAATCATACTCTTAGCTCTCGTTCGGGCTCATGGACCACACCCATCAAATAGTTCCTAATAGGGGATTTTTTCCTAATCCTGCACCACAGAAGATCTGCAGACCCACACCATCTGCACACGTGCAACGATCGACTCTCTATAGCCATAAGATTCTCCTTGTAGGTGAGTTACTCCACTTTTTGTACCACATAAAATAGTCTAAACATCTATAGACTCATTATACCTGCACGTTTGTATGGACTGACGCTCTATAGCCACATGATGGAGCTAACTACTAATGCGCATTTGATTAATATCATCGCGCACCATGAGGGATTCAAAGTACCCACACATTGGCTCAGATCAAATCTAGATAACCAAGTGTGGCACACTAAACATGCACGTATCTCCATTGCCACTGTGCCCTCATCATTGATAATGTTGGATAGGCATCCAATGCATACTGTTGGGTTGACATGACACATCAGGCAAACTCATGCACGTAAGAGGGCAGACGTAACCTTTGTTCTGTCAGCTAATAATAATAATTTTTTTCCCATTCCTCGGCTTTCTTTAATATTCCCTTTTCTTTAATATTCCCTTATCTTTATTTATTTTCCTCCGCCTCGAATCTTAAATACTATGTGACACGGGGCGACTATCGCCTGTCAATAAAGCTTTGTTGAAATATATCAGAGGCACGATTGAGGTTAGCGTTCTAGTGTTACTCTTGACGCCGCGGGGCACATGACCTAACACCCACTGCCCCGATTGGCCAATTGGACGCCGTACACGTAATGACTTAGGCACCACGGCCCCCCTCGGGACGCTAACACGCAAACCGAGGGCCTCAGATCGGTCCTTACAGTCCCTTATAAGAACGTGTGGAACACCGGCCCACCTATCGACGGGGTCCGGTATTTTGAGGGCTTGATCAGGTACCAAGCGGGTGCCTGGCTTTGCCGGCGTGAGTGTAACTCTACAGCAGCGCGACGATACAGATAAGTAACTTGCTTGTAGAATGGGGACAGAATCTAAAATTCACCGCATTCCTTTACTTTTCCCTATAGGGTGTGCCTACTAGCCACCACCCCCCTCCCGAGACCCATGGTGTGATTACTGATCACCCCACATGTAAGATTTTTGATTTTTGATTTTTCTGTTCTTTCAACCACCGGCCATACTGCACCGGCGAAGTTTCTTAAAGTCACGATAGCGTGTCTGACACTGACGCTTTGATACCATTTAACGCCCTAGCAGGCGTGCAGGTGAAATAGCGCTATAAACAAGGTACCAACACATTACGAGTGGATTTAGTCACTACCAATAATGTGAAAAAATATGTGCACCTTCATATCTCACTATACCGCACCATAGCTCCTTGAGATATAGTTGCGGTGCACTCTGAGAAGAGCACTTGTGCATGATAAAACTGGAACAACGAACGCCCTGTGACTACAGTTTTAACGAACGTATTTATCTCTGTATGTTTGTTTGTGTCTGTTCTTCCTTTCAGATAATTGCTGGGTTCCTATAATTAAGAAGGTCCCCGCAGTAACAGCAGGTTTTAAAAAAAATGTTTTCCTGTTCTTCACATATTTGACCTCCTGGTTAGGGTGTGCCTTAGCGTGCTCATACCGCCGGGGTCTACACTCTGGTCCTGAAGAATGCCTAGCTAGTAGCATCACATAGGCAGAAACATGTTGACCACACACAGTGAGACATAGCTGACCAATCAATCCAGCACATACATCACTCACTTTGTTTTTACCCGGGCCTGGTTGGCCGACGAATAAAATTATTTTTGGACACAACCTAGACACTTTTAATTCACTTCACAATCCATTGCACTTGTCACTTAGACAACATTAACCTGCTCCGCAATAATTCTGGCGTTGAAGCACACCGGGGAGGTACTCGACCTTCCTGGTGGGGCCCGATGATGAAGCATGTCACCAACCAGGTTGGTGAGTGAGGGCTTTCTAAAGAATCAAATTTGATTCTTCATGCTTGCTCTTCTCCTAAGAAGGCACACCCTTTTGTTGTTTGGACTATATAATCTGGGGGACCAAGAGTGCTCCTTAAAAATTCCCTCCCTCTCTTATTGTTTATTGATGTGTGGGATATATGCATTTTCAGTGATTCAAGCTTATTGCCTGTATGCTCTGTACAGGTGTGTTTTCATAAATCAATGATGCTTTGATGCTTCCTTTCTGCTGTTGTGATAGCGTAGCCATTGATTGGTCAATTGGTCTTATGCTAACATCTTGAAGTTCCCATGTGTGCTAATGCTAGATATGGAGGTGTGTATTATGGAGATGTTTAAGTGGGTCATTACATGTTTAGGCATGTGACTCAATGGGGATCATGTCTTTCTTCCAAAGGTACCATTTTGTGATTATATTTTTGGCTCCTAGATCTGTGTGCCTTTGGCTGATTACAGATATTATCAATGGGGTTCAAGGCATTCAAGCAGGAGATCGATATGCGATGGACAACTTCCACAAAAAACAAAAACTGTGCTTGTAATTCCCCCAACCCCACACCTAAACACAATGTGCACGCGCACACACACATACGCGCACACACACATTCAATGAAGCCAGACTTTATAGGCAGCACTATCAATTTTTTTCTTATGTATTTATTGAATTTTTAATACATGAAGAGCCACATCAGAAACAACATAACATCAAGAAAAGCACATCATGCGGAGGTACAACAGGAGAGAGTCAGAGTGTATCACAAGCCGTCATAAATATGACACAATTGGGGGTATACCAAACATAGGTACATTCATTTAAGGAATTGAAATGAAAGAACACTGCCATATCGCAAGTGGGAGGTAAGAGCACATGACATGGTATGAAAGGGATAGGTTGGTGAGATGTTTAGGGTAATAGCATTGATCAATCCGGAGTGTCAGAATCTAGAGTGAGGAGATAGTCCCTAAAGGGCTGGCAAAAATGTTTAGGCCGAGATGTGAGTGGCTGTAGCTGTGCATAGTCCCCACTGACATTGCCGCAATGGGTCATACTTTGGAGGCAAGTCGCGGCAGAAGGGACACGGCTGCTGCCCCAATGAATCGCAATTTCACACTTGACAAGCAGAAGCGCCATTGACGCACAAGTTACTAACTTGTGTAACGATATATCTGTAAGAGACAGTAGTTAGTGACAGATTCCTTACCTTAGAATATCCCCAGGCGTCAGGCTGGATCCGGAAAGTTTTGCGTAGCAGTACCCTTGCGCGTCGGTAGGCGGCGCCGTGCGGCTCCGCGTCCGTCGTCGTGATCGCCGGGATGACGTCGCGGGCAGTACTTAGGCGCCGCCCTGCGCGCTGACGTCAGTTCTGTACACGACTTTCCGCGCCAGGAACGCAGAGCCATGCAAGAAGCTGACACAGGTGTCTGAAAAATACTAGGGCCCTGAAAGGGATGTCCTTAACCCTAGAAATCAGTTCGCAGAACGGGGAGGATGGGTGGGCGGTAGGAATCTGTCACTAACTACTGTCTCTTACAGATATATCGTTACACAAGTTAGTAACTTGTGCATCTGAAAGAGACACGTTAGTGACAGATTCCTTACCTTAGAATAGATACCCCAGCAATACCAACCCCGGTGGTGGGTCTGCGAACAAAGATCAGACAAGGAAGTCCTGGAGGACAGAACGGCCAAAGAAGCCGTCCCTCCGGACCTGACTGTCAAGGCAGTAATGCTTTGTAAACGTGTGCAGCGAGGCCCACGTAGCTGCCTGACAGATAACCGGCAGCGGAACACCGCGGCCCAAGGCCGTGGTAGCAGCCGTTGCCCTGGTGGAATGGGCACGCAGCCCAACAGGAGGCTCCTTCTTGGCCAAAGAATAGCAGGTCTTGATGCACAAGGTAACCCAGCGGGAGATGGTCCTCTTGTGCACCGCCCGACCTTTTTGGCGCCCACGTAGCCAACAAAGAGCTGGTCATCCACCCGGAAGTGTTTTGTGCGGTCGATATAGAAGGAGAGCGCACGTTTTGGGTCCAGACGGTGGAGCCTCTCTTCCTCTCTGGAAGGATGCGGAGGCGGAAAGAAGGTGGGCAAAGTGATGGTCTGCCCAATGTGGAAAGCAGTAACCACCTTTGGCAAGAAGGACGGACGCGTCCGAAGAACAACCTTGTCTGGATGAACAGACAGAAAGGGAGGTTTGCAAGATAGAGCCTGGAGCTCACTCACCCGCCGAGCGGAGGTGATGGCCACCAGAAAGGCCGTCTTCAGAGTCAGAAGACGAAGAGGACAGTTATGCAGAGGCTCAAAGGGAGCGCACATTAAAAAGGTAAGAACCAAGTTCAAGTCCCACTGAGGCATTACAAACGGAACAGGAGGGAAGAGGTGAGTAATGCCTTTTAAGAACCTGTTAACAACAGGGGACTTGAAAAGGGAGGGCTGATCAGGGAGCCTGAGGAAGGCCGAGATAGCACAAAGATAACCCTTGATGGTACCCAGGGCAGAACCCTGTCGGGCCAGAGAGAGAAGGAACAGAAGGACCTCAGAAAGAGGGGCAGAAAGGGGATCCACAGCCTTTGCTGTGCACCATGCCACAAATTTGTTCCACCTGCAGGCGTATACCACCTTAGTGGAGGGACGCTTGGCTGCCAGAATCACATCACAAACTTCGGGAGGCAAGTCGAAAGGAATCAACTGCCGCCGCTCAATCTCCACGCAAGCAGGTGTAGACTGGACAGGTTCGGGTGGAGGACCGTCCCCTGCTGCTGCGACAGAAGATCCTCCCGAAGAGGCAGACGGATCGGGGGATCTATGCTCATATTGAGTAGCTCGGGATACCAAACTCTTCGAGCCCAGTCCGGAGCCACAAGAATGACTTGGGCCCGGTCGTGCCGAATCTTCTTCAACACTCTGGGTAGAAGTGGTATAGGCGGAAAGGCGTACAACAGACCGCAACTCCACTCGCGACGAAAAGCGTCGCCGAGCGAGTGCCGCCTTGGAAATTCCAACGCGCAGAACTGATGACATTGCGCGTTCTCTTCGGTGGCGAATAGATCTAACCAAGGCTCTCCCCACTGTAGAAAGAGTCCTTGCGCCACTTCCGAGTGAAGACGCCATTCGTGATCCATCATGCACCTGCGGCTGAGGTTCGTCCGCCCTGGCGTTCAGAGAACCTGCCAGGTGTTGAACCATCAGGAACATGCCCTGATGTTCCAGCCATGTCCAGAGGCGCAGAGCCTCCTGACAAAGGGTCCAAGACCCCACCCCGCACTGTTTGTTGCAGTACCACATGGCGGTGGTGTTGTCTGTGAACACCTGCACCACCTTCCCTTTGACAGAGGGAAGGAATGCCTTGAGTGCAAGCCGGATCGCCCGGAGCTCCAGAAGGTTGATATGGAGCCGGGACTCCGCCGGAGACCAGAGGCCTCTGATCTCCGCCTCTCCCATGTGACCGCCCCATCCCAGAAGGGACGCGTCCGTCACAACTGTATGCTCTGGCTGGGGAAGGGAGAGGGATCTGCCCATGACCCATTGCCGGTTCGAGAGCCACCACTGCAACTGTTTTGCAGTCCCCTCCGAGATCTGGACGTGATCGGACAGGTTGCCCTGGTGCTGCGCCCACTGGAACTTCAGGTCCCACTGCAGAGCCCGCATATGCCATCTGGCATGATTGACCAGCAGGATGCAGGAGGCCATGAGGCCCAGCAGCCTCAGGGTCATCCGTACCGAAACCCAGGATAAAGGCCGAAAGATCGGAATCATAGCCTGAATATCCCGGACTCGCCGTTCGGGAGGATAGGCCCGAAACTGCGTCGTGTCCAGAACTGCTCCGATGAAAAGGAGCTGTGGAGAAGGAATTAGATGCGACTTCGGCACATTGATGGAGAACCCCAGCGAGTGCAGGAGTTCAGCCGTAGTCTGGAGGTGGGAGACGACTGCCTGGGACGAGCCCGCCTTCAGCAGCCAGTCGTCGAGGTAGGGGAAGACTGAAACCCCTGCCCGGCGCAGATGGGCTGCGACCACCGCCATCATTTTCGTGAACACCCGAGGGGCACTGGTAAGGCCAAAGGGGAGCACGGTGAACTGAAAATGCTCGGGGCCTACCGTGAACCGAAGGTAACGCCGGTGGGCCGGCAGGACGGGGATGTGGAAATACGCGTCCTGCAAGTCCAACGCTACCAACCAGTCTCCAGGGTCGAGGGCAGTCAAGACCTGAGCTAGGGTGAGCATCTTGAACTTCTCCTTCCGGAGGAAGCGATTGACGTTCCGGAGGTCCAAGATAGGACGCATGTCCTCCTTGTCCTTTTGGGCACCAGAAAGTAGTGGGAGTAGCAACCACGCCCTACTTCTGGGGTCGGAACATGCTCGATGGCCCTCTTGGTCAAGAGGGCCGTGACTTCCTTCTGTAGAAGCACAAAGTGATCCCCTGACATGCGGTGGAATTGAGGTGGCATGGCTGGGGGTGGTCTCGAAGGGGAGGGAGTAGCCCCTTCGGACAATGTCCAAGACCCACCTGTCCGAGGTGATGGTGCGCCAGTGGGGAAGGTGATGGCGGACCCTGCCCCTACTGGCGTGCCGTGCACCTGAAAGGAGGGACTAGGAGGGCTTGGAGGCCGCGGGACGGGTTGGAGGTGGTGGCCTGACCCGCACACCGGTTGCCCGATCCGCCACGGCGGAATCCACGTCCTCGGCCACGCGAAGACGCCTGCTGCGCGGGCCGGTGGCTGGGCTGCTGACGTGAAGGGGCGCCCCTACCGTGGCCACGATAGGGGCGAAAAGCAGAAGGCAGCGGAGGGCGTGTAGCAGAAAGGCCCAGGGACTTGGCAGTAGCCCGTGAGTCCTCTAAAGCGCTCCAACGCATGGTCTGCTTTGGACCCAAAAAGACCGACTCCATCAAAGGGCATGTCCATGAGAGTATTCTGGACATCCCCTGAAAACCAGTGGTTCTCAGCCAGGCGTGGCGTCGGAGCGCCACCGTCGTTGCAATCGACCTGCCCAGCGAGTCGGCGGTGTCAAGGCCACAACGGATAGTGTATTTGGCCGCATCCCTTCCTTCCGCAATGGCGCGGGAAAGCAGTGCCTGGACCTCCTCAGGGCACTGGGGCAAAACATCCGCCACCGAATCCCACAGGGAGTGGGTATATCGGCCCAAAAGACAAGCGGTGTTAACGGACCGCAAGCCAGCACTGGAGGAAGAAAACCTTTCTTCCCAAACTGATCCAGGCGTTTGGATTCCCTATCCGGAGGAGCGGTAGGGAAGGCGGTTTGGGAAGCGGAGGCTTGGACAACCAAGCTCTCAGGAGTGGGGTGGACAGAAAGAAACAGGGGGTCGCCCGGAGCAGGGCGATGGCGTCGTGACACGTTCCGATCCACAGGAGCCCCTGTGTTGGGCTTGGACCAGGCGCCCAAAAGAACGTCAGTGAGGGCGTCGTTAAACGGCAGCACAGTCTCCGCAGAGGAGGCTGCCGGCTGAAGCACCTCTGTCAAGATGTTAGGCTTGACCGTCAAAGTAGGGAGCTGGAGACGTAAGGCCCCAGCAGCCCTACGCAACACCGTACCAAAATTGGCCCCCTCCTCCGTAGCCACGGGAGGAGACAGCATGCCAGTGTCAGGGGAAGTATCCAGACCACTGGCCTCCCCTAGACTCTCTGTCCAGTCCTCATCATACTGACAGTTGCGCGTCAGAGGGTCATCAGACCCCTCCCAGTCCTCCTGGTCCTCCTCTGGTTCAAAATAAGGAGGAGGAGGGACATTTGGGACCCAAGGTCCCATCGGCGCCGGAGCCGGCGTCGAGCGACGTCGCTCCGGGTCCATGTCCGGAGCCGGAAGGAACTGGGGGACGACGCCGCCCGGAGCCCAGGGCGGCGTCGAGAACGGCACCGGAGACATCGGCGCCGGCGGAGGTGTCGTGAGGTCGACCGGCGTCGATGGGGGTTGTGGAGCCGGGATCGAGGCCGGGGCCGGAGCCGGGATCGAGGCTGGAGGCACGGGCGACGCCGGGGCCGGAGCCGCCGGCGACGCCGGAGCAACCCCATCAGGGCCCGCGGGGCCCGAAGGCGCACCGGAGGGGCCTGAAGGCCCGAAGAGGCGGGCCATGGCCGACAGGAACTCCTGTACCTTGGCCGGATCCGCCCCCGAACCCGGGAAGGGCGGGTATGGCGGGGGCGACTCCACAGGCAAGTCCGGGGCCGCGGGGGGGGACGGTGCCGGGAGGGGCCTCAGCCGAGTCGCGAGACCGGCGAGGCGAAGTCCGAGAGCGACGATGCTTCTTGGACTTCTTGTGCTTAGACTTACCGGACGAAGAAGACTTCGACGCCGACGACCGGTGTGCACTCCGCGAGCGACCCCTGGACCTCTCACGCGACCGGGGCCTCCGTGGAGCCGAATGCCGGGCCTCGAGGAGCTTTCGAGACCGCTCTCGCAAAGCTTTCGGGTTGAGGGCCTGGCATTCGGGACAAGACTTGGTGTCGTGGCCTCGGCCGAGGCAGAAGAGACACTCCCAATGCGGGTCGGTGACGGACATCATCCGCGCACAGGCGCCGCATCGCTGGAAGCCGGGCATCCCTACGACACCTTTAAGTTGGAAAAAACAGTGAAAAAATCACCAAAAAGTATGGTCAAAAATTGACCAGGGCACTGCTCTTCCCGGATCTGCGCTTGCTGGCGCGGAAAAAGAAGAACTGACGTCAGCGCGCAGGGGCGGCGCCTGAGTACTGCCCGCGACGTCATCCCGGCGATCACGACGCCGACGACGGACGCGGAGCCGCACGACGCCGCCTACCGACGCGCAAGGGTACTGCTACGCAAAACTTTCCGGATCCAGCCTGACGCCTGGGGATATTCTAAGGTAAGGAATCTGTCACTAACGTGTCTCTTTCAGATATGAGCCGGCGAGCGGACTTCGGGACATTGCCGGTGTATCCTAAAAGTACTATAAGGGGTTCCGGCGCAACTGCTACCTCAGTCATGGCAGAGATATCTAAAAAGATGGAGGTCCACTAAAGACCAATCTGGGGGCATTTGCATGTCAGGTGTGCGAAGTCTGCATTTGGGGCACTGGTGAGAGCGTGTGGGATCAAATTTTGCGATGTCTCAAGGGGAAAGATATGCCCGGTGAAGGAATTTAAACTGTAGCAGTTTATGTCTGTGGTTGACTGATATGCGTTGGGTCTGTGAACAGCAGTAAGACCACATTCTATCTGTAAGAGGGGAGCCCAGGTCCACAGCCCAAGCCTCTGTAACTCGAGCTGTGGTGTCGGGTTTCATGGTGATGCAAATTTGATATAGCCTGGAGACCAGGCGGTCTCCGTCAGCGTCCAAAACAACAAGTATCCGTGGGGAAAAGTCATCAGGTGCCAAGAGGTATGAAGATATAAGGGAGCGCAGTGTGTTATGTAGTCATTGAAGCACGAGATGATCCATGTATGAGGCGTTTTGAAAGCGAATGTCGTCGGCATTCGTCAGGACGTGTCCATCTGGGAAGATGTCTCCCATGGTATATAGCCCAGCACTACAAGTCAAAAATAGTCTCCACAAGTCAAAATAGGATCTTTAGAGTTACTTTACTACATTTTTAGGCCAGGAGATACATGAACTCAGATACCTGCAACATACTGTACAGATCAGTTCCCTCGCAAAATTTAGAATTTCTTTGCATATTTCAAATGGGCATTATAAATGAGCTAGCTGTGTCATGCAGTGCTGTCATTTTCATCATACAGAGGGTTTACAAAAAACATTCCGGTCTCTGTAAGAGGAATTCCCTTCAGCGCCTCTTCACCAGAGTACAAGCCTTGCGGATCCTACAGAGAGACAACAAATTATAAATTAATGATGTGTGACCTCTTCCATAGGAAGATGCTTTAAGAAGCTGTATGCTAAACTGCGCTACCAGTGCACGTACTTTTTGGTTGCTTCACCAGCTTTGCTCCTATGTGCACATGCTAAAAACTGCTGAAGAAATTCCCTTGGGACTGCGCAAAAACTGTGTAATAAGCCCTTTTTTATTTTAATGAATAATACTGTGAACGAGGCGATCAGTGCCCTGGCTCCACATTTGTGATTCAGTACCCTCCATCACATCACACAGCCCATTTACACTTGCACCCCATCCATGGACTACTTTGTGAACATATATAAAGTAAAAAATATAGGGGGCGATTCACAAAAGGATTTATGAGATCTGGAAGTAGTACTTACTCTACGCACTCTTTCATGCCTTTCTGAATCGGCCAAGAAACATCCAACCACTATTAGTAAAAGTGCAAAGAGAGCACAGTCCTTTATATTTGTACTAATGGTATATGAATATGCCCCGAACATTCCCATTTTGTCCTCCTCCTCCTCCCCAATAATATCTTTCTACAAAAAATACTGACATGGAGCTAGTTGGTTTGACATCTGTTGCCGACGAGATTATTCTTATTATTTTTTTTTTTTTTACAATGTGTGAACTTACATTCTACACTCTAAAACGCTGTCCAGAAAAAGAAGTTCCAGAGGCTCAATATAAGTTTGTTCTCCTACTGAAAAATTAGGTCTATTTCTTTATTTGAGGAAGGTTTTCCGATCGACGTTCAGTCCATGAGAGATTGTGCCACACAACATATTTCTACTATAACTGCTGATTATGAATTTCACTGTCTTTTAGTCTCTTATAAGTAAACAGATCTCATATGGACATCCTAAAAATATGGCTTGGACACCCCTTCTCCGGGACCAAGTTGGGCAAGCTTGATGTTACTCAACTAACTGTCATCCCAAGGCACCCAAATATGCTAGGACTAAAATTTAAAAAGTAATCTAATTCAGCTCTTCAATACGTATGAATTTAGGTTGGGGTTTCACAATATTTATCATGTCAACTTTTTTGTAAGTAGATGTTCTCTGCTCGATATATCTGTCGTACACATTTTGTTAGTCTATGTTACTACAGTTTTTACTTTTGAGGTCAATATTTTTCTATAAAGAATTCCCCCGCTACCCCAAGGCAGACCCTCTGGGAGTTTACAGCCTAAATGATGGCCAGTGAGTGAGTGAATTTGTCAGGGATGTTAGATAAGAAGAGACCCTTCTATGCAAGATGAGCTGATTCAGGGCATTTTAGATGTCAGACAGGGCCATATCTTTGAGAAGTCACATTTTCAAAGATATTCTGAAAAAATCATGGTATAACAATTGCTGCTGTGCCCGCAGAGGACCTTTTCAGATCAGTGGACTCGTCGTTCCCTTCTTCTGTCACAGTTTATTTTAAGAATGTTTGAAGCTTAAAGAGTCTGTGGATTATGACCGTTGTCTAAGGGTGGCTGGTGGAACATTTTCCATAATAAGAGGTCCTGTAAAACAAAGGCTCCAACAGCCTCTAAAAGAAGCAGCGGCCAGGGTGCCTGACTCCGGACCACGGGGTTCACGGTTCGATCCCCGGGGCCGGCGGCAGGTTAGCCCAGCACTATGTGACTCTGGGCAATAGCTTGCTTAATTTTCCCGACGGCCCACAGCGCCGGGACACCTCTCCGGAGGTAGCTGTGCGCTTTACAAATGCTGGTATTTCATTTAATTTCACGTTGAGCACACCAAAACACAGGCTACGGACCGTCTTATGAATGACCCGTTAAAATCCTCATTATTTCCTCACCCCAGAATTACAGTTACTAGGATTCCCAGTAATTCCAGGGTTGGGACAATAATGGGGATTACATGTATTTTTGGGATTTGATGAATAACATGTTGGAATCTGTGTTTCCGTGCTGGTTCCTACATGTGTTTTCTCCAGTCTTTGACACATAGATTAATTGCCATGTGAAACACAAAACTCGTAGCCCCAGCATGGCAGAAGGCGTTTCTCTTGTCAGGAAGGGCATGTGTGAGCCTTGCCTTTAACCAGCCATATTTATTTTTAGTGCCACTGCTGTACATTGCTCATGTGAGCGGGAACACAAAGAGACATATTTACAAGCCCCTATCGCAACAGGAGCGTCACTTTTATCGACGTTCCTGTGGCGATAGGGGCTTCGCCTTATTTACAAGGTGGTGCTAAGCCACTTAACGTGGCTTAACGCCGCCTTGTAAATAAGGCACCCTTTCACGCTATACTTAGCGTGAAAGGGGTGGACAATGGGTGTTGCGGTGGGCGTTCCACCGCAACACCCATTGATTTTGAAGCTGCCCCTTATTTACAAGGGTGGCGTAAATAGGAGGCACCACCAAAATTAAGACCCGGGAAAACCTGGTCTTAACATGGCGAAACGAGGAGAAATGCTTTATTTCTCCTCATTTTTGCTGTTTCTATGTGTGCTGCATTGTGCAGCACACATAGAAACAGCAAAACGCCATGAATGATTGTTTATGTGTTGGAAAGTGTCCCTTCCTGCACATAAACAATCATTTAAAAATGACGGTTGGCAACTTCTATGTGTGCTGCACAATGCAGCACACATAGAAGTTACAAATCGCCATTCTGGATTGCGTATGTGCAGGAAGGGACACCTTCCTTCCTGCACATAAACAATCATTCCCTCAACACAGCCCCTCTTGCACTATGGTGCAAGGGTGCCTGCTTTAGCGCTAAGCTGCTAAGTTCAGCGTCAGCACTAGGGAAACCACAGGATTGCACTGTATTGTTGTAAATACGCTGCATCCCTGCGTTTTCAGGATGGCGGAGCACGGCGTTAGCTATTTTGTCTTAACGCCGCGCTCCGCCATTCTTTTTGTAAATATGCCCCAAAGTCTTAATTTCACTTCTCAGTAAGATTTATAAGAATTGTGACGTATCAGTTCCTCTTCTGTCATATACATATAAGTTAATAGAGCTGTTATGCAGGGAATGTTTATTTTACAAATACAGTGGCCATGTATTCCTCTGATATTGCAAAGATCAGTCACGAATGTTAAGAGGTTTTCAAACACTGTGCAACACTATCGATGGGACATATACAATAATACATACCTGGGTTGCATGCGTCTCTATATCAAATATAGGATTGTCAAATCCTTTATCAGTTCGGCCTGAGATATGTTCTAGATCAGAGCCTGTTTTCCAGAATGTGGGCCAACTCCATGTTTGAAACCTGGGGGTAAAGACTTCGTTTAAGGTTAACTACATGCAGCAACAGTTTACTAAAGACCCCATATTTTGGCAAAAGGCAAAGCAAGAGAGTTTCAGTTAGTGTAATACAGTAATAAATAAGTTCAACAGTAAAAGAGTGGCATATGCTGGAACAGTTCTTGATACTATGTTAGTCTTGACAATAACTTTCAAGGGTTCAGAAAACTGGTCACTGCAAATGTGTATCCATTTAGAGTTGAGCTACAGCACCATCACAAGCGTATTAGATACCGGTGTAAAATTTTAAGAAATCAAGGTGCTGTTGGTACTCCAGGCGTGGCTGTAGCTAATAAATGTAGGGCTGTGTTCTTCAACGCATGCACATAAGGCTTACAGGATCTTACCACCCTCGATTCTTTAATTAGCGCAAGATTGACAAGATAAACTTCTTGCTTGCAGAGGCATGCAAGTGCAACACAGTCACCCCTACAACCCATAGCTAATTTAATGAGAGGAGTACTGAATAATTTAGGATGCCTAATTTATAAAGTCATAAACCGTCTTGTCAACAGGGCAAAAGTAAAAGGGTAACATAAAAAGTGGGGTGCAGCCTCTTACCAATGAAAAAATGTCCACCATGGATCAACCCACTAGGGTTCACTCTGAACTTTTTAGTAGTTTCCAAGGATAGGAGACAATGCATAAGGCTACCAAATGTCTCTTCCGGCCTGAACAGCAGCACCTCAGAGTAAAGTAGGAGGGCTAGTGTTGATTGTTATTCAAACTGTGAGAGATGCCAAAGTTCCCCACCCCTTTTTAGTAAATTATGAGCTGTCAGTCTCTCACTCAGTAGCTTTCATGTTGATGCTTTTCACAACATGATCTGCTCCGGCGGAGCCTGCACCACAATGTCGAGTATTCTTTCTGGGAAGCTTGGTATAACCTCGCACACTTCCCCTTTGCAGCCAGTGGGGGACTCCCCAACAACCCCTTGCTGCAGGTGCCTTTACTTAAACTATCACAACGACAACTATTTTGACTAATTAATTAGCACATCTGACTTCTGTGTAAGTTAGCCTTATGTATGCGTACAACATGATAAGTGCAAAATTACCACATGAGCCAAAGCGAGGTCTTTTGCCCCTTAGATGTGAGCAACACCGAGCACATGAGATAAGCAGCATCCATTGTACACTGTAGGACTGACTTAAGTGTTGACATTTAAAGTATACTTGTTTTTGTATTTACAGCACTAAATTTGGCTCTAGGTAAGTCAGATGACTTAGTTCTTTCTAAACGTAAGGAGTAGCTGCAAAGTGCTCACCTTTAAAACAAAACATGTGGATTGTACCAACTTGTATGTTATGTTTGAAAGGGTAATATGGGCTAAAAAGCTAAATTACCAATGATGCTGCAACAGTTTAAACTTGGTAATTTGTGCAGTCAAAAGCCTACTTAGTTACAACCTTGGCTTACAAAACAATAGTAACACCATACCATGATTAGTCAACATGGGTTTATATTTTAAATGCCACAAGAATTATTTTTTATAAGATTGCTGTTTTCCTTCCTTCAACGAATCTCAATTTAAGCCACAAGCCTGTGATCTCTTGTCCTGACTGTGTTCGGCGCAGAGCCATAGTATTTAGTTTCTATTACACATTTTCCCGGCCCAGAAAAGGTATGAGTTTACATCAAAAATAAGGCTTCCAAAGAACAAAAGTCTTCTTGGGCTCAAGCCCCCTCCTGTTTGATAGCCATCTCTCAAAAGTAGATTTCAATTAATCAAAGTTCTGCCCAAAGTCCTGGCCACTTGTCGATGCCTTCTGTCGACCCTCCTGTCCAGTATGTGTGGCAGTGATGAAAGGACCGCCCCCACAAACTAGCATCCTCCCTTCTATTATGGCCACTAGATATTTAAAGGGAACCACCACAGTGAATCCCATGAATTGCTTTGAAGCTATGGGGTCTCCCAGCAGGCTTACTCCCTGGAATGATGTCAAATCTGTCTGTGCCAAGTGTTCTGCAGTCACTGCCACCTTGAGGGGGTGTTCTGCTATCAGCTGGAAGTGTTGGCCGGGGCCAACAGACGCAGAGCCATGGAGCCTGCAATGATACAGCGCGCAAAGAAATTGAAATACTGTTTATTTTTTGTCTCATTATTATGAAAACATGAAACCTGCATCCATACATCTGTCCTTATGTCGTTCTCTCTGTTCCTCCCCGCCCCTCTCTGTGTGCCTTCTTGTGTGCTGTCTGAATGCATCTGTTTTGTGTGACAATGTATGTGTGCCTAGATGTTTTGCCTGTGTCTATTTGCTTCTATCTGTCGGTTTGAGGACATGGGCACCTGCTTCTCCCTTGCTTTTTCTGGCATTTTTGTAAGTCTATCATTCCTAACGCTATCAACCCCCAAATCTACTCACTGTCTGGCACTCCTCCTGATTTACTTCTCCTACCTTTTCCCGCTTATGCCTGCCTTCCCTTGAGGCCAATCTTACTCTGCTGCTTCCTTCTTGCCAACCAGTTGGATGGGATTGACTGCCCTCTATATTTCCTTTTTGGGGAACATCATTCCATTCCCAAGACTGAATCCTCATTCCCTCTCTCCTTTCCATTCTCCTGTCAGACCTACAACTTACAAATGATCGAAAAGTAGCATAAAGTACCATACAACAACTAAAATAGAATAACACCTCTCTTGGCCTTTCTGCATGTGTGTTTGTATGTAAGGTGAAATATGTGTCTGTGCACATCCGTGCCTGGTAGTCTGCTAGTCTATGTGCATTGTTCGCTGTAGGTGTGTTAGTATGTGTGTGTTCTATATGCATAATTGCATGCATGTGTCATCTATGTCAGCGTGTCTTCTTAGGATGCCCACTTTATCCCTGTTATAACAGTCACTGCGGCATATCTACAAGGAAATGGTGCAGCAACAAATTTTCCACGCTGCGTCATTTCCAAAACGCAGGGATGTGCCGTATTTACAACAATACGGCGCACCCCTGTGTTTTCCCTTAGCTGGCGCTAAAATAGCTGACTAGCGCACAACACAGACACCCTTGCGCCATAGTGCAAGGGTGCCTGTGTTGCAGGGAATGATTGTTTATGTGCACATAAACAATCAATAATGGCAATTTGCTACTTCTATGTGTTCTGCATTCTGCAGCACACTAGAAGTAGCAAATCCCCATTATTTAATGATTGTTTTTGTGCAGGAAGAGACACCTTCCTATACATAAACCATCATTAAAGGCATTTTACTCTTTCTATGTGAGCTGCAGAATGCAGCACATATAGAAAAACCAAAACGAGGAGAAATAAAATTATTTCTCCTTGTTGCGCTAATCTAACGCCTGCTTTTGCATGGCGTTGGTTTTTGATCCTTGTAAATCTGGGGCAGAGTCAAAAAGCAATGGGTGTTGGGATGGAACGCCCACAGCAACACCCATTGCAACCCCCTTTCATGCAGAAAACTGCGTGAAAGGGCACCATATTTACAAAGCGGCATTAAGCCACGCAAAGTGGCTTAACGCCACTTTGTAAATATGGTGCAGGGCATTGCGCCTCCGGAACATCGTAAAAAGTGCCATTCCGGTGGCACAATCCCCTTGTTAATATGCCTGACTGTTTCCCGGTCCGGCGTTTTAACCTACACGTCATTGCTTGGGGGCACATAATTTGGGTGAGGGGTGATCATCTCATTATAATGCAATGAAGAACATTCATAAAAGTGCAACTGGTGCTGGAACAGGTGTGCAAAAATACACTGATGCAAGGTTATGTAACAAGAAGTTCCAAAGAACAGAAATCACCACAAAGATGTCTCTATGTACCACTAGTACATCAGAGTTCAGTGACTGAGCTCAAGTTAGACATAGGCATGTGTAGCATAAATTTAGCAACCAGAAAGTGGGGACCAAGTTGTCCCGTGGTTAATGCACGGTAGGAAGAGCTGTAGTCTGAATTTGCTGACTGATGGCCAACCAGTCCTGATGCCTGAAGTAAGTGACATGCCTAGGCACTGGAAAAAAAAAAGCTAGGCTACCACTTTCTGCTATTCCTACAAACACTGGCTCAAATATTCGGAAGTATTAAGGTACACACTGTTGCCCTAGACTAGACACTATGAATTCTAAATGCAGATCCTGTGAAATTAGCAGTGAGAACATTCATTATTCCATACAATGGCTTGGCTGTGCTTTGAGTTTTTTCAAACGTGGGGCTTATGTTGACAGTTCATCTTTGGAGATTAGTGTAGTAGGCTAGTAATGGAATGGTATTGGAGGGTGTATGGAGTGGGACTGTGTACTCATGAGTATAGCAGGGGAAGTGTTCTGGGTATGGTTGGAGGGCTTATCAGGCGGTGGGGTGGTTGCCTTTCTGTGTGCTACTACTTAAATAAACGTGTTATACTTGTATGCTTGGAGAATTCTTGTCCTATACATTGCAACTTCTACAGTTATATATAGAAAATTCATTAAATACAATGAGTTATGACCCTCCCCGCCAAACACAAGGGAAATCAGTAAACCATAAGGCCCTTGTTAACACATGCGCAGAACATTAGTTGTTGCAACGCAAAATGCATCAATTTACTAAACATTTTAAAGACTGGCGAGCACAGTACTGAACTGCGGTACATCCAGCAGGCCCCAGTGGACCCTTTAATAAATAAAGGTCTGAATAGTTAGGTGCCGCCCCTTACCTTAGCCTGCACTTCCTGTAACGGAGCACAAATACGCCGGTCAACAAGATCACAATCAGAACAGCAACAACCGAGACTGCCGTAGACCAGGAAGCGGCCGTGTCCCCTCCATGAACATTGAAATTGCTCCCAGTGGCTGACTGCATTGTTGCCTTCAGAATCCCAAACGTTGGACCTGAGTATTGTAAACATCATAAATAAGGCATGAGTTAGTTTACTACTAATTTACATCTATGTGAATATGGGAACTCCTCTTCCCCCCCATGTAGATATTCCCATGAGACTCCTGTAAGCTGTGTAGTTCTAAAGGTGGCTGAATATGTAATCTGGCACAACTGCAGCCAGAAAATGTGCCACGCGTCCTCGCTGATCTTCATTGGTTGACTGGTGTCTGTTTGTCAATCAGTGAAGCTGTGATGGCTAATAAAACACAACATATGACCTTATTTTGAGTTTCACTGTCTGCATACTCCTTACAAAACGCAGCAGGCTGTATTTCAAGTATATCATAGTCAATGGCACGCTCTAAATGCTGCAGCCATCTGCCAAGTTACAGAGTACCCTGTCCCCAAACAATAAACAAGCATTTGTAATGCAATAGGTCTCGCATTTACGAGACTTTGCGCTATTGGCACCGTAAAGTCAATAGCTTAAATTCTTGCAAATGTGAAATGCAAATATTGTTTGTTTCCAAGTTCCCCATGCTGTGCTTGCACTTAATAGAGGCCACGTCCCTTTCTTTAGATAAGCCGTGTCGAAAGAAAGGGGCGTGGCCTCTATTAAGTGCAAGCGTGACATGGGGAGCTTGGAAACAACCCACCAAAAAATAATATTTGTAAAGCAATAGGTGTTGCATTTGCGAGAGTTTAAGCTAATATTATTTACAATGCCAATTGTTCAAACTCTCACAAATGCGAGACCTATGGCATTCCAAAGAAGCAGTGGCCATTGTCCCAGCTGCTTGGAAAGTGAAAGCACGCATGGCGCGCTGAATGTTGCTGCAAAGCAGGTCGTGCCTGCAGAAAGACAAAACTCACTAAAGAAATAGTGCTTACAGACTAAATAACACAGACGGTGTAACAACAGAAGTAAAAGGGCCAGTCCTCATGGGAGGTTACAAATAAAGACAGGGCAGTACTAAGGAGGGACTAACAAGCCGATTACCGAATCAGAAGCCAGCATTTACACAGGACAAAGACACAAGCCAATGAAAAATATGGGCGGAGCTTCAAGTGCATACTCTAATACAGCATGCCTCACAGAGCAGCGCATGCGCTGCCCAGGCTCGACTTAAAAAGGCCCATATACTATGGATTGGACTCTTGTCGGATAACTTCAGAGGACAGGAAACTGTGTGACTATTTGAAATCTACTCTAGAGTGAGGGAATGTACAAATATCTATTGAAGGTGACCTCAAGTAAAGCTGAGAGACACTCAGGCTGTAACTCCTTGTTGTTTATGTTAAAATGCCTGTACTTTCAGCATATATTAGATCTCAAACATTTTGGAAAAGTGATGTATTGCACAATCTACAGGAAGATTCCCAGGAACAGTTATATTTTAATATCACCTCTGCAAATAGATATGGATCTTCGATTTCCTTGAAGAAAAAAAATCTAATCCAAAATTGAAACCACAGAACTTCAGATTACCTCCCTCGCACCTAACGTTCCTCCTCCTTTTCTCCCACCCACCCCTTCTGAAAATGTGCCTTTGTCCTTTAGTGGAGTTTAAAACTGCATGCTTCTTCCTTGGTACTTTATCACTGAAACTGGAGTCACCTGTGGGTGGGGAAGCTCGCCCGACTGTTCAGTGTAGGCTTTTCCCAACTAGCGTGAACCCCCACTCCTCTCTTCATGTTGTTCTGGCCCGCATGTGGCCTAACCTGAGCTCTAACTGGCCTTTGATCAACAAAATCCCCTTGACCAGTTCTAACTGGTCTAGCTTTTCTGTGCCCTATACCCACGAAAACATAAAAGGAAGATGAACATCTCTCACATAGGAGAATGGCTTCCGGTTTTGAAAAGGCATCAATGTGGTTGGCTCATGCTTCCCGTCCTCAACAATAAAGCGGGATAAATACTGCTCCCCTTAAACATTGTGTACAATGTGAGGAGTGGACTTCCAGGGCACACAGCAGTAGCCCTGAGCAAATAGTCATGAGCAGGAACTGAAACGCTGCTGGGCTACAGATCATCTACATAGGATGGGGACAGAGTCTGTGACCTTGGTGATGTGTACCTGCATCCACATGAATGAAAAACACAAATATGATGAATGAAATGCTGAATTAATCTTAAACACTAGCGATTTCTCTGGGTATCATCCTATTCCATATTTTTTCCTTACTGTGACATTACAGAGGGGCAGCCGTATACAGACAGTGGCAGTTCTCAAGCACTGCCCTGTTGTTATCATGTTTACATTATTGTAAATAGGCTCACATTGCTCCATTTTTATGCAAGACCGTTGCCTGAAAGAGTCTAACATGAACACGTAATTGACCTTCACCGGGCGCAACACTAGGCAGTGCTGCAAGATCGCAAGGACCGTGGTCTTATGCCAAGATGCTAGATGTCTCCTATCTGCCATCATGCTGTGAATTCAAGTACGGATGTGTACGAGTGGCTTAGCCCTTGATTCGGATGGTCAGGCCCCTATTTTTTAATGTCTCATCTGTTTGAGCCAAACTGTGCTGAGATACAGAATCGGGGGCGGGTAGGGGCAGAGATCACTGCCCCCCTGGTCTCTTTGTGAGTGCTGGGTATCCTCACCCACCCAATCCACCCTTTATTGTTAATAGAAGCATTGTCATCATTGGCTACACTGGACAGGCAGTGGCAGAATGGTTGGAAGCAAGATTGCAGGCCTGTGCATGCACTCTATGTATCAAGCAGTGCGCAGGACAGAAACAATATCTCACTACATCTTTATTTTAAAGCCACATAGTCACTGGCCATGTTTTATTGCCTCCTTAAGCTTGGCTTTCTTGGGGACACGTGTCCCAGAAATATGCAGCAGTCACATAAGGTCGTAGAAGTGCTGAAGGAGCTTCAGCAGGAAGGTGGGGAGGACCTTCAGAAGCCAGGTGTTAGGGCAGGCTTGGTGTGGGTCTTAGGCGCCCTCGCAGTGAGTCCGCGCAAGGAGCAGCCTTGGCAGGTTTTGCTTGTACGCCGCTGCGAGGGAAGAGCAGGACTCAAGGAAGTATGAGGAGGGATGTAAACGTGGTTACACCTGTAGTTGGTCAGTTAGGTGGTATGGGAGGAGGTAGGTGCCAATCAGCAATACAGGGCAGAATGTTAAAAAGATCTTACCTGAGGTAGCCGTGGAGATGACAGAGTTAGGTACCAGCTTGGTTGGTGAAGTCGCTGGGTGGGACCACCTGGACGGGCGAAGTGCTTCCTTGGGCTCTGATATGCAGAAGCTGGGCAAGGGTTGGCTACTGCGGTAATAACCTTGCAGAAAGCCAGGGCAGTAATGCAAGTAGCCATTAGTAAGAAGACTGCCTGCCAAAAGTGGGGTGGGGAATCTTTCTAATGTGAGTGGAGGAGGCAGTGGGCAAAAGTACCAAAGGTGTCTGAAGAAGGGGGAGTTATGCCAGCAGAGGTGCATGGATCACCTGAGGGGAAGTGTAGCAAGGGTAGGGAAATGGCTATGGATTGAGGAAGACTAGGGTGGGGAAAAGGAAAGAAGAAACGAGTCTATAGCAGCTGGTAGGGCCTCCAGGTACGATAGCCCACCAGGCTGGGTAACCTGATGTTTATAGGTCACACAATTCGAATGAAAGAGGCCGGTGGCAACTTGCGAACACCAGCCTGACGTGAAAGAGAGGTTTGGGACAGCGTCCCAGGCAGCTGGACCTGCAAAGAGTACTTGATGAATAGATGTTAACACGGTTGAGCATAGGGAACAGACCCACTAGTAGAGTAGTGCACAACATGGGCAAGATGGATGAATGCGAGGATGATGAGGAATTGTATTCAGTGGTGGCTCCTCCGGTAAGGCGGAGGAGCGTCGCCCCACTGCTTTAAAGCAGTGAAAGAAAGGGAAAAAAAATGATGAACTCCAAGGTCCCCTGCACACGCTAGTGGTACATAGATTTAAGTTAGTACAATAATGAGTGTAGGAAAGAAACAAACACTGTTCATCCACTGCTCTGTGTGGTTCCAGGATTTATTGTCCTTGTTGTGCGTTCCCTGGTACAGAGTCTTAGCCTAGCCAACACATGTTTCGTTGCTACCATGAAGTACACAGCGACTTCTTCAGGGCTAAGAAATATATAAGATACACAATTGTATCAAAGTGGGTATAAGACAATTAACGCCATTGGCAGACACCCATTGTGACATGTAAAATAAGAGAAAAGCAGCAAGGTGCACATGATTTCTTAGCACATGTGGAAACCCAAGTTGTTATAAACATGATGTCTAACGCGTCAAAGCTTTTTTATATAAAAAGATTCTTCATCAAATGAGGAACAAAACTGTGTTTGGAAAGCACTAGTGAAATTGTGTGACTTATCATTGTGACAGCATTAATGTGGTTGTATGGTATTGTGACAAAACAGTCATTAATGCCCTGCGGCATGGTAACTTTTACCACTTAAAATGGTGACTTGTGCATGGTGCAAGTGTGAATTTGTGGGCCTATCCCCCCCTTAATGTCACCAGTCCAAAGTCCATGCAAGTATTGAAAGCAAAAAGGGATAGAGTTACCTAAATTCCTATGATTACGGTCCTATAGGAAAGCAGGTAAAAGGATTGAATCGGAGAGATTAGTACTCCAGAATACAACCAGGACATGAAAAGACAATGCGTGGATGGATAGTAATAAAACCAACCTTATTGTCGGTTGTACTTCCGTTCCGAAGGTAAAAGTAGATGGTCTCAAGGGTACCAGAGACCAGAATTCCATTTAATTAAAGTTTCCTCATGAAACAGATTCTACAGGGATAAGGCGCACAGTAATAATCAAAGGTCGGTATTATGGTAGGGAAACTAGAGCTCAAAAAACGTTTTAACATAGTAATGTTAATTGCACATACCTATATTCTGTGATGCAGATGAATATTCAGAATATGCAGCTACTAATTATTGTGAGACCCTATTCGTAGGGTTATGGCTGTCAGCCAGCTTTGATTGTGTTGCCGCTGGTTACCCGATCCTAGAGTGGAATCGAGAACAAATAGGTCGAGTTACTGAGGAGAAACTCCTATGTGGGGCGTACTCCATAGCAATGAGCGGCTTGAACCACCCAACCGAAAAGGAGGTTGTGGCCATGAGTGTTCGGGCCCTCAAAGGAATCTCTTAACGGTGAAGCAGCTGGTGAAGTCTCCCGCGTGTGAGAGGGACGGCGTTCCCTAGCTGAATGATCTCCTCTCCTTAAATAGGAAAAATAGGCAAAATAGAGAGAGGACAAATGATGAAATTGGTGCTCTGTTAACTGGAGGCTGTAATGAAGGTGGCGCGTCGGTAATCATGGACTGCCCACCTGGCCTATGTTTGTCCAAGCTGACCTAGACACGATTGCCCATTAACCGAAGTATTCGTAGTCTTTAGTGGTGGGTGATTATTAAGTTTTGTGCATTCTATTAAGGCACCTACGGTAACCTATCGTATCTCTCAGTAAAGCTATTCTCCATCTGTGCGTGGCAAGGTGCTATTACTCGATCGGGTGGCGGCCATATTGAGCTTGTGTTTCACTGTCACTCTGAATTGAGTGAACAGTTATAGAAGCTAGTTCCCGGAGTGATTATAAGGAATAGATAAAAATCAACTTGATCGCTTTGGACTGTATGGTCTATTAATGAATCAATTTGTTCCAAGATGCTGTGAAAGATTATTATTACGTAAAAGCCGGTCATCCATAATATAAGTATAACTATATGGGGAGAGAACAAAAACTAGGAGTATCAAATCCTAAACTAGTGGCAACATTAAGAGACAGTCACACCCGACTTTTAGCCATGTTCCAGAAATTTTTTTGCATTGTGTTCCAAACTAAAGGAGATTCCAGCAAACTACAGTGCGACAGGCACACAGTATGGTAGTATGGAAAAGCAGGGAGTAGCATAACACATCCCAATTAGTTAATCATGAGTAGGGACAGGACCTACAGACACAGTCCTATCCCCATGCTGGATACTTAATCGAGTTCTGAGAGGGCGCACCTCATTTACTAGGTTCAAACATAGAATCCTTATCAATGTATGGATCAAGTGTTGTGAGAGGAGAACGTTAAGAAAAGAGAATCATATGCCCAGAATACACGCAGCTTGCAACGCTGATGAGAGAACACACACATCAGTCACCCAGGAAATACTGCAATTCATGATCGGTATTGAGACCCAGTTCCACGCATTTGAGGCGCATGATCCAAGTGGCCTCCCTCCTCCTGAGTGTCAGCTCTCTATTGCCTCCCCTAGCATCTCTAGGTACGGTATCAAACCCGTAGAAGGAGAAGGCTCTGTGGCTGTCGTGTGGGGACATTCAGTGATGTCTGTTGCTACTGGATATCTGGCGTCAGCCTGTTTCACTGCCCTCATGTGCTCCCCAATGCGATCCTTCAGTGCCCTGATAGTGCTGCCAATGTATCGGCGTTTGCATTTGCACTCAATCGCATAGATAAACTTGGTGTAACAGCTGATGTGTGTGTCTATTTTATAGGTATGGCCATTTGGGTCAGTGAAATCCCTCTTCCTGTCCACGGCCCATCTGCACGCGGTGCATTGTCCACATTTGAAGAAACCCAACATGTGTGGTGTGAGCCAATGTGCATTCGTCCTGAATCTGGGGTAACTGGGACTCAACAGATTTCGGAGACTTTTGCCCCTACGGTATGTCACTTCTGGCCTGGAGGCGGTGAACGGCTCCAGAGTTTTGTCAGCACAGAGTAGGTGCCAATGTCTCTTCAAGCTGCGAGTTAGTGTTGTGTTCTGCTAATTATAGTCCGTGATCATTCGTATGGTGTTCATTTGCCCTCTCTTAGTTTTGTCATGCAAAGTATATTGTCTGTCAATCTTGGAGACTCGTTTAGTGGCATTGCTAATAGTCCTCTAGTTGTAGCCTCTGCATTTAAACCTGTCCTCCATGCTTTTAAGGCAGATTTTGAAGTCAGGGTCTGTACTGCAATTGCGCCTGGCGCTTTTGAATTCATCGTAAGGTATGGCATCTATCTTGTGTCGTGGGTGTGCACTCCTGGCATGCAATATGCTATTGCATGCCGTTGATTTCCTGTATAGTCTACTCTCTATCTTGTTGTTGGGGACAAACAGTTCCACATCAAGAAAAGTTATTGAACGCTTACTATGACTGCTGGAAAAAAAAAATGATAATAACTTGAGGTTATCATCATTTAAATTTGTCCTGCGGCGGTATCTTGGCAGGGCAGGGCGAGGCTGCTCTACTCTGCTCACAGGGCAGGTGGAGGAGTGGTGGGCACACTGAAGTTTGCATGACTATTTGGTTGGCCCGAGAGGGCTGGCCAAACAGACATGCCCACTTAGCATGTTCTCCACTCAGGCTTAATTAGCAGTCTGGGTGGGGAACATGCCCAGCCCCCAGTCCCAGTCTGAGCACCGCACTACCGGGCTCAGACCAATCACAATGCTGCATTGCAGCGTTGTGATTGGCTCAGGGGAGCCTGGATGTGCTTCCTGTTCTACGACTTCAGCCTGACGTGGAGGAGAGACGCGGCAGGAGGAAAGTGTATTTTTCGTTTTTAGACCACCTTATTGCCCCCCCCTCTTCCCCCGATCCGTACCGGCCACCACCGATTGTATTATGAATAGGAGAGTGTGGATAAAGATGCATAGAAGGGGAGATTTTCCGGTGCAGGACAAGCAAACGGATCAGCATCAATGGGCCAAGAAAGCAAGAGGAAAGGCAAAGTCTGGGATTGAGAGGTCGAAAGACACTAGAGGCAAGATTAGAGCAGGTATGGCGAAAAAGTGGGCTTCTTGGGGTGTGGTGGGGATCAGAAGCAACCAAAGATTTTAAGGATTGAGTCTATGGGGGTCAGGGACCACATGGTGAGGGACAAAGGGAAGGCGTCAAAAGTTGGGAAGGAAGCTGGCAGCAGGGTTCGTAGTGGGCAAGGGGAGCAAAAGTCAGACAAGGGCTAAGTGATTGCCGGAGTTTCAGACGAGAACTTAAAACAACCAAGTATGAAGAAATCAGGAGGGGATGTAGACAGGAGGAAAAAAACAGATTTAGGGAAGAAGGTAGGAAAAGTAAGAAGTTGCCATGTATGGAGAGTAACATGCCTTAGTGGGCTCATCTTCAAAGTGCAACAAGGGATAAGATATAGAAGGAAGAGTTCAGTGATGTTTTTAAACTCTGCTGGGAAACTTTGGCAAAGGAAGGATAAATGGCAGAGGAATGGGAGCTGGCCAGGCGTCTGAAAGTCCCCATGACTATTCAGGTTTGGACCTTTTTTCTATATATGCAAGCACCTATTACAAACCCAACGTTCTTTTGCCTACCATGCCACCTCAGTTTGGATCCAGCCAAACACCTGACTGATGAGCCCTAATCAGGGCTAAGCTGGTCTTGGGTTGCTTGTTTTTCGGTTCGGGGAGGACCTGGCCTGGCAGTTCGGGCTGGACTGTTCCCAATAGAGAAGGGTCAAGACTGGTTTGCATATGGCTGGGCCCAAACTGAGGTAGCATGTTGAGCAAAAGAATAATGGGTTGGAATGCTACCCAGAGTAATTGCCAGTGGTTAGACAAATCGCAAACATTCCTCTAATGACCTTTTGCGGGTTCCTGTGGTGCCCCTGGGTGCCTACTAGAATGTGCCAGCATTCCATTCTAGTAATGAAAAGACAAACTGAATGAGATACTCACTTATGAAACTGGGAAACTTGAAAAAAGAAGATACTAGGGGGCAACAAGACCAGCTTGTGGACATTGGGTAAGTACTTGTCACTCGTCTTAAAACATTTGGCCTCTGCCTAAGAATAATTCACAGGCACAGAAATCAGGAACTGGGATTTCTCTTCCAAATAGTCAGTCGCATATTATTTTTGTCTCTAGGCAGATATGGTTCTGGTAGCTTAAAGGAGGCCTCTTAGCACCCTC
Organism: Calotriton arnoldi; assembly: GCA_963921515.1. NCBI lineage: Eukaryota > Metazoa > Chordata > Amphibia > Caudata > Salamandridae > Calotriton > Calotriton arnoldi. Next base: position 1,302,002 of record CAWUFW010004610.1, on the reverse strand, counting down.
TTGCAGGTTCTAGTGGGGTCTACTGTCACCCCTGCCTCACGTCAGTTGGTCTGTAAAACCCATCGATGCCTACTACCTATGTAAATACCACTACTTAGTAAGCAAGTAAATGCCTGCTGTAATCTTGGGCAGAGGTTGCTATGTCACTTCCGGCTGTATGATGACAATTTCACATAGCGGCTGGTGATGCCAGGGTGTGAATTCCTTTTCATGGGATGCTCCAGCAGTGATGAATGCAGGTTCTTGCCAACAGGAGTCTCCACCCGCCACCACCAGGGTTTGTGTAAGTCAATACCTGTACTGCCCGGCTCCAATTTGACTAACCACTTGACCACATGGGCGACCCATAGTGTTGCCTCAAGTCCGTAAGCACGATATATAAAATGTGGCTAATGTTAAGCAAATGAATTGGGCTCTATCAGTATGTTTTGTCCTCATCACAGGATAATACTATTAGCAAGTAATAAAGTCTAATGGGCATTTGCTTTACAGAGAATGAACACCTGTCTAAGTTAACTCACATCAAGAAATCATTTACACATTTACATGTATCCCTGTGGGTTTTATGGCACTTTGAGGGTAGAAGAATTGTGAAACTGAATTAATCAGGGAACGATCAGTGGAAAATAACCAGGTTTTCAGAGAACTATGGAATTTGGGAAGCTTACTGGTGGAAGAAGAGGAAGTGAGTTCCACAGCAAAGGGGCCAAGACTGAAGCTTCGGGCTCCAGATCAATGTCTTTTGAAGCAAGGACTTTTAAGGAGAGAATTTCTGTGGGACCCGAGTGATCATACGTTCAAATCGAAAACATATATGACACAACCACAGGACACGTCTTAAAAGGTTACCAGAGTGTGAATAATCAAGAAATATTAGCGGTAAATTTGTAAAATCGGTGGAGTCTTTTCTAACTGTAATTCACTTACCATGATCTGCTACATCGGCCATGATGTCACTGGCCAGAAGCTTTGCAACAGACCCTGTTTCTGACCCATTTTTATCATCAATTAAAACGATCTGTATTTCAGGGACTGCTTGACGAGGGAAGATTCTCAGGAAAGTCTGTGGCCTGTACACCTTAGAAACAGCCATCCGAGTACCAGCATACTTTGCCTTTTAAAAATCACAAAAGGGATTAAAGTCATGTGCTGCAGTCTACTTGTGTTTTGCAATTAGTTACAATTCTTGCAAAACTGTATGTAATGTCTTGCAAGTAAAGCCTTTCAAATTTTTTACAGACAAAAATTGAAATTGTCTACACAGGGAGGTATATGTAAGCAGAATCATCAAGATTTCTACACACATTTGGAGATTGTAAAACTTTCAAACCTGCAGTTTGCATAGGTATACATCCTATATCTATATTCAAATCCGATCTAGTACAGTATAGGTGAGATAATGGTAAAACACAGTATATGTACTGGGATTTAAAGGTAGAATTTAAGAGCACGGACAGTACTAACATAGGCAAGTTTCACCTTGTGTATGATGCAAACCCCATTCTCCCACTGCTTACTTAGGAATTAACCTTCCTTAGGTCCTGATCACAACTGTAAGGCTAAGTCCATTTTGAGTAGAAAACCTGTTTGCGCTGAAGCAGGATTCCAAGTTGGGCACTATATGCCCATGTTCTAATTGCATTTGTGTGTTTTGCCCATGTGCAAAATGTCCGCCTCACACACAGTGTAAGGCAGGTAAAATCAGGAGAGAACAGTTTAGGCAAATAGCATGAAATTAAGAAATGGGCACGGTAGAATGCATCCCAGGGTGCGTAAATAGTCAAGATTAGTACCCAATGTGGAGAAAAAAGGATGTATGCATTTCAACACCTACAGTAAATGGGCCTTCTTCAGGAGGTGCATTGGTATAAAGTATTGAAAACATTATCCACCATCAGTGTTTAAAAATACAGAGAATCTGACACCCAGGTGAAGTGAGCCTTAGTCTGAGAGTGACTGCGTCAGACTTCGTTGGGGAGGCCAAAGGGCAGACATCACCTACTGAGCCCCACCGTGATGGATGAGGTCATTTGCCTCTGTTGCCATGGAGTCTGTGTAGGAAAGTAGGATCTGCTTACGGTTACCCCCACTTTTTGCTTGATATAACACTGTTTTTGACTAGTCTGACTGGGATCCTGCTAATCAGGACCCCAGTCTATCTGCTTTCTCCCTAAACTGTTATGTTATGTACTCGGGTACACTCCAGATTGGATACTGGGGCACCCTTGTCAGTCCCTAGTATATGGTACATATGTACCCAGGGCATAGGTAATCCAGAGGCCTCCCATGGGCTGAAGCATGTATTATGCCACCCATGAGAGGACATGCAAAATGGAACTACAGGCCTGCCATTGCAGCCTGTGTAAGTTGGTGCATGCACCACTTACTTAAGATATAGGTTTACTATATCTAAGGGTCACTGCACTTAAAACCTATAAGTCACCCCTATAGCAGGCCTTTACAATCCTGGAGGCAGGGTGCTTGGTTCTAAGTGAGCGAGTGCCCCTGCATGAGCAGGACACCCCTGCAGCCTACGGAGTCCATTCTCCCGGGTTGTCAGTGAAGCAGCCATATACAATATATAGAGGGGCATTACGCAACCGCGTGATGACCAACTCTAAAACGGCTGAAACAAACCCTATCGTGTTTGGTGTCAAACATGTTAGAATCATACCTCCCACACCGGTAACCGGTGTGGGAGGTATGATTCCACCTCTCAGAAGCGAGCTTCGTGGGATCCATGGTGTTCCCGGTACCAGCCTTCTAACTCCGGACAGCACAAAATGGTTGCTGCCGACCAGAGACACATTTCTGCCCTCCTGCTGCTGAGCCAAGCTCGAGCTGAGGAAGGCAGAACATTAGGCATCCTGTCACAGGGAGGTGTGACCACCTCCCAGACAGGATTTAGTGTATTAGGGCTGGGTGGGTGCACTTGCCAGCGACTGGAAGTCGGCATGAGGGGCACATTTGGTGTCCCTGTGCATAGTCCAGTTCAAATCAGTCCTGGGAGCTGTTGGCTCCCGCTCTGGCGCGAAACTGGACAAAGGACATGGGAGTAGCCTCCCCCTGTCCAGACCCTCCCCTGGGAGGGTCCCCTGAATCTGTCCAACCCTCTCCCGTGGGTACTTAAGTGCTTACCTGGCTGTAAGACCTTAGATTCGTCGTGGACAAGATTCTGACCTGAAACCACTGCACTTCGACCGTCTAGGCACTCTGGACTTCGCTGGACTTCGTTTGGGCTTGACTCCGGCACTCTCTCTCTCAGTCTGCTGCATTGTCTGTGCCGGTGCCCCATACAGGATCCGTGCAGGACCTGTGGAGCATCAAAGACAACTGAAGATAATCTCCCTTTGAGTGAAGGAGTCACTCCCCTGCATTCGCAGGCACCACAACACTTCTGACCGGTCTGAAGGGTCCAGCAACACAGGAGGTGGGTTTCTACGTCCCTCGAGGCCCGAGCTGCCCTCTCACCAAGTTTGAGGCCAGTATCCCTCGTGGGGCCTGCAATACCCGAACCCCTGTGCACAGCGTGTATTTGCAAGTGCATGTTGGCAATTCCTTGACAAGTGCATTGCGCTCCGAGTAGCCCCAACCTCTGGCGACTTCCTCCACAAAGATCTTCATCCACCTCGTAACAAGTGCTCCGTGGCTTGCTGTTTTGAGAAGCTGCTCAAGGTCCCCTGGCGAATCCTGTGTCTCCGGCCTGTGGGTCCATTTGAGGGTCAACTTTGCTTTTCTTGGGCTCCCCTGGTTGCTCCAGGCTTGCCCTGACTCCCCTGTGTGTGGTGAGTCTCCTGGGCCTTGCTGGTCCGAACCGTACACTTTCTTGACTTCCTGCGTGGGTTTCTGTTGCCAAGGCTTGTTGGTGCTCCCGCCAGACACCGACCCCTCGGCACTCGACATCCTTCGTGGGACAGCTCTCATCCGGCTCCTTGTCGTCCTCAACGTCACCTGGTCCCCGCAGCTGCAGAGTCAAGAGAACCGTCAACTATCCTGAAGCACCCGACATCAGTGGGCATTCGTCTACCGAGCCCCTGGTCACTCTCAAATGACCCAGACTCTGTCCTCTCTGTTTTCAGGTACTCCTCAACAAGAATCTACATTTGGATCTCAACGGACATTCTTTTCCCTTCCAGAAGCGGCTCTTCTTCAAAGTCCTCCATTGGGTTCGACTGCGGTTTCCGACGCCACTTCACACCTATGCACCCGGCTTCCCTGGGTTAGGTAACTTGGGTACTTCGGTATCCACGGTTGGGGTGGCTCTCCAACCTTCTGTCTTCCAAGGGGTTTCTTCGTAGTCCACTGGGAAGGACCTTAATCTCTAAAACGCCAACCGCGATTTTCACATAGAGTTGTACGGAGCACGCGGTCGTGTTCCCACACTGCACTCGTCCTCCGTGGGGTCCCTATCTACTCACCTTGGGTGGTTCCTTGGGGTCCCAGCGATTCTACGTCCTCTCGACATTGTCCTGACTCGAGTCGTGGTTCTTTTACCACTTTCTTAGTATATTGTTTGGTCCCCCTGTTGGGCCCACTGTGTATTAGTGCTATTTACTGTAATTTCTTTGCTTAAGTATTGTGTGCTTTGTGTCTATCTCCGTGTAGGGGGTACTGTAACGTACTAGATAGTGTTATATAATAAATACATATTTTTTATAACTATTGTGTGGTTCTCTTTTCATTTAATCCATACTATAAGATTGCATTCTGGTAAAACAAGCTGCTTTACACTCCTGCAAGACTTAGCCTGAAGGCTGCTCTCCACAGCTACCACTTGGATAGCTTTCTAAGGTTGTCTGAGACCTCTTAAATCACCATAAGGGTTGTCTGGACTGGTGCAGGGTGCCCACTTTAATTAGTGGACAGCATATACCAGGCCAGCCTCTCACATTGGTGTGCAGCGGTTGGGATTCAAGCCTGCATTGTTTTACCAGATAAATCTTTGTATTGATTAACTGAAAAACCACTAAGTATTAGGCACATATAATTCAAGCTTAGAATAAGTAAGTTCTATTGAACTTAGTGTTGAGTAGTTAAGGGTCTAGCACATTCTTTCTCCAACCTAAGAAAGTTTAGCTCCCACTAGGTTAGTTAGGTGCAACACCACACTTAGTATGTCTACTAAAGGAGATGCCAGTGGCTCTCTGCCTTTTAGATACAGTGAACTTTCGTTCCAAGAACTGAAAGCACTGTGTGCCTCTAGGAAGCTGAAGACAGGGGGAGTGCCAACACTCAACACCTGGTAGAGGTGTTACTGTTAGATGACCTAAGGAAGACTCCTGGGTCAGATGAACAGGATAGAGTGGGTGGGCCACGGTATGAGGATAGGACTGGAGGGTCTAATCACTCAGGACAGTCTGTAGGGACCTCTGTATCTAGCAAGAGAAACCACTCTTTTGATAGGGAATATCAGTATGCAGTATGGTTTTAGGCAGGGGAAAGGGACCTTGGACCAGTGCCTAAACCTCCATCTAGTTATTGGAAAGTACACCATTGCCAAGAGAGGTACCTTACATCTGGCCTTCATGGACCTAACCTCAGCTTTTGACTATGTCAACAGGTCTAAGCTGTGGTTAGTGTTACGTGATCTATGGATAGATGCAGAGTTAGTGTCCTTTCTGCACACTGCCCATGAAAACACCACAGCAGCAGTAAGGTACAACACAGATGGTAGTTTGACTAATTCCTGGGAAGTAAAAAGGGGGGTCAGGCAGGGGTGCATTCTGGCACCTCTGCTGTTCACACTTTACATTAATAGACTGGGTGAAACCCTAACAGCTTTTATAAGTTTTATGGAGTCATTAGATCTAACTACGAACTATAAGAAATCGCACAGTATGACCATAGGTTCAGGAAAGGCGGCAAAGGTCAAATTTTATTGCAAAGGTGCAGAACTGACTAAGGTGCCCACGTTTCCTTATCTAGGGGTAGTTTTTGACGAAAAAGGATCCTGGGGTCCGCAAATCTTACTTAAAAGGAACACCCTGGCCAGAGCCGCGGGGGCTACTTTGAATTTTGGAAAAAGATTGGGGCCTAAACCACTCCCTACTCTACTAAAGATCTATAACGCAAAATGCATCCCGATGGCTACGTATGGGAATACATTTGGGGGTATAAGGATGCGAAGGGGATCCAGGTAGCTGAGAATAATTATATGCGGAAACTCCTTGCGGTCCCCATCGCAACACCTGTTTTTAACGTGCATGAAGAACTGGGAGCTGGATATATCTCAGACAAGATTGCGGTTGCACCGTTGCTGCGCTGGCTCAGAACTTGGGCGTCCCCAGCACCAAATCTGGGCCAGCTCATAATTGGCGACTGCTCTAGTCTGGATGGGGCCTTGCGCATCCCCTGGTTGAACTACATAAAAGAACAGACCGGATGGCTTGGCTGCCCGGATCTGTTCCTGAACCCTGGGGTACTGAGCAAAACTGCTATCAGAGCTTTTAAAAAGCAGTTTTTGGACAAGCGGCAGATGCTTAGGGAGGAGGCGGAAGTAGTAAAACCGTCTGTGAGGAGTTTTGTTATATTGAGTATGGGCCCACAGATGCAGCCTTATTTAACTTATGTTAACAAAGCATATCACCGCTTTGTATTGCCTAGATTTCGCCTGAATCTGGTCCCTTGGCTCTTGGCATTTCCCCTAGGCTACTCGAAGCCTGATTCGCTCAAACCCTGCCCCTGTGACAATTTTTCAGACCAGGATACATTACATTTTATGTTTTTCTACACTTTTTACGACCCTCAGCGCAGGTCTCACATTCTACCACTGTTTAAAGACCGACAGTTTGCTCAAGTGAGGCCGGCTTTGACCTATCTCCAAATGCTATCTTCTCCCACAGTTTGCTTGGGGGTTGCAAGCTTTTTAATAGCGGCCATGAGATACAGGAAAAGCTTGCCCGCTCTAGAGTCAGTGTGCTCGGTTATTTAATGTGTACTTCACGAGACAGATCCAATATACTTTGGTCATTTATTTATTGCTTGTTTGTACCTTATATTGCTGCTCTGTTTGTATACCTATAGATGTTTGATGAATTTGTAAATTGGGATACCTTTTTATCTGCTCTGCATATAGCATTTTTAGAATATAATTTTTTTAAATGTTTTTTAAGGTTTTATGTACCAATGTCTTGCAATGAACTGTGCTTTTATGACTCTTAGCTGTCGAATAAAGTATCTTTGACTTGACTTGATAGGGAATACCAACTTCTTGAACTTGAGAAAGCTAGGCTTAGGCTCAGGAAAGAACAGTTGGCCCTTGACAAAGAGTGCCTAGAAGTCCAGAGAGCTACAAAGAAATTTGGACTAGAGTCCCATGGTGGCAGCAACAGTGTCCCTAGAGTTAAGGAACATTCCTTTGATCATAGGAACCTGAGCAAGATTGTCCCTCCCTACCATGTTGGGGATGACATCCATAAATGGATAACTGCTTTAGAGAGGACCTGTAAAGTTCAGAAAGTCCTCCAAGAGCAGTGGGCAGCTATCTTGTGGCTCTCCTTTGCTGACAAAGGTAGGGATAAGCTCCTCACTGTTAGAGAAGAGGAAGCTGACAATTACACAGTTCTGAAGAGTGCTCTCATTGATGGGGTTGGCTTAGCCACTGAACAGTACAGGATTAAGTTCAGAGACACCCAGAAGAGACAGAATCTGGACTGGGTAGACTTTGTGGACAGTGCTATTAAGGCTCTGGAAGGGTGGTTGCTTGCAGCAAAGTGAATGATTTCAAGGGATTGTACAATTTGATTATGAGGGAGCAGATCCTTAATAATTGCCAAAATCAGCTGTTGCATCAGTACCTGGTAGACTCTAATCTGACTTCTCCCCAAGAATGGGGAAAGAAGGCAGATAAGTGGGTCAGAACCAGGGTGAAGCAGAAAAACCAGAACACTGGTAGTGACCAGAAGAAGCAAGATTCTAAAACTCAAGAGAAGGGTGGGGACAAGGGTAAAGACAAAAAAGAGTCTTCATCAGGGCCCCAAAAACCTGCATCGGGGGGGGGGGGTCACAGTCCAACAAAGGTAAAGGCAAAAAGAATGTTAACCACAAAAAGCTGCTCCTAACTTAATAACTACTGTGAGGTGTGGGTTACATTACGAGTGAAGACATCTCATAAAATGTAACGGACTGGTCTCACACACCACCTGGTGTCATGCTTCATCATTGACCAGTCCTCGCCCTCTAAAAACCTTGGTTTGATAGAGGGCGGGCATTCACCTGACGACAGGGATGCACTTCTAAACTAAGTGGGGGCCCATAAAAAAGTGAGTGTAGTTAAAAATCATTATAGTTAACCTTATTGTGTTTTTAATGTGAAGGGTAACTATATGATATTAAAAATCAAAAGACGGTGTATGGGGGAATTAATGTCCCCTAACCGTTGCGTGTGAGGTCAACATGTTTCTGTCGCGTTGGCCCAGTTGGGTCCAGGGCATTCATCAGGACCTAATTAGAACATAAGGGGCTCCGTTCTTACCAGCTAGTAGTAAGAGAAAACCACTGTGTGGGCGTGATAATTGTCACTCTCCACAACTTGATGGCTTCTAAGTTCAAGCCCTAAATATCAGAACTACTTGCCCCATGGAAGGAGGGGAGGGGAAATCCCTGTTGTCAAACCTGCTTCAAGGAAAGTACATCGGGGAGGAACGGGAGCAGTCGCCTAGGAACCATATGGGAAATTTTCCTTGAAGCAGGTTTGACAACAGGAGTTTCCCCTCCCCTCCTTCCATGGGGCAAGTAGTTCTGATATTTAGGGCTTGAACTTTGAAGCCATCAAGTTGTGGAGAGTGACAATTATCACGCCCACACAGTGGTTTTCTCTTACTACTAGCTGGTAAGAACGGAGCCCCTTATGTTCTAATTAGGTCCTGATGAATGCCCTGGACCCAACTGGGCCAACGCGGCAGAAACATGTTGACCTCACACGCAACGGTTAGGGGACATTAATTCCCCCATACACCGTCTTTTGATTTTTAATATCATATAGTTACCCTTCACATTAAAAACACAATAAGGTTAACTATAATGATTTTTAACTACACTCACTTTTTTATGGGCCCCCACTTAGTTTAGAAGTGCATCCCTGTCGTCAGGTGAATGCCCGCCCTCTATCAAACCAAGGTTTTAGAGGGCGAGGACTGGTCAATGATGAAGCATGGCACCAGGTGGTGTGTGAGACCAGTCCGTTACATTTTATGAGATGTCTTCACTCGTAATGTAACCCACACCTCACAGTAGTTATTAAGTTAGGAGCAGCTTTTTGTGGTTAACATTTATTGTTGGAGGCTGCTAGCTCCTAAAAAAAACCTGCGCCTCTTGTTCCCCTCTCCACACAGTGTGGAGCTTATGTGGTTTTCTGAAAGGCAAAAAGAAACCTTGGTGTTACTTTTGTAAGGTGAAAACCCATTGGCCAAAAGATGCTGATTGTCCAAAAGCCAAGGAAAATCCTACTACCACCACTGCCCCTAAGGCAACTGCGCCCCCTAGCACAAGTACAAGTGGTGGTACAGGGAACAAGGGATTAGTAGGGTTAACCTTGGGATCTGAGATGGGTTCTGGCCTAGTCAGAACTCTAGCTCAGGCTGTGCCTGTCTGTGATGGTGGCATGGATTTTGCCACCTTATTTGTCAGTCCCAGTAATCTGGGCAAATACAGACAGCAGCCTTTGATAAATGGTAAGAAGGCCATGGCATACAGGGACACAGGTGCAAGTGTCACTATGGTGACAGAGAATCTTGTGGCCCCTGACCAAATCATACTTGAAGAAATGTACCAAGTGACCAATGCAAACAATGTCAGGACTGACCATTCCTTGGCAGTTGTTAATTTCAGCTGGGGAGGGGTAACTGGCCCTAAAAAGATTGTGGTAAGTTCAGACCTACCAGTAGAGTGTTTGTTGGGCAATGATTTGGAGACTTCAGCCTGGGCTGAAGTAGAATTAAGGACTCATGCAGCAATATTGGGCATCTCTGCAGATGTGTTTGCTGTGACTAGGTCACAAGCCAAACTGTCAACCACTGAACAGGCCCTGGATCCTGGAACAATGGGCCAGGTGCCTTCCAAGAGAAGGAGCAGGAGGGGTAAGGCTGTGTCTTCCCCCCAGACTCGGAGTGAAGATCAGTCTCTAGAGGGAGATGATCTTAGCCCCTGTGAAGGGACTGTCTCAGATGAGCTTGAACCTGATCAGTTTGAGTTCTTGGCGACAGGGGGCCCTTCCAGGGCAGACCTGAGTTTGAAGCAGTAAACCTGCCCCTCTCTTGAACCCCTCAGACAGCAAGCTGCTGCTGAGGCTGCTGGAACTGTCAGTGGGTCCCACGGGATCTACTGGGATGAGGGACTCCTTTACTCAGAGGGTAGAGACCCCAAGCCTGGGGCCACCAGGAGTTTGGTCATACCTCTGAAGTTTAGGGGCTTCCTACTCACCCTAGCACATGACATTCAATTGGCAGGACACTTAGGCCAAAGTAAGACTTGGTACAGGCTTGTCCCTCACTTTCACTGGGCTCACATGTCTGAGGAAACCAAGGAGTTTTGTTGCTCCTGTACCACCTGCCAAGCCAGTGGTAAGTCAGGTGGTGCCACAAAGGCCCCCCTCATACCACTACCAGTGGTGAGGGTTCCCTTTGAAATGGTTGGGATTGACATATTTGGTCCCATGAACCCTCAAACAGCATCTGGGCACAGTTATATCCTAGTCGTGGTGGACCATGCCACTAAGTACCAAGAAGCAATTCCCCTTAGGACCACTACAGCTCCTGTAGTGGCCAGGTCCCTCCTGGGAATTTTTTCCAGGGTGGGCTTCCCTAAGGAGGTCTTGACTGACAGAGGTACAAACTTCATGTCAAGTTACATCACTGCAATGTGGAAGGAGTGTGGAGTGAATTACAAGTTCACCACACCCTATCACCCACAATGCAATGGGTTAGTTGAGAGATTCAACAAAACCCTCAAGGGCATGATCATGGGCCTCCCAGAAAAGCTTAGGCGAAAATGGGATGTTCTGTTGCCCTGCCTTCTCTTTGCCTATAGAGAGGTCCCACAGAAGGGGGTTAGCTACAGCCCTTTTGAACTTCTGTTTGGGCATCCAGTTAGGGGTCCCTTGTGTTTGGTGAAGGAGGGATGGGAGTTACCTCTCAAACCTCCCAAACAAGACATAGTGGACTATGTACTTTACTCCGCTCCAGGATGTCTGAGCACATGAAGAAGGCCAGTAAAAACCTTGAGGCAAGTCAAGAATTGCAAAAAGCTTGGCATGACCAAAAGGCTGTTCTGACTGTTTACCAACCAGGGCAGAAGGTGTGGGTGCTGGAGCCTGTGGCCCCAGCAGCTCTCCAAGACAAGTGGAGTGGACCCCCTCCCATAATCGAGCAGAAAGGTGACGTCACCTACCTGGTGGACCTTGGCACTCCTAGGAGGTCCTCAATCAATATAGGCACATGTTTTCTCTGACACCCAGTCAGACCACCTGGTGTACCCATGAAGTGGACACAAGTGAGAGTCTCCCTGTTAAGAGTAAAGTCTACAGGCAACCTGACCATGTCAGAGATTGCATCAGGACAGAGGTCCAAAAGATGCTGGAACTGGGAGTGGTTGAGCCCTCAGATAGCCCTTGGGCTAGCCCAGTGGCCCTGGTACCTACACCTCACACCCAGGGCGGTAAGAGAGAGATGAGGATTTGTGTGGACTACAGGGGACTCAATGCAGTCACTAGGACTGATGCTCACCCAATTCCCAGGGCTGCTGAGCTCATTGACACTTTGGCCTCAGCCAAATTCTTGAGCACATTTGACCTGACTGCTGGCTATTGGCAAATCAGACTAGCTGAGGATGCCAAACCAAAACTGCATTTTCAACCCCTAGTGGACATTATCAATTTATTGTAATGCCCTTTGGTTTGAAGAATGCACCTGCCACATTCCAAAGGCTGGTAAATAAAGTTCCCACAGGCCTGGAAGTCTATAGTGCAGCATATCTTGATGATATAGCTGTCTTTAGCTCCACCTGGGAGGATCACCTAGTCCACCTAAAGAATGTTTTGGAGGCTCTGCAGAAAGCAGGCCTCACTATCAAGGCTACTAAGTGCCAGATAGGGGAGAGCAAGGTTGTGTACCTGGGCCACCTTCTGGGTGGAGGCCACGTTCAACCATTACAGAGCAAAATCCAGACCATAATGGACTGGGTTGCTCCAACTACCCAGGCTCAGGTCAGAGCTTTCTTGGGCCTGACTGGGTACTACAGGAGATTTGTAAAAGGATATGGGTCTATAGTGACTCACTTCAATGATCTCACCTCTAAGAAAATGCCCAAGAAAGTTCAGTGGACAGTTGGATGTCGGAAGGCATTTGATGATCTCAAGCAGGCCATGTGCACTGCTCCCATTCTGCAGAGTCCTGACTGCTCCAAGCAATTTATTGTCCAAACAGATGCATCTGAGTTGGGGGTAGGGGCTGTGTTGTCACAACTAAATGCAGAGGGCCAGGATCAACCAGTAGCTTTTATTAGCAGAAGGTTGACCCCCAGAGAGAAACATTGGTCAGCTATAGAGAGGGAAGCCTTTGCTGTGGTCTGGGCCCTGAAGAGGTAGAGGCCATACTAGTTTGGCACTCACTTCATTGTTCAGAAAGACTATAATCCCCTCTTATGGCTAAAACAGATGAAGGGTGAAAACACCAAACTTTTGAGGTGGTCCATTTCCCTAAAGGGAATGCACTATACAGTGGAACATAGACATGGGAGTAACCATGCCAATGCAGATGGACTCTCCAGATATTTCCAATTAGAAAATGAAGACTCAACTGGGCAAGGTTAGTCTCATCTCCTTACGTTTTGGGGGGGGGGGTTGTGTAGGAAAGTAGGATCTGCTTCTTATGGTTACCCCCACTTTTTGCTTGATATAACACTGTTTTTGACTAGTCTGACTGGGATCCTGCTAATCAGGGCCCCAGTCTATCTGCTTTCTCCCTAAACTGTTATGTTATGTACTTGGGTACACTCCAGATTGGATACTGGGGCACCCTTGTCTGTCCCTAGTATATGGTACACATGCAGGGCCGGACTGGGAACTGAAAGCAGCCTGGCAAATTTTGCGAGACCAGCCCCCGCCCGGCGCGTAGCGAGCGTGCGCAGCGAGCGAGCCGGCCACTAGTAGGGGGGTTTGGGGGGGTACTCCCCCCAAGAAAATTTTGGAAAAAGACAGACCAAAATGGTGAATTTTACAGCACATTTTTCATTACATATTCAATTGTATCAACTTTCAAAGCACAGTAAATAGTAGATGATGACCTTAAAGAGCACCAGGTTACCCACCCAGTCATATGTACCCATAGACATTCTTACAGAGAGCACCAAAAATAGACACAAGTAGTGAATCAGAGAGAACAAAGCAAAAGTGAGACCAGCCCCCACATGGAAGGCAACCAGGCCAGTGGCACTGGAACACTTTTCAGAGTGTGGGTGCTGTCATCAATGTTGCCTGTACATCACTGAAGTCATGGGATTGTGAAAAATTCAAGAATCCCACAAAGAACAAGGGTAGCAATTCAGCCTTGCCTATTCCGGGACATATAAAACTTAAAAGTATATGCCAAACCATTTAAATACACTGCACTCTGCATACTGCACCCTGCCTTATGGAAAGGGCTTGCGCTAGTGGTGACATATGTAGTAAGAGGGAATATTTTTAGGCCTGGCAAAAGGTTCCTTTTGCCAGGTCAAAATGGAAGTTTTACAACTGCACAGGCAGACTGCAATGACAGGCCCTGGCCTTGACACATGTTTAAATAGGCTACTTACGTGGGTGGCACAATAAGTGTTGCAGGCCCACTAGCAGCATTTAATTTACAGTCCCTGGGTACATGTAGAACCACATTTCTAGGAACTTACAAGTAAATTACATTTGCCAATTCGGTGTAAGCCAATTTTACCATGTTTAAAGGAAAGAGCGCAAGCACTTTAACACTGGTTAGTGGTGGTAAAGTGCAATGAGCCCGAAGAGCCAACAAAAATGGCCTTTTTTGATGTAATAAAGCAGATCAAACCTGAATTTAATTTGGAGGAATCCGAGGCCGACAAGGACTTATCTAACCATGTCTCAGCAGTCAGTATGAACAATATGTATCTAAAAAACACTTCACAAGGGAGGCCTGTGGAAGACTAGTGCTACAGCTCACCATCCTTAAAGAGCATCTCCCCATGAAGTCCCAGTATCATTTTGAATGTTTAACACAGGAGAGAGTTTACGGATGCATATTCTTTAAAGTTCTTTTAAAGTATTCTGAGTGTTATGTGAAGCAGATTAGCAGATACGTATGTCCATTTACTTTGAGGAGTTAATAATTGGCATATCCCACTGCCATTGTATCAGCAGCAAATAGTTACAGACCCTACCACCAACCATTTAGCCCAACCGTGAACATGAAGCATAGGTTGTCCTCAAGGGCACTTATGTGACAATTCACTTGTGTGACAACTTGTAGGACACTTTATGACAGGCATGTGCTTTACATGTGCATCGCATGTGCGCAGCCTTTTGAATCTCAAAAGAACCTGGAGGGGACTACGGGAGAGTAATCCCATTTAAATGGATGGATGGATGGATGGAAGGATGGATGGATGGATGAGCTTTGATGAGAGGACAAAGATGTCTGCGAAGGACATTGTAAGAGTTAGGCCCGACAGCTTTATCACAGTATATCTAAGATAAAGCCCTCACAGGTTCAAAATATAAACAGTGCACCATCATATATTATAATCGCACTGCCTATGCACTCATTGCGTTAATGCATTCAATTAAAAAATATGGGTTTACAATTCGGCATATCTGTTCCGTCTCCCACCCGTACAAAGCCGAATAAAAGCGTAGTAGCCATCTCCACTTCTTGTTAGGGCAGAGACAATGCCTGCGCGCACCAAATCAAAAATTTTAATTATGATGATTGTCACATTGCCAAGGTATTTAAAATGATCATTTGCCCTTAGAAGGGTAGACACTTCCTCTACGTCTATATGGTCACCTGCTATCAGCATATACATTGTTTTCTCCCATTTAACTAAGAATTCAGACTTGTCCCCACATATATCCCATATATGCATATCTGGGCAAAGATCGTTCAGGGTCTTCTATGCTTATTAAAATATTATCTGCATTTAGCAAAATCCTGTCTTCCTTGGATGACCCTTCACCGAAACAAATGATCTACACAATTGTAACAACACAAGCCTTATTAAATGCACCAAGCTGTAAATGTGTCGACAGACGTCATTTGGCAAGTATCACAAACATAAAGCAATCCTTTCTTTTCGATTAAGCAATAATAAAGTGCCCACAAAGCCTTTACATTAAGGGACTTTCCCAAGCAGTTATCTCTCTCTCTCTCTCAGCAAGATATTTAAATTCCCAAAGATAATTCTACAAAGAGAAATGAAAGAGGCAATTTGCAAGCAAAACAAACTGGAAATGACACGAGAGATCTCTCTGGGTGAATTCCTGCGCCATCCATCTTAACAGAAGCTATTAAAACTTCACCTTACCTCTTAATTCAGCACAACTTCGAGAGTCCTTTTTCATACCTCGATTGGTGAATTTATGACTACCTCCTTATATCTGAACGCTGTTAAAAACAGATGCTTTGAACCAACCTGTCCCTGCTTTAAGTCAACTTGATGCAGGGTCTGTGATTGTGACCACACCGGTTCTACTTCGAATTTAAAATAAAACGAAATGTGAACGTCTTCCCTAATCCCTATGCTCCTTCAGGCCCCTGCGGGTAACGCTTCCCACGCACCGGGATCTAATGACGAAGTGTGGTCTTGTGTGGAAACCAACACAGGCGAGGGAACGTCTCAAACATAAATTCAATTTATTACAAAACGAAACGAGCACAAAGCTTAACACGTCTCTGGAATCCGTTTCCATTACACGGTGAGACTGGAGAGGCCTACTGCCCAGTGCTACTACTGGAAAAGGTTCCAGGTCGGGTCACACAAATGGCGCAGGGAGGGAGGGGAGGACGGCTCCTCTATGTGACGCCGTGCTGATTGAAGGCCGGGAGTTGGTGTTTCAGGGCGAAGCAGAAGAAGGAAAAGGCATCGAGGCAACACCAGAGTTAACAGAAGCAGACTGGTGATGTACATGCAGTGTGACTTGGTGGATCTGTGATTCGTCACACTGCATGTACATCAGTCTGCTTCTGCTGGCACGTCATTCACACCCTGCGCTGCACTTCATCACTAGCAGCAATCAGGCAGGCCTGGCAGCAATGAAGTCCCGCATGTGCCGTGTGCTGCTTTATTACAAGTGTTCTTCTGAGATGCAGTAGCGGAGTTTAGTGCTGTTGTCACTCAATGGTGCGGGTGCGCTCGGAGGGATAGTACATGCATGCTCCCAGATAAATGGGAGGCCTCAGGCCACAAATGATTTACCCCATGGATCGGGGATATGTCGCAAGGAATTCGGACACCTGCATGGGACTTCACAACTGATTTTCCATGGATCGATGTGTACACTAGCATCTGGGTCACCCAGATGCTAGTGTACATCATCGCTGTCGTGCCGCTCCGACCTCATAGCCTAGAGCCAGGCCAGCCACCACCTCGCTCGGCCCTGGCCTGCTCACAAATCCGCTGCAGAACCGGGCTAGGGCCTAACCTTTTGCTTTTAATTCCGGCCCGGTCGCGACGCCCCCAGACAGTGCCATGATCAGGGTGGGACTGCATGCAATCGAACACTCCGGAGACTCACCTGCGGGCGGCAGACACGGGGGCAGGCTAGAAATAATTAAATTATGGGGTGCCTCTCTTTCTCAGTCGTCTCTGGCCTCTGAGATGCCTGTCTCCTCGACTCGACCCGCAGTCACGCGCACTTTTTATTGCGCGACCCCCAATGCGCATGATCACCAGGTCCACTCCAGACCCCACCCTAAGGGTGAACTGTACCGCGGCACACAAACGCGGCGGCGGAGACAATACTGCGCGCTGCGCACGGCATGGATGGTGCAGCCAGCCTGGCAGCCAGGTGGATTTTTAATAAATAATAGCCTAAATGAAATTGAAATCGGGTCACTCTTTTGCAGATAGTTGTGCTTGTTTGAGCGGAGCGAGAGAGACGCGGAGTACTAGTAGTCTGTCTGACTGCCTGTCAACACTGACAGTCAGAGTCTCATCACAGTCAGGGTCCAAATCGGCATAGCTGCCAAGGTTTCAGATTGCCATGTGTGACGTTTTCATAATTTCAATGTGATTAAGAGTGAAATTTGAACGAGAATGAGGGACACTTTTCGTGAGCAAAATGAAGCAATGGAGATGAGGGAGACATATAAATATCACAAATTACAACTATTTGCACAATGAGACACTATACTAGCTTCTTGGTGCATCCCTGTGTTGGAGGAGGTGAAATGTCTGGCAAGCATTTAATGCACTGTGTGAGGTGGACATCG
Organism: Calotriton arnoldi; assembly: GCA_963921515.1. NCBI lineage: Eukaryota > Metazoa > Chordata > Amphibia > Caudata > Salamandridae > Calotriton > Calotriton arnoldi. The sequence continues at coordinate 1,284,570 of CAWUFW010004610.1, read as the reverse complement.
GTGAAGTTTGAATGGGAGCTTCTGAAGGCAGTGAAAGGCCTGTTGGCAGTGCTACTGTGCACACTCCAACTGAGAGAGACAAGGAGGTGGAAAGACATGGATTGAGTGACACACAGACACAGTAACACACGCATATTTACAGACACTGGGATTTACAGAGAAAGACACAGGGGCATAAAGAAATGGGTAGACTTCTGCTACAACTTAATGCAGACACAGGGTAGAAAGGCACAGGGCACTCACACCAAAACGTAGGGAGACATTAATGGGGCATACAGGAATGAGTGAATTGGCACTGACAATTAATTACAAACACAATGCAAAGATAGAAACTGAAACTTTGAGAAACTTAGAGAGACCGAAAACGGGATAAAAGGATTAAAAAATTAATGTGACCTTGTGGGGGTTGTGAAAAGTGACGACATGATGCCAAAATCAACTGCATGACTATTTATTGCACAGGTAAAACAAGGGGGCCCCTGAAAAAGGATAACAGACAGGTCGGACAGGGGTACAAGAACCAATAACAGTCAGGCCCAGTAACACGTTTTTTAATCATCACGCAGCACTCCCGAGGCTAATGTTTACCCAAAGTCACCAGTTAATTATGCTACAAAAAGTCACAAAAAAAGACATTGTTCACTAGAGACACAACCAAACACTTCACAAAGTTAGAGAGGCGCAAATCTTAAAGCAGTCAGATTTATTGCTTACCTGACTGGAAAGCTGAGCTCAAACTGTCTGTAGCTACCGGGAATGGTTTAGGGCAGGCAGTGGAGCGTCTAATCAGCAGCCCTGCTCCCTTACACCACCTCTGCCCTGTCTCGACCCCTCCTCGGGGCCCGACTTTGTCCATTACTCTGAGGCCTGGTCTGCACTACCTGTCACGGTGCAGCACTGCACCCAGTCCCTCAGTGCGTCTCCTTGGGTGGCATTTGGGTGGCTTCTCTGCCGCATTGGGGTTTCTAATTTTAGACTCTTGGCCATTTTTAACCCCTTGCAATGGCTGGGCTCAGCACCGGCCCCCACCATCGAGCGAGGAGTGCGATGGCTGCCGTGATGGACTGCTACTCCGGGATGCATATGAAATAGGCCTCCTGTTCCAGGCATTGTGAATGCGGAACCGGGCAGCGGGCCCGAGGTGCATCTCAGACAGCTGTCCAGGCTGACAGGGCAGGAAGGGGAGGCTAACGGCGCAATGGAGTTGAATGAGGAGAGGACGGCTTTATTTCCGGTTTCTACCAAGATAGGAACCCATAATGTAACAGCACGGTGCCAGCAGGAGCAGCTGCCTGCGCTGTTATAAACTTTAAATTGTGCACTGCTCGTGCGCCGCAGGTCACGTGACTATCCCTCGTCGGGGCAGAAGTAATTGCGCAAAATCAGACTGACTCGTTCAGTGCTGAATGCTGTGGTGTAACATTACATTGTAGACAAACCACGCTCGGCGCTGAGTCAGACCCCCAGCCCCAAGCAGCAGATCGCAAGCTTCCACTAGCTTGCTAATTCGATAACACACTGGTGCTAAAAGTTAATTAAAGCCACGGCCCGCGGCCCCAGCAACAAAACCGGCCCCCTGTCACAAAACCGCCCCCCACCCCATCCAGCCTACCGGGGGATTGCCCGGTTGCCGGAATTACCAGTCCGGCCCTGTACACATGTACCCAGGAGGGGTGCCCCAGAGGCCTCTCATGGGCTGAAGCATGTATTATGCCACCCATGAGAGGCCATGCAAAATGGAACTACAAGCCTGCCATTGCAGCCTGTGTAAGTTGGTGCATGCACCAATTACATAAGATATAGGTTTACTATATCTAAGGGTCACTGCACTTAAAACCTATAAGTCACCCCTATATCAGGCCTTTACAATCCTGAAGGCAGGGTGCTTGGTTCTAAGTGAGAGGGTGCCCCTGCATGAGCAGTACACCCCTGCAGCCTACGGAGTCCTTTCTCCCGGGTTGTCAGTGAAGCAGCCACATACAATATATAGAGGGGCATTATGCGACCGCGTGATGACCAACTCTAATACAGCTGAAACAAACTCAATCGTGTTTGGTGTCAAACATGTTGGAATCATACCCCGGGAGGTATGATTCCACCCCTCAGAAGCGAGCTTCGTGGGGTTCCTGGTGTTCCCGGTACCAGCCTTCTAACTCCGGACAGCACAAAATGAATCCTGCCAACCAGAGACACATTTCTGCCCTCCTGCTGCTGAGCCAAGCTCGAGCAGGGGAAGGCAGAACAATAGGCATCATGTCACAGTGAGGTGTGACCACCTCCCAGACAGGATTTAGTGTATTTCGGCTGGGTGGGTGCGCTTGCCAGTGACTGGAAGCCTGCAATGAGGGGCACATTTGGTGTCCCTGTGCATAGTCCAGTTTAAACCAGTCCTGGGAGCTGTTGGCTCCCGCTCTGGCGCAAAACTGGACAAAGGACATGGGAATAACCTCCCCCCTGAATCTTTCCAACCCTTTCCTGTGGGTACTTAACGGCTTACCTGGCTGTAGGACCTTAGATTCGTCATGGACAAGATTCAGACCTGAAACCACTGCATTTCGACCGTCTGGGCACTCTGGACTTCGCTGGACTTAGTTTGGGCCTGACTCCGTCTCCCTCTCAGTCTGCTGCATCGTCTGTGCCTGTGGACTATACAGGATCCGTGCAGGACCTGTGGAGCATCAAGGACAACTGAAGATAATCTCCCTTGGAGTGAAGGAGTCACTCTCCTGCCTTCGCAGGCACCACAACACTGCTGACTGGTCTGCTGATCCCGAGCTCCTACGGACTCAGCAGGGTCCAGCAACACAGGAGGTGGGTTTCTACGTCCCTCGAGGCCCGAGCTGCCCTCTCACCAAGTTTGAGGCCAGTATCCCTCGTGGGGGCTGCAATACACGAGCCCCTGTGCACCGTGTGTATTTGCAAGTGCATGTGCTTGTTGGCAATTCCTTGACAAGTGCATTGGGCTCCGAGTAGCCCCAACCTCTGGTGACTTTCTCCACAAAGATCTTTATCCACCTTGCACAGAGTGCTCCCTGGCTTGCTGTTTTGTGAAGCTGCTTGAGGTCCCCTAGCGACTCCTGTGCCTCCGGCCTGTGGGTCCATTTGAGGGTCAACTTTGCTTTTCTTGGGCTCCCCTAGTTGCTCCAAGCTTGCCCTGACTCCCCTGTGTGTGGTGAGTCTCCTGGACCTAGCTGGTCCGAATCGTACACTTTCTTGACTTCTTGCGTGTGTTGCTGTTGCCAAGGCTTGTTGGTGCTCCCGCCGGACACCGACCCCTCATCACTCAACGTCCTTCGTGGGACAGCTCGCATCCAGCTCCTGGTCATCCTCAACGCCAGCTGGTCCCCGCAGCTGCACAGTCAAGAGCACCGTCAAGTATCCTGAAGCACCAGACATCGGTGGGCATTCGTCTACCGAGCCCCTGGTCACTCTCAAGTGACCCAGACTCTGTCCCCTCTGCTTTCAGGTACTCCTCAACAAGAATCCACATTTGGATTCCAATGGACATTCTTCTCCCTTCCAGCAGCGGCTCTTCTTCGAAGCCCTCCATTGGGTTCGACAGCGGTTTCCGACGCCACTTCTCACCTATGCACCCGGCTTCCTTGGGTTAGGTAACTTGGGTACTTTGGTATCCACGGGTAGGGTGGCTCTCCAACCTTCTGTCTTCCATGGGGTTTCTTCGTAGTCCACTGGGAAGAGTCCTTAATCTCTAAAACTCCAACTGCGACTTTCACATAGAGTTGTACGGAGCACGTGGTTGTGTTCCCACACTGCACCCGTCCTCCGTGGGGTCCCCATCTACTCACCTTGGGTGGTTCCTTGGGGTCCCAGCAATTCTACTTCCTCTCGACATCGTCCTGACTCGAGTCGTAGTTCTTATACCACTTTCTTAGTATATGGTTTGGTCCCCCCCTTGGGCCCACTGTGTATTAGTGCTATTTACTGTCATTTCTTTGCTTAAGTATCGATTGCTTTGTGTCTATCTCCGTGTATGGGATACTGTAACGTACTAGATAGTGTTATATAATAAATACATATTTTTTATAACTATTGTGTGGTTCTCTTTTCATTTAATCTATACTATAAGATTGAATTCTGGTAAAACAAGCTGCTTTACACTCCTTCAAGACTTAGCCTGAAGGCTGCTCTCCACAGTGTCATAGTCGCCTCTGCAAACTAGGCCACATACACCGTTTCCTCCCTTGACTCCCCAGGGTACAGTGTGACCAGTCAAAGGCTTCTTGGGAGGTGGTAAGAAAATAAGAGTTCAGAGCTCAACAGGCAACCAACAAATACAATAAAATATTGTGCAGTCCAGTGCTTATCTCTTAGTTAAAAGAATGTACTTTAATGTCTTAGCAAAACAAAATACTACACAGAACAATTAGGGTTCTCAGCTACAGGGTTGTACTCCTATTTGAGATGTCCAGTAAGGCACTACACCCCTTCAGTAACCTCTCCCCACTTTCAAAGCTTCCTAGTGTCTACAACCCCTGCTGTATAGCACACGCTTAGACAAGGATAGGCACGGGTGCACTTCACTCAAATGTACTCCAATGTTTAGATGTGCAAAGCAGTTCAGTTCACTTTCACTGATTCAAGCTCTCCTAGTGAAAGTCTTAAGTTCGCTCTGCAGAATTCTTCTATTTCCTCAGTCTCTCATTCCACTCAGAGTTAGGCCTTGTGGTTACCTGTGTTATTGTAGATGAAGCTCTGATGGTGCAGTTTTGAAAATACAATACCTTGTAGCCATCAAGAACTATTATAAGGCCATTCAGAAGGAGAGAGCCCCTTACTTTGCTGATGAGATCAGAAATAGCAGTAACCCTGCTAAATGTATTTTCTCCCTGCTTAAAAATCTAAAATCTTCAGGGCAACCCAAAGCTTCCCCTCTCTCCTCTAATCGGCAATGCGAGGTCCTCGCCACCTTCTTTATCAAGAAGGTCATGAACATCTACAGGACTTTCCCGCCACACTGAGATCAGAATAGGCCCCTCCCCACGGCCCAGTGATAGTCCTAGACTCTCTGTCTTCCCGGCGCTCCCTCAAGAGGTGATGCGTACGATCTGCAATAAATTTAAATCAGGATCCCCAGCAGACCCCCTCAAACCGGATCAATTCCAGAAATTTTTACCTCGGCTTCTTTCTCCTTTCTGCAAACTCATCAATTTATCTATGTCCTCTGCGGTAGTCCCCATGGCCTGGAAACATGCCAAGGTGGTCCCTTTACTCAAAAAACCTACGCTGGATGCCTAAACCGGAGAACTTTCGCCCAATCTCTCTCCTCCCGTTGGTATCTAAGGCCACTGAATCCTACATCAATTCTGTTCTCACTATGTTCATCGAAGACAACAATCTGTTGGACCCTTCCCAAAATGGCTTCCACCCACGTCACAGCACTGAAACCACCCTTCTGGCTGTAACAGAACATCTAAGGTGCTCGCTAGATGTCGGACGTACCTCTGCTCTGATCCTACTGGATCTAAGCGCTGCATTCGACACAGTGTCCCACCAGATCCTGTTGCAGTGCTTGGAGGATATCGACATCGGTGGCCCTGCCCTGGGCTGGTTCACCTCCTTTCTATCGGAGAGAACCTTCCAAGTGTCTGTCCCCCCCTTCTGCTCCCAGTTGCACGCTGTCCGCCAAGGGGCTCCTCAGGGCTCGGCTTTGAGCCCTACTCTATTTAACATCTATATTCAACCCATAGCAGCAGTAGCCAGGAGCAGAGGATTAACTGTGGTATCCTATGCGGATGAAACACCGCTGGTGGTAGCACTATCAGATGATTCGGCACAGGATGTGCTCAAGTTTAAGGAAGATCTAACAGCTATCGCAGACTGGATGACCGCCAACTGCCTCCAACTTAAAACCAGTAAATCTGAGATCTTGTTGGTGGGTAAAGATACTCATCTGTGGAATGAGCATTGGTGGCCACCCACTCTGGGCCTCCCACCTGCCCCAAAGCAGTCAGTCAAAAATCTGTGAGTATGGGTGGATTCCGCCCTCACTTTTCAGGCTCAAACAAAAGCGGTAGCCGGGGTCTGTTTTGGGCTCTTACGTGATCTTAAACCATTGCTGGGATTTTTCGATCCCACCATCCGTCAGGTGATCATTCAGGCCACAATACTATCCAGGCTGGATTATGCCAGCTCCCTATATCTAGGGGCAAATAGAGCAGAGATTCTTTGCCTTCAAAGGGCACAAAATGCTGCGGTCCGGACACTTCTCAGCTTGCCGAGAACATGTTTAACCACCGACTCTATCCGCAGACTACATTGGCTCGCGGTGGAGAAACGTATCCAGTTCAAAACTCTCTGTATCGCCCATGGAATCATGAATCTCCAATCCCCTGAGATCCTTGCTAATTTCCTTATGCCCTACATACCCACCCGCCAGCTGCGCTCCAAGAGTCAACACCTGGCGGTCGTTCCCCGGGTTAGGAGAGTACGGGCAGGAGGGCCCTCCTTTTGTACCATCGCTACGAAGCTCTGGAATTCACTCCCAGTGAGCATTAGAAGTATCCCAAAACCACACACTATCATGTAGAGCCATAAAAACCTATCTTTTTCCTGCAAAATTGGTTTCTCTCTGCGTCTATGACAGTTGCATTCTAGTGCTGGGACGCCCCTTTGCTGGGGCAGCTGAGCGCTTTATAAACCTTATAACACATAACACAGGGCAGCCGTTCAGCAGTCCCACTCCTGCAGATGCAACTCTAGTACTACAAAGACCACTGCAGCGAACTCACTTGGAACTTGACCGCTAGGTCAGTTCAGCATTACTGGCTCACACAGCAGTACTTGTCTTCAGCAGTAGCAGTCTCCTAGTGTAGACAGATGATTAGATGTGCCAGGTGCAGCCAGTCATCAGCAGGTGGGTGACTTCAGCAGTTTTGACCTCCGAGCCGTTCAGGGCTTTCATGTCAACAACAAGGAAGGATACCCAACTTCAACATCTGTCGCACCAATCTCTTAGGCACAAAGTAGAATGCCGATAACACAACGATGCTTGGCACTTCAAAGACTTGGTGCAGTTCACTGCAAGAGCTGCTCAGGGAGACCAAGGGACCCCTTCACACACAGAGTGCTCCATTTGCTCCCTTTTGGTCATCTGCTTCCTCTTTTTATTCCTGAAACTAGAAACTCGCTGGGCTTCTACTCCTGGACAGTCTCTACTCCAGCAGCGACAGGCACACTCCTTCCCTTTCTCAGCAGGCAAACAGGCTTACAGGCTCTAGGCAGACCTTCAGAGCCTTCAGCAGAAACGGCAACCCATCACCTCTGAGAGACTGACTGTCATGCAGACATCAACCCTGGTCACACAGCAGTCCTTTGACTATTTTGATGAGCACTCCCTTCCTTGGAACTGTAACAAATTGAGGACGTTTGAATCCCACTTTTTTTTACTCATTTTCCAAACATGGGATGTGGATCAACTGTCTAAGGTTTCAGAACCGGTTTTAGTTTGTTCTCTTCTAAATGTTATTTTCTGGTTGCTCCTCTGACATAGACTTTGTGCACAGTGATGGCAAACACAACAGATAGCAATGATGATGGCTCCAAGCAGGAGTATCCAAAACAAGGGCACAATGAAGTGTGAGATCTGTACACCTGGCTGTCTTCAGTCTTCCTGCAGCAATACTCAGTGACAGACACATGGAAAGTCCTTGCCTAGAAACGTCCTCACCATAAATAACCAAAACTAGAGTCCCAACCCTCTTCCCTACTATCTGCCAAATGGCAGTTCCCAAGAAGAACTAATCAGCAGCTTTTGGCTATCTAGGCCCTCAATGGATGTCCAACTGTAGCCCTGTCTCTATCCTCCCTCACTTCAGTGTCTGGGTCTCCATCCTCCTGCCAGAAGAATGCACTCAGAATTCTTCCACTGTCTGGTGAAGCTATATCCAACCTCCAGCTTAAGCAGGGCTAAAACAGGGGCCATCCAAAATGGATCCCACTCAGCCCACTACTCAGATTGTCAACACACACAGAGACATACTTCCGTGCATGAGCAGCATATGCACCTCATATATGCACACACTCGACATGCATAGGAAATGTCAGCGCCAGGCTCTGGGGTTCACCTAACATTGAAACCTTACATAAGAAGGGTCAGTTGTCCACACTCTCTGACACACAGAAAACTCACTGGTCACACTAATAATAAACAAAAACTAGGTACACTGCCCCTTTTAGTGACTTACCCAGGGCATGTACAGTAGTCAACGACCTGCTAGGAGGGTACTCTTTCTGCACCCCTTCAGGTCCCAAAACAGGTTCTGGGCCACGCATTACTAAGCGACAGGCTCAGACTCTGTGCGCATGCTAGATTACTATGATGCCAGGGCCAAACGGAAAGTTAGGATACCAGTTTCACATGCAGTCAGGCACTCAAGGCATGGGTATACACCAGTTTACATGCAGGGAACATTTCTATCCCATCAGCCTGTAAGCATGCTATAAATTTCATTGTTCATAATTCACATATAACAATGAAGAATTGAAGGAGAGACAAGGCATATTAAAAGGAGAATGCTTTGTGGTCAATGGATTCCTCCAATCCCACTCATTATGAACCAGCTCTCATGGCTATCCATACTGAGAGAACCACCTTGCTTTCAGAAAAATGCCTACATTTTTATGTTCAGTGATCAACTCCTATAAGGGCATTACAGTGGTTGTGTTACACTAACATATTTATTTACTCCGTTCAATGAAGTTGAGGCTATCACTTCATTTAAATGCGTGCTTGAAACTACATGAGCTGGGCACACTGTTCAAAATGCCAAATATTCAGCCCTTTCACAAATCCAGCCTCAGAGTTCTCGTATCTGCACCTCATGCATAGGAAAGGAGTCTTCCCACAGTACACAGGTTTTAAAGTGTATTCCTATTAAGGACATGTAGTGCCACATCTCTACCAACTACTACCTCAGAGCCTGTGCATTCTAATAGGGGAATGAAGAGAAAGAGGGCTAAGGAAGACTTTTCTGTGACTGATACGGAGGGTCCTAGCCTCAGTGTGCCACTATTTCTATTTTGCATTGTCTTTTATTTGTATGTTATCCTAGGATAACAAATATATTGAGGATGTACAGAGTTGTGTTAGACTGACTAACTCATTCTGAATAGAAGGGTTCAATTTTTTCTGTAATTTACTCTGTATGAGCTCATTACTAATCAGTAGCACCATTTTAAATCTATTTGTTTTCCAGTAAATTTAATTAATTTCTCACTCATTTAATTTCTTCAACAGATTGTTTTTCCATGAGCATTTCACTTTTTTATTTTATAGTCTCACCTTTTCAGTTTTATTATACTATGAACATAGAGGGCACATTGTAAAAAAAAAAAAAGCATGGTGGAGTTGAAGGAATGAAGGATTAACAAGTAAATGTTGTCATGAATCACAAAAGGAGGGTCAGAGAAAATACAATTGCATATCCTCCGAAATACAACATGCTAACACAAAAAGTTGCAATGGTAAAGTTTGTTACACCTTATTCAGGTATAAACCCGAACCGTCGGTAAAGGCTGTAAGGCTCTTTTTAGGCTAACACTTGAACAATGACAAACCTAGATATGCCATACATACTGAATGAGAAAGCCTCACCCACATCTTTTGGCATGCTTCATCCTTGGCAACCTCATCCCACTCTGGTAAGATGATACTACCAGAATGGACCCAACCCCAATTAGAGGGAGTTCCTTATAAGAAGTGTAAAGAAGAGATCCAGATGAATTAAAAATACCTTGAGGTAAACCTGAGTGTCCACGTTTACCCTGCCAAATCTTACCTGGCAATACCAGAGCACGTCTTTTTCAGACATAGGTAGGGGAAGAAAAAGAGGAAAAAAAAGAGATCAAAGTGCCACCTAGCAAAACACAGATACACTACAGGGGATGTCCCCCCCAGAAAGAGCCAAACCTTGGAACAAGCAAATCCTAGCCACCACACCAAACATCACCCTAGGTGGGAAAGTCCTCACTGATGCACAAAATAGTGTGCTAAACAAAGGGCTAGGTTTTGTACCCACACCTAAGGAGAATCTATTTAGATTGAAAACAGAAATATCTGAGTTTCTACAGAAAAGTAGACTGAGAGTCTTTTTTTATCAGAGGAGAAATTATCCATAACATTGAGACCAAAGTCTACGTTCAACTCCCTCCGTTTGAAATGTCACATGAGGTACTCGCCTTCGAGCAGGCGGTCAACTGTGAAGTATACTTTAAATAGCCAAGTGAAATGTGTGCCATAAACATTTTGGGACATTCGTTCCACGGTTATGCACAAACAAATGTCATTAGTGAAAATCAGACATTTTGGGACCACCATTATAACTTTTGATCTGTTTGAAGAATCTGCACCAAGTTAGGCACACTAAATGATTTCCCACCGATCGCCTGTTCCCGCAACTTTGATGTATTGTTATTAAGGGTACAAAATGTGATAGATATCTATAAATAGCATACGATACCAGATTAAGAAAGCCATGATGCAGCCTGTTCCGATATGCCTCAATGTCAAAATTTGGTGAGTAATCCAATGATATTGTGGCCCCTAGTGGTAAGAGGAGAAAGAAAATAATGAGTTCCACACATAAAAATAAAAGCACAGTACTTTTTTAAGGTGCAAACATGTACATGCAGGCTTTAAAATAGACAGTAAACAGGGATCCACACTAAGAGGAAAGAAGGTCTAAGTATTTCTATACTGCTATGATTCCCTGAAGAACTGAATTGAAGTAGCTTGAGTCCCAGGAGACTACTGCACGTCCCAAACATATTTTATACAAAAGCCAGTCTTATACCTCTTTCTATTTGTCAGACATGGATGCAAATTAGTGGTCTGTGGTACCGGAGATATAAATTTAAACAATTTGCAAGAAACAACGAAGCGCCATTCAGAATCAATGTTCAGGGTAGACTCGGAACTAGGTGCAATTTCTGGCTAATCGTGATGAGGGGGTTGAGGTATGATGGAGCAGGGTTTTGAGAAAATAAAACCTGTCCAAATTAATTCCTCGGTAACAATTACTAACAGAGTGTGGTGAAAATAACATGCAAAAACATGAAAATATGGGGAAATGCTTCTGCGCATGCGTGCATTAATACGTGGACTAATGCATGAAAGACTAGGCCACATTCGCGTTTTGCTTAAAAAATAATAATAATGCTGCTTTTTGCACATTAATGCTTTGATTAGACAAATAACGTGGGATAGTGCAAATGGTGGGTGGTAAAACAGTGAGAATAATATTTCATGAAATTAATGTGTGTGTTTTATTCATCGTAGAGAAGCTTGCAAATGGGCTTACATCGTTGCATGACGAGTTGAGGGTTAAAAGAGGAAAATATTAAATAAACCGAAAATTCAGCTTCTGAGAGAAAGAATGGAGAAGGCTAAAGTTGATAACCTTTAAAAACTCCTGTGTGTCTGCCAAGTAACGGAAGGATGGCCGTGAGACCAAGTGCAAATGTACAAACTTCTTCCGCGGAAGTTGCAGAAGCGGACAAAGAAAATGTAGAGTTTTGAAACATGTTACAAGTCGAAGGAAGTGTGTATTCATGAAATGTGGATTACGTATTATAAGAAATGTAAAACAAAGAATACTGTGAAAATATGGACGTGACTATGGTGGTGTGATAGAACACCCCCTGAACTGACCAATGAAAGACTAAGATTCTGGAAATGTTGCTACAATGGTGGGTTGGACATGTAGGTTTTTAGAGTATAACTGGGGTGCCTGGGGGGGTGGTCGGCGCGCGTGTCTTCGAAGAAGCTAGAGAGAGGGAGATCGTCGGTTTGCTGTATTTAGATTGAGGCCTACGTATATCCTGTTCTACTCTTTGTTCCCTGATCCTTCTTGGGGAACCCCCATCTATTCCCATGGCCAGGGGGTAGATTTTCTACTATAATATTGGGTTAGTATAGCTAGATGATCAGTACTTTGCATTTCTCATTTGCAAATGTATTTTGTCTCTGAAACTTATGTCTCTTCACCTATCCACTCCTTCATTGCATTCTGTTCATTAATGATTTGAGTTTGACGCTTTTTGCCTGCATAAATGTTCTCTCTCTGTGATTTATACATTGTTTGCCTTGTAAAACTGTACCTGATGAGCATTTACTTTCACATTATTTGCGATAAATATTATTAACTTAAAACTGAGTTTGTGATTTATTAGTAGGTAAAATAAATAGTTAAACTAATTATTACCATCAACTTCTCAACTTTGGGTCCATCGACCAGAGCAAAGCGAGTTGATACAGGTTCGTACATGTATCTAGAGTGATAGGAATGAGCCTGTATTATGAAACACAGATTTAACTAAAACTAGAATCAGCGCAACAGGGATTCATGTGTCGCGTGTATGAGAATGGGCCAGTGTTTGTGTTTATTGATTATCGATCCCTGATTGGCGCTGGATCAGTTTCTGGTAGCAGAGGACGGTTAATTATTGATTAGTTTGGTAATGATTATTGATTATTTGTTCCTTAACATGAAAAGTTAGTATTTTGTTCTATGTTGTCTAGAAGTGCGGGTACGGAGTTACCTGAGATCCCGGGATAATGTTATTAGCCTGAAGTAGGCAGAAGAAGAGTGTGGATAAAGTATCACACTGGAGAAGTACTTTGTCTGTTGTCGTAATACTCAACGGCGAGAGGCTGTTCGTGTTATATTAAGGACTATTTCGTTTGAGAGTAGATTTTTGTGTGAAATAGCGAAGGGTCCACTTCCGAAACTCTGGCCTTACATCCCCAAAGGAGTACCAAGACCTCTTTCCATGTGAAAGTTCTCTTCCGAAACTTTGGCTAGTATCCCTAGAGGAGTACCAAGTCCTCCTGTAGCTTGTTTGGGTGTAGAATAGCGCTGGTCGTTATTTTACTCGAAGTGAAAGGATCTTTCTTTTGAAGTAAAAACTATCTTTTTATTTAGTGGAACAGACAAGGTAGCATTGTTTTATGTTTGTTTTCTAACAAGTTTTGTTGAGAAAAGTATAGAAAAACATTGTCGTATTCTTTTGTAAAGGGAGGGTCAGTAGTTGGGGTAATACTGACGTCACAAAAAGTCGCGCTGGCATTGGTCAGACAGCTGGCGTTTAGAGTGCGTGCGGTGAATGGTTGGTTACTGTGAGCTGCGCTGGTATTGGTCAAGGTACTGATTAAGTAGGAGTGTTCTGATTGATTGGTTGGTGGGAGTCGCGCTGGTATTGGACGGTTGTTAGCAAATAGAATAAACAAGAAGTATGAAGAGTTTGTTGTTTGTTTATTGAATTAACGTGAAGAATTAGGAAAAATGAAGCTGATTAATAAGATAAAGGGTTTCTTTAAAAGGACAAACCAATAGTTACTAGAGAGGGAATTCTTATTCCACCACCAAGAACGCCTGCTTCTTTTATGATGTTGGAATGTGGTTACCATACGTGTACTTGGTTAGAGAATTGGATGAAATACACAGAAGATGATGGTGTTTTAGCTTTTCCGGAGCATGGTACATTTAATGTAGGGATTCTACAGAATCTGAGAGAACGAATGAATTCTCTAGAACCTAGACCTACTCAGTATGAAGCACTTGAGGAATGGGAATATGAGGCACATGAGCGAGAGAAGTATAGGGGTGAAGAAGATACAGAAATATTATGACTAGATATCCTTTTGAAAGTCGGGGAGAAAGAATGAAAAGATGGAGGAGAGCGGTTGTGACAGAGGGTTTGTATTCAGTTTTAGTTGCTGAAGAAGCAACTGGAGGCAAATGTAAAGAGAAGAAGAAAAATGTAGAGACCTCAAGGATAGATTTTGACCCGAGTGATTCTGATGATGAGTTGTTGGATGATATTTTGACAAAAAGACCTCCACCCTATCAAGAAAAATCAAGTGAAGCAGTCTCAAATGCACCATTAATGGGAACCCCACTAATTCCACAGGTTCCACAAGTCCTGGTAGTTACTAGAGTAGTACAAGAGAGTGAAATGGATATGCTGAATAGGGCAAGAGAGGAGTTGACTCAGAAAATTAATCAGTTGAATCTGAATGCGGAAGCATTAACAGTGCAAGTAACAATTGGTCCTATAGTCCATTGTATGGAGAGAAACAGAATATATCAAGAGCACATGCGTTGACAGTTTCAATGAATAGAGACAGGAATAAAGTGGTGACAATAGTTGATCAGGCTGAACAAGCTGAAGCAAGTACTTCATTAATTGATCTGCCAGTTTGTGAGATGTTAACTGAAACCCCTAAGAGAAGTGCGCAGGTAGATCCGAGGAGATTAGTGCAGAATGTTACTCCAGTAACAGGAAGTTCAATAGGACCTTCACCAGATGAGTTAGATGACTGGATAAGGGGAATGGAAAAGCGCAAACCTCAACCACAGAGTATAGATGTGAGTAAACAGAGTGGATTTGGAGGAAATGATTATTGGTACAATAAGCCCAGATAGGTTGAGTAATTATCAAGATGAAGAGTTGTTATTTCTGTGCAAAAATATTACTTGGAAAGTGAGAAATCTTCATGAAAAGTTGACAGAGGCTGCTTGTGAATATGTAGTAGACATAGAAAAGTCAAAAGTGTTACAGAAAACATATAGACTGGATTTTACTGAAAAGGATTTAGAGTGTTTGAAGGAGTCTGGCAAAAGGTTGCAAATAAAAGAATTGATGAATATCTTGAAGAAATGGGGTGATGTAGAACGGTGGAAAGGAAGATGGGCGAAAAAGAAAGAAGAAATGGCTGCCAATAAAAATGCGTCTTTATTTCCACTAAGAGAGTCAGAACAGGCTGAAAGGGTGTGTCCGATGAGAGAAGTTCCAGGTGGTGGATATTTTCATGTTCCTTGGACGAGACAGGATATATTATCCTTTATTAATGACTTCCCTAGGTTGAGAGAAAAGCCAGTTGAATGGTATAAACAGGTAGAGAGGTTTGTGAAGGTTTCAAAGGTTCTGTTGAAGGAACTAGATGGTTTATTTGAAATTGTTGTTCCAGCAGATTTATGGACAGAGTGTAAGATTGCTGTTGATTGGCCTAAAGAAGAATATCCTAGAGATGCGAAAACAGGTGCACCTTCAGATGAGGTGATGAAGAAATACCATCAGGTAATTACTTACCTGAAAGGAAAAATTTCCCCAAAAGAAACAGATTGGGTTAAAATAGACAGAACGACTCAAGAACCAAAGGAATCGGTACATGCTTATTATAAAAGGTTGTTACAGGTGTTCAAACAGTACAGTGGGTTTGAGAACATTGGAGATAAAGATATGGGACATTTTGTGTATCGTTTTGTATTTGGATTAAAACCAGAAATTAGTAATATGATTCAGCAACATTTGATTTGTTGGCAGAGTAAAACGATTGATGAGATATTGAGGTATGCAAAATATTGTAGTGATGATATTGAATCGAGGCATAAAAAGCTAAAGGAGAAAATGATGTGGGCACAGGTGAAAGTGGCAGAACAGCAAGAAGTAAGTAGTAGTTCTCAGACAAATTTTCAGATGAAAGGTCAAAATCAGAATGGCCAAGTACCTAGCGGTGGTAGAGGTAAAATGAATATTGATGAAAAAGAAATTTCCTTGTCATGCGTGCGGAAAGGTCGGACATTGGAAGAATGAGTGTAGATCTGTTCAAAAGAATAAAAGGATGAATCAAAATTTAAATCCACAGATGCAGAATGAGGTGGTTGTGAAACAACAACAACAGCAACAGCAGCAGGTAGTTACTCCACAGTTACAGGTACCACAAGCTCCAATGCCAAATAATGTGAATGCTCAAGTGCAGGGATACAGTGCGAACACTGGGTTTCACGCAGGAGAACAAATTGGTAAGAATCAAAATGTGCAAATGGTTTCGCAATACTTGTTGCAGTGCAATGAGAGTGATTCAGACTCATCTCAATGACGGTGCCTGAGGGGGAGGAGGAGTGTGTGCTTGGCGCAACTCTAGAGGTAGACCAGTCAGGTCCATTTGTTGATGGAAAAGTGGAAGGTAATGATATTTCATTCCTAGTGGACACTGGTGCTACCCGTTCTACTGTGAGAGCAGCAGAAATTCCAAACCTACCCCTCTCAGGAGAAACTATCCAAGTTGTAGGAGTCTCCAATAAGCAAATCAGAACCCCAATAACAAAGCCAATAGAAGTTCATATTGGAAGATTCAGAGACATGCATCGGTTCGTGGTATGTGATACGAGTCCGGTGAATCTGTTAGTGAGAGACTTGCTGTGCAAAATGAATTGCACTATCTATTGTACACCAGATGGTATGGCTTTCCAAACACCAGATGAGTATGTTGCGTTTAAAATGATGTTAGCGAAGCAAGGGACAGAAGTGGATGAATTGTTTTCACTTCTTACAGAAGAAGATTTCCCAGCAGAACTGAGAAATACAGTGAGATCTGATGTATGGAATTTCTCAGGGAAAGAGATTGGTTTGATGAAAGGTGTGGATCCTATTCAGGTTGCGGTGAAATCGGGTGCAACATTCCCAAACACACCGCAATATAAAATGAGTCCCGAGATAACAGCAGGAGTTATTCCTGTGATTGATCAAATGATTGAACAAGGTATTTTGAGAGAAATATTAAGCAGTCCTTGTAATTCGCCTACTACGGGAATTAAAAAGCCAAGCGGAAAATATAGGATAGTACAAGATTTACATAAAATCAATAAGATTGTAGTACCCTGTTGTCCAATAGTGCCAAATCCAGCATTAATTCTTTATCAAATTCCCTGTGATGCAGAATGGTACACAGTAATTGATCTGTGTCAAGCATTTTTCTCGATTCCTTTACATCCGGATAGTCAGTATTTGTTCGCTTTCCGGTTCAGAGAACGTGTTTTGACATGGTGCCGAGTTCCTCAAGGGTACACGGAGAGTCCATCGATTTTTAATCAGATTTTGAAAAAATGTTTGGAGACATTGATTATGCCAGAAAAATCAGTTTTGGTTCAGTACATTGATGACCTACTGGTGGCGTCAAAAACACGAGAGGCATGTGTGACAGATACAATTGCCTTACTGAACCATTTGGCAGAGGGTGGACATAGTGTCACCAGCAAAATTACAATTTTGTAAACAGGATGTCCAATATTTGGGACATAAAATAGAGAAAGGAGTTAGGAAAGTGACACCAGAACGGATCAGTGTGATTCAACAAATGAGTCCTCATAAAACTCAGAAGGAAGTGCGAATGTTCTTGGGAATGGTTGGATAATGCAGACAGTGGATCAGTGGCTTTTCACAGATTGCAAAGCTTTTACAGAGGTTGACACACAAGGATGTGACTGATCCGATTGAATTAGATGATGAAAGCATGAAAGCTTTTATTGAGCTACGAGACAGTCTTTGTCGAGCACCTGCGTTGGGAATGCCAGATTATACAAAGGACTTTGCATTATACTGTTGTGAGAGAGATGGGTGTGCACTTTCAGTTTTGACTCAGAGACACGGAATGGCACGATGACCTGGCAGGACAACCTGTGTCATATTTTTCTGCTACTTTAGATTCAGTGGCTGCAGCGCTACCAAGTTGTTTGAAAGCAGTAGCTGCTACTTGTGTGAGTTTGGAACAGAGTGAAGCGATTGTGATGGGACATCCAGTTAAAGTATATGTGCCACACTCAGTTGAGATTCTTTTGACAAGAACACGTACACAGCTCATGACTTATAGTCGGCTGACTAGGTATGAAAGAGTAATTTTGGGTGCTGAAAATGTGACTGTGGTGAGATGTACAACAATAAATCCAGCAACTTTGTTGCCTAGTCCATTTTGTGAGGAAGTAAGAGAGGAAGCAGATCACGATTGTTTGGATGTGATGGAATTGTGCACAAAACCAAGGCCAGATATAAGGGATACTCCGTTAGAGGAATCCGATAGTGTGATGTTTGTTGATGGATCTTGTCTGAGAAATGAAAAAGGCGTATTGAGTTCTGCCTATGCGGTATGTACAGTGGCTGCGGTTCTGGAAGCATCCTGTCTAAAAGGGGTAAACTCTGCACAAATTGCTGAACTAATAGCATTGATTAGAGCATGCAAAATTGGCAAAAATTTGAGAATAACCATATTTACTGACAGTCAATATGGTTTTGGGGTAGTTCATGATTTCGGACAGTTATGGAGGCAAAGGGGATTTCTGACTTCTTCAGGTTCTCCGATTAGAAATGGTAAAAATGTGAAAGATTTATTGGATGCTTTGCAATTGCCCAAGAAAATTGCGGTGGTCAAATGTTCTGCACATAAGCCAGGAAATTAATATGTGACGAGCGGTAACAGATACGCTGATCAAGTAGCGCATTTCTGTGCACAAAATTCAATTGCAATAAACAGAGGGGTGGAAAAGAAAAATACTAATTGCCACCTGATGTTTTCTTCATGGGAAACTTGGGACGAGATTAGACAGTTACAAGAGGAGGCAAGTGATGAGAAAAAGGAAATATGGAAAAAATCAGGCTGCAAGAAGAGAGCAGAAGATGAAGTTTGGGTGTACATAGACGAGAGACCAGTTATGCCAGATTCTTTACTATCCCAGATGGCAAGGGTGTATCATGGAATTGCACATGTCGGAAGAGACGCAATGATCAGGCTCTTCAAGCAGTCATGGTACAACCCAAAGTTCAGGGTCATTGCAGAGAGTCTATGCCAGAGGTGTATTACCTGTCAGCAGCAAAATCCAGACAGAAAAACAGTTGAGAGTTGGGGATCAATAGGAAAGGCAGCAGGACCATTTACGAGACTCCAGCTCGATTTCATCGAGCTTCCCCCATTTAATGGACTAAAATATGTGTTAATTGTTGTTTGTTTGTTTTCTCGTTGGGTAGATGCCTATCCAACAAGAAGGAATGATTGCCTTACAGTTGCGAAGTTGCTTTTAAGAGAATTAATTCCAAGATTTGGTTTTCCAGTCACTTTAGAGACAGATAGGGGATCTCATTTTAATAATGAGATAATTCGGATGATTTGTACAGCATTACAAATTGAGCAAAGGCTGCATTGTGCCTATCGACCAGAAGCATCTGGAGTGGTCGAGCAAATTAATGGCACTATAAAATCTAGACTGGGAAAAGTGTGTGCATCTACAACACTGAAATGGCCTGATGCTTTACCCCTGGTATTGATAAGTCTTAGAAGCATTCCTGATAAAAAGACTGCATTGAGTCCTCACGAAGTACTTATGGGAAGAGCGATGAGACAAGCGATTGTACCAGCAAACAAACTGATGAATATTTCTGATGATCTGGTGCTTGATTATTGCAAAGGATTGGCTGATCTGCTGCGTTCTGTGTCTCATCAGGTTGGAGAAATTGCAACCACAACACAGCCGGATCAAGCACATGATCTGAGTCCAGGAGAGTGGGTTCTTGTCAAGAAACACGTGAGGAAGTCGTGTTTAGAACCCAGATGGCATGGACCGTATCAGATTATTTTGGTGACGACAACAGCAGTGAAGTGTGGTGGTTTGCCAAACTGGATTCACGCAAGCCATACCAGAAGAGTCCCAAGTCCACTTGAAAGAGAAGGTGAGCAGCAACTGGTGAATGAAAAAAAGAAACCAGAAGCTGGAGGTTGTGAAGCTAAAGAATCTAGAGTGACAGATTCTGACAAGCCTATTGATGATGAACAACCAAGCACAAGTCAAGTAGAGTGGGCACCAGCTACTGGGTCTCGTAAGACTGCTGTGAAGAAAGAAAAAGAGGAAGTTACTGAAAAACAAGAACAAGTTCATCAAAGAAAAGGACTAAACAAAAGAACTTGTGAACAAGAAAGAAAAGGTGAAGAAGTAGTTCAAGCAAAGAGAACAAAAAAGGGTGACAATTGGCCAAGTGGAGTGAAAAAACTAAAATACACTCTTGAAAAGAGGAAACCAGAGCAAATAAATGAAGTATTGAGTCAAACTGAACAAGAGGAATCAGAAGAAGAATTAGTACGAAGGACAAAGAGAATATACCAAACAAGAAATACACAGCTCCTGAATGGACATATGTGATATTGGAAGAAATTGAAAGTACAGACCAAATAAGAGGAGAAGTTGGTACTGGTACTGAGCAAATTGATGAAAGCAAATTAAGACCTTAAAAGAGAACAGTGAAAAATTAAGGTGCAACAAAAAATCAGTGAAAATAATTGGAAAAATCCAGAAGATTTAAAGAAAACTCTTAAAAAAATTAAAAAAATAAAAAGAGGGGTAAAGTAGAAAGCTTTGAAGTAGTGTGGGATACACTATTTTCCTGTGGTTTTTGGACAATTTTTAGAAAATTGTTATGTTTTTTTCTTAGTTTTTCTTAGATTTTATTTTTTATAGTATACAAAATGGCAGAAGATATAGTGACTGGACATCGAGAACCTAGTTTCAAACGTAGATGTATTAAAGCTTGCTTATGTAGCGCCTCGCTATTAATGTTGATGTGGTTAATGCTAACTGTCCTTGTACCTGTTCTAATGTTAACTAATAATAAGAATAATACTAATAATGTGATAAGTGAGAGGATGGATCCTGTTACTAAAGAAACTTCTAAAACTAACAATGATCAGGCTGATGATAGCATGTATCATCATGATAAATCAATTAGTGAATTCTCGTTAAACGTCTTTACGAAATTACTCTATGAATATGTGGACATAATGGACGTGAGAGATTGTTATGTGCGCATGCAATTACCTTCGTCTGTCTCAGAGGGGGTGACTTATCACCTTCCTTTAACATATGGTGTATCATGTAGTGTACTAACTAGCCTTTTTTACGTGACGGGAAAGTTGGAGTACTATTATTCAAACATGGATTTAGTATTTTCAGAAATTCCTGTTAGAAAAGATATGAATAAGGTGTATAGTAGTAGAAATGCGGGATATATGGGAGAATTCTTTCATATCACAAAAACAATAGATACAGTATATGCTCATAGAAATAATCTTACTTGTAGTCTGCGGGCTGAAGAAAAAGATTTCATTAACATGGTAGAGGATAGAAGACAGGAGTTCCAAAGAAAAGCTGCTGAACAGGAGTCACATGTACCATCATGGGCTTTTAGAGAGGGAAATTATAAGAAAGGCAAGACTTACGCTGCAATGTTTCTGGATTGGTATCATAAAGGGAAACTTTGCTTACTTAGACTAAAAACTGATTATAATAATTATTTCATTGGTACTAGTGAATGTGAACACACTTTTTTGATAACTGGTGGATGGGGATTGAAAGGTGGAACTGATCCTGTATTTCCGGGAGTTTATTATGTGTGCGGTAAGAATGCCTATTATAGGTTGCCTGCACAATGGTATGGTAGTTGTTATTTTGGGATTGTATTTCCCAAAGTTTACCACGTAGATATAAATAATAAAATCAATGAAATAAAGCATGGACTAACACGTAAAAGGAGAGCAAGCTTTTCAGAAATAATTGGTGATATTTTTGGTGCACTGATACCCTCAGATGGAGTAGTTCTAAATTCGCATAAAATTCGGAAATTATCCACAGTGGTTGATCGTTTATCAACAGACACTGCTGGTGGGTTCTTAATGATTGACACGGAAATGGTTGCAATTAGATCAATGGTTTTGCAAAATCGACTTGCCCTTGATATTTTATTGACAAAAGAGGGCGGAGTCTGTGGCATGTTGAAAATTCAACACTGCTGTACTTGTATTCCTGACAAAAGTAAAAGTCTTGAGGAGTATATAAAGAATATTACGAAACTACGTGAAGATTTGACCCAACTGGAGGTTGATGGTGTTTGGGAGAAACTTGGTAAGAGTTTTTCCTCTGTAGGTAAATGGTTTTCCACATTTGGAAGTAGTTTATTAGGAAAAATACTAATACCAATTATTTCAATAGCAGTAGTGACTTTATTAATAATGATGGCATATAAATGTTGCAAGTGTAGATGTGGAAAGAAGGAGATGATAGAAACAGATAGAAAACGTAGAGCTAGGAAAAGAAAACGAGAAGAAATAGAATTAGAGGATATAAAAGGAAATTATTATGAAATGATGAAAGACTTAGATGAGAAAATGGCAAAACGAGAAAAGAGTGCAATCCTTTAGATAAAAATTAAGGTGGTAATTAGTATGATGGGAATTTTTGTGATGGCTCAAAAATGCCATCAAAGGGGAATTGATGGAGCAGGGTTTTGAGAAAATAAAACCTGCACGGATTAATTCCTCGGTAACAATTACTAACAGAGTGCGGTGAAAATAACATGCAAAAACATGAAAATATGGGGAAATGCTTCTGCGCATGCGTGCATTAATACGTGGACTAATGCATGAAAGACTAGGCCACATTCGCGTTTTGCTTAAAAAATAATAATAATGCTGCTTTTTGCACATTAATGCTTTGATTAGACAAATAACGTGGGATAGTGCAAATGGTGGGTGGTAAAACAGTGAGAATAATATTTCATGAAATTAATAATGTGTGTGTTTTATTCATCGTAGAGATGCTTGCAAATGGGCTTACATCGTTGCATGACGAGTTGAGGGTTAAAAGAGCAAAGTATTAAATAAACCAAAAATTCAGCTTCTGAGAGAAAGAATGGAGAAGGCTAAAGTTGATAACCTTCAAAAACTCCTGTGTGTCTACCAAGTAACGGAAGGATGGCCGTGAGACCAAGTGCAAATGTACAAACTTCTTCCGCGGAAGTTGCAGAAGCGGACAAAGAAAATGTAGAGTTTTGAAACATGTTACAAGTCGAAGGAAGCGTGTATTCATGAAATGTGAATTACGTATTATAAGAAATGTAAAACAAAGAATACTCTGAAAATATGGACGTGACTATGGTGGTGTGATAGAATACCCCCTGAACTGACCAATGAGAGACTAAGATTCTGGAAATGTTGCCACAATGGTGGGTTGGACATGTAGGTTTTTAGAGTATAACTGGGGTGCCTGGGGGGTGGTCGGAGCGCGTGTCTTCAAAGAAGCTAGAGAGAGGGAGATCGTCGCTGTCCGTCGGTTTGCTGTATTCAGATTGAGGCCTATCTATACCCTGTTCCTGTCCTACTCTTTGTTCCCTGATCCTTCTTGGGGAACCCCCATCTATTCCCATGGCCAGGGGGTAGATTTTCTACTATAATATTGGGTTAGTATAGCTAGATGATCAGTACTTTGCATTTCTCATTTGCAAATGTATTTTGTCTCTGAAACTTATGTCTCTTCACCTATCCACTCCTTCATTGCATTCTGTTCATTAATGATTTGAGTTTGACGCTTTTTGCCTGCATAAATGTTCTCTCTCTGTGATTTATACATTGTTTGCCTTGTAAAACTGTACCTGATGAGCATTTACTTTCACATTATTTGCGATAAATATTATTAACTTAACCCTGAGTTTGTGATTTATTAGTAGGTAAAATAAATAGTTAGAACTAATTATTACCATCAACTTCTCAACTTTGGGTCCATCGACCAGAGGAAAGAGAGTTGATACAGGTTCGGATATGTATCTAGAGTGATAGGAATGAGCCTGTATTATGAAACACTGATTTAACTAAAACTAGAAACAGCGCAACAGGGATTCATGTGTCGGGTATATGAGAATGGGCCAGTGTTTGTGTTTATTGATTATCGATCCCTGATTGGCGCTGGATCAGGTACGAGGAAGTGGAGGGTCTAGGAGTCATGTAAGGCTAGCAGCTCACTCCAGTCAAAGAGTTATCTTGGGACTTTGTTACTTTCCTGGTTCTCAAAATCCTTCAGTGGGGTAGGACAGGCTGCTAAAGTCAGTAACGGTTCCTCAAAGACAGATACATCATTATTGAGCTTCGGCTGATGCCTTCATTTTTAGTGCCAAATGAACAAAGTCAGTCTTTGTAGCCACTGATGAAGTTTCACCTCTGGGCAGGGTTGCCACCTGACTTGTTTTCTACTGGCTCTGCAGGCAGCAGGAGCTTAATTTGGCTGGCTTGAGCTATCGCCCTAAATTAAATCATGTTGAATTATTGGAGGGACATACCCTTATTTTCAAGTTTTGTGGAACCATTGACACGCACAGATGGCAGACAACACATAATCCTGCACATTATCAGTGATCTAATTCAGGATTATTTCCAGGATTTGTACAACCGCGGGTGGACAGACCAATCTGGCCTCGTAGACTTTGCTATAGTATATGAGGAGGAGACTCATCCAGAATAAGATAAAGCCAGATTAGAAAGTTTGATTTCCCCATATTGTTTCACCATAGGATAAGGTGTTGATCGTGTGGTCCTGATGAAGGTGGCTTGATAAGATCTGTTTCCACCAAAACGTGCGTTGACTGTATGTTTGGGAAACTCCAGTTCACAACAACAAAAGAAATTGGAGAACTTTCCCAATTGTAATTCAAGGTGTATGTGGCATAAGGCTTGGGGATGAATGAGTGTTGAAGTTAGAATGTGCTTGTTTGGTCATTGAAGTAGAGAGTGAATTGAGTTATGGGGGATGGACAAAAATCTATTGGTGTAGATCAAAATGAGATTAACAATGTAAAAAGTGTGTATGATAATATGTGTTTTGGTTTTGTATATATGTAACTCTGAAAAATATTTTAAAAAACGTTTCTGTTAAGAAATCTGTATGTATATGGCTAATATGATTACAAATGTTGTTGAGTAATGTGGTAGGAGCACCATTGAGATAAAAATGAGCAAAAAATGAAAAAAATACATCGGGGCCTTTGCAGACTCTTAAAACAAAAAACAAATGGCTTGCTTTTTTCTATTGGAAAGGTGTCAACCCTACCTCTGGGATGAAATCCTCACCTTATGTTTGGACTTATCTGCTTTTCAAAATTATCCAACGGGACAAGGTTGAATGTTGTAGCTGGACATTGGTCTATGCAGTCACAAACCTTTACTTCGAGGTGCCCTGAAGAACTTTTCTTTAAGGCAAAAAGCTTTGAATGGGATAAACCTTGAAACGTTGCCTCTTGAAGATAGACATTTTTCCACATCCAGAGAAGCTACCTGAGAAAGGTGCAAGTACCAAATCATTGTAGGTCCTCAGGGCAGGCTTCTAGGCACCAAGTCTCTCTCTGGGTTTTCTGAAGGTCTACAACTAACTGAAAAGATCAGTGTTTCTCAGATTGTGGGTTGCAACCCAATTTTTGGAGGGTCACCAAAGTCCAGGCAATAAGTAAAGATGCCTTTAAATTCTGTATTTATTGCATCATATTTGCTGCGCTTTAAATACAGGTCAAATGTCAGGCTATGTCTTCTGCTGCTTATTTTTTAACAAAGAGACTGGTGTTTGCGAACTTCTCTCAATTTGCAGTCGGAGAAAGAAAAATAAAATGAATTATGTGACACTCCTGCTGGGATACATGAAGTGTAAAAAGAAAGCAGGAAGATGATTTTTTTTTCCAGCTCACAGACAAATGTATATACCTATAAATGAACTGTACAAATTCAACAGTTGGGAAAGCAAAATGAAGCACATATTTTTTTGTAATTCTGAAATGTGATGGAAACAAAGCTTTTCGTAGGATCAGAACAAATCAAGGCACTTTACTTTGTGATGCACGAATAATAAATATTCACTGAAATCCGATTTCCACACATTACCATTTGTGTGCGATATAGTTTTATCTATAAAACTGTATGTGCAAATGTAGTGACCATTTTCAAATGTGCGTTCTGCAAATAACAATGCACTACCACACAGTGCTTTATTACATTATTAAACCGTCCACCTCATGCCCACTAAAGCTAGGTGGGTCACAAACGTTTTCCATACTAAACAGTGGGTAGTGGTTCTAAACAGTTTGATAAGCACTGGTCTAGATCTTCTTCAGAGGAGAGTGCCTAACTGTCTTTTATGTCCCTGCAGCAGTAAACAAGAGGTCAGCCAAATGACCCTTAGAGAGCAGTTCCAGTCTTCTTTTCCCAGTTGTTAGGAAGAATCTTCTTCCTTCAGGTGTTCTTTCAGGTCCAGGAATATTCTGAGGAGGTGGGGGTGAGATGCTACTGTTATTCAGTTTACTAGCCACTCATTGCAGAACTCCCTCTAGTCAATGCTGGCAACTTTTCCACTATAATACAGTCCCCTTTTTCAGTATTTTCTCACCCTAATATAATCCTTGCCAATGTCCCCAATTCAAAAATGGCTCTAGCATTATTTACCTGGCAGGAGCCTGATATCCTCTTTTAGTCCCACCTCAACAGAAATGGCAGAAGACCCCTTTACCCCATTCTTAGAACGACTTTCCCTCTTTGTGAGAGCAAGGACGAATGTCAGGGAGATTCCTGGGGCTGATCAGATTTCTATTACTTGGTTCTCATTTGGGATTCCCAATTGAACAAGAAGACTTTTGTCGCAGTCCTTTGTGGTACCATCTGTTCCAGTACCATCCAGGCGACTCATACCTATTAAGTTGCCAAGTGCTGACCATACAACATTCTTCCTGCCCTTAGATGTGGCTGATTTTCCCGCTGCACTGAAAGGAAGCCAGCCAAAGTGTTTTTAATTCCAGTTTCTCTAAGGTAGCACAAAGTATACTTTTAAAGTTACTGTCACCACTGAATTAGAATTTGATGAAATGTAAAAAAACAACTTTTAAGCAGGTTTCTTTTTTTTTTTTGAGGTACGGTTATAAAAATTGACTTTTATTTACATTCAGCCTGTGCTCGCAAAATGTAACATGGCCTTCACAGTGACAAAGAGCTTTTTGGTCACTTTTCACTTTGTGGGCATAATATTTGGTATTACATACTTTTATACATTAAGCACCCAGTCGTGTGTGCTTTCATGGTCAAGGGAAAGCGACTTATTAAATGTAGAAAACTTGTTTTTCTGCATTGCAAAATACTTCATCTCGCCATGTGCACTGCACTGATTTCAAACTATAGCCTAGCAATTGTGTGTTCCATGGAGCGACACACTTTTGTCATATATGTGGGTAGTATAAATATACACTGCTACCCACATTAAGATGTTTACCTTCCATGCCACTTGTGCTTTTCTTTCACCAACTCATGTGGGCTACTGGAAAGTTAAATAGCCCAATTTTGTATAGCCAATTTCACAGTACTTGTTCAGGGGAACAACGTACAAGCTGTGAGGCTGAACAGCAGTCTAATAACAATCGTAATTACTGCAAACCAAATGGAAAAATAGTAGGACCGCTACAAATATGATGTTATTCCTTATAAGGGCTCATGCAGGTTCTTTGTTTCTCTAAATGCCACGAAACTTGCTTATGGAACAATATACCTATACTTTAGACCTATACATCAGTTGACAGCTGCTAACCTTGTTATTATTTGAATGGCCTGACAGGCAACAAGTGCCTTTTTTGGCCCATTTGCCCATTTCAAATTTTATAGCACAGGAAACCAAGAAGCCTGTAGGCAAATGTGCACTACACCAAGTAAATACATATATACATACTAACAATGCTTTAAGCAATTCAAATAGTAAAGTGTGATTTACCACATATTTCACAGCAGTGTCCAATTGGTTTTAGGGGGTCTTTGCACACTACTCCTGGGCACTGATTCTCAGTATGTTGCTTCACGGCGGAGCAAATATTTAGAAGTTCCTATAAAATAAATAGAAAAATTTCTCTGAGCAATTACTTTAAATGTATACCATGAAGACCAACTTTCAGGTAAGCCTGGCCTTACCTGGTAGGCAGACAGGCTAAGCTAAACCCCAGGAGTTCTCTGCTTCCCCCACTCCACGACTTATTTACGTCAAAGATAAGTCTTGTGGCATTTTTAATTATTATTTAGATGTTGGGGTGTAGTGAGTGTTTCAATGGCAATAGAGAGTGATGCACAGCAGTGTTTTTTTTAAAAAGGAGCCAAAGTAAGCTGCAAAAACATCACCTTTGTTTTGATTATAGCACTTTAGAATAGTTTTGTCTCATTGAGCACTGTAAATAACAGGTGCTACTGAGACCCAGTTCAAAGGCATTTATGGTATAGACTGTAGGGATGAACTGACCTTACTGGTATTCAAACTTTTAATGTGCAGGGATCAGCAGAAGTAAACTATCAGCATTTAACTTGCATAGTCCTATAGCATGCTCATGATTGCGCAGCATGCCACAGTGCCCATCAAATTAAGTATAGTACACTAACTCTGTTTATGCAATGAGTGCATCACTGCCGCCACTCCCACCCTCATCGAGTTGGAAGCTGTGGCACAAACAGAAGTGTTATAAGGAGAGACACATCCAGCTCCTAACACAAGAAAGAACACTGAGGACAGAAGTACCACCCTCCTGGTGTATTGTTGCCAAACAATTGACAACCAAGATATTGTGACGATAAGTATATATAAGTATGTATAGATTTACTATTCTTAACCTCACATCCACATACCTTGATATTGTATACATATGTTACATATTCCTCTCACTAAAAGCCACTAGCATAAACATCAGATCTAAATCTGGTTATTCACCACTATGAAGTATCGACAGTGGGTAAATAAAAGTTGTTACACATTGTTACTACGTCATAAAGGAATTCCAGGTTGCACTGGCAGGCCTACTTCAGAGCCAGCAGAGCACTGGGTCTGCTCTGATCGAGGGCAGAGGGCATAGCTTCTGGAGGGAAGAGGTTGGAATGGCAGAGTGGGTGGTAGGATGGGTGGCTGGAGTCCAGTTATTTTTTACATTTAGGGCAAGAAAGAGAGAAGCAATGTTAAGTATAAGTTGAAAGAGGAAGCATATAATTATGGGGGCCATATAGAACAGAAAATTATACATTGGCAAAAAATGAATAACTTAGATGTTTTTCATCTTGGGTGTTTTTTTCTCTCGTTGTGTATTTGATGTCACTCAGATCCCCGCCCCATGGTGAAAAACATCTAAGTTATTCACTGTTACCCATCTATAGTTTTATGTATTGCCAAGGTATATATATGTATTTAGCAGCACAATTTCACTATCAAGCATATTAAATATTGCAGACGTATAGAGACATCCAAAAGCTGGCATTTGTACGTCAACCGGTTTTAACGGGGTTTAATGTCTGTTACCATCCAGGAAATGTTCATATCAGAACAATACTTTTTGCACTTGTGTTTCATATTATTTTGTCTACTTGTCCGATGCTTGGAGCCCAAGTTAAGTCCCCAAATCGGATACTAAATATTTTTACATGAAGGGCTATGTATGGGGGAATCATTTCTTTGGGCTCAATTGATCTTGTGGGCTAATTTTCTATGACCTTCCCAAAGTCAGCTGTGGTCTACTACATGTCTTCGGATCTTTCAATACTCAACTAATCCCTAATTCGGACATTGGTCTTTTTTGCTCCATTTTCTCCTGATCAGTGTCCCCAAAGCCTTCATTATCAGCAGCTCTTCATTTATTTCTACACTTGTGTCTATCTTTCCTTAAGTGGCTTTGTCTACCACAGCCTATCTAACCCTCTTAACTATTCAAAAGGGCAACCTGTGCTACTTTACTATTGCAAACAAGACTAAGCAAATGTTCTTGCCTTCCTTTAGTCCTGATTTACTGAAATTAGACATTGCATATACCTGTCTTTCGGTCCCTCTCTCCCTCAACATTGCCATTTTATTTGACCTCTCTATTACAAACTACACCATCCAACTTTAAATCACTGAATCACAATTTTAAATTTTCATCCACATTTCGACCACAACCAGCATACAGGTGGTTGTAAAGTTTTCCTCCCTGCTGCATTCTGTGGGCCCACAGATCCGCCTACTTCCACTCCCTTTTAAAACCCCACCCCTTCTAAATAGGCGTTTCTTGATTGGCCTCCATCATTTCATTCATCACTCTTGAGCACTGCTCTTTTTACTGTTTTTGACCAGGCCCTAGCTGTCCAGCCAACAGTCACAAGTGAACACATACCACAACTGTGCGCCTAGTCAAAGCTCTTACCCCAGTGTTCCCACACACACATCCTGTTTTGTCAGCACATCTTGAGTTTGTAACTTTGTTGGCGCCCAGTCCATGGAATTGCATTTTTGCAGTGTTTGTTTTCAGGTATGTAGCAAAATCTTCATGTCTGTCGAATCTCTAGTGTGGAAGGAAAGGTACATTTTACTGGAACTGAACAATTATTAACATGATGTATGGCATTTGGACTTGCATAATCCCTTAGTCCCTGAACACAGACAGCGAGGCATAGTTATGAATATTGGCCATAAGAAAAACATACGTTTTGCTTTCAAATGTCTTACTTAAAGGCAGGGTCGGATTGGCCTACAGGGCAGTTTGGCAGTGCCAAATGGGCTGGTCTGACGGGTCAGTTTGTGGGCTGTTTTTTTGCGCTGTTTGTGGGCCTGTTTTATGGTTTGGTGGACCGGTTTTTACTGTTGATTTCCCTGATATTACCACAAACACTGCCTACAGCAAGCTCAAATCCATGTAGTCTCCCTTACCTTACAACATACCTATACAGTATGTCTTTACAAATTCAAACCTGCCCCGATTTGTAAATGCGGGCCACTTTTTACCTATCTAATTTGCTAATCGGGACACTTTTAATTGGGGACCCAGTGCCCAGGTCTAATTTCTGTCCCAGCCAACCCTGTCTAAAGGTTTGTGAAAGCCATACAGAAAGCATTTCGGATTCCCCCATTTCCCTCTTCTGGGAGTCGATTCAGGCGTAAAGTTTAGCTTCGTTTAAGGCACTCGTCAACAGAAGGAGGCCATTTTCAGATAATAAAATATTTTATTCCACTGTCGTCTTAAGCAGGATCATTACCACAAGTTCCAAAGCACAAATAACACTTTAAAATGTGCCATTCTGGCGGAGGATTGTGGCATGCCTGAGCGAGGTGTTGTCGTGGGATCTCCCACTCAAGCCGAAATTACTGTTATTGCATAGTACTGAGGTTATAGGTGGGAATCTGTACAAGCAACACCTATTGTTCTTAGCCATCACCATTTCTAAGGGGGATATTGCCCAGCAATGGAAATGTGAGTCCCCCCGACGATTGGCAGGTGGAAAAGGGCCATTGATGATTGTATGAATGCCGAGATCGCTGTGTTTCAAGCTCGTGGCTGCCCCCAACAGCATAGAAAAATATGGCTGCGCTGGGCGGATTACCGGGGCATAGAATTACCCCCCTTGTTGTCCCAGACCCCTGACCTGCTGTGTTCCCCTGATGCGATTGGTCATTACACAACCTAGAAAATCATCC
This sequence comes from Calotriton arnoldi, assembly GCA_963921515.1. NCBI lineage: Eukaryota > Metazoa > Chordata > Amphibia > Caudata > Salamandridae > Calotriton > Calotriton arnoldi. The sequence continues at coordinate 1,253,467 of CAWUFW010004610.1, read as the reverse complement.
AACACCTCCGGACCGTATATTCAATTGGATAATTATAACTTAGTGGGATTTGAGACGAACTGCACAATGTTGTTTTTGTTATATATGCAAGTTTTCCAAAAGATACAACTAGATGTATACACTGTCATATATTTCCTACACACTTTATCCTTGGGGCCACGACCTGGCATCTACTGTGTAAACTCAATTTAAAAAAAAAATATATTGTTTAAAAAAAATGTACACATAGGGCCACGGCCATAATGTACCATGAAAATTCAATAAAATATGTTTTTAAAAAAAAATGTGTGTTATGAAGAATAAAATCATATAGATACACAATAAATATCGCTGATAAAGGCAAAAAATATATTTCAAGATGTATTAAAAAATTTCTAACAAAACTAGTTTTTTTATTGGTTCTAAAATGGTTTCGAGGAGGCAGGGTGTGAAATGTAACTCATAATTGTTTCCAGAGCTTACTTGCCCATCGCGAAAAAAGTTTGTCTTCAAGCTAGCAATTTACTAAAGCTTTGCATTTTCAAATAGACGAGTCGAATTACTCTGGATATTTATTTTAGGTTTAGATATTGGAAGCGTACTTGCAAGGTTGAAGGAAGACCATGACAGCCTGTGAAGTAAGACTAGAAGTTTCTAACCAGTTCTTCCATTGCCAAAATACTGTGAGGGTCTTAACCCTCTGGCTACTGAACAGGTCCATGCCACCGACCACAGTACCACAACAACCAGTCCCACAGCCATCTACAGCCCATAAAGCCATTCTGATTCGACGAACAACAGGAACTTTCAGCAGTAAAATGACTCCTTTTGAGTGTCGTTGTATTGGTGGATCAGGGTAACTGGAAGACAGACATTTTGATGTGCAATAGTCTCTGGAAACTGTTAAGGCTCCACTGGGGCTAATTCACTGAAGTAGGTAAAAGGAAAGTGACTGCATCTCAGAGGGCACATTCATTGCAGCTTACTTCATTTCCTCTCTGAATATCTGGGACTTAAAGCCTGGTAAGCCCTTACAATATCAAACATTATAAATCCCTTTAGAAATCACCATATAGAATTTGTTATGGAATCTATTTTCAAATTTTCAGATTTACATTATTGCTGACTACTACGTACCCTTTTTAACCATTAGGTAAGCTATGTGAGGCGTTTGTTTTTGTCATTTTCTTTTACCTCTGATATTTTCTGGTAAGTATGTTTTGGGAGCTAGCAATGCATGCACGTTTGAATCACCATGGTGATAGTCATGCCAGTGATTTTTCCAGATTTATTCAGTAATGTCAAATGGAACCTCTGTGCCCATAAAGAACTCAACTAAGTTTCGTACTGACTTTTTTTTACAGGGGACGTTAATTAGTATACTTACACATCTTTTATTAAGCTCAAATATTTTTAATCTCGCCAGAGCGCCAGTAGGGCCCATTCATTTAATGCATGTCATAATGAGCACTCCCTGATCTTTTCACCATGAGGGTTGAAACACTATCGATAATCGACCGATGTTATGAGAATGATGTAGCCTGCAGTTTTTAAAACTTTGGACTGTTTGTGAAACCTTGTACCATTTTTCACCTGTACTTAGCACTGTGACGAATGTCCATATGTATGCAGATTTTAGGAACGTACTCTTATCAATGGAGTCAGTAAAATACTTATTACTTGACCTGTTCAAAATACATTAAGGGGTCTTTTCACAAACTGCATTTTGTAGTATGTTTAGTAGTACTAACTACTTGCGTATTAAAAAATGCTTTCACAAGCCTGCATGTGGAGGCCTCTGTGTTCACTTCTCCTATCTTTTCTGTGCAAAGATCTCTGCCCCGTCTTCAGAGATCTCTGCACACCTATATGCTTAAGTTTTAGTAGTAAATGTACTACTAAATGAGAGGAGTTTTGGGAGAGCAAAGAGGAGTTAATGGAAGGCTAGGGAGGGACATGCACCCACTCATAAAACAGTAAACTTATTCCTGTTTAAAAAATGCAGTTCTAATGTTACTATAGATACAAAGGACCCAAAACTGTAGTAAATTTACTCGAGCACAGATCTGGTGTAAATCCAGCACCACATATGGCCATCCAACCACTGGTAGGTACCCTCCCTCAGATAGATATATATAGATAAATATATATATATATATTCACTGAAAAAAACATAGGTTACAGAGACGTTATAGTTAGGAAATGGAACAAAAAAACAACCTTAGAAATTCGCTGAAAAAAACAAAGGTTACAGAGAAGTTATAGTTAGGCTCAGGTTTCACTCATACAAAACCAGAGAAATTCAGCAGTTATAGTTGGCTGAACTAACTATAACTCGCGCCCCCGCAGTGCACTGATTATGACCTTACTTATTACATCACTCATGACATGGTCAGTGACATCACTGATGACATGATCCAGTGACTGAGTGTTTTTAAAAAGTTTATGGGTGTTAAATATATATACCAAGGTGTATTGATGAATCAGTGGGTGTATGAGTGCCTGTATGGATGATTCAGTGGGTGCGTGACTGACTGTATAAGTGAGTGATTAGGTGTCTCAGTGAATATATGGGTGAGTGACTAGGTTGTGTGAATGTCTGTATCAGTCTGTCAGTTGGTGTCTAAGTGGCTGTATGAGTTGGTGAGTGGGTACGTCAGTGGCTGTATGGGTAATTTATTGGTTGTCTGACTACCTGTATGGGTGTATGAATGTCTGCGTGGGTGGTTGAGGGGGTGTGTGACTGCCTGCTTGGATGAGTGAGTGGGTGAGTCAGTGGCTGTATGGGTTAGTGAGTGCATCTGTGACTAGCTGTATGGGTGACTATGTGTGTGTATGGCTGTCTCAGTGAGTGAATGGATGTGTCAGTGGTATGTGGGTGAGTAACTGCATATGTGAAAGGCTGTATAGGTGAGTGTTGGAGAATATGAGTGACTGTATGGGCGAGTGAGTGATTGTGAGAGTGGCTGTATGGGTGAGTGTGTGCTTGTGTCACTGACTATATAGGTGAGTGAGTATGTGTTAGTATCTATGAATAAGTGAGTGGGTGTGTATATAACTGTATAGGTGAGTAAGTGGATGTGTGATTGACTCTATGGGTGAGTGAGTAGCTCTATGGGTGACTGACAGTGTGTGAGTGGCTGTATGGGTGTATGAGTGGATGTGTGTGTAGACCTATGAATCAGTGAGTGGGTGTGTAAGTACTGGTATGGGTGTGTCAATGGTTTTGAGAATGATAGTGTGGAAGTTGGAGTGGGTGCATGAAAGACAATATTGGGGTGTGAGTGGGTGCGTCAGAGATTCTGTGGATAATGTCATCAGTGATGTCATTTGAGATGTCATCAGTGATGTCATTGACCAAGTCATAAGTGATGTAATATGTGAGGTCATAAGCAGTGCATTGCTGGGGCTCGAGTTATAGTTAGCTCAGCTAACTATAATTGCTGAATTTCTCTGGTTTTGTAAGAGTGAAACCTGAGCCTAACAATAACATCTCTGTAACCTTTGTTTTTTTCAGTGAATTTCTACTTTTTTTAAATTCCATTTCCTAACTATAACGTCACTGTAACCTTTGTTTTTTTTCAGTGAATTTCTAAGGTTTTTTAAATGCTAATTCTTAACTATAACGGCCCTGTAACCTTTGTTTTTTTCAGTGAATTTCTATGGTTTTTTTGACTAGTAGTCACGTTTGCAGAGTGGTGGTGAAAGAGGGCTGGTCCTCCGACCAGCTCTCAAGAATCCCGCTGTGTAGGACTTACAGAAGGTACCAGGAGGGCTTTTTGGCCTCCAAGGTCCCTGTGGAGTAAAATGGACTTCATCCCCCAACTAGTAGTGCACCACGAGTCACTTTTGCAGAGCAGTGGAGAAAGGGGCATGGCCTCCGAAGACTTCTTAGCAATCCCGCTGTGTGGGACTTATTGGAGATAACAGGAGGGGTAGTTGGCCCTCAAGGAAGTCCTTGGGGGGCAACTCCTCCTGCTATTACCTCCAGTAAGTCCCACACACCAGAATTGGTGAGATCTGATAGAAGGCCATGCCCCCTTTCTCCACCACTCTGCAAACGCACCTCCTGGCACACTACTAGTAGGGGGATAAAGTCCCCTTGGCTATTGAGGGTCCTTGGGGGACACCTACCCCTCCTGTTATCTCCAGCATGTCCCACACCAGGCCCACCTGGGGGACCTTTGCAAAATAAACATGGGAGCCCACGCTTGCTTTAAAAAAAAAAAAAAAATTGCAGTGAATTTGCAGCAACATTTTTAAAAATAAATGCTTTTTTGCCCTGCTGGGGTCACTTTGGGACTCCAAGGCTTGGGGGTCAAGGTATTTCTACCCTGCCCCCCTTTCTATTTTTTCACTTTTTTTGTGGGACTCGGCTGTCCAAAGATGGCTGCCAACACTTCCTGGCTGAGGTGCTGGCAGCCAATCAGAGCTCTGCATTTCTCTGCATGAGCTCATCATTATTCGCGAATTAACCGATATTGTAGACATACAAATTTGTATTTCTTTTAATTTCTCAAAAACTACTGGACGGGGGGGCGTGGCTTTGGAGCGGAACATGGCAGACACGTCTCTTTAGAGCTCCGCGAGTTCGCCCCTTCTCAGGGCCATTATCCTGCTGCATCCTGACCCCTGTTGCCGCTACCGCGGGTCATTCACCGCGGAGCACACCGAGACCCCTCTGGCAGAGTTTGGCGGTGGGGAAGCGCCGAGAGGACCCGGAGCTGCGCCCAATCGGCGGCGTCCACGCGTTGGGCCGCGGGCTCGGTGGGCCGAGCCACGACCGCTGCTTGCTACAGCTACAGCTACTACGGCGGCGGCTGCCCTGCCTTGTGCTGCCTGGGTAGTTGTGCGACGCCGACCGGACCCTGTGGAGCGGCTGTGGGTGAGCGGATCGGGCGGACGGCCCGCAACGCCGCCGCTGCGCCATCGTGGTGGCCCATCCCCCCGCCTCTCTAGGCGTGGACGCCTGCGTTGAAGGGGCTCCGGGCCGGGTGAGGCTCCGGTTGGGGCCCGGCGCTTGGAGGCTGCCTGCATCGCCTGGGCTGCCATGTGCGCCATCTGGGACCGATCGTCCTGTCCTGGGGCTACAGATCCCCCTACTGCGGGTGAGACCACGTAGGGGTGCGCCAGGAGGCCTGGGTCTGCGGCGGTTACTATCCGCGCCCTGCCTGTGTGGACATCGCCGAGCGGCCGCCTCTCTGCTGGGGTGCTGGTGCTACACGTAGATTCGGAGCCTTGCCGGTGAGTGGCCCGCCCTACGACCGAACTCTGTTGTGCAGTGTCCCGCTGCTACCCCCTGCGCCCCGCTTCACAGGTGGGGGCGGTGCGACGTGAGGCCTGTGGACTTGCGACGGCCCTGCAGATTGCACGCAGCCTTGGGGCTGTGTGTGCCCGGACTGCATCATCTGCTGTTGCCCCTCGCCCCAGGAGGGACTCCATTCTGCTGCGCCTGGGCTCTGGCGGTGGGCCCTTCCCATATCACCTAGGGCCTTGGAGAGCTTCTCCTACGTGCCGCCCGAGGCTCCCGTGGGTCCTAATGCTGGAGGCGCCGGGGAGACACCTTGAGCTCGGACCCGGGGCTGAGTGACTTTTGCCACTACTGACTACCCGCCATCCTTTATCTGCTTCCCCCTACATACCTACTCTCTGAGGTGGTCGACCCAGTGCGGGCCCCTTCGGTCTGCTCCTCCAGTCGCCATGGGCAAGGACAAGCACGGTGCGGCGGCCCCCAAACAGAACACCATGGATCACTATACCAACGCCCCCGCTGGGAAGGAGGCTGCTGAGGGCCTGTCCTCAGACACAGCGACGCTGCTCGCGGCGATCAACCAGTCGCGGATGGCTCTCGAGGCCCAAATCGGGGCAGTCGGCTCCGAGGTGTCGTTTCTTCGCCAGGATCTTCGGAAGGCGGTGGACCGAATTACGGAGGCGGCGACAAGGGTCTCCACAGTAGAGGACACTGTATCTACCCTTCAGAAGAAAGTAGACAAACTCGCCATGGTCTCCCGGGAGCTGGCGATGCGGGTTGAAGACGCGGAGGGTAGGGCCCGCCGCAACAATATCCGCCTGGTGGGTTTTCCGGAGGGCTGCGAGGAGACGTCGATGGATGACTTCCTTTCGGGTTGGCTTAAGGCGCTGCTGCCACCAGAGGCCATGTCTCCATGCTTTGTGATCGAGAGGGCCCAACGTGCTCTGACCAAGAAGCCACCGCCCGGGGAACGCCCTAGGCCAGTGATCGCCCGGCTCCTCAACTATGCCGATCGAGATGCCATCATTCGGTATGCCCGGCTCCATAAAGACAAGATGACCTTTGATTCTCATCCCATCATGGTCTTCCCTGACTACACCAGACTGGTCCAGCAGCAACGTCAATCCTTCGTGGCGGCCAAGAGACGGCTCCGAGAACTGAACTTATCCTATGTGCTGTTTCCCGCCCGGATGAAAGTGATCTATAATGCCAAGATTCTCTTCTTTGACACCTCGGAGGAAGTATTCGCGTGGACGGATGAGAAGCATAACCTCAAGCCACACTCGCTGATTCATATGGACTCGGACTCCTCGCAGGGCTCACATCGAAGCGGTCGGCAGGATAGAGACACTGCTGTGAGGCGCCATAGATCCCGCTCCAATTGGCGAGCCAAGGGCCAGTCGGGCTCGGCAGACTGAGGTTGCCACGGCATACGGCATATCCTTTCTTGTTCCTCTTCAGCGGCAGGGCGATGTTGAAGGCGGTGGCTCCCTGTTGGGTCGCTCCAGATCCTGCGGGCTGGGGTCTTCATTACAGGCCCTGGAAGGTGTCGGACATTGCACGCCCTAAACGTGTTGGGTGATGTTGGGTGGGGGGGGGAATCCATTGGGGGAACCGCTTAGGTCATCACGTTTGGGGCCTGGGACAGGATTCCACCGCGACAGATACTCCGTGTTTTTGGACGTATGGGGGTGGGGGGAGTGGGGTGGGACATGTTGGGCTGTCCGTTGTTAGTTCTATGTTTAGCGCGCCATGCACACAATTCCAAATTCCGTCACTATCACATCGTCTGTCATTACACATATTGAAGATTAGGGATGACCCACACCTCGGGTGACTCCTTTGGGGGAACTCAATATTCTGGCCTGGAATGTTAGGGGTTTATTGAACAAGGTCAAACGGGGGGCGGTGCTCCACTTAACGAAGCGCTATTCGGTGGACATTCAACTATTACAGGAGACACATCTTCTGGGCACTAAAGCCCCCTGCCTCTCTCGATATGGGTTTGCCACGGTGTACCACTCCGGCTTTTCGAGGGGCGCGCATGGCACGGCGATTCTCATCCACCGCCGTGTGCCGCTTCAAGTTACACAGCATTGGTTGGATCCGGGTGGGCGCTTCACGTTTATATCAGGCACCATAGCCGGTGAACGGGTCACAATTGGGAGCATCTACGCCCCTCCTCCGTTAGGCCAGACATTTATAGACAAACTAACACAGCTTTGGGGCGATCTTCCGGGCGGCCTGTCGATACTGGGCGGTGACTGGAATGACATCATGACTCCGCTTGATCGGTGGCGGGCTAGGCCGCCGGACGTATCCCCTCCCAGATCCAAACTGAATATACTGGCACATACACTGGGCTGGGCTGACTCATGGCGGGCCTTTCACCCCTCGGAAGCCGGGTTCACATATGCATCGTCAGTCCACCCCACCCTTTCACGCTTGGACTACCTGTTCCTCCCACACAGCTACCTTCACCGAGTGACACACACATCCATTATGCCCTGGGGTCTCTCCGATCATTCGCCGGTCCAACTCAAGCTGCGCCTTCAGACTCGTAGAGCCCCTTATCGATGGCGCATGTCCCCATGGCTGCTCCGAGACGCCGACTATCAGGAGATGCTACAGCGGGCAATTGCGGACTATCTTAGTTTCAATGCCGGAACTTCCCCGTCCCCAACCACCCTCTGGGAGGCCTTCAAGCCCACGATCAGAGGTGCAGACATCAGCTATCGCTCTGGGGAGAAACGACGATGCTTGGCGCAGGTGAGGGAGCTGGAGGATCGTCAGGTCCAATTGCAATCCCAAATGGTGGAGGGCTCTGACTCCAGCGCCCGTCGGAATCTGCTGCATGTTCAGCAACAGCTTCATCAGCTGCTTACGGATAGCGCTAAAGAGGCCTGGTTGGCAACCCAATACAGGATCTATCAATGGGGCGACAAGTCCAGCCAGATGCTCCATAGGCTATGCCAGGCCCGAACGTCCCCGACGCAGGCCCCCCTTCTGAGGTCCCCAGATGGCGATATGTGCGCCTCCCCCGAAGCTGTGGTTCAGGCCTTTGCCAGTTTCTATGCGGCACTGTATGAGGAGCGTGAGGTAATTGCCGAGTCCCTTATAGATGACTTCTTCACAGATATCCCTCCTTGCCGCCTATCAGATGATCAACGCGACGCCCTGGACGAACCCATCTCTTTAGAGGAACTGCAGATGGCGCTATCCAATACCCACCCGGGCCGTGCACCGGGCCCGAACGGGTTCCCGTGCGACTTCCTGCGCCCGCATATGGGGACCCTTGGTCCACATCTGCTTAAGGCACTTCACGAGGCCTCAGAGCAGGGCATTTTGCCTCCGGATTGGCGACATGCGGAGATTGTAGTCTTCCTCAAGCCTGGCCGCCCTCCTGAAGATCCGGGTTCATATCGCCCCATTTCCTTGCTGAATTTCGAGCCTAAACTTCTGGGGAAGGTCCTGGCCGACCGCCTCCGCGCATGCATTCAGGATCTGGTACATCCGGATCAGTCCGATTTCATGCCAAGGCGCTCCACCAGGCACAATATTAGACGGGCCCACAACGCCGTTGCGGAGGCCCATCGTCTGGGCCGCCCCGCGGCGGTCTTGTTGGCGGACATAGACAAGGTGTTTGACTCGCTGAGTTGGACCTACCTTTTCAAACTTTTGGAGGCTGTCAACCTGGGACCACGATTCAGGGCCTATGTGAAACTCTTATATACGGATCTCACCGCTTCGGTTCGTGCGGCCGGGTGCTGCTCTGCTCCCTTCCCTATCCGCAGGGGTACGAGGCAGGGGTGCCCCTTGTCCCCTTCTCTTATTCGCCTTAGCGATTGAGCCATTAGCCGCATGGGTGCGCCGGGACCCGGTCCTTCGGGGGCTGGACTGGTCGCCGGAGTACTCGGACAGGATTGCGCTATACGCAGATGATGCTTTGTTCTTCATGTCAGACCCTTGGGCCTCCGGGCCCCGTGTGCTCCAAATCCTGCGGATTTTCGGGGAGACTTCGGGGCTGTGCGCTAACCCGTCCAAATCTATCCTGTTTCCCATCTGTGGCGCGCAGAGGAACCAGGCTTGGGCCTCGCAATTGATCATTACAGACGCGGGCTTCAAGTACCTCGGGGTATACATCACGCGGTGTCCCCTCGCTGTGTAAACGCATAATATAGCTCCCCTGCTCCCCGCCGTCCGAGACGACGATTTGGTCCCACTTACCCCTTTCACTGTACGGCAGGTCCGCAATTTTCAAAATGGTATCGTTGCCACGCTTGCTCTATAGGCTACAGAACTATCCGTATCCTATTCCCCGGTCGTGGTTTCTCCAAATAAATGCACTCCTGAATAGGTTCCTCTGGCAGGGGGGTGCGATCCGGGTGGCATTGGCGACGTGCATCCAATCCACGTACTGCGGTGGTATAGCGGCGGCCGACGTCCGGGCATACTATTGGGCTTCGCACTTCCTGGTGATTAATGAATGGTGGTATGCTTCTCAGGCAGATCCGGCCTATGCTGTGGAAAGGCTCTTTATGGCGGACACTCCGCTGCTTCATCTCTTATACAGTTGCTCGCCCCTGGAGGCGTTTCCCCCGGCCTGCCGGACAGTTATTCAGATATGGAGGCGGGTGGCTCAGTCCATGGGGTGGTGGGGTATGTTGACCGGCGCCACTCCCTTCTGGCAGGAAACACACCTTCGGCCTGTCTCGGCACTGGTGGGGTTTCGCAGGTGGGACGATATTGGGATATCCACTCTCGGGGACATTATGCAGGGGTCCACACTTAAATCATTCCAGAGGCTGCAGGCGGATTTTGATCTTCACAAGTCGCAGTTTCATCGGTATCTGCAGCTCCGACACGCATTGACCCCCATGATACGGCATCTTAAGTCACTGCCAGAGTTTCACCCGCTGGAAGGTCGGTTGCTGATGGGAGACCTAGGGGCACACAAAATCCGGCAAATTTATCAAACCCTCACTACACACTCCAAGACCACTATACACCGGACCCGGGCGGCGTGGGAGGCGGACCTGCCCGCCTTGATGGACGATGATTGGGCCGAGGCGCTGGCGAGCCCCAGGTACGCCGCCGTCTCTACCAGATATAGGCTTATCCAATTTAAATATCTCCATAGAATATATTGCACGCGTCTCCGCCTCTGGAAAATGGGGGCTATTCAGTCCCCCACTTGCCTCCGATGTGGCACAGACGAGGGGTCATTCCTGCATACGGTGTGGAGTTGCGGGGCATTGCAGTCCTTCTGGTCAGGCGTATTGTCTTGCATGGGGAGGGTACTGACATGGGCCCTCCCAGCGGACCCTAGACTGACGCTCTTACACAGCACAGAAGACTTTGGGGGGAACAGATATAAAAGACTCCTTCTGTTCTTGGGCCTCACATTGGCGAAGCGAGACATAGCGCAGCATTGGAAGGCTACGTCCCCGCCTAGCATAGCTACTTGGAAAAAGGCCCTGGATCTGTGCATGTCAGCGGGGATTGCGGTGTTTCAGGCAAGGGGCTGTCCGCAGAAGCATGGGAAGATCTGGGCTATGTGGGCCAAGTACAGGGGTATTGACTTGTCCTTGATGGTGCAGCCAGTCACCCGAGACCCTCTAGAGAGACTAGTGGTGAATGACTTGCCAGTTTAACGTGCTAATGCTACACAGACGTGGACGGAAATTCATTCGATGTGTCTATATCATGTTTTTAAGTATGTACGATGCGTGTTTAGGGGGGGAAGGGGGCGTTTTCTATGGTCTGATGTTCCGCAGACCTCATGGGGGAGTAATTTACAGTACCTAGAGTTTCTACACTATGCCTTTCAAATGTACGTTACTTGCTGGGCTTGGCCCATCTGGTACTATGTAAAATCAATAAAATCTGTTGTTAAAAAAAAAACTACTGGACGGATTTACACCAAATAACAAAATGCACAATCTGCGTACCAAAGGCTAGCTTTCTTCCGAATTTGGTGTAATTTCGTCCAGCAGTTCGGGCTGCAGTCGTGTCTAAAGCTCCTATGGGAATTAACATGGGAAACACATGACCCCCCCCCTTTTTCTCAGCCCTCGCTTGACGGATCACCCCGAAACTTCCCATGCACAATAAGACTCACTATCTCACTTTCTTGGGAAAATGTCGTGAAGTTTCGTCAAACAACGCCAAAGATATAGGCAAGTCAAAAAACGCTTTTTCTATGGAAACATGATCCTAACTATAACTACCTACTATATGTATTGTATATGATTTCAAAATAAAATAATTTTTTTTGAGTTTCACACACACACACACACACACACACACACACACACACACACACATATGTATACATATATATATGTGTGTGAGTGAAACTATAAACAAAAATCTTTTAAAATCTTTTAATCAATCAATCAGGCGTTTGTTGAGCGCGACTACTCACCCGTAAGGGTCTCAAGGCGCTAGGGATAGGGGGGGTGCAGGTTCCAGTCCATCAAGGAGGGGTCTGTCGAAGAGCCAGGTTTTGAGGTTTCTTGCGAAGATGGGGAGCGATGTTGTCTGTCTGAGGTGGAGCGGAAGGTCGTTCCAGGCTTTGGCCACGGGGAAGGAGAAGGAGCGGCCTCCCGATCTGGTCTTTCTGGTGCGGGGGACCACGGCGTAGGAGAGCTGGGCTGATCGTAGGGTCCTTTGGGGTGCGTGGAATTTGAGTCGGCTGTTCAGGTATGCTGGTCCGGTGTCGTGGAGGGCCTTGTGTGCATGGGTGAGTATCTTGAAGGTGATTCTAGCCTCGACGGGGAGCCAGTGGAGTGTGCGCAGGTGCTGTGAGATGTGGCAGTGTTTTGGCAGGTTGTGGACCAGTCTTGCGGCGGCGTTCTGGATGTTCTGTAGCTTGCGGGTGAGGTTTTTGTTTATTCCGGCGTAGAGTGCGTTGCCGTAGTCGAGTCTGCTGGTGACCAGGGCGTGAGTGACGGTCTTTCTGTGTTCGAGGGGGATCCATTTTAAGGTCTTACAAAGGAGGCAGAGGGTGTGGAAGCAGGAAGACAAGACGGAGTTGATCTGGCGGTCCATTTTGAGCTCGGAGTCCAGGATGATTCCCAGGTTGCATGCGTGGTCTGTGGGGGTTGGCGGGTTTCCGAGGGCGGGGGGCACCAGGTGTCGCTCCAGGCGTCGGGGTTTGGGCCCATGATGAGTACTTCTGTTTTGTTGGTGTTTAGTTGTAGGCAGCTGTTTTTCATCCATTTGGCGACGGCTTCCATACCTTCTCGAAAGTTGTGTCTGGCGGTGTTGGGTTCGTTGGATAGGGAGAGGATGAGTTGGGTGTCGTCTGCGTATGACACAATGTTGAGTCCGTAGGTTCGGACGATGTGGGCGAGTGGAGCCATGTAGACGTTGAAGAGCGTCGGGCTGAGGGAGGAGCCCTGCGGGACTCCGCAGGTGGTAGGTGTAGGGTCCAAGAGGAAAGGGGGGAGTCTGACCCACTGCGTTCTGCCAGAGAGGAAGGAGCGGATCCAGTTGAGGGCCTTGTCCTGGATTCCTGCGTCGTGGAGTCTGCGTATTAGGGTGCGGTGAGAGACTGTGTCGAACGCCGCTGAGAGGTCGAGGAGGATGAAGGCTACTGTTTCTCCTTTGTCCAGTAGGGTGCGGATGTCGTCTGTTGCGGCGAGGAGGGCGGTTTCCGTACTGTGGTCTTTTCTGAAGCCGGATTGGGAGGAGTCGAGGATGTTGTGCTCTTCGATGAATGTGGCGAGTTGGCTGTTGATGGCTTTCTCGATGACTTTCGCTGGGAACGGAAGCAGGGAGATGGGTCTGTAGTTTTTGAGGTCGGTGGGGTCTGCCGAGGGTTTCTTCAGGAGGGGGTTGACCCCGGCGTGTTTCCAGTCGTCGGGAACGAGGCGGTCGCCAGGGAGCGGTTGATGGTGTGGTGGAGCATGGGTGCGATGGTGTCGGCGGCTCTGTTGAAGATGTGGTGGGGCAGGGGTCCGTGGGGGCCCCTGAGTGGATTGACTTCATTGTCTTCAGTGTGTCTTCGGTGGTGAGGGCTGTCTAGTTTTCAATCGCTGGTTTCCGGTGTCGGGGATGGTTGGTGAGGGTTCAGTGTGTTGGTTGTCTTCGTCGAAGTTGTCGTAGATGCTCTTGATTTTGTGGTGGAAAAAGGTGCTGAGTTTGTTGCAGAGGTCCTGTGAGGGAGGGATGTCAGTAGACTCGCTGCTGGGTTGGGCGAACTCCTTGATGATGTTGAAGAGTTCTTTGCTGTTGTTCGCGTGGGTGGAGATTCTGTCTTCAATCGCTTTTTTCCTTGTTTCTCTGATGAGTTGGTGGTGGGCGTTGGTGGCGGCTCTGAAGTTGTTGTGGGCTTCTGTGCATTTGGTGTTCCTCCAGGCCTTTTCGAGGCGGCGGCAAGTGCGTCTGGACTCTCGAAGTTCGGTGGTAAACCATCTGGCTTTCTTGGCGCGGGTATTGTTGTTTTTCTTGAGGGGGGCTATGGTGTTGGCGCTGTCCGAGATCCATCTATGCAGGGTTTGGGCTGCGGTGTTAGGGTCGTCGTTTTCCGCGATGTTTGGGGTGGAATTGTTGAGTGAGGAGGTGAGCTGGTCGTCGGTGATTTTAGTCCAGTTTCTTCGTTGGGAGCAGGTGCTGGTGTCTGTGGATGGTGGGTGTTCTGAAGATGAAGTGGACGCAACGATGGTCAGTCCATGGGAGTTCGGTGGTGTGGCTGAAGGTGATGGAGTTTCCTGTAGTGAAGAGGGGGTCGAGGGTGTGTCCTGCTGAGTGCGTGTGCTCGGTCACGTTTTGGCGGAGTATAATGTTGTGGAGGTTGTCCAGGAGGGATGTGGTGTTGGGGTCCAGTTGGTTGTCGAGGTGGAAGTTGAGGTCTCCCAGCAGGGTGTAGTTGGTGGATGCGATGGCCTGCGGGGAGATGATGTCCGTGATGGAGTTGGTGAAGGGTCCGCGGGGACCAGGGGGTCGGTAGATGAGGGTTCCTCGGAGGGTGGCGGTGGGGCTGGCCAGTATCTTGAAGTGAAGGTGTACCATCAGGTCTGTGGGCCCGTCGGGGAGTGAGCTCAGGCGGAGGGTGGATTTGTGTACGATGGCGATTCCTCCTCCCGGGCGTGTGGGGCGGTCCTTCCTGGAGATCTTGTATCCTTAGGGGATGGCGATGTCCGGTCCCGAGGTGGTGTTGGTCCAGGTTTCGGTGAAGAACGCTACGTCCGGGGGGGGGTGCTGTCGAGGAGGTCCCAGATTTCAGTGGCGTGTTTGTGGAGGGATCGGACGTTGAAGAGGATGCATTGCAGGGTCTTTGGTTCGGTTGCGTTCTTGTGGGCGGGTTGTGCTGGATCCGTGTTCTTGGCGGTGCTGCAGGTGTGCCGGCAGCGGTGACAGCTGAAGGGTCCGTGGGTGTCGGCTAGTGATGCTAGCTTGCAGTTGTTGTTGCGGCCTGGGTTGAGTGCGTGGAGTGCTGCTGGGTCATATCGTTGGCGTGTTTTTCACAGTGACTGGAGGCAGCTGCAAGGAGAGGAGGACGTGGAAGACGCCTCGCTGTACCCGGCTCCCGGCCCCCGCACCCGCTAGCGGCATCGCCCCTGCACCTGCCTGCTTCCATCTCGGCCCTCAGCGGGGGGGCAGACGGTGATTGCGGTGAGAGCGGCGAGAGCGGTGCGAAGAGCGGTTGTGTAAGCCGAGAGCCGCATCTGTGTCCGCGTTTGTGTCCGCACCCGCATCCGCAAGACTATCCTCGAGGGCTCGTGGGTTCGAGGACTCTGGGTCTACGACGTTGGCCTATTGGGATGCCTTGGGAGTATCTCGAGGTCTGAGGCCTGAGCCCAAGGTGCTTGTCACAAAAATTGGCGACAGCAGAGTGGAAGCGGAACTCGACATCTCAGGCAAGGTAAGGGGTGGGGGTGTGGTACGCAGGAAGCGGTGTGGTACGCAAGAGTTACTCGGGCTTGGTAGTGCTCCCTTGTGTCACCACTCGAACCCCTGCCATCGCACCCGCCCCTACCCACCAGCTGGAAGTGCCTCCTACTGCGGACAGCGGGTTCTCTAGCTTGCGGTTCTCTTACTTGCCCCTCTGAGACCTCCGGTGTCCTTTGAAAACCAATCTCGGGCTCGGGCTCTGGGCTTGCCTGTTTGCTTCTTAGTACAGTGCACAGAGTGCGAGCAAGGCGGACGCAAGGAGGACGCAAGGAAGACGCCTTCTCGCTGCATCTCGTTGCATCTCCCGGCCATAACATCTTCACAACATCCACATTCAGCGGGGATAGAGTAAAGTCAGCATAATCCAAGCCAAGGCTCTGAGTGCATGGTCAAGCTCGTTGACATCATCGACAAAACCAATAAAAGAATAAAATCTCATCTATCACTGGTGCTCAGCAATAGTACACTCAGTCATATTTGTCCATACATAATACTTTCAAACTCATCAGTCAAACCAGCCAAACAGGCCCAAAACAGGCCCAAACAGGCCCAATTCGGAATCAATGATATCAACTCTTCAATCAGGGCAGACTGGTCAGCGTGAGTCGCACGCGCCTGCCCAAAAAGGTACCCTCTATAGCCACAGGCATAGTCAAACGAGGCAACAAAAATCACGTGTGCGGGTCAAAGACTGGGCACGTAGGGTAAGGCTACAGGCCTCAACATTCCACACTAATTGGAAGCTCTCACATAAAGTATTCACGGTACGTAGGAATCGGACAACCATTGAGATCTCCTCGAGAAAAATGAGGGGTACCGGATCTGCCAACAAGGAAACAAGAGCAAGGCAGCAACAGGGAACTACAAAAGGCCTGAAGAATACGCTAGACTCAGGCAATCCCCCAATTGGGAGCGCACCGATACACAAATACTTCACAAGGCTAAAGTCAGAATCTAAAACCAATTGCCCTAGGCATAGGGAGGAAGAGGAAATCGCCATCGGCTCAGGGCTCAGCCAGGAGGCAGCAACTTCAGGGGTAGACCCCCCCCCCCACCCTTGTCTCAAATCAAACAGCAGAGGACAGCCTGGGTGAATCAATAGTACTAGAGATGGAAGGACTCGCAGAGTTAGTAGAATCCGCCATGGACAGGAACGACTCCTCAAATACCAATTACCAATACAAAGATTATAATAAGAATCACAACAAAGTAGAACATTGGGCTGAGCAAACTGAGATCATCGAGATTTCATCGGCTTTAAACGACGGCGAATCATCAACCAATTTACAGGGTCCATCAATACCGGCAGATACCCGTAACAAAAACGTGATTGAAATAGAGGCCCTCATTCACCATACAAATGAACAGCACCGGGAAACACTGGAAGGTGCTACAAATCTACGTGGCCAGGGATAAAACAGAACTGCTCCACGCCGGCTAACAACATTGAACGACCAAACATAAAACAAAAATCAGTCGACCACTGTACTCCAGATGCACATTTAACTGAGCCATTAAAAACAAAACTAAACCTATCAAACAATTCGCAA
Organism: Calotriton arnoldi; assembly: GCA_963921515.1. Lineage (NCBI taxonomy): Eukaryota > Metazoa > Chordata > Amphibia > Caudata > Salamandridae > Calotriton > Calotriton arnoldi. The sequence goes on along the minus strand of CAWUFW010004610.1, from coordinate 1,236,787 downwards.
ATAACAGAGGATCTCATGGGATTTGACTCGGGCCAACACCCCAGAATACAGCACGATCTGCAAGACTCAATAAGTAAAGACGGCTCAGAATTCATCCTAAACACAATAAATACATCACTTCTGGCAGCAGTAAAGGCCCTCACATGGCAATCACACAAATTAGAGATACAGGTGGACTTGATACATATGCTTGCGTAAAGTGTCTTGACAATTAACAAAAAGGTGGACACGATAAATTTAAAAATGGACCAGTGGTCTACCAGAGAAACAGGCCAAGGGGAGATCACACGCCCAACAAAAAATCTCAATGAGGCAATAGTGGAAACATTAGCCTCATTGCCTGATCTACTAAAAACCTTAATAAAAGAATGTAGCCAAGTACGACCAAGTAAAACACAAAGCAAAATAATGCCAGAAAAAGGAATTTACTTTCCGGACAAGAAATAACACTCAATAAATCAGAAATAACAGAGGGCACATCAATTACAATTGATAAAACATCATCGGACAAATGCTGGAGTTCAACATCCAGCTTAGAGGCCAGACATGATGGCGGGATACCAGATCAAAGACCAATTGAAGGACAGCTATCTAGACGTCAAAAGAAAAAACTTCGGAAATCTCTGAAAATAAACAAAAGGAAAAGTGCAATGGCACTCCTACAAAAAACGAATGAAAGGCCGACCGCACTCAGACAAAACAACAAACAGGGTGATAAAAGCGCATCTAGCCCTGACAAGGGCCCAATGAATTATCCCATCTTTAAATCGAAAAATAGTACCACATTCGAGGCCTCGTCAGCAAACACCAGCCAGGAAACCTCATTACCAAACCATCTAAATGAAAACCCAACAGAGTGTCCCGCCAAGGTGACCACCACGCAGCATAAAACCCCTAATGCTGTCAACCCCCAAACACAATCTTACGCCGAGGTCACAAACGCCAACATCACAAACGCCACCAAAATAGTAGAAGGCTTGGAGGCAAAGGCACCATCCAAGTCCAACAAAAATACGAAAAGTCTAACGTCAGCACACAATACCACGGAAACACAACCATGCGAAAAGGCAGAAAATAAAACAAGTGCATCCATGCAGGAAACCAGCTCAATAAAAGCAAGACCATCCGGAACGGAACCTCAACGTAATGCCCAAATTAAAGCAGTTTTGAAATCCACACCAGCATGGACGATGCCGCTGGGCAATCAACATCAGACCTGTGAACTCTTTCTAAATAATGTCCCGGATGGGAAATTGCAAACCACACCTTGCTGGAACAACGGCCAAATAGGGCTTACTGTTCAATTAACTGAGCATGAGGGTCAAAGCAATGTGCAAAAGGGAAATAACCCGGGAAAAGCACAATTGTCGGACACAGAGCATACAGTGATTTTCATGCCTGAATTTGAGACAAGAGGCCCGGGCGACATCTTAAACCGCTCAAATATACTATACATCCTGTCTTGTATATCCTCAGTGACCTACCTAAAATCAGCACATCTTGAATCGGTGCATTTTAAAAACTATCCTTGTATAAGTTATAGGGAGTCTACTCTAACAAAATGGACCAATAAGCAAGATATTCAAAACATCTTGGCAGAAAAAGACGTACTCAGGGGCTGGGGGATCCGTGTAGATACATGCCCAACTGAAAAGTATCCGCACATACTACTGCAGAGGCTGCAAAAACCAACCGCAGTAGCAGCACGGAATTGCATTCTAAAGGGCATAAGATCGACCCCGAGTCCATACTGGGATAACAACATCAAAATCAAACTTATGAAGGGGGAAGCCACTAGACAATGCATAGAGACAGGAGCGACTCAGGATACCATCACAGAAGACTGGGCCTGGATCTCAACGGCCCTGCACACCAAAGGGAGGACAAATCCCTAGCACACAAGTAGTAAAAACAAGAACAAACCTCAGATTAATAAGCTGGAATGTTGCAGGCCTCAAATCAACTTTAGCAAACAAGGAGGCCATAAGTCTACTCAAAACAGGAGACATCTTATGTTTACAGGAAACATGGACCACATCACCAACCCCCATTAAAGGCTTCCAGGCAATACACACCTTAGCCTGTAAGAAAAACATATTTAGAAGACCTACTGGTGGGGTATCAATCTATGTAAATTTGAACTTGCAAGTACAGATGGAGGAATGGCCCACGAATTCACCCGATATCCAGATCGTCAGCATAAAGGGAATAATGCTAGAGGGAATTCCAACCACAACTGCAGTAATTAACCTATACATTAATCCAAACAATAAGACAAAAACAGCGAACACAAGGATGGTCACTAGCCTAATTAGAGAATATCTCTATGAAAACCCAGGTCATGAATGCATTATCACCGGGGATTTCAACATGAGAGACCTGTGCCACTCGGCCAGACACCAAGGAGACAAAGGCCAGACCATTATGGAAGCTTGCATCAATGAATTGAGCCTGGAGCGGGCAAATCAAGTGGTGCAGCCAAATACGAAATTACAACCAACTTTTAAAAACATCTCCACGCTGGACTACATCTTTTTGACCCAGGTCTTACTGAGGAGGTGCGAAGACTACAACGTGACTAACACTACCGCGAGCGACCACCACCCATTATCCATTCTTGTTAATATAAGCACAACAATGCACTTTGAACATTTAACTGCGGGAAAAACGCTTCATACAAACATAGATACCGCACCGATAAAACGCATAAAATGGGGACCTATAAGCCAAGAGAAATATAACTCCTGGAAACAGGCCACATGCATAACCAGTCCACAGACAATTGGTCAGAAATCATTTTGTCATTATCCAAAGCTATGACCTCAGGAAAACAATTGGCACACAAAGGAAAACGTCGCAGCTATGGGCCAGCCAACCTCGCTGACTTTAAAGAATTTAAAGAGAGCAAAAAGCAGTGTCGCTTGGCGGAGCAACAGCATCGGAGAAAAAAAATGTTCAATGTCAGAATCACTATTGAAAGCAGCCAGAAGATCGCATAAAAACACTGTCTGGCAGTTGAAACAGAACATCATAGACGATAAATGTAAACGCATTTACGCATTGCTTGCCCCCAGTAAGAGCAGGGAATTTTGGAGCTATGTCAACAACCTCAATGGTGGAAGCTACATACACAATGCGGTACCCGCCAAAGAATGGGCAGCCCATGCAACAAGGTTATACGCCGATCAGGATAAATCCAGGATAAAAACTGTGGTAGCTGAAAACTATGGTCCAGAAGGACATGAGAAGGAGGCTCTCATTCTCAGCGAAGAAGAAATCCTGAACACATTGAAAGGCATAAGGAAGGACGGGGCTCCAGGTCCTAACGGGTTACCGGGAAGTGTTTTCAATGAAGAGCGGGCCTTTTGGGCCCCCATATGCATTGCCTATTTAACTACTGCTACAAAACCTCAGGAGTACCAGACTCGTGGAAAGGCTCCATTCTGCAACCAATCCATAAGAAAGGCAACGCCTCACAGCCAGAGAATTACAGATTAATTGCTCTACTAGATGTTGACGGGAAGGCATATGCAAAAGTGCTGCTGAAAGAGCTAGAGGCATGGATAACAGGCAATCAAATAATACCACAATACCAGACAGGTTTTCGGCCGAACTCATCAACAATGGACAACGCCATTGCATTATCATACCTGGTAACTAAGACCATAGAGGGTGTAACCCCACCCCTATATGCCTGCTTCATCGACTATAGTGCTGCTTTTGATGGCATCGACGGCAACATACTGTGGGCAAAACTTGCGAAGTGGGGTATACCGAGGAAACCTCTGGCGGCCATCATGTCCCTCCATACCGGTACATGGGTCCGCACTAAGCTTACACAGACACATGCAACCGCCAAGATTTACACAAACAAGGGGTTAAAACAGGGCTATGTGATTGCACCAACACTGTTTAACCTATACACTGCGACCTGGGAGTTGCACTCTCAAAAACCAATATCTTCCCACCCAAATTGGGTCACCTTAGAATACCTATCATGCAATACGCGGACGACCTTGTCATCCTGGACCAAACTAGAATAGGCATGAAAAGGGCTCTGGAGACTCTTCATTTTTACAACACAGAAAACAAACTCCAAACCAATGCAAATGTAACCAAAGTATTGGTTTTCGGACATAAACCAAAAAAATCCTTGCTGGGCTGGAACATCGGACCATTAAGAATTGCAACCGCAAATAAGTATACCTACCTGGGAGTACAATTCTCAGATACTGGTAGAACAATACTCCAGGCCAAAACACTGGAGACAAAAGCGGCTAAGGTCACACCCGCCCTATGCAAAATACACCAGAAGCTTGTGAGCCATTCAACGGAGGGTATCCGAAGAGTAATACAAGCCAAGCTATTTTCAACAATTAGCTATGGCCATCTGGCCTTCCCTGGCTTATTGTCCGATAAATTGGAGCACTTGTATATCATGGCTTTCAGAAAGGTCTTTAGGCTGCCATTCTCGACAAGGCGTACACTGATCCGACTTGAGTTTAACTTAACATCAATGGACATAGAATGCAAAAAAGATATAGTGAAGTTGTATCACCACGTGAACAAGGCTCGCCCGGGTACCTTGAGGGAAGCACTTCAAACACTCTGAACGGACAAAACTAGTCGATGGGCTAGGTACCTTGTTTCAGCTAACAACACACTATGCCTGACAGCTGATCATACAATGGTATTACAACTGCCAACGGCTAGCCTAAAAAACCTGTTAAAAAAACAGGGAAAGATCATTTCAAGGAACCAGGACATAGAATCAATCAGAGCTATCCGTGGCGCAGAGGGCCTTGCCAAATCACATGAAGCCACTCTATGCCAACTATACTTAAAAGCCGGCCTGGGTAGACAAGCTCTTCAAAACGTTCTGAAGACCAGGCTGCTAACTCTACCAATAAAGGACTACAGGGCACATTGGAAATCCATACCGGCTGGAAACAGAGGATGTCGCCTGTGTCAATACCACACAGAATCAGCAGAGCATGTCATCTGTTGTTGTCCAGCCTTGGTAAGTCTGAGGCGTAAATACTTAAGGTCAATGTTCAACCTAAATAAAGTAAGAACATGCAAGGAGGCTTTAACGTACATATATACTACGACAGTACCAATGGAGCTTGCACGTGCCAGGAAGTTCTTTGCCGCTGCTGGAAAGACTTTATGTCAAACTAAATGAACAAAAAATAACAGCATAATAATAATTTAAACGCTGACTGTCGATGAGCATCAATATCACCATTAGTGATCTTGTGCTAAGTCCAATGGTTAAGAACATTGCTATTTTCGCTGAGCAATTAATATCACAGCACGTTATGGCCATTAGTGATCTTGCACTAAGCCCAAACAGTTAAATGAATTAATATTAGGGCATTGATTGATCAACAGATGTATATGTCACTAGATGTTTTCTTCTTTTAAATACAACCTCATTTTAGATGCGTTTTTAGATGCTTTTTTTTACTAATCTACTGTTTTAACTATGAAAGTAACATGGATTGTATTTGTAAATGATTTTAGGTAATCATACAATAAAGTATTCTGATTCTGTCTGTATCGTTGGCGGGGCGGAGGTCCAGGGTTCCTGGCGCTGGTCGCGGTCGGGTCGCGTACAGGCACAGACGGGCTTGCCTTTGGCGCGGCCGCACAGCGACCGCCATTAAGTAGGGGTCGGGGAGGGCTGGACAGCTGGGAGGCAGGAGGGGAGCTGGATTGGTCGTGCTGGTCGTGCTGGTCGTGCTAGAAGGGAGGGGCCGCGGGGGCAGCAGCGGCGGGGGAAAACGGGCGGGAAAGGAGGAATAAAGGGGAAAACAGCGAAACAAGCAGAAACGCAGGAAAGTGCAGAAAGCAGAAAAAGTGCAGAAAAATAGATTGAGGAAAAAGGGTGAAAACGAGTGAAAAACGGAGCGGAAAGCGGAGCGAGTAAAGGGTGACAGAGGTCCACTGGACCACCAGGGATGAGGCGCATGTGAACCTGCGGGTGGAGGAGGGCCTCGAACACCCACACTAGAGAGTGCAGGGGCTGGGGGAGGCCTCACTCAATGGTGGAGCTGCGAGGGTGGGAGAGCAATTTCACTGACAAAGAGTCAGTGGTCTTGCTCGCATGTCCCCGCAAGCTTTTTTAATTTAAAAATAAATGCAACTTTAATTTTTAATATTTAAACTAATTTCTATTTATTCTATACATAACTTTTAATAAATGTTCCCTTTAATAAGGAATAAATATAAACATATTAATTAAGGTTTTTTAAAAATGATTAATTTAAATTAATATATTTACAATAATTAAATATTTTTATTAAGTTACTAGTGCTATCGCGTTTTTAGAGTAGTTTTATATTTACAATAAATATATTAAACTAATTTATATTAATATTTAACATTAAAATATTTTTAATTTTTTTTTTTAAATTTAATAAACTCTCAAGATTTCTGCTATGTGTGAAAAGTGACAAGTAGGAACATTACAATCATAAATTAGGCTCCAGGGTGGAGACATGTAAGTCATACTCTTTTTAGTAAATTTACACTCTAAGAGAATAGCCAAATATAGTAAATTTACTACAAATTATAAGAGTAAACTTACATGCATAGATTTACTCACATATATGTTTACCTTTGTTGAAGAGACCCCTGAGTTGTTTTTGTCCACTGCCTGCTGGTATTTACTTATTCATCTAGATGTGAAATATTCACCTGCTATCTAAATGTAAACTGCATATTGCTTTATGAAAATATGCAACTTTTCTTAATATGTTAAATGAATAAATTAATAAATAAATAGTTCCCTTGTTCAATTTCAATTGCATTTATGAAGCACTAACACTTTGCTATGCATGAGAGAAACACTGGGATTGTGCGGAGCTGGCTGGTTTTGCGCTCCAGCAGGTTCTGGAATCCTGTGCCCCTGAGCACTAGGATATCTCCAAGGACCAGCCTGGAGATATCCAAGTTCCCATGTCGGTTTGGCACATGCGCATTTTCAGTGGTAAACATCAGTCACCCCGCATGTTATTACAAAGCGGTCGTTACAACGACTGCGTTGTAACAACGCAATACCATTACCCCGCAAGTCGAAACCACGACTTGCGGAGGGGGGAGAAGGTGTTGGATTTAAAATCCAACACCTTCCCTACTGTCCGCACAGACTGGAGTTGGAATAGTAAATTATACTATTCCAACATCCAGCGCCCCCTCCGCAAGTCGTTGTAACGACTTGCGGGGTAATGGTATTGCGTTGTTACAACGACCGCGTTGTAATAACATGCGGGGTGAGGGAAAGCGGGAAAAGGAGTCATATTCATTTTCAGTGCCTACTACCACTCCCCCCTTGCTGTGTGACGCTGCGGCATGGCCCCACCTGCCCTAGACTAGGCGGACTGGAAGTAAAAATAAAATCGTTTTATTGTCGTTTTATTTTTCTTCTGACTGCTGCATTTCAGCAGTGGGGCGACGCTCCTACGCCATAGCAGAGGAGCTGGCCCTGTCTTTCTGCCAGAAAAATCGGGTGCAAAATCGACTATGTTGCCTCATAGGTTCCACTAAGACTATTCCAAGAATATTATGTACTACTAAGATTGAACACTTGGTTTCCCTTGTTCCTTATGGGAATGCTTTAATGATCTCCCGAACCTCTTGTCTTAATTTATTGGGTATGCAGCTAATTACATTTGTATCTGGTTTATTACAAATTGGTTAGATCTTTTCATTTGATTTTATTTCTTTAATTGGATTGTTGTTTGATTTTGCTACACAAAATGTCTCGTGCACATCTTGCAGAAGGTTTGCCTTGCTGCTCATGCCAAACTACGTAAGGTGAGTCACAACCATCATTAGGGAAATCTGGTTTACCCGTTGGTGTCCTTCGGTGTGGCCTGTGTGGGAGCTCAGTCACAGCTCCCATAAGGACTATAACCTCTCTACCTATAACTTATCCATCAGATTTTCTGCACAGCCACATAATCATCATCTCTAGTTCTTGGTTGGAAGAACAGATTGAAATCACTTCTTCTGGGAGCACAAGCGCACCTACCTACTAGAAATCTAGAACATGGCCGGGCATTTACCTGCCAATATTATGTAAAGATTTAAGCCACACAGAACTTGCTGCACAAACCTGACAGTAAAACCGCACAGCGCTCATGCATAGACCATTTTACCTGAGGAAAACAAGTGGTCATTTATTTATACAATACAAAATCATGCCCTGTAACATACGGAATATATATTCTTTATAAGAATACATATACCACTTAATATAGCTAAAACTCTACACAACTTATCATTATTCAACAGACCTCTAGTTGGCCTCACCTAATGCTCCTTCGTTCCACTAGACACGTTTGCAACAAAAACCTACATAATATGCCAAAGCATACCCCCTATACAGCATTGTAACTGGGCCTTTTTCAAATTCCAGATTCTTATTATTAAAGTATCAAATGGTCTGGGCCCAAACTACCTCTCTGACATCTTATACCTATACATCTCAACTTGAAAGATACAATACCCAAGCTTTAACCTTCAATTTACACTTAATCCATGTTTGCCACCTCGAAGTTCTAGTCTTTCTCGCCTGCAGTGGATCATTCTAGCATTAGACATTAGAAGTTGTAACCCACCTTTCTATCTCTTTTATTCGCTTTTCTATTCTTAGTTGAACTGCCCATGCACACTGGTTGGCAGAGGTCAGAAAGTGGGCATTGGATATTTTAGGATGGACCATGCCCAAAATTGTAGAACTTCACTATCCCACAGTAGGTATAACAATGGTGTAATTTGTCTTTTCGAAGTAAAATGAGATATTCATGTAAAGAGTTTGTGAGTAAAGGTCAGTATTTTAAAAGTAACATGTACTTTGTAGATAGCCAATGGAGCTGCTGAAGCATCTAGGTCAAAGGCATCCTTCTGGATGTCTTCATAATAAACCTGTCAGCGTGTTTGTGGATCATATGGAGGCGATGTGAGGAGTCTTGAGAAAAAGTATTATAATGCGCATTGCAGTAATCAACAAACTGCTGCTTTTGATTGCACTTACCACCATTGCCATGTACTTTGTGGAACAGCTGATGCACACAGATTGCTGGGAAAAACCCCCTCCCTAAACCAAGAACATGGAAGACAGCATAGGCTTGGGTGGACCTCCATATGTAAATAAAAGTATGGAAAACAGTATTTTAATGTTGACCTAGATTGAATCCAACACACATTTGTTTCATTCATTCTGAATTTTTTGTATGTAAATTTTGATTGATGTAATGCAAAATCTGACAAAAGTATAAAAAACTAAAATGCTGAAACATTCACTTGGTTACATGCAATTCCTTTCCTGCAGAATGGAATCTTCTGCAAATTACTCACAGAACAATCATAGCTGTGCTAACAAGCTTGAAGCCCAACATTTAGAATAATACAGACTTGTAGGAGACAATGAAACCACTTGGATATTGCTCTGACCTCGCCCAATATGGAGATACTTTTGACAGCAATGGATCCCTCGGCTGAATTGAGGTTTACACGGAAGGAGGTTTCAGGCTGAAAAATTACATCATCATATTGGCAAGGGACTCGTTCCTCGTCCACTGAAAATAGATATTTTCCATTTTCAAGGTCATCTCTGGACAAAGTTGCATGCCACAAGTCAGGATCCATCCAACTGTATGACTCTGCATCTTTAAATGTGATATCTGATCCTACAAACAGATAAAATAATGAGGCAGAAATTAAACGAAAACATAAGCAGATTTTAAAGTTTGCAAACAGATTTTAACATTTTGTTTATGTTCAATACAGACACAGACTGGAATCTGGGTAAGCCTCAGGTTATTGACTCTACCCAAGGTCTATGTACAGTCCAGATTTACTCATCAAGTTCAATGTATTTAAGGGAATTTTCGAGATGAACTAGCATTTCAATGACGGATAATCCTGACTGCAGCTTTGGAAAGTTGAGCAATATGTGCACTGAACCACAGAACATACCCGATTTCAGTGGGAACTCCTAAACACGGCTGACCTTTTAAAGCAGTGCATACTGTGTCCAAAGGTACAAAAAGTAACAGCACCTCATCAAAAGTGTGTTATGTTCCAGATTGCTGCCACCTGTCGCAGTTGATATAAGAGAATAGAAGGAGACACAAGACTTTGCACCTATGCAAAGTCATCAAAAGTGACTCAAACTTTTAACCCCAGCATCAAAGCTGCTGTAATTGATAACAGGAAAGCAGGAGTTTTTAACCCTGGAACGTACGATGTCCTTAGTGAGTCCATTGAAATAAAGGACGTTATTGTTGCTATTAATCAAAGCCCAGCAGGGAAGGCACCTTGCCCAGATGGAGTCACCTTGGACCTCTTTAAAGATAATACCTCGTTCTGGGCTCCCATTTTAACTAATGTTTTAAAGGTGGCAATAGAAGGGGATCTTATTCCAACATGGAGAGAAGCTATAGTTGTCCCTATTTTTAAAACGGGAAATAGAAACTCATGCGCCTGTTATCACCCAATTTCCCTCCTGAACAGCTCCCTTAAGATTCTCGGAAGGATCCTTGCATCCAAACTAGAATAATTAATGCAGAAAAATCAGTTTCTGTCAAGAGTTCAGTACAGGTTTTGTCCGTGGGTTGGCACTGTAGAACAGTGCCTAAACCTCCAGCTGATCAATGGTAAATATGTAAAGGCCAACAGAGGACCTCTCTTGTGCCTTTGATATGGTCAATAGAGTGAAGTGTTGGGACATTATGTCCGGGATGGGTTATGACCAGGCCTTATTAGGGTTAATACCAAGGATGCACTGGGACACTACAGTTAGGGTCAGATATGGTAAAGAGGGTGAACTCTACCCAAGCATTAATTCCCTGCTAGGGGTTAGGCAAGGGTGTGTGATGGCACCACTCTTGTTTCTGATCTATGTAAATAATTTAGATCTTCATCTGGCCAAAATACGAAAGATCTGCCTAAAGTCCAGTGTTCTCCTGGTTTTACTGTATGCAGACGATGCAGTTTTAATGTCGAGAACTGCCAATGGATTTCAGCTTCTTTTAGATGAGTTTTACAGTTTTATGGAGAGTTTGGATCTTAAAACCAATTTTTAAAAAAATCATTAGTTATGAGCATTGGCTCTATAAATGTGAAAAGAAGGTCATTTTTTGGGGGCGGGGGGGTGATCAGAACATTTAAGAGTCAAGGCTTTTACCTATTTAGGATTCCCAATGGATCAAAATCTAACCTGGAAACATTTGCACAAGACTAGGGCCGTGCAATGTCAAAAAGCTATGGAGTAAGTCTTTACCTTTACTAGGCGACTCAGACATAAGCCGATCAAAGAAATGATTAACATTTATAAGAGTCAATGTATTTCTGTGGCGTCCTACGGAGCAGGAGTTTGTGGATTTCAGGGTGCTAGGCCGCTGCATCAGGTTGAAAACAAGTTTTTGCAAAGACTACTGGCTGTGCCCCAATCCACCCCTGCTTTTATGTGCCATCCAGAGGTTGGAATGACTCCTTTGGGTGATAGGATTAGTCTGGAACCCCTCTTATTATGGCTCAAGTTTTGGGTGGAATCCGGAGATATTGTCAAAGTACTGAATATTATTATCAACCCAGCTGTAACAATATTTCAGAAATTGATATAATTGTCATCATATACGTCTTTTGAAGATAAAATGTAGTTATCACTGGAACCTTTTACAAGCTTTATGCTATGTACACAGTTGAGACCATTCATCTATAGATCACCTGGAATCATTTGTATGTCACTGGGGAATGTAAAGCCTGAAGCATGATGAACCTACAAGGAGAAGCAAACATTTGAAAGGCGGCCAGGTGGAGCACTAATACAGTTGGTGGTAATTTCCCACACTCTCTGTACATCAAACACACTATACCTTGTTCACATCCTGTATTCTGCATGTCGATGCCAATAGCAAATCCTGCACCAGGTGCCAAAATGAATTCTCCATTCCAGGGAATATGCTATTTAAAGCGGCAAAATATATAACAAAATAAACAGGCTGAGGTTAAAAATAGCTTAATCACAAGAAAGTATAAAATACATCGAGTCTAATTGCATTTCTCAGTACGTTGTACCTTACAAACAAATAATCTATATCTCATTTTCTTATTCTATTTACTTGCATGCACATAAGACATGTCCCACAAACCAGAGGATACAAGGCGAAAAACATGTGCGTAAATCTCCAGTATGTGAGATCCATGACGTCAGCTTTAAAGATGGGGATGTGGTTTAAATTATTTTAACTGTTAAGAACACTCATATATAGAGAAAAATATATTCCTTCACAAGGTGTGGTGTGATAATAAAAAAAAAAAGAGTTAAACAATGAACAGACCAATGCATTTAAGCACCAGACCACATCCGTATACTGTCATCAGTTGAGATTTGTTTCTGTCAATCTCTTGAGTTATACTAAAGTGACCTGTATGATAATGTGTCTGGAGACCAGGCATGTCACAGCAGTGCTGCTGCAGGTCCTTTGGATCAGTCATGCATGAGGTATCCAAGAGGCTGGTAGGAACATTTTATCTCTGTGAGGAAGAGAGGATGCATCATAGCGTGCCTGGACGAATAACGATGCCTGCAAGTGTGCAGCTGGTTGAGCCCGTTCAGGTGAGCAGTCAATTGTAAGCAGTCCTTAATTTGTGTAAAAAAAAAAGTGCCAGGGCCCTTATTAGGAGGCCATCGCAGTTTGCACCACCCATTGCCACTGCCAACGACAGTACCAACACGAGTACTAACCATCACACTCCTACAAGTGTAACAGTTCAGACTATTCCAGGCCCCCAAAGCTAGAAGAATGGCTTGGGCATGAGGTATTCGTTGTTTTCATGTATATTGATTTAATATACAACTGTTGTTCTGCTCATCTGTAATTTATACAAACAGTGCCACCATGTGGCAGCTCTCACTAGTGCCAGTGTTGACAATTAAGTGTGGGTGCCGAGCGCCAGAAACCACCGGCTCAAATTATGCACTGATTGTAAGAGAGGAGCAGGTTATGGTAAATTTCATATCAGATCTGAGATGGAGAGTTTGGAGGTAATGTGCCAGCGTGGCAGCCAATGTGAGCTCCAGCCCTGCACCATTAGCATGATTGGCAGGGTACAAAGATAGACTTTGGGAATGAATGAATGGAGAAAGTTTGTAAAGTGCACAGATGTTCATAGGAGTGTCCTGGTGATGACGGCTAGTAGTAGAAAGACAACTATACTAAAGCAATTAACTAAGTTTTAGGCTTTTTCCTGAAATCTGTTCAGACCTTAAGGAACATAGCTCAAGCGAGAGCTGCTTCCATGCCTGCGAGGCCAAATAAGAGAAGGAGCAACCACCCCTTCTGACTTGCCTAACCCCTCAGGACCACAGCAAGAATTGACTGAGAGAAGCGTTAAAATCTAGCCGTAGAGTAGTGGTGCAGTCTATTTGCATTACTGACTACTTCTATGGTCTGAACATGCCTTGGTCAACTTGCAATCAATGGGGAGCTTAGTCCCAAAATCACCAAGATGGCTGAGAAGGATGAAATAATAAGGTCCAGAAATATTACAAAAATACAGGTGCACAGATTGGTCAACCAGTTCCCCACCTGACTTCTTGAAAATGATGAATGATGGAAAAATCACAGTCTCAACAAAGTGGCATGAAAACAAAAAAATAAATCCATACAAACCTACAGAGCAAATGGTCCTTCCTAGAGCAAGATGCAATTAAATGGAGGGACAAAACCTATAGAGGATATTGGACGAAGTCAAGCCTCTGGCAGATCACCAAGTGTGTCATGTAGAAAGATCTGTGGAAGTAGCAATCTTCAGAAGATCAGTCCGTAATAAAAAAACTGGCAACAAGCCTCAGTAGTCAGACGATTTTCGCTCAATCACTGGCATAGAAGAGATCAAACTCATGAAGGCTATATTACCAAGCAAATGCCCAAATATCATAACCAAGAATATTGGTATCCCACTTTGCAACTCGGATGGCTGGATTGAAACTAAAATGAAAGCCCTAGTCAACTTAAGCTCACAGTATAGACAATCTCTTACTAAATTAACCACACTGATTAATAAGCCCTGAATGACAAGGCCCCGGTTTCACAAAAACACAAAGCAGTCAGCATGGGAAAGATGTGATTTTTACATGTCAAATGCTAGAAGTAAAAGACAAGATTATTTTAGATGGAATAAAAAATAAACAGAATCTAGCCACCACGAATGATTCTAAAACCCAAGATACAAACCCTGGGAGCGGTCCCGCCCAGCAATACCTTAGCTTCACTTATGGAAAACATTAGGCGAAGTTTGGTCTAGTTCTCCTTATTGCAGAGTGGGAGCCAACAAACATGTATATTATGATAGGGTGGTGGGAACTGTGACCTGTGAGACACTCTATTGAGCAGTATAAGGTACTGAGAAAGGAAACCTTAAGAGAAAACCTACTTCAAGTGCCATAGGCTACAATGCACTTGTAATAACATGGACGGGATATCCACCACATTTGTGACAGTGTACCCTGTCTGCCAAACTCTAACTTAGGCCCTGAATAACAGACATAATACCAAAACGAATCCACTTGCAAATAGGCCATTTTTGCAAAGACATTTATGTAAATTGTTTCTATTGAGTACACATTCATTCAAATGAGATTACCTAATTTGGTTGAGGTGTGGATTGAGATGGAAAGTATATGAATAAAGATGTATTTATATATACATTTGGTTATCCTGATGAACAGCTGTTCTAAATATTTTACTGAATGATAATGGTATTTATAATTTTTGTACAGAGTTATAAATAGTTATTTGCATATGTTGACTATTGAGAAATGTCATTCTCTATTGCCTTTAAATTATTAAGCAGAGAAAAGGTAGAGGTTTTCTAATGGGATCCTACTGTTTTAATGTCTGAGCTTGTCAATATTATCTGCAAGCACTACACACATTTGAAGATAGTGGAGTACTGTGTCACTGTTTTCTTTTGTCTCATTTCCCTTTTCCCCACTTCTGTGACTGCCCTTCATATTGTGGACTATGTGGTCACTGGTGGGAGCAGCCAGAAATGGAAAGAGCATCACTTTCACTGGCTCATGTGCACAAGGTTAGCACAAACCTGACAGATTGCCTACCGCACGCTTTCATCAAGCCAGAGCAACGAATTGAGACACCATCTGAAACAAATCTTGAAAGTCATAGTCAAATGACCACAGGGAGTGCTGGATATCCCCGAGTGAGCGCGGGTTTTGAGCCAATTGACACTGAGGTGCGCCTCCCCCACCCACAGCAGTGATCCAACACCATCCCATGTGGCAGGGCATTCCAGTTCGGCGGATGGCCCCTTCCTGAGGATGAGTTTGGCCGTGTCCAGTTGTACTGCCCTTGCTATAAGATATCTATCCCTCTGTGCTCCGCTAATTGTGAACAGTGACCTCTGCTCCCCCTCTTTTTTTCCTCCCTCTCTGTGATTTTTCGTTTTTACAAGGATTACGTAAACATGACCCAGTAGATCATTCTTGTCTCTGCTTCAGGTTTAAACCAACTTGACAATACAAAATGAAAGGAGGAAATTAAGACCCACACATCTCCCTCAGTTTACCTGGAGCTAATCCTCATCAGGCATGTAACAACGCCAGAGGCCGTCAGGCGTATTTACCTATTGTTAATGTGATTTCTGGCAGCATTTCGTCACATGTGCACACACACACACACACAAGGAATCCATACTTTTATTTATAAAAGGCTTTATCTCAAGCCAGGATTAGTGCACAATAAAATAAACAAACAATTGCGGAAATCAGTAGCATTGTAGGACAGCATGAGCAAAAATGTAAATACTGTGAAACCAGGAAACATATTATATACGGTGCATTTTTAAGACTTCCTACATGCCTCATCTTTAAGAATCAAAAGTATTGACATAACCAGGATCAGTCAACACATATATTTGTATCTGAATTCTATAAATCTTTCAAATTTGTAAGGCTGTTTGTGAACGAAGGCTTTGTAATGTCTCAATGGTGCAGTATGTCATGAGCCAAACAACCCCATTGGCTCTGAATGGCTCCACTCGGAGCCACGCTGCTCTGCTTTCTGGAATGTCAAATACCCAATCGTTCTCTCTCTCTCTCTCTTGGAGAGGGCAGTGAACAGCTATTAGTTACCATTCGAAGTGTTTATTTTGAGAAAATAAATCTTGTGATGTAAAGTGAGAGAAATAACTTGAGAATTCCCTTGCACACATGTCAAAATCCTAAAGCCATTATGCTTTCCCCTAAGCACCATCTAGTCAAATGAATATTTGAACTAGAAGAACAGTAACAAAGCATACAATAAATGCAATGCAAGTTTTGTACATGTTGCTTCATAATGAAAATAAATGCATCAGCTATTGTAAATGCATAACGACATATGGCCTGGGCAAATGCACACTATGGTGTCTCAATGCATTGCTCTGGGTGGATGAAAGCGTGTGGTAGGCAATCTGTCAGGTTTATGCTAACCTTGTGCACATGATCGAGTGAAAGGGACACTCTTACCGTCTATGACTGCCCATACTAGTGACCACAATATCCTAACAGACATATAGGCAAAATATATGACAGCAGAAAGGACATTGTGTGTATGCAAAGCATAAATGTTGACATTCATGCACAGTATTGGGGAGCACTTAGATGAAACAGTACCCCCTGCCCACCACTGACACATGGGCTCTGTGGTCACCTGGAGCGGGACTGTCCCTGAGAGACTATCTGATGGCTGGTTGAAACAAACTGTAGGGGGCGATATGCAGTGGAGGGGTTACACAAACTTGGGTACCTGGAATAAAACTGCATCTTGTGCTGAGTGCACAGAGCCGATGCGGGGTGGGGCCCGGAAGGTCGGTCTCCAAATAGGATGTCCGCTTCCAGGTCCTGTGATCTAACTAACCATTTTAGGATACTGAGGGCACATTTATGAGATTGTGATGCAGCGCAGCAAGTCCCCTTGCTGCACTGCGTGACAGGGGAAGGGCAGGAAGGCACCGTATTTAAAAGAATCCAGCGCATTCCTGTCTTAGTACATGCACTGGTGCTGTTTTGGCAGCCTCGCCCCAAGGCAGGCACCCTTGCACCATCGTGCAAGGGTGCCTCCGAGGCATGCAGGATTGTTTTTGTGCAGGAAGGTGCGCCTTCCTGCACAAAAACAATCCTGAGACATATTCCAGAATGCAGCACACATAGAAACAGGAAGTAACAAAGAAAATAAAGATATTTATCCTCGTTATGCCTCCCCTGAGAAGGCGTATCTTTTTGGCACAATCCCAGGTCTAATACTTTTGGTAAATCTGGGAATGCATCAAAAACCATGGGAGTTGCATGAGAACATCCATGCAACGCCCATGGAACGCCTTCCCAGGGCAGAATAATGCAATGCAGCAATTTGTGTTCCGTTGCGTTACTCCAGATTTATGAAGCCACCCTGGGCCACGCAAAGCTTCATAAATCGCATTTTGGGCTTGTGTCGTGATTGCACCATGCTGCATGGTACAAGAGAAACGCAACCCCAGACATAAATATACTCCTGAATATCTTCATGGTGACTAATCAAGATGAGCAAGGCTGACCAAAAGCAAGTTCATAGGACAGCTATTGGGGCTGCTGACCAGGACCTTGCCCCCCCAGGAGGAGGGTGCATACAGGCTGAGGAGATGGATGGTGAGGTCGGTGTTAAATCCCTATTGCTCAATAGGCTTGAGTACCCTGTCAATTAATGACAACATAGTTTCCTTGCTGATCCGTGTAGATCGAATGAAAGAGACGGAGTAAGCAAGCCACATGGACTGATATGGACGAGCACTGTATCCTGTGCATCAAAGAAAAAAACAAAATCCACCAATGAAAGTTTACTCAGAAAATACTAGAAATAATCAAATCCAAAAATGAAGATTTCGAAGCAGCTCTAGAATAAATCATTTGAGGACTGTGTGAGTCGCTTAATCAACAGGCACAGGG
Source organism: Calotriton arnoldi (assembly GCA_963921515.1). Taxonomy (NCBI): domain Eukaryota; kingdom Metazoa; phylum Chordata; class Amphibia; order Caudata; family Salamandridae; genus Calotriton; species Calotriton arnoldi. Next base: position 1,218,789 of record CAWUFW010004610.1, on the reverse strand, counting down.
CAGATGGAAGAATTCATGGATACATCTCTAACAGATGTATTTGGCAGATCTAACTCATCTCCCCTATTTATAGGGGAGTGTGCACATCACTTACTGGTGCAGAGACCCACTCCCAGGACCCCGATGCACCCAATTATTGCCCACTTGCTCAGGGACAGGGACCAGGATGTGGCCTTCTGTTCAGCAAGGAAGAAAAGAGACCTAAACTCCTGCAGGTCATCTATTTCACTGTATCCTGTCTTTAAGATGAAGAGGCTAGGCGGTCTTTTACTGCAGTCAAAAAGAAGATCCACCAGATCCCCTATGCCACGCTCCATCTGCACTTCTGAAGGTCACGCTGCGGGGTAAACCTAATATATTTAATTATCCCCAGAGGGTGAAGCTTTCCTCAAAAAACAGTAGGTTGGCTCCCCCCAAGAATATCCAAACTTAGGGAAACAGTCTTGAGTGAACTTGATGTCAATGATTGACAAGGCTTATACTGTATGCCAGACAATGCTGTTCCAATTGTTATTCTGGTAGTGCAATTGAACTCTACCATCCTCAGCTAGTCCACTACAGAGGGGCATGTTATCTGTGTTTATATAGCTGATTACATATTGTTGTATACTGAAGAACTGTTGATTTAATTTGCAATGCTGTGCTGGGAATACGGGTGAGGGAGAAGGTGAGGAATAATGCACCTCTGGCCGCTGCTGCTTTAAAGCAGCGCAGGGGCTTTGTCCTACTAGCCCCCCACGTGTAAAACATGGCTTGTTCAGTTTAGCCTGGAAAGAGCTGACTGCCCTACTCAGGGTAAGCAGAGTTGTTCTGTCCACCAGTGATAGGGAACTATTTCACTGATTGACTGGGGATCAGAAAGGGTGGAAGTGGGTGGGATTTCCATGCAGTCAGACTAAGAATGTATAGTGCTTGAGTATGGAAGATTGATGACACTAGGAGCTTTCTTCGGATGGCGAATAAAACTATAGTGATGCAGTTGTTTGAACAGGTATAACCCTATAAAAACTCGAACAATGGGCCAGACTGTTAACTTGGAATACTGGAGGACTTAATAACCCCTGCAAGTTAAGGCAAGCATAATAGTGTATCTCGACAGACATGGCGTAGGAGTTGCAATGCTATGACACTAAGTTGACTGAATTCAATATGCTCTATGGGTGTAGCAAGTCTTATTAAAAAGGGTTCATCAATCGGACGAGGTGGGGAAGGCCAGTATCTGATCGTACAAGGAGTTGTGGGTGACAAATATATTGCATTAGATAACACAAGGGTCCAAATATAGACTGTCCCTCATTTTTCAAGAGGTTGTAGCAGACCTCATCCAACTAACTCCATATGTAGTGGTATGGGGAGGGATTTCAACTTTATTCTTGGATTTTGACAGGCAGATTATGGCCCAACACCACATATCAGTGCCCTCAAAAACCTTGCTTCAGGTGTTACAGCAACACGACTTGATATATGGAGCATGCGCTATCCCATCACACACGACTTCACATATTACTCAGCATTACATGACACCTCCTCCTGGATTGATTTCTGCATGACAAGAAGGGATGAGTAGTAGAGGTGACACATGTGGCAAACACTCTTTAAGACTACTCCCCATTGCAAAGGACCAAGGCACTTCCCTACTGGGGCACTTCTGGACACAGTATTTTGAGAATTTTTCAAGCTGGATGCTGATTTGGTGGTGAGTGGTGTGGGAGGGATTCAAAGCAGTACTTAATTTGAGCCGGAGGTTTCCGGTGCTCGGCACTGATACTAATTAACCAACAACACCGACACTTATGCCAGTCTGCTGTTGTATTCCTCTTAGGGTGGCCGTACATGGGTTTTCCTGTATCATGTCTCCTTATATAGGCACAATTCGCCCTGCCCTTATATAGGCATAAAATCCCAGTCCTTATTTAGGCATTAAACCGTGCACTCCAAATACATGCATGGTCTCCGACATCCATCCACCCTAACGTCACAACGAGTTCTTGAAGAACAGACCCTTAGGCTTCGGGAGTTTCCCTAGCACAGGACTATTGATTTCTTCAAGGACTCATCTATTATGCATGAACCGTTATACCTTGAGGGTTCATTCATGACGTCTTCCGCTGTCCGATTCACGTCAATGCTAACATTCTGAGGTACCTCTCAGGTATAAATATACCTTATCAGAGGAGACCTCGACTTCAGAGGAGCCCGTTTCCCGGCCTGACGCACTGAGAAGACGCGGTCATCCCTGCACGCAGAGAGTCCAGCTTCCAGTGATCTGACTTCCCTCGCGGGGTGTTGGAGTCCGAGTCTGGCAAGAGATTCCCACCTCTCTCATTCTTAAGGTATGGAGCTGACTAGAAACCTAGAGGGACTCTTGGCATACTAGGCATACTGGGCGTAACATACTCTTAGTATACCATAGTAAGGAATACTCCACCTACTTCATACCTCTCCCTACACCTAGGTTAGGTTAGGTACATTGGGGTAGAACTAGCTTAGAAACGCATCGTATGAGTACTCGCATTTTTAGTCTATGTTATTTATGTAAATGAATATCTACTAAAGATCATGCTAGCGCAGTATTTTTTATTTCTACTGCTTACGCTGTACATTATTTATCTTGCATATTGTCTTGTGATCATAACAGCACATATTACTTACACGAGAAACAAGACTGTTCAATAAATCTTTTATTGAAACGCCCGTCTATTCTTCCTGTGTAACTTTGAGGAAAACTAAGGATGCACGATTGAGCTGAGTGAAACGGTTATCTATTGTTTCCACGACTCTGGGACACGTTCTGATTCTAAAAGGGAAACAAAGTTGTCATGTTTTGCAGCTGCCAGAAACTACTCCCTTCTTGTTTATCAAGGAGTTTCTAGTGGCCTCTGAGCTAGCTGGCACAAGTAATTAAGTTTAATATACTCGATAGGGACATATTGACCTTAGTCCTATGTCAAACCTATAGGGTATATTATTCCAATGCGCAGAGCCTTATAGGGAAATAGGAGCTACACTACATGGCGCCCAACGGTTTTGGTAAGGCGGTAATTTAACGCTAGATACTGAGTAACTCAGCCATGCCTTTTCTCTCAGAGGGGTCCCTACCCATATACTCCAAAAGACGTCTGGAGTGGGCAGGGTTAAGTATCTGCCACGGCTACATAGGGAAGCACCCTATATATTAGCTGTTTGGTTTGCTCAATGTTGAAGGATACAGTGTTCCAAAATATTGTGCACCTTATCTTTGTTTCCTTGAAATTTGTTCTACATTTTTCAGAAAACAAAATGCCTGACTCCGACAACGGTGACGTTGCGGGTCACCCAGCTATAGCAGCTTATAACATCACAGGTTTTATTGAAACCGAGGAGGGTGTCAGACATCAATCCAAAATTAAGAAGAGCCATCACTCTAAAACTTATAAAACACGGCCTACCACCAAGAGGCGGTAGAGCAGTTTTCGTGATAGAGGCACACGAATCCTTTCAGACAGAGGTATTCTATTCATGGGTAATATTTCCTGAATCAAATTCAGTAACAAAACTGTTTCACGTCTACAAAGAAGATGAACCACCAGAGGAATATATTCCTTTCGAGGATATTGAAATTCCACTAACATACCAGGAGCATCAGCTCTGGTTTAAAGGCGCCCTAAAACATCACAGAAACATTACCAGGCTCGGTCCACTAGGTAGACCAGGAGCAACATGGCCGATTCTAGCCGGCTACACACCTGATCCTGAACTTGATATAATGTCAGATGAGGAGTTACTTACTCAACTTACAGAGTTAATAAAAATCTACAGACAATTGGTCCAATATGTCATGCGGACTTTCACAGTCCAACCACCATTAACCATTCCAAATCAGACCCCACAACCGGGGACTGCACTAAAAATTACACCACAGACTCTATACGCAGTCATGGGTAAAATGGCCACAAAACGTGAACAAATTCCATTCTGGATAGCTCAAAAAATTACTCAAATCGAAGCAGTATTTCCAAATACTAGCCCATATGAGAAACACAGAATCCTAACAATCTGTTTACCAATGGGGATCACACCACAACTGGAAGACTGTACCACTTGGGGCTCAGTCTTTGCTGCCATCTATACTAAAACACATGGCATTCCGTCAATTGCGGTAATACCAGATGTCCTGAAACAAATTCAAAACGAATACGGGGCAGAGCCTGCTCTAAATTTAGGTATGAAATTACTGAAAAATTTCGACCAGGTCTCAACAATAATATTATCTAATATTAAAGGGGAGGCAGCAGCAGTGGCGATCCGCCAACGATTAAGGGAATTTGATGTCACAGAACAACAAACTGAACTACCCGGAATAATAGAACAATCTTATGCAGAATTAGGCAGAGATAGTTTGGGTGGAAGACCAGTGAAGCCAAAACTATCTGAAAGTCCTGAGAAGGACTCTATTAAACAAACTCCTACATCTTCTAAAAAGAAGTGGGAGACTAATAAACAAAATTCAAACGAGAAACGTTCTCAATCCCGAGGTAGGTCTCCTCAAAAGGAGCCCTCTGAAAGGAGGTATAACCTCAGGAATAGGGATAATTTGAGAAAACCTGACAGGTATCAAGATACTGATACACGTTCCTCTCGTACCTTTCAGATCTCGTCACAGACTTCGGAAAGAAGAGGACGGTCAGAACATAGAGAAGAACGCGTGAAATCGAAAGACGACAAACACGTTCCGAAAAACAAATCAAAACCTCAATTCTCCAAAAAGAAAGTAGCAGGTCTGAAGATCAGACATGCCGAGAATACTGAGAACACAACTCAAGAACGGAGAATGGGCTCAGACAATGCTGGACAGTGCAGCAGAAGTCACAATAGCTCGCCAGAACCTGAAGGAACTTCTGGAGATAGTGGACTTGAATGAGTACATTACAGTTGAGACTGTAGACACCAGGGTTAGTACTCCACAAAAGTTATATGAAATAACACTCCGGATGGAGGGAGACATACCTAGACAGGTGAAAGCACTTTTTGGGAAAAACTTTCAAGGGGCTATGACATACTTCTAGCAGAAAAAGACTGGCCACCACAATTTGTCAGGGAGTGCCCACACGGCGAGGACATTATTATGCCTGCCTTCTCCAACCATATTCCAATTCACCTAAAATATACATATGCCAGGAAATGGGCAGTAGCCCAGGCCCCAGCATAATATAAAAATCATGTAGGATGGGATGAGGACTCACCTCACCATAAAATACATCTGAAACATGAACCAACTGCACAAAGGCAGTACCCAATAAAGCAAGAAGCTAAAAAACAGGTCAGGGAGATCTTAGATCAACTTGAATACCAAGGGGTGATTGAAACATGCACCTCTTCAATGAACAATCCTTTGTTTCCTGTCTCCAAACCAGACAACACATATCGTCTAGTTTTGGATTACAGACACTTAAACACTTGTTCTAAAACATTTGCAGTGCAAAATGCACATAGCACAGCATTAATGAATAACATTGTGCGTAAAAAATATAAAACCACATTAGACATCTCAAATGGTTTCTTTTGTCAAAACATAGCACCTGGAAGCAGGTACTTAACAGCTTTCTCCATAATGGGGACCCAGCGTCAATTTTGTCGACTCCCACAAGGGTTCAAGAACAGCCCAGGGTTATTCTCAGCGAGGGTAACGGAGTTACTACAAATTTTTGATAATGAGGCATTGTCATATGTCGATGACATCTATCTACAGACGATGACCTGGATAAACACTTGAACAGGGTGAATACCATTATATTGGGCTTCGCCTCTGAGGGCTACAAATTCAACTTCAAAAAGTCCAGAATTGCCCATCTCAATATCCTATTTCTAGGATATGAGCTTTCAAGTGAAGGCAAGAGCTTGGCAGCTAACTTTCTAGAGAAATGTGCGCTGCTCCAACCTCCAAAAACGCTAAAAAACTTACAATCCATCCTGGGTTTCCTAAATTTTGGAAGAACATACATTCTAAATTACGCAGAAAGGGTTAAACCTCTCTACGCATTAATCAAACCTGATTTTTCAATCAAAAATTGGACACAAGAACACACAGAAATCTTGCGTTCACGCCAGGCTAACATGTTAGCAACAAATCACTTACAAACACGCGTAAGTCAACGCAACCTGGTGATCCGAATAATTTCGGGTCAATGCGGATTCACCTACTTAACATTTAATGAGGGTGAAAAAATACCAATCGCATACAAATCTCATTTGTATACACAAGCGGAAATGCGTTTCACTTCAACTGAAAAAATTCTGACAGCAGTTCAAACCGCTGTAGCAAAAGAAAGAGCCCTAGCCCAAGGGAAACGCATTATTGTCGTAACCCCAGTACCAGCTTTAGAAGCGGTCACAAAAGCAAGCATTCCAAATGCTAAAGCATTACATCCAAGATGGATACAATGGGTTAATTCTCTTGCTGCAACAGATGTTGAATATGTTTTTGATCCTGATTTAAAAACACAAGCGTTCCTGCAATATGAACAAGAATGTCCTCTGCCCACTGAAATTCTGCCTCTCGATCAGTACGAATTCATAATTTACACTGACGGATCCGCACAACCCGCAACAGGGAGTAAGCAAGCTTACAGTGCAGCGTGTGCAATCGTTAAAGGTCGCATGCGAGATGGCATCTTCAGACCTATGGTCACAAAAACTCAATCTCTAGGAGATTGTACAGCTCAGCGAGCTGAACTACAAGCATTCAAACTGGCACTTGAAAGTACAGATCGAGAATTCCCACACTAATAGTGTGCGATTCCTTTTACTGTGTTCAGTCGTATAATGAATATATACAAAACTGGCTTGAAAATGGGTTCAAAGATGCGAAAGGTGGCACAATAAAGCATAAAACGCTTTGGGAACAAGTAGTTCAGTTGAAAAACGAACTACCAAAGGCTCACGTGATCCACACACTGAGTCATCAACGTGATGGCGTTCACGTTGCAGGGAATTCATTGGCTGACGAAGCCGCAAAGGGGGCTGTTCAGACGGCTTCCGTAGCTGCGATCACTCGTTCAAAAACGAAAATAGACAGTGAGATAATGTTGGCTGTCAATGCTACAAGCAAAGGCAGTGGTGCAGCGTTACCAAAAAAGTTTCCACTCAAGTACTCTTATGTAATTGATGCGAACAACGTTCCTTTTGCTCGAATCCCTGGAGTGGGGGATAGGGTAATTCCAAACAAGGAACGTAGATTAGGACTAATCCTAGCAGCACACGAAGGGATAGCTTCTGCCCATGCAGGTGTTTCTGCAACAGTATCTTTACTTAAGCAAAGATATTGGTGGCCCGGCATTCGGAAACAAACCAAGAACTATGTTTTAGAATGTGATATTTGCCAACAGATGAAAGTCTCAACAGTAAAACGTCCTGCGCAGACACCCCTGTTAATTTCAGACAAACCATTAGCTTGTGTTTACCTGGACCACTGCGGTCCCTTGCAAAGGGACGGTAACTATAAATATATCATGGTTGCAGTGGATTCATGCTCTAGGTTCCTATGGATATGGCCTCAGCGCTCGGCTGACGCTCGAACTGTTATAAAAGATTTGCGAGTCTTTATCGGCACATACGCAATAGGCACGCTACATTCTGACCAGGGCCCTGCGTTTAGCTCTCGGGCTTACAAAGAAGCCATGGCCAGTCTGGGCGTTGCATTGCGGTACTCCTCTCCATTCCATCCTGAGGGAAATTCGGTTGTGGAAAGGAAAAACCGGGACATAAAGCAGTCTATAACAGCTAGGGTATTAGGTTCGGGTGATGGGTGGGTCAAACATCTTTATGGGGTCCAACGCTCATTAAATAACCTGCCAAGAAGTTCTCTAGGGGGTCACTCCATATGAGGTCCTATTTGGGACAAGAATGTGGGTACCAGACCTCGATCACGTAGGCACAGTGGTGGAAAATAAACCGTTTGATATCAAAGATCGTTTGGCTGTTTTACAGGAACTCAATGAACTAAGATCGAAACAAAGCAACGTATTCCTGCAGCCAACCACCACTGGGGAAAAACCGGCGGTCCCAGCAAGGCCTGTCTGGATTCCAAAAGTTGGGGATCTAGTCAGAGAAAAGATTGCGGACAAGAAGGAATTTGGACCTTCTTACAGACAACCAGTACCTGTCCTAGCAGTTCAAGGAACAAGAACAGTACTTCTGCCGCCCCTTGCTGGAAAAAAGGAGAAAAGATTTGTGTCCATCGACCTCATCAAACCACAGTATGTGGCCAATACTAAATAGTAGGCCTCGTGGACTCCGACCTAGTAGCAGACGCACTCCTCTCGCTACTATCCAAGAGGTTCAGACTGAAAGACTGATAACCATCGAGAATTCAGCAGTAACAGATGAAGGACTAAGCAACAATGCAATGGAACTCATCCCTCTTGAAAATCAAGTAACAGTTCGTCCAAATACACCTGTCTACACCAATGTAGCAAGTGATCAACTGGTTCCAGCGATTTCTACAAATCCTGATGCAATTTCAACAATTGACAGAACTGCTTCTGGCTATTTCATTAACTTTGATACGTTCTCAGAAGATCCGAGTGAACCTGAAACGACGCCAGCATCATTAACATTCAAGCAGCAAGTACAAGACTTTCTTCACTTTCTGAAAAAGACTTATCTGGTTTCCCCATGGATTGAACTCTGGATTATTTCTGGAATATTTGTTTTCCTGCTTTGGCTAGCTTTGGTTATGACTATGAGCGTGCTTATAAATGGCAGATACATCCATGTGAACACTGAAGGAAAAGATGTGAACGTACTTTTGAAACCTCATAAATCTTCCCATCGTGAAGCAAGAGACTTGTCAACAGTGAACATCACAGCCGTTCCTATACAGGATGGTATAGTGTGGGACAAAACAGATTTTGATATTTTTGGCCCGACGGAACAATTGAACATTCCACATTTGTTTAAAATTTCACTAAGTGATCTCATTTCGTCCAGTACCTATTCTGATGATTGGGACTTTGAGACTGTTAACGACATAATGTTTGACCTAGAAAAATCTGCTGCATTTTCTAAAAATGAATATTTAGAGGGTTCATCAGACTATGAACAGCTGTATTGCTATAACCACTATGGTCATCATTATTTGCATAAATCTGCAAACCCTAGAAATGTGTTTATGTTTAACCAATGGGAGCATTGTCCTACACCACCAAAAGGTAGTTCAAAAACATTTGCTAACAAGTTTCCATATTTTTCAGGTTACAATACATCTGATCCAGAAACGTTTTACTATAAAAATGTAAACAAAACAGGACTGAAAATTATGTTAACTAATACAAAACAGATTTACTCTGCAGCATTTATTGCCCAACTGTCTAGACAGGGTTTCGACTTATGGAAAGACACAATAGACACAAAAACTGTCTGGGGTACTAAAGATTGGCAAGTGCAGGGGATAGAAGCTTTATTTAGAGCCTGTATCATCCCTGAACAAATAATGTTTTTGAATGAAACTGTCCAACAAACATCTTGTCTTGGACTAGCCAAGATCAAAGAGATGAAAACACCTTCTGTACCAACACCTGCAAGTGATAACAATACACAGGCAGCGGTTACAGTTGACAAAATACTACAACTCAACAGATCTAATCCTGATTGGAGAAAATGGTTGATCTGGCCCACAGACACGAACAACTGTCAGGAAAGATTCCTGAATAAAACTCAGGGCTTTACTATTCATAGGCCAGACCCAAGATACGTCCAAAGACAGCATCCGGGGGTAGTAACAACATACAGTGTAGGAAAATTATGCCTCGATTGGCTGCAGAAATCTACACTACAGGATGTGAAACAACACTTATCCTTACTTAAAGAAGACGCAGACCTTAGGGAATTCTTGCTTGGACCAAGAAAACCGCGTCAAAAACGTTTCATATATGCCGGCATTTATGCTGCCTATAATGAAGCATGGAAAGTGTCACAGATGGAGGCCGCAGAACGAATACGTGAACTTGATCGTATTAATTTAGAGAAAACACTCACTGTGGTCGACAATGGGTTAACAACTTTGTCCTCCAGAATATATTCATTGGACAACATTGTATCCTCTGCTATCGACATACTAGAACAAGATTTGGCGATGTTACAGCAAGGCCAATCTCAATTACGTTCTATTGTGTTATTAAGCTGGACGCTGCAATCTTTGCGTGCGGGCTATGTGCCTTGGCGTTTCATCAACACGTCGGCTCTGTTTGCAGAATACAATCTAACTGATAAACAGATCGAACTGGCACAAAGGGGAGCAAAGTATACAGTGCTGAGCATTGAAAAACTGGAAAAGTTACCATTCACAGTGGCAGAAAAACCAGCTACAGAATGGCTCATTCATGGCAAAATCACACTACCTGTGACTACTTTTCAGTTTCAGTATTGCCTCAAACAAATGCAAGCAGGCAAATATGAAAGGTTGGGTAAGGAATACATTAAGACATCTTGGAATTTACCGTATACATATAGATGTTGGAGTGGGGATCGTGAAGTGTTTTTGAGCGGTACACACTGTAAAAGTGCACTGAGCGGTTCACTTATATGTCAGGACATTTCTTTACACGGGGCTTGCAATGGTTCTGTGGCAAATTTGTCTTGCCATCAGCAGGGTACACCAGCTGCTGTGATTAATCCAACGTTTGGACAACTTTCTAATGGGAGTTACCTCATGTTGAATGATCAGAGTTGCTGCGGCATGTTGCCAGGCATCCCATATCTAGTAACGGTCAACTCCAGGGTCACTTGCTGTATGCAAGTATTGTTTGCCCCAATAGACACAGTCAGGGAGTCGCCTTTGTGGCCTTCGCTGAACGTCTCTTTTATAAGATTTGATACTTTAAGCAGAATGAAAGCCATGCTTTTGCAACAAACCGTGCCTTTGACCTCGGCCAAAGAAACCTATGATCTACAAGTAGCAAGGACTTCGGCTGAGATACAGACTTTAATACGTACAAACTGCCCTATACATTTCGTGGAAATGATAGGACGTATCTTTAACATGTCTGATACAAGCGGAATTGTACATGTATTTAAGAGCATCTGTTCCGGTCTGTTAGCACCTTTCCAGGCAATACTCGGAATCATCCCGAACTTTGCACATTCGGTGTTTGGTGGCATACCATTAATTCTAGCACTTGTTGCCAGAATTCTATTTCTCTTCCTGCTATTACGCTATGGCCAGCCTATTCGCAGACATCACTCCGAGCAAAGTGGAGAAAGCTCTCCTTGAACGAAAGTGCCGTGAGCGAATAGTACAGCTTTTGGGCATGACTCGTCTACGGGAACTTAATACCACGTGGTTCCTGTCATTCAGACCAATCTGGCAAGATTGCATCTTACCTGTCCTACGATGCCTGCTATGCGGTGAAGAATGCGTGTTAGACACCTGTCTAACATTTCCATCAGCAACGCCAACGGATATCGATACTCTGCTGGACCCGATAACGGCCCATGCTCTGTGTTGTCCCCAGAGGCTACCAATCCTGATGACGGCATTCATTGAGATCTCACAGACGCTTCCAGCTGCTGCTGAGGTACGAGATGGATCTACAGGCACACAGGTAACAACGGACGCGAACATTGCTGCGGCATCCTATGCTGAAAGCGATGCTTCACATCTCTGTGCAATTAATCTACTACACGAGGTGTTCCAACTGACACCAACTTCAGTGGACGATATTTTGTCTACAGAAATAGATGATCTCATGTTTACACCAGACACGTACACTGACTCTGATTCCACCAACAGTGTACCAGAGACGCAGTAAAATTTGGCCTTCATATTTCAAAAACTTGGAACTCTTCCCAAATTGAACTTTTTTCAGTTTTTTCAAACTGAATGGCAATTCAATCTGCTTGAAGTAGAACTAGTCTTATAGTACGGACTTCGCGGTACTTCCTCAGACACTTTGTCATCTTATTTGTCTAAAAGTTCATTAATTTTCATGACATGAAATGACTTTGATTTTTGAACAACTTATCGATCATTTTCTGTCACATGTAAATATTACTGCTTATTTTCATTCAAATTGCATTTTATTTCCAAATATATGCCTGTAATGAAAAGCAATGCTTGAAATGTACAGTACCTTTTGCATTTTAATAGGTTTTTAAATGCTTTTAATGCTTTTAAGAAATATTTTTAGCAATATGCGGTACTCCATTTTATGTTTAGCATATTAAATGTTTAGCATTTTATTATTATCGTACACACGAAAGTGGAGTGGGTGTTGTATTCCTCTTAGGGTGTCCGTACATGGGTTTTCCTGTATCATGTCCTTATATAGGCACAATTCGCCCTGCCCTTATATAGGCATAAAATCCCAGTCCTTATTTAGGCATTAAACCGTGCACTCCAAATACAGGCATGGTCTCCGACATCCGTCCACCCTAACGTCACAACGAGTTCTTGAAGAACAGACCCTTAGGCTTCGGGAGTTTCCCTAGCACAGGACTATTGATTTCTTCAAGGACTCATCTATTATGCATGAACCGTTATACCTTGAGGGTTCATTCATGACGTCTTCCGCTGTCCGATTCACGTCAATGCTAACATTCTGAGGTACCTCTCAGGTATAAATATACCTTCCCTAGCCCTTGTAAATCAGAGGAGACCTCGACTTCAGAGGAGCCCGTTTCCCGGCCTGACGCACTGAGAAGACGCTGTCATCCCTGCACGCAGAGAGTCCAGCTTCCAGTGATCTGACTTCCCTCGCGGGGTGTTGGAGTTCGAGTCTGGCAAGAGATTCCCACCTCTCTCATTCTTAAGGTATGGAGCTGACTAGAAACCTAGAGGGACTCTTGGCATACTAGGCGTAAACATACTCTTAGTATACCATAGTAAGGAATACTCCACCTACTTCATACCTCTCCCTACACCTAGGTTAGGTTAGGTACATTGGGGTAGAACTAGCTTAGAAACGCATTGTATGAGTACTCGCATTTTTAGTCTATGTTATTTATGTAAATGAATATCTACTAAAGATCATGCTAGCGCAGTATTATTTATTTCTACTGCTTACGCTGTACATTATTTATCTTGCATATTGTCTTGTGATCATAACAGCACATATTACTTACACGAGAAACAAGACTGTTCAATAAATCTTTTATTGAAACGCCCGTCTATTCTTCCTGTGTAACTTTGAGGAAAACTAAGCATGCACGATTGAGCTGAGTGAAACGGTTATCTATTGTTTCCACGACTCTGGGACACGTTCTGATTCTAAAAGGGAAACAAAGTTGTCATGTTTTGCGGCTGCCAGAAACTACTCCCTTCTTGTTTATCAAGGAGTTTCTAGTGGCCTCTGAGCTAGCTGGCACAAGTAATTAAGTTTAATATACTCGATAGGGACATATTGACCTTAGTCCTATGTCAAACCTATAGGGTATATTATTCCAATGCGCAGAGCCTATTAGGGAAATAGGAGCTACACTACACTGCTACATGGTGGCACTCTTTGTATTATTAAGGGATGAGCACAACAACATTTGTTTATTCATACAGTATACATTAAAAATGACTAATACGGCACGGACGGCCAAAGCCCACATAGCCAACGTTAAACTCCCTGATGGCTCTCGAGCCACTGCTGAGAAGGATAAGCTTGCGGCATTCCACACATATTACTCCTCTCTATACGCCGCGGAGACGCCCCCTCCGGAACGGATTCGGGCCGTACTAGATACTTGCACCTGGACTCCGATCACTTCATATCACGCACAGTTGCTGGAGGACCCACTTTCCCAGAGCTAACTTGCGGGAGCTCTAAAAGATCTCCCTCTTGGGAAATCACCGGGTCCGGACGGACTGCCGCTTTCTTTCTATCGTGTTTTTTTCCCGCAACTCCAACACCATCTCCTTCGCCTTTTCAATTCCTTCACGGATGTGGTGGGTCCCTCTTCCTCCATGGGTCTTGCCGAGATAACTTAACTTCCGAAACCAGGCAAGGATCCTGCGTTGTGCTCTTCTTTTCGCCCTATCGCTCTTCTTAACTCGGATCTCAAGCTCTATACCAAAATTCTAGCTAAACGCCTGGATCCCCATCTTCCGGGCCTGATCGATCCCGATCAGGTCGGTTTTATCCGGCAGCGACAGGGGGCAGACAATGTGCGGCGGGTCGCCCATCTTGTTGGGAAAGCACAGCACTGGAATATTCCCGCATGCTTGCTGTCTCTTGACGCGGAGAAGGCATTTGACCGCGTGGACTGGACTTTTCTCCGCGCGATTCTCTGCAAGATTGGGCTCGGTCCCTTGATGGTCTCTCGTATCATGGCTCCTTATCTCTCCCCTGCGACTCAGGTTTGGGTCAATGGTCACCTTACTGATCCCATTGCCATACACAGAGGCACGCGACAGGGCTGCCCTCTCTCTCCCCTCCTGTTTGCCCTTGTGGTGGAGCCCCTCGCTATTATGATTCGGCAGGCGCCAGATATCCACGGCATCTCTCTTGGAGGCCAACAGCATAAGGTAGCCTTGTTTGCGGACGATCTGCTCCTTACATTATCGCAACCACGCACGTCTCTTCCCGCCCTCTACCTCCTATTGCGTCAATTCGAACAGGCGTCGGGGCTTAAGATCAACCATGGCAAATCCTGGGCTCTGAACCTCACTATTCCGGTGGAGGAGCTTCCTCTGCTTCAGGCACTGGTTCCTTATAAGTGGGCTCAACATTCCATCCGATACCTCGGCCTCAATCTGACACCCACCCTTGCCACCTGGTCGCAAGCGAACTGGCAAGAATGCAGGCGGTCTGTGCTAGAGGACCTGCGAAACTGGAAACCTCTCACTCTCTCCTGGTTGGGTCGTCTTCATGCCCTTAAAATGTCCATTCTCCCAAAAATTCTGTATGTTTTCCAATCTCTTCCCACCCCTATCCCGCATCATCAGATCCAAAGCCTGCAGCGCGAATTCACCAGGTTTGTCTGGGGGACGCCACCCGCGATTTTCTAGCAAATTCCTTATGCTGCCTCGGGACAGGGGGGGCCTGGCCTGTCCTAACCTGTTGGACTATTACTGGGCGGCGCATCTTCGCTTCATCTCTGAATGGATGGCTTGGGAGAGTGAGAAGGTGTGGTTCCATATGGATAGGGCGGTAACTGGGCGCTCCGTCTGGGATCTGCCTTGGCACTCTCGGGCTTCTCGCTCGCGAGCGCGTACATAGCCGTTCCTACCAAGACTGTTCTCGACATCTGGGATAAGGTGGCTATCTCTAAATGCCTTACCACCTTTCCCTCGCCTCACACTCCTATCGCTGGTAATTCCCTCTTCCCACCTGCCTTACACTCTACCGCTTTTTCTGAATGGCTAGACGGCGGGTGTAGAACGATACTGGGATCTTTCGTGGGAGCCACTTTCAAGACTTTCGACCAATGCAGGCGAGAGTTCCACCTCCCCGACGGGGCTCGAATACAGTATTTGCAACTTCGACATTGGATATATGCTGGATCTCTGGCGCCGGCGGCACGCGTGCCTTTACCCCTTCGAGCGGCTGGTTCGCTCGTTTGATAACTCTAGGGGTCTTGTTTCACGCACTTATCACATCCTCCAACATTCCCCGCGGCTACCCTCTCACCCCTACCAGTCACGCTGGCAATCTGATCTGGCCGCAGACGTCACATCTGCACAATGGGAGCGCCTGTGGCGCGACATCCCGAAGGTATACCGTTGCATTTCGCAGCGAGAAACTGCCTATAAGGTAATGACTCAGTGGTATTATACACCCCAAAGGCTGCATAAAATGTTCCCTGCGACCTCTCCCCTTTGCTGGCGATGTTTGACCTCACCTGGTGACTTCCTTCACGTGTGGTGGTCTTGTTCACTTCTGGCCACCTACTGGAAAGAGATACTTAGCCACATCAAACTGGTTCTTGGCTTCCCCCTGCCTGAATCTCCTGCTACAATACTCTTAGGCATCAAGCCTGCCAATTTGCGTGCGCTGACTCGTAGCGACTGGCATCTTTGTCTCCATATGCTGGGTGCGGCGAAACAACTTATAGCGCTATACTGGAAGAAAGCAGAGACCCCACTGGTTACTCTTTGGTTCACTCGCCTGTGGCACGTCATGGCCATGGAGCTTCTCACTGCGCGCTTGCAGCATCGAGACACCCAGTTCAGCAAACTCTGGCAACCACTGATTGACCACTTCTGTAGGATAGAGCATGCCCGTTTCCAGCCCCTGAAACTTCGGGCTTTGCGCCTTTTTGATGATGCACTATTTCCCTTCGCGTTCACTGTGCCCTCGTGACTCTGACGCCACCATGCTGCTACCTGACCACCAAGCCACCATCTTGATGAGGATTTCCCCCGCATTCTATTTTCCTTTTCCTCCCTCTTTTTCTTCTCTTCTCCCTTCCTTCCCTTTTTCTTTTCTCGCTTTTCTTTCTCTTTCTCTTCTCTTGCTGGTTCTTTCTGTCTTTCTCTCTCCCTCTCTCTCTGTTTCACGTTTATGTTCGAGTTCGTTTACTTACTGAGATTCTGCCTACTTGGAGATGCGTTTCAGCATACGCCTGATTTTTATGCCCTTTCCACTTCGCGGCCGGCCCTGCATGGGTTGTAGGCGACTTGCTGTGTAACCTCATGTGAATGTATAATTCTCCTGCTGCCGCACCTTTGCCTTATCTACACTTGTCCTATTTTGCGGCCGGCCCCTCAATGGGTTGTAGGCGACATGCTGTGTATCTGTGGTTTGCTCTCCTTATCCTTAATAAAAAATGTTTGTAGTCAAAAATGACTAATACCTGAAACCCAACCCATTCTTATAGTTTTGGGGGCCTGGAATAGTCTAAATTGTTATACTATAGGAGTGTGTGGTTAGTAGATGTGTTTGTGCTGTCACTGCAGTGCTGGCAGGGGAAATGGGGTGGTGCAAGCTGCAGTGGCCTTATGACGAGGGCACTGGCACTTATTATTTTACAAACTAAGCACTTATTCAAAGTGATCATCAGAGGTGAAGGCCTGGAGTAAACAAAATATTGTCTTTTACTTATTTTATGTATCCATTCATTTATTTTCACTTGTCACACTGCACGAGCACTTTCGTCACATTTTGCACATTTGGAGCACCCTTCAGTACAGTGTACATAGAACATAGACAGTTTCATGTACTTGCGTCGTAATACATGAATTTGCAGTACATTTTCTCTGGTTGTGTTTTCATTTTACTTTAAGCAATTTTTCTGCCATTAAGAAATACTGCCTGTTTTAATTTGATAGCTACAGACAGGGCAATTTCGTTTACTGAACTCAACGCTACCAAGGTCCTGAGGTTCACTGGGTCACCCCATTACATTGTAATGGTGTCCCACTTGGAGGGTGCATTGCATGACTTGGAGACTAATCTGGCAGACTCTAAGCATACTGGATACTGTACGATGGTATATATGCTATAGTATATGTTAGACTGCAATTATTGCCCTATTGCGGTCAGGGATGTGGAATTCCTATAGCCTGGCGCCCAGGACATATTGTTTGGGGTCAAGGGCAACACATTTTCATGTGTATTTTGTCCTTGGGACAAGAAGGCACAACCCCCTGCAGCACAAACCCTTTGGCTGCCAGTTTGCAGTACCACATTATGGATCAGGGAAGGGCACTGTCTGCAGTTAAGGTAATATTTTTGCCCATATATTAATGCTGATCAAACTTGTATTTATGGTTCATTAATTGAAAGCCTTTATTATTAGGGTGAGCGCTCTAAGTAAATGTTGTAAGCTCCAACTGCACTATTGACAGTGGTTTCAGTATAAAAATGTCTACACACGTTTTCAAAGTTTAGCAATATGAGGCTATGTATAATGCTCCCAGAATGCTCTCTGATTTGATGCAAATATTTGCAAAAGCTTGAAAGCAAGATTGATGATTCTTTGCTTTCAAAATAAAATGTTAAAAAAATGAAAGTAGGAAAAACACATTTTGCTAAACTACTGTAAAATTTCAGGTACCATTTCTTTGCAGCATCATTTAGTAACATGTGTTGATGCATGCTAGTATTTCCCAAAAATATTCACAATGGAAAATCAGTGTAACCAGTTTCAATAAGATTATGGGAAACAAAAATAAACAAGTATTGGCAAAGCCAGTAGTTCTGAAAATGGTGGTCAGCTTTTTAGTTTGTCAATGTGTGACTTGTTTTGGCATGGTTTTTGTAAAACCTTATTGGTGTGGGAGCTGCTGGGCCCTCACCGTTATAACAAACATAGGCAAAAGCAAAAATAGTTTTTTGGTCTCAAAAAGCACGCACTGCCACAGTAGTTACTGGCACTGAACAAAACTACTTTGTGCGCAAATATGCTCCTTGTGAACAGGGCCGGACTGGCCGTAGAGGGCACCGGGCGTTTCCCCGGTGGGCCGCTAGGGTGGAGGGCGGTTTTGGGCCCCTGGGGGCCGTTTTTGTTACCGGGGGTCGGCATTATCGGCCCCCTGTAACAAAAACGGCCGAATACCGGCCCTCGCAAACTGCTCAGCTGCACCCCCCCTCACCCCAGGGGGGGCCGGCCGAGCAGTTTGCCAGGGCCGGTTTCGGTTCCCAGTCCGGCCCTGCTTGTGAAAGAACAGAATGCTGTCACTCACAGTGAGGTCAGCCAATACAGAGAAAGAGACAGAATTTTCATAAACCATAAGGTCACAGTCAATACCAGACCAAATCAGTTGCCCAATTATTAAAGAAAGTCTCAAAAGTGCACCCATGGTATATGTCCTTGCATTAAGTGCAGCTATACGGCTTTCTTGAAGTCCCAAGAATTTTCAGAAGTAGGACGAGAAATAGCACTTCTAGAAAATATTTCTGAACTGCATTTTAGCATGAGCAAATATGCATGTGTAGATTTGGTCATGCGAAAATCTGAGTGTTTGCAAGTTCACTTCCCTCCAACCACTTTTTTCACAACTCTGGAAGAAGGTTTACGTCTGCCATTGTCAGGAGTAAATTTCCAACATTTCTCACTGTGAGAAGAGATTAGAGAAGAGTTGTTAAAAACCCTTAAAACTGTCAAGTTAGTAGGTTTGCACAGACTCAAAAGGGCATTCTAACCCTAGAACTATTGCATACCACTACCTTCAGCCCCAGTATGTAGATCTGCAAAAACGTGGCAACATAAGGGGATTGCAAGTTTTCAAACACTTCTATGGTATGAGCCCTGGCATAAGCAGAAAGGCTCAGAGCTCTTATATAATGAGATTGCTGCCATAATTTGTCGCTGCACTATATGGCACTAAAGGGGCAAGTGGAATTTGTTACAGGACAAGTAGATTTATGAAGCAACCTGCCCCATGGAAAAGTAGATATTTTATTAAAATTCCACACCCCTGTGCTGTTGACAAAAGTTCCAAGTAAAGCATAAGAAAAGAAAAAAAAAACATTAGCTGCAAGTGACGAAGAGAGTATGTTTAAAAGCTGTGACATAATCACACAAAATTTTGTTTGCAAACGCCCTGTGTTTCCTGGCTGTTACGCTCTTGTCCAGGTGTTGAGATTAACTAAGCAAAATCATTTGTTTCCCAAATTAGATTAGCAAAAATGGGTGCCAAGCATTTCTTAGCAACTGTACGCACATTCTGGAACAGCTTACCTTCCCTGCTGCAAGGAGAGGAAAACTACTTTCAGTTCCACAGAAAATCTGAATGCTTCGCTCTCTCATTTCTAGATGCATTGAGCAAAACATGTTGTGATACTGCATGTCCTGTAACCCAAAGAAGCTTAGTGCATATGCCTTTTACAAATACAATTTAACCTATAATAACTTTAGACTGCATTATGCAGCAGGTATCATCAACACAGAAGTATTTATCTTTGTAAATTGTGCTAATGTAATGGATGGGGTGTTTTTCAGTAATGGGCCCATATAATTCTGAACATCTTTCAAACGCTGGAGCCAGCAATTATAAATAGTGGCATGAAGGGTCCTGCCATAATCCGACTTCGATTTTAGAACAGATGTAGAAATAATTTCCAGGTGAAATTCTCATCAGTTTTACATGATACTAAGAATCCTTGATCCTGGCAGTAACATTCTTCTATACTGAGGGAAACGCAACCAAATTTACATCCCTGCTCTCTAACCCTCAAATGGGTAATAATGTGATATTCCGAATAGAGATGGAGGAAAAAGGAACTTGACATTTCTTAATATTGTTCTGAATAGCGCAGAACAAAATCTCAGGGATTGATTAAAGTTGGATGGTAATGGCCAATTTTCTGATTTCTCGAGAAAGTAGTGAATTTGGGGGAGGATCCGTCGGTACAACGTCCTACACCATACTATGCCTGGGGTAGAGATAAGGGTGATTACTGTGAGTGCAGCCAGTAGTTAGATATCTATGCATTAATATATTAGAAGGTCGTTTGTGTCTTATGTTTAAACATCAGCAGGTTTTGTGAATCTGGTGTCCACTCCCTACATCCTCTCAGAAGCACAAAGTTCATGCTAATGGGTTGGAGGCCTCAAGGTGACAGCAATGAGAGAGAAAGGGTAACGGACAGTGGTAAAGGAGACCGAGAGGTGGGAGAGGCAGGGAATTGTGGGGTGGGGGAGAGAGGGAGAGAGAGAGAGAGGGAGAGAGAGAGAGGGGGAGAGAGAGACATTTACGGGGGCCTCGAAGGTGCAGATGTTTAACAGAATAATCAATTGAACATATGCAAGAGACACAAACACTTGCTAAGAAGGAGTTTGTGTACACATGTCTGTGAGAAAGAGAATGTGTGTGTCTGTGAGAAAGAGAGAATAAGAGGGAGGACAGGAGGGAGAGAGACAACAGAGACAGAAAGGTTGGAATGAGAAAAGGAGACGAGTAGGAACAGAGCAGACGAGCACTGGCAAAGCTAATA
Source organism: Calotriton arnoldi (assembly GCA_963921515.1). Lineage (NCBI taxonomy): Eukaryota > Metazoa > Chordata > Amphibia > Caudata > Salamandridae > Calotriton > Calotriton arnoldi. The sequence continues at coordinate 1,197,946 of CAWUFW010004610.1, read as the reverse complement.
GATCTGCCAGTGACTGGCAGCTTTTTGACTTTGTCAATGCTTGTTTTATTTCATCATAGTTTTTTAAAACTTTGTTGTTGGGTGAGTTGCCAGGCCCTTGTTGATATGAAAAGAAAAATGGCTAAAAGCAGAAATATTTTTAGATCTCAAACAACACACATTACCATAGGAGTCCCAGGCCCTGAAGGGAGCTACTTTTTTTGCAGATGTGCTCCTTGTGAAAGAACAGAATGTCATCACTCACACGGAAATTAACCAATGGCTGAAATGAGCTGACCCACTGCCACAAGCTGTAGTTGGAGGAAAAAAAGTGTGAATTACACAACAGCAGACCAGTGGGTGAAGAGGGCTGGCTAAAAGCCCCTATAAGTAATTGATAACTTAACTTTGTATTCTCTTAGGGCGGGTTCTCTTACTGATTCCTTTCTAGAGTTTAAAGCGGTTTATTACTCAGAACCATATCTGGATGAGATTGAACCTCCCCATGTTAAGTCTTTATATTTTAAATTGCGCTTGGGGATTTTGCCCTATTTGCATCTTCACAGCCAAATGGAATTGTTACACTAGCGATAGCAACAGGTTCTGCCCCCGTTCTGTCCACAGGTGGCTGAAATGGTTGAGCATATAACTTTTTTCTGCCCAAAGTACCAAGGTATTAGAAGGAAGTGGATTTTATCAGTCTTTAATAATCTGGAAACTAGGAATTTTAGGACTGCATCTAGAATTTTAAGAAGTGATACCAGTCAATGCATTGTGTTTCCTGTCTCTCGATATTTAATGTGTATGTGGAGTGGCTTAGACAGAACAAAATTTCAAGTTAACGGTCTACGTTTTTGCCCAGAGCTGCTTCCTTTAAACCGACTTTTTAGCTGATACTGTTTTTTAATTTTATTAGTTCGGTTTTGGGATGTAGCGGTTCCAGGGTCTGACTGGCTTTATAGTTTTTATGAATTGAAGAATGTAAAGCACTATGTCAAGTTCGGTTCGACCGCTCTATGAAATGAAGTTTTTGTACTAATGTTTTAATTGTTTTATTTTTTTACATATATTTATGTATTGTGTTTTTAATAAGCTTTTTTATTGCCTTTGAGCCAAAATAAGGAAAGATTCATCATCATCAATTATATATATAATTTTAGTAAAATCAAAAGGCCTTGGCTAACGACAGAACTAATAAAGGTAAGAGTCAAGGATGCAGAAGGAGCAGGGGAAACACACATCAAGTCCATACCTAAAGAAGCATACATACATCCAAGTAGTTGAGTATGTGCTCTATGGTGTGTGGGGACGTTGATCTGATATGCATCTGTTTTAGAGGCATGCTTTGACCTCTGTGATGCACATATGTTTTGTACATGTATATTCATTATTTAGCAATTACCTGCACACACACTTGCATACACATTACCCACAGATAAATGTGCGCACAATTATTAGTCTTTTGAACGCTTTACAATGCCAAACCATGCCAGACTGTGCATCACGCAAAGGCTGATAACATAACATAATATACCAGAGTTCGCAGTGACAACAAACAGATATTGATGAACATGAGTGATTCCACCTCCAATGATGTGGACACTACATGTAGCACCTTGCAGGAATTCTCCCTCGCCACAACGCCTTGTGTGAGACACCATTAGCTGATGTCATTTAACTCTATCAGCTGCACTACTAGCCTTACACTAACACTACTCCACTTTATAGGCACCTAAAAAGGGGAGTAGTTACCCTTCCTACACAACATCAACTCCAATAACAGAATGCAGGAAGACCATCTAACGATGATTGCATAATAACTATTTGTCCTTCAATGGCTCATAAATTTTTATTCTTGATACAGGCTTGCTTAATCAGCAGGCATCCCTTAATCAGGAGATCACCACTTCGGAAATAGACAGCATTATTAAATGTTTAAAAAAACGGGAAAGCTTCAGGTCCCGATAGCCTACCCAATGAAGTGTACAAAGCTCTGAAGAAGGAACTTACCTCCTTCCTAGGAAACGTATTGAATAATATATATAAATATCATGCACTCCCCCGCCTACTTGGAATGAGGCAGTGATAACCCTGATACTCAAACCTGAGGAAAGACCCTAAAAAATGCGAATACTACAGACCAATTTCCTTGCTCAACGCAGATTATAAAATTTATACAAAGATTCTTGCTAAAAGGTTGGACAAGGTATTGGGAGATATTATAGATGTAAACCAGAAGGATTTTATGAAGGGAAGGCAGCTCTGAGACTTAACTCAGGATCTGGTGTGCGCAATAGATGTGGCTACTGTTTTGGACGTGCCTTTATCCGTGATAATGGTAGACGCTGCCAAAGCCTTCGATAGAGTCCAGTTAGCCTTACCTTTCTGAATTAATAGAACAGAGTGGTTTGGGTGGCAATTTTCTCTAGCAATCCAAAGTATATACTCTGCTCCCACAGCGAGGATATTGGTCAATGGCTCATTAACTTCAAGCTTTCTGATAAACAGGGGAACTCGTCAGGGTTGTCCTCTTTCACCGCTATTGTTTAATCTGTATATAGAGCCTCCAGCGAGAAAAATTAGAGCAGACCAAAGAATCCCTCCATTTCAGTATTGGGATTGGTATAAAGAAGAGGCTCTATATGCAGATGATTTAATAGTGTACACAAGCAATCTTGAGGTCTCACTGCCAGTAATCATGGAAATAGCAGAAAGTTTGGGGAAAATCTCGGGTTACCTAGTACATGAAGATAAAACAGAGACTATGACGTGGAACAGAGCTACTGTTAATCACCTGAAGCATCTAGACAAAACAGAAATTAGATACCTAGGAATCCGAAGTTACGAAGGACTTGGAAAAAAATGGCATTCATTAACTTTAATAGACTCTTGTAGGAGTCTAAAAAACTCTTGCAAAGTTGGGCCTCTCTTCCGATTTCTATCTTAGGAAGGGCCAATTTAGTCAAAATGACAATTCTTCCAAAATTCACCTTTATTTTCAATGCTCTCCCCATACATTTTAAACAAGCTTGGTTTAAAAAACTACATGGTCTTAGCAGTTTTATATGGAGGAGCAAGAGTGTGAGAATCTCTTGGAAAAAACTCAGGAAGAAAAAGATGGAGGGTGGAATAGCACTTCCTGATTTCCAGCTTTATTATTGGGCTTTCTTCTTGAAAAATGCTAGACGACTGTTGATGGATGTCCACGACATGCCATTGTGATACAGAGCCTTAACAAGAGACCTGGCAGGAGAAGGCAAGCGCTTCTTATTTAAATTTGGTCACCCGAAATAAAAATAAAAAATCTAATTTAGGACTCTAATTGCAGCATGTAAAGTTTGGTCTCAAACTAGGAGAATACTAGGGATCCCATATTATAGCAGTATGGCACCAATTTGGAGATCCCAGGAACCCCACTCTGCTTGTAGGATAGTTTGGCGACCCCATTGCTAAATGTCGGACTTTTAAGGTGCGGTCAACTCACCGAGCAAGGTGTCTTGGCACCGTGGCGCTCTCTATCCCAAACCACAAACTATAATTTATCCAGATTCTAATATTATCAGCTGGCTAGCTGGTCACAAACTCAGTTGAACCAGGGGATTGAAACTAAAATAGAAACGGAACTACAAAACACTCAGTATTATAGAAAGGAAGTCTCGAAGTGGTATTGGGCACTGGTACAAGGGGACAACGGACACACGACACCACCGGAAGAGATCTGGAATTTGGACATGCCAGGCTGCGACGTTCTCCACTTATGGCAAGTATCTGATACTACACTATGGTCGTCAGTAAAATCTGCACCACTCAGGAGGAACCATTTATTTACACTATACAGGGCATAACGGTCCCCCAAGAAACTTGCAAAGTTGGGAAGAAGCAAGAAGAGATGCTGCCCGAAGTGTGATCTGGAGAACGCGGATGATATACATCTTTTTTGGCAATGTCCAGCTATCCAGGCCTTCTGGCAAGATGTGGGTGAAGTATTGAATAACATTTTGGGGGCCAATATTGAGGTAAGCTTATCCTTAATTATCTTTGGGGTGCTGAAGGAAGACAAACCTTTTTTGGGAAAAATTAGTTCCTTTTTACTCTTCATATTAATAGCTATTGCGCGTAGAGAAATCTGTATAAAATGGGTCTCCGAACTACTGCCTACCTGTGCGGGTTGGCTAAGTTTTTCTAGACATGTTGCTATTAGATTGTCAATTAGGCTCACTCAAGAAAGAAAAAATGTGGGCTGCTTTTTTACGATGTTTCCCATAATTTGATCACTTATACTACCATAAGAGGGTTGGACAATAGAACATCTTGGTCTCACTACAACTAAGTCCAAGGATTAAGACAAAGCTCAACAGGTTGAGGAGGTTAGTGGTGGCTACTACTAGAATCCTCCTTGACCATCAGTTGAAGAAGGCTACTCAATGGACGTCGGGATTATGGAGGTTATGCGGCGCCCAGACAATAGACCTCCTCTTAGATCTTGGTCCAAGCCTTTGTCATATATGAGGACTAAAAAAAAAAAATCAACAGCGACAAGCACTGCTAAGAACATTTGGTGAAAAGTACAATTTTATATGTAAGGATTGGGAATCAGATCCGAGGAAATAAGTTCTGCTAGCAAAGTTAGGATAAATGAAGACCTGATTAAACGACTCCTAAACATCAAAAAACAAATAATAATAAAGCAAAGCTGCAAAAGGCTAAGCCAAACACTAAATTCACTTTGTAGAAGCCTCATCAAGTTCAAGTGAGCTTTAAAGTGGGTGATGGATAACATCAAAGGAAGGAGGGTCAGTTCAAGATAAATGTGGGAAGTGTGGGAGGAGAGCCACAGTGGATAAGGACAGGAGGCCATTTCCCTACAACCCACAAGATCAAAAGACAAGTCCTTGCTGGGTGTGATCCATTTCAGCAGGGCTAAACTGCACACAAAGAAACCTGGAAAAATGATGAAATTCCCTGTTCAAATTCACAGCACGAGTTAAACTCTCAAGGGTTTGAACTTTATTTTTCTACAAAGCAAGCAGTACAAATTCTGCATTTAGAGTTCCTCAGCTACTAACAATTCTTGAGACTACTGAGGCAAATCGTGTACCTGTTTCAGAGTATGATGTACATATACCAGTTAGGGTAATAACAAACCCGGGCTGACAATATACCAATACAGGTCTGGCACATCACTTTGATTTGACCTTGACTTCATTAAGTACACCCACTCTGAAGCAGTCCTGTTTTCAGAGGATGAAACACGTTGGCTGATCACCTTTGGTCCAATCCCTTTTTGTAGCTGACTGAAATTATGGGACTCAAGAAAAAAAAGTTTGGAAGTTGTAAGAAGAATCATCTACTTGGTTTGAACAATTATTCTGCTGTATCAGTGACTATGTGGATTGGCCACAGTGCTACTCTATTCTTAATAATCAAAATGTATAGCCAGACAAGAATCAACAGGGTTCCCAGTATGCAAAGCACTATAACCACCTCAGTGTTCACAATGTATCAGTATTCAAATTAGCACAGCCAGGCTAGTTTTCATGATGCTGCAGTATGCAAAGCACCATAGTCAGTCCAGTTTATATCTCACCCCGGTTTGTAAGCATCGTAGTCAAATCGTTTCCACTGGGCCCCAACATGGAAAGCATCACAGCCACCCCAGGGATGCCTGAGTAGTAATACAAGAGAGAAATGCCAATAACCACATTGCGTAAAGACGTAAAACATGAAAGTCAGACCCATTGTGCTCTATATCCTAAAGTACTATGGTCAGCAATGACCCCCTGCCAATATGTGTGTGCCAATATTCCGGGACAAAAAAGGGTCACGATTTTTCAGATTTCAAAACTCCTGCTTATAATAATAGTGATACTGAGCAATTACAACACACCTGTTGTGTTGCAGTGAGCTGAGACCAAGTTTCAATTAGTAGATGGTTGGAGTACCAGGTGTGGCCTTTTGAAGTGACTAAGCAGTGATGCAAAAAAAAAAAAAAAATGTGTGTCTTATTTATGGATCTTGTCACTAATCCATTCTTTCGATTTGGCCTTCTGTGACACTTTAGACATTTAAAGATGCCTGAATGACCTAGGCCTCCATTAAAAGAAATAGCTGTTACTTGGAGGGAGTCAAATTATCCAGTTTATGTTAAGTTAAATTAAATGAAAGCAGATAATTGAGTTGTATGTATTGGTCCAAGACCACTGGATATCTTCCTAGAATTTGCCTGACTCACTAGGTCTAGATACAAAATTGAATTGTTAACTTTTTTGTAAAGGTTTCATTGTGCTATTGACATCAGATGATGATGATTTTGTGATATTTCAATTACTATCTAAATGATTGTAGGATCTAGAGACGCCGGACATAGGTGGCACAGTATGATTGCATGAAATGCTACTTTGATCCTGGATAATGCAAGAGCAGCATATCCCAGTGACGTGAGACATACCAGGAACTCATATTCTTCTATTATATTATTATCATTACTGCTACTTACTCTTCATTACTCTTATATTTCACACACAGGTAGTTACTTTGGTAGTGAGTTTTTTCTAATAAAATGTCCATGATTAACCTACATAAACAGTTTGAGCAATACAGGGGGATGTACTCCTGCCACTAGAAACCCTTCGCAACAAATGGGAAGGAGACCATGAGATTCCTGTCGCCGAGGGTGACTGGGAAACAATACTAGACAGAATACCAAAAGTGTCCATGAACGCTAGATTCAAATTAATACATTTTTATGCAATTCATGGGGCATATTTCACGCCTGACCGCATTAATACATACTTCAGCGTGAATGATGCTGCAAGCCCGAGATGTGGGGAGGTAGGAGCGGAACTCATGCACATGCTATGGCACGGTCCTACAATGCAGAATTATTGAGAGGAAGTAACAACAGTCACTGCAGAGGTCATAGAGAAGGAAGTTCCCTGTTCCCCGGGTCATTGCTTGCTCAGCTGGTTCTCCCATACATCCAAACTGAAGGTCACAAGTATATTAGCAAGGAGGGAAATTACCAGATACTAGAAGTCCCCTGGGGTCCCCAGAGTGACCACTTGGCAAAAGGAGCTAGGGAAATTGGCTAGTTATGAAGGGGAGGTGCTACGGAGAGATGCTAGGAAGGGCATAGGCTCGATCGACACAGCCCGAGCCTTGGAGGCACTGGTGGAGTGTTGAAAGAATCGAGATGCCCAGTCACGGGTGCTGTCCCCGGGGGAGGGGAGGGGGGGTTCCCCTGCCCCACCATCCCCATCAAGAAGGAAGAGGAATGAATGAGCGGACTCTCAAACTTGTGCATCCCCCATACCTCAGTGCCACATGAAGAAGGAAGCCCTCTAAATATCATTAGCAACAACTGAGGTGACTTTCCTGGAACAAGCCTACCTACCTGGAATATACACTGAAAGGGAAGGGGGCAGGTTAAAGTTTGATAATTGTTTTGTATGCGGTGACCTCGAGTTAGATGCAGCTTGCAGGTCCACTATGGGCTAATAATTGGTGCTGCTGTATGATGTATTGTATTCACCTGGAAATCTCAATAAAATCTGTTTAAATTTTTTTTTTAAAACAGTTCGAACAAACAATGTGACCCATCATGGGATCTTTAGAGGCTTTGTGGAGAAAAGTCAGGAGTGTGACGGAGTACTACAATAAGAATTGGTACGAATGATGCTTCACATAGATTACCTATTTTATTCAGATCACCCATTTGAACACTCTATTTGTCTTTTTTTTATTGGGATTTGAACTTTCATTCATTTCATTTCATTCATTACGCTCATGAAGGTCGGGAGTTATTGGGTGTTCCTATGTTTAATGTTTCTCTAGGTTGTTGAAAGACTTCATAATCAATTTCACCATTTTCTCATTAAGAACCCCCATTATATTAAAAGAACAGGTAATATAAATGATTAGCTGTTCGGCAGACAAGTTTGTCAATGAGCTTTTGCAGAGTATAGTGTAGTTTAATGCAACATCTGCATTCTTTTTTAGAATATTTCCCTCATGAGAAAGGAGAAACACTAACCTTGATGAAGAGTTAGCATCATTTTGAATGTCAGCAACTTAGCTTCTTAGAAGGTATATATACAAAATCTTTAATTCCTAGGAATTTAATTCACAACAATCTAAATTATTTGTTTAGAAATTAATTTTGGGGCATTGGCTACGTATGTTTATTGCTGTATTGATATTATCAAGGACAGCCGGCATGGCTCGCGGGTGGGGGGGCAGGTGCGCGGTTGTTGCGGGGGGTGTCGCGGGGGTGGGGTTCGCGGCGGGAGTGGGGTTTAGAAATAAAAAAAATTAAAAATACTTACCTCAAGGCCTGGTCCCGCATCTCCTGTGCTCCTGCTCTCCTGAGTCCGCTTCCAGGAACAGGAAGCAGGCAGCCAGGCTCCGACCCCTAAGCCAATCACAACCCTCCAATGGAGCGTTGTGATTGGTCTGAGCGCCGTGACATGGCGCTCAGCCAGGGGCTGTAGGGGTGTATTGTATTGTATTGAAATTGCATTTATATAGCGCTTACTACCCCTGACGAAGTGTCAAAGCGCTTTTTCGGCGAGTAGCACGCTACTCCAGAACCCATAAAGGATTAGTGTTGAATTAGTATAGTGAAATATGAAAGTAATTTGAGTGGTGGATATTAGTCAGTTATTTGGATTGAGAAGGATAGCGGCAGAATAGAAGAGGGAAAAAGGTTTGCATTTATATAGCGCTTGTTACCCCTGATGGGGAGTTGAAGCGCTTTTTTGGCGAGTAGCACGCTACTCCGGAACCCATAAAGGATGTGTTTAATTAGAATAGTGAAATATGAAAGTAATTTGAGTGGTGGATAGGTTAGTCAGTTTTTTGGATTCAGAAGGATAGCAGAAGTATAGAAGAGGGAAAAAGGTTTGCATTTATATAGCGCTTGTTACCCCTGATGGGGTGTTGAAGCGCTTTTTTGGTGAGTAGCACGCTACTCCAGAACCCATAAAGGATTAGTGTTGAATAAGTATAGTGAAATATGAAAGTAATTTGAGTGGTGGATAGGTTAGTCAGTTATTTGGATTGAGAAGGGTAGCGGAGTGATAGAAGAGGGAAAAAGGTTAGCATTTATATCGCGTTTGCTACCCCTGATGAGGTGTTGAAGTGCTTTTTCTGCGAGTAGCATGCTACTCCGGAACCCATAAAGGATTAGTGTTGAATTAGTATAGTGAAATATGAAATTTGAGAAGTGGACATGTTAGTCTGTTATTTTGATTGAAAAGGATAGTGGAGGGATAGAAGAGTGAAGGATTTAGACTTTTCTTTTTTTTTTTTTTTGGGGAGGTCATTGCAGTAGGAGGAGGCTTGGGATGAGTAAAAAGGGATGTGGAGGGGAAGAATCAGAGGGAAGAGTTTAGAAAGGCTTGTTGTGCATGTTCTCCATGCAGGCTGTAATGCAGCCTGCATGGAGAACAGGGAAGTGCACATGACTGGTTTGGGCTGCCCGAGAGGGCCGATCAAACAGTCATTGCGCACTTGAGTAGGCAAACCACTCCGCCCCTGCCCTGCTCCGTGAGCAGAGCAGCCCCGCCCACCCTCCCGCCTGCAAAGGAAACAATGTTATTTTTCCTCTTCTCGCACTGCTTGAAAGCAGTGGGGCGACACTCCTCCGCCATAGTGGACGAGCCGCCACTGGATATTCTAAATTTGTGGCTTGTCACTGGGTGATGGAATTTGTTACCATGAATTTATCATTTATTTCTTTTTGCATTCTCTTATTGGCATACATAGGTTGAATCGGACATTTGAATTGACTCACCCTTTTTTGGGGACTTTTCCTTTAGTTTGTTCTTGGTTTAGAGAGGATACGTTTTCGGTCTTCATTCTTTATAATTTGGTTTTATGGTAAATCGTGTTCAATGTATATTTTATTTAGTGTGTATGCTGTTTTAATGTTCGTATTAATAATGTTTTTATTTGTGTCATTTGGTTTTCACTCTCGTTATCTTTATGCTCATGTTTCTTCCTTTTGTTGCGTTTCTGTTGTGACATTTGGCTCGTTTCTACTTTCAATTAGTTTTTCCATGATAAAGCGACCTATATAATTGTACAAGTCGCAAAACATGTGTTGGCCTGTTGTGTTCAAAAAGAATCTATGAAGAAAGAATAAACTAAATATGAAAAAGACATCAAGAGTCTAATAGATGTTTAATATTTTGTTTGTCTTTGAAATACATCTACAGTAGACCTCGAAACAACTTGTCATTAATCTTCGCCCATCTTCTGTCAATACAGTTTGTTCACATTCGGGCCTGGCATTTGGTAGGATATTTAATGCACCCAATAAAATCCAACTCCTCCGGGCCGGAATTTATCTGGTAAATTGTAGCGCCTATTACGAATTTTGGTGGAGGAACGTGCAGATTTTGGTGTTTACCTCGCCAAAATACGCATTTCCGGTAATTACTGGCTGTTTTGAGATGTTAAATTCTTCCAAGTTTGACTGTTAAAATGTAACTGTGTAGTTCAGACTTTATCCCATCCGAGCCAGTAATTAGTGGATGCGATAAAGTCCGTGTAACCTCAAATGCCAGACCCTGCACAAACAGTAATTATGCAGGGTTAGGAATTTCCCAGGCCAATCAAAATGAGGGTTTATGGCCTCATTTGGAGTTTGGTGTGGGTTACTCCATTACAATCATGGCAGAGATCCCGTCCACCTCTTTTCAAGAGCCATTGAATGAAATGCACATGTGATACAGCGGATGGGATATTCGTCATGTTTTTGACAGAGTAACCCTTTCACCGAACACTAAATCAGGATCTTTGTGTAATCTCATCCCATAAAGTTGTCTTAGTTACCTTCTGATGCAAATAATCATTTATAGAGATGAGAAAAGTATTCCATCAAAATATTTGCTGTTCTGTTTTGGCCCATTATGGACTACAATGATGCTATGATGGGAAATTATATTACATGGCTTGATGGCGAAATGGCATGATGAAATGACTGAGTGGCCTCTAAGTCATGGTACATTATGAGAAATGACATGAATCCATCTTAAAGACAGCTGTCACATAATGCTTATCTGGGAAGCCTAATCCAGATTTCACTCTCATTGCTGTCAAAACAAGCTTTGTCAAAGCCAATAGGTCTCGCCTTTGAGGCCTGTTGGTTTTGCCAAAGTTTTTGGGATGGCTAATAAAAAGAGAGAAACAAGAGCCTTCGTGGCCAGCTTCACATTTTTGTAGGTGCGTGAGCCAACCATATTGGTGCCTCCAAAATTATGCAAGCGTTTTTTTCTTTTCATTTACTGATCCGAATTGGATGCAAACGGATGGGGAAATAACCCAGGGTGGGTGGAAAGAAAGCAGGTGTTGAAAGCAAAACAGAGGGTGGAATTACAGAGGGCCGAGAAGCAATTGGAGGCCAGGGATGCAACACGGAGGGTTGGCTGAAGCAACACGGAGCAAATGGAGACAGAGCAATGTGGGGGGGGGGGGGAAGGGGCGTAAAAGAGAACGGATGAGAGAGAGCACCACCTAGAGTTAAAGCACACAGGAGAGCGGCTCAAAGGGCAAACCAGCACAAAAGTGAGAGTATTTAAGAGCAGCTCGTAACAAAGTTGTAGAAAATGACATTTTTATTTTAGGAAAAGAAATGTACTGGCAGATGTGGGAAACACAGAGAATGGGGGAAATGCATGCACTCTCATAGAGAGCTTTTTAAAAAAAGAAAAAAACGTTCCTGAAAACCAGACACTTGTGGAAGGATAAAAGGAGACAATCAGCGAGATAGTGTCCAGCCTATGCTCAAAGGGATAGCCAAAGACTAGATGAATGGGATAAATAAATGTTAAAAACGACTGAAAAGAAAGCAATAAAATAGGAATGACAAAACAGAAAGCCAATGGAAAGCAATGCGTGGAGTTGCTATCCAGGCCAGCTATTGACATGTCTCCAGTACGTCTTTCACATCCAGAAATATATTATGTGTGAAAGGCTTTGACCTAAAAAACATCCAGACTCCTTCTGTGACCCTTCAAGATGCTCATCTAATCCAAAACATTTAAAAGGAAAATACAAATTAAACCAGCATTTCAAAGTCAGGGGACATCATTACAATTTGACTAATCTTGAGGTTCCATGTTGTTGTAGCTTAATTTGCATGCATCTTAAAACTCAAACAGAAAATGTGAACACTGTAATACAAGTATATGTATTGGGGAAAATGAACACAATATTAAACATTGTGCAATGCCAGCAGTTGTCATATAAGTAGATCAACATATAACAAATCTGCTTGATAATCAAGATCACCTAATGCAGTTCAAGTGCGTACAAAGAAGGCATTTCTGGTGCAAAGCTTGAATCAGTCGGACTAATCTTCCTTCCTACGTGGCCTCCACTCCAATCATCAGTGCTTTGCTGGCATGCTTATTCGGAAGCGTGCACCCCACTCTGTGGAGAAACATATACCAGATGGTGTCCGGGCCCTTCACAAAATTTATAGCTCGCTTGAGCTGGTGAGTGGGGCTGAAAAGGGGAGAGGGTTCGAGCAAGGTACAGCAAGATTTGGAGTGAACGCATGAGCATGCACCTAGCTGAGCGAGCCGATCTACTTGTGGTAGCGGGGACCAGGCACAGAGGTTGGGAGGAAGAGCAGCTCGCTCATGGCTGCATTCTGAGATGTGATGGACAGCCCATCAACCTAAAAGCAGGCTGAAGTGTAGCGCCAGGGAATCCCCGGTGTCCGAGCTGACCATACCAGTACTGAGAGAAGTAAGGAGATGACCCTCGAAGGCTGTCATTGTTCACTATGTTCTGATCCTGTCTTCCTTCAGAATGGAGATCGAAGAGTCTGGATATTAGTGGTACTCCCCCCCTCCCCCCCCCCCAAGGGAGACCACTTCCCACCTAGGCAACTGCTTGGTACACAGGGTCCGACCAAACACCCATCTCACAATTTCCAGCTGGTCCAGGGACTACACCCACACCCTCAAGCAGGACAAAGGAAGAGGAGAAAATATATTTAAACCCTTGTCCCCCTCTGGAAGCCTCTGTTCGGATCCCGAAAGGCAGTGCAAACGCCACCCTTCCACCTCAACAGCGCGGATAGGAAAGGCCCATTAAGCAAAGCACGTAACTATTACAGCATGAATTTACTTATTTTTTGGTGCAGCAGCTGCTGCACACAACTTAAAAGTCGATCCACTGCAGTAACAAGGTCAGCCGCCCACCAGGTGGAAGAGGTGGTACCTAGGAAACCCAGCTGTACATTAAGTTACAAGGACACGGCCACGTGAAGAACGCAGAAGGGAGGGGGATGGATCAAGTTTGCCAGTGAACGTTCAGCTGTAAGGGCATGTATGACTAGGGAGTGGTATGGCCAATGGTAGGCCTGATTGAAGTAAATTTGAGTGAAGTCAGCAAGGCCACTGGAAAGGGAGGTCCACCCAGAGCTCCTGAGTGACTAAAGAACGGCTTGCCTGACTGCCTGCAGGTGAATGAAACATGGGTGCTTTAGGATTGATTAGGAGTAAGCTTAGTGCGGACAACTCAAATGTACGGCCCCGGCAGCACGGTCACACTGTTTGTTGGATTGTGGAATGCTACATGTGACGTTCACTGGGACAGGGAAACAATAGAGAGCTGTCACTTTAAATGTAGAGCACAAAGTGAAACTATGACAGATCGCTTGTAAGTTAAATCAGCTAATAAAATACAAACTTTACTCTTCCAAACTAATGAGTGTGGCCTTCATTATTGGGATTCGGGTGGTTGATCCGATGGGGGATGCTACCACTAAGTGCCTTTGCCCTAACCATTTGCATCATGGTTCTACCACAGCCTGACATATAGTTGGTCAGTACTTTAGAAGAAGCTCTGTGATAGGTCAGTTTACAGGGAGGCATGGAATTCCAATAAGCTAGGAGGTGGGTTGAGTCATCCAGCAGTGAGCGGTGAGATGCTCCGCGCAGAACGCGCTGGGGCATTACTCTTCAAGCCACCATGAGCCATGGAGGATACATGACATAGTTATCTAGAGTTGGGTATTATTGTTTGACAAATACCGAGTTTACTCTGTTGAATCATTTGGGAGTAAAAATGTTAAGTTATCTCACAAAAACTGTTGTTTCATTTGCCTAATACAGTGTATGGTGATTGTTCGCATTGTTTGAAATGGTTTAAATAAAGTTGTTTTCTCTAAGCTGGCATAAAGGACAAGCTTCCTTCTGTACATAGGTTGCCTTGTTTATCCCTGGTGTATGCTTTACATAAAACAGCAAGATGGAAGCACAACTGTATTGTGCTACATCACACCCAAAGGATAATGGGAAGGAAGGAGGAACTTCACACCTCATCACTATATACACATAAAGAATTCTGTTAATTAAACACTATGCAAAGCTGCATAGCAATATCGAAGACTAGATAAGGAATCAACTGTTTTACCAGACGCCAAGGTCAACTTAATCAGAGAGATGCTATCATTATGTTTACTTTTTTTGTTTATAATCTTTTATGATCAATCAATGACAGCAGCTAAAATACATAATTCCCGTATGAGCACATTTCTGCAATTTTTCATATTTTTAAGCTTTTTATTATCCATTTACAGTCAAAACAACTCACCTTGTCCTCAATGGTGCTTCAGGGGATTCCCATGTATGTTATTGAACACCTCAATGTAACATGATGTGATTACATGTTTGTATAAATAACATTGGAAATGGTCATGGGCGTATTCCACCCCCAGTGAAACAGGTATCAGCTGAGCTTGCAAACGTATGAAAAGATTGAAATGAAAATATTTTTTAAAGCGTGATAACATCGAAGCAGGGCGTCAGTTTAAAAAAGGGCACTGATATTAAAGAATGAATTAACCCGAAATGAAACCGGTTTCAATATTTTAAAGAAGGTCATATGATTGCGGTCGCTACGAATCTTAAAGGTCAGAGTGTTCCAGCTCTTGGCAGCCAAGTAAGAGAAACAAATAGGCCTCCTGAGCACACCTTTTTGATAGAGCTGATGGAGGAAGATTGGACCCATTCTGTCGAGTGCCTGATGGCAAACACAAAATGCTTTAAAAAAGTTCACTTGGGCAAAGGGACCCACCGAGGGCACCACGATGAGAAGTAAACAGAGAACAGGATGGCAGCACCAACGTAACGGACATGCCCCCTTCTAGATGCTGACTACAGTAGGCAGGCAGCCCCAAGTAGAGAGAGGTTGTTTTTTTTACAGTCAATAGAGCAAACTCGACTCAAGGACAATGGAGCGATTTATATGAGCACCAGATTAAATTACAAAAAATAAGTTACTTTTTTTTAGGCACTGGGAGACATGGAAAGATTTACAAATTTTTCACGCAACACAGGTCAGCAAGCAAACAAAGGGATACCTTCCTGCACAAAAACAATCCTAAGCGGCATACTCCTCTTTCTATGTATGCTGCAGAATGCAAAGGATGTAATAAGGAGGAATAAAGATATTGCTCCTCGTTACGCCTGCTTCAGGGAGGCATAGCTTTTTGACACATTGCCAGGTTTACTAGCTTGGGTGGATGCGTAGGAATGCTCCTGTTCCATGCACGGAGCACCTTCCCAGCACAAGGTAACGCAAGGCAGAGCTATGCCTGCATTGCGTTACTTTGTATTTACTAAACCACGCAAAGCCACGCAAAATAGCTGTGCATGGTTTAGTAAATACCAAAAATGATTTTGCGCCACAAAAGTGACGCAACCCAGATGCAAAATCTTACTAAATCTTCCCTCAAATGTCCAAAGCTGCAGAGCAATAGGGAGAACGAGACAGTGAAATTATATGTGTCAGCGCAAGAGGCCAGGATATATTTAATCAGGGAGGTGGCATTGTTACTTTTACTTGTTAACAATTGTTTTGTTCAACAGATAACAGTGATATATTAAATAAATAAGTAATTTACATGAAAGGGTGGCTTTTTAGGAGGAGACATCAAGGGCTTGTAAGGGGGCGTTACCTGTGGGATTCACGGGCAGCATGCTGCATCCTTCCCAGAGGACCATACAGTGATGATGGCCATGGATTCTGGCAGGCTACTGACCCCATCATGGACTCTGGATTCCTTTCCTATCCCCCCTCTCACTTCAAGAAAGGCACAAATAAGAGGGGCCTGCCTACTGTACCGGAGAGGAATCCATGCACTCCATACTATATTCTCTATCTACAGTGATTGGATCACACTCATCTGCAAGAAAGCTCACTTGGCCCCTCATTACGAGTCTGTAAAAACCCATTATTATCCTCCATCCTACCCCCTGCCAGATTTACCGTTACAGAGGGTCAGAGTAATTTTGGAGGGAGGGAAATAATGGGAACTAGGAGTTTTTGGGGAACAACATGCGCATTTATTGTGCCAATTTCTAAATGTTTTTCACCAGTATTATACCCAGAAACTTCGTCTGCTTGAAGCGGGTTAAATCTTCGTGTGGAATACCACTGAGCAGCGTTGCTCCAGCTGAATTCATTATTCCAGCGGGCCCGGTAACTGTCATTTCTGGGCCCATCAGAATGAACAGGAGACTCATAATAAGGGTTTTGAAGGGCTTTTGCGCTTGAAACACTCTGGCTTAACGGAAGGTCCACGATCTAACAGACTACACCTGGAACTGTCCCTGGACACCAAATGTGGACATGCTATTTGCTCTTAATTGACCTCTGCTATCGGGTGGACTAGTGACGTCACAAAATTGTCCCAGAACAGAGGAGTTGGGTGATCTGCTGACCTCACTGAAAGGAATGAGAGCTATGAGGTTATGCTGAAACCCATATTAGAGTGCAAAGAACTGCTTTCCCTGGTACTCGTTGTATCTTCGGACAAACGTCATAGGAGAGGGGAAGATATATGAGAACCCAGCTGCCAAGCAGACTCGCTTTTCTCCTGCAGATGCACCTTGAGTTGTAGACTGAAGAGAGCTGCTGCTGCATTTTCTGCAGCTAGATTTCCGGGCAAGTAGAGGCACAGATGGCTTGATGAGTAACCTCAGGAGGGTGGACCATTTGGGAGGCCCCATTTCTCCATTCACTCATGACAAATCAGTGGCAGGAACCTACGAATAAACTTTGACCTGCCATAATTGTTGTGAAGACATGTATCAAAAAATCAAAAATGATGGCAAAACCCTGAGGAAATCTATTCTAGTTAAAGTTTCTAGATTCTAGAAATGTTTTTGTGCAATAGCATCTTCAATTTTAAAGCTGAAACTATCTGATTTCCTTTTATCTGTCATATTTGAAAAAATTGAATTGAAAGATTTTATCAATGATTTTTAACTCGCCATGTAAATATGAATCTTGAATATTTATTGCAATGGTTTTAAGTAACCACGCAATTGTCTAAATAAACTTAAACTATTCTAGTTAAAGAGCGAGACAAATATATCAAAAAGCAAGGAAAGTATTTTGGGACAACAGCTGATGTCACTGAGACAGAGGTTAAACTGCCAATAGCCAAGAGACTCTAGACTCTTGTGTCATAAAATGTGTACCAAGAATATGTGTTTAAGTACAGCTGTGACACGTTCCAGAATGTTGTGTGAACTAAACTTCAATGAGCCACTGTGCATCAAAGCAATGCAAGGATACTGAACATCTGGAATCTGGGTACCTATCCAAAAGAATAAACCATAACCATATATTGTGGGTCTTGAAGGCACTCTATGACAATGTGTGGATCTGCCACTCCATGAATATCTAGCTTCACAAGACTACTTTGGGTAGACTGCACACAGTTAAGAAGACTAATTCACCATTTTGCACTATTTTCTTTATGCAAAAATGCCCCTTCGTGTCCCATATGGACGAAAAGATGCATTTTGGGCTCAGAAATAGTGTTACGTGCAGCATAACGCAAAGAGAAGCACGATTTTCCCCCAACTTACTCCCAGCATTTAGCACTGTTTTCTTAGAGCAAAATGCATCCAAGCATCCAAAATGGATGAAAGGATGCATGTTACACTAAGAAAATAGTGCTAATTGCATAACTATTAGCACTATTTTCTTGATAAATTCCTTATTTCTGTGCTAATTTTCCCCCCCCAAGTTACTCTGAATGACGTGAGCGGTCGTAATTGCGTAATTAATGGTAAATCCGTGTCAAAGAGAAATGTGGAATTACCGAAATTACTCCAATTACTCTGGCATAGTTAGAATCATTCCCAGTGCTACGCAACACTCCGTTGTACAGTGTTTCACTCAGCAGTATTGTGTGTTTGTCACAACCAGTGGAAGGGAGTATAGTACCGGAGGCAGTACCAGTATTGTACATTACAGACCAGTCTAACTATAGGCCCATTATAGGCCCATTTCACTACTCCCGGCCCTTTCAAAAGTGCTGGAAAAACCTGTTAATCAGCAGCTATCCCGGTATCTGGAAAGCAATGACTTGCTGCATCCTAGTCAATCCAGGTTTCGCCCCAGCTGTAGTACAGAAACAACACTGGTGGAGGTGGTCGATTTCATCAGGTGTATCCTTGATGCTGGTGGCAAAGCTGTGCCGATTATGCTGGATTTGTCAGCAGCATTTGATACGATCCCCCACTTCACTCTTCTGACCTGCCTCCAGTCTGTCGGGATTGGAGGACAGGCGTGGAAATGGCTGGCCTCTTTCCTTAAGTTGGGGTCAAGAGGTGTGGTGTCCTGTGTTCTCTGCTGGACCACTGGCCATTAAGGTGGGAGTGCCTCAGGGCTTGGCCCTGAGCCCTACACTATTGATTATATATCTTGCCTCCCGGCACGCTTGGCAGAGACCTTGGGAGCTAAAGTAGTCCCTTATGATGATGACACCCAGCTGCTATTCTCATGGGGCAGGGACAAGCATTTCCCAGTGAAAAAATCAGAAATTGTTTGACCAAAGTTTTCAATGGCCATCTTTCTACCAACTGAAATGTAATGCAGGGAAGACTGAGCTTCTCTTCTTCGGTTTAAGATCAGAAGAGCCCTGGCAGACCTTTTGGCCTAAGGGCGCTTCTGCTCCACTTATCCATACAAACTCTATTAAAAAATCTAGGCATTAAGTTTGATGGGGAACTTTCCTTTCTTTCACAAGTCAATGCAGTAGTGGGGACCTGCTTTGGCATGTTACGTATGCTGAGGACGTTTCTGCACTTTCTGTCTTTGCTGGCTAGAAAATTGGTGGTCCAGGCTCTTATTACATTTAGATAGGACTAGATTCTTTGATTAGTAGGTTGCAGGTAGTCCAGTATGCGGCAGCGCGTACGGTACTCAGCCTACCTCTGAGAACCCATTTGTCTTGTTCTCTCAGAGAACTTCACTGGCTTCCCGTAAGGAAGAGGATGACTTTTAAGATCTTATTACTAATCCACAGAGCATTGCATGGGACAGGTCCAGGATACCTGCAAGCTAGAATCTGTTTCTACATCCCTCCCAGAAGTCTGTGCTCAGCAAATCTCTTTTTGGCCAAAATTCCTCTGCACGTCCTTCTCTTTTTTGGAACCGTCTTTACGGAATAATTTCCTGCTGGAATAAAGATGTTTCACATCCACCCCTCTGTTCCAGAAGAAGATAAAAACATGGCTTTTCTCAAATAGTTAACTCTGTTCCTTTTCGCCTCTAGGTTTCTCCACTGTCTGTGCAGAGTGCCAGGGCACTCTTCAGAGCAACAGTTGCACTGTAGAAATTCCCTTTACATACATTACATTGTCAGCCATGAACACCATATTACAGGGAATTAGGTGGGACCAAGAGGTAAGTTCTGTCGCAGTTCTAAGATCCACGTAGGAGTGAAGACAACTGGGAGGGACATTCTGGTGATTAGGGTGCATTAAATCTAGAGGTACGTATCAGAAGCAACAAACAGTTGAAGGTCTGGTCCTTTATGCAGCAACAAATCCAAGCCCTATCTAATGAGGGTTAACCCTGAAGTTATCTTCACTTAAGGGCCTGGCAGCAATAGGCATGGCTAAGGGACTGTCCCCATGTGAGAAACTCCCCAGTTGTCAGTGAGGAAAACATAAGATTGGTACAGTCAATTTTAGATAATTTCCAAAAGTACCATGGATCTTTTATTTCTATTTGTCTTAATTATTTTTAAATTATAAAGCCTGATTTACATACCCAGGAACATTTGTAAACCTAAGTTTACAGCCCAAAAAGTCTCCATTTCATCCTAACAGGTGTCCACAAAAGGATATCTAGCGGGCACAAGTGGTTTTAACACTGCGTAAATGTACGTCACAACTGTGTAAACTCACGCAACAGCAAATCTCAAAAGGAATTAGGAATGAATGGATAAAGGCGTAATTTGGCTTGAGAGCTTGGGAAACCCACAAACCTGTGAGTTTGTTAGCAATTGCAATTTCCTCTCTGAACCTTTGGCATTTTGTAAATATCAAGAAATTACTCTAGCAATAGGTTGGAGTAACTCCCCATCCAGGGTGAGAGAACACCTCAAAGCTCCACAGGGATCTTTCTCCACGTGGAAAAATATTGATTTGAACAGCGCGCTGAATTTCCACTCAGCGCAGAGTTGCACCCAGTGGCAAAAGGTAGATGTCACATGGCATTCAACTACTGCAGCTTTCCATGCAGAGTACTGCGATTTCCTGCTTGTCAACCATTTACACCTATGTGTTGGAGTGCATATGTGGGTGCAGTGTACAACTTGCCTTGTGAATCGGGTTGAAACAATTCATGGAAAATGAACACTTTACTAACTTAACTGTCTACAAATGAGCTAGAATACATCTTACCATACTTTTCAAGGAATGTGTTGATTGGACAAACACAGATACATTCTGCAAGAAAACAAGAAATGTGTGTTAAATGAAAACATCAAAAACATATTATGAGCAGAAGGCAATTGTGTTGATCATATACTATACCTAATACACTTTATGTGCGGTAATAAAGAGTAAAATATGTTTTATATTTCATGTTTGACTAATATTACACAGCGAACAATGGGATCTGGGTTTAGCTAGGAGAGGGCTATTCTGCTAAGATGGGAGGGGTGGATCTGCTGTCCACCCCACTTACATTTCAAAGGAGCTGCCTCAGCACATTCATAAAGAACTGTACACCAGGCTTTTGTCACTCAGCTATCTTGGGGCCTGGGCAGGTAAGGATTCCAGAACCATCAGTGGGTGGAAAACTGAGAAGTTTCTTCCACTTCAAAGCTGGCATCAGGTATAAAAATAGGACCCTCAGACCCAGTCTTCAGTACACTCCTGAACCTGTGGATATTACAGAAGAAGGACTAGCTTCTTCCTCAGAGGACTACCCAGCAGCTTGAGGCATGCCTTGTTCTATAGAAAACTGCCCTGCTAATTGAGGCCTGCCCTGCTCTCTGAGAAGGAAGACCAGTGTGACCAGATACCCATAGTTAGTGCTTTCTGCTTCTTGGCTCTATTTTTACTTAAACCTTTAAAATTGCATATCTGTGGTTCTACTAATAGGAATTCTGTTGTTTGAGTCTTATTTTATTTATTAAAGTTGACTTTATTTTTCAAAACTGGTGTGGGATATCTTTTGTGCTGTGTTTTCACTTTATTACGGTTTTTGTGTTGAATAAATACTTAACACAGAGCCTATAGGTTATGCCTGAATGCTTTTGTGCCAAGCCATCAGAGAGTTATGCACAGGTTAATTTAGTGACTTTTGTGGTTCAACTTGACAAGGATTGTGGTTGTTGCTTGAGAAGGGTTTTCCCCATCTCAATCAAAAACTAAATTTCTTACAGTTGTTTTAAGATGGAAATGTAGCCTTCAAAAGCCTCTTGAACTCTTTGAGGTGCTTGGGCAAGCATCCAAAGTCCAGCTCAAAATATGTGAAGTGAAGGTTGAGACTAAGGTCACAATGTAATACGTTAATAGCTCACTGACTAATTTACAAACTGTGGGACTTATTTACAAAACCCTTGCGCCACCAGTACATCACTTTTTCCCATTTTAAAAGTGACACACTGGTGGCACAAGGGGCTTGTAAATAAGCCCCAGGGTGTCCGCAAGGGACAGCTTCCCCTTTAAGAATAGTGATAGGCAGCCTCAGTGGAAGGAACCAAACAGTGATCCAGGGGACCACTGCACACGCCCTTTTCACCCCCCATACTCCCTCCAACCCCAACCACCCTCACCAATGTCTTCCATGGGTGTCAGTACTTTTTCAGGTCTGGCTATAGAGCAAAGCTGCCTCCCGACCTATGTGATCAATCGAAATAGAGCTTTCAGAAGTAATCCTGAGATAGGTGCTAAGGCTCCATCCACACTTTAGTTTCCTTAAGTACAGCATTTGAGTACAGCATATGACTGGGTAGAAGTTGTGTACTTCCACTGTAAAAGAGTATATGTATTACACTTTTAGCTTTCTGGGAAAGCTTATGCTCAATACAGAATGGATTGTTACTGCACTGTGTTAAAGCCTTGAAACACATATTTTATTACATGACATCTCACAAATGCCGATATTCACCGGGCAATAAAGCCAATGGCTGAAGCATTCTGCCTCCATCGGATGAATGGGTCAGCTTATTTCTATGGGCACTACTGCCCTGTGAATGACAGCATTTGTCTGATTACACATAAACATCCGGTCCATTCCTTTAGCGTCCCATTTTCTTATTTCATGTGTGTCGCCTTTCATTTATTTCTCGCGCCTCATTTTATTTCCATTTTTAGCACATTCTACAGCTCCCAGTGAATGAGTGCAAGAATGAGTGACAGAGTGCATATATGGTTGACTTTGGAGTATCTAACCCCATCAATGACTGAAGAAGCACTTTCATAAGCCTGGCGTCTTAGCATTGCCAGTGCTGGTTTTAAAAAGCAATAATTGTCCTTTTAGGCACATGGCCGCATTAACAAAACGTTTCTGTGTCCGGGGGATATAAACAAGGGGTGTTGGTCTGCTGTGTCTTGCAGACTTCTGCCCCTGTGTTCACAGCCATTTATAGGGGGTCACAAAATATCTTCTGCCTCATTATTATTATTGAGGCAGGACGTCTTGCAACCTTGTATGACTATAAATTTCCAATGCAACTGATTAGTGCATCAGTTGCATCGCAAAATGAAGCCCTCCTCACAAATTAGTCAATTAGCACACACTGGTTTGCGAACAGGTACATCAGGGCCTTATTCAGGTGTCTGTGGCTGATCAACTGTTTACAACTATAATTGTGGCCTCAAACCATTGATACATTGCATTCCACATTAGAAACAGAAATAGAAGTCCCTCTCATGCCTCCTCCCACCCTAGATTCGAAATGGATCACAAAGGTTTTTTTGCCAATCAGAAAGACTTTTCCGACTCACACAAAGGCTTTTTGTACAGGCTTTGTGACCACAAGAGGTTTGTATACTTGGCACTCTCAATAAAAGTGAATTTTCACCCCGAGTTGTTACTTAATTAAAACAAAAGAACTTTTCAATTACACCCTAATATACAAACAGTAAAAATAAATCACATCACACTATAAATCACACTTCACGAAGGCCACATGAAATATCAACAATGGAAAAAAGTATAAAACTGGGTAAACAAGTTGCAGTCAAATTATGCTGTTTATCATATGATCAAGAACACTCTCTATTTCAGAATCATGTCTTATTAAACTACTTGGATTGCTATCTTCTCTCAAAGGAAACACATATTAATATTATTGTAAGGGAAAGGATGTGACTGCAGAGCATCCCTCCAAATGCTACTGGGCCGAACCGAGGGGGTTGAGGCCTTTTACTCCTGATGTCCCGGGGCCCAACCTACTATGGATCCTGAGCAACTGGGCCAAGTACCCCTTCTGCACTCGACTTTTAGTAGTAACGTGGTTGAGCAGTTCAAGGCTCCCTCCGGGGAGAGGCGGATACAGGGATCACAACTCAAAATACGCGCAGCAGCAATAAATCATTGTCCAGCCAAATACTCACTTTTATGAAAAAAAACTGAAATATTTTACTAAGACAAATGAAAAGTACGGCTTTCACAAGCACTTACACAGTTGAGGTTGGGCCTCTAGTGTTTCTTTGGCTGGTCTCTGTCCTACTCCCTCCTCGCTCTAGCGATTGTGTTAATTTCCTATCCACTATTGGTAACAATTCAGGGTATGCCACACTAGTAGTCTGAGTCTCACGAGTCCACTTTGACTCTTATTAAAGTCAACAGTTTTCCAACTCCACCACGCTAACTAGCAGCAAGCTCCTACGGGGCTGACGGGCCTAAAATCTGTCTTTCCTGCACTAGCAGGCGTGAAGTGTCAGGAGTACCTGAGCGCGCCCTGACCATTTGGCTTGGCAGCAGCTGAGTTCGGGTGAGTTCACCACACTCGGCCTCGGCAGTCTGCACTCAGTGGGTTCACAGTTCCTCACACATGGTCGCTCCACTGAATCGACCAGAGGTTCTTAGCAGCTCCTCCTACAGGGTATGTAACCGATCTGTGTCCTGGTGAGGGTTGTTGTGATAATTCTGATGCGGGTCACTTGCCTGGGTGATGGTGTGCAGGTGCTCCCACGGTGTCCACACTTCTCCGGCAGGCGCTGCCGATCAGGTTGCAGTTCTTGATGCTCCTGGTGACGCTTTATGCTCCTGGCATGCAGGGTTACCGTATCCTCACAGTACACTGGCTTTAGCCCGATCGGCATAGTGAAGTCCTTGGTAGAGAGCGCTCCTAACATACGGGGCTGAAGCCCACTATCGCACAAGGCTACGTCCCTTACTGCACAGTAGTTTTTTCATGGTGGCCCCTCCATGCATATAGGTTCACCGGCTCGGTACTATGCACGGGCTCAGGCCGAATTGGCGTAGTGTGACACATGGCCTAATTCACAGCGGCCCGCCAACCCGATCGATGCAGCAGCTGTCTTCTCACACCTTGCAAAGGGAGTCCACTCGACAGGGCTCGCCATTGGGCCTTGCTCCCACCAACACTTTCCTCTTCCTCATTGGTCTTGGTAAGCAGTCAGGCGCTGGTGCTCAAGGCTCCAGGGCAGGTGGTCTTAGATTGCCTGGGTGATGTCCCCTCACCAAGCAGGGAGACTAGCAGGCCTTGGCCCTCAGTCCTGGTCACAGGCAGAAGTCTTGCAGAGTATCCCCTCCTCACACAGCATGTCTGGCTGCTTGGCAGATGCCAATTTATAGGGTCTCAACCCCCCTTCTTATAGCCCCTTTCCAGTCACCAAATGTGATTTAGGGTCTGAGTCTTTGAAGTTTTATGTAGGGGGCCTGCTTCTTTTGAAGTGTTCACTCCTCTGCTCTCCCTTCCTCTGAAAAGCAGTATGTCACTGCAGGAGCGACTCAAAATCTGATATCTCCGTAACAAAGGCCACAGGAGTAACTAGAGTTCACACCTGGATGTCAGCCACAGTGATATGTGTATCAAAAGGTTAGCCCAGGGCCCCAACCCTACTCTTTGTGATTTTCTTATCAACCCCATCTCCTTACTGAGATGTGCCCAGGCCCTTTGCTTTTGACCTCTCACTGTATTAAAGAACACCCTTTGAAGTGTAAAGGGGAAGCCTGGCTCTCCCCTCTCCAGTGTGTCCCCCATCCAGGTTACAGGAATGCAGCAATACACAAACCTGACTGCGGGGAATTTGTCTGCCTCCTCTCCATGTTTGCACCATGCAGGCTTGGGTTCTCCCTAAATTGAACCCAGGGTCCTCCATGTATTGTACCATTCACAGGCAAACATACACTCAGTGCATGTTTACAACCTGCACACACTGCACAGCCCTGTACACTCCATGTACTGTACCATTCATAGGCACACATACATCCAGCACATACATTTAACATGCACGCACTACATCCTTTATGTATTATACCACTCACAGGTACACATTCATGCAGCGCATGCGTTTAACCTGCACGCACTTCACAGCACTACATCCTTCATGTATTGCAGCACTCACAGGCATACTTACACCCAGCACATGCATCCACCATGCATGCAGCGCAGAGTACTGCATTATCCCTGTATTGTACCACTCAGAGGTACACATACACCCTGGGAAGATACACCACTCATGCAGCAATACACACCAATCCGATGTAGGCTAAGGGTGAGTTAAGCACACAGAAGCAGTATTTTAAAATGCGTGAGCCTGTAGGACTCACTACAGTGACACAGGTTAAAAAAGGTCCTGTTCACTCCTACTGATCACTATGCGGTATGCTGCTACTACCTTGCTTGTGGTACTTAACTCCTGGTGAATACAGTAGCCTCTCACCACTATGAGGGTAGTGCTTTGGGCGCCCCTCCCAATCCAACAAGACCACAGTCCGTGAGACAGGCCTATGACATAGAGCACACACATGATCTGTGTTTGACTATGACAACAAATATCTGCATTAGGGATCCAGACATCAGTACAGTTGGGCACTCAGGGCAAAGGTGCACGTCCATTACCATGCAGAGGACTTTTCCATCCCACCAATAATGATGGATCTAAACATTAATTAATTAGTTATATTGACAGAATCAATAAAAACTTTTTTTGCTCCCTGTATAGTTGTAATCCTGTTTTCAGGAGCTAGGAAACACAAAATGTTCTTAACAGAGGAGATATGGATGTATATGCCAAGTTTTATTAAGGAAATGTATAAAGCAGTTCTCTCTCAGGTGGCAGATTGGGCACCTGAAATTGATACAATCTCAGTCCACCCCTTTTGAGCAGATACTTGGATATCACATCCCTTTCTGCTGTAATAAATAAACACAGTATTTTCCAGTAGGACTATACCACAATCCTGTTGATGAGCAGACATTGTATTGATTTATATGAGGAAGAGCACAGTTGCCAATGGAATTTTGAATCAATATCTCTTATGCACAACACGGCTAAAATTTCTAAGAAATGTACTCCAAAATCATCTGCAATTATGTGCCAATTAGATTTTGGGGGAAGGAATTGCCAATAGTTACATTTAATTTGGATAGCTGAAGAGAGCCTTTGTTTATCCCTGTTGAAAGAGATTTAAAAAAAGGCTTTGTCAAAAATGAACAGAGAATGAGTTGTGGTACTGTTACCATCCTTTCCCCACAGATGATGCAATACTACTTTCCAGAAGAAACAAGTCCCTCTGTAAAGCTGTTATATTTTGTGTACTATTATGGGTTCAAACGATTGTTTATAAATTCTAAAAAAAGAAATGCTGCTGGTCATGAGCACAAGGAAAAACATGTGTGGGAATAGATATTGTGGTTGAAAATATCAACCTGCACTTATAGCGACTTCCAACATATCATCCCAGAAGGCATGCACAGGAATAACTTTTTTTTTTTTTACTTTTCTTAGCTCCATATCTGCTTATCTTGACAGGATACTGGTAGTCAATACTGTGCAGCTGATGTAGCTGTAGATCAATATCAAAAACTTTACCTTTTGAAAACACCATGTAAGAAATTGGGTTATTGGTTGAGGCGAGTGGAAGCCCCACTCTGGCAACAACCACAATCCTTGCGAGGTGAACCACAGAAGTCACTAAATTAACCTGTGCTTAGCCCTTTGGTACCTTGGCATAAAGCAGTCATGCTTAATTTAGAGGTAATGTGTACAAATATTTATGCAGCACACAAACAGTAATAAAGTGAAAACAACGCAAGAAAACTCTCAAACCAATTTTGAAAAATAGAGTACATTTTAATAAATGAAATGATACCAAAATGACAAACATCCAATCAGCAGAACCAGAGATATTGTATTTCAAAGTTTTAAAAGCACTCGCAGTCGACTGGTCATGCTAGACTGGAGAAAAGTCACAAGTTCAGGCTGACCGTGATGGAGCGTGGGCTAAATACAGGGACCAGGTTAGTGCAAATGAAAAGGTCACCTCCTCAACTCTGGCGCAAAGAGTCCAGTTCGCTGTGGAGGAGGCCGCAAGAGAACGTTGTGGATGGTCAAAGCTGTAGCACAAACAGTAGGCCAGGCGTTGTGGACTGTCGTCGTCATAGCGTGAAGACACAGTCAGGCGTCTCAGAGAGCTTACATTGGCAGTCACCATGGGCTGTTGTTGCTGTAGCGCAAAGTGTAGCTCTTGTGATGCCAGTCGTCGCTAGCCGTTGCTGTACTGCAATGAGTCGGGCATAACTGAACTTCATGTTGGCGGTTGTGGGCAACACAGTCTTGGCGCAAACTGGCCTGTTCGCGAAGAGCCCAAAACTTCAGGATTTTCAGGATTTCTCCTTTTCTTTAAGAGGAGTGCACTCGGATGCCAGCAAAGGGTCCAGGATTTGGAGAGGCACCTTTTCGGGATAAGGGACTCACTTCTAGCAGTGTCCAGCAGGGCTCAGGCAAGTCCACTTGCAGGTCCAGCAGGTCCAGTTGCTGCAGGTCAGTTGGGAAGGTGCATGGAGGCCTTTGGAGCTTGTTGTGTCTCTAGAACTAGTAGCTCAGAATAGGTCAGCCAACTGGCCCATGCATGGAGACACTCGGGTTAGCCTGGGTGAAGGGAGCAGGTCCAGACTTCCTTCTCAGAGAGCAGGACAGGCCTCAAGCAGCAGGGCAGTCCTCTGGTGAACAAGGCAGTCCTTCTTCTGTAATGTCCACAGGTTCAGGTGTGTACTGAACAGTGTCTCGGAAGGTTCAATATTTATACTCAGTGCCAGCTTTTGAAGTGTGGAGACATCATGGTCACCCACATATCTGGTTCTGGAAAGTTCTTCTCTTCGCCTGCCAAGGTTCTAAAAAGTCTGGGTTGACAAAAGGCTAGTGTCTGGTTCCTTCGTGGGTGTGCTGGAGGCACCCCTTTGAAGTGTAATTGGGGCAGGGAACAGCTCCGCTCCAAGCCATCCTGGTAGGATGGTCCATCCTGCCAACATTAAGTCCCCCTGTGTCTCACTGTCTAGGAGGAATACACAAAGCCCAACAGCCAAGCTATTCACAGTCATGTGACCCATGTCATAGGCAGAGGGCACCAAATGGTTAGGACAAAAAAAATACCAAATTTCTGAAAGTGGCCTTTTCAGAATTGTGACTTAAAATCTACCTTTACCATTAAAGAGGATTTTAGATCACAATTCATTTGAGTCCAAACTTGATAGCCTTATCTGTTTCCAATCACAAATTAGCATTTATTAAAGGTAATAAGGTAACCCAATGAGAGCTAGACCTTACAATAGTGAAAAACAAATGTAGGAGTTTTTCCTATACCAGGACATGTAAAACGTAAAAGCATGTCCTACTTTTTTAATACATCGCACCCATTGGGTTGTATAGGGCCTACCTTAGGGGTGACTTATATGTATTAAAAAGAAATGTTTATGCCTGGCAAAAGATTTATTTTGACGGGTCGAATTGGCAGCTTTAAACTGCACTACAGGTTACAATGGCAGGCCTGAGACACGTTTTATTGTTTTTAAATTATTTTATTGTTGTATACCAAAGGAGGTTACACAGTACAGCAATAGTTAAATATATAGCAGTAAGGTCCATCGTACCAACACAGAAGAGCAGTACTGGATCATAACCAGGTATAAGGAGTCAGCATACAATTTTTAAATGTTTTGTGAAACAATCTGACCCATAACAAACTTTCCCGCCTCTCCCCTCTTACCCAGCCGTCATCGCCATAACTAACAGTGTAGGAGAACAAAGCCAAAAACCCTGTGGTGGTGAAAAGAAAGTGGTCTAGTAGGGTAATCTCTACATTGTATCAAAAATAGGTGCCTTGAAACCCACAACCTTGTGTAAAGGTCTGTTCGTGGCCAGATAAATTGATACATAAAAACACAGGGCACATTTGTCAGGGGTGGATAACGCAGGGAGAGAATGTTATGTTAATTAAATGTAATACAACTCACGACTCACCCATGGGCATCTCAGCGCTGTCAGCAGTTTTAAACAAGTATCAGCAAGAATTTGATAGAAGATTTTTAAAATAGGTGGGCTTTCAACAATTTCCTAAATTTGCAGTAGTTCGAGCAAGTGCGAACATGCAGCGGGAGCTTACTCCAGTAGGAGGGGGCCAGGAAAGAGAAAGCTCTTCCCCGCATCTCGTTAAACGAATACAGGGGATGCACAGCAGGGCTTTATCACAAGATCTTAAGCTTCTGCTGGGTATGTATGGTTCTATTTGTAATTGAAGATATCTGGGGCCTTTGCCCCTTAAAGCGTTATAAGTGAGAGAGCAGATCTTAAAAATGCTACTTTTTTTCCACTGTCAGCCAGTGCAGATCCTTTAATAAAGGGGCAAAAGAAGTGCCAGAAGGAAGATTGAAAACGAGCCTGGCTGTCGTGTTTTGTACTACCTTTAGTTTGGCTACCAGCGTCTCATTTGCTGCCGCCAGAAGAGCATTGCCGTAGTCTAATCTGCTTACTACCAGGGCTTGTACTAGTGTTCTTCTGGCAGAAGTAGGAAGATAAGGAAATATTCTGCGCAGAAGACACATATTCTGATAGCAATATCCAGTGGTAGCCAAAATATGATCTTTCATCGTGAGGGCTTGGTCGATTTTTATACCAAGGTTCTTCACAGATTGTTTGGGCTCAGGGATTGACCCCAGTTGGAGAGGCCACCACTCATCGGGCCAGATAGAGGTGGCCTTGCCAAGCAGCACAATCGCCGTCTTATCTACATTCAGTTGTAGATAATTATCATTCATCCAGTTAGAGATGGCTAACATACCCATAGCAAAGCACTTTTTAGTAGTAGCCAGGTCTGATTCAAATGTGAACATCAACTAGGTGTCATCAGCATAACAGATTATTTCAAAGCCATAAGGCTCTACAGTCTTAGCAAGTTGTGCCACATAAATGTTAAATAGAGTAGGGCTCAAACAAGAGCCCTGTGGGACACCCCTGTCCAGTCGCATTTTGCACGAGGTACAGGGGCTGAGGGTAACACTTTGGTATCTATTGTTCAAGAAATGGTGCCGCCATTTGAATGTGGTGCCTTGTATCCCAATGTCTGGCAGCCTCTCCAGCATCCTGATATGGGAAACCATGTCGAAGGCTGCAGAGAGATCTAATAGCACAAGCAAGACAGGACTCCCTGCATCAAGTGCGAGTCGCAGAGAGTCGGTAACTGCCAGGAGGGCTGTTTCCGTGCTGTGGCCTGATCAAAATCTGGATTGCGATGGCTCCAGGATTTGATTTAATTCTAGGTAGGCTGTAAATTGTTTATTAATTAAGCCTTCAAGCAGTTTACTCAAAAGGGGTAACAAAGATATAGGGTGATAGTTAGCTAAAATATTGTGGTCTAGATTCGTTTTTTTTAAGATAGGTAGAAAGCAAGCGGCTTTCCATTAAGAAGGGATGGTGCCTGTTCCCACCATAAGATTGAATATCTCTAAGATTGCCGGTGCAAGACAATTGGATAGAGCTGACCACTTTAGGAGGGCAAATGTCCAGAGGAGAACCCGATTTTGCTGTCTCCAGGGATCTCTGAATATCCTCTAGAGTAAAGGATTCAAACCTATATAAGATGGAAGTCCTGTCTGCTATCAGATCGTATTTACTGATGGAGTCACCAGTAATAATAGAGAATGGAATGTTACATTTTAAATAGATATGAAAGATTTTCTCCTGAAAAAAATCTGCAAGGGAATCGCAGAGTTCCTGGAACCCTATGAAGAGTTGGGCACACGCCCTAGGGCTAGTAAAGTCTTGGATAATTTTAAAAAGCACTTTAGGAGCGTTGCCTGCCTGTTCAATTTGATTGGTGATAACATTTCATCACAAGATTTTGATGTATAGGTGATATCGGGATAATGCTAGTTTATAGGAGTCTTTGCCATGCAGCTTTTTAGTTCTGCACCATCTTCTCTCTAAGATCTTACACATCCATTTTTAGCTCAGAAGTATACCAAAGGGCAGATGGTTGCAATTTGGTAGAGCTTCATTTTTTGTGGGGTACAGTTAAGTCCAGAGCCTTCGTTAAAGTAGTGTTAAAGGTGTCTAAAATGTCATTGACCTCAAAGTTATTTACTGGCAAACTGAAGTGAAATGATTCGCTGAAAGCTTCTGGAGAAAGTAAGTGCCAAGGTCTGCTTGATGTTTTTGCCGTTCTACAATTATCCTTCAAGTTGAGTGGTTGAAAAGATTGGACATAGAAGGGAATCATAAAGTGGTCAGTCCATGTTAGAGGCATAGGTGACTCACATACAATATGCTCAGAGTTAGTGAATAATAAATCAAGCGAGTGGCCAGCTTGATGAGTAGGGCCTCTGATTCGTTGAGACAAACCAAGCGTTTCCAAGTCTGCTATAAGCTTCGCCACTTCAGAGGTAGTGTGATCTTCCCCATGATAATTAAAGTCACCCAGGAGAAGAAATGTTTTATTGGCTATTGCATGGGTGGCTATTTCTTCCACCAACCGTTGGCTGAAACCTGCCTTAGTTCCAGGAGGACGATAAATCAAGGCTCCTTTCCAACTATCCGTGGCCAATACAATTATTTTAAAAATTCCTAGTTCCATCGAGTTAGTGTTAATGGTCATAATCCATGTGACATTGAGAGTATTTTTAAAGGCTATAGCAATGCCGCCTCCTGATTTCGGGCCTCTCTCTAGCTTTATTAATTTATACTTATCAGGAATAGCTAATGTGATGGCTGGGAGATTAGAGGCATTCAGCCATGTTTCAGCCATGTTTCAGTCAAAAAACAGATGTTTCAAAAAAATGATGCCTTCAGAAGACTCCTCAAGACCTGGCTCTTCGATCAGTAGCAGCACCACCCCCCTCTTCCCCCAGCGCCTTGAGACCCTCGCGGGTATGTAGTGCGCTTTATAAATGACATGATTGATTGATTGATTGATTGATGTCAGGTGACTGAGCGGTAATTAAGTCCCATACTTCGGTTGCATGCTTGGCTAATGACCTGCCATTACAAAGAAAACTTTTTATGCCTTTATTAATGGGATTAGAACTGGAGTCGGTACAAAAGGTGCTACCTAACTCCAAGGAGTTTTGAAAGTGGCATTGACGACAGGTCAACAGGCCCTCTAAGATAGTAGGAAAGCTATTGGTGCAATAAAGTTGGCATGGAGCACTGTGTTTACCAGGTGTCTTTAGCCGGAGAAGAGAGGCAGATGAATAATGAAACCTGAATATCATCCTTGGTGTAGTTTTTAAAACTCCTACCAGGACCTTCCCCACTTAGGCGAGGCTCACCACCTTGTCAGGGGTATCTCCGATCACTCCCTTGTGTGCGCAACCTACGGCTTGACGGACCATAGGAACAGACGAAGGGTGGTGCTTAATCCCTGGTATCTCAAGATACCTCGCATTTGGGCGAGCTTATGTGAGACTACGGAGTACTACTTCGATGACAACAAGGGTTTCATAGACTCTGCGCAGGCGTTGTTAGAAGCATATAAGACTGTCATAAAAGGTGTGGACATAGCATTGATAGCGGGCATAAAAAGGAAAAGAGAGCCTGGCTAAAACACCTCGAGAGGGAAATCCAGGAGTTGGAATCCCAACTCCATGCGGATGACCAGGGAAACTTGCATCACAATTTATGCTTGAAGCAGAAGTAGTACAGCCATGGAGCGACGGAGGCCACCAGGGCTCGCCATCTCCCCATTCACTGCCTCTATGAGGTGAGTGATAGAGATGGTAGGTTTCGGGCTTGGCTGGATAAAAGAGAGACTGCATCTCGGTGGGTTCTGGAGATTCTAAATGATAGGGGCAATCGTGTTAGGGATAGACAGGGCATGTCCGATGCCTTTGCTGACTCCTACGCTCGCCTATATTCCTGAACACAGACGGCCACAGTCGAAGAATCTTGAGTTGTTTTCTGATATTCAGATGCAGGGACTCTCGCAGTCAGATAAAGAGTTTCTAGACCAGGAGCTGATGGACAGCAAGGTTACGCAAGCCATCGTGTTTTGACATCAGGGCAAACGGTGGGTCCCAACGGCCTTCCTATAGAACTCTGCAAAATTACAGCATTGAAAATCACCCCTCCACTCCTACGGATGTTTCTGGAGTGTCGCGATGCATTTTTACTTCCCAAAGATCAAAGGTTAGCAAACATAGTTGTTATCCATAAGGAGAGTAAACCACCAGACAAATGGGCCTCCTATAGGCCAATATCTTTCTTCAATGCGTAATTTAAAATTCTGGTGAAACTCTTGGTTACACCATTGGTTAGGGTGATTTGATCATTGGTCCATTCGAATCAATCCAGCTTTATGCCGGAAAGGAGTACAGTGCTGCATGGGGTTTTGGGCATGCGACGAGAATCTGTGAGGAAGCTCCTTGTTTTCTCTTGATGCACGGATGGCTTTCGACACAGTGGAGTGGCCGTTCATGTATGCGGTTTTAAAAAAGTTGGGATTCAACCCACGCTTCGTCTCCTGCATCTGACTCCTATAGTCAGACCCCCCTTGCTGGGGTGATGGTGAATGGGGGCACGTCTGCACTATTTCACCTCCGACGAGGTAGGCTTGTCCACTTTCTCCCCTCATTTCCGCTTTAATCTTGGAACCACT
Organism: Calotriton arnoldi; assembly: GCA_963921515.1. Taxonomy (NCBI): domain Eukaryota; kingdom Metazoa; phylum Chordata; class Amphibia; order Caudata; family Salamandridae; genus Calotriton; species Calotriton arnoldi. The sequence goes on along the minus strand of CAWUFW010004610.1, from coordinate 1,163,569 downwards.
TGCAGCCTGAATCTGAAGCAATCCCTTGATAAGAGGGATGCAATGGACCGCAGATTGGAAAGATAGGATCTCCCTTTATGCAGACCATATCCTGCTCTGCATAGCGGACCCATCTGCCACTTTCGACAGGGTAATGCACATATTCATACTTTATCGCCAATACTAAGGTTACACCAATAATTGGAACAAGTCCTTGATCTATGTCATTCGCGGTACTACACCGCGTCTACCTGACAACTGTGGGGCTAGGGTGGTCACAGGGGGTTTCCGCTACCTGGGAATCTTCTTCACAAGGGATCCCAACACATTTTATGTGCACAATCTCAAGCCACCACTTGCACGCTTGCGGAGGGATGTTCAGTATTGGAGGTCCAAAAGTATTATTGGACATCGCAACTAATCGTCGTTAATCACTGGGTTCATCTCCCGGAGAACAAGACATCCTATAGGATGGATAGGAGAAACATGCAACCTGGGGGTTACATAAGAGACATCTATAGGGGAACACACCTTGCACCCCTCCCAAGCCCTACGGCTGTCACAATTAACCTTTGGCACACCGCACTGACTGCTATGGGCTGGCGGGGTAAGATCACACAGGCCACCCCCTTGTGGGACACCGTGCGGTTGGGCACCCTGGACCTACAACGGGGCTTTGATAGGTGGAACCTCATTGGCCTGTCTCGGTGGGTGGCTCGTTGAGGAGTGGGGAGGTGCTCACATTCGCAGAGTTACAAATGGCACTCACTGAGACCTACCGATATCTGCAAATCTACATAAAGTGTTTCTGAGGCGTGGTGACCTCCCCGAATCCTCCCCGCTTGAGTATAGATTGTTAGACGACTACATGGCCAAAAAGGCGATCTCACTTACCTACCAAAAATTTATAAATAACTCCCAAACATTCCAAAATCCTCCATAGGTGTTACTATGCAGCCACGACATTAGTCAAAATGGGTAAAACTGATATGGCACTCTGGCTCAAGAAATGTGGTCAAGAGGGTACATTTTATCATATGATATGGAGTTGCCCATCACTCCAGAGGTCTTGGATTGCGGTGGTTGATTGCCTCAACAGTGTTTGGGAGAGTGACATGGAACTGTCGGCGAAATGGTGCCTCCTGAATGTTTGGGGCAAAACTGATCTTACTCGTGTGGACTGCTTCTGGTTTACACTGGGGTTGATGGTAACTAAGCACAACTGTGGGGGGCGGAATCAACACCATAACTAAGTGAATGGAAGAAATCTGGACTAGTGTATACAGGCGGAGAGAGCGATCTACGAAGGCAAGGGTTGTGCGAACAAATGGAGCAAGATATGGGGTAAACGGAATGTTAGAAATGGGGGTCTCTATTTGGCAAGGGTTTGCACCTTTGTCCAAGTAGGGGCCCTTCCTTATAGTCAGAATAAGGGAGTTACACTCCTAAAATTACCCCTGCTCACCCCCTTGGTAGCTTGGCACGAGCAGTCAGGCTTATCTTAGAGGCAGTGTGTAAAGCATTTGCACATAACAGTAATACAGTGAAAACACTACAAAAGGACACCACACCAGTTTAGAAAAATATCCAATATTTTTATATAGCCAAAACAAGACCAAAAACGATAAAAAAAATCCACCATACGGTTCTCAGAAATCTTCAGTAATCAAAAAAGATTTAAAATACAGTTCCTTAAAGTCGATAGCGCCGTCTGGGGCTATTACGGCGTCGTGAACAACAAATCCAAACAGTTCTGGCTGACTGCGGCATCGCAGGCCAGCTACGTGTCGAGAAGACCCGTAACACAGTACCTTTAGAAATGCAGGGCATCGGGGACATCTTGATGAGCCCCGAAGAGCCGGCGTTCACAGGCGTCGGTCCCAGAGTTCGGTGCAGGAGTCGTCGGGCCCTTGAAGTCGCACGCGTTGCAGATCGAACTCCTCGAGGTTGAAGTCGGGAGCGCCGGCGTCTGTGGGTGTCTGGGCTGCGGTGCAAAGTGCAGCGGTGCGGCGTGCGGTGCCCACAGGTCACGGTGCAGGCAGCGGCTCCGTGACGGTCGTCGAGTGGCGTCGGTGAGACCAGGGCTGCGGTGCGAAGTGATGCGGTGCTCGTCGCGCTGCTGGCAGGTCATGGTGCAAGCAGGTCGGCTGACGAACTGGAGTCGATGGCACTGGCATCAGTAGGCCAAGGCTGCGGTGTGGGATGAGGATGGTACGTTGTGTAACTTACGAGCGGTGCCCTCGAACCACGGTGCAAGTAGCAGCGTCAATGTTGGCGTGGAGAGACATAGTCGGGGATACCAAGACGGCGTCGTGAAGCGAGGTGGTGCGAAGTGCGGTGCCCACAGGTCACGGTGCAAGCAACAGCTCGGTGGTGTCACCGTCGGTGAGACCAGGGTTGCGGTGCGGCATGCGGCGGTGCCCTCTGCGGTGCCTTCAGGACACGGAGCGTCATAGAAGGCGTCGGGTTGCTTTTTCTTCTGTTGCAGCACAAAACACACAGTCCCCATTGCTGATGGCAGAAGAACTTGAACTCTTTGCTGTTCAGTCCAGTCCTTTCGCTGCCCAAGACAGAAGCAGCCACTGCAGGCCAACACAGCAAAGCACACAGCAAAGTGGTAGTCCCTCCTCACGCTTCTCCAGCTCTTCTTCTTGGCAGTTTTCATGGTTCCAAAACAGTTCTAAAGTTCTGGGGTCTGGGCCCCAATATTTATACCCCAAATTAATTTGTCCTCTCAGGCAGAGAGTGTCTGTGCTTAGTCCAAACCAGTTCTGTCCTCTCTGCCTAGCTTCCTGGCAGGGGGCGGAGACAGCATTGTGGATGGCAGACCAGGCCCATTCAGGTGCAAGGAAATCTCCTCCCACTACTCTAAATGCAGCCCAGGTCTATTCAGCCCAGCCCTGACCCATCAGACTCTATGGAGCCACTGCACATCCCCAGCCCCTGTCACTCCAAAGCCAGACAGTCAATCCACATCCTAGCAGAGGCACACAGGATGGCTTTAGCAAGAAAATACATACTTTCTAAAAGGGGTATTTTCAAACACAGAATGTAACAAGCATTGGCATAGCCAATAGGTCTCGCTTTTGGGACCTCATAAGTATTTAGTTATGCAGCACAATATCCTTGGTGCAACAACATCAACCATTGCATGGCTCATCACTTATAATGTCCCAAAAGCGAGACCTATTGGCTATGCCAATGCTTGTTTTTCCTTCCTCTGCCTCCCGGCTCCCTGAGATCATGGGTAACAAGACAAAATAAATAGCAGGTATGGGGCAGCAGCTGCTACACCATTTGACGTCCATGACACGCATCAGCTTCCTGTAACAGTGAGCAATCTTACATTATGTCAGTGGCTTCGTGTTTGGCAAATGGTGTAGGCTATTGAACACATGTTCCTGCTGTACTAAAATATTAGACAACCAAAGTCAGGTGGAACTAAAACGAAAATTAAAATGAAGGCAGACTGCTAAAGTTCAAGAGTAAAAAAAAAACCAAAAACAGCTTCACTCTTCCCACAAAGCTCAGAAGCGTGTCCTGTTTACATGGGCGCCTTGGAACAATCTGCTAGGTCACTTCTCACGCAACCAAAACAGGCAGCTGTCTTTTTCAAGTTAGGAAAACGTCGTGTTTAACTTTTTTCAAGAATGTGCAGGCCCAGTGACTGAGTAGTCACGTTAAAAGCGAACACTCGCAACCCTCTTCCTTACTAGTTCCTAACAGGCATAGGGAAAGTACACACTTACCGCCAGGGCTTCCAGTGCACAAGAATCGGTGCGCCTCTTAAATTCACCCTAGTGGTGGTTAAAATAAAGACGAGTGCTTCCTGTCAAGTATGCCTTCCAGCTTAAAAAAAAAAGTGAAAGCACACACCGTCAGCATGTTTATACCGCGAATGTACGTGTAAATCGGCAACGTGTATCCAGCTTAAAGAGCTTACTTATCTGGCAAAGTATAGTTGCAAGATTTGAACACGGAAAAAAGAATAAGGAAAAAAAAGGACGAAAAAGGCTGTTCTTCGTTTTTGCAACGTGTTTTTCTTGCAATGCTCGGAATATAAATATAGCCCTGAGCGATAATGAAATAATTTGAAGATCTCTAAATTCCACTGCAGGTCTGTGAGCAGACTCAGTGCATTTTACACCCAAGAAACGAGTGCAACACCTCGCATGTTATATCAATCCCATGATTTAAAAAATAATCATACCACATAAACAAAAACGAATTTCGGTTACTGGAAGACTTGCCCACCACCCCTCCCTTATAAATCCCGGTCTGGTGACTTAGTGGACAGCTCCACTGTAAGGGCCTGTCTTTGACCTCGTGGTCATAGATTCAAATCCCAGCGGGTCCACTCAGCCTTTCATCCTTCTGAGGTCGATAAAATTAGTACAATTGAGCTAGGTAAAAATAAACATCTGTTATTCAGTGCCAAGATGCACACAGGTGATCGTGCGCTTTACAGATACACGTGTTATGTACTCCCGTGCCTGTTTGGCACGTTTTATATTTAATTTTCCCTGTATAAGATATACCTAGTATGCGCAACTGCCTGAACAAAATCTCTTCCCATGTTAGCCCTGGAAGTCAGCTTCGACCTTGCCTGTGTGACCCCGCTCGCACAGCTCTGTACATTCCTGCCTGCTCGGGCACGTCTTAAGCAGCAACGCGACCTCTTTCTCTCTCGCTCAATCTCCCCTCGTAATGAATGCGTTCAGCAAAGAGCTGGGAAGACGGGCTGGATGTGAACCCGATTAACATTCTTCTGTTTTATCCTTCTAGTGCTTACTTATTTACGTAATGGCTTTTGGCATCAGGTTGGACACATAAGTGGCTTTATTGCTGCCAAATGCGGCTTTCAGTTTCAACTGAACATGGCACCCTTTTAAGACTCCTGCACGGTACAGCGCATCTGGAGAGGCATGGCGGCTGCAGGGCCTCCTCCCGCCAGAGGTCAGTTTTCTTTCTCAGAGGGACGTGCTGTACCGCGATCATTAGGAACGAGTGGTGGGCGCGCGCGCGCCAAAGCGAGCGATCTGTTTCCAATTATCGCGCCCGCGTCTGGGCACGATAATTGCAAACAGATGGCGCCCGTGCGGGTAACCGCAGGGAAAAGGCCATGACGCACGCAGCGTCTGGTCAGCTTTTGAAACCCCTAACTTAAAGTCTTGCCAGAGCAGCGCTTGCACGCTACTCGAGGCTCGACCTAAAAACTGCCTCACTGGCAAATAATGCCAGTATTTTCTACACTTATACGCTTAAGATTGTGTGCAGTTTTCACAAATCACCTCCTCCTATGTTGCTAAACCCTGCATAGAAACTTTACCTTGGTTTACAAGTATTAAATGCCCCCTCTCCTCTTCTCCTTCACCGCTATCGAACAACCCCTCTCACGACACACCTGTATACCCTATCACTATTTATTTAGAAAGTTTTATACAACGCGAGCATGACCCCTGCGGGTATCAGAGCGCTTTATAATTGTTCAGAGACAAATAACATCAATCATATCACAGTCAAGAAAAATACAGGATAAGGCAGCACCCAGATAAGGGAGGGTACGACACAATGTCATGACCGATTCATCGAAAACAAAGACACAGCAGGAGAGCAGGATTTATGGCGTAATTGACGTGTCAGGTGCCATTCCCTTTCTGACAGGGCATGACACATGCTACAAAGTGAAAGTGGGCCAACCTGAAATGATGCTTTTCCTACACTAATTTGCATGCCCCTTTGCACTTATTTCCTATTATATATCTCTGTAAGCTGTCTACACCTCATTCCATACATAACCTCTACTTTCTTTAAACCAAATAATACATACTCTGTTGCAGCCCTCGCATCAGTCATTTGCATCACGCCAGCAAGCCTTTACTAATGATGTCACCTCACTCCTAGTAATTACATTCATCACAAAAGCAACTGAAGTAAATGCATTGAACGCTTTCCATGAAAGCACAAGACTAAACCTAGTAACCTACTAACCGCTGGATCTAACCACTAATCCTGGGTTACAGAGTAGTATGCTACTCGCCGTAAAGCACGTCAACACATCTTCAGGGGTAGAAAGCGCTATGTGAATGAAATTACGATACAACCATCCTTGAATCTTAGCAGGCCTCTCCTTCCTCGCTGCTTCTCTGCCTGGTACCACAAATATTCGGTTGCTGGACCTTAGTGGCTCTTTATAGCAATTAAACGCCAAAAGGCATCTGAGGCCCAGCCCTTTCATACCACATAGTGACTCTGAGCTTTCTGCTCAACACTGACACAAGAACCCTTTGGTTGTCCTCGTTGCCACCTCTGGCACTAGGGGCAGGTCACCAGGTGGCGCTCTGTCACCAAAGACTCAAGGGTCCAGAACATTCCTTTTACAAATGATTGTTTTCAGAAGTATTAGGTCAGTTGGAGCCCCTGAACCAGGACCACCGCTCCCAGATTGAACTGAGTTGGCAATCGAACAGGCAGAACAGGAGCACGGAATCTTGTGAGATGGAGTCACCTAATAACCTTACTCCAGGGGGTTCAGTCCCCAAGGTCCCCTCTCCACTGCATGCTTTCCCTCCCTCTGCATGAGCCCTTTTCCACTGCGTGCTCTCCACTTACACTGCATGCTCTCCCTCCCTGTGCATGCACCCCCTTCCACTGCATGCTCTCCCCTCCCACTGCATGCACCCTTTCCACTGCATGCTCTCCCCTCCCTCTGTATGCTGTCCCCTCCCTCTGCATGCACCCCTTTCCACTGCATGCTCTCCCCTCCCTCTGCATGCTCTCCTCTCCCTCTGTATGCACCCCCTTCCACTGCATGCTCTCCCCTCCCTCTGCATGCACCCCCTTCCACTGCATGCACCCCCTTCCACTGCATGCTCTCCCCTTCCACTGCATGCTCTCCCCTTCCACTGCATACTCTCCCCTCCCTCTGTATGCTCTCCCCTCCCTCTGTATGCTCTCCCCTCCCTCTGCATGCACCCCTTTCCACTGCATGATCTCCCCTCCCTCTGCATGCTCTCCCCTCCCTCTGCATGCACCCCCTTCCACTGCATGCACCCCCTTCCACTGCATGCTCTCCCCTTCCATTGCATGCTCTCCCCTTCCACTGCATACTCTCCCCTCCCTCTGTATGCTCTCCCCTCCTCTGTATGCTCTCCCCTCCCTCTGCATGCACCCCTTTCCACTGCATGATCTCCCCTCCCTCTGCATGTTCTCCCCTCCCTCTGCACCCCATTCCCACCGGACAGGACTTACCTGAACACAAGATCCCCAGCCACAGCCATGTTGCTAGGAGACGGGCCTCCATGGGCACGGGCCTACCGGTACCCAGTGGTCCCCAGTGGTCTCGTGTTCACTAGACCGGCCTGGAAAGGACCAGAGGTCAAGTGCTCGACAGACAGGCCCCTCGCCAAAGAACTGGCCTAGCAAGGCTTGAGTGGACTTGAGGAAGCAAAGCCGGATGAGCAGCACTGGCAGTGCTTCTGGTCACTAGTTGTGTGTGCCTCCAGGCACTAGTTGTGTGTGCTTCCGTAGAGCACAGGACGCACAAGCGGTGCGTGAGGAGAGAGGCGAGCAGGCATCAGAACAGGTACAGTCGGTAGCAGAAGAGCTGGGGCGTTGAGGCGGAAGTTGAGAGGAGATGAAAAGGGGTATAGTAAGCAGGCAGGAAGGAGAGAAGATAAAAAGGAAAAGAGCGTTGGGAAAGGAGGAGAAGGGAGTGGAGGAAGGAGAGGCGCTGAGATGGAAGGAGTGAGATAGGAAGGAGGTGGAAAGAGAACGGAGGGTGTGTTTCAGATAAGGTGGTGGCGTGGTTAGGATGAGTTACAAGGAGGGGTGTAAGGAGGAGGGACGGGCGGAGATGCTGAAGAGAACATATGGAAATGAGCGGGAGAGGGGAGAAGGAGGGAGAGGAGGTCAGAAGACGCGATGGGTTGAGAATGAAGCAAGGGCAGCGGAAAGGAGAGAGGATATGAAGTGACGAGGATGGAGAGGCGATGGCAGAGGAGAGATGAGATGGCAGGGAGGAGGGCGAGGAGGGGCAAAGAGAGAGAGCAGCTGAGGCGGCGAAATGGAGAAGGGGAGGAGCTAAGAAGATGACAAGGAAGGGCAGGTGACGAGAGGCAAGAAGGGACGAGGGAGGATGCTGAATGAAGGAGAGGTTGTAAGAAAGCGGGCAGAACGAAGGGAGAGGGGAGATGAGAGCGAGTATATGAGAAAAAGGACGGATGGGAAGGCGAGGAGGAGAAAGTTTGAGGAACAAGGAAACGAGGTGAGAAACAAGGTGGGGAAGCAGAGAAACGTGAGGAAAGAAGAGGGAGAACCGAATCTAAAAATAACTCGGAATAGAGAAATGCAAGGGGTGTTAAGAAGGGGGTAGGAGGTGGAATAAGCGGTGACGACAGGGAAGAGCGAGGCAGGGTGTAAAAACGAGGAGATGGAAAGAAGGTTATAGAAGGGAAGGTGAAAGAAAGAGCGAGAATGAGAAACGCGAGCGGAGGCGAGGAAAGAGCAGCTGCCGGCTTCGGTGTTAAAAAACAAGAGAGGAGCGGGGGCGAGCGAGCGCGGCAGCCTGGGCTTTTGAAGCTGACCAGACTCTCGTGCGCCATGGCCTTTCCCTGCGATTACCCGCACGGCCGGCATGTGTTTCCAATTATCGCACCCGCGTCTTGGCACGATAATTGGAAACAGATGTCGCCCGTGCGGGTAACCGCAGGGAAAAAGCCATGACGCACGAGCGTCTGGTCAGCTTTGTGAAACCCCTAACATAAAGTCTTGCCAGAGCACCGCTTGCGCGCTACTCGAGGCTCGACCTAAAAATCACCTTTACTAAAAGATGCATCTTTAGATTTTGAGTTCAGGCATACTAAACTTTATTTTCCTATATGGTCCCAATGGGAAATTATATTTATAAGATTTTATAAATTAACTCCCATGCTTTCCTGTGGGCCAGATAGCCTTTCAATAGTAAAAAACGAAATTGGCAGTATTTCACTATCAGGACATGCCACACACACCAGGGCATGTCCTACCTTTCACATACACTTCACCCTGCCCACAGGGGTACCTTGGGCCTACCTTAGGGGTCACTTGCATGTAAGAAAAGGGAAGGTTAGGGCCTGGCAAGTGGGTGCACTTTGCCAAGAGGACATGGCAGTACTAGGCTGCACACAGACACTGCAGTGTCTAGTAAATCAAATGACCAATCATGGAATCACCAATCCATAACAACAATTTACAACAGGAGCACTTGCACTTTAACACTGAACAGCAGTGAGAAAGTGTGCAGAGACACTAAACCAGCAAAAACAGAGTCAAAACCGGGAGGGCAAAAAGACAGTGGAAACACGCCAGGGGAGAGCTTTGTGCTCCTGTTGCGGATACCAATCACAATGCTTGGGGTCAGGGGCGCTTGGACTTTTTCGCTGTCCACTGACTTGTTGGGGGAGTGGCTGGAGGTTTCGGGGTTACAGACATCGGATTGATTGAACTTTATCACTGTGTGCCTATATACTACAATGCCTGCTGCATATTGTCACCATGATTCTTTTCAGTTGGTATGCAATAAAAAGATTTAAAAAATAAATAAAACTCTCTACCAAAATATCCTGTGTCTGGGAAAGGAAATATTTCCTCAGATCGGCTGTTCCTCCCTGTACAGCAGTGTGCTCTCAGATTGAAACCAAGAGAGCAAGACTGAGGTCCAATTTTTGATACTCAGAGGAGGAGGATTCTTCCAGTGCATTCTGCTAGAAGAAGAGCTAGGTCGAGGAACTTGGTAGAGGCTTTCTCGAGCTTGGGCGAGGAAACGTGCTCAAAAGAAGCACTTCTGGGCTATTCGTTAGCACACAGCCTGTAGAGGTCGACAGTATCTCGAAGACTCTCTGACAGTAAGAAAAGAGGGATGGAGAGAGCCAAAGATTATGAAGCAGGTCGGCACCTACTTGCAGACAACGAGGACATTCAACTGTACCTCCCATGTATATTTTATTAATTTGGGCAGGTATGAGCTAGGTATGATTTTGGATATTAAATTGGATATACTCCCAGGTTTTCGGGAGATTTATATACCTAAATATTGGAAGGTTAACCTCCTTATGGGTATAGAGGTCTGCCATGTGGTAACTTCCCCATCTCCAACAAGAGGGATCAGCAGGGATTTACTTAGATTTACTGGGAGGCCCGAGACCTTTAGCAGTTGGAGGCACCAGTGGAGGCTGTAGTGTGCAGATTAGCGAGGAAAAGAAGAACATTATTTGTTAAAGCGCTTTTTTCTTCTCATCTGGGTCCTCCCAACTCCATCCCTGTATTTGGACGTCCGATCGAACCAATCTGGCTAGGGGTTCTATGGCCAAAGTAAAGGAAACTGTGACAGTGGGCAGCCTTGTCTAGTTCCTCTCCAGATGGGAAATGGGTCAGACATCACACCGTTCATAAGTACACATGCCTGGGGTTCAAAATATAGCATTTTAACATAGTGTTGGAGTCGAGGGCCCAGTCCTGCATGCTCAAGCAATATGTGCAGAAAGGATCAGTCCACTGAGTCGAACACTTCCTCAAAATCTATTAACAGGAGAGTATGGAGGTCTCGTGAAGAGCTGAAGCGGGCTAAGGCGGCATGCATGCGTCGTATACAGTGGTGGGTGCCTCGAATGGGCATGAAGCCACATTTCTATCAGTGGATAAGTGTGGCCAGGACTCACTACAGGCTATTAGCTACCATTTTTGCAAATATTTTGATTTGTGTTAATTAAGGATATAGGCCTGTATGAGGCAAATTGGTTTGTGGGATGAACTGGCTTGGGGATCACCACTACAGTAGCCATATCCTGTTCCAATGGAAAGCTACCCTTCTTGCCCACCTCAATGTATAATTTAGGTAGTTGAGAGGAAATAAATTCCAGAAACTTGCGTTAATGTAGATGGCAACCGTTTGGTCCAGATGCCTTACCGGGATTTAGTCCCTGAATACCCTCATCTATCTCCTCTATGGTGATGGGTCCATCTTAGTCGTTCCTGGTCGAGACTGAAATGAAGAGTGGGAATATCTGCAAGGATGGAGTTATTTTATTCTTGCAGAGACCTCCATTGGAGCACATATAGTTTTTAGTAGTGTTCGGCAAAAACTGCTGCGATTTCTGATGATTGGCGTTTTGTGGAGGGGCCCAATGGGTCCAGAATTTCTAGGACTAATCTGGAAACCAGCTCTCTTTCCAATCTAATTTCAATATTCATATATACGCTGCACAGAGAGAGGCACTCCAGCATTGGCAGGCCTCTTGTAGGGAGATTTCTACAGCAAGGCTCTAGCCAGTATAAGTTAGTGATGGAGTGTCTCTGATTCCCGCCTTAGGCATTGTCTCTCTAGATGTATAAAGAAAGGTGCATTTCTTGACTGTGCCCTTAGAAGCATGTATGTTACTATTGGGCTATTTGGTGCTGAACCGTGGGGAAGGTAAATCCCTATAGTGTGAATTAAGTATTAAAGCTATAGAAATCTTTGATTCCATCTAGGTCAAACTACAGAGGGTGAAATTATAGGCCAATGTCTATGATAAAGTATACTTGGACCATATCCTGGAACTGTTGACACTTAATAATCTAGCAGTAAGATATTTCAACTCGAGTCAGTAGGTGTGACCTCTATTACATGACAGTCTTTTAAATGGGTATTTTGATAACACAAATGCATCTTCGACTTGGCCTATGTAATTATATAACCTGAAGGCCACTCCTAAGTCCAGCGCCCTCCAACACAAGTCGTTGTAACGACGGATGTATGACGATATCACGCATGCATTACATCGCATGCCCTTAGATCGCGGTTTTAACAACGCAAGTCGTTACAACGACTTGCGTTGGAGGGCGCTGGACTTAGGAGTAGTTTAATTTACTATTCCAACTCCAGCCTACGTACAGTAGGGAAGGTGTTGGATAGTAAATTAAAGTACTCCTTGTCCTATAGCGCTCCAGTGCAAGTCGTTGTAACGACTTGCGTTGTAAAAACCTAGATCTAATGGCATGCGATGTAATGCATGCGTTCTAAAGGTTGTTTCCCGTCTGGCTGGCCACAATTTATCTTGAAATAACCTCACTGCATATCTGTGGGGAAATTTAGATTGGAGGAGGAAGCTAGAATCCACGGTTCTCAACCGTTATTGTCCCTGTGGCAAAATGTTTTTGAAAAAAGTAACCGACTTCTTATTTTTGCCCTTTTTACGATTGTTTGCATACTCATTGGTTGAAAAAACAAAAACCCATATTTAATGTTGAGGCTGATCTTCACTTTAGCAGAATAGGCAATATGACACGGCAATATTCAAGAGCCCTATTGCTCTCGAGAGCCTGAATGATTAGGTGAAAAAGGAGCTACCTGATTGGTTGAAAAGTTTTTAGATCTCTCTGAGCTTTCTTAGATTGTGTGCACATCAATTTGAGTTTTTTTGGCTTAAATAGTATTTGGGTATAACGAATTCAAAACATTTTAACTGTGCAAAAATAAATGTGTCTGTAAATCAGACTTGTAATTTAAACTTCATGAAATACCGAAATCTACTAATGGGATTGGGCACCCCTGACCATGTGCAATATGTTTTATTTTTATTATATTGTTAACAAGACCATGACAATAAACTTTTTTTTTTTATTGATGATGGCATTATCATTCTTTTTTGGTTTCTTTTAAGGCGCAATTAATAGATCCTCTGTTATAGAATTTTTCCAAATAAAATCTTTTGAACCAAAGTAATATGTAAGTGTCTTGTTGGTCCATTCACAATACAGTTAACGGTGTAGGTCCGGGCTGCGGCACAGGCAAACAGAAAAAGCTGCTGTTCAGGTGGAGCAAATACAGGAGTATTCACCCAACTAAGAAAACAATCAAGTAGAAAATGTTGTGTGGGCATGTAAAAGGTAAAGCCAATAGCTCTGGCTTGCACTTTGATTCCTGACTAAAACATTAAAGAAGTGAAAAAAATGAAAGAACAAAACAATTGCTTTGATATACTTGTGTTTACAGTGCACCTATGAACTTGACAATTGAAAGAATGCTGATTCGGTGTAATTCTGAAACGTAAAATAGTCCCTCGTGGATTGCAAAATAAGCACTTCATAGGTCGAATGAACATCTAACAGCCAACAGCATGCGGTGAGGGAGTAGTTCTCCTCTCGGCTCTCTCTGGAGTCAAGTCCAAATCTACATATATTTTAAAGAATTGCTAACTGTAAACAGCTGTGTTGCCATGCCAGTCCTAAACCTTGAATAAAATAGTTCACAGAAGTGGAAAAAGGGAAATGGAAATAGAGTAAATAGCAGAGGGGGGAGTATGGCGGTACCAGTGGAATGAAGGGAAATTGTGGGCTCTGTAATTTGGGATTACGTGCAATATTGAGTCCGCGACAAGTATCTAGGTAATACTATTGACGGTCACTGAAGAGTTCTGTGATGTCCTTAAGGTGTAAATTATAATACTTATAATACAGAAAACAGGAGCGGCTCCTCAACTATGGCGGAGGTGTGTCGCCCCCCCCCGCAAGCAAAAATAAAACGAGTTTAAAAACCTTTTTATTATTGTTTTATTTTTCTTGTGCCGAGTCTTGGGGGTGGAGTCAGGGTGGTGACAGGCTGGAGGGGGAGTGGTGGGCACTGCCTTCCCTGCGCATGTGGGTTTGGCCGGCCGTCTCAGGCCGGTCAAAGCCATATGCGTTTTTAAGCTCTCTCTAATACAAGCTGCATTGCTGGGTTGGAGAGAGCATGCACAGGCTCCCAGTCTGTACTGGAGCGCAAATAATCGGCGCTCAGGCCAATACGGAAGTTTCAAGAGAGCAGCTTCCGGATTGGCCTCAGCGCAGTTTGGGAGCCTGTGCCTGCCTGCAGTGGAGAGGAGCGGAGGAGTGCGACACGACGCTGAAGGGCGGCAGCTGCAGGTAAATTCTTTTTTATTTTTTGTATTTCTCTCCCTCGTCCCCTATCTACACCAGCCTCTCCTGATAGAAAAACATTTGCACATACCTTGTTTCTCTCGAAGTGTACTGCATCCTGTGCACATGGGATTCGATTCCCATGCCAATTTAACACATTTTCAAAATTTGTGTTAGGAATCCATTGCTTGTATATAGCAGCTGACACATCTAGAAAAAGGGATAGCAAATAGAACAAAATATGGTTTACTCAATACAAACAGATAAAGCTCCTGGCTATCAATGGCAAGCAGATGCCCATGCCTACATCCAACACAAATATGATACACAACATTGCGTCAAATGTCCATCTGGCTTAGCTTGAAAGCATGAGAAGATATTAGACCAATGAGGCCAGCTAGAAAACTGGTTGTAGTGCAAACCGTGTTTGTGCTCGTTTTCCAACTGCATCTGTTTAGAATGAGAGGGTGTTTTGCACTCATGTTCTGTGCCGACTGCTACCACCAGCCGTTCACTGCTGTGAACAGCGAGCACAACATTAATAACATGAGGCAGGAAGTCTCACACAATGGCAGCAAACCTCTGTGGGCGTATTATTCTCTAGGTTTTGCTCTAGTTGTTAAGTCAGGTGCAAAATATTGAAAGCACCTGGGACTAATGCTACAGCAAATGGCATCTGTGGTGCAGACTCAGCAGGGTGGCAGCGTAGGCATAGAGATAGCAAGTCACCAGAGAGTGCCCAACAGCGAAAACACAGGAGGGTGCTAGCAAAAGTCCGAATAAGGAACCAAGCCTGCAAAAAAACACACTTTGGTGTTGAATCATCTTTATTCCAGCGTAGACCCCATGAGCATTGGAATTTTGCTCTGCAAGGGGCTCTTGGGGACTGAGACTAATTTATGCTGTTTAATTGTTCATTTTTAAGTCTCAGCTACAAACGGTTTTAGCTTTAGGGAGGCCTACTGATTCCAGTGCATAACCATAACACATACTAAGAACAGGCTTTGGGTCAGCACCTTGTCCATGGTTGGATGGCTTTGTTTGCCTCAGTCGTCTGCTACTGATTTCATGGCTTTCCTCCCTATTCTTGTGTTTGTCCCACCCTAGAACAATTGACACAGTGTTCTGATTGAATGAGTTGTATCCTTCCATAGCATACCTGAAGGGGATTTTTTTTTGTTATTGAGCAATTTATGGAAGTTCATATGTTTCCTTGTTTTCTGCCCCTTTCCCAAGATTTTCAGCCCTGCATGCACATGAGCCAAGACTTGTGTGTGCATATGCGAGTGTCAACAAGCATTGGTAAAGCTTTGGTAAAGCCAATAACGCTGCCTTTTTAACCCCTTGACCGCGATCGGAATTCCGCTCGTGTGCTGGACATTCCGATCGCGGGTGTGGTCGTGACGAGCTCAGCTCGTCATGCGCACAGCGCTACCGCGCAGCATGACGAGCTGAGCTCGTCACGCGCATCGAAGGGGTTAAAGTCAAGAGCTATTGCCTTTGGCAACTCTTATTTATTATTGTTGCCATTTAATGTGCCAGGGTGGGCCTTTGAGAGTTGGTGAGGAGGCTAAGGCTGGGCCCACAATGAGAATGCGTACTGTGTTCTGACATGAACAGGTGACCGGTTTTCTGTGAACTTGCAGGCTTCAAGCCTAACCTGGAAGTAACAAGTAAATTAATATGCCGCTTGCAACTTCATTACACCAAGGACTTTAAAAACAATGATCAAACTCAAAAGTACAGTGCTATGACTTTAGACTGGAGCCAAATGCTCGGATGCTTACATCGAAGAATCTTATAACGCCTGCCTCCTAATAGAGCCAATTACCAAATAGAAATACGTTACAAGTCATAAAGGTAAAT
Source organism: Calotriton arnoldi (assembly GCA_963921515.1). NCBI lineage: Eukaryota > Metazoa > Chordata > Amphibia > Caudata > Salamandridae > Calotriton > Calotriton arnoldi. Next base: position 1,147,810 of record CAWUFW010004610.1, on the reverse strand, counting down.
TTCTAAATAAATCCATGTTGATTGGATTAAGTGGTACACAGCATTAAGTGGTCCGGCTGTCATTATATGAAAAGAATAAATTCACAATATTTAGAGATTACCAAAGTTTCAAGTGTAATAATCATGGAATATTATTAAACATAACATCAGTTTCCTGTTTTTCAGTCTATGGCAGACACAAATACACAAACTAAAAAACAGAACCCAATACACCAGCTGATGTCATAAAACAAGTGAAAGAACATTAATTATTATCAAGATAAATTAATTATTGAAACCCCATCACACAACTGGACTGCCCAGACCAGTAGAAGAAAAGAAGGAGGTTGGAGGCTGCTTTTAAGCCCAGATGGGCTGAGAAATCCCCCTGCCTATTCATCCAGTCCTTAATTTGAGCTTGTGGTTGAGGGTGGGGCCCACCAGCACTAATTTTTGAGGACCCACACTTATTTTTCCTCATCAAACTGAACTAGAGCAGGAGAGAGAAAAAAACAAAAGAGAGAAAGAAACAGAAAGAGAGAAGGAAAAACAGTAGCAAAGGATTGTTGAAAGCAGGGGTGTGGAATTTAATAAAATATCTACTTGCCCATGGGGCAAGTTGCTTCACAAATCTACTTGCCCTGTAACAAAAAACACTTTTGTGGCATGTAGTGTCAGGACAACTTATGGCAGCAATCTCATTATATAAGAGCTCTGAAATAGCCTCTCTGATTATGCCAGGGCTCATACCATAGTAGGGTTTGAATGCTAGCAAGTACTTTATTTTGCCACCTTCCCGCAGATCTACATACTGGGGGTGAAGGTAGCGATAAGCAATAGTTCCAGGATTGGAATGCCTTTTTCAGTCTGTACAAACTTACTAACTTGCATGTTTTAAGGGTTTTCACCAGCTCTTCACTAAAGTTTTCCCATACTGAGAAAGGTTGGAAATGTACTCCTGACAATGGCAGACGTAAAACTTCTTCCAGGGTTGGGAAAAAAGTGGATGGAAGGAAAGTGAACTTGCAAACACTCAACAGATTTTCGCATGAGCACATCTACACGCGCATGTTTGCTCGTGCTAAAATGCAATTCACAAATATTGCTAGGACTAGGATTTCTTGACCTACTTTAGTAAATTCTTGTGAATTCATGAACGCCGTAAATCTGCACTAATGCAAGGGCATATAAAATGGGTGCACTTTTGGGATTTCTTTAATAATTGGGCTCCTAATTAGGTCTGGCGTAAACCAAGACCTTTTGTGTTTATTAAAATTTTATCTCTCTCCCTCTATCAATCGACTGGCTTCAGAATAAGTGACAGCATTCTGCTCTTTCACAAGGAGCATAATGGCACACAAAGTAGCTTTTTTCAGTGCCAGGAACTAATGTGGCAATGTGTGCTTTTTGAGAACAAAACCTTTTTTTTTGCTTTTTGCCAATGCTTGCTATAATGGTGAGGGCCCAGCAGCTCCCATGCCAATAAAGTATTACAAAAACCATGCCAAAACAAGACACGCATGGACAAAACCTAAAGGCTGACCACCAATTTCAAACCTACTGACTTTCCAATGCTTGTTTATTTTTATGTTTCCCATAAGCTTGTTGAAACTGGTTACACCGATTTTCCATTAGGAATATTTTTGGGAAATACTAGCACGCATCAACACATTTTATAAATGATGCTGCAAAGAAATGGTATGTAAAATTTTACAGTAGTTTAGCAAAATGTGTTTTTATTTGCATCTAATCAGAGAGCATTCTGGAAGCATTATACATAGCCTCATACTGCTAAACTTTGAAAACATATGTTTATACTGGAACAGCTGTCAGTAGTGCAGTCCGAGCTTACATTTCCTTAGAACGCTCACCCTAATCATAAAGACTTTGCATTAATGAGCCATAAATACAAGTTTGTACAGCATTAGCACATAAACGCAAAAATTACCTTAACTGCAGACAATGCCCTTAACAGAACGATAATGTGGTACTGTAAACTGGCAACCAAAGGTTTTGTGCTACCTGTCCGAAGGACAAAATACACATGCAAACTTGTACTTGACCCCAAACAATATGTCCTGGGTGTCAGGCTATAGGAATTCCACATTCCTGGTTGAGAGGTGGTTTGGGTCTCCCTGACCTTTTCCGTTATTATACTGCATCGCACCTGCAACATGTGACACTCTGGTTTGCTAATGTAGACAACTGGGAAAAAAACTCCTGGGTGATGCAACATCTGACACTCCGGTTTGCTAATGCAGACAACTCGGAAAAAACACTTCTGGGGGAACTCGTACATTGGGCGCCCTGCCTCATACCATGCTTGGAAGCATTGTACCTAAAGATTGTCCTCGTTTGGTCAAACAAGCACGTAAGATACAGAAAAGATTAGTAACCACTACACCCCCTTTCATCCCCGATATCCCTCTTTGTCCCTATGGCCTTTAGAGATATTAATATAGGCATGCCCATGGTTAAATGGAGAGAGGGCAGTTGCATAACAGTAGGGTATTTATATCTTTTATATCTTAATGGCAAATTTTGAAGAGGATAAGGAAATTTAAGGAATTGGCCTTGGACAGTTCCTACATCACCCAAGCCTGGCACGTAAGTATCACTTGGGGGATTTGAACCACCTCCCCTGAGACATCCTGCGCCCCCCCCCTCCCCCAACACAAGGGTTATGACAAATATCCTGGCCCTGGTAGGTGGTAGGCGAGTGATTGCTCACCTATACTAGCCCTAGTGCATGATAGAGGGAGGGACACAAAGTCAATGGGAGAGAAGAGAAGTGGTCACTGGAGTGCTCTATACCTCTAAAGGTCTATGAGTGGGACAAAGCGTGGGAGCAGGTCGAATGTATATCACTTACTGCACGCTTCAAGTTGGCAGTTTCATTACTTACACAAGACCCACATTACACCTAACAATTTGGCGAAGATCTACACAGGTAGAATGCCTGTCTGCCAGTAGCAGATGTGGAGTATGGGGAGCATATTTCTTACATATGGTGTGGAGATGCCACAAAATAGCTTTAAAAAAAAAAAGTGGTTAACTGTTTATGCTCAGCTATAGATTGGCTACCTGTTAAAAGTATTAAACAATCCCTTTGGGTATATTCCCACAAAAAAAGGAAAAACGAAATGGAATCGCTGGGTACTAGCCTTTGCTAAATGACACAGAGAGATTTGTGAAATCCTAAAGACCCCAAGATTGAACTATGGATATATGACTTACTTGACTGGGCCCTGGCTGATGAACAGCATATGAAGGCCATGGGAAAATTGACGGAAGACCCAGCAGAATGGTCAAGCTAGCAGACCCTCACAATAATCGACCTCCATGTGAACTGATAAGTTTTCACCAGTTCACTGACTTGATTGTCTTTGATTATAATAAGTACCTTCATTGCAGCTGAATTACCTGTGAACTGTGACTCAAAAAGAGATGATATTCTGGGCAAGGTGACATTGTGTGCTTATTATAGTATTGCACCTCGAATTTGCTCTTATGGTATAAATTCAATAAAAAGAATGTTAAAAAACATTGGCAGAGAAAGAAAGCAGGGATGAAAAAGAAGTTGAAAGAGTGAGATACGGGGCAGGGAGTTTCTGGTAGTGCATAAAAGAGGTGTGAGTTGCAAACAAGACTATGCTGCATTTGTATTCGGCACCCCTGACAGATAGCGCCTGCCGTGGGCTTCTGAGCAAACACTTGAGCTCGAGCACTTATCATTTTATACATTAAGCACTCAGCAGCACATCCGGCCTGAGGGAGAACCATACAGTTATCGTATAGCAAATATATGATTTGCTGCTGTGGAGTTGTGAAACTCCTAAATACTGTGCCAGATTCCGAATCCTTAGGTTATTTTAATAATTTATTTTCAGAACGGGCTGTAAGGCCTCAAGCTGTCTAATTACATATTTTCGAAAATTATCCTGTAAAATAGAACTATTTGTAACTTTTTTTTTTAATTCTCGTAACGAAAATCCCGCTTGCTCTCTTGGTAGCTCGGTGCAATACTGGAGTGATATTAAATGTTTCGGAAGGCTGCGTTTAGCCTCCGGTCGGGGCCTGTAAGATTGACAATTAAAATAATGATTTCAGCAGCTTTTCATCTCTGAAGCTGAAATGAAACGTGTGCTTCGCGGCGTTGCTCGCGGGATTTGGGCTGCCAGAACATTTTACTCTTCTCATCACATCAATATCCGCAGCCTGGCTACTTACTCAAGAGCTGCAGCAGGAGCAGGGGCCGCACAGACCTCATCATCCCCGGCGTCGCTTCCAGGCCTCGTCCCACACTGTGGACTTTCTTCCGAGAGCCTGCACCGCGTGATCAGTAGGTTCAAAGGTCACCAAGGAGGCTAGATAAAACATTAAACACGTCCAACGTGATACATTTACAGGAGACACAAAAGGTGGTTTTCTCTTCTTAGAATTAAAGACATACAGACGAAAACTGACTTTCCAGAAAAATGGAATTTCGACTGATTTAACAGGAAGCAAACCATTTAAAAAGAGCGTGATCGGCTTTCGAGGCAGGTTGTTAGGACTGGAGATAGAAAATAAAGTCATAATGAGGACGGGTGGCTAGTGGAGCGAATTACTGTACGTGTCAGGCAGCCTTTATTTAGCCACTCGTAGCCAGTAGTGTAACTCAAAGTGATGCCCCCTCCCCTACAGGGTGAGCCATCCAATTTTCACGGATATTCATAGACCTTCGGCCGTATGACGTGGGATGGCCTCTTGACGAGTAAGGTGGCCCCAGAACTGCAGGGTGCCCCACTGCATTGCAAGGCTGCATCGCCCTTTCTTAAGCCCCTGCCTTTAGCTACAGTTAAGATACTTTCGTTTATATTGGTTTTGTTCGCCAGAGAGATTCAGCCATTGGCACCAGGGTTGCCATCATTGTCAGAGACAAATATCACTCATGCTGGTAAAATACTGGCAGGTGTAGGAAGCTGGCTCTGTATATACTATACCAAAGTAAGGTATAGTGTGCAGAGTACAGTGGATCCCCAGAGGCTTAGTAGATAATACTAAAAGCTCTATTTGTGGTAGTGTGGTCAATGTTAGTCAATGGAATGGTCATGGGGGCATTACTAGAGTGCGGTTTGCAGGTAAGTACCCTTGGTTTTAGGGCACAGGCTCCATGGGTTAAAGCAAGCACCTGGGGGGCCACAAAGCAGCACCAGTCATACACCACCAGCGGCACAGGGGCAGCAGGGTGCCAATCTGCGACGGGCACCCAATGTAAGTAAAAGGGGATCTCAGTCGCGCAAAGAGGCTGCAGGCTCGTACCAGGAGGCTGGACGAAAGTAACCACCAGCTGGGCAGGTAAGTTGAGATGCTGGAGAAGGCCTGGGCACTGTCGGATGGGCTCCCCAAAGTCAGGGGGCTGAGGATGCAAGGGTGCCTTTAGGTGTCAGATTTTCTTTACCAGAGCCGGTCGCAGTCAGGGGGACGCTTTCTGAAGATGCTGCAGGCGTCTTCGTGGAGTCCAGGAGAGGTCAGCCACCGATGGAGTCGAAGTCAGGGTCTCTGGGGAGACTTCACTGGACAGGTGAACCACTCAGACTCAGGTCATGGGCGTCGGGTGCAGAGTAGGCAGGAATCACGGTTCCAGCAGGATCCGGAGTCCTTGTAGTTGGTTTCTTCTGAACAGGGCCGCTGTCCTCTGGAGATCTGGTCTTTGTTGAAGAGTGGGCAGTCTTCCTCAGGTTTCTGGAAGTCGTTGGCCACAGGACAGGCGTCGTCTTCTTCGCAGGTTCTTTAAACTGGAGACAAGCCGGTAGGGCTGGGGCCAAGTCAGTAGTCGTCTTCAGGCATTGCTGCACAGCTTCTTCTTCGTCCTTCTTTTTCATAGGTTGCAGGAATCTGAGGATCAAGGTTCAGGGGTGCCCCTGAATACTGAATGTAGGGGTGTTACAGGTACTGGCAGATGGTAGCCAATTGGCTACTTGCCTTTAGGGTGACTACAACCTTTGTATGTCTCCTCCCTTTGGAGAGGGGGCATTCCCTAACCTGATTGTCTAGAATCCTTCAATTAAAGATGGAGGCTTTTCTAAGGAGGGGGTCACCTCAGTCCAGGGCACCTTAGGGGTGGTCCTGGCAGATGGGGGACACATCTCTCCTGACTACTAATTTTCCCGCCGATGTTGCCGCCAAAAGTGGGGCTTGGTCAGGAGGGCAGGCATCACCACTAGCTGGAGATGCCCTGGCTAGCATATCAAGGGGCAGGAAGCCATTGAGGTCACCGTCCTGAATGCTGTTCCTGCTTGGGCATAGGTGCGAAGCACCTCCACCCCAAGCAGCCTTTGTCCCTGACGCACGAAAGCACAAGGGCTCCCATCTCAGGGGGTCAGAAACATGTCTGTGTGTGGCAGGCTGGTGCAGACCAGTCAGCTAGACACAAGGGAGTTGGTAGTTTTACAGGGGGCATCGCTAAGATGCCCTCTGAGTGCATTTTGTAATAAATCTAGCACTGGCATCAGTGTCGGTTTATTATGCTGAGACGTTCTTAGCATTCAGTAAAGCCATCATGGAGCTGTGTGGAGTTCGTAATGACAAACTCCCAGACCATGTACTCAATATGTCTTCGCCGTACTTACAAGGTCTAAGTATGTACTTAGACACTGTAGGGGCATATTGCTCATGCAGCTAAGCCCTTACCTGTGGGATAGTGCACCCTGCCATATGGCTGTGAGGCCTGCTAGATGGGTGACTTACCTATGTCACAGGCAGTGTTTGTGGGTATGGAACACAGGGGTGTGTGCCATGTTGACTCTTAAGCTTTGTCTGCACCAAAACACACAGTCTGCTATTGCAGTGTGTATGTGTTAGGTGAGGGGTCTCTGAGGGTGGCACAATACATGCTGCAGCCCTTAGAGACCCTTTCTAGTCATGAGGTCCTTGGTACCAGGGGTACCTTTTACAAGGGAATTATATTTGGGCCAGAGGTGTGCCAATTGTGGGTACAAAGGTACAGTTTTTGGGAAAGAACACAGGCACTAGGAATCTGATTAGCAGGGACCCAGTGCACATTCAGTCAAAGTGCATCAGACATCGGCAAAAAGTGGGGGGTAACCATGCAAAAAGGAGCACTTTGCTACACTGGGTGGCAACCCTTATTGGCACATCTCATCATGAGCAAAACTGCTATCTCCAGGTACTGTGTAAAGAACCCAGCATTAATGTGTACCGTCAGCGTTGCTGGGTACAACATTTCTGGATGAAATGTTTTCTCACTACTTATAAATAAACAAATACTGTGCCCTGGATTGTTACTTGGACTTCTGCAGCCCCTGTGGTGAAGGGGGTCCCACCGTTAGCAAGGAGCCATGTTCATCCCCCAGTCTATGTATACCTGTTCCATGTATGGTTGCCACCTGGCCGCTTATTCACCGGCCTGCCTGTATATTTACAGGCCGGAAAAATATTAGGAAAAGCAGTGAAATCTGTTTCCCCCCTTCTGAAACATACAACTAAAACTGCAAACACATAAAGAAATCAGTCTAAAAGTATTTGAGGGGTATCTGAATCGTTTCAGCATGATTATTAGAGCAAACCGAGGGATAATTGCCATTCTAGAAAAGAATCCTGACAATTTTACATGAATTCCTTTTCACCTACCAGCTCTTGGCTGTTACAGAATAGCAAAATTTCAGTAAATGGTCAGTATTTTTTAACTAAGAAAGGTCATAACCCTGGATCTGTGGCATGGTGGGTGCTCGTTGCTGCCACTGGACAATTGTACCATTGGTGATGGGAATCACATGAACACTTTACCACACTTTGCAGGTGTCTCCTGTCCTTATTGTAGGTTTTTAATAACCTCTAATACATATCTTCACTGTTAACTGTATTAGTTGTTGAACCACGATGTACATGTCTAGCAGGACTCAAAAATGTTATTTAAAAATGTATTCTCATGAACTATTTTGGAGGAGAAACCACATGAATTTCTAAACTTTCAATAAGATCCTCTCTTTCTAAAGAGGCATCTGTGAGGCCATTTTTCTAGCACTTGTGCCAGTCAGTGGTTACAGTTCAATGCGCATGGTGTTGAACACTGGTGTTTTACAGCTCTTCGTAATGTTGTACTACAGATGGATAACCAAGTTACTCCTTTTGTTCTTGGAACTCTGCAAGACTAGTTAGGTTGAGCTATTAAGGCTTACTTCCAGAGCTGGTAGTGAGCTTGGAATTCAGACACAATATTTACACTCAATAAACTTAATGTTCAGTCAGAGCAATGTATTTTAAATCCTGTAGTGTGGATAACATGGACAACACATCCTTGCACCAAGGGAAGGAAATCCCTGGTTGCTTACACCAGAGGGATTCACCTTCCATGCACCCATCTCAAGTTGCATTGGAAACAGGGCCGGACTGGGAACCGAAACCGGCCCTGGCAAACTGCTCGGCCGCCCCCCCTGGGAGTAGGGGGGGTGCAGCCGAGCTGTTTTTGTTACAGGGGGCCAATATTGCCGACCCCCGGTAACAAAAATGGCCCCCAGGGGCCCAAAACCGGCCCCCACCCTAGCGGCCCACCGGGGAAACGCCCGGTGCCCGCTACGGCCAGTCCGGCCCTGATTGGAAATGCTCTCCTTGCAGCATAAGATCTATTTTCTCTATTTCAGGGACACACAGCATGCCATGCCCTCTGAAGTCACTTAAACTGAAACTAAAAATAGTATCCAGAACCTAAAGGCTCTGGCTCCTTTCATTTTGATGGGTGCTCAAGGGCACAGCAGAACCCCCTGAGCACTGATCTGAATGGAAGAGGTACCACTCACCAGTAGTAACTTTCCCTTGTGGATTTCTGCCCAAGGAGCTCTGCTGGAGCGTGACACCTGAGCAGGTGTACAATCAGTGGACCACTATGGATGAAAATTATTGTGATCACCCCTTTGGAATGGGATTAGGCTCGCCCATCACCCAGGGTGTACACAGTTCACTAGACACTAGGGAACGACAGTCTTTCTGTCCGACGTCCAAGTCTGTTTCACCCCTCCCCCTTTCTGGAACCCATCGCCCAAATACTGCAGCCAACTCCTTGACAAGTGAGAGGAATTTTAGACTTCCCCTACTACCAAACTCAGATTCTTGGGCATTTTTCAAAAATGCGTAGCTTTGTGTCATACCATTTTTATTCATTAGATTTTACCCTGAGATTTAATACATGGTTGAAACAGAAATGAAAAATAATTTTAATCCACCACCACTCAGAAAGCTGCAAAACGTGGTGAGAAAATTATATTTTTTTGCACAACTCTTTCTGTTTCTGTAATCTGGTAACAGGGCGATTTTAGTACAGCAAACCTTTTGGTGATGCCATTTTTATCAAAAACACACACACTTTCTTGCACAGTACTTTATTCCCATTAAAAGAAAAATGTTGCCACATTTTGGTCTTTTTCTTCTTCTCTCTAGCGGAAACCACAAACCCTGAGTACCTTTAGTATCCCCAACATGTGGAAAAGACACAAATTTGGCCTGGATATCTTTTGTGGAAAGCAAGTTATGAAGACTCAAGTGTGAAAGGCTCCAGAAATATAGGACATAGGGAAATGTTTCAGTGGTTCTGCAATCAGAGTGAGCACTCTCCGTCAACACACCCCAACCATAAGTTAGTGCTTAAGGGAATAAATCCCCCGTATCATCAGCAGAATAGAAAATGGTTTGTATGGTCTACTAAAAATTATTCAGATGCATGTCAGGGTAATGCAGACGTACCTCACTCCCAGTCCTGGAATGTCTCCTGCAGGTCCACAACCCTCTTGTGATGCCGGTGTCTTTGGTTGAGTTAGGACCAGCTGATCCATACTGTTCTCTTGGTGGCTGGTTGGCTTACTTCCTCAAGGCATCTTACACATAGCTTTAGTCTGCTTGGCCTTGTCTGGATACAGCTCCTCTGTACACATCTGACAAGACAGCTTTCTCTTCTTCTAAGGTAAGTCACAGCAGCATGGTAGCTTACTTTGGAGGTTGCAGCAACAGTAGGTGTTCTGTTACTGCAACAATGTCCTTTTGTGCTGATGCAGCAGAACTTCACCAGAAGTGCAAACAATTGCACCCCACCAGCTCAAAGGTACAAGTATTTATCTAAAAGCCAGGGCACTGGTGGGAGGCCAAAGCCAATCAATTTGAGGCACCATGTTAACAAATCAACAAATTAAGAGGATATCTTTGCAATCATTCTTTCTGGACTTTCATAAAAAAAAGGGATGGGTGGGTACCAAAAGGACAAATGTATGTGTACTAGAGTAGAGACTGCCAGATATCACAATTGGGATCTATCCTCTTTCCAGAAAACTCAGAGGACAAGACATAAGCAAAGCTCCAAACAGGAATCTCAGATGCTGCAATGGGCCTGGTAAAAAACCTTGCGGGGACTCTCTTAGGTTTTTGATTCAAGAAGTGCTCATAATGAGAAAAGATGTATTGAAGAGAAAGTGCAAAATGGTGCTACCGAGTGGTTTTGCCATGCTAGCTGCATTAAGAATGAATGGCCGAGCCTTCTATTTCATTACTTGAAAACATGCTTTATAATAGGAGAGCAGGACCTGTGGCATCTCCTTGTGATGGGCTTGGCTCAAGATGAACACTGAAACATAGGCTGTGAGAGCAAAGGGCCATAAATATTAAAGCAGAGGTAAGCTACTTCCAAACAAACTTGAGTCAAAGCTGTCAGTGCCACAAAACCAGTTCTTGGCGCTTGTCTCGGCAGAAGCATTCTACGCTGGAAGTACATTTGTACTTCTAACTTTTTCCCAGATAGGTACAGGAAAGGAAGGTCACTGGAGGATGTCAATTCCACTCAGAGAAAGGGAACATGGAGCAGAACTTTCATTTTGTCCCTCATTCACTTTGTACTTACTGTGTGGACACCATCCATGCAGATGGTGGCGGGCGAGGGCGGAAGGGAGTGGGAGGGGCAAGCCCCAGTGAAGGAAGTTAGGTTCCCTGGTGAAGCTCAGCCCCTGCTCAATGTAATGTGAGACTGGTGTGACTGTTTTGAGGTCGAAGCCTACCAGACTGCACAGCTGTCTGGATGCGAAAATACTTCTTGTGAGCATTCTGAAAGCTTCCCTGGGAATGCATACCGCCCTTTGCTTACCATTGGCTTTGTGGTTTGTAAGTCACATTTTCTGCCTTTCTATTTGATGGCTTTATTTGTTTTAGGCTGTCCAGCATGCCTTCGTTCATTCTTTGGAGCAAAGCTTGTTCACCATTGCTCCTTGTATTCTTCAACAAGTCCTTCTTTCTGTCAACAGGTATAGGAAACTGGGTTTTTGTTGCAGTACCCCCCCCCCTGCCCCCCCCCCCTCCCACACACACTTTTTGCCTGGTATCTGGTGCAACTTTGACTGAAAGTGTGCTGGGGTCCTGCTAACCAGGTCTCCAGCACCAGTGTTCTTTCACTAAACTGTACAATTGTTCTACAATTGGCAACCCCTTTAGGCCCCTTGTAAGTCCCTAGTAAGTGGTACCCCGGGTAAATAGGGCATTGGACCTATAGAGGGTCCCTAAGGACTTCAGCACGAATTGTGCAACCCTAAGAGACTCTCACCAAGCTCATGCAAACTGCCATCGCAGCCTGCGTGTCTTGATTCAGAGAAAACGGAAGAGTCAACATGGCACACATCCATGTGTGCCATCAATGACATCACTTCATGTGGTATAGGTAAGTCAACCCTATGGCAGGCCTTACAGCCCTAAGGCAGGGTGCACTATACCCATGTGAGGGCACAATCTGCGAGAGTGGATATGTCCCGATGATACCCAAGTTCACCCTGTGCACAGGGAAGCCATAAGGAGTACATGGGCTGGACACTCGTCATTACGAGTTCCACAGATCCATGATGGCTTCACTGTACCCCAAGGTGTTTGGTACCAAACACCTAGTCTTAATGAGCCCAAACTGATGCCAGCGCTTGATTTATTAATAAATGTACACAGAGTGCACCTTAGAAGTGCCCCCTGGAAACCTACCGACTACTAGTGTGTTGACTGACTGGTCTCGACCAGCCAGCCACCATAGACAGGATTCTGACCTCCTGAGGTGAGAGTCTTCGCTCATGGAGGGCAGGAACTAAGCCTGCACTGGGCGGACGTGTTGACACCTCCCCCAAGCAGGATGGACATTCCAGGGCGGGAAGCTTCAAAGGCCATGCTGCCTTTGAAATGTGACCCAGGCCCCTCCAGTTAGTGGAAGATGCCAAGCCCCCTGTCCTGTCCCCAATTTTTGGTGGGAGGACAGGTGGGAAAATTAGTTAGATTAAGAGGTGTGCCCGCACCTAGCCAGCACCACCCCTAAGCAGCTGATGTGGACCCCTCTTTTAGAATCCTCCATCTTGTGTTGGAGAGAATTTGCCTATTAGGATCAGGGTTATGCCCACTTTCCACAGAAAGTGGTCATATAGAAGGTGTAGTCACCCTAAAGATAGGTAGCCCATTGGCTACTACCTGGCACTCCCCTTAACACCACTAAATTGAGTATTTAGGTGGCACCCCTCTACCCAGAACTTCAGATTTGATGGACGCAAAGACGAAGAGGACAAAGAAGAGCTGCTGAATCCGAGAACTGAGGGCCTGCCGCTTAGTTTTGGTGCGAACCCCTGCCTGCCGCTTCAAGACTTGACAATCGAGGTGAACTGTCTCGTCCTTGTACTAAGAACCCCAGAGACCTACCAGCTTTTGCAAACTGCCAAAAACTCTCTTGGAGTAGAGGAGCTACTCCCCTGCAGACCGTAGGCACCGACACTGCAGAGTCTGGTCCACCAACTTCCAGCTCCCCAGTCCGACCGTCGCCGCAACCAACCAGGAAGAGGTACTCATGCTCTGGAAGGTCAGATTTTTCTCCCCACTGAGTGTTGAGGAACCAGGACTGACCGGAGCAGGGCACTACCAATCAATGAGGCACAAGATGCCCTGCAACCAAGACCGACATCGAAGCGTCCAATTGGGACTCTAACTGTACCAGAGCCCAGCAGCCACCGAGGGACATCAAGACCCCCGAGACCCACTTCGAGAGTGGCACAGCAGTCCTGCATTTGCCACTGCCAGCTGTTGGCCCCTGACCACCAGGAGCACCTTTACGCACCTGGGCCGGTCAACCTACCTGCTCTGCAACCAGCCCATCCAGCCTGGGTAATGTCAAACCGGCTGTACTCCTTCATCCCTAAGGCCCTTGCGACTCTAGCCCCCGTTTGGGAGCTCTCGGACTTGCCCGCTAGTCCACTTGTGAAGCCTGTCTTTAGATGTCCCCCCTTCCCTGTACCGCAACACCTACCAACTCCACCAACTCTCTGCTCTTGGCTGAATTCAGGGCGCACCTGACAAACTGTTGGTAGAACATTGGACCTTGGCTTCCTGCTACTCTAAACCCGGAAGGTGAACCCCTACAACTGTCTGTGCTGTGTGCTTTACCTACCTGCTTTTTCCTCCCATAGGATTTCATGGTGCGTAATTGCGCACAACTTTGAACTATTTGCTTATCTTTAAAAATGTATAAGGAAATACCATACTTACCTTTGAACATAGTTCTTGGTTAGAAAATATAGATAAAAAGAATTGTTATTTTTCTAAATTGGTCTCAGATTTATTCTTTGAGCGTGTGTGTCATTTATTGCCTCATTGAGTACAACAAATCCTTAGCCCTACCCTCTGATAAGCCTAACTGCTTGCCCACACTACCACAAAAGAGAGCGTTAGTATTATCTACTTTAGCCTCTGTCAACCAATTGGGGACCCACTGGACTCTCTGCACAGTGTACTTCGTTTTAGTACACATTATAGAGAGCCAGCTTCCTACAACAGGCCTTTAAATTTTGTTCCTATCTTGTCACATTTGCTGTGTGTTCAAAGACAGAGTTCAAATGTCGGGCTTTGTTTTCCGAGGAAACTTGGATTTACTTTTTTTTTCTCTAACTTCAAAGTAAAAAGATTTATGTGACAATCTTGCCGGGTACTGGGAAAGAAAAGGGTTTTTTCTAGCACACAACAAAATTTAAATGTTTGTAAATAAACTGTGCAAATATTTCAGACTATATCAGAATTAGAAAAGCACAAATGGAGCACATTTTTTTGTAATTCGGAAGTGTGGTTGAAACAAATATTTGAATATAATCGATTCAAATCAGTACACTAGGTGATGTCATTTCCACACAAAATCATTTGTACGCTGTGTACTTTTATCAGTGAAACTTTTTGTGCAAATGTAATGGTCATTTCAATTGAAAATGTGATGTCCATAATGGCAGTGTGTTGCCACACCATGCATATTACACCCTGCGCCACTCCACTCTACAACACTCTATGCTGCTCCATTCTTAGCCACTCCACTCTAAGCCAGTCTATGACACTCCACTCTATGACACTCTAATCTGACACTCTACTTTATGACACAACACTCCAACCCACTACACTGCACGACACTTCACTCTAAGCCACTCTGACACTTCATGCCACTCCACTCTTCGACACTCCATGCCGCATTACTCCACTTTATGCCACTCCACTTTACTCTCCTATACACCACTCCACTCTATGACACTCTACTTTACTCCACGCTATGACACTCTATGTCACTCCACTCCACTCTACTCTACTCTTTCCTGCTTCACTGTAGGCCACTCTACGGCATTGCACTCCACTCTACGACTCTACTCTACGCTACTCCACTCTTTGGCTTTACTCCACTCTACACCACTCCATGCCACTCTACTCTACACCACTCTCCTCTATGACACTCCACTCTCTGACACTTTATTCCACTCTACGCCCCACCAATCTACTCCATTCCATAACACTCCACTCTTCTCTACAACATTCTACTCCACCCTTTGCCACTCTATTCTATGCCACTCCACGCCACTCCTTACACAACTCCACTCTTCGCGACTAACGTTTAGACGCACAAGTTACTAACTTGTGTAATGATATATCTGTAAGAGACAGTAGTTAGTGACAGATTCCTTACCTTAGAATATCCCCAGGCGTCAGGCTGGATCCGGAAAGTTTTTGCGTAGCAGTACCCTTGCGCGTCGGTAGGCGGCGTCGTGCGGCTCCGCGTCCGTCGTCGGCGTCGTGATCGCCGGGATGACGTCGCGGGCAGTACTTAGGCGCCGCCCCTGCGCGCTGACGTCAGTTCTGTACACGACTTTCCGCGCCAGGAACGCAGAGCCATGCAAGAAGCTGACATAGGTGTCTGAAAAATACTAGGGCCCTGAAAGGGATGTCCTTAACCCTAGAAATCAGTTCGCAGAACGGGGAGGATGGGTGGGCGGTAGGAATCTGTCACTAACTACTGTCTCTTACAGATATATCGTTACACAAGTTAGTAACTTGTGCATCTGAAAGAGACACGTTAGTGACAGATTCCTTACCTTAGAATAGATACCCCAGCAATACCAACCCCGGTGGTGGGTCTGCGAACAAAGATCAGACAAGGAAGTCCTGGAGGACAGAACGGCCAAAGAAGCCGTCCCTCCGGACCTGACTGTCAAGGCAGTAATGCTTCGTAAACGTGTGCAGCGAGGCCCACGTAGCTGCCTGACAGATAACCGGCAGCGGAACACCGCGGCCCAAGGCCGTGGTAGCAGCCGTTGCCCTGGTGGAATGGGCACGCAGCCCAACAGGAGGCTCCTTTTAGCCAAAGAATAGCAGGTCTTGATGCACAAGGTAACCCACCGGGAGATGGTCCTCTTGTGCACCGCCCGACCTTTTTGGCGCCCACGTAGCCAACAAAGAGCTGGTCATCCACCCGGAAGTGTTTTGTGCGGTCAATATAGAAGGAGAGCGCACGTTTTGGGTCCAGACGGTGGAGCCTCTCTTCCTCTCTGGAAGGATGCGGAGGCGGAAAGAAGGTGGGCAAAGTGATGGTCTGCCCAATGTGGAAAGCAGTAACCACCTTTGGCAAGAAGGACGGACGCGTCCGAAGAACAACCTTGTCTGGATGAACAGACAGAAAGGGAGGTTTGCAAGATAGAGCCTGGAGCTCACTCACCCGCCGAGCGGAGGTGATGGCCACCAGAAAGGCTGTCTTCAGAGTCAGAAGACGAAGAGGACAGTTATGTAGAGGCTCAAAGGGAGCGCACATTCAAAAGGTAAGAACCAAGTTCAAGTCCCACTGAGGCATCACAAACGGAACAGGAGGGAAGAGGTGTGTAATGCCTTTTAAGAACCGGTTAACAACAGGGGACTTGAAAAGGGAGGGCTGATCAGGGAGCCTGAGGAAGGCCGAGATAGCACAAAGATAACCCTTGATGGTACCCAGGGCAGAACCCTGTTGGGCCAGAGAGAGAAGGAACAGAAGGACCTCAGAAAGAGGGGCAGAAAGGGGATTCACAGCCTTTGCTGTGCACCATGCCACAAATTTGTTCCACCTGCAGGCGTATACCACCTTAGTGGAGGGACGCCTGGCTGCCAGAATCACATCACAAACTTCGGGAGGCAAGTCGAAAGGAATCAACTGCCGCCGCTCAATCTCCACGCAAGCAGGTGTAGACTGGACAGGTTCGGGTGGAGGACCGTCCCCTGCTGCTGCGACAGAAGATCCTCCCGAAGAGGCAGACGGATCGGGGGATCTACGCTCATATTGAGTAGCTCGGGATACCAAACTCTTCGAGCCCAGTCCGGAGCCACAAGAATGACTTGGGCCCGGTCGTGCCGAATCTTCTTCAACACTCTGGGTAGAAGTGGTATAGGCGGAAAGGCGTACAACAGACCGCAACTCCACTCGTGACGAAAAGCGTCGCCGAGCGAGTGCCGCCTTGGAAATTCCAACGCGCAGAACTGATGACATTGCGCGTTCTCTTCGGTGGTGAATAGATCTAACCAAGGCTCTCCCCACTGTAGAAAGAGTCCTTGCGCCACTTCCGAGTGAAGACGCCATTCGTGATCCATCATGCACCTGCGGCTGAGTTCGTCCGCCCTGGCGTTCAGGGAACCTGCCAGGTGTTGAACCATGAGGAACATGCCCTGATGTTCCAGCCATGTCCAGAGGCGCAGAGCCTCCTGACAAAGGGTCCACGACCCCACCCCGCCTTGTTTGTTGCAGTACCACATGGCGGTGGTGTTGTCTGTGAACACCTGCACTACCTTCCCTTTGACAGAGGGAAGGAATGCCTTGAGTGCAAGTCGGATCGCCCGGAGCTCCAGAAGGTTGATATGGAGCCGGGACTCCGCCGGAGACCAGAGGCCTCTGATCTCCGCCTCTCCCATGTGACCGCCCCATCCCAGAAGGGACGCGTCCGTCACAACTGTGTGCTCTGGCTGGGGAAGGGAGAGGGATCTGCCCATGACCCATTGCCGGTTCGAGAGCCACCACTGCAACTGTTTTGCAGTCCCCTCCGAGATCTGGACGTGATCGGACAGGTTGCCCTGGTGCTGCGCCCACTGGAACTTCAGGTCCCACTGCAGAGCCCGCATATGCCATCTGGCATGAGTGACCAGCAGGATGCAGGAGGCCATGAGGCCCAGCAGCCTCAGGGTCATCCGTACCGAAACCCAGGATAAAGGCTGAAAGATCGGAATCATAGCCTGAATATCCCGGACTCGCCGTTCGGGAGGATAGGCCCGAAACTGCGTCGTGTCCAGAACTGCTCCGATGAAAAGGAGCTGTGGAGAAGGAATCAGATGCGACTTCGGCACATTGATGGAGAACCCCAGCGAGTGCAGGAGTTCGGCCGTAGCCTGGAGGTGGGAGACGACTGCCTGGGACGAGCCCGCCTTCAGCAGCCAGTCGTCGAGGTAGGGGAAGACTGAAACCCCTGCCCGGCGCAGATGAGCTGCGACCACCGCCATCACTTTCGTGAACACCCGAGGGGCACTGGTAAGGCCAAAGGGGAGCACGGTGAACTGAAAATGCTCGGGGCCTACCGTGAACCGAAGGTAACGCCGGTGGACCGGCAGGACGGGGATGTGGAAATATGCGTCCTGCAAGTCCAACGCTACCAACCAGTCTCCAGGGTCGAGGGCAGTCAAGACCTGA
The DNA here is from genome assembly GCA_963921515.1 of Calotriton arnoldi. Taxonomy (NCBI): domain Eukaryota; kingdom Metazoa; phylum Chordata; class Amphibia; order Caudata; family Salamandridae; genus Calotriton; species Calotriton arnoldi. The sequence continues at coordinate 1,129,830 of CAWUFW010004610.1, read as the reverse complement.
GCTAGGGTGAGCATCTTGAACGTCTCCTTCCGGAGGAAGCGATTGACGTTCCGGAGGTCCAAGATAGGACGCATGTCCTCCTTGTCCTTTTTGGGCACCAGGAAGTAGTGGGAGTAGCAACCACGCCCTACTTCTGGGGTCGGAACATGCTCGATGGCCCTCTTGGCCAAGAGGGCCGTGACTTCCTTCTGCAGAAGTACCAAGTGATCCCCTGACATGCGGTGGAATTGAGGTGGCATGGCTGGGGGTGGTCTCGAAGGGGAGGGAGTAGCCCCTTCGGACAATGTCCAAGACCCACCTGTCCGAGGTGATGGTACGCCAGTGGGGAAGGTGATGGCGGACCCTGCCCCCTACTGGCGTGCTGTGCACCTGAAAGGAGGGACTAGGAGGGCTTGGAGGCCGCGGACGGGTTGGAGGTGGTGGCCTGACCCGCACGCTGGTTGCCCGATCCGCCACGGCGGAATCCACGTCCTCGGCCACGCGAAGACGCCTGCTGCGCGGGCCGGTGGCTGGGCTGTTGACGTGAAGGGCGCCCCTACCGTGGCCACGATAGGGGCGAAAAGCAGAAGTCAGCGGAGGGCGTGTAGCAGAAAGGCCCAGGGACTTGGCAGTAGCCCGTGAGTCCTTAAAGCGCTCCAACGCATGGTCTGCTTTGGACCCAAAAAGACCGACTCCATCAAAGGGCATGTCCATGAGAGTATTCTGGACATCCCCTGAAAACCAGTGGTTCTCAGCCAGGCGTGGCGTCGTAGCGCCACCGTCGTTGCAATAGACCTGCCCAGCGAGTCGGCGGTATCAAGGCCACATCGGATTGTGTATTTGGCCGCATCCCTTCCTTCCGCAATGGCGCGGGAAAGCAGTGTCTGGACCTCCTCAGAACACTGGGGCAAAACAGTCGCCACCGAATCCCACAAGGAGTGGGTATATCGGCCCAAAAGGCAAGCGGTGTTGATGGACCGCAAGCCAGCACTGGAGGAAGAAAAACCCTTCTTCCCAAATTGATCCAGGCGTTTGGATTCCCTATCCGGAGGGGCGGTAGGGAAGGCGGTTTGGGAAGCGGAGGCTTGGACAACCAAGCTCTCAGGGGTGGGGTGGACAGAGAGAAACAGGGGGTCGCCCGGAGCTGGGCGATGGCGTCGGGACACGTTCCTATCCACAGGAGCCCCTGTGTTGGGCTTGGACCAGGCGCCCAAAAGAACGTCAGTGAGGGCGTCGTTAAACGGCAGCACAGTCTCCGTAGAGGAGGCTGCCGGCTGAAGCACCTCTGTCAAGAGATTAACCTTGACCGCCACAGCAGGGAGTTGGAGATGTAAGGCTCCAGCCGCCCTACGCAACACCGTTGCAAAATTGGCTCCCTCCTCCGTAGCCACGGGAGGAGACAGCATGCCAGTGTCAGGGGAAGTATCTAGACCACTGGCATCCCCTAGACCCTCTGTCCAGTCCTCATCGTACTGACACTGTTGTGTCAGAGGGTCATCAGACCCCTCCCAGTCCTCCTGGTCCTCCTCAGGTTCAAAATAAGGGGGAGGAGGGACATTTGGGACCCAAGGTCTCATCGGCGCCGGAACCGGCGTCGAGCGACGTCGGTCCGGGTCCATGTCCGGAGCCGGAAGGAACTGGGGAACGACGCCGCCCGGAGCCCCAGGCGGCGTCGAGAACGGCACCGGAGACATCGGCGCCGGCGGAGGTGTCGTTAGGTCGACCGGCGTCGATGGGGGTTGCGGAGCCGGGATCGAGGCCGGGGCCGAAGCCGGAGCCGGGATCGAGGCTGGAGGCACGGGCGACGCCGGGGCCGGAGCCGTCGGCGACGCCGGAGCAACCCCATCAGGGCCCGCGGGGCCCGACGGCGCACCGGAGGGACCTGGAGGCCCGAAGAGGCGGGCCATGGCCGACAGGAATTCCTGCACTGTGGCCGGATCCGCCCCCGAACCCGGGAAGGGCGGGTATTGCGGGGGCGACTCCACAGGCATGTCCGGGGCCGCGGGGACGGTGCTGGGAGGGGCCTCAGCCGAGTCGCGAGACCGGCGAGGCGAAGTCCTAGAGCAATGATGCTTTTTGGACTTTTTGTGTTTCGACTTACCGGACGAAGAAGACTTCGATGCCGACGACCGGTGTGGACTCCGCGATCGACCCCTGGACCTCTCACGCGACCGGGGCTTCCGCGGAGCCGAATGCCGGGCCTCGAGGAGCTTTCGAGACCGCTCTCGCAAAGCTTTCGGGCTGAGGGCCTGGCAGTCGGTACAAGACTCCGTGTCGTGGCCTCGGCCGAGGCAGAAGAGACACTCCCAATGCGGGTCTGTGACGGACATCATCCGAGCACAGGCGCCGCAACGTTTAAACCCGGGCATCCCTACGACACCTTGAAGTCGATTGAGAAAAAACTGTGAAAAATTCACCAAAAAGTATGGTCAAAAAATGACCAGGGCACTGCGCTTGCTGGCGCGGAAAAAGAAGAACTGACGTCAGCGCGCAGGGGCGGCGCCTAAGTACTGCCCGCGACGTCATCCCGGCGATCACGACGCCGACGACGGACGCGGAGCCGCACGACGCCGCCTACCGACGCGCAAGGGTACTGCTACGCAAAAACTTTCCGGATCCAGCCTGACGCCTGGGGATATTCTAAGGTAAGGAATCTGTCACTAACGTGTCTCTTTCAGATATGCTGAACAGCAGCCAAGCTGGTGTACAACATGGCTAAAACACATTGGCAAAGTCAATAGCTCATGGCTTTGCCAATGCTTGTTTCAAACTATTTTGATTCCCACCCCAGCCCTGCAGAAGCCATAACCATCTGAAAATCATTACATGTGAAGATAATTGAAGCATGAAAAATATTAACTTTCAGGACTACCACACAACACAGTACCACCCAAAATAGTAAGAGGTCTTAGGAGTAATTCATGTATTTTGTGTGTAGAAATGTTGTTTGACTGAAAAAATCAGTTTAAAATGGTGAGGTATGTTCGTTTTTGAGACCACTTAGGTCCCATCTTGAGATTTCAGCTGAGCACAAATTCTGAAATGAAGAACCCCAAAAAACAAATTATTTCTGGCACCTTCTGCTGTTCGCACCAAGCACTAAAGACTCCACAGTAGATATACCCTTGTGAACTGTTACCTGCAGAAATCCTTACCTGGAATGGATCACAGTGGGGGCTGGCACAGATCGGGGGTGGCGGGGGGGAGGAGGAGGGTGTGAAGAAAAAAAAATACACTTACCTCTTCACGGCCGCGTCTATCTTTCGTCGTCTTTCCTCCACTTCTCTTCCCGACGAGTCCCAGAACGGAAGCAGGAAGCACACAGACTACCCGAGCCAATCATGATGCTGCATGACAGTAGCGTCGTGATTGGTCTGAGTGCCATGGTTCGGTGCTCAGACAGGGGCTGGGAATCTGTGTATGTTCTCCACACAGGTAAAATACAGCCCGGTGGAGAACATGCTAAGTGCGCATGACTGTTTGGCCCGCCCAAGACTGCCGGCCAAACTGTCATGCGCACTTAGAAAGTGCCCCAACCACTCCTCCCCCTGCTCTGTGAGCAGCCCAGACCCGACCCGCCCAGCAAAACTGCCTCAGCAGGGAAAAATAAAATGATAATAACATCATGTTATTAGCATTTTATTTTTCCTTTTTTCCACTGCTGAAAAGCAGTGTGGCGACGCTCCTTCTCCTTAGCGTAGGAGCCGCCACTGGATCATGAACGCTGATTAATGAAGAAATAGCATCCAGGGTCGTAACCCAGGAACCTGCAGTCCCTGCAGAGCAGGCCCTCCCTCCACAACCCTTCAGGGGCTCAATTCAACCCAAGGCAATGAACATCTGTGAGATAAGGGAGACTCAGCGACCACTCTTCACATTCTGCATGGGCGCCCCATCATTTTGCGTTATACCGTTGCTAAAATGTAATTCCTGTAACCATGGAAAGTTTTGTGTGACCCTTTGCAAATGTACCATGCTGAAAAGGTAAGTTATGAATCCAATATATATAACATAATCAGGGGCCTTTGTAAAAGTGTATTATTGTACCTGGCTTTCAGATTTCTCTATTTCAGCCTGCTGCACATTGAGACCAGGGACATGCTTATCAAATACCCTCGCAAAATTAGGTGGAAAGGTTACAACAAAGAAAGCCAGTTTTACTACACCTGATCCTGGATATTCTGTCCATATAAAAAATCACTTTTTAAAAGCAGTCCAAAACTGACGTGGAAAAATGTGTTCTCCCGTAAGAAAGTGTTTATTTGTGTGAATTTCTTACAGGTGGAAATGAGTGTCATGCTTCAGCAGGGTTTTAAGTAAGATGAAAAGGGTGAGTGGGGGCTCAAAAAGTGGCGTACCCAAAGAAGCACAGCCATGAAACCTTATGAAGAGGCTTTCATATGGAATTAAAGGCGAGGTTTGAAACATGTAAACTAACATTTTGTGCCTCATACAGCATGCCAACTGTCTAGTATTTGAGTGCTCCCCTCACTAGTATTTAAGTGCCTCTCTGTGACCCTTCTTTTATTGCATCCAGGCATAACACAATAATGGTAAATGGGCATGTACGGAAAACAAGCTGGACCTATTGGCTTTACCAATCCTTGTTAACAGTATCAGATAAATGAGTAACAATACAGCTGTTTTGAAAAATTAGAATTGAAAATGTTTCAATTCTTAAAGTATGGACCTTTGAATTAAACTTTAGTAAGTCCTGTGGAAGGGTAGTGGTCTGCGGAGTTCCTCAAACACTCTCTCAATGATAGACACACCCTTTTTCCGCTCAGATCTTTCTGAAATCCTCCATCTGCATATTTCGCACCTCATATCTTTCTGCTCCCGCACCCGCTTTTCACTCTTTCCTTCTGCAAGCACTTCCTTGCATCACCCCTAACTTCATTCCACACACAGCAGACCCATTCCCCTGTAAGCACTGTATTGTCTTTTACTTTTGCCCCGTCAATATTTCAACGCTTTGTACCTTTTTCACACACTTTTGCATAGAGTCAAAATTACATTTGACACATATGACATTGCACTGTGCAATCTGCAGAGAGGCTACGGATTGGATAAGCATGTATTCTGCACAACTTTATGAGCCACTGGCAGGCACTATGAAAAACTCAGAGTGCCTTTAGCCTCAATTCCAAAGGTCACACTCATGTCCCACTATAAAACCACAACCTGAACGCACACAGACACATGGAGGTGACTTATTTCACAGTACCACAGTACAAGAGTAATAAGCTGCAAGAAAAAAATGCAGAAAAACAACATCCTTGAAAAAGACACCCTTAGGGAATACAAGATTAAGTAAAACAAGAAATGTAAACAGGAAGGACATCACTGATATGGATTACTTTATTGTTTTTTACAGTCATTGTTGAAAATATTGATGTTGAGAAATCGATCACTATTTTCCCAATAGTGACCCGTTTCAAAGCCAGTTTTTAATTACTGCCACACCTGCCCTACTTAAAGGCCTGAAAAAACAAACAAAAAAACGTCTAATCATCTGTGCGCTACCAGTAAAGCACTTCAGAAACTTTCATATCCTTCCAGGGTATGAACTACAGGATGGCCACAAGGACATAAGACCCAAATTCTGCTCACATCCTGATTGTGTCCCTTGTCTCACACTTTAGCTTTAATAATAATACAGGCCCCAACAAGCTCAAAATGTTGCAATGCCATGGAATTCCCGTGTGTGGGAACCTATATACCCTGTTTCAAGATGTACCCCTTTGTGAGCATATTTATTCAACTTTAGACATCTAAGTTCCCCTGAGGGTTCTCCTAGCGGCATCTTTTAAGTTACCTTCAACAGGAAGTTCCTGTAAGTAGAGATCTGATTGTGCGAAATACTGTGCATGTTGTAGTGTTACCTTTAATGTTCAATGTACAGGTTCACTACCCAGAGACTGGCTTTAAATGCATGCCTGGTGCACCTCTGTTGTAAACATGGCTCATGGCCTAGGGCCACGGTCAGCATTTAATGGACCTAAATGGGAAACACAAAGGGCTGGTAAGTGCTAAAGCTGTGTCTGCCATCCTACACACCTCACTCACTCCCTTTCCTGGAGAGATCTCCCAAGCCTGTATGCAGCAGGATTCAGTCAAACTTCATCTCCTTCGCATTCTTAAAGTCCACACTCACTCCTACTCAGAGCATCACTCATCCTCGTCCTTGTTAGTGCACACTCACTCTAGGTTACACTCCTGAAGTCTGTTATGGTTCATCACCGGGGTTTACTCCTGTTTTATGTTTTGGGGGCAGGCTGTAGTCACTTTCAGGGTGCCCAATCTGTGCTCAGAGCTGTGATAAATTCTGTCCTCCCCACTCATGTGTTGTTAAGGACTCCTCTGCTGCATCCTTGCACACCTGCACTGCAGTTTAGGGCTCTTGCACTTATACACTCTGACTGTACAGGCAGTTACCCCGCATTCTCAAAGAGTACCCATGCACTTAAAATGAAGGCTTGTGCTTTCACGCCCAGCACTCCCACTGTTCACTAGTGTTTCTTCTCATCTCGAATGGGTGGTGCTCTCTTTGGGAGGACAGTGGGTGCATTCCTGGTGCTTGCACGAACGGAAGTGTCTTTATCCTATTGCTCAAAATAGTGGCTGTTGTCAAGGTGTCTCACAAACAATCATGGCTGCCAACCAGTTTTCCCTGCAGGCCATGATCAATACATCATGGCTGCTCCACTGCGTTACTGGTGCTGTCAGGTGTTTGCAGCCTTAGGGCTGCACCACCATTGCTGCGTTGAGATAGTGAGTGTGCCAGTGAGGTAGCAAGAGTGCCATGGACCCTAATGTAAGCAGGAAAAATGAGCACCTCATCCCAAAATTCGGGTTGGTGGAAAACAGCAATAATTAGGGTGCTGTGAGCTGCTCAGACCCATGGGTACCAGTGCCACTGTACATGATGCACTACTAATGCCCACCCTGCTCTGTGGCATCATGATTTCACTCTGGTGTTCATCTCTGAACTCTAGAGTTTCTCCCTTGCACCTCATCCTGGCTACTCCGGATCTAATGGTGACTGGCTTTACTCAGCATAGCAAACGGTATTTACACTATGGGGCTGCGGGCTACCCAACCCTCTGTAATGTGATAAGGTAAATGAGCCCCCTCCTTGTCATTTACAAGGCAGTCACCACCTACCCCACAGTAAAGCTTGTGATCTCTATGGTACCCTGCTTCACTCTCCTCAGATTAGAAATAACAAATATTAAAAAGAGAAAACATGCAGGCACGCCTTCATTTATTATGTCTTAGACTGAGAGACGTTCTTCCCATATCCAACAGGCCGGCCCCATCACTCCCGCAAGCCATAAAGGAATAAAAATATCTCCATTCAATGGCTACCTTCCACCGCCCATCTGACTACCTCCAATTTCTGAACTCTTCCGGCCCAACCACCAGCAAACTCTGGCCCTTCAAACAGGCCCCGGAACACAGGGGGCTCTGAACCTTAAACTATCCGAACCCTGACATGCCCTGGCCCGGACCCTCAGTAGAGCGCCCCGCTGCTTCTTGAAACTAGGCCCACACGAGGAAAAGCCCTAACATAAGTTGGTAAATTAAACACTGAGCTCAGATTATTCTCCCAGGAAATGGACCAGTCCACCAGATAAGGAAGTAACGTGGCAACAATCGGTGTGGGGGGGGACCTGACTTACAAATTTGGCGCGTGTTTACCAATCAATCAATCAATCAATCAGGGAATTGTAAGCGCGCTACTCACCCGTGAGGGTCACAAGGCGCAAGGGGGGGGTCCGCAGATCTGTTTAGCCGAAGAGCCAGGTCTTGAGGGTCTTCCTGAAGGTGTTCAGTGAGGGGGCGCGTCTGATGTCTGCCGGTAGCTCGTTCCAGGTCTTGGCTGCAATGTGAGAGAAGGATCTTCCGCCTGCTCTGGCTCTGTGGATGCGCGGGGTTTCGGCCAGTGCGAGGTTGGAAGATCGGAGGTTTCTTTTGGGTACGTGGAAGTTGATTCTGTCGTTGAGGTACGTGGGTCCGTTGTTGTGTAGGCATTTGTAGGCATGAGTGAGGATTTTGAAAGTGACTCTTTTCTCCACGGGGAGCCACTGGAGACTTCGTAGGTGTTGGCTGATGTGTTCGTGTCGGGGGATGCCGAGGACGAGTCTGGCGGCGGTGTTTTGTACTGTCTGGAGTTTGCGGAGTAGGGACTTGTTGATGCCGGCGTAGAGTGCGTTTCCATAGTCCAGTCTGCTGGTGATGAGTGCGTGGGTGACTGTCTTCCTTGACTCAGGGGGATCCACTTGAAGGTCTTGCGGAGGGTGTTGAAGCAGCTGGAGGTGACGGCGTTGACCTGTCGGTTCATGGAGAGTGATGAGTCGAGTACGATGCCGAGGTTCTTGGCGTGGTCTGAGGGGGTAGGTGGGCTTCCGAGGGCGGTCGGCCACCAGGTGCTGTCCCATGCAGAAGGGGTGGTACCGAGGACGAGGACTTCTGTCTTCTCGGCGTTGAGCTTCAGGCAGCTGTTGGTCATCCAGACTGCGACGTCTTGCATTCCTTTCTGGAAGTTGAGTTTGGCAGTGGTGGGTCTTTGGTGAGGGAGAGGATGAGCTGGGTGTTGTCGGCGTAGGATACGATGTTGAGGCCGTGTTGTCGGACGATGGCTGCGAGGGGGGCCATGTAAATGTTGAAGAGGGTGGGGCTCAGTGATGAACCCTGTGGGACTCCGCAGGTGATTTTCGTGGGGTCGGAGAGGAAGGGTGGGAGTCTGATCCTTTGGCTTCTTCCGGTGAGGAATGATCGGATCGAGTCCAGGGCTGTTCCTTGTATGCCTGCGTCATGTAGTCTGACGACTAGTGTGCGATGGGAGACAGTGTCGAAGGCCGCTGATAGGTCGAGTAGGATGAGGGCTGCGGAGTGGCCTTGGTCCAGGAGGGTGCGGATGTCATCTGTGGCGGCGAGTAGGGCGGTCTCTGTGCTGTGGTTGCTTCGGAATCCAGATTGGGACGGGTCGAGGACGGCGTTCTCTTCAATGAATCGTGTCAGTTTCCTGTTGACTGTTTTCTCTGCAACTTTGGCTGCGAAGGGGAGGAGCGAGATGGGCCGATAGTTCTTAAGGTCGGTGGGGTCAGCTGTGGGCTTCTTGACCAGGGGTCTGACTTCTGCGCGCTTCCAGTCGTCTGGGAAGGTGCCTGTTTTGAAGGTGGTGTTGATGGTGCGTTGTAGTTTGGGTGCGATGGCGGCCACGGCTCTGTGGTAGATGTGAGGGGGCAGGGGTCGGTGGGGGCCCCCGAGTGGATGCTTTTCATGGTCGAGGCGGTGTCTTCGGCCATGATCGGTGTCCAGTTGGAGATGGTGGGCTGGCTGGTGTTTCTGGGGGGCAGGGGGCCGTCTGTGGCGCCTGGTGGATGGTCGATGAAGTTGTCGTAGAGGTTTTTGATCTTGAGGTGGAAATAGGTTCCAAGCTTGTCGCAGAGGTCTTGGGATGGGGTGATGTCTGTGGCTTCGCTGCGTGGGTTGGTGAATTCTTGAATGACACTGAAAAGTTCCTTGGAGTTGGTGGAGTTGGCCAGGATTTTGTTGTGGATGAAGTTCCTTTTGGTGGCTCTGATCTGGTTGTGGTAGTCCGTCATGGCGTCCTTGTAGGTGGTGTGGTTTTCGGTTGTCTTGGTGTTTCTCCAGTTTTTCTCCAGGCGTCTGCAGGTGCGTCTGGCTTCTTGGAGAGTGGTTCTGGGGCGTTGTCTGTCGGGGTTGCGTAGCAGGGCGAGCTCATCTGCGCAGTTGGAGATCCAGGTGTGGAGTTCTCTGGCTGCGTTGTTTGCGCTGTTTGCGTCGGGTGCCCAGGTGTGGTTGTCTCGGGTGAGGGTGGAGTTAAGTTGCTCATCGGTAACCTTGCTCCAGTTCCTTCGTGGTGGGCGTGGGGCTGGTTTGGGTGCCTTGGGTTCGTTGATGGCGAAGTGTACGCAGTGGTGGTCGGTCCATGGCGGCTGCGTTGTGTGGCTGAAATGGACGCTGTTTCCTGCCGCGAAGATGGGGTCGAGGGTGTGTCCTGCTCTGTGGGTCGGTGTGTTGACGAGTTGTTTAAGTCCGATGCTGGCGAGGTTGTCACGAAGGATAGTGGAGTTGGGGTCGCTGGGGTTGTCGAGGTGGAAGTTCAGGTCTCCAATGAGTATGTAGTTTGTTGAGGCGATCGCGTGGGGTGCGATGAAGTCGGTGATGGTGGTGGCGAAGGGTGTTCGGGGGCCGGGGGGTCTGTAGACGAGGGTTCCTCGGAGTGTGGCTTTGGGGGTGGTCTGGATCTTGAAGTGCAGATGTTCGGCGGAGGGGAAGGTTTCGCTGGAGGTGGTGAGGCGGAGGGTGATCTTGTGGGCGATGGCGAGGCCCCCTCCTGGGTGGTTGGGGCGGTCTTTCCTCTGGCTCTTGTATCCGTCTGGGATGGCGGTGCTGATGTCGGGGGCGGAGGATGCGTTGGTCCAGGTCTCTGTGAAGAAGGCGATGTCGGGCGAAAGAGAGTCGAGTAGGTTCCAGATTTCCATGGCGTGTTTGTGTACGGAGCGTACGTTGAGGAGGATGCATTTTAGGGTGTCGCCGGTGCTGGCGTCAGCGGTGTTGGAGGCCGGGGTGGCGGTGAGGGTCTGGCGGCAGTGGAGGCAGGAGAACTGGCCGTGGGTCGTGTTCGGCGAGGCCTGTTGGCATTCTCTAAGTCTTCCAGGGTTGAGTGCGAGGAGGGTGGTGGTGTCGTAGCGATGGGTAGTGGGAGGTTCAGGGTTCCTGGCGCTGGCCGCGGTCGGGTCGCGGATGGGCGCAGACGGGCTTGCCTTTGGCGCGCCTTCGGTTCGCCCGCTGCGCACGTCCGCTGCGCGACCGCGCAGCGGCCGCCATAAAGTAGGGGAGGTGGGAGGGAGGAGAGGCTGGGAGGCGGGAGCAGGGGAATTCCGGGGGGGAATTCCGGGGGGGAGGGGCCGCAGGGGCAGCAGCGGCGAAAGGCAAAAGGAACAGGCAGGCAGGAGAAAATAAAAACAATGGTGGAATTAGAGCAAGACCCAGATGGGCACAATAACAGTGGCAAAACAGGGAAAAAATTAAGAAGAAAAAAAGGCTGAGAAAGGTTACGGTGCTTGGAGGCAGTCGGGTCCCAGTTGGAGCGGGCATCAGGAGCGGACAGCAGCCTCGAACCTCCCAAGGAGGAGGTCGGGGTCTGGAGGCAAGAGACGGCACAGCGGAGCAGTGGGGAGAGAGTGGACCTAGACCGAGGGTCGGAGGTCTTACTCCACACAAGCCCGCCAAGCTCTGATCGATTCATTTCACCCAGACCGCCATGTCTGAAGGAATGTATACTGTATAAAGTCTAACGAGAGCCGACAGAAACAAAAATGTCCTTTTCACTAAATATGTTCTAGCAAAATGTGAATTATAGGGCACTTAACGCAGTGACGTAGCCAATGTGACATAGGTTCAGTCGTGCAAGGAAGGAAATGCCCCCCGTACTCCGGTTTGGTAGTAAAAACAGCTATAGTTGGGGTGCCGGTGCCCCTCAGGCCCCTGGGTCTTGTTCCACTGCACCTTCTGCTCGGTTGATAGCCATGTCCCTGGGAGAAGAGCGCTGGATTCTTTCACTCATGTATGTGCTGATTCCAGAAGTTATCATTTGATTAGTGAACATAGAGTGACTAAGCAAGACCCACAATTCCTTAAAGCAAAGTCAGAAATTAGTTTTGCCTAAATTTACAGCACCTGGATTTAAATGTCCCATCTAGAATGAAGGCCATTTGTGACACTGCTCAGCCGACTGGGTCAAGCACAATTCTTTACACAGCCAGCAGAGGGCATCCTTGTATTTTCCTACTGCTCAATTACATGGTTGGGCTTTTCACAGCTTTACTGTTTTCTTAGAAACCAGAATGCAAAGAACTTGAAAAGAACTGTAAATTTGTTGAGTTCTGTTTACTGTCTGTTTATTTTACTTGGCAAAATATGTCACCTCTAGGCACGCCATTAGTTTTCCAGGAACGACTCACAGTGCTTTGACTTAAATCAGGTGATAAAATATTTCAGAATTTCAGAAGTTTCCGTTGCCCTGTTGTACTTTTATATATGAGAGAACGCACCTTATATTGAGAAACACAGAGAAAGGTACTGGAATTTTGCCTTTGCATGGCTCAGTGATGTAGATAGAGATGGCTCAGTGATGTAGATAGAGATGGCTCAGTGATGTAGATAGAGATGGCTCAGTGATGTAGAGAGAGGTTGTGGCCTTGCGGCCGGAGCTGCCGACCTTGGAGCTGGGGAAGCAGGTTCGAGCCTCCGCGTCGGCTCAGCTTCCTGTGATTCTGGGCAAATCACTTAATCTCCCCGTGCCTACCAAAAAATGAATGTGTCCTTGTGTAACGTAACTGGTGCTCATGTAAAGCGCTCCAATACGTTCGCGCTACATACATCTGCAAAAATAAAAAATAGAGGGGAACAGAAAGTTTGCAAATGAAGAGGTGATTCTCCGTGCGCACCTTAGAGGGTCAAAACGCCTTATTTGATGTGCCCTCAATAGTGGATTTCCCATCTAGTTAGTCAGTGACCCAGTCAGGGTTGGATTGGGATTAAAAATCGGTCCGGGCACGCAAAAAAAAAAGTGGCCCACATTTGCATATTGCCTTTCGCAAAACACTGTTTCGGCGAAATTTTATATAAAAAACAGGGGGGGGGGGCGGGGGGTAAAAAAAATGCACAGATTAGTTTACATTGGTGAAATACACCTGAAAACAAGTGAGGCCACTTCTGCTCAGGCCGCCTTTCCCCGCTCAGTATGCACACATTATTTGGCCGGCCCAGCGAGAGAAAGGGAGTGACACCTCTGCCCTTTGATAAAAGGGAGGTAATGGATGCCCATCTGCCTCCAGAAAGGCCACTCAGGCACCACTGGGCCGCTGGCGGTATCCGAACAACACAGAAACCACCCAAATCGGCCCCCAGACTGCTCAAAAAAGCAGCCTACAGCTGGAACTGGACACCGGCCCCTCGGGCATTGCCCGAGTGCCCGCGTTACCAATCCGACCCTGGTGACCCTCGACGATTTATGGCAGAGATGATGACGTGAATGCCAGCCGTGGAAAGGATGTTGGGTTTTCAGCAGAATGTAAGTACAGCACCCCTAAAGGACTGGAATATCACCTCTCCACTGTTAGTAGGAGACTAGATACGTAAATACAGTGAGCCCATACTTTGGGGGTGTATGTTAATGCTAAAACTTTGTGGCTGAAATTCCACCATGGAACACAGCAATAGTGGAATTTCCACCATAACGTTCATCCCAAAGTAGTTCCTCCCATGCCAGAGAAAGGCAGTTTATTGGTGAAATTCCCCCATCCCCTTGCCGGGGTTTTAATCCCATCCCTTTGCAATGACTGATCGGGGTTACTAGTAAAATGATGACAAGCACAATACAGTTGATCCACCTTGTGGAAATCTTCAGCAAGCTAATTACAGAATAATATGCAAGATTTCAGAGTTTACGTTCAAGGGTATTTGCCTGGAAAAACTGGTTTAGTTTTAGTGCTTTAAAGTACTTGCAAAGGTGGCTATCTTCCGTTTGAAAGATGCTAGTCATACTGCATCAGTGGTTCTGTTACAGGAAGGACATAGCTGGCCAATGACGTGGGATAGACAGACTTTGACTCTGGTCATAATTAGGGTGTGAGCTCAAAGGACAAAGGGCACACAAAGGCACCAAACAGGACATGCATCGAGCTCTGAATCCACCTAGCAAGACAGCAAGCCAGGTGCTGGACCTCTGAACTTGCATGAAGGATAAGAAGCTTGCTAAGTGTGGCTAGAAGACTCTTCTTCTGACAACCAAGCCTCTAGTGGCCCTCTCGTCAATGCAAAAAAGGGGGGTAGGGGGGACAAGGAGCTGAATCTAGGTCCAGTGACTCGTCCTCCTGATCGTAGACCGTGGGAGTCACAGTTCCTCTAAGGAAGAGTAGGGCATAAAGTAGAAGGTTGTCGTCGTTCTCAAATTATAATGTCTGGGGACAGTGTATCCTAGTCTTGGTGCCCTCACACACCCGAAAGATGTCATGCTTCATCATTGGGCGGTGCTCCTCGTCGGGCTGGCGCTGCAATGCCCTACGGGTCCCCCGAAGGGTCACTTTTTCAGAGATCTTTTTAGTGATAAAGCCGTAAGGGTGTGTGCGAGTCTGAGTGGCGTCCTAGTGTGAGGTTAAAAGAAGGCTGGAGGGGTGGCTAGTGAAATTTAATAGGAAATAGCCCCTCTGTCATCAGTAAAAAACCCGGAGGTTGTGCTGCTTGAGGGTGATAATGGCCCCCGGTAGCTAGACAGGTGTCATACCCGTAATGGGCCCGTTGAAGGTCAACATGTTTCACGCAGTTGAGTGGTCTCAGGAGGAGATCCCTTGCGCTTCTTCAGGACCAATGTAAAAGTGCAATGAGTGCTAGTGTGGTGTAGTGGCCTCTCAATTTAGACGTAGTGCCACTTATTGAATGAGAAGAAAAATGATCTATAGTAATCGGGAAAAATGCTCCAAGAGGTGCGGCTGAGGAAATCCTCGAGATAATTCTCCTAGGAATTGGAGGTCTGTCAACCAACCCGACCTCTCGCCGCCTCTCGTCAATGCCACATTGGACCGTACCAGGGAAGATTATGTTTAAGACCTTTCCAGCAGTGCTTAATTTGAGCCTGTGGTTTCCGGTGCTCGGCACTGGCACTTAATTGTCGGCACCTGTACTTATGACAGCTACCACATGGTGGCGCTGTTTGTATAATTTAGAGATGAACAGACCAGCAATTATTTTATTAATTCAGTATGCATTAAAAACAACTAATACCTGCCGCCCAAGCTATTTTTATAGTTTAGGGGGCCTGGACTAGTCTGAATTGTCACACTTGTAGCAGTGTGCTAATTTGTAGTTGTGTAAGGTACTGTCATTAGCAATGCTGGCAGTGGCAATGGGTGGTGCAAGCTGCAGAGGCCTCCTGGCACTTATTTTGTTTACAAATTAAGCCCTGCTTTCCACAAAGGTGACCAAGTGCTATACAGGAGGAGGATCCTCTCCAGAAAAGTCAATGCTCAGCTCATCAGCATTTGTATAGATGCTTCAGGGGCAGAACTCCTTGGGTCTCCAAAGGGGGTTATCAAGAGCTTCTTGGTGCTTTCGGACAGTCTCTGCTGACTGCTTGAATTGACTGAAAAGCATCCATGCAGGAAAGATCAACAGAAACAGCAGCAGGGCAGCAAACCTCATCAAGACAGTGGTAACTCCAGGAGGCATCAGAGAAGGGTCCACACAAGTCAGAAACCATTTCAGACTCACTAAGTAGCTTTTGTACATTGCGACACTGGATTTTTCAGTTGCGAACTTGTGATTTTTGCCAAATTCTTTTACATAATGGCTCTAAAACCTCCAAAAAACAACAACAAAAAACACTTTCTAGTTGAACATTGTAACCAGCCGCAGTCCGTGCAGGTAACAGCGGTGGGGCCGCGTTGGGGGGGATTTCAAGGGACGATGCCAAGGGAGAATTAATTATTTATTTAATTTTACATCTGCATCGTCCCTCGAAACCCCCCCCTCCGCGGCCCCACCGCCCTACCGCTGTTACCTGCAAGGACTGCGACTGATTGTAAATCCTCTGTGCGTTACATTATTGACACCTTAATTCCCATTTCTAAGAAAAGTATCAAAAAAAGAGTTCCCAAAGGATGGTTCATACCATCCCTGCCCTTTGACGGACAACGCATCTGCACCTTGGAGCAGAGGTGGAGATGAAAATGGTCTATATAAAATATAATTTCAACAAATGAAACACCAAAGCGACATTCATTAAAGGCCAAATAAAATCACTGAAAAGTTCAAAGAAAAAACTCTTCAGCACTGTTAAAATCCAAACTTCTGTTTCTTCTAAAGATGATCAAATCCCTGATGAATGCTGCTCTGAAATAATAAACTTCTTTGGCAAGATGTTCTAACTATCTGTAATGCAACTGGCTCCAATTGAACTAATTCTGAGCCTATCACATGTATATAAAAGCAGATAAAAACCTTAGATAGCTGGAACTACATCAATCCAGTCACCTCTGAATCTTTACCCAAAAGTGTGCCTGCCATGAAACCATTCAGTGACCCCCTTGGTGCTATACTAGCTGCCCTATCCAAAGCTGTTTGCTCCTCTTTACTGCCATATGGAAACATATCATTAACACATCCCTCAGCCAGGGTCTTGTCCACTTAATAATAAGGAAAGACATCATAAGATACTTTTAAAAAAAACCTAAAGCTGACTCTGATAGTAATAAAATTATCACACCATAAGAGACGTACCCTTTACTGCGAAGATTATGAAACAATACGCAGAAAACATCTGACCCAATATGTTGAGACCAATTGACTGCTGGACAATTTTCATTCAATCAGATTTCAGGTCAGGGAACAGTTCAAAAGTGGCTATGCTTAGCATATGCTTAGCATTTTTCATGACGCTTATCAAACACTGAGCAAAGTGAACGCATGTCTTCTGATCCCACTGTTTTTTTTTGTGGTGTTTCACATAGCTGACCATGAGTTACCACTTAGCACTTTGTCATCTTGCTTCGGGACTGGGGAAACAGTGCTAAATGGTTACATTTTTATAACCAAAACCAAGTTGTGAAAATTAACGACTTCATCTCATCCCATCGAAGAACTTATATGGGCCGAATCACCGAAACATTTTTGAGTATGTAAGGTAGTACTCCAATAGTTCTTTAAATGATCAAAAATCCTATTCACTAATCTACGGCATAATCTCTGCCTACACTTGCCCTATCTTTTAATCAATGTTTTTATATCTTCTTGGTGAGATTCAGTGTTGCTAACGGTCTCATTCATTTGAAGAATATTCAGATATATATAAGAATATACAATCTATATTTACGCAGACAACACTGTGGTACTGCCAGGCAAAATTTGGAAGCAACAGTTTTGAGGCAACCACTCTCCCTTGTATGCCTCACCACAATCCATTGCCATTTTACAGTCCTGTTGTAACCAAAGACTCTTTCCTGCATCAATGGGCACATTCCTGTAATTTAGCAAGATCTTTTAAAGAATGCATGAGTGGTTCAGGAGCATGAAATGCATAGAAAGTAACTTAAAAATTAGGGGTAAAGCAGCTTTTTTAGCATCTGGTAAGCTAGGAATTTTCCTGTAGACACTTCAAGTCCTATTCACAAACTGTATTTTGTAGTATGTTTAGTAGTACTACAACAGTACTACTAAAGTACCACAAAATGCTATTTCCAAACCCACTAGTATAAATCTCTACCACAACCTCTCCAGTCATTTCTGTGGGGAGATGCTCACAAATGTAAGTTTACTACTCAATAGTAAATGTCGGAGGGACTTGGGGAAGTGGTTGAAAAATGGGGTGTACTTAACTACAAAACAGGTGGAGTTAGGGAGGACTAGGGGAGGGGGGCAAGGGAGGGCTAAGGAGGGGTGTAGGGGATGTGCAACCACTCACAAAAGAGTAATCCCACTCCTATGAACAAACTGCACTTCTAAGGTTACTATACCCAAAAAAGAACCCCAAACACTAGTAAATGTTCTCCAAGTCATAGCTGGAGTTAAGTCCAGCATCACACACGGCCAACCACAGGTATTGCAACTCCTTCTCATAGAAAATGACAGTTAGGAACTAAAAATAAAACCCAATAGGAAACAATGTTAAATTAAATTATTTAATATAGCTAAAACATTAATAACTATCATTTAATGTTAAAGCAATTATCTAAAAATAAAGCAGTTTTTATTTTAACATATCTTAATAATCTTTTTTTAATAAAAAAAAATAATGTAACATTCATTTTTATTAAAATATAATTTAATTTGTTTTAATTAATTCTATACATCCTGACACTGCAATACCCTCCCATAGAAAATAATGGAGTTAGCAACTTAAAATTAAACCACATAAGAAATAATGTTAATTTCAAATACATTGTAAAAATATAAATATAATTTTGTTAAGAAATTATCCAAAAATAAAACATTTTTTATTTCAATGTAACATATTTGAATAATTTTTAATTTAAAAATGAACATAACATTAATTTTCATTAAAATATAATTATATTAATTTTAATCAAAATATATATATATATATATATATACACGCATACATTTTTAATAATTATTAATACATAATAAATGTTAATTTTATTTTAGGTGTAAATGAAGGTAGTATTGCAATTTTTTCTGTTTTGATCTACATTTAAAATTAATATTAAAAATAATTGACATTAATTTTAACACAAATATTTCGCAGGCTCTATAATCCCTGCCTCCATAATTTTCTTTGTTAAGTTTTGCAGGATCAGTGGTTGACGATGTGTGATAAGGGACTTACTACTTCCCATTTTGCCAGTAGTAACTTTACACACGTGAATGTTTCTCCACTCCCATTTCAAGGGGTGGAGACATGCAAGTCTACACTTTGAGTATCATTACACTCGGATTTTGTGAATGACCCAAAGTAGTCAAGTTACTCAAAAGTGTAAGAGTATATTTACTATTAGTAAATCTAGACATGTAGACTGAAGCTTTAGGCCCCATCATGTTGGGAAGACTAGTGAGCAGTACATTTCACCTTAGCAATTTTAGAAGCACTAAGCAAATTGTTTACATAGGATTCCTTTTTTCATAGGGAGCCCCGGAAGAGTTGAGGAATTCCTGTTGCATTCAGGGAAGCCCATAAGCATTCCATGAATCAGTGAAAATTGTTGAAGTTTCCTGAGCAGCTTATTATACACAGGCTCCTATGAGAGCAATCATTTTAGCCACCAGTGCACAGTAGACATTTAGTAGACAAAGAATACATAGCATACCCTGCAACCATGATACCTTTATCATTCCTCAGCCATGAACCTTCAACACAATGCATAAGATTACAGTTTGGCAAAAGTGCATTGGTGAGATCAACATAAGGATTAGTTAGGTGGGCTGTGGTAAGTGCGCAGTCATGGGGTTTCCCATCAACAGCAGTGGGGAAAGAGAGGCAGGATTTAACATAGGGCAGCACACATGTGTAATATCAGATGTGGACAATAACAGTATTTCTTACCTTGACAGTCATGACTTAGGGCCTGATTACGAGTTTGGTGGTGTAGGAGTGAGGTGGCACGTCAGCACCCCGCTCCAGCACTGCAAAACTTTCAATAAGGCACTGCAATGGGAACGTCAAAGCCTGTTCCTGCATGGCATGGACTGTGAAGTCCATGGTGTGCAGGAAAGGGGGATGCATGTACACAGTGGGGGGGGGCACAACATGTGCCCCCCTGCATGTATCCTATGGGCCTGAGGCACCAGGGGGCCCTGTAGGGCCCCCTTTGTTTCCTCACCGCCACCCTTTCCAATGCAGTCTCACCGCTGTGGTTAGGGTCACAGTGAGGAAACTTGTAATATGCTTGGCGGTCCTTGCACGGTCCGACGGCCGCACTCGTAATACTGGTGCGGCGGTCCCCAATCACCACTGCACCTCCACCTCGAGTTTGGCAGTCCTATGGACCGCCAAACTCGTAATTAGGCCCTTAGAAATACTCCTGAGTTCTGTGGCCACATGTACGACCACCAGATTTTGCGAGTTCCTAATTGTGAATTTTTGCGACTCGCTATTAGGAAGTCGCAAAATACAATATATCTATGTGTCTCAGACAATTTCTAATGGGTTCGCAATTGACCTACCTCATCAATATTCATTGGGTAGGTCGCAATTTGTGACCCATTGGGAATTGCTAAAAACACAGGGAGGGTGGCCTGCTGGGGACAGCAGACCACCATGTCTGTGTTTGCTTTTATATACAGCAACTTTTTTCTTTTTGAAATGCAGCCCGTTTTTCTTAAAGGAAAACGGGATGTGTTTCAGGAAGAAAAATTAAACGTTTCAGTTTAATTATGAGTGCTCTTAAAATACGTTTTCGCTACCATTCACAAAGGGGCAGGTGGTCCCCTGGAGACCCCTTACCGTTTGCCACTGGTTTACCATTTACTTGAAGTAGGCGGTAAACTGTGAAGGTTTTGTGACTACATTTCGGTAGCAAAACATTCATACACCCCCTTGACTCGCTATTAGGAAGGGACGCCCTTGACATGCCCCTTCCTATTACTGACTCGCAAACCATATTTTGCGAGTCAGTGTTAGTTTACCAACTTGCAAAATAGGGCTAGTACATGCCAAAAGGCTCTTTAGTTGGCACAAACGGGCCGATTCTACGTTTGCGACCGCTAAGGCCTGTTGTACCTGTGGCCCTTAGTGCTCAGTAACAAGGCTGCTACAGTGAGAGGTACAGCAACAGGAGTAGGGATACTAACACCAGATTCTCAGAAGCTTCAACTAAGTGGATAGCCTTAGCTACCGCACCAGAAACTGAGGAATTCACGCTACAACAGCATGAAAGGCAAAGGATTAAAGGGCCCTCATACCTACCCAAAATCGGTTTATTCCGTCATCTTCTACCCAGATGACAATTTTAACTTGTCGATTTTTAGGGCATTATCTATTGTTTGGTGGAAGAGTACAGTCAGTGTGCCACCCTGACAGACTACTGTCTACCATATTTCAAGATCACCACCAGTAGTGAACAGCCATCACACCGGACATCATACTGTCCACCCTAAATAGGGCAGCAGTGTAATGCCATTCTTCTCAGGGTCTCAACTCCATCAGTCCATTAGAGGATTTTTTCTGTCGACGAAGCCCCTATTAGCTCTGTTGACAGAAAGATAGCAGTCCTTCCGACCCTCAATAGGGCAAGGGCACCATTGGTTTGGCAGATAGGCTACTCCACAACATTTGTGATGGAGTGCCCTGTTCATTAAACTCCAGATCAGGCTATTAATCTTTATTAGAACATTGGAATGTTGGGCACTCCATTGAAAATAATGGAGTGCTCCAGGCTTCTAATAGCCAGTAGAAGCCCGGAGCTCTAACATTCTAATGTTTGTTCACAGCTGTTGCTATGAACAAAGGTTTCATGGAGCCACAGGTATTTCAATCCCCTCGGGCTCAGTGAGGCCTTTGTTTTACAAATTAGAACATTCTGCCCTCTAGGGGCGGAATGTTCTAATAGCCTTAGAGCCCTCAGTAGCGGGCTCTACCGGCCTTGCCTTTGGCTCGGGCCTTTAACGCTAGAGCGGGCCGTTAATGCTCGGTAGATCCCACTATGGCAGGCTCTAAGGCTGCATAAGTCAATAAACACAATCAGGCTTCATATTTTGTAAATTCTGAAGTGCTCTTGCACTGTCTGATCTGCTAGGTGAGTGAAGCACTGGAAGGTCCTTCCAGTCAACAAGACCAGTAGAATCCTCTTTCTTTGGCG
This sequence comes from Calotriton arnoldi, assembly GCA_963921515.1. Classification (NCBI taxonomy): domain Eukaryota; kingdom Metazoa; phylum Chordata; class Amphibia; order Caudata; family Salamandridae; genus Calotriton; species Calotriton arnoldi. The sequence goes on along the minus strand of CAWUFW010004610.1, from coordinate 1,108,504 downwards.
CCTGGTGCTGCTGTGTAGAGTCTGGTTCAGCTGAGCTCCCCGCCTCCAGCAAGCGCGAGAGGGTCAACAACGCACCAGGTCTGTCAAGAAACCCTTCAATCCAGCCAATTAAAGTCTTAAAATGTTCATTATCAAAAGTAAAAATAGACATTTGTGAATCACAGAATTGACCTCCATGGAAGTCCCCGCAACAGTTATCTAAAATGAGCCCTACTTGGCAAAAGTGTGACATAAATATACAATATTTTGCAAACATGCGTTCAATGGGAATCACATAGTTTTTTGAAAGCAAAAGGAGAGCACAGGCGGTGGAGACTGAGATCATAAGAAAGCAAGGAAGAAGAAGGCTTTCGGTAGATACAAAAAAGTAAACCTTTTTTGGGTGCGCAAGTTAATCATCACTTTCTCATCTCGAGAGCAAAAGATGTGAAAGAGCGGCTCTAAACGTCCTAGACAGACACATCTTTCAGGCACAGTTAGCATGAATAAGAAAACATAGCTGCAGCGGTGAAAGTTACACTACAGCATTGGTTCAAGTTACCACTCTGGGATTGCACGGCGTCCTGCGCTTGTGTTTGGTAAGGTATCACTGTCAGGCTCCTCGTCCACAGAAGCTGAAAGATCGGGGAATTATTATTAATAACCTTCACATTATAGTCTCTGTATATTCCTAAAACTGAGAGATTACATATTTTTGTGATCACTATAATAAAAATTATCATATGTAAAGTATACATTTCTATCTTAGTTTTGGTTAGTTAGTAAATATTTTATTAATAAAAAATGCAACATTACATCTTACCTGCGTTTGTCATGGATGCTTTCTTTGTGGACAGATCTTTAGCTGTCCTCTGTGGAACCTGGCTCATTGAAGTTGGTGGCACACGCGTCCCTAAACTCAGCAGCCATTGTTAAATAAAAAACAGAAAAAAGCTAATTATGACTAGTGTGACTGAGTTTAATAGTGTTTTTTAGGCTAATGTTCTAAAGACAGTAAAAAGGTTTATAGAAATAGTTATTTTTCTATTAAGTCAGAGAAATTCATTAGTGGACGTACATTCAGTAGAAACGACAAAGGGTAAAAAAGTTGGACATTTTGATAATAGCACATGTATTGATGTAGGAGACGTACCTGACTGACAAGGGGCAGAGAACCGAATTGCAGCTTGCGGGATGTCCCCTGATGTCTGATGGGTGATACATTAGTGTTGCCACCTGGGGCTGTTGGACCAGTAATGCGGTGAAGATAAAAATATGCAAAGACATGTACACAAATAATATTAGTGTATATTAAGATGTATGTCATATGCATGCCATAAAGAAGAAAATAGATATCTGCTAGATCAAAGCTAATGGGACTACTTAGTTATTGTGTACAAGACGAGTACGGAGTTCCTCTAGGACGGGTAGTGGAGGAGAGTGGAGCTGATAGAGACAAGTGGGTCAAAACAGACCACTGTTGGGTGTATAAAGGAGAGGGAGTTCTCCTTGTTGGAACTAGGGCTCTCACACACCCAGAAAGCTAGGTGTCATGCTTCATCATTTGAGCCAGCCCCTCGTCAGGTCGGCGTTGCAATTCCTGACGGGCACCCGAAACCGGGGCTCTTTGTCGGGGATCTTTTGTTTCTGCCGGTGGGTGCAGTGGGGGTGAAGGCCCTAGTATGTGTAGATGTGGGAAGACGTGTGAACTAGAATAGGTCAGTTAGTCCTAGCCAATATTTTATTCAGAAGGTAAACTGCCTAAAATAAAAGAGCGAGAGGGGCAAAAGACTAGACGTAATGTTTCTAGTGGTGTATGCCCTGCTCTCAGGTGATCGACATGTTTCGTGCCTATCGTGTCGTAAAGATCTGGGCACTTCCTCAGGATCAAAGGGACGCTATCTACACTAAAAATAGGTAAGTGGATTCTACATACCCCGATCTCAGGTTTGTTGACCTAAACTGTCCGCAAGTAAATGCTTGCTACAGTAGCCGGCGGTAATGAAAGGGCACCGATAGGGTCCGACGTTTTCACGTTGTTCGCGATTGACCTACCCTGCCGCCGACACCTAGTTATTACTAGGTACACATAGACATAAGAGAATGTAAGGTAGCAGGAGATATAAAATATAATTCATAAAATATAAGCAAAGTGGACATGTGTGTCAAGAGAGGGTCACGTGGGAAACAAAAATGTAATTACCAATAAATCTGAAAAATTGAAGGGCGCATTTAGTGACAAAAAGTGAAGAAAGTAATGAAGAAAAGCAAGATTACAAAAATAAGTACACTTTCAATTTCTCAAATAATACATGTAGAACAAGGGATTTATAATATATAATATATCCAGACTTTTATGGAGAGAGATATATGGTTGAAAATTAGATTGCAGAAGACATACCAGTTATCTTCCATCTGTCTGTTGCCCGTGGCCAGTGCACATATCGACGCCCTAGTTGGAGCAGAGTAGGAGGAGATGGGAGCTGGCATATGGGCAGCCAACACAGGATTTTCAAACATTATATGACACGATATGATGAGCACATTAGATGGCCAGGGATTAACAATATGAGTATATGTTGAGTACATTTTCATTATGTTAGAAGGTGGTTCTGACCATCTGAGCCACCCGGATTTTTCGCTTTTTGAACACCTAATTGTTGAGCTTTTACTGTGGGAGAGCCTCATAAGTTGGGACTCACCCACAGTGAACTCATGATGAAAGAGACTGCATGTGGATTTTACCGGTGTCCCCCTGGTGACGGTAGGCCGCTGCGCTGCAGCCGGAGTAAGGGGCACCGGGCAGGGTACATGCAGACACGTGTGTACATGCGTGTGCACACGTGTAGGGGCTGCGCAGGGGAGATTCCTGGAGTGCGCACCCAGGAGCAGTTACAAATTGAATGGTGTGGCAGGAATTATGCAGAGCTGGGAGGTGACATGGAATAGGCTTTATACAATGGGAAGAAACATGTAAGGGAAAGTCAGTGTGCTTTACTGTTTTCACTGAAAGACCACTTCATTATTCTCCTATGAGGATCTCATGGGATAGTTTCACTTCCCTAGGGCCTACAAATTCCAGACACGCACTGAAGTCCACTGTAACTTAGGTGAGAAGTACTATTCTGCAGAGTCCAAAGTCATATCTGTACTGCTTTTGGGTCATCCAGAAATGTCATATTCCTCTGAGTCAGCTCATAACCAGAGCCTGGCTGGGTGTGACCCTGCCAGGCTGGATTAATGACCTTCCTCCCCAAACTGAGGCATCAGAGGCCTAGCCCTTCACGGCAAGCATTCCAAGGGCGAAGGTCTCCTCTCCAAGAAGAGAAGATGGGTGGAGCTACAGGTTAATCCATCAGCAGCTGTCACCTGGTGCCAGGCACCAAGCTGCTCTGGAGAGAAGGCAGCAAGAGGGGAAGGGGCTCTCAGAGACCATGTGGCATGAGACCCCTGGACGACGCCATTTTGAACTAACCCAGAGGCCTGGGCAGGAAGGAGGGAGCAGGGGCAGAGAGGTGAGGTGTCGCTGTTTGATAGGGCAAGCAGAGACTTCCTGCCAGCCCACTCCAACTTCTTTTAAAAGAGCTTGCACAGGAAGAGGAGCTCTCTCTGGGGTGTGGTCTGCTGAGGAAGACTGGTGCTGGAGCCTGGCGCCATGGGCAGCTGGAAGGAAGAACCTCCAGACTGGCCCAGGACCCTGACTTGCGCCATAAGGGGAGACCAGGACCAGTAAGTAGCCTGGGCCTCTGCGCAAGGAGAAGAGAGGCCCAGGGGGAGAGCCAGGCGCAAGGCTGGCGCAGGGAGCCAGTGAAGACTGTGCCCTGATGGATTCACCCTCCCTGAGAACAGGAGGGCGAAAGAAAGTGCTCTCAGTGGCTGGGGAGCGCCACCAGGAGCAAGAAGAGGCCAGAATGGAGCCGATCGGCCGCCTGGGGGCCGAGATACGCCCCCAAGAAGGTAGGCGACCGTTGACCTCTGCGAGGACCAACGACGAAGCGCGTGGGGCTCCGCCGCTTGTCCAAGATGTGCCCCCGGGGTGGGTCAGGTCCCGGGGGCTGCCCCCGGAAGAAGTAAAGCCGGGGAGCGCCGTCGCGCTCCCCATGAAAATGTCAATGCGGGTGCCAGGAGCCCACCCTGACCCCGGTGACATCGAGGGAGGGGGAGCGCTGCTGCGCCCCCCTCAAAGAAAGTTCGGGGGCCCCAACTCCGGGTCCCGGTGATGGCGGTGAAGAGGAGGGGGGCGCGCCATTGCGCAACCCCCCTCGCGGGTGAAGATAAGCCGGGGAGTGCCGTCGCGCTCCCCGTGAAGATTCTTCCGGGGCCCGGGACCCCAACTCCGGGCCCCGATGCAAAAGCCAAGTCGGGGAGTGCCGTCGCGCTCCCCGTTAAGTTGCCCCAGAGCGGGGCCCGGGATCCCCAACTCCGGGCCCCCGTGCGATGGAGAAGGAGGGGGGAGTTCCACCGCACTCCCCCGCGACAGCGGGAAGTCGGGGGGAGTGCCGTCGCACTCCCCCGAAGACCCGCCAAGGGAGAGGCCGCCTCCGTGTCTGCCCGCCGGAGCGGGCAGACCGAAATGGACACTCCGGCTCCCGCGGCTGCGCCAGAGGGTGCAGGCCGAGCGGGGAGCTGGCGGGAGCCACGGGGGGTGGGCTCCCCAGGTGGCACTCCAACACTTGGCAAGGAGGAGGTGCGAGGGGCCCGGGTGGGACCGGGCCCCCGAAAAACAGCCAGAGCAGCCGGGAGTGGGCTCCCCGAGCTGCATGACCCACCTGGGGGTCCGGGTGGGACCGGACCCCCCACAGAGGCCTGGAAGCGGAGTGAGGCAACCCACAAGGGCATCACGGGGCTGGAGAAAGTACCCCATAATGCCTTGCAGGCCCGGACCGGCCTGCAGGGGAAGCAGCTGTAACTCAGCTTGTGGTGGCCCCAGAAGGATGGGGTCACTGAGAAATGTGTGCCAGGGTGCCGGGGGAGCTGCAGGAGCAACACAGCCTCCCCCAGCACGAAGAGTAAAGTCCCCACCCCTGAGTCTCTGGGGACTCCAAAGAAATAACCCCTCAAGGGCTCAGCCAGCTCAGCCAAGAGTCAAAGCATCCTGAGGCTGGAACTTTTGTTCTACAGCTGGGGGTGCGTTAGGGACTGTCTCAATGGGTGGAGAGCTATGCTGGGGATGTCTGGAGAAGGGCATCCCCTGGAGGTGAAGAGGTGCAATTGCACGAAAAGTGCTTTTACCAATGTTATTTTTATGGTGGGACTGAAAGTCACATGAGTAATGTGAAGTCATAAGCAAAGTGGGGTTATGTTGCTGGACATTCCTGATGAGTGTCTGGCTGTATATGCTTAATCCTGTGATTTTAACTGTGATGCCTTTTAGGGGCTTTAATTGCAATGCATTTTAACTGTTATCAGCTATGATAAGTACCTCATTTAAAGTGATGTCTAAACATGTATTCTTGCTGCTGCTTTAGGTGAAGAACAACCCAGACTGTTAACCCCTAAGATGTAGAGGTGTATACTGTATGGACAGTATGAGATGCTCAGTCAGGGTTATGTGTCCCCAGGGCAGGTGTACCTATTTTTAATGCTTGTTGAGATGATGGAGTGGGTCGCCACTGGGATGGTGCCAGTGGGCAAGGCCCTCGCCCCAGGTTATGTCAACCCACTGCATTAGGGGGCAAGATGATGTGCATACATGGGAGTGGTGGTACTAGACCCCACCCCCCCTGCGGGAGGGGTGGAAATGTTAGGCAATGTCACAAAGTAATTCCAACAGCTTATGTATATTTGTAAATTGGTGCATAGTATTGAGTAGTGTGTGTGTTTAATAAATGTACTCTTCCTTTTATAAAGCAAAGTACAGACTGGACAATCAATTATTGAGTGTTATTTCTGTGTACTAGTAAATGGCGATTACTAGCCTACATCACTTCCCTTGAGTAAGCCTTAGACTGCTCTGCAACGCTACCCTCTGAGAGTCAAGCGCTACAATAGGGTGTTTGGTTCCCAGTGAAGGATAAATGTGACATGTTATTTGTGCAGGCCTCACAGATACTGCCTCGTTTTCCAACACATTACATATATATCATAAAGATAAAATCTTTTCAGTACTGAGGTATGTAAAAGTGGGTGGTAGTTTTATAAATATTAATATGGCATACCTCTGTGTTTGGTTGGGATGTGTATAGACACATGCCTTGGTTGTCACTATGCCACATTAGATAGTACTTCTGCTGCTACCAATGCACTTGAAATGGGGACCGTATAAAATACTTAATTAAGATGACTCTAATCATTATAAAGTTACAAAAGGGGGTAAAGCTATGTGTGACGGAGCAGGAAATGATCTGTAGCTATTTATGAGAGTGATTGAGGGTGCGACGTGAGTGGAAAGCAGAAATGTAATTGTAATATAGAGGGGCCTTGTTTCTTTCCTGGCCTTACATTGAGATTCCCGAGAATAGGTGGCCATATAGCAGGTCTGGGTGCATTGTGGAGAGGATAGGTACATCAATGGGTTACAGGTCCCCCTCCTTGAATAGCTTTTGCCACCTGCATCCTGGAGGACGTCTTCACTCACCTCCTCATGTCCTGACACTTTATTCTGGTCCTCCACAATGTATACTTTCACGCTGAGTATATTGACAGAGTCTGACAACCTCTGCCACATGGCCACCTTCTCCGCTCCACAGAGGACGTATGGAGGCAGATGATGTAGTTCCCTGTAATGATCAACAAAAAATGTAACTGCAAAATCTGTCTCCTCCTCAGATATGTTCATCTTCTGCTTGAAAGGGATTGGCTGCATTCTGGAGGCTGTAGATGCAGTACGGTGTCCTGAAAGTTATGGCGTCCAAGGGGAAGACAGGGGAGCCTAGTGTGAGAGCTGGATATGGGTTTGGTGAAATAATGTCAGTCAGGTCTGTGTGTGATTGTTGTTTCCCCAGTACTTTTTCATTCTGAGTTTTCCGTATCAGAGGTGGGGATCTCCATCTCGGCTGCCAAGATCTCTGCTTATGGACATGGATCAGAAATCCGGTCATAAAGTTATTTGCTGTACCTTTATGGTCATATTTCTGTTATAAAATTAGGGGGTGGATTCTTGTTAATCTCACTACTGGGTGGAAATTTTAACTCAGAATTCATGAATACTATCTGAGCAGAGATCCCCGCCAAGTTGTAGGCAGATATCTACATGTGTAGAGATCTCCACAAGTAGATTTTCCTATATGACCAGAGCCCTTAGTATCACTAGTGCTCAAAAATTGCAGCCATAATTTTAAACTTGTACCTGAAACCATTAAGGGATTTGCTAAACACCATTGGCATTCTATATCACTAATACTTTGCCTCAGTTTCATGTAACAACCATTTAAAGCATATGCATTAACTACATTAAAGTCTGCATATCTAAAATACACAACTTACAGCTTGGAATAAAACAGAGTTGTTCATTATCAGCCATGACCCAAACAATAGCCTTGCAAAAACTTGCAACCAAAACTGTTTCTTGCTGTTCATCGCCCCAGAATACTTCACAATGTGAATTAACGGGATAGAAAACTCAACAACAAATTTGGATACATAACAAACTAATATATACAATCAATAATGAGTTTTATACTTTTGGAGGACCTGAAACTGGTAGTACAAATGTTAGTTATGTCAATGCAACTAGCAATGCCTTCTAAAGGTATCCTCAACGATCCTGTGAGATTGATTTCTGACACACACAAATATGAACACATTACATAAATTCAAATTAAACTTAAATGGCTTCCTGTCAAAGCTTGCTGTACTCTAAGGGCAGCCTGAATCATTTTCAAAGAATGTAACACACCCCCTACCTAAAGAACATATTTACATGTTCATGGCAATACAAACATCCACGTAGAAGTAATTATTTCCTCATTGAAACTAAAGGATGCATTAAAACCTCTACATTATCTTGCCCCTGCCCAGATTTAGCTCCCAACACATGGAACAGTATCCTTATTGAAATAAGACTGAACCGCTCCTTTAACCTGATTCAAAGCTTAAGTGAAAAATCACCTGCACATGACCTAGTTTTGTACCTCAACTGAATGTTGTGTGAACATTGTTCCATAACTGGCTCTATCACAGAGAAGAGAGGGAAAAAGTGACCCCTTCAGGTCTATCCAGTAACTGGGGAAGGGCAGATATGATGGACAGACAGCAAGAAGATCACTATCTGGTGTACTCACATGCACAGTGCCCCCACATGGACACAGCCGTTCACTTGGGTACCATAAAAACATATATATGACACACATTACCCATATCCTATGAGAGGTTAGATACATAATTTATTGAACACTAGACAGACCTTTTCCAATAAGAATGACTTACAGCCCATTCCTAACAATGCAACACTACTACATGCGATTCAGTCGTCGAGAGAAGTGCTGGAGGGCAAGATTGAAGAGGTGCAATCGGAGGTCTCTCTGCTACACCAGGACCTATGTAAGGTCTCAGAGAGGGTGACGGTGGCAGAAACCAGGATTTCAGAAGTTGAAGATGTGGTACAAGACTGGCAGAAAGGCGTAGAAGGGATCCAAACTACAAACAAAGACATGCAGTGGCGCCTAGATGATGCGGAAAACCATGCACGAAGAAACAATCTACGCTTCGTCTGGTTCCCCGAAGGGGTGGAGGGCAACAAGATGAACTTGTTCTTAACAAACTGGTTGAAGGACACTCTCCCCTCCAATCAATTCTTCACATGCTTTGTGATAGAATGGGCCCACAGAGCCCTGGGGAGGGGAAGACCACCCCCAGTAGCCCCACCTAGACCCATTATAGTGAGGTACCTCAGCTTCTTAGACCGAGACACTATTCTTCGAGAAACACGTCGCAAAGGAGTAGCGTGCTATGACAAGTCAAAAATCATGGTGTTCCCCGACTATACCCAAGAAGTACAGCGTTAACGTCACACATTTGACTCTGTAAGGCAAAACTGAGAGTCCTCCTATTGCACTACATACTGTTGTTTCCAGCAAAGTTAAAAAGGTTATGTATCTTCTTTCAAATGCCAGAAGAAGCCTGGGCCTGGCTGGAGGAGCGACCCCGACTCACACCACGAGCGAGACAAGGATCCGGACACCGACCATCCCGGGACACAGGGGCCAGACCCAAATACAGCCAACTGAGAAAAAGGAAGGAGGGTCCCACATTGATTATAAACAACGAAAGAGTGTGCCTTATATTTATAAGTGGAGCACAACAGTAGAATCCAACTAGGTTCTTAATAAAGCCCTCACTCACCAACCTAGTTGGTGACATGCTTCATCATCGGGCCCCACCAGGAGAGGCCGAGTGCCACCCTGGTGTGCTTCGACGCCAGAATTACTGCAGAGCTGGTTTAGTGTGTACAGTGTGTAGTGAAAGTGATTGTTAAAAATGTCTTGGTTGTGTCAAACAATACATTTTATTAAAAGCCAATCAGACATAGATAAAAACAGAGTGTGGGACATCAAGGCTGAATAAATTGTTCAGCAAGGTCCGCTAAGATATGGTCAACATGTTTCAGCCTATGTGTTGTAATTTAACAGGCATTCCTCAGGACCAGAAAAGACGTGTAAACCTCGGCGGTATGAGCGCGCTAAGGCCCACCCTAACCTGAGGTTCAAAAGTGAAAAATTAAAAAGGTGTACTTCTGGAGTCCCTCGTGTTGAGAGGAACCGAGTTTATTATGAGGTGTAATCACTAATTACACCATGGGTCTCGGAAGGGGGGTGGTAGCAACAATGGCACACCACCTGCTCTGCTAGGCACCCGCTTTGTACCTATGCGATCCCTCGGAAACCGGACCCCGATGGTACCATCGGGGTCCGGTCTTGTCCGGGGTGCCTAGCAGAGCAGGCGGTGTGCCATTGTTGCTACCACCCCCCTCCCGAGACCCATGGTGTAATTAGTGATTACACCTCATAATAAACTCGGTTTCTCTCAATACGAGGGACTCCAGAAGTACACCTTTTTAATTTTTCACATTTGAACCTCAGGTTAGGGTGGGCCTTAGCGCGCTCATACCGCCGAGGTTTACACGTCTTTTCTGGTCCTGAGGAATGCCTGTTAAATTACAACACATAGGCTGAAACATGTTGACCATATCTTAGCGGACCTTGCTGAACAATTTATTCAGCCTTGATGTCCCACACTCTGTTTTTATCTATGTCTGATTGGCTTTTAATAAAATTTATTGTTTGACACAACCAAGACATTTTTAACAATCACTTTCACTACACACTGTACACACTAAACCAGCTCCGCAGTAATTCTGGTGTCGAAGCACACCAGGGTGGCACTCGGCCTCTCCTGGTGGGGCCCGATGATGAAGCATGTCACCAACTAGGTAGGTGAGTGAGGGCTTTATTAAGAACCTAGTTGGATTCTACTGTTGTGCTCCACTTATAAATATAAGGCACACTCTTTCGTTGTTTATAATCATATCTACCCCGGGGGATTGAGAGTGGTCCTTACTTTGCATTCCCTCCCTCTCTTGTTGTTTTCAGCGGATCCCACATTGAGGCAACGAAACAGAGGGACTGCATATCTGACCAAGGGTTCAGGTCGTGCAAGGGGCCTGTCATCAGACATTAAGGGAGAACGCAGGCAGACCCTAAGTAGGGCAAGGAGATATGAACTACTAAGAACATCTGCATCGGGATATGGGGAGGAAGATCTCTCCTCAGACACGGAAGCACTGCACCTGCTCGCAGAAGGAATAACGGTCCTAGAACAAGACATGAATAGTTAGGGACCACAGTCGCAGACCAGCGCCCTAGATCCAGGGCAACAAAGGCCTTGAGAAGGCACTTATAAGTCGGAGACCAGAGAGATGGACACACGTTTGCGGCCCATGCCACCCCTGGAAGATACTGCTTGAATACAGAGTGGTTTGAAGTGCGTGTGTTTGCACTTAACATTTTCTATTGTGTTTTGTAACCTGTTTTTCTCTTTTATTACACAGGTATAGGTTTGATTGATTGACAATAATTTTGAGTGAGTGATTAACAGGGTGGGAGTTTAAACTATGTATGGGAGGGGGACAGACCTCTCAGGCCTGATCTGTGACAGAGTTGTCATGTTGACATATGGGGAGAAGAACGCAGGGGTAGGAGGATATGTAGAGGAGGGAGGGAAGGTCAAACAAAGGGATTCTCCATTTGGGTTGGAGGGGAAATGAGTTCAGGCACACGGAGTGGAACTGATAAACACGCAGAAACAGCACTGGAGATGATACCACAGGAAGATCAGATACTCCCGCTAACTGCAAATGGGAGGGGCAGATGTACAAGAAGGTAACACATTTTCTATACTGACCTGGAACATGAATGGGCTGGGTAATAAAATAAAACTAGGACTTGTCGCCGGCTACATCAGGAGACTGAAACCAGAAGTGGTATTTCTGCAAGAGACATACTTATGAGGCTCCCAATGTAGATTTCTGGGCAGGAGAGCCTATGTCACCTGATGCATGACGGGTTTACTTCAGACTCCCTTGGGGTTGCCATTCTAATAAGGAAAACATCCCCTTTCCACATAGAAAAATCCTGGGTAGGCACCAACGGGATGTACGCCGCAGTTACAGGCATGTGGCCAAAGAGAAGTGTAACTCTTGTCAAAGTTGACTCTCCTCTGAGATTGCAAAAACAAACCATGGAGAAAGTAGCCGAGATATTGTTAGAAACTGGCTCCTCTCTACATTTAGTTGGGGGGGACTTTAATGATGCACTTAGCTCAGAGTTAGATCATTCAGGCCCAACCCCAACGAACACGAAAGAAATGCCTTTGGCAGGGTTTGTGAAAACCCTGGGCATGTCTGATCTTTGGCGTCACCGTCATCCAGAGGACAGTCACTACTCCTACTATTCGGGGACTCACAAGGTTATCTCTAGATTAGATTACATCTTCACCCCGGCTGGGGGGGTGGACAAGATAGATCAGGCGGAATACCTGGCAAGAGGCCTGTCCGAACCATTTACCCCTCTGGATCTCACTTGGCACATGAATTCGTAATCTATTGTTCGGAGAATGAATACATGGCAACTAAAAGACAAGTCAGTCTCCATGAAAATGAAGACTCAGTAAAGTCAGTGGTTACATTATGGGAGGTCTATAAGACGGTGCTAAGGGATAGTGCGCAAAACATCATAGCACCTAAACGTAGGAGAGAAGTGAGGGAAATGGAAACACTGGAAAAACGCCTTTTAGAGTTAGAAAGACAACCAGGGTCTGAGACTGAGTCCTCCATCCTGCGCACGATAGCTATCCTCAGAAAGGAGTACCAAGTACTAGCCCATAATGAAGTCAAGGTTCAAATTCTAGCCACACACCATAGCCTATATGATGCGGGGGACAAGGCTGGAAGACTCCTGGCATGGTTGGGGGAAAAAGAGGCTGAGGCAAGATGGGTGCATACCATAAGGGGAGACAATAGGGAAAACTATGCAACAACACAAGGGATAGCCCAAGAGTTCACAAGATACTATGCAGACTTCTACAAGGCCTGTCCACTAGCTAATGAAACCCAAATAGGGGAATCTTTAGACACGCTGTCTATCCCTACACTAACGCCGGAAGACAGGGGGGCTTTGGAAGAGGAACTAACACTGTTGGAGGTAATGGACGCAATTGGTAGACTTAAGACAGGGAAAACCCCAGGCCCTAATGGAAATCCGGCTGAATTCTTCAAGAAAAATGCAGAACTCCTAAGTCCACATCAGCTAAGAATGTACATCGGGCGAGAGAGGAGGGAATCCTCCTGCAGAATCTTCACCGTGCCACAATAGTGGTGATCCACAAACCAGGGCAACCCGCCACTAAATGTAATTCCTACCGCCCATTCACACTCCTGAATATTGAAACGAAGGTACTGGCAACAATATTGGCCATGCGGGTAATAGCGGTGATAGCCCCCCTGGTCCATAAAGGTCAATCTGGCTTTATGCCAAAGAGGTCGACAAGATCTAATCTACGCAGCCTGTATAACTGGCTGGAAACAGTACAACAGAGAGAAGATGCACTGAAGGCATTTGATGCGTTCATTGATGCTTTTTGACACAAGTCCTAAATAGGTTTGGATTTGGGCCCAAATTCCTGACCTGGATAGCATTGCTCTACAAAAATCCAGTAGCCAATGATAGGGTGAACAGAGTTATCAGCAGAGTTTCCAATAGGGAGAGGCACGAAACAAGGTTGCCCCCTGTCCCCTCAACTAGGGGGCAACCTAGTACTGCCCTAGTACTGGAGCCACTGGGATGCATAGTCCGGGCCCACCCAGGCATCACGGGCTTCCAGGGCTGGGAAGAAGAGATGGACAATGAATGGATCTACTTATATGCAGAGGATATCCTCCTATACGTCACACACCCAAGTAAAACCCTGCCAGAAGCGTTTAGGGTTTTGAGCAATCTAGGTCACATGCAGGATATACGATAAATTGGGACAAATCATGCCTGTATCCGATCAGAAGAAACCAGATGAATCAGACCTTCCATGACACCTCCATAAAGAGAGGGGTTCTAAAACGTAGGCCTTTACGTGACCACAGACAGAGAGAGTAGCCTGAACCGCAATACTCGGACAGTGCTGGCCGTGGAGCGATGGAAGGCTTTGTCCCTCACGTTGTTGGGGAAGGCTGCCATGTACAAAATGATAAACCTACGAAAACTCTTCTATATCCTTCAAAACACCTACCATAACATTCTGGAAGAGGTCTTTATTAAAATAGATAGGGAGGTCTGTAAACTATTATGGATTGGAGAACACCTGAGAGTGGCACTGAAAACGTTGCAGCGAAACCAATACAACGGGGGAATAGTTCTTCCAGCTATACCGGCAGACTACTGGGCAACGCACCTCATAGTGATCAATGATTAGTGCCATGCACCTGGAGGCTAACCCACATACGTGCTCGAAATATCGCAATTCCAGAATAGCTCCTACTTACACTACATGTACGGAAGGAGTGTGCCCAGGAAACTGCAAACTGCTACCGGCAACACAGATGACTGTAGACGCCTGGACAGGGGCAAACAGGTACATGAGGTGGGACTAAAGGGTCACCCGAGAGACTCCTCTATGTGAAGGTCATTGTTGAAAGAAATAGGGAAACTAAAAGGGTTTAAGACATGGGACACGATTGGGATTTCCAAGGTAGGAGACCAGGTGAAGGGTGGGTCCTTGATCTTGTTTGGCTCCTTACAGAAGGCCTACCAGTTGAGAAGGAGACAATACTTTAAATACCTGCAACTTAAACATGCATGGGGGGCAGAGAGACTAGACATTGCAGATATCCCCGAATATGCTCCACTAGAGGGGAGGTTGCTTCAAGGAGAAATAGAGCCAAAGCGATCTCCTGGACCTATAAAACCATCAATAACAATGTACCTAACAAGGTGACAAAATTACGGGCATGGTGGGAAAACAAAGTGGGAGAACTGGATGAAACACAATGGGCGTGGCGCTGATGCTCCCTAAAGACTTAGCAATCAAAATCAGGTTAGGCTGACCCACTTTAAGGTCCTACATTGGGTATATTACGACAGGGCAAATCTACATCGAATGGGTGGAGCAGAATCGCCTAATTGTCTACGTTATGGTATAGAGCGAGGTTTCTTCCTACACACCCTATGGGACTGCAGTAAAATACAAGCATACTGCACCGCCGTACTGGGGTATTAATAGGTGTTGAAATGGCAAAATAATGAAATAATACTGTGATAGATTGTGCCACATTATGTTGCATAACTTGCTTTTTCTTGCAGCATAAGTTTGTCAACCCTGCCACCTAGTTTGGCCCTACATTACTGAATAATTCTAAAGGCCCTAATAAACATTTGACATCGGCATGCAAAACCATTTAAGTCACTTCTACCATTGTAATAGTTCCTATATTTGGCCTATAATTGGCATGAGTCAGGCACCCACAAAAACCAGAATGTATTAACAAAAAACTTGCAAACACAGGATCCTTAAATACACATACTTTATAAGGACTTTCATTGAGTAGATGATTGACTGCCTCTGACAATGGGTATTGTCCTTAACCCTACTGAAATACCCTCCCCAAATAAAGAACAATACCCACAGAGTCACTTTGTCCCGATGGGTAAATGTGAGGTCAAAACTATCCCTGCTCATATTACACTTGCAGTGGCTGACTGAAGTGTTTTCACTATGCGCGGCCGGTACAGGTAAGAGCGGTGGGGTGGTGGAGCGAGATGGGGGCGGGGCACGACGAGGGGGTGTAGTCGACATACGACAGGATAGGGAAAATAAATAAATAAATAAAACCAAGTACCTTGCGCTCGCCGCATCAGCGATGGGGTGAGCGCAAGGTAAGGGGTTTTATTCATTTATTTATTTTATTTTCCCTATCCCGTCGTATGTCGACTTCCCCCCCCTGCCCCACTGCTCTTACCTGTAACGGCCACGCCTGGTTGCGCACCTGATTTACCGATTTGGGTTACAACTCATAATAGGAATAATACATGCAAAACGGCTTTGGATTAGTTTGCTTCTGTTAATAGCTTATTTTCGTATTAGTAAGGGGCACTTCTCACTTTCTCCAAGTTGGTGGTAAACACTTGGGATTATATCGAACTGGCTTAATCTGTGCACCCCTGCTAAGGGGGTGTTGGTGTTTCAAGGGTTGCAAATTATGTTTGTACTCGTTTTAGCACCAACACATGGTCCTGAATGAATCTTAGGGGTCGTCACTAGCAATAGTTTCACTGCACTGATGTTAAGTTTTCAGAAGTATCATCACAAAGAAATGAGCAATAAGCAAATACTGCTGCTGTCACGTTCCTGGCACTCCACTGGCTTGTACCACCACGGTCATTGTGACCAACACCATGGATACTGCAAAATCAGTGATTGCACCAACCCGATCTTGGTTGCAGGATAAGTTAGACAGAGAGGGAACGCTCGAACAATTTGCAACCTGTGGTCTTTGAACTCTCAGTGATTGAGTAGAGCAAACTGATAGGGCCACAATGCAAATTGTTCAACCCCAAGCATTCCACAGTCAACTACAAGCATGCCACATTCAACCACAAGCATGCCACATTCAACATTCAACCCCAAGCATGCTGCATTCAACCCCAGGCATGCCAAATTCAACCACAAGCATGCCGCATTCAACCACAAGCATGCCACATTCAATATTCAACCCCAAGCATGCTAATTCAACCTCAAGCATGCCACATTCAACGACAAGCATGCCGCATTCAACCACAAGCATGCCACATTCAATATTCAACCCCAAGCATGCTAATTCAACCACAAGCATGCCACATTCAACCACAAGCATGCCGCATTCAACCACAAGCATGCTACATTCAATATTCAACCCCAAGCATGCTACATTCAACCACAAGCATGCCACATTCAATATTCAACCCCAAGCATGCTAATTCAACCACAAGCATGCCACATTCAACCACAAGCATGCCACATTCAACATTCATCCCCAAGCATGCTACATTCAACCCCAAGCATGCTACATTCAACCACAAGCATGCCACATCAACCACAAGTATGCCACATTCAACCACAAGCATGCCGCATTAAACCACAAGCATTACACATTTATCTAACCAACCTCTTCCCCCCTCAGTTTTAACAGCTGTGCAGTTCTGGGTTGCTGCCAGTTTTCATGACAGTGGGGTCCTGATCAGCTGCGAGTGTCTGGGGATGGTACCCCTGCTCGGCCCAGGGCGCATGGATGTGTTTTAGACCTTGATTCCGGCCCTTACTGCCTCATTCTGGGCCAAACGTTACATTATTGTGTTTTAATTCAGCTTTAGTGTTGCTTGTTGCATCCAGGCAGACTGTATTGACATTCTCCAGAACGCCTAGAAATAAGGTAAGCAGGTGCCCAAATAATTCTGACTCACAAGGCATTACTCATCCACAAGAACATTTAATTATCAATTGGCAAGCTTTGCCTTTCTCTTGCGTTGGTTTTAAGAGTGATGGCTGTCATGACTCCTGCCTCATCAACCACTAATCTTGAATATTTAGCTTGAACAACAGGGCTTATGTCCTGTGTGTGAAACAGAAACACTATGAAAACTCTGTTGCACATAAAACTTTCTTTGAGCCACGTGTGACAGTTTAAGAAATAGACTAATTATTACCTACAATAATGCAAGAAGTTAGTCCTTTGTCTAAGGTAAGGTCTTCATCGATCTTATAACAATTACAGCAGTAAAAACAGAACATACTATCCTGTTTGTGCTGATATACATTTTCCAAAATAGTGCAAGGGCGTTGTTTCCAAAGTCAAGAGCTTCTGCAACTAAAATGATAACCAACACACATGCACCAGCTTACACACTTGTTTTCCGATGCAGGTGTGGCCCTCGACAGAGAATGTGCTTAAACTGAAACATTTTCCAAATGTGATTTTTTAAATTAAATTTCCAAAAAGCTATTGAACTGTGGCTGCAACAATGCGGGGGAGGGGGGGGGCGCACTTAATTTTACAGCCCTTACCCTGGAATATAAGGTTGGTTACTTTCCACCCTTGGCCTTGATTGTTCCATCATTCACAATCACATCCGTTAATGAAACACAATTTGGTTAGTCTCGAGACTAATTTTAAGAGAAATGTTAAAGAGGTAAATTAAGCATTTTAAAGGTTGTAGAACCATCTACTTTGGTCAAGACTAAAAGTACTGCAGTTCTGAAAACTAAATACTTACTGGCAGTCTCAACCCCCTGCACAATGTAGTTAGATACCCTCTCCGAACCAGCGACGTCCTGGATTCTGATCATCACATAAATCAGAAATCTAGTTCAAAACAAAGGAGGAGGGGTCAGGTCGGGAATTTCTGGAAATAGAATCTGTAATGATAAAAAAGGAAAAGAGCAGCTTTGAAATTCTTCCTTGCCTGATTTACAACAGAGGGGTTTTGGAGAATAGAACCTGTATTGACAAACAGTAAAGAAAAACAGTAAAAAAATGAAATTTTGCCCTCTCGCCAATTTTCCACTTTTACCTGATAGTGCGCGGATTTTGCTTCAAGTCTTCACTGTGCTACTTCTACCATGATCCACTGAGAAAGGTCTCTGTAATAACAGAATGAGAGAAAAAAATGTCTACAAGTCACTCATGGAAAACAAAATCTAAAGCTCCCTAAATTGAATAAAATCTGGTTCCCTCCCAAGTCTGGTGTATTACCTGAAAGCATCTAGATTTTTACCAAAATATTCACAGGATCATCTCCATTACTGGAGCTGAAAAATGAATACATTTGTGTACTTGCTTGAAGACTAAACAGCTTTCAGGCAGTAGAAAGAGACCTATGTGCCAGACACTGATCATTAAACAAATCAGAAATGTTGTACAAAGTCAAGTTGGATAGAGTTAGGTCAGGATTTCTGAGAACAGAACCTACAACCACGCAAAAAACATGGTTCTTCATTTCTCCTGGGTTTTTCTCCAGCCAATTCACAAAGAGAACAGAACCTGCAACAACAGTAAAGAAAGTTTACTTTTAACCATAAATAAAACAAATCTTGCAGAACATAAAAAACAGATACAATCTATCATTTTACATGCAGATATAGCTTGTGATGGTTTCAATGGCGCTCTAATTCTGGTGAATTATTCCTTTTCACGATTCATTGGGAGGGAAGAGAACTTGTTATACAGACAGAAAGAGACCTGTGCAATATAAGCATACCAGATTCACAGATACATACAATCATGCCCACTCACGAAGATTGGGTTTTTACCTAAAAGTATGCAGCCTTTGCCCAACATATTCAGTGGGGCTAGAGTGAACAGAACCTGCAACAACAAATAGTAAAGAAAGTATGTTTCCTTTTCACCCATAAACAAAACAAATCTTGTGGAACACAGAAACACAGATACAATTTGGCATTGTATTTGCAAGTATAGCATGTGTTGGTTGCACCAGCTCTTTAATTCCGGCTAATGATTCCTTTCTCACAATTCTTTGGGAGGGAAGAGAACCTGTTATACAGATTTGAAGAGGAAAGACACAGACGCAATATAAGCATGCTAAATTCACAGATATATACAATCAGGCCCTTCCACAAAGTTTGGTCTTTTACCTAAACATATGTAGCTCTTGCCCAACATATTCCATGAGGATAGAATGGATTTGAAAGTTCTGAGCATCCTTTCTTTCTCTGCTTAATAGAGGAGACATTGTGGAAAACAGAACCTGCAAAGGCATGTGTATTGAGAAATATTTGATTAGGGCCTACAAAAAGATACTGCACATGGCGTGGCTTAGGGCATCAAGATGGTGGTCACACTCAGAGAGTGCTTCAGACTCCTCCGTCATCCACCGCCATCAACCAACGATACCAAGCTCGTCTCGGCTCCCCTTCCGCTGCTGATGACCACGGCAGCCCCGGGGTAGTGGATCTAGCTATTTCTGGCCCGGGATGCCCATAGGAAGAGGAGTGAGCTGCAAGAGCCCCAGCCGCATTCAAATTGTGAGCCAGCCGAAAACTGATGCCGCTACAAGCTTGCCGTCGCAACTTCCAGTTTCTAAAACTGTGGGCAGCAATGCAGTGAGTGATTGGTCCTGGTGCTTCAGGGGGGCCTGAAGCCTCCACCTCTGCCAGGTGTCAAGAAGCGGCGACTGTGCGGGGCAGGCCTGCTCGGTGCGTCTGCCAGGATCAGGAGACCTTCAAGGACCAGCCGAGAGATTGGGGTCGCCGAAGCTGAGGCACCTCCTGAAGGCCTTGTGATCCCCGTGGCGGAGCCCTGGGGTGAGAAGGGCCACCGCCGGGTGAAATGGAGAGGAGGGACTGTTAGACAGTGTGGGGAGGCCTTGACTCTCAGCGCTAGCCAGCGGTGCTGTGAACTCTTGGTTGTGCTGGTGGGGCTGCCTGGCTCTCCTGCCAGGATCGGTTGGCCTCCGGGGACCAGGTGAAGGATTGGAGGCTGCTGCTGCTGAGCCGCCTCCTGATAGCCCTACACTGCCCGGGGCAGAGCCCTGCGATAGGATGGAGCCCCGCCGGGTAGACTGAAGAGGTGATTACCATTGCGCTTGGAGGTTGGCCTGCTGGGCTGCTAGGCCGTGTGGAGCGGCCTTGACTCTCCGCCCTGGCCCTGCGGTGCTGTGGGCTCTTGCTTGTATCCTCAGGGGTGGAGCTGAACAGTGTACCATTCGAGGCTCCCCAGGCTATTGCTGGCCCCCTGGCTCCTATATGCGGTTAGACCCCTTGAATGCCCTCTGTGGCACCACTCATGGCCTGTTTTTTGGCTTCTCTTTATCCCCCGCATTTACACTACTAAGCACCACTGCAGACTGTCTATACCTACACTCCCTACAATTTGTGGTGCGGTACTGCCAGGTTGCGCCTGCCACCGCTGTGAAGGTTATATATGTAATGTAATGTAATAGCACATTTATAGAGCGCAACTGTCACTCTAAGGAGCATCATGGCGCTAAGAGGAACCCAGAGACGGAAGCAAAAAAAAACTGGTTAACTGCTAACGGTAAGAACAGGGAATCAGATCAGAGTTTTGCAGAGAGTGTCAGATGCACTGAAGATCCAGGCTGGACACTGAGGACTGCATGTACTGCTGGGTGTGAAGCATACTATGGTCCACTGCTACTCCTGAGTCCATCACGCTGCCCAATACCCCGACTATCTTTGGATTACCTTGCTGCTCCCTCCACCATCCACTGGTACCTAGCTGCTCTTCCTGTGGGAGTCCCTGCGGCAACCAGGCTAGGTACCTGGACCGCAGCTTCCTGGCGACTCTTCCTGCAGAAAGATACTACCCCCATTCTTACTCTTCCCAAACTCATTTTGATAAGTATACCCCAGGACCGGGAGGTGGCCCTCCGGTCTCCGGAGAGGCTTCAGCAGCCTGCTTGCCTGCTGACACCGGAGATCTCACCAAGATCCTCGAGGCCGTCCATGCATCTCAGACGGCAGTGAAAACCAAGATTGAGGAGGTCCATGTTGATGTGGAGGTCCTGCGCCAAGACCTACGCAATGCCACTGGCAGAAGAACAGAGGCTGAGGGGGGACTCTCGACAGTAGAAGATGAAGTCTCTGACCTGAGGATCAAAGCATCGAGCCTCATGTCTCAATCTACGGAGCTGCACAGGCAGAGGATGGCGAGAACCGATCATGGTGCAAAAATCTAAGATTTATCGGCTTCC
The DNA here is from genome assembly GCA_963921515.1 of Calotriton arnoldi. NCBI lineage: Eukaryota > Metazoa > Chordata > Amphibia > Caudata > Salamandridae > Calotriton > Calotriton arnoldi. The sequence continues at coordinate 1,087,337 of CAWUFW010004610.1, read as the reverse complement.
AAGAACAGTGGATTAGGCCCTGGATAAGCTATCTGCCTGGTTTGTACTGGAGTGGACGCACAGAGCTCTAACACCCAAACCCCCCTCGGGGGCTCCTCATAGGCCCATGATCCCTCGCATTCTCAACTTTCGGGATAGAGATTCCATCCTTCATTAGGCCTGATGTCTTGCAGACATGCATTGCAAAGACTCTAAAATACTGGTGTTCCTGGACTACACTAAGAGGTGCAGGTTAAATGGAGGTCATATGTGTCGGTACATGCTCCTATTCCCTGAGCGGCTGAAGGTGATCTACGAGGTTAAAACACATTGTTTTGATACACCAGAGGCTGCATGGGACATGCTTGCCGAAGAAAAACAGCTCTGTCGTCCAGACCGATCACCTCGATCTACTAAGAGACTGCCTTCAGTGAAAAGGCCTGCATCTGCCCAGGTCAAACAGAGGGTCTGGACTCGTTCCCGCAAGGGACGCAGTCAAGCAGTGACCAGATCACCCTCCCCATACTCGGACATCTCTGAGTCACAATTGAGGTACTCAGGGCAGACGCTACGGACTGATGTTGCATCACTCGAACTTGTCTCGGACACGGTGTTCCCAGGCGGATCTGCCCTCCTACACCCCACTAATGACAATGTAGGGCTGTCCACGAGTATCACGATCTGATCAGGGGTTGCCAGTAGCCGGCAAGAGGGGAGTCCGATTCACCAAACATTGTTCTTTTCTTCTTTATTAGGTATCGGGCAAATGAGATCCTGCTAAAAGGAGGGTTCACCACTCCACATCCATTATGTAATGTTGTGGGGCTTCGTTGTAGTTCTAAGGGCAACAGATGCTTCCAGGGTAGAAGTATGGGGTGGGAGGGCTGTGCGGGTGGGTTAGGTTTTCTTTAATTTCACTGTGACTATGTTTTGTTATTTGCCAATGTTTCATGTTTTTTGTCCCACCACACCAGCACACATGATGCTTTCATCACGTCAATACACTTTTCAGCGGCAGTCCACCGCCAGGTTTCTAAGTCCCCCATGTGACACTCGCCTCTCCTGTCCTCAGTTTCCTTACATGCCAGCCTACACAGGCGTCCAGATTTTTTCATGGAATGTTAATGGGATGATAGACCAAATCAAGCGCTCCACGGTCTGTGCTATTCCCACTGTTTACTTCCTAGCACCAGCTGGGCACTCACTGCCCGGTTCTACTTTGTCATGGGTATCATACAGTTTACCATGCTGGATGTGTGCAGTGCTCCCAAGGGCTGGCAATTCTCCTTCACCGCTCCTTCCCCATGGTGATCAATCGGGTTCTCCCTGACTGCCAAGGCTGATACCTTGTCCTTGAGGGCAGAATGGAGGGCCATAATCTGGATCTCCTCTGTGTCTATGCCCCCCTCAGCAACTGAGTCCTTCCTTCACACGCTCACAAATCGAATCCTGGCACTCCCTGGGAGTACCACAGTGGTGGGAGGAGACTTTAATGCAGCCCTTGATCCCGCTGCTGACTCTACCGACATCCCCTCTAAACATAGGTGTGGGAGGGCCCATCAGCTTTCCAACTGGGTGAAAGCTCTTGGCCTGTGCGACGCATGGTGACTGTGGAACCCTAGGCAATGACAATTCACACATACCTCGGCAGCTCATCACTCCCAAGCGCATATAGACCTTATACTTATGCCAGCAACAAACTGCTTGCACATTTTCTGAAAAGCGGATTCTCCCTAGAGGAATCTCTGATCATGCCCCTGTGCTCCTCTGTCCAGGCTCTAAGGCTACTGCCCAGCATCCTATGTGGTGGCTTAATGCATGGCACCTCAAAGATGAGGCGTACTCCTGGGCTCTAGCTGATGAGCTCCAAGCATATTTCCAATCTAATCATGGGACTGTGAAATCTGCCGGCACCTTATGGCGTCCTTTGTGGCTACAATCAGAGGGTACACTAAGAGTATTCTCAGAGGGAAAGAGAGAGACTAACTGCAGCAGGTGACCCAGTTGGAGGCCCGTGCCCTCCAGTTGGAGGCGCAACTTCCTGAAGACTCGCAGGGGGAGTCCTCCTGAAAGCTTGCGCTTACCTGAACCGAGATTCACCTTATTTCGCTCAAGGCAGTGCGCCAAGTGTGGCACCTCCACGACAAGAGTATATGAATAGGGTGACAAGAATGGCAAGTTATTGTACTGGCTGGCTACTCAGCCCATGGCTGCCTGAGTGAGATCCCTGAGATATTAGATGCTGCTGGCACCCCTCAGTGTATAGTCAAAGCATTTGAGGATTGTTATCGTCATTTATACACAGCAATTCCGAGACCGCAAGCGGAATTAGACTCCCCCTTCAAAATGGTGTTTCACTGCCTCAGGTGTCACGGGCTGAAAGGCATACATTGGAACAGCCTATCACGGTTGAGGAAATTGCCAGTGCTATGTCTGCCCTGAGGCCAGGAAGACCCCTGGCCCCAACGGGTACCCTACTGAATTTTATAGCAAGTACAGGGAGATCCTTTCTCTACACCTGCCTGCCCTCTACAATGAAGCTGCCGAAGCTGGTCATTTTCTACAGGCACTTGACATGGCTAACATTGTAGTCATTCCAAAATCGAGCCGCCCCATCCAATGTTTGTGCAGCATACCATCTATCTCGTTAACACAGTACTAGCCACACGCCTGAAAGCGACTCTCAATACTCTCATACACCCAGATCAGTGTCGCATCATGCCAGCTATGGGCACAAAGGCACTGCCTTAGACACCTCCATGTTGCCTTGGCCTGCCAGCATCTTCTGACACCTCTGTGGCCCTGTTGTTAATAGACTTTGACAAGGCCTTTGACACGGTGGACTGGACTTACCTTACTCAGGTTCTGCAGAAGGCCGGTATGGGGCCTCATTTCATATTGCTTTACTCTAACCCGACTGCGCAAGTGCAGATTAATGGTGTGGTTTCTGACCCGTTCCCTATTTGTAAGAGCACTAGGCAGGGTTGCACCAGTACCCTTTCCTTTTTGCCCTTGTTATTGAGCCTCTGGCTGGACTCATTTGTAGTGATGCACAGGTACCAGGATGGGTGTGGGATACGGCACATGATGACCGCATCACACTGCATGCCGATGATGTCCTCCTATTCCTCCCAAACACAGAGGAGACTGGCCCACGTTGACTTCGTTCCTTCAGCTTTATGAAGAAGCCTCCGGTCTGCAGGTTAACCATGCAAAGTTGATACTAGTTCCGCTTCATCCATCTCGAGAGTGTGTTGAGTGGCAGCCCACCCTACCAGTGCGGCATTGAGGCTTCCGCTACTTGGGCATCCATGTTGCACTCCGTCCTGAGCTGGTATGGAATCTTAATTTTACCCCTGTGATCCGAAAGATGAAGGCGGATCTGAAAAGGTGGCAAACCCTCCCGCTCAACATGAGGGGGAGGATTGCTCTCTAGAAAATGATGGTATTACCAAAATTGTGATATCTTTCCAAAACTTCCCGCAGTTGATACCCAGACAGTGGCTCAGGGAGATAGACTCCTTGGTGACGTCCTTTCTCTGGCACAAATCTAGGCCACGACTGGCTCTTGAGAGGTGTCAACGGGCTCCTTATGACGGCGGGTTGGGCATGGCTAATCTGTACCTCTACTACTTAGCATCTCAGATCCTGGTTATAAATGATTGGCTTAATGGGGGATGGTCAGATCCAGCTTATAGGGTGGAATTTACTGCGCTGGGGTTGAGGTTATGCTGGGAATGCTTTACAGTGCCCACCTTCCTAAGAACCTGCCAGATGTGACCCAAATGGTCTTTCTCAGCTGGCGTGCTGTGCTTCTACATTCCGGTTGGGACTCCAAACTCACTGAACAAACCCCCTTGTGGAGGGGGAGGTGGCTGCATGAAACAGCTGATCTGAAGCGATTTACTCACTGAGATAGCTTAGGCATTTCCCTGCTGGGGGATTTTTGGTCTGACACCCGGATACGTTCCTTTCAGGAACGTCAGTCAACATATGCCCTATCACATACACAATTACATAAGTACCTGCAATTGCAGCAAGCACTGAGGGCGCACATTTCCCCGGGCACGACACTTCCTGAATTCAGTACCCTAGAGGCTAAAATCCTGATGGGGCATTATCAAAAGGAGGCATCTCCCAGATCTACTGCTCATTGGTCCTTAACGCACCTGACACGCCGACACACCTGCGGACTCAATTTGGAGGAATGGGTGCGACAGCTGGAGGATGACGATTGGCGTGATGCCACAATGGCCCCCCCATATTATCATGATTTCCTCTAGACTATGGCTGGTGCAGACGTACTGCCTTTACGGTGCCTACCTCACCCCCAACTGCCTCCACAAAGCACACCTCCTTTCAACCCCGATAAGATTCAGATGTCCATAGCTCCTGCAGATTTCTATCATATGGTCTGGACTTGTCCTATTATTGTGAACTACTGCACTACAGTGGCTAAACAATAGTTGGAGGTGCTGGGGTGGGTAGTGGATATATCGCAGAAAACGCTCCTTCTGGGCATTTTTGAGGAGACAGAGGGGACAAGGGCTGATCGGGCGCTGCTTGGGGTGTCCACCTCGGTGGCTAAAACAGACATAGCAAGTAGATGGAAATCTCCCAGCTCGCCCTTAATATCTTAGTGGCGGCACGGGGTGGACTGGTGTGCCCAGTAGGAAAAACCGGTATATGTAGCTTGGGGTTGCTCCAAAAAGCATTCAAAGATCTGGAGTAAGTGGTGGGACCACTTTCGGCTGGGCTCGTTACTCTAAGTGTATGAGGGATACGTCCCCTGATGTGCTTATTGTTGACTTGTTGCTTTAGTCTGTAAAAGTGATGTTATAATTTCCTTTGATGATGACCAGCGACAGCTGGAAGTGGTGTGGATAATAATTTTGTTGTTAAAAACAATAAAGTTGTTTATAAAAATAAAATACTGCAAAAATCCAAAATCCAAAAATCTGGATCCATCACAATGTGTGTTTTTTTACCTGAATGTATGAAACTTTTGTCCAAAATCTTCATTGGACTCTCTGTAAAGCTACAGTGTCTCAAAAACAAAGTCTCCGACATTCCAGTAAATAATTCCTTTGTCCAACTTCACTGGGGAGGTCTGCGGAGAACAGAACCTGCAATAATATAGAAAGAAAAGAAATGTCTACATGTTGTCTATGTAAAGTAAACTTTCAAATACATATCATCTAGATCACAAAGTCTGATCTTTACCTGGAAGTATGCAGATTTTCTCAAAGTATTTCACAGAATTATCTCTGAAGGACTAGATTTGACTTGAAATTTCTGTGGATCCTTGTCATGTCCTGATTCACAGGGGTCAAGGGAGAAGTCTAGGAGAAAAGACTTATATGAGAGAGAAAAGAAATAATACTTGATTGGGACCTACCAAAGGATACTCCCCCCCCCCAAAAAAGTTAAATCAATCCAGCATAATATGTGATCCTTTACCTAAAAGTACATAACATTTGCCTGGAGTCCTCATTAGGCTATCTGCACAAGACTACAGTGAATCTGAATTATTGGCTCTGTAATGCAGATAGTTCTCTTGTTCAATTCCATGAAACAGGACTCTAGAGAATATAATCTGTTCCAAAAGAAAGTCACCTATGAAAGAAAATCTTACAAAACTCATCAATATAATAAAATCTGATTCTTGCAAAATATGTAGTCTTTTACCTAAATAGACACTGTTTTTGGCCAACCTCTTTATTGTGTTTTTTTCAGAGTGCAAGGTGATGTTTGGTAAGAAGAGCAGCTCTGAAATCCTTGTGGCTTCTCATATCAATTATTTTTGTGATTCTTCTTTTCAATTCAGAACAGAGGAAAAGGTAGTCTGGGATGCAAAGAATGGTGAAAAAATGCCTCTGTACAATCTAATAGTAATTTTGTTCCACAGTCAGCTGTTGATTTCCATATATAAAAATGAAAGTTTTGTTCACATCTGTTTTTGTCTTGTTGTCTGGGCCATGGAGAGAGTATTACTCAGTCACAAGATTTTGCTGCAATGCATTTTTTTTCAACCATGTCTATAATTACATCATTTTTCAATTGAGAAATTATTTTCCGGCTTCAGGGTTACCTGACCAGTTTGGCTTCTTTGGTGGTTTTTGCTGCGCTTCAGTTTTAAAAAAACGTCTCTCACCGGCTACTTGTGTACAGGACAAGATCTGGGGGTGAGTGTCTGAAAAGTTTCAGCGCTCCGTCCATCATCTCCTTGTGTTTGCCCCAGGACAAAGTCAAGACATTCTTTTATGTCAAATACAAATTTTGGCAAGCACTGCTAAAAAGAAGATACTTTTTTCAAGATACAGTAAAAATAGACAGCACAGTCATGACATGTATTGCACTTTGTAGGTTCAGCATCAGCTTCTTGGTTGAATTCTTCTATTTGCAGTTGTAGGCTTCCATTAGTCTGATCTTCTCTGTCATACTCTTCTGGTAGTGTCCTTTTTAGATTTTCCCATTTGGCAGCAATATCTTGAGGTCCTGCCTGCAAGGTCTGCATAGTTATGGAGCTATCCACGTTTTACAACAAGAAGCAAAGTGTCAGAACAGCAGAGAGACTCTGATTGAAGTTCTTTCGGTCCAGACATGCTATATGTACCACCAGAGTCAGTTGGTTCTGCTCAGACTTGGAATATCAATGTCCATTACTATATTATGCTCCCCAATATGGAATTAATATTTAGCCAAGGTGATAGGCTAGTGCCCTTTGTTCTTACAGGCATATTTTTTATGGGACACTCTTCCTTCTGGATTTGCCATTTTTACTTCTTGTTCACAGTTCCTTTTTTCTAAGCCTTTGTTTGTTGTCATGGCTGTGGAGTACACAGCATCCAGAATCTAGGAATCTGTTACGAGGAGTTTAATAGTGTCTGGCACCATTGTTTGTGTCTGCAGGCTATCCATTCCACTTGTCTGGGGATACTTAGACCATGGCGTGGTTGAAACAAAAATGCAAACATACAACTGAGCTGTTAAGACTGTGTGCAATTTGCATAGCCCATCAGCAAATTGTAAGGCTTGCCACTGTACGTTTAGAACAAATGTAAGACTGACAGAGGAAATAATATGGAGGACTTTGATCAATTCAATAATATAGCTTTAGCAGGGTTATTGAGAAAGCTAAAAACTGCATCTTTTACCCACCACCTTCATTCTCCTATGATCTGATCTGTGCAACTATCCTGTGCCAGCTCACACTACACATTCATCCTTTGTATTACTCCTGGAGAAAGACTGCAGAAGAGTGTAGCAGTCCAAAGAGATAGGAGGACGCTGTAGATGCTTGGGTAGCATCAACAAGTACAACATTTAACACATATGCATTGCACCAGAATTGTATGTGACCTGGGGATTCTTTGCTTAGCCGAGTATGGAGTCCATTGTACTGGCTTTGCATGTTGGAAGTACCATCAGTCAAATACCCAAAGCACTTAGCTATGTCAAGACCATTTTGTTGGCTTGAAGTTTGCACCAACTCAAACAATCAATTTTGTGTAGACAAAGTGCAATTTTTTACTGCTAAGAGGTGTTCACGTACAGTGTCTGTGTCATACCATATGATAATTGAACACTGGTCAGTAACAGTTATATCTTGAGTAGGGTCTATCTGTAATTAGTACATACCTTCCCCCTTTATTTCTTTCGTAATGAGTTGCTCTTTAATTTTAGCAATTGCTTTTATTGCATAGCCAATTGCAGCCTTTGACGTGACCGTCACAGAAGCATCATGTCCACCTTTCTGTTTTGCTTTGGAAGTGAGAGATTCAATATGTTGTTTAAGAGAGTGGTCATACTGATACAGGAGCAGGATGTTTTCAAGAAAGTTCCCATGATCAAGCAAATTGTTATCCAAATCAAACATAGACTCTGATTCATCACTACAGCTAAGCGCTCTTTTTACAATCAATTTAATAATATCAACCACATGTTGCAATACCTCTCTCCTTCTGACTTCTACTGCGTGAGCTGATGCCTGCAGAGAGAAGAGGAGACTGGTTACGTCAACATCAGAGGTGGCCATAATGTAGGAATCTGTGCATTACTGTGGAATTGGAACGCCTCATGTTCTGTAATGAGCATGTACAAATACCTCAAATTTTACATCCAACAGATAAAAGGACCACTTTCCCCACATTTGCTAAATGCCAAGCAAACTGTGCAAAAGGTTTTTGGGAATTCTGTGAAGCTTAATCAATGTTGCATACTCACATCGTTTCTCAAGAATGCCAACTGTCTATTAGAATGTGGACTTATGGAAGGTTGGATCTGGCGATACTGTAAGAACTCATAAAGTTGATCATGCGTTGGCCATTCAAATAAAATGTCAATTATCTGTGCTTTGTCCGGTCTCTGTGTCTCGTTCATATCTTGGACCCCAGAATCTGGTAAACGCAACAAAATGAATACAGATCTACCTGACACACTGAAACCAGTTGCTTTCTGTACAGTAGTGTCCTTTGCACTGGATTATGTTGCTTTCACCACAGTTGCTCTAAGAGTTGCAGAAGTCCTGATTTCGGACTCCTCCTGACACCTATAGTTGCTTCAATAGAAAGGACTGCAGCTACATCTGTGGTTATATCTGATGTTCTTTCAGAATCAATTTCTTAAATCATTTGCTTCCAAATGAAGTTTTCTGCTAAAGTAGTGGCCATAACATTCACCATTCTGATGCAGCTTTTTTGTCTGCATTGTGAACATGTCTAAAATACTTTTATTTTTTGACTTCTTCTTCACCCCTTTTTCTTTTCTTCTGTTCCATTTCTGTCCCTGGACAAATAAAACATCCCCTTTTTTGTCATTCATTCAAACATATCCAGAATAACAGACAAGAGGAAAGCTGCTGGCTAATATATCTTCTCAGACTTCTTGTGTAGAATGATTATTTGCAAAACATAATCGGTCATTGTATTTTAACAGTTTTACATTTTTAAAAAGGGGAATGCACAAAGCAAGTACTTTAGGTACCTTCTAGCCTAGGCCATAACATATTGCAGACTGGAATGGTACTTAAAAATATTCCTTGAATGAATTGTGTACATTTTAAACCACAACAATATTTTCCATCAAATTTTGTATCTAACAAGCATATTTCTCACATTTTAGACGAGACATAGTAAGGGTGACTTGGTTGACGTTTAGTGGACTAGTGCATGATATCACAGTAAAACACATGTGAATAGTGTTTGAAATTGTAGACTTAGTTGCCTTTACTATTGGCGTTCTTACAGCAGCAATGAAAATCAAAGCACTGTTGAGAAGATTTTCACTGTTCGATTGGGTGAAATCTGATACATTTCTCCTTATTTTTCTCCCCCTTTCTTTGCCTCTCTTCTGTTCATTCTATGTGTGTACTACTTTGGTAGACAGTCCCCAACTCTGCTGAGTAATGCAACCGGAAGGCTTGGGAAAAAGTAGATGGTCAGAGAGGTATAGAGACAGTATAGCGCGGGAGGTGAGATAGAACTAGAAATGAGGGAGATATAGGCGCAGTAGAGACAGACATAAGGTAAAGAGAGAAGGTCAGGTAGCCAGAAAGAAAGATGTATAGAGGTAGAAAGAGGATTATGAAAGGAGATAGGTTGAGTGGAAAAGAGAAAGAAAAGGTGTTAGAGTGACGAAGAAGGATCGAGAGAAGAGATATAAAAACATGATTTAGATAAACAGAGTAGTGTGGCAGAGAGGGGCCCACTGCAGGCTCTTGTAAGAAAAAATAAACACAAAAAGGTCAAAGGAAAACACATGCAAACCAGCTAATGAGGATCATTAAATGCCACTCTGAATTCAGAAAACAATAGACAATTTCTATTCTTGGAATCATGGTTACAGTGACACGCAGGCTAAATATTGGTTTATTTATTCCATCTGTGTAACAATCTCTCACATGCTCTTCAATTGCCACTCCACATGTAAGACGTAGCAACATGTCTTAGCACCAAATCTAAAGAACATTCTGTACGTCTCATGCATGACACCAAACAACCACCAACCAGAAAAAGTTTTCAATATACCCATCTGTCCTCATTTTATAGGCATTTTGCCAGTGTTATCTATGTTGTTGATGTATTTTAGAAGTAATTCGATCCCACTTAATGGATGCAAAATTGTATCCAAACTGTAGCAAAATTGTAGCCCACACCTCTATGTTTAGGGTTGTTGCAGTCCCTGGTTTGCAACATTAGTTTTACCCTAGCCCTTCCTGAATAAAAAAATGCAAACTAAGAACATAAAAGTGCAATTTGAATCTCACCAACATACATAACACAGACAATGAGGCACGAAGTGGAAATTAATGCAGCTTTTACACCCAGTAGCACCTCTGTTCACTGGAAAACTTCATTCGTCCCTCTCTGAAAAATGGGACATGTACTGCTAAGTTAAGTATCTTTTCACTGTCTGGGCTGAGGTGAAATAAAGTGGTCCAATGGCCACAATACCTAACCTGGCCTCCCAGTGAGGCCTTTGCACGCACTCCTCCTCCCACAAGGGCCTTAATGTGACAGCCCAGCAGGGGAAGTGTCAAGGGAAAGACACTGGGGCTGAGGTGAGAATGGCCCAAAGGCCAGAGCAACACCTGGCCCGCAGAAAGGCTGCTTCACTGATTCACCCCCTTCCCCAACCACCACGGCCTCGGTGTGAATGTTGAGCAGGGGATGGATCAAGGAAAGAACACAGCTGCTCTGCCGGACCACGGGGACCATCACCACCTAGCCCCCAGCGAGGCTGCTGCATTGTCCCCTATTTCCCGCCTTAGTTTGATGGCACAGTGAAGGAGGGAAAGGGGAAAAACACTGCTTCTGGGGTCTGGACCGACGACGCCAAGGTGAAGACTGCCCAACCATGTCCACCACAATAGTGGATTTCCAGGTATACTGCTGAAGAGCCATCCATATCAAAGCACAAGACTGTGTGCCTATAGACTGCCTGCCCATGCTGACCCCGTATGACAATGGCATGCCGGGGGCTGAAGAAGAAAGTAGGACACTGTGGGCCGGTTGACAGAGGTCCTACAAAAAAATCGATGCACAGCTGGCACCAGTGCTTAATTTGTAAAAGAATAGGTGCCGGAGTCCAAACCTTTGCTCAGAACCCAGGGCAGGGGCTATTGACAGTCAGGATGCCAAATACCAAGGCTGTGTTATCTTGATTCCACCTCATGCTTCTTTAATCCAGCACCAGAACTCCCAGTCTATTTATCTCTCTCTTGAACATTCTTTATCATGCCTGCTTTCTCCCTTTGTCATTGTTTCTCTGTTTTTCTCTTCCTCCTTCTTTCCCCCTTTTTGTTTCTTTCTCTCTCTTGTTCTGAATGTTGAGGAATAATAATCCAACCCTGCTCATTTCAGCTTCTGTCTATGTCTTGAAACATGGACTAGTGTGGGTTCAAAGGATATGCTGAAGTGCATAAAAAAGAATGGAAACTTTGATTTTGAATACAGTGGGGTTGCGGTCAGTGAGTGTGTGGGTGGGGTCAGAGATAAGCTAGAAAGAACAAAGTAATTCTTTACTAGTTTGTTGACTTTTCACCTGCAGGTAATTGCATATAAACTAAAATGTACATACTTTAAATGACAAATAAATGCATCTTCACCTAATCTTAAGGAAATGCGTGGTTCTGGTAGGAAAACTCAGTTAATGTGATCTCTTCAGATGTCCGTGTGTGTGACCGGATGGTCACAAATCTGAATCCTGGGTGGTGCACTAGGAAGTGACATGTATTTTTAGTCCTATAAGGTCCCAGCCTGTGACAGAAAGCACTGTAAATATGTAAGTCATTAATTTAAAAAATGTATTAAGCACGGTAAAAGATATGGTGCAGCAGTTTAAAAAATATATGACACATCCTAGAAGAAAGCCTGCACGCCGTCAAAGATACGCTTCCGGAAAATATGCAAAAAGATTCAGTGTTTAAGTGCTTACAATGCTTTCAAAAGTTACATTTTGAAGTAATACACAATCAGTCTGTACCTAGCGCAAACCTTTTAGATCGAGGTTGCAAAAGACCAATTGTCAGCTTACCAAGATCTTTCAGTGGGCTTAAAGCCCATCCATTGCTTATCATTTGTGGCTTTACTGTGACTCTCGTTTGCTTTCTTCTTATTCAATAGCTTGCCTATTTTGCATTTGGCCATTGCGTGGAGCATAGCCTCTATATTTGTGTCATTCCATTGCTCACTTTTAGTGAATTACATTTTTTCTTTTTACTTGAGCACTTCAGGAGAGTGCATGTATTTTACAGGTCTACTTTGCTCTGTCTCTCTCTCGTCCATATCAACCAAAAGCAATTGGCAAAGTCAACAGGTTCCAAAGATGAGACTTGTTGGCTCCACCAGTGCTTGTTTTAGTAGACTTTCAATTAAAGGACACATTACAGAACTGGAACCACTCTTCCAGTTCCTCTCAAAAAGAATAAGTCTCTGCCACATGAAGCTCCAAATAATTCAATCAATTAAAGTCCATACTGGTTTCGAAAGCACCTTTGGATTTGTTGATTAACCAATTGCACACATTTACATTTCTTCAAGGGAGTAGTCATCCTGGTGAGAAGACTTATTTCTTCTTTAGCTTTCTGTCTCTTTTCTCACTTCACAGTAAAGTAGCCCCTCCTTCCCTTATAGCCTTAGGCAGTTCAAGGTCAGCATTAACCATTTAGATCGTTTTTTTTATATTAAAAAGTATGAGAACTGTTTTTGGTAAAATTAAAACTTTTGAGAACATCGTTCCCAATAGATCCCGTTAACATCAACCTCTGGTTCTATGGAAATTAGCCCACATCTGTTTTTGCATCCACTTTCATTACACTTTATAGGTCAAGACTACCAGACAGCATAAGCTGTCTAGTTGCAAAAGACTTATTGTCAGTTTACCAAGAACTTACAGTGGCCTTAAAGCCCGCTCATTGATTACTATTGGTTGGCTTGATTGGCACTCTCACTTGCTTGCTTGCTTATTTAATAACTTGCCTAATTCATCTAGTGTTTGTCACTCCCCCGATGTATATCCTCTTTACTTGTGTATTTCCACCGCTCACTTTAAGGGAACTACTTTTTTCCTTTTGCTTAAACACTCCATGAGACTGCATGCGTTTTCCAGCTGTCTCCCTCAAGTGCTTCTGCCCCACAGGCTCCATGTTGCTCTCACCCATGTGTTTCTCCCTTCACCTCCATGTGGTAAACAGCCTTTACTTCGCATGCTAAACAACGCATGACATAACAACGCAGTTGTTACAACGACTGCGTTGTTATTTCGCATACCGTTACAACGCAAGTCGGAAAAACGACTTAAGTTAGGGGGAAGAAGTGCAGGTGCTGCGCACCCACTAGGCTATACAATTACCAGATGCAACTGTGCTGGTGGGATTGGGGGATTGGGGGAGGGGTTGCTATCATTGTTAAAAATAATTTACACTGTAAGTTTACTCCAGTCCTAATTCCAGGTAGTGAAAGCTTCTTATTCTCCATCAAGCTCTCCCATACTTATACCTTTTCAGGGATGCTTGTCTATCGCCCACTGGAATCAGCCACAGCGTTTGTGAAGACTATGCCAGATATACTGGCAGTCCACAGTCTCCAGACAGCTAACTTCACTTTACTGGGTGACTTAAACATTCATTTTGAGAATGCAGCATATACCAAGGCTGCTAATTTTCTACAGGACCTTTCAGTAATTCATTTAGCTCAGCTGGTTACCTCCTCAACGTATAATAAGGGTCATATCTTGGACCCAAAGTTTACAAGCTTTCAGGTCAGCGAAGGGCTCTTTCTCTCTACAAGCTATCAGTTGAAATGTGGGGTACCACAGGGCTCTTATTTGAGCCCGACACTCTTCAATATGTATGCATGCCCCTTATCTGATATCATCTGCTCTTTTGGTTTTACAATGGTATCATATGCCGACAATACACAGATTAACGTATCTCTATCTCCCGGTATAGGATCTACCTCTTTAACACTTAACAGCTGTCTAGAGAAGGTGTCCAATTGGATGGCAGCCAGCTGCCTAAAACTAAACCGAGATAAAACAGAGGTCATTGTAGTTGGTAATAACCCAACACTTTGGGACCAGATCAGCGGCGTAGCTAGGGGGGGGGGGGCGGTGCGCCCCAGGCGGCACTATTTTGAGGGCAGCGGCTGCGCGGCACTGGCCCATGGCGGCGGCCTTTAGAATTTATTTGGGGACACTGACTGACACTACTGTCAGTCAGTGTACCCAAATAAATTATAAAGGCCGCCGCAACGGGCCAGTGCTGCACGGCCGCCGTTTGAAGTGCAGGTGCTGCGCACCTGCTTGCAAAAATCAACAAATGCTGCCTGCAGCGCACGCACCACCACCTAGCTTAGTGGTGGTGCGGTGCACGACGTACCTCCGTGTTTGTGGTTGTCTGTGGGTCCGTGACGTCCGTCCCAGGGCCGTCAATCTTGTAGCGTGCAAGCGCTACCAATGACGGCCCTGGGCATCATTTTTGGCCAGCCCTCGCGCCTGAGAACGTAGCAGTGATGCGTCACGGCCCGTGAGGGACTTTCACTTCTTGCCGCGCGCGGGATGATAACTTCACTTCAACTGTTGAAGTCTAGTTACTCTAGTAGGAAATGTGTGGTAGTGTTTGGGGTGAATGAGCACTTGGCATCCAGAGGAGCATGTTCTCTTTTGTGAATAATGGCTGGTTAGATACAAAGACTGAGGTGTGCGTGTGCCCAGGATGCAGGCGGTTTGGTATCACAGTTTATAGGTGAAGGCTGTTTGGTGTCATGAAAAGGAATGGTTCGGTTTCCAGAGCAGCGGGGTTTTCAGGTTGGAGTTTTTGTTTTTCCAGAAACAGTGTCCTTTTGTAGTCCATAATGGGACAAGATTTGGTGCCTGTGTCTGTTTGATACCGGATTGGAGGTTATTTTCTTCCAGGAGTGTATGACTAGAGTTGTCTGTGGGAGGAGTCTGCGACGTTTCACACCCCGGAGTTGGAGCTGCTACACCTCTCAAAAAAGGCAGAGGAGGTTGTGCTCTTCCAGGACAGACTTCCAGAAGTGTGCTATTGTGACAACCAGCCCCAAGATCTCCAACCCAACCCTGGTGAGTGTCATGTTACCTATTGCTTCAATATTATGGAACTTGCTTGTAGCCATTGTGGCTTTTGGAGCAAAAGCTTCCGACTATAGTCTGTCCATCTTAATGCTACATGACTCTATGGTCTTGCTGTGCATGGTGTCACCTCCATCTTGGCCTGTGGCGCCAGATGTCTGAACCAATGCCAGGACAAAGATATGAAGTATCAGTCACCTGTTATCAGCCAGCAACACCTGCTGTAAAGTGATATTTGGCTGCAGGTGCGTCAGGTTTAACTTAGGCAATACCCTCTGCGTCAGCAGGCATTGAGCCAATGGCTAGCTCACAACCTGAAAATCTGCCATCGGGGACGGACTGGAATGATATCAACTTCATAGCCGAGGCTGAGACTCTTCTCTTCAACGCTAAATGCCTATCTTAACTGGATCAGGGTGGAGGCAGATTTGAGGTGGTGACACCGGTGCCACTGCACTGGGCGCTGACTTAAGGGAGTGCCGTGTTTTCAAATACGTTGTAAATGTAAAAGCACCTGCTGCAGTTTCTTTGCCTCCAGTGATTTCCAGGCAACAATAAAAATGTCAAGATAACTCTGGTGATTAATGTGCCTGCTGGAGGGAGGTTGGAGCTTTGTCTACAGGCAGTTTTGACTCATAAGGTAGCTCAGAGGGTTAATATGCCTGCTACAAACAATATGCACTATGCAGATCACAGAAGTGCATAGAATGTAAATAGTTCAGTAGGTTACTGCTTTTGTCACAGAGATCCTTTTGTTACTTGCAGATTATAAAATAAAGTCCTAATATAGAAAAATTACCTATTAACCATCATCAAAAGCAGCATGCCAGACTGCAAGGCATAGATTAGAACATTGTTTTCGTATCCAGTCTTTCATTATCCTTATGTTGCAAAAAGGGTTCATTTGGGTAGCATGTCTTATGTAACATTTCCTATACAGTGATTCACACTTCAGTATGATTCATTGTGTAATATGTATGTGATGTACAATGCTCTGATACCTTACACTAGCATGAGTGGCGCTATAAAACAAAAATGCATGTGAGAGAGAGTGGTTAAGGAGACTTGAGGGGCACTGTTAAGGATGGCAATGAGGGAATACGTAGCGAAGGAGATCATGGGGGTGGGAGGGGGGCGTCAACAAACTCTGTCGCACTGGGTGCCACCAGCATCAAAGTCGGCCCTGGAGGAGTAGTCTTATTTTCATGTTTGTGATGAGACAACAGGACGACAAAAATGTATTTAACTTGTGACAGCATTTTAGTCAGGCAATTTTTCTGCCTCAAACTATTATACACAATATCTTAAGGGTATATTAAGCTGATACAAACTAAGTGCAGGTGTAGAAAAATACTCTTTAGTTATGGAAAGATATGCATTTCATGATGATAATGTTGTTATTCAACAACGTCTTATAATTAGTCTAGATTTGCTTTAGCCTTTCATTCAACTATTTGATAAATGTTTATGCTTCATGGAGAAACAAGATACGCACCCTTTTGTCTGGCCGCTCTAATTGTCTTACAGAACCCCTTCTTTGAGCAGACACATCCATGGAGTTTGAAAAGAGTTCAGACTTTGTTTGGGTGATAGTGGGGCAATCGTTTTTTTTTTTTTTAAATCTTTTTATTGAAAATGTAATTCACAAAACAAACAATATCATAATCAATCATCCTTCTACAATAAGAGCAGCCTTCAGGGGAAAAACAAAAACTGACATCATTTTTAATAGATCAAATGTTAAATCAGATTCCTTTGAACACCATATGTTGACGCTGTGGCTCTTCCGAGCCTACTCCTTAATATTGGACATAGGGTGTAGGAGGCCACCTCTACTCGCTATCTACATCGGGGGGAGGCGCCTCTCTGAACGGAGTGCATAATCCACCTCTGTGGTCATTCCAGGGTGTCCAAATCTTTGTCCATTTGCCTGGACAGCCTCTACTCTCATATACCACCCTCTCAGCGGGGCAATCAGTTTTTGCATACGACCCACGACCTTTTTCTTGCACCAATTAGGTGTTGGGTTGAACGTGCAACTATTTATCTGAGAGCCTAATATCGGTGCAAGTATAGAAGCATCTCTACGACCAACAAGATGGTCAGGGTGACTTTTCTACTGAGATCTTGTAATTTTAACCAGATCAGCACACCCTAAAACCAGTTCTCTACAATCGCAGCTTATGCCTAGAGGAGTAGGTGTTCGTGCCATAGAAGCTGGGCACATGATGGGGTAGGTGGCTTGAATATGACCAGAGGACAGGGGTCCTGCACCAGCTGTGATGTCATGGATGAGATGTCATGGATGGGACAGGTAAGGAACAGGTGACAGCGGTCCTGCACGTGCTGTGATGTCATAAGTGAGATGTCATGGACGGGGCAGATAGGGGACAGGGGTCCTGCACAAGCTGTGATCTTATGAGTGAGATGTCACAAACAGAGTAGGTAGAACTGATGTAAGTTTTGGGATTCCTTCTGCTTTTCCTTCAGCGGCGTAGCCCCAGGCGGCACTATTTTGGGGACGGGGGTTGTCTAGCATGATCGAGGTAACTATTAGCGGCGATACTACGTGCCTCTCGGACCTCTTTCAAGTGCTCACCATTCGTTTTCCCCCAGCACCCCCCCCCCCCCCGGGCGGCAATCTGAGGGATAGCCCCGGGTGCCACAAGCTCTAGCTACGCCTCTGGTTCTTCCACACTGATGCTTCAGGAGTATGTGCACCATTGTCCTAGGATACTTGTGTTTTTGTTTTGAAATCAGAGGAGGGAGCTGTCCCATGAAATCTGATGATGTAACACATAAGACTCTAACTTCACCTGTCTGGTGCATGCAAACCCCAACTCCTCACTCTCCCCACTTTCTATTTCAAACTGAAATAACAATGTCACAGGAAGTTGTGTTACCTTCTTTATTCAGGTTGTGTTGCTGAGCTGTTGTGAGCATCAGAGCGCATCTCTTGAGCCGGGGTAAATGATCACCAACTGCCCCACCCTTGTATTGCACTGGTCTTTAGAATCGGAGTCCGAGAGACATGGCTTGCCTGGTTCTCGCGAACTCCAAATCTGAGGCTTGAAGGGTGGTCACTTTGAAGGACATTCAATAAAATCAAGTCTCTAGTAGAAGCTGATGAGGTGCCTGGAGGTGGAGGTGGAGGTGGGCGAGGCCTTGAAAGCTTGAGCCTGGCTCTGGCTCAGCTCGGGGTCCTCGTGGACCCTCGACCCCAACACAATCAGAGTTTGACCCCTCCCTCTTAGTAATGAACTATGGCTGTGAAAACCAACATTGTGAAACTCAAGCACAGAAACATTGACTGTTGGCATCAGTGACCTATATACCATGCACCTCTGTTGGTGTTTTTTAGAGTTTTAATACGATGTTGGTTTTTACAGGCTGTGAAAATCAGTACTGTGGTGTTAGGCAGAGCTGCCGACTTTGGAATTGGGGTACCAGGTTCGAGGAACCAGTCTCGACGTTGGCTCAACATCCTGTGATTCTGAGCACATCACTTAATCCCCCTGTGTCTAAACAAAAAAGAATGTGACCGTGTGTAAAGTAACTGGTGCTCATAAGAAGTGTTTCAATACCTTTGTGTCAAGTTTGCACTATAAAAAACTGCAAGAGAGGGAGATTAAGGGAAGGAACAGAGCAGCAAAGAGTGAGTGTTTAGCTCGCTAAGTGATCTTGGTTGTTGGAAGTAGGGTTGCCACTTGGCCGGTTTTCTATCACCATTTTAATGTCCCAGCTATAGAAAAATTAGGAAAATCACCAAAAGCTGGTATTTTTCTCCATTATCAGTACACACTTTCAGAAGAAAATATAAGAATAAATCACTTTAAAACGTGCTCTAAAGCTGCTGCAATGATCCCTGACTGATAAGCAAAGTAAAGAATAACTAGAACGGCCATGTTACAAATGAATTTAAATATAAAGCTTGGGCCTCTGCAGACTCGTCAGACATGTACTTGCAAAAAGGTGGCAAGTCTTGGAAGCCAGTGTCAATGCAGGGGCCCTTTGCATTTTAAGTTACCCCCTGGCCCGCCAGCCTCTCAGGTCTGGCCAGTGTAATAATGGTCATTGATGGCACGCAACAGGGTAATCAGGTTTTCCCTAAAGGAACTTGCAGACCAACCAAAGAAATGCTGTTTTTTGCCCAGGACTTGGCTCAGCAGGAAACTTAAAGAGGGTGTAACATGCCAGTCACTCCTTAGTTCCTCCACCATCACCAGCACATTCACAGCTGCTGGAACTATGCATTTGACAACCCTCTCAAAGACGCACCTGTATTGGGAGGGAGTGGAAAGTGGCGGGTGGGGGGTACAATACATTTGGGTCGAGTTTGCGCTATATAAATCTGCACACAAAAAAAGACTGGGACACAGGGGCACTGAGCTCTGCAGCACTGTCCATTCATCCTTATCCAGAGGGGAGAGAGCACTGCAGTATCACACACCAGCAAGGTAAGTGGACCCTGCCCCCTCCACCTTCCTCCTAGTTGATCTCCATTGTAGATCATGTTGTGGCTGCTGCTGCTTTTTTTTAGTGGGGTCGGCTCATACTTGGGCTCTTACGGCCAAACAGGACCTCTGGCTTGGCCCTGGTGTGGCTCTGGCTCGGCTCTTCCCATGAAATGTCTGACTAGCCCACCTCTACCTGGAAGTTAGACATAGCTCCTTCCAGCGTCTGACATTTCTAGAGAAGTATCAGTAGAGGCTGAAATAAGAGTATTCTTGTATTGGCGTGCACTGTGTGAGGGCACTGTGAATGTTGTTCTCTCTCTCTCTCTCTCTCTCTCTCTAGAGAGACAAAATACTCGTCCTCTCTGGCTCCCGAGGGAAGCAATGTGTCAAGTGTTATTCATCTGAAGAAAATACCAGATTATCAAAAAATAGAGATCGATGAAGTTATACAATTGTGTTTATTCATGATAATGTTTTTGTGACACAAAATAAAGATGAAGGAAATGAACACCATGGGGAGCAGGTTGAGTGTTTCGGGCTCTGTGGACCCTCCTGTGCTCTGGAGGCTGCAGGCTTTGAGCCCACATCACCTCGGTGAGGTTGTGGGAGGTCGAACGGCCTCCATTCTGTCTGGGGAACACACTTTTTCAGTTTCATTTTTAACACAGGCCCTCCTGTTCCAGTCACAACGATTTTGTAATTGAATTCAAATTAATGGCTGTGGTAGAACTTGCAGAGACATGAGAAAAGTGGAAGGGGGTTTCCAGTATTACATTCTCAGCCTATTAATGATAACCGCTGAGCTGAAATAATAGTGAGACAGGAAGCACTCATGACCGGTGACTCACTGGTGACTTTCTGTCTTACCTCCTGTGCCTAGTTCTTGGCACAAGAGTAAAATCACAGGCAAAGCCATTTGCTGGCCTTCAAGTTTCTATTAATCATTCTGCCTTTCTATCAGTCTCTCAGCCCACCCAGGGCCAGACTGGCCATAGCTTGTAGGGGCATATGCACAGTGGCATAACAAAACGTGAGGAGGCCCCCCTGCAAGGAGCTCTCAGGCCAGGGGCCCGACACCCGTGCACAGTGCCGAAGGGGGCCCCTTGGAGCTCAGAGCCACCCCCTGCACTGCGGGGGTTGCGGGTCTAATGTTACACCACTGGATATACACCAGCAGTCTGTCTGGAGGTTGGGTTGAAGGCCAGCCGGCTGTTGTCACTCTCCAGCCATAGGGGTTTGTTGCAGTAGGCCAGTGCCACCCTGTGCAGTGGTTAGGCCTGCCTCTGCACTGTCAGTCAGTTCTTAAGTGAGCTTCTGATAATGTTTGAATTACTTAAATGGTACATTCCTTGTACCATTACTCGCATAAGCAAGAATACCAAAGCATTATTCTTTAACTACAAATATCCATAAATGAGAAAAATTAATGCTACACATATTTATTTAAAAAATAAACATGAAATTGCCTTATACCCAACCGTTTTAAGGTACATTTGTTAAAATCGGAATCTTTGTGCCAAACTATAAGTCAGACCCTTGAGCTAAAGTCAACCTGTAATTTTTCACAAAGATAGATTGCTTTGCCCAGGTTGCAGCCGAACAGGCTTCTGTCATAGAGAACCCCACCCATTCTGACCAAGAGGAGGCCTTAACCTGAGTTAATCGTGTCTGAACTACACCAATAAGTTCAAGACCAGCATTTACATATGAGATCGCAATGGTGTCTTAACCCAGCGCCTCAAAGTAGTAAGGGAGGCTTGGCCAAAATTAACAATGGATCTCTTTTTCTATAATTAGCCGATCTAGACAAAGAAATCCTGATAACCCTAACCACATGGTCTTTTTCCTGCTCATTTTCAGAAGGAAATGTCAGCAAAATAATCTCATGAGACATGTGAAAAGAGGAATTCACGTTCAGAACAAACTGAGGTCCCAGTCTTAGAAACATGTGATTCTCAACAGCTTTCAGATAAGGAGGACCACACATCAATATTGTTAGTTTACCCAATACTTCTAGCAGTTATGATGGCCACTAGGAAAGCAGCCTTCAAAGTAAGGAATTTAAGAGGAAAGATCTTTGGTCAAAGAGTTTAACGCCAATAACAAATTCCAACTACAAAACAGACCCTTAACCCTAGGCCTTAATACGTCAAACCCTTTGAAAGGTCTGTAATCCCAATTTTTGAAAAAGAACCCCCTAGGGGGTGAAATGCTTTAGTGGCAGTCCACTGAACCCTCAGGGTAGAGCTAGACTAACCCTTATCAAAACCATCCTACAAAAAGTGCAGTATGGATTCTGGGGAACATAAAATTGGAGACAAATCTGTGCCAAAGCAACTTTTAGAAAATGGAGACCAATGATGGCTGAATGGTTTTCTAGTGGAATCTTTCCTTTAAGCCGGATTAGAACTGGCTACAGAAGAAGAAAGGCTTAATTTACCAAGCCCCTCACCCTGAATCTCCAAACCACCAGTCTCCACCTCTGAAGAACTAGCTTGGATAAATGGGGAGGAGGAACCAAAGAATAAAGCTGAAGTGGTACAAACCACACCAGACCCACCAACATCTCCCTCAGAAGAGAAAACCAGTGTCTCCTTGGCCAGTGTGAATAGACCAGAATTACTTCCCCTCTCATTTTCCCGATCTTTGGTAGAAGGCGAGATATTAGAGCAATGGGAGGAATGCACATAACAGCTTTTTTTGCCATTGGGATGATAATGCATCCAATACCAGAGACATGATGGTCTTGAAACCTTGAATACATCTATGGCAGAAGAGCATTGAGGCCATCTGCAAAAAGGACTATTTCCGGTTTGCCAAACCTCTGACAAATCTCTTTGGAAAAAGTCTAGGGAAAAAGTCTCAAATTCTGGGAAAAGGAAAAACTTTGCTTAAGGAATCCGCAACATGATTGTCCTTTCCTTTTATATACATTGATCTAATAGGCAGCAGATTCCTCTATGACCAAATCATTTGGTCTAGGAGACTGAAGGATGATGACCCAGGGCAAAACTGACTGATCACATATGACATGGCTATTGAGTTGTCTGGCATGATCAATATGTGTGATCCCTGTAACTTCACCTGCAAAAGAAATTGAAGAGCTTACCAAATTGACCTAAAATCGTTCCAGTTGGAAGATTGGGTCCTGTGAAGAAATGTCCAAGTGCCCTGAGCTGTTACTGAAGTCAGAAATGGCCCCCAGCCCTTCCTGCAGGTGTCTGTTGCTAAGGCCAGTTGAAGCTAAAAAGATAAATGAACCTCTCCATCCAGATTGAGAGGGTCCAGCCACCACATCATCTGAAGCTTGAAATCTGCTGTTACAGGGATCTTTGCATTAGTCTTTTGAGGCAGGATTCCAAAACTCTAGGACATAAAGAACCAGTGGACCAAGATGGAGCCGGGACCAACGGACCACAAAGAAGGGGGCGGCCTAGAAGAAAAGAAGGTTAAATCAGGGTATGAAAATAATTTACAAATGCTTAATCCTCTCAGCAAACTCCTAGACACACTTATCAAGTCTCCTTGAACCTGCAAGAATTGTCTTGCTGAGGCAGAATCCTTCAAAGGAGAACAGATAGCTTTTGTACAATCTTGACTTTACTTTCTTTATGCAGACAGGCCAAACCGTTCTGTTTGGAAACATGCTCCTGTGTAAGGAAGGTTCTGTGAAGACTCTAAAACCAAGTTTTTGTAATTCAAGAGGAACCCAAATCTCCTCAATGTCCACTCCACCTGCTGAATGTTCAATATTAAAGAATGTCTGCAATGAGAGACAATCAAAAAGTCAACCAGATAAGGATGGATTTGAATGCCTTTTTTGTATAGCAGAGTCATAACTGGAGCTAAAAATCTTCGTAAGTACTTTGGGAGACGCCATCAACCCAAATAGAATGACTCAGAACTGCCTATGGTTTCTCCCCAGTGCAAACCTCAGAAATCTCTGATGGTCTTACCTGATGGTCGAGAGTGCTCAGGGGCACCTACCATGAGAGCCGCACACAATGGTGAGGAAGGCAAAGAGTCTTGCACAATTGCCACAGTAAACTGGTGGGGAGAACAAGGGGCACAGAAAATAGAGAGGAAGGAGAAGGACCCTGCACAGGGGCCACAGTAAACTGGTGCAGGGAACAAAAGGCAAAACAACCCCAAACTGATAGCTTCCCCAAGAAAGAACAACTACGTTCCCACACAACTTCCAAATCTTGCAAGAATAGCAGCCATTTTGAGTGTGGCTGGTTACTCACTTGAAGAAAGCAGTATTGGCGCATCTTGGCTTGGTAGCAGCATCCAGACTTCTTTCTGGCCAGCACCTCAATGACAACCTGTAAGAAAGAAAAAGAAAAAGACATCAATAAGCAGAGAACACTCCATAACCAGCAAGGTAACCAAGTGTGCAGTGGACAATGGGCATAATCACCATCAGGAAACTTGAGCTAGGAGCTTGGTGTCCTCTCACACAGGAGAACCACCTGAAAAAGAATAGAAAGTAGCTAAGCCTATAAACCTTCTTGAGAACCTAAAATCTGTAAGTAAAGGTTGTACAACGGACTGTGTAAATAAATAAACATGTTTGTTTTTGCTCAATTAATGCTTGGGAAGAAATCTAGCAACTCAAAAAAAAATTCTCAGAGGATACGTTTCATATTTTGTTAATCAAGAATTCTGAGAGACAATTGTTGCAAATCTCTGAACAGAGAACACAGATGTGGAGGGGTCACTTGCTGCTAACCTCTGCAGAGAAACACAGGTAGCATGTCCAGCTGAGTGAAAAGAAATTGTAAACACATGAAAGTGTAGCAACATAATGTTATGTTATGTTATTTAGTATTTCTAACGCGCACAGATACTGCAAGAGTGTCCCGGCGCGAACCTTGAGAGAGTGAAGAAGCGCCAAGAGCCAAGGTTAGGGGAATAGATGAGTTTTCAGCTTCTTCTTAAAGAGAATCGGGTCCTGAATGCCCCGAAGCACAAAGGGCAGATCGTTCCAGGCCAAAGCGGCCTTCACAGCTAGAGAGCTGCCGCCTGAACTTTGCAGGCGGAAACGCAGGATTTGGGCCAGGAGTTGCGTAGAGGAACGCAGTTATCTTGCAGGGGTGTAAAAGGAAAACCGTTTCTGAAGATTTTGTGTTTCAGTTTTGTCAGGGTGCAACACAACTTAGACACCCAAAGATATAGACAGTCCATGGGAAAGATGAAGTAAAGAAGGAGGTCTTTTGAAAATGTATGGTGATTGCGAATAGATTAGAAGTGCACAACACTAATTCTCTTATTTACACAAACAGCTGGGCCACCAACAGTGAACCAAGCAGGTGCAAGTGGCACTGCATCAGTGACTGAAGAGGTAAATTGTGTACACGCAGTACTGGCATACACCTGAAGCCACTTCTCTCTCATCGTATCCCATTCCCCTTTCCCTTGTTGGGCTAGCCCTGCCTTAAAGGGACAATTTGGTATCGAGGTGATGATAGGTTGATATAGGATTTGGGAGCCAGCCTCTGTGAACCCGGCTCATTTCCCCGTGAACTTGCAACACTCAGGTTAGTGTTAGACATCGACAGGAACGTGCAAGTAAGCATCTTGAAGGTCCATGAATGCTAAAAAGTTCAAATTGTATACAAAATGGCATTACCTGTTGCAGGGTATTCATTTTGAAATTAATGATTTTCAAAAACTCATTCAGTTCCTTTAGATCTATTATTAGACGGAACTCTCCGAAGACTTTTTCACTAAGAAGCCTCAACAGTACCAACCCTAACCTTGTTTCCTCTGACATGTTGGAACTATTGCATCTTTCTGTTTCAGGACCAAAACATTCCGATGCAAGAATTCTCTTTCTTACTCCTTTCTTGGAAGAGGAGCCAGAAAAAATGATTATCTGGCAGAAGCACCACGAACTCCAGAGCATAACCCAAAGTAATGATCTGGATGACCCAATTGTCCCCGACCTCCTCTTGCCAATCCCTGTGGAAAAACAACAATCTTCATCCTACAGGGAGAAAGGCATACAGGCACTCTGTATAGTCAGGAATGCAGAGAGACCTATTGACTTTGCCAATGCTTGTTCAGTGTGCCACTTTTTTGGTATTACAGCCCCTATCTCTTTAATGGACAGGGGCTGCAATAGCAGCCTTTTGCAGAAGTGAATGCAGAAATGGTGGTCTGCTGTCATAGGTCTCCAAGTCTGCACTTCTAGTTCTTGGTAAGGATTTGCAGACAGAATCCGAACTCATGAATATTAATGAGACAGGATTTATGCGAGTGCTAGTGAACTGCAACTTTGCACTGTGTTAAATTGACATATCCAACACTTCACTAGGCCACATCCCAGACACCCTACAAACAAAGTGATACAATGCGGTCCAACCATTGATGCCATGAAGCTTTCTAATTGCAGAAAATCTGGAGGTCTTGTACTCACACTTGACATTGGGAAAATATGCAAGCCTTGCACTGGAGGGCTTCCCCTGTCTTCCTCCACCAGGGCTGGCAGGGCAATCACGTCCGGTACAATCCCAGGGAATTCAGTTTCTTTCCAGGGCCGTGCTGCATGCAAAGCACACTGATATCACTGAAGGGTAATGCCAGCAGCTGCCAGAACCATTCGGCGCCAGGGGCAATCAGGTCCTGTAGTGCTTGGTGGTACACCTTCCTCTACCAAGGAGAGACTCTCCCCTAATCTCCAATAAAGTACTCAGAAGCCACCAAGCCCCCCTGAAAGTTCCGCAACTGATTCCCGGATTTTTGACAGGTTTACCAGATACCACAGAATCATTAACAAATGAAGTGAAAGGCTATCCCATTCCTGCATGGGGCCGCACTCCACTTTCTTTTGCTAGAAGCCCTTCCACCCCCGGAGGGCAAAATGGTGGATCTCCCTCAACTTCTCCCCAGGGACGCTGCAAGGCCTACTACACCCAGGCAATTAACATAAAAAAATATGGATTAGGGGGAAGACACTCCTGGTATGGGGTGAAGGAGTCATATATGCCATTTGTGGTACAGTATCACCACATATTGGGAAACATTCTCCTTGTAATCAACGTCATTTCCAGGTCTGTAAGTAGACCGCACGCCATACCCTTCGACATCCGGACTCAGGTATCAAATTTGGGACATAATAGGGTCCCTGGGTACCGTTTGTGACCTGGAAATGACATTGATTACAAGGAGGAGAATGTTTCCCAATATGTGGTGATACTGTACCACAAATGGCATATATGACTCCTTCACAACATTACTCTTGAGCCCTGATGAAGTTCCTCTGTACCATGGAACGAAACGCATTGGCTGGATATTAACCTATAGATATTATCAATAAAAGAAGATGTTGGAATAATTAAATTGGATGTGGACTTATTTTCTGGTGCACCTTCCTTTTGTTGAAAAGGTTCTGGATCTGGTTGTCAGTGGCACTCAACAGTGGCAGGTGCCGGAATAACTGTGCCCAGGACACTCACTCTGATGTATTTGGATGGAGGTGCAAGATTTACAGTCCGCCGCTGAAGTTTGTGTTTGTGTACTCCTGGTATGGGGCTACACTTCTCATTTTATTATACCACAAGCCTTTCCAGCCCTCCTAAGAGGCAGATTGAGGGGTTTACCCCCAAATCTGCCCCCCATGTGGTTTGGAAAGCCCGTATGACAAAAGAAAATTAACATAACAAAATATGTGGAACAAGAGCTGGGACCCTCCTGGCATAGGGCTGTATCCCCAGGACCTTTTTACACCATCCTTTCCAGTACACTTGAGTTTGACCCCCATAGAGACTCGGAGGTGCACTAGTCACCAGCAATCTTGCCTGGAATTGCACCCTCAACTCCCTTGACTACAAACTCTCCGCAACCCACGGGGTGGATTGGGGGTGGTTCACACAGTTTGCTCCCCCTCCCCACCCAAGCCACCACCCTCCGGGGAATGGAAGGCCCACAAGGCATCAGGGAATTCGTTTTATAGAAGGGTAAGCAAATATATAGAGTAGAAGCTCAGGCTCCCTTGACATGGTCTTTTAGGAACATAAGTGTTTTCAGCCCTTGGGGAGATTTACCTACAATCTTACCACTCTGTGGTGGGGGGGTGGGGGGGGGAGTCTGAAATGCCCATTAGACACCAGAGAAATATACATGGATTATTTTTTTTAAAAATGAGGAGTGAAGAGTGGGGACCGGACCTCTAACTACCTGTCCTATCCAGTTTCCCAAGTGCTCAAACCCCTGCAAAGTTACGACACACTTTGAGGCTCACGAATAAAGAAATACCATTGCTAAAGAGGTTTGGCCAGAGACTAGGTTGATAGCATAGTTGTAACAGAAAATAAAATGAGTGGCCTGCTGTTGTTCCTAGAACCCAAACACCATATGTGAAAATGTGTGATGGCAGAGGGGGTATCGGGTACACTGTCTGATACTCTTGATGATTCTGCTCTGACTGAAAAACTATTGGTGCTAACAAATCAGTTAAAATGATCCTTGGTTAGCCTCCTATAAATTTGCAGGCCTTCGTAGGTTGGTTCCAGCTCCAAATGGTTGCCTTCCCTACCTGGCTGACAGTGAGGTCTTTAAACTAAGTGGCATATGATGACAACTGGGGTCTAACACATCACTGCAGATAACATGACTACTTCAGCATGCACCACTAAGGAACGCAACATGATCTGGTGGGAAGTCTTCACATGAGCCAGACTGAAGAATATCAGGTTAATTCCTGACAAAACTCCAATTTCAAGAGCCCACAGCATAAACCCAGGGCACATTCTGCAGGGTAAAGGAATGAAGCCAGATCTGAGGAATGTGATGTCAAAGTTTTCCGCTCCAGATGACGTAAGCGACATCCAGTGTTTTCCTATTGTGTTTAGGCACCTGGCATAGTACATTTCCAAGGAGTCCCAAGGGGTAACCTGGGTGAGAATTACTATCCAAGGGTGTCTGGAGCCACTGTGGATAACAGCAAGAAGTAATTTCCTGCTCAAGGCATGCTCTGTCACAAGCCCCAGTGCCTACCAGTAGTTTGCCAGAGAGAGGCTATTAAGGATGACCTAGGAACATATACACTCAACAAATTTGGCAGTAATGGTCCTATCCCACTGCACAGGTCAAAGTCTCAATAATATGTCGACAATGGTGCTTAGCCCCAAATGTTCAACTGCCAGAGAATCCCCTATGTAACACAAATATGAAAATAGAGAGAAGCACTCAAGAATTTGTATAGTCCTTGGTCACTTTACCCAGATATAACTAATTGAATTTCAATCAGTTTGTGATGCTGTGACAGCATTTTGATTCTTGTTCAGTTCATACAATACAGTCTAATCACAATTTTTGTAAAATATGATTTTATTCTTCAACTTTTCGTTTAACTTGTCACAACCAATGTGTCAGCCCAGCCAACACGTTTTGTCCCTAAAAAGGACTTCATCAGGGTTGGTGTGCAAGCTGCTCACTGGTTGCTTCAGATATATCTGACCACTTCAGCTTCCCGTGGTCTTCTGTTTTCAGTTTCTCAGAAGCTCATATTGAAGTAATGCAAGGCTGGACATTGGGTCTTCTGTGAAGAGTAAGAACATACAGGGTTTTGCGGGTGCAGGTTGAATGCACGTCATGGGAAACACTATTAACGTCACTATCTGCCAAATGTAACTCCCATTATCTACGTACAGTGAATGTTACATCCAATTATTATGCCTATGTCAAAACAAGCCCAAGCGTTTATGCAAATTAAAAACCAGAGCTCCTGCCTATAGAATGAAATTGAACCAACTCTCTGAGACCAAACAATCTAAAATTAAGGAAATACCCAAAGACATTCACTTTAAACAATGATTTTGAGGGTAACTATCCCATTCCCCCATTCTAGGGACCAGGCCCAGCAGACAAGATCTTACTCAGGAACTCTTTCCTTTTATATTTTTTCTCCATGTGGAATCGGCTGGGTCCGATACCCAGTTCATTTGGGGCAATGATACATCTCCAAGTCTAATTTAGCCTCCTTGAGTATTACTGACCTAAAGGGACCCGTAAGGTTATACCCACATCATTGAGCTCTATGAACATGTGAGGGTGACACAAAGCTTCTTAAGTAAACAAACAAGTAATAAATAGTGTATTGGCCTCAATGGGAAGACACAAGCCTTCTCATGTCAGCCCATGTTCCCCTGTTAATTATCTAATGAACAATGAAGATTTACGTGGCTTTGTTGGAAAAACATTAATGGTTGAAAGTCACAAAATAGAATACCACAAGCTACCACTAAATAGACACCATTACAAAGAGCTGCCAGTACATCAACCATTTATCCATTTAATATAATTAGAATTTACCAAAACTCCACTGCATCAGCAGCACATCTACATTGAGGCTAATCCTATACCTAACACTAACGCATTCACTGATCCTCATCTTAACCCTATCCCACAGTCTAACCCAACTACTTACCCTACACCAACCCCAATTCTAACCCTAAACTTTAGCGCCATCCTTCAAACTACCCTTAAATCATACCCTAAACCTAATCTGTACCTTCCATACTCCCTAACAACAAATATAACCATACTCATTACTCAAACCCTAACCATAAGCCTGCTTACCATAAATGTTCATTCCTGTGGAGCTTGGTAAGGTGCTTGAGATGCTTCACCATAGTACTCAAACAGTATGTTTTAATACACTAGATTTGATCTAGGCTCGAGTTCTCTTTGATCCTACTCCTGAAACATTTTTAGAAAATGTGCTTCGCTCAGTAGTAAAATATTTTACATTTTATTTATATTTATCCTGGGAGCTGAAACTGAAGGAAAGATTAATTTTCTCTGAGGAAGTAGGCTTGCCCCCGAGTGCCCGCTCAAATATGATGGATTAGTTTGGGTTCACAGTAGAATTTTCTCTCCATGCCACAGTGACCTTGTTGTGCAACTTAGGTGGGTTAATAGCATTCACTTTGTCTTCATTATGGTCCTCCTGCAGATATTTGTGAGGCAGCTTGTAGGGAAGCGGTTGCTCTCAATACAGTAGCCTACTCCATCTGTACCAGAAGTACTTCAGAACCCCATCTCTGGTCCCAGCTGCCTTGTTGCCCGTGGGAAACTCTACACAAGTGGCTGGATGATCGGCTTATCATAAGAAGTACAACGAGAAGCTCCCTTTTTTTTATATAACTCTTCTTGCCCCCAAAAGAGGCCTCCGTCCTTGCAAAACATGCATTTGACAAGTTCTCGTGCATATGAAAGTTGCTATGTTTTTGTCTACGGTACATGTGATGCTGTGATATGACATCACTAGCTGTCTACATAGCAAGACACACATCTGTGATTTCATGTTTTCCATCAATATCTGGATGGCTTTGTCTTGGTGTGTAATATCTGTGCCTTACTGTAACAGGAGGCCTTTCTTGAGAGATGTTGGGTCTTGTGGGGGTATTTCTTGAACATGTAGGGGACGTTTTAATGCAAGTCTCTCACAGAGAAATGTCCTGGGTTGTGTTGTCATGGGTCGAATTGGGCAATTTCATGGTAGGAAAAATGCATGGTTGATGTGAGGGCAATTCATTTCATGTTCAATGGGGAATAATTTTGAGTGCTGAGAACTTAAGAGTCTTTTATTGTTAATGTGGGGCCTTTTAATGCAGGAGATTTGGACATTTCATGCTATTTTGACACTAATTTACAGTGAAGTGTGGTCGCATTAAGGTGATGTAATTACTCAAATGTGGCCATTGGTGACGTTTTCTAGGCTTGGGTAGGGACAAGTATATGACTCCATTGCTATTTTATTTTATAGCTTATGATGAGTTAATTTTAGAGATCATGAGTTTGCAATGCCATTATTTGTTGAGCAGGGTAGGCACAACTTCATAGCGACAAACGAATATGAAAAATTCAAATTTCTTTCAGCTCCAGAGTAAAATTATGATTGCTCTGAACGGAAAAAAATATATATATGATGTATGTTACAGGATATGTCCCGTTGTAGTTGTGATGTGACATTCTGTACAAAATAAGCAAAAATTAGAATAAGAAGATGTTAAAAAAGCCTGATATCACTGATGACCCCAACTCTTAGCCAATGCAAAAGAAATTAAATGTAATAACTGAAATTTTAATAATTTCTCGTAACCCTTAATTTATGCAAATTAAAGCATGGAAAATTAAATATTTAAATATAATCCCGTTTCAAAATTAATATTAAATTAACACTTACCCCTTAATTATTTTGTAGAATCTTGAAATTAAATCAAATACTATTGTACTTGCGTTTAATAATAGAAGCTTTGTCTGTAGTAGTAATCTCTGCAGTGGTCACATTGATGTTCCGCCACTGACTTAGTACGGGATGTAGAGGTAGCATTTCTTCAAATTCTTGCAAAAATCACTTGTGAACTTTACTGGATTACTACTTTCAGTGGATCTCAAACCTTGCCTGGGTCAGTTTGTACACTGGGCCAGTCATTACATCTGGTGCATGGTATTTTAGACTAGTACTGAAAAGGCTCCAGCATCAGATGCTCTTTCGACTACTGATCAGATACCCCAGAGGTGGAGGGTGGAAACTATCTCTCAAAGAACTTTGTTAGGGTATCCCTATGGTTGCACCTGTTATGGGAGGAAGACACATTATGAAACTGCAACATCAGCAGGCACGGCTCAAGAACATCTGGATCAAGAGGCAGATTACTTTTCTGAGGAAGTAGGCTTGCTCCCGGGTTCGATATCCAATTCACAAAGATGATTTAATCACGGAATATTAGGTCACAGTAGAGAGCAAGCGTGTGCCTCACAAAGTGCTAACTTAAGATGGATTAATTTCCTCCAATCCTTCCAGTGCACAATTTGAAGACAACCCTCCAAGACCTCTTTACTAATTTCTCAGTGCAAATCGAAGATGTATCCTATAGAAAATGTTGCCATGATGGAAGTGCCCTTCCTAAAGCTTGCTTCTTCTTTAAAGGCTTTCAAGTGTAGAAATGGGAGCCTTCTGAGGTTTTGCATAGAACTTCACTAATCACTCCCGTAAAAACATTAGTTTCCCTAAGGTTTGTGGAAAGCACATACTTCCGCATATGCAAAGGATGTGCCAAATCCACCACAGAGAGTGCCTTGTGAGATTGAAATCAGTCGTGTCTGGGTCATGATACATATTATGTAACCTATTGGCTGAAGCATACTCTAGCATATATGTATTTTGCAGTAGTGGCATTCATTCTTGACCCTTGAGAATATGACCAATATCTGGAAGTTTGCCACCTCCTTTTTGTTCCTGCTATTGTGGGAACAAACGTCAGCTGCCTCTCTGCTCGGGATGTCTACCATCTTTAGACGGGGACTGAGCGGGGATGCACTGACTGAACCGTAGGAAGATAATTCTGTATCTAAAAGTGTATCGCTTTTTAGGTCCATCACAGTGCATGGTGTGATATCTATTTCCCAGCAAGCAGCTGAAAAGCAATATGCAGGTATTTTTCTTACGCATTTTTATATAAAAATATAAAATATCTGTGTTTCTTTAATTGATTCCGTTGAATACTATAAATATTTGAAAGTGATTAAATTTGCTATCTAGGGATTAATCTTGTGTTGTAGAAGAATCTTTTTCGGTTTCATCAATAAGCCTAGTTTTAATTTTGTAAAGAAAGTGCACAGTTGAAAGTTAGTGCTTTCTGCCAGGGTGATTTGCCAATTAAAAAGCATTTTCACGGTCAGTAAGGATTTAACCTGATGGATGTCAAACAAGCCGCTATAGGCACCCAATTTCAATGTCAGGGTTTGCCAGTTTTTCTCTTCTGTGTTATAAATGTGAACCAACATGCAGTGCTTAATTTGTAAACAAATAGGCTCCAGGGCCCTCGTCAGGAGGCCACTGCAGCTTGCACCACGCATTGCCGCTGTCAGCGCTGCCAATGACAACAGCAAGATACAGTGGCGTAGCTAGAGCTTTTACTGCCCGGGGCGATCCCCCAGTTTGCCACCCAGTGACGGCCGGAGCAGGTAAGAGCCTGGGGCGATGGGGTGGGGGGAACTGGGGGAGCAGGGGGAGGTGACAGACGACGAGGAAGAATTTAAAAAAAAAAAAACTTTCCTTGTACTTGCCGCCGCCAAACAAAGTGCTGCCTTGGGCGGACTGCATCCCCCCTGCTACGGCACTGGTAACACAACTACTAACCATCACTCTCCTACAAGTGTGACAGTAGAGAATATTCTAGACCCCCAAAGCTATAATAATGGCTTGAAAGGCAGGTACTAGTCATTGTTAAAGAATGTTGAATAATTCATTACTCTTGTTGTGCTAATTTCTCAATTAGACAAACAATGCCAGCATGTGGCAGACTGTCATAAGTATTGGTGATGACAATTAAGTGCCGATGCAGAGCACTGGAAACCATCAGCTGAAATTAAGCACAGCCAACATGTGCACCAAAGCTGACCGAACATGGTGCCAAATGACACCCAGTGCGCTGTATCGTTTCAGCTTCTTCAAAACTCTGATTTCCATCTGGTATGTTTGAAAAAAAAAAATGAAAACCAGATAAGTATATTGGGGTCGATTCATACAATCAAGTATGATTACAAGCAGTTGCACTACATCAGTACTCGTTTACACACTGTTATATGCCTTCGTGAATCTGTCCCAAGTGCAAAGAGGGCATAGTCCTAGCTGTTTCTACCAGTTGTATATGAATATTCTTTCAATATTCCAATTTTAGATGTTTTAGGGCCAATTCACAAAAGCGTGTAAGAATATGTAAAAAGTACTATGTAAGTACCACTTTATGTACTCCAAAATGCCTTTGTGAATAGGCCCCATAGTTGGTAATTTAATGAGGAACTGCACAAGAGTAGTTAAGGAAACTTTGGCCCCAGTAAAATGTGAATTCATGGAATGTGCACAAACTCAGTATCAATTCTCCAGAGGGAATCCATCTGGGTCCATTCCACAGAGGGGGGAAACTGAACTAAAACATTAAGTGGCACCTTTTATTGACATATATTTTAATTACTTGCCTTACTAACGAGAGATGGCTAGGAGTTTCTGCAATTTCAATAAAAATACTGCACAAAGGAAATAACATTTTCCCAGCAATGTGGTTTTCCATTGTGCACTTCGTTTAAAAGGCTTAGCAATCTCCAGTAGCCCAATGATCAGCCCACTACGATGTAAAAAAAATGTAATTTATTAACATTAACACATCAAGCACATTGCAGGACCTCAGAACAGAAATAAATACACAGCATGATACACAATTAACACAGTAATGCTTCCGGAAGATATAGACCGATTGTTAATTTAAAATTAACAACGTGCCCACAGCTGAGAAACAAAGGGTGCATTATTGGGATGAACAATGTTCAATTTAGAACATGATAAGATACATAGATAAAAATACAGTCACATGTCAATGTGTCCTTTTATATATTATTATATTTGACAATGCAGTTGACATAAGGAAAGATTACAAAATCTTATACAATAATGTCTATACTATTTGCTTTATTAGCTCACAATAGAAATTCTTTGCTGATGACATAGAAAATACGCAATTCTACCTTTTCCAACAAGATCATTTCATTAGTTAGGTCATGTTTTCACATGTGTTCTTTAGAAATTACTGTAAAGTCTATCAGCACCAATAAGAGAAGCTTCACATCGCAGAGAGAGAGAGAGAAAGAACGGCAGTCTGAAATGTTTCCACGTTTCAGTAAGATAGGATAGTCCAAACAAAACATAGTAAATCTGTGGGAGACTGACAGAAGAAACGAGCAATAGGTATCCAGGATCCGTAAGCGTAAGCTTGACTTGTGGGAAGGATGGAGGCTCTCTTAGAATAGCCCCAGTTGTGTTATTCATTGATGATGAAGAAGACTCGAGGAAAGGAATGACCTCATTAAAGAGGAGCAATAATAGCATGAAACTAATTCCGTGTGGGGACGTCATTGATCGCAAGCGACTTGAGTTTGCTTTTACCAATAACAGGATGTTTTTCATAATTAGATTTCTGAATGATAGTTCAAATGGAATTTCTGGTCTTTAAAACAAATGTCCACAGTTTGGTAGATCAATGTGAAACTTTTTAGCACATAAATGGTACAATGGGAAGTCTAGGTGATATGTTTCTGAACACACTTACTCATTAGACTTTTAAATAACTTATTTTATAAATATATATGATTTATAAGAAACGCACAAAATAAAGGATTCTATTTGAAAAAATATCAATATTTACCATATATATATATCTCTGTCTGATTGTGGGTGTTAATTTCCGTTCAAGTCACAGAGCTGTGGGTCAATGACTGAAAGGTTTATAAAGCTCTCTCCTAAAATTTCCCAGGAACCATTGTCTATAGGCTCGACCTTGGAAAATACGGAGCAACACCTTTGATTCACAGGAATTGGGGAAACAGAGAGCAGAAATGTCACAGAGATTGCTCTTTTGTTGAAAGCCCGTACTATGTGTTGGCCTTCAAGCTGTGACATTGCACTCCTTGTCACAGTGAAGTTTCCCAGTTGGCAGGTAACTGCTAGCAGCAGGAACTAGCTCTAGTTTGCCTTCCGCAAAGTATACACTGCTCTGGCTTCCACCAAAAAAGCTATGAATCAGTATGAACTGGTCAAGAGAGTACCATTCAAAGGCACTCTGAGCAAAGGCATATGCGTTGTAGGCTAGAAGGCCAGCCGTGAAAAGAAAGAAACATATAGATAAAATAAAAGGCAACAGCCAGCTAAAAAGATCAATCCCTATCTGTTCAAGAAAAAGCCGTGCAAGGCCCTTCTATTGTGATACGACAGCAAATAAGAGATTGTTCACTTCGGCTGGTTGAAATACATCCATGGTTGTGTGCTTAAAGGCTAGAGGGTGGCATTAAGACTACAGAACTGATAAGGACATGCTCAGCTCCCCGGGCAAATTATTAACACTTGGGATTGTGAATATCATGTAGAGGACCTTGTCATAGACCCAAATTCTTATCTCCAAAGTAAAGATTGACTGAATGTGGTGGCGACTGCATAAAGCATCCTACTGCACCATGTACCTGCAAGGAAGAATTTTAAATGTGCACTGTAATGTATATCGCTCAATCCTGTCACTGTCACGATTACAAGAACAGGGGACTTCTACATTAAAAGGCACAAATAAGTGCAACAGATCTTAGTAAAACTCACCCTGATTAGGATATTCGAACCCCGACTAAAATCTACAATGATTCTAAACACCACACTTTGCGTGGATTAATATAGGCATTTTTTGTGTCATTCGTCGTTTTGTAGTCCTCTAATGAGAAGGGCGAAGAGTTGGTTAGATTCCACCTCACTCAGTTGGGCTCACCCAATAAACATGCAGGAGACAGGATTTTGAACAAATCTCCACCATGATCTTTGTAACACTTCAGGACTGTTCAGAAAAGATAACATGGATGGGTACAATGATTATTAGCACCTTCACAGTATCCAGAGTAGAACTTGTTGCACACCTAGCTACTGTAGTCCACAACTGAAAAGAAGAGGAAAGGAAAAATACATTTGTAGACATGTCCATGAGATGGGCGCATTCTCAGAAATAAGAAATATTAGGTTTTTGGATACAATGATCATCTTGAACATTTTTTAGATATGATTTGGGTAGATGGTCACTCCTCAACCCTGCTCTACTGAAACATGACAAAATGTAAAACTCTCAGCCCACTAAATTTTGGGTACTATCGCTACTCTTCCAAGTCTCAATATTTTACGATCCTCTGAGTGAAAACGTGGAAATGTCTAGATGTTGGTATAAATGAAACTCAGATGTAACGCAGAGAACAGCACTATTTACACTTTGTGTCATGCCTTTTGAGCAACTGGGCCAAGAAGATATGATGAAATATTGGACAAAGCTTTTCAAGCGTCCCATCAAGTATCTTCTTTGTACTTATCCACAAACCTCCGCTGTGATACTTATGTCAGGGACTGTCCTCAAGGAGAGTGACGACGGAAAACAGAAATGGGAAAGCAACAAAATCTGCACTGAGGAAACATTTCTTGCTGAGTGATGAAGTTAGAATTCAGAAGGGCAGACTGTGGAATGAGGCTGTGCTCTTGGCTAATAGTGCTATATAGCTCTTAATATAATCAGGAAGCTCAAACATTTGGAAAGCACATCTAGTTAAAATGATTTAGCACTAGCTGTCTTTTTCTAGGATATCTCGGGGGCAGAGAAAGAGGCAAATGCATTAAAACTGTGCATCATGTTAAGCAGATTGTTAAGCCCTTTATAAGCTGTTTTGCTTGAAACCATCACATCTCATTTAGCCTCTCAGAAAAAGTTGCAAGAATCTGCAGTTTAAACAACTTGGGTTCCGGGGACATATACAATCTATCCCTCATGTGGTCCATGTTCCCACCCCTACCAACTTGTCCACCATAACTACCAGTCCTGAAAAGCTGTGATGCAGCAGAAAAAGTGTTTTGGCCAGGAATCAGCCAGCAGAAGATGGGGTGGGAATTATGAATAATACTACTTGCTCGATAAACTAGTAGGACAGATATTATTACAGTAAACCATAACTTTATCACTATTATGACTAGCCTTCTTCAGCTCCCACCTCTTTAGAACGGATTACCGATTTTTTTTTTTAAAAACAGGGAGAGTGGAATTAGCAAAGGTCAGTTCAGGCATCAGGAGAATGCGTAATGCATCAGTGGCTTTCTATATTGAGCACTCAAAGTAGTGTTCAGAGTATCCTTTAGGCATGGTCGAGGTGATTGTACTATTTATGTTTGCAACAAAGAGGGGATTTTAGAAAGCCACTAAAGTTACAGTTGGGTTGGCGAAGGGGCAGGATTTGTGGCATGAAGTCTATAATGTTGTAGAAATTGGTTCTGCAGGACAAAATCCACAAGGAAATAGAATCTTGCTAGGCAAATGCACTGTAGTTAAAATGTACAGAAATCAAAGCTAGTTAACAGATACAACTTAAAATCTCAGAGAAAACCTGAGGCGTAGGGTATGCAATGTTGCCTTGCCTTTAGAGAACTACTAATAAACATGGCTCAAAACCCTCATGGTTGATGAGTTCATATGAAAAGGTGGGAAAGGTCAACAAAGTATTTAACTTTCTCTGTGAAATGACTATGACTAGAGTGCCAAAGTTTAAGTAACAGCGACCATGAGCTTAAAAGGAGATTTAGCCACAGAGATGAGAATATTAAAATGTTGAAGAAATGGATCCCATCCTTGCAGAGGAGGGATAACAAGGCAAACATCTATAAAAACACTCTCAGGCAGCAGAGAACTGGAGTAATCTACACATTCCCACCAGGCTACAATGTCACCCTAGCTGTTACAAGTGATAGGCGTGATGGTGGTATTGGCTGAGTCTAACGTAAACCACCGAAGAGTACAAAGAGCAACAAGAGGCTTGATGCCCAGAAAACCCGTTCCTCAGGAATAACACATTTACCTTCTGAAGTGGAAAAGAAGAGTGGGGGATCTGCCGCCGCTTCTGATATGTGTGGATTGTGTTCCGTGGATGCCAGCGTAAGTTATATCCTGATCAAACTGCAACTCATAAAGTGTGTGTGCAGTTTGGCTACCAGTAACTCACTAGATGTGGGTGATGATTGTTGTCAATCTCTGGAAGGCAAGGATACATACACACCACATCCTTATCTTAAATAAGCTCGAAAGCACAGGGACCCTGTAGCAGAGGTGAGATAGAAAAGTTAGAAGCCTGGGACTCTCAAATCTTGCCGTATAAGAGTAAACTTTTATGGGAATCCAGCTAATGACTGAGGAATTGTTGGTCTTGCAAGAAGACACTCTACAGATTGCATCAAAAGCTATGCAATGGAATAGGATTAAAACAGGCTCATCGATAGTCATAACTCTGTAGGCAGCATGATGAGCGCTACTTATTGCACAGCTATATGCAGAATTCAATGAAAAGGTTTAAATGCACTAACCCACATTCCCAGCACGTCAAATAAACCTACACAATTGACCAAGTACAAGTGACACACTTGAGGCCCAATTCTGGCTGTAATGTACAATGGTCTACATTTAGGTACCCCAGTTACACATTCTTTGAAGCCTGTGTGAGTCTACAGAATCTGAGAAAATCAACATTGCTTCTGTCTTTGGAAAATTTGGTAGGGGGGCTGCTTTTTTCACAATATGTGGAATAAAAAGTGTTTTACTGTATGTCAAACCAGTGTGCCAATGAAAAAGAATGTCACCCAATAGCGAATTACGAATGTGCGAGCAGTGCAAGTTAATCGAGAATTGGATTATAATCCAGCCTGCCTTGCTTGTACAACTGCTGCTACAACCCCAGAATGCCTCTTTGAAAAAGAGACTGCACGAGTACATCCCAGATTTTCAGGTTCAGCAGAACAAGACATTTTCCAACAACCTAATTGTGCCAGAGAGCAATAAGAAAAAACGGACATCTGCATAGAGGAACAAAACTTTGTCCTACCTATGATTCAAACATGATTAGTACAACTGCCATCAGTAACACACAGGAAGTCGGTTCTGCACACAGAGAGAATGGAAGTGGCAATGTTTCGCGATTGTGTTCACCTTCTGTTGAGTACTTTTACTATAGTATAAGAAAAGCGTACATTCCAAGTGGAACCACCACTTACGAAAAAAACAGCACTTTTAGAGGCCATTACATTTAATGCGGGGACAACTGGTACACAATAAATCCAAAAATTATGTGCACATCTAGTGTAGAGAGTCCTAGTAGACAATCCAGTTCTCGATGAAAACGGGTAACCCTTAAACAGACAAGAAGTGAATTATCTGGCTTGATCATAAATGCTTTTCGGTGTTCTCAACAGGTCTTGAATGTCATTGCCTTCATCATCCACCCGACATTTAAGAGAAGCAGAAGCAGTGGACAGTTCCGGCAGAAGCGCACACTGAGAGGTAGAATATTTTAAATACGAAATAAAATAATTCTTTAAACAAAAAACACTTGTCCGAAAATTAACTAAAACAATTCGTTGAAGGATCATTCCAATCCCTGATATTTACCACCCAGTGAAAAGGAGAATGGAAT
Source organism: Calotriton arnoldi (assembly GCA_963921515.1). Lineage (NCBI taxonomy): Eukaryota > Metazoa > Chordata > Amphibia > Caudata > Salamandridae > Calotriton > Calotriton arnoldi. The sequence goes on along the minus strand of CAWUFW010004610.1, from coordinate 1,046,775 downwards.
CATTCCTATAAAAAAGTGTGATATGTGAAGTGAACAGTCCAAGGTGCAGCAGGTGTAACTTTCAGAGCCACCACACACTTCAGGAGATATCTAAGGCTGAAAATGCCCTACTCCAGTCTTTAGTTTTCAAATCTTCATTAAAATACAAATTACATCTCAATTTTCTATAAAATGATGGTACCGTCAATGATGACGTCCCCAAATATCATAGAGGGTACTGTTTAAGTTGCATATTATTGAATATTCTATAGTATAAACTTCATAAAAGCACACTTTTAAGCCTTGGGTATCTATGCATTTTACTTTGAAGTACAGTTGTGTCCTGCTAGGAAGTCTAAAGTTTTTAAGTATTCATTAAGATGCAACTTATTCCCTCTTCCTCAGGAATTAGTAGGTAGTGGAAATGTGGATATCACCAAAGAGATAAGGTGGGAGAGCCATAATCTTTAATATCAAATTCATTTTCCCTCCTTTGTAATAATTAGGGATTTCAGTGTTGAAGTTCCTAATTATCAAAGAAGTGAGAGATCTAAATTGTACTTTAGAGAAAGTGTCTAGTTTTTTAGTTAGGCAAATGATTGTGAAGCGTCCTTTTTCCATTCCGATTCGGGGTTTTCAGGTCCTTAACATATATTCGACAGATATCAAACAATTTAAGAACAAGGAGGGAGAATATCAGTATTTTAATCGCTTAAAGTGTTGACAGTACAGGAAAGGCAGGACTTTCTGTTCTCCCATTTAAACTTGCGAGTAAAGTGCGGAAGCCAGAAAAAGAGACTTTGGTTTGATGAGCCCTTAACTGGTGTGCATTTTATGGAACTGAACACAAACATGATCTCACATGTACAGTCCATTGTACTATTTTCCATAATATTAAAAATGATCCCAGAATGTGCGCATGGCATGAGACTAGGGCCGCACATGCAAGGCTTTTGTGAACCCCAGTCTCCGAATTAAGACATTGGCTTTGTCTACTTCTTGAAAAGCAGGCATGGATTTACTACTGGTCATATACACAGATGATAGGCAAGCATTCTCTTCACAAACTTTACACCCACCAACCCCCCGCCCGCATCACCTGTGGAATCACCCGTTGCATATATATGTTGCGTGCAGTAGATTCATTTGGTTGCAGAGGGCAGATCTGTAAAAACCAAATGTATTTGACTCAGAACTCCAAAGTTCAACAAATGCCCTAGTTTAGGGTGAAAACAATTTGAAATCTGATAATGATGCACAGCATCGATGAGCTTTTGATTGTTCTTAACAGTGCAGTAGTGTTATTAACTACGACATATATATTTATATTGTTGGTTTACATTTCAAAAGAGAAATAACAGCAGGTTAAACAGATTTTTCGTTGCTAACCAGCGATTGCTATTGTGTTTTTCTGCTAAGAAATATCAGCCTATTCACTGTCTTAAAAACAAAGATGTATTTAGTAATTCCTCCTAGTAGCATTCTAAATAAAAAAATAAACTATGGTTCTGTTTTTTGGGGGGATTTGGATACGCAGTTTGGTTCCTCGCATGTCTGATGAACAAGGTATATGAGGCTATGGAAACATACATTTGCTACAACATTGCACTTATTAATTTGATTCTTTTGATTTATAGGAGTGTTTTATATGCTAAAATTTCCAAGTTTCCACAGTGCACCATCCTTACCATGTGCTACTGTTCGCGGTGCTCCTTAAGCCTGCGTTCCAAAAGATCATGGTCTGTGATGGCTACGTAAAGGTGAAAACAAGCTTCTTTGGGTGGCTTGATAATCTTATGTACCCTGTTCTTACTACACTCAAAGATAGCAAAATGGGCGTAAAAAAAAGGGAAACAGGTCACGCTGAGTGCCACCATACTGCAGCGAAGATATCAGCACCATTTGAAATTTGTTAAATTATTACTCAAACACAACGAGCCACGTTCCCGCGTATGATCGTTCCCATGGTGGAAGCCTGGCACCCGCCCGACATTTGCTTCTTTTCAGTATAAGAAATCCTTTCATGCTTTTTTTTTTTTTAAAGAAAAAAATTAGCAGCTTCGCCTTTTCATTACCAAATAATTGGCCAATTGAACAGAAACGAAAACCATATTAGCTTTAGTTAGTGGGCTCCTTCACCCCTACATTGGTTAAACAACCCCACCGACCTTAAATGTTGCTTGCTCTGTGCTAATTCACTCTCCCTCCCTGTTTTAAGTGAGCACAGAGTATTTTTTTTAATTGTTGAACTTGTTCCAACCCTCTACATGGGGTCCTATGCCATTACCCCGTCCAGCTCTCTTCCATTCCTCAAGGCGCCTCCTTGTGCGTTCTGGCTCTTCGTTGAAGACTGCATGGTACAAAAACCCGACCTGACGCTTTCTTCTTCTACGCCACCCACTGTGTCAGGGGTCGGGTAAGTCCGAAGTATCCACTATGACCTTAATAAAAATAGTATCGTCTTTAATGTATGTCCCGTTCTCCAGTACTGTTTGGGCCACAAAGACCGGGCAACCGGAGGCAATGTTCATTTCTCCGGTAGGTTTCTTGAAACTACTGCTGTTTGGGTCTGGTTTGAAAGCGTCCCCCAAGTGACGTCGCGAGGGTCCTTGGTCCATCAACATGAGACTCACTTTCTGTTTGAAGGGCCATGGAAGCAGGGCATCGTACTCTCCACGCATGATCACAAAAAACAGCGACAAATGAGTCCCTTTCCCCATCCCATCTCCATTCAGGTAAACTCTGGCACACATCTTGTAGCCAAAGTAGCCGGTGTAAAATGGCTGACTATACAGAGAGAGAGTCTTTCCCAAGACAGCCTCTTGCTTCCGCCGTTTGTAATCTCGGATCTTCCAGATCAGGATCCCATTATAACTGGCTGTCTCCAGAACTTGGAATCGGAGGTCCATGTCAGCAAGCCGGATATCGTGAACACTGAGCATTTGATCATGTCTGTTTATCTGTGTTTCAAGTACACCTGGACAAAAAGAAAAAACACATTGTCATTCTCCGAAACTGTAAACTAGGATGAAACGTTTAATGAATGAATGAGTATCAAGACTGTGAAAATTGCCGGAGATTACGAATAATGGCAAAAGCTGTGGTTATAATTTTAAAAAATGTGTCCTTTGGGGTTACATACTGTAATCACCGTCTGTTGTTGTATTAAGATACATTTTGAGGCCATTAGAGACTGCATACAATCCTTCTGCAAACCTTTTGCGCTACTAGCTAAAGATTGCGCTACTAGCTAAAGTTTGTTTCAGTCTGCAATATTTATGCTTAGTTTTAAACTCTGACAGCCCATTGGCTTTAGAGGCCATGCAGCTTGCCTCTAGAAGCCGTGAAAGAAGGTGCCTTCTAGAATACAAGCTTTAGTGTATTCTATACAGATTTTTTTCACTTTTTTTCACCTATGAGAATGGTGCCCCCTTGCCCAGGGCCGTCATAAGCGTTGGTGGCGCCCCATACCGAAATGAAACTTCACTACCGTCCGCCAAAGGTGCCCCTCATATCACCTTAGCTCCTCTTTCACATGTTTTATTTTATAGCGCTGCTCATCCCAATGTGGAGTGTGAGGGCGCTTTATCACACACATATTTTTCTGAGTTAATGAGGCATACAAGTGTGTAAATAAATGTCTAGGAAATGCTACCTAAGACAATCAGGACTATAAAGTGTAGGAGTCACGTCATCCATACTGGTAGGCATTATATGTCAAGAGTGCTTGGTCTGGATGAACAAAGGGACAGATGTATTAAGTTTTCACACAGTGTCGTAACCAAAGCTCTTGCTCTACCTTGTCTTAAAAAGGGGTTAGATCACAGCAGCACCATATCTACTAGCATATGATGCAGTTGTTCTCTCCTCTAGTGCTGGCATACCTTGGGCTGCCTTGCGCCAATGCACACACTTGCACCATAGTGCAAGGATGTGTGCGCGATGTCTAGCATAGGTTCTATACTGGAAGTTTACCCTTCCAGCACAAAATTCCATGCTTCGACAAAGTTTAAAGCTTTGCAGTTTTGTATGTGTGCTGTACGGTGCAGCAAAAATGCAAAGTTGGAAGGGACTGGGGAAAAATACAATTATCTCCAACTTTACGCTTGACTCAAGGAGGCGTAATTTTTTGATGCACATCCCATTCTAACAAAGTTAGCAGATAGGGATTATCGTTGAAAACCCATGGGCGGATGAAAGAGAACGTCCATGTCCCACCCATGGGACGCCTTCTTGATGCACAGTAGTGCATAGTGCTACTTTGTGCTACTTCAGGACTAATTTCCAAAGCAAGTCAGGATTTTTGCTGGAAACAACACTTTGCACCAGGTTTGCGTCACTTTTTGTGATGTACACCAGGTTTAAAGTGTTGTTAAATCCACCACACAAACCCAAGCTTTGAAACATAGCACAATGATTGGGGGTATCACACTAATAAAACTGTATTATTACACAAAGAATCCCTTTTTAGCAATCTTACAATAACGAAAGATTGAGGAAAAACAATAAGATTCTAAAATTACGTTTGCAATTTGCATGCAGTGCTTTGATGCCAGTTCATTGCTTAACATGCTATATTAGAAGGATTGTAACTTATATACTCCAAGTAACAAAAGGATCTTCATGACAAAAGCAGTAACACACTGAGCTATCTACATAAAATACAAATCTGTGATCTGCGTGTTGCATGTTTTGCTTTGGAGTGGAAACATTGACCCTCTATGCTACCTTATCATTAGTCAAACTGTGACTAGACAAATCACAGATCTCTCGATCAAGCGCATTAACCACCAGAGTTATCATGCTGTTGTTATTATCCCCTGAACAACCTCTGCAGGCTGGTCTCATCTCGCCTCTGCCTGTCGTGCAAAGGACGCCCCCTCGAGGTTGGCACTCGGTGGGACGACAATGGTCGCACGACCCTAAAGCCAGCACTGGCTACATGTGTGCCAACATGTGTGCAAACTCATTTTTGCACAAGTGCACTATATTTATGGTACAATTCAAGTATGGGGTTGCACCGTACACTGCATGGACTTCCTGGCTTGCACTTTTTGAAGCTTAAGACGTTTCAACTCTTTTCTTAGCACTAGAGGGTGTTGTATGTGTTAAAGACCTAACTAATCAGAATAGATGAGCAGAAATATTCACTTGAGGATAACCATGCTAAAGAGAAAGAGAAATCCCATTACTGACCTGAATTGCGGGAAGCAGCGGTTTTACTGACACTTTCTATCTGCGTCACTCGGATTTGAAGAGATTCCACACTGCTTTTCATGTTGTCCGCTTCCTCCCCAGACTGGCGTAAAAGACGGATTTCTTTGTCCAGGTCCTTCAGTTTTTCCGTTTGTCCATCGATCACCCTCTATATGGAATATATTTGGAAAAACACAGGTAATTGTTAACATCAAATTTACAAAATTACAATGGACTATCATAACTGCACCTCACCCTTTACTTTCAGTCCGCCTATTCATCCAACTAACATTAGCTCAAATTACTCCATCCCATTAATGAATCTCATCTGAACTCTAAAGCTGGAGTAAATGCACTAGTTTTGAATGTACAAGAATTAACCTAATTAATCTGCGAAGTACAACTAAACCAACACTAACATTAGGTTCCGGTGTCATGTGCCCGAGTTAGGCCCGGTAGGAATTAGTATCATTCTTGCATGTACACAAATCCTTTTTCCTAATGTTGCTTTCTTTTTGTCACATCAACGTTAGACACACAGTTTGCATTTGTGACACTTGGACTGGTTTCGCATAAACATCGACCTTGCTGACACAAAACACTTCATGAGAATACAATCACACTGACTTGGCATTAATGGAAGGCCTCTCATGTGCATAATACAAATGTGTTTATTATTACATCCATATGGCGACACAACTACCTGTAGAACACAAACAATGGTTGCCCGATCACAATCTCGGCCCAAGGCAAGGTTGCCATTTTCTAAATATAGCCTTTTGTTTCCTAACATAATCAGAGGAGACACTTCTGCTGATCTTGAGGGGTCCCTGCGTGCTGAAGCTTTTGCCAAGTAGCTGACTGACATCTTGGTGAGGGGTGTCCAGTTCGTGAACAAGACGGCGTCATACACTCTTACCCACCAGGTAAAGGGTTTGGATCATCCAGAAGGGGGTTTTCGTCGCAGACCATATATTCACACCCTAGACATGTAGATTAGTGTTAGCATCATAGGGGTACGCTCGATTGTTATAATCTTTTATATGTATGCATAAATAACCTGTCTCAACAAGATGGTGGAACTGTTTGTTTTATTCTCTGTGTTGACACTAATGACTTATCTGCTTCGGTCTGTTAATCATCGCAGCCCATATTTTCTACACAAGAATCACTACGGTTCAATAAATATTGAAAATGCCCCTCCATGTAGTCTTTGTATATTTCTCTGAGCAAAGGAAGGCATGAGTGACTGAACGAAAGTTTGAAGTCTGTCACACAGTTCCTGAGGGAACAGAGTTGTCAGGGGGCTAACGGTGGCACTACAAACTAGTTGGTCCAAGGGACAACATATCCTATGGGGGTGCATGGAATCAGTCTGGCACCATCCTAAGTTTATGTCGTCCGCAAACGTGCAGTTCCTACTGATTGGTGGAAACTACATGACACCGGAGTAGCTTGCTACTTGAAGCAAAGCTCTTCAACGCCTCATTAGGGATAGTAAGCGCTATATTATAAATACATTCCAAAACCACATTATAGGAAGGGATAAAACCTTCAATTACCAGCAGCAAAACACTGGTGGCAATTGCGCAGGAAAAATATGCAAAACCTTGCAGTAACAAGTTTACCATATTTTATGCTCCATTTTCCACTGCAAAACTCAATAGCGGTAGGTAATGTCATGCGTCATAGCAATCACGCAGCTGGATTTAAATGTGAAATGCTTCATAGCTATGCATCCAGCCCTGTGTTTTCATTGAAGTAGTGCATTCTGTGAACTGTAGATCTAACTTCAAATTAACAAAGTTAACTAAAGATGCAGTTTACAACAAGTTGCAATAAGAAAGTTGAGGAATGCGCATTTTTGCATGGTCCAACACTAGTTGCCCTCATTCAAGAACCACTTAAACAACTTCTTCAGTACATACAGTACTAGAAATACTACAATCTGAAGTTCCGGTTAGACCACAATTTTCACCTCAGCTCAAAGAAGTGAACTAGCGCATACACTGGGTATCCCAGAATCCAATGGTGCCTCCACCAACCGCAAATACTGACTGATAAAGGTCAGCTTTATGTGAAGAATAATACCTCTGGGTCTGCTTGCCCAATTCCAGCATTCGTACGCTCCCCCTAATAATATCCAACACCAGCTGGGACAGTGACTGCTCTCCCACCTAAACAACATCCAGTGTCTCAAAACCGATCCTAATGCCCAGGGGGCCCTTTAATCAGGCATGAAAACTTTGGGTGACCACTGTCTTGGCACCCTAATCCATCCTTTTCGACTTAAGATGGATCTCTGGGTGAATTTGAGTGGTGGATTTTTGAGTGAACTGATTATTAGAACATAGTTCGGATTATCAACAACTTGGGGTCAAACCCATTGAGTTGTCGCTTCTTACACTTAGAAGCGTGTAAATAGAAGACATGTAACAGCAGACGTTATTCACTGCATCATTCTACCTGGATCCTCGGCCCCTTTGACTCAGATTATTAAAAAAATGCTTTTGTAAATTCTCGAGCTGAGGTTTTACAAGCTGAGTTGAGAATTTCAAAGTGCTGAGCCAGATCAACCTTTCAACCCTTAGTCCTCTGCTGTAAATAGCAACGAAATGGTCTAGTTTTGTGGTCACATCTCTTCCCCAGAAGGTGTTAGGACATTCTATAGTTCTGTGTTGTGCTTTATTTATAAATGGCTCCTTTCCTATGTGTAAATTAAAGACACGTAATTAGGTCTTGCCTGCCAGAGTAGCTGTCTGCAAGATATATTGTTACCAATCCAGTAAAATATACATAAAGTGGGCTTTGGTTCCACAGAGTGATGTACTACTGACTTGTGTATCATTCCACCTTCCGAGAAGTGCCTCCATTAGAGTGCATGAGGGACTATTGTACATCTGAAAAGTAACCTCAATCATCACTCTGTTTGTCACGTTCATTCTTCATATCATGTATGCCTACTATAAAAAAAACAATCATTTTGCTACTTTTTCCCTGCACTGGCAGCCAATAGGGTTGCCTTTAATTTGATAAACAGCATTAGTTCATGCAATGCATGTAAACAGCATTTGTGAATACCATTTACATACATTAAAGGCATACAGATTAACTTTGTCAATGCTAGTTTTTAAAAGCTATAGCTCTGACTGGTTACTGAGTACACAGTGTGCAATCACTTCTGTCATTCAGTATCTGGATTCTAAACCTTCTTCCAACTCTCGTAATGGATCTACTCTTTGCCCTCATTACGTTTGAAGAGTAAAGTGTATAATGAAGATATCTTGATTATCCACGAGGAATGCGAAAGGGTTCCAGACCATGCAACACCAGTGGTGAAAGAGAGTACCCACAATAGATGCTGCTGGCAGTCACTGCCTGGTCCAGGACTCAGGCCTTGCGTCTAGCACGGCGATGGGAAAATCTAGATATATGAATCTGCCAACAAAAAGTGGATGAGCTTAAACTGACAAAAGAATAACAACTAATTAACATTTCTCTATTTCTAAACTGATTTGACCCTGATAGTAGCTTTAAAGATATTTGTATCAAGTCCTTTATTCAGTAGCAAGGGAAAAAAAATAAAGATAACTTTAACAATTTTGGAAGCTAAAGTGGATCGGCACATCTGAAATGGTAATGAGATCTCTGTGACTGGTGGGGGAACATTTGTGTTGTTGGTATGCTCAAAAATACTTTAGGAATGAGAAGTGCACTAGAGCGTTTATAACCTTCTGGACAAACTAGGTCAAATTGCTTAATAAATATGAAGCAACTACTAGGGCGACCTTTACTGGGAAACAAGATGATCAAATGCATACCAGGATATGAAAATAAAGAAATAAGATCCTCTGGATAACCCCATTTGGTGGAAGATTGAAACTGAGGCGGGTAGCTAGTACATCTAATACTGGATAAACAAGCAAGTAGTGTTGAACGGCTTATACTTTCTCAGTAAAACTGTGGATTTGTTGGACAACATGGACATCAAAACTGTGCAAGACTGATTCTACGCTCACCATCAGGATATGTTGGCCTTAGTCCTGCTAGCTTACAGTGCACCATCTGCACCACTAACCTTGCAAGGCGACAGGTGGAATGTGCAACCTCAGAACATGACAACACTGACTCCCCAAGGAAAGCACAGTAACAGATCTAGAACCCTTTTGTTTGGTAACTCATGCATGCACAAAGAAATATACAAGAAATACACAACACTGCGTTTCAATATTTATTGAAGCATTATGATTCTTGTGTAAAATACGTGCACTGCAATAATCAATAGAAGGATACAGAATAGTGTGATCAGCATTACGAGAATGGTGAAGAAGATAAATAATTCAACCATTGTGCTGTTCCAGAGAATATATGCTCTTATAAACGTACTGTTATATTTTGTACTCCTACCTAGTGCTATTTATCCTAGTGTGCCAAGGGTGGGTGAATCTACCAGTATCCCAGAAGGGTGCTATAACTTCCGCGTTACCTGTGGGTAAGTGTGAATAGGGAGCCCGTCTTGGTGGGCAGCTGGGCTTCATCCCTCACAGGAGGAAAACAGGAATCAGCTGGGCTGGAATTCCGGCATGGGGTGACCTCACAGTGCCAGCGAAATGCTCCTTTAACTAAACAAAGGAGTGATGTTGTTTATATACTAAACATTACCCATGTTGCCATGCCGAAGTCCCAGTCAGGCAGCCATTATTGATTCTGCCCTGACAAAGCTGTCGCCGAGCGAACAACAATAAACAACATCATTTTGTGCAGTGAACTTTAGCTTTCGTACACAATGTTCAAGGCTCTGATAATATGCCTATGAAGATGTGTAATTGTAAGCGAAGCTATTTCATGGAACATTAGCCATACGAGCACACAAGCAAAAAGTGTGTCAAGTTTCAACGTTCAAGAAAAGATATCAAGTTTAAACGGGAGCATGTAAAATGGTGGGGTTCATGCCTGGGCCTTAATGTGACCACAAGACACAGACTTCTTGGACGCAAGGTGACTAAAAATCTTCTTAAATGTATGCTAAAAATATAGTTTCAATATAAAACTTAAAACCGTAAAGCATTGTGCTTCTTTAATAATAAAAGCATATAGAAAGACAAATTGCATGTTAAAAAAGGAAATCGAAAAAGTACTAATTAAAAACACTTCATTTCTAAAAGCAATTTTGCAAATTAAAACATAGCTGAATTTAAAAAACAAACTCTACTGCTCAAAACTGCCAGATTGTTTAAATGTTCTGAGGAGTAGACAAAAGATTGCTGTTCCTAGCATCCATTGATGACTGCTCCGTTGGCACCCCTCTCGCTAGTTCCATGGAACAAACATGTTCAAATCCAACCCCTCAGCAGCCGCTGAAGGAGTGATGGCCAGTAGTGTATCCGCAGAGGATGAGCCAGGATCCATGTCACCAGGAGCTGAAGCATCCCAGGAAGACTCATAATATGCATTCTGAAGTGAAGACAATCACACAGGGCCTCTGTACAGGTGAGCCTTTAGGGGACTCAACAGTAGCGTAATGTCCGTAGATTGGACCGGTTTCATCCCCCAAGCATATATCCAGTAAACTGAAGGAAATCGAGCAGGGCATCTGTACAGGTGCATCTTTAGGGGACCCACCAGTAGCATAATGTCCATAGATTGGACTGGTTGCACCCCCAAGCATATATCCAGGACACACTTGAAAGTGCACAGCTGAAAACGGAATACGGGCTGTACGCAGTGTGGCCAGACAGGCCGAAAGGACAAGAACCTGGTGTCATTAAGTTCTTGAAGCAAGGGTACTCCAAAGGACTGTATCATTCTCTCACGACACAGTAGCATATGTGGTAGTGCCATCCCCATTTGGCCGCATGGCGGAACAACCATTGCGGAGCAAATAGAATAAAATCGGTGTCCCAACAATTAAAAACAGGACAAGCGGTAAGCCTCTAAAAATGCTTCCCAGCACGGAGTGTATGAAGGATTTACTAACTCCGAAGACTGTCTGGAAGGTACTAACCAACCCGGAGCCAATTGACTTAAAAAAAGGGTGCAGTCCCCGCAGGATTGGAAATGTTAAAAATGCGGTGCACTAACTCCCCAAAATGGTATGGGAGATTGGTGCAATGTAGCAACTGTATCTCAGAGGAAGACCTTTTAACTTGAAGGCCAAACATCTCCTGTGAAGATGTCAAGGCCACCTCCTTCTGAAACGATAAGGCTTTCCATCTGCTTAAAGAATTAAACTTCACATTCGAAATCTGTATCGAAAGCCAAATTGTCACCTGCCTCGATTTTAAATGTATTTGAAAAGCATCCAGTTCCGGTACATCGGTGCTTATTTACACAAGGAAAAATTCAATATGCTCCCATTGAAAGCTGCTGAATGCAAAGCATTGACCTGTAATTGCGGCCTGAACCAAACAGGTGATTTATTGCACCACGCATGCCTGAGACAAATGTGTAATGGAAAAGGAGAAAAACCTTATGCACAAGTGGTTTAAAAATTTAACAAAGAGGTGTGAAAAGGCATGTGGCTATTTGTGAAAGAAAAAAAAAGAAGCATCCAGTAGATATATGCTGTTGACAAGTCACAGAGGGGGAAATGTTTTCGGAAAATATACTGTATGCATAAAATAAGGATTTCAGAATAAAACACTACATGTCGACTTGGGTTGTTATAAGCAAAATCTAACTAGGATGAACTGTGAAAATACAAATTTGGGGGAAATATCTAGGTAAAGGCACTAGGTGATATGCCTAAAAATAGTATTTGGTTGTAACAGGTGAACTGAGGCAATATTATAACTGTGATGTCGAATGCTGTGCCCATCTTCAGGTTTGCTACAACCTCAAAAGCATCACGGTATTGGCAGATGCAGAATCAATCAACGGATGCCAAAGGTAGAGCTCCACGCTGTAAAAGGAGAAGTATGGAAGTACCTAAAGCGTTTGGAAGAGTGTGAGAAGCCATGCTAAGTCAACCAATTTGCCTGGGTTGATAGAACTCGAGTCACAAGGAGCAGTCAGGCTTGTTGGTGGACCGGACATGAGTAAGGAAGGGGTTTATGCGTGTATAGGTTCTAACTTCAAGGCAGAGCCAATGGTACACCATCATCAGTATTTGTATGTATGAAGAGGAAAGGCAGGCCAGGGTACCTTCAACATAAGAAGTAGACAGAAACAGATAATGTCCTTACACTAGAAAAGGCTGACACCCATTCGTGAGGATTGGATGACATTTTGAGGTTCAAACTTAGCAAAAAGTTTAGGAAATTATGTGCAGCCATCATTACGTAATGCTAAACTACTGTTTATCGGGGACACTTTAGAACGCTTTAAATTGATTTATTGTAGATCTGAAGAATTAATTAAATGTTTCAGAATGTGACAAAATGGGATTATTAAGTTGAGGAAACTCGGATATATTGTAAGGTGTAAATGAGGAAACATATTTCAAAAAGGCCAATTATGAGCCTACTTTTAGATCCAGAAGCCGAGGCCAGGGATATCTCTCAACGGCCCCAATAGTGAAGAAAGTATTCAACATCTGTCTTAAAAAAAAAATCTATTATTCACAATGAATTTCAGGGGTGAAATGGAGACCTTTCCTTGGTCTCTTTTACAACTTTTCTCCTTTCAACTTTAAAATATAGGGAGCTGTAACCAACAGTCAAATTGAATGGCATGAAAACCGAGGATCTATTGCTAAATCCTCACCAGCAGCTACACTTGAGCGTATAAATCCCTATCAATGTTTCAGATGTATCACCTTCAACAAGTCCAACATGCAGCAAGGTACATCATTCTAAAGGTAAAAAAAGACAAAATGTTTCACATGGCATGTTTGCTCTTTGGAATGGTCACGGCTTCCAAATTACTAAGTGCATGACTTTAAACTGTTGTGTTCAGAGTCCAAGTGTGTCTGACCCCTCACTTGTCACACAGGGAATGATTTATGCTATACTCCAATATGCTTAGAGATCTAGAAATGTGTCCCTCGGCCACGTCAGAAGGCCAGCTTTCACCAACCAGAGAGGGGCTCAGAGGTTTTCGTTTCTTGGACCTAGACTTTGGGACTCCTTTCCTGTTGATATCAGCTCAAAGTCTTATTTTCTTTCCTTGTATCGTCAATGAAGGCCTTCCGCTTCAGTGATCGATGTCTGCCTGGTTGATGGGCGGCCATAACTCTTCAATGCAGCAGATCTTGCTCTTTTCATTTTTTGTGTTACTATATATCACGCCTAGAAGTAGTTAGGTTTATGGTCTTTGGCTTATAATTGTAAAACAAACAACCCTGACTCATTAGGGCTTGATTAGCTTCCCAACCTAGAAATAGCTTCAGCCAAGCAGGTTGGAGGGAAGAACATATGAGTTTTACTCCATTTGATCACTACTTCCTTCCCAAGGCAATGTGATCACAAGGATCATTGTCTTACAACCCTCCTTACTCTGTAGAATCCACCTGCTCGTCCAAACTGATGTTCGAGAGCCCCGGTGATAGCAAGCTTTCACTACTGGAAAATCATTTATACAGGCTCCAGAAGTAATCGGCTGGTAGGATTAGGCTACTATGGCTCCACAATCAGGCCTACACTGTTGAGTGTTACCACATAAAACCAGCTCTGAAAGCACTCTGTTGCCCATCCCAGGAGAATTAAATTCAAAGTTCTCTGCACTACATATAAGGACTACTGTGGCAAACGAGCAGACTACATGCAGAGACCAACTTCAGAGTTCCCATTCTGACTGTCTTGACTAAGAAAGCAAAAACAGAAAGATAGGTTCATTTTTTTTAATCGTACACATTTGCAGTCTGATATAGTGACGGAGAGCCATTGATTTATTTCCTCCAATATTTCCTCATGTGTGTATTCCAGGCAGCCAGGTCAGACATCCAATTCAGTCAGTGGCAATTCCCAAAGAAATTTCCTCTGACTTGCCCTGTTTCTCAATGAGTTGCATGCTCATCATTTAATTTCTATGGGGTCTGAAGGCTGCAAGTCTGAATAATCTCCTTCACCATTCCTCTCTGCAGTTTACAAATACAGTACTTCAGGGACTGCCTCAGCTGCATCACAGAAGAAACTGCGCATTACTGTAATTCAATTATTGTTATATCTAACCGAGCCCCAAGGCAAAGCAAACACTGAAAGCAATAAAGCTCTCCTTCACAGAGACAGATTGCAAGATTTCATGCAACAGAAAATCTGTCCCAAAAAAGATGGCTGACAAAATCCTACAGGACGCAGGACAGCCTTATAACAGGGCTGCTTCAGAGTGACAGCACTTACAATGAACTCTCTTGCCTAGAGTCACAGTCAGATCGCAGCAGGAACCAGGGATAGGTGGCTCAGTGTGAGAGAGCCAAGCAAATCTTTGGGTGTAAAACACTTAACAATGGCCTAAACTAATTTGAATACGAAGATAAATATTATATTGTTCTTCGGCCTATTGACTGGCGTCACTTTCCCTTTCTCAAGCACTGGGGAAAAATTTTAGGGTGCTGCGAGCAGGGCGGGAGGAAAGAGACCAGTGATCACCAATCAATCAATCAGGGTTTGTAGAGCGCACTACTCACCCGTTAGGGTCTCAAGGCACTGGGGGGGGGGGGGTGTATGCAGCTCTGTTGGCGTAATTCGAAGAGCCAGGTCTTGAGGTCTTTCCTGAATTGGTGCAGTGTCGGGCTTCGCCGAAAGTGAAGGTGGAGGCCATTCCAGGTCTTGGCTGCTAGGTAGGAGAAGGACCTTACACCCGCTCTGTTCCTTTAGAAGCGTGGAACGGTGGCTAGGGCGAGGTCGGCTGAGCAGAGGTTTCTCTTGGGGGTATGGAAGGAGAGACGGTTGTTGAGGTACTGTGGTCCGATGTTGTGGAGGGCCTTAAAGGCGTGTGTGAGCAGCTTGAAAGGTATTCTTCTTTCGACGGGGAGCCAGTGAAGGTCGCGGAGGTGTTGGGTGATGTGGTTGTGCCGTGGGATATCGAGGATTAGTCTGGCCGCGGCGTTCTGGACGGCCTGGCGTTTGCGGAGACATTTTTTGTTGATTCCGGCATAGAGGGCGTTGCCGTAGTCGAGTCTGCTGATGATGAGGGCATGAGTGACCGTTTGCCTGGAGTCGGGGGTTATCCATTTGAATGTTTTGCGTAGTCTGCGAAGGGTATTGAAGCATGCAGAGGAGACGGCATTGATCTGGCGATTCATAGTGAGCGATGAGTCAAGTATGATACAGACGTTACGTGCATGGTCTGTCGGGGTGGGTGGGTTTCCGAGAGTGGGGGGCCACCAGGTGTCATCCCATGCGGAGGGGGTTGAGACGAGGATGAGGACCTCTGTTTTCTCTGAGTTGAGTTTCAGGCAGCTGTTCTTCATCCAGGTTGCGACGGCTGTCATCCCTTCTTGGAAGTTGTTCCTGGTGACGTCGGGTTACTTGGTGAGGGAGAGGATGAGTTGGGTGTCATCTGCGTAGGAGACTATGTTGAGCCCGTGGTTTCTAACGATGGTTGTGAGGGGGGGCTTGTAGACGTTAAAGAGGGTGGGGCTGAGGGAGGATCCAACATTTTCAATAAAGTCTTTTGTCTATGTTGATGGGAGGTTTGAGGGACAGTTGGGTGGAAACACAAAGACTATGCACTACATGTCAAATAATAAAAACAATTACAATTCCACATGGTCTGCATGCTATCTTCTGCCTTGTTTCAACCTATGCACTGCAGCTTCCTCTTTTAGGATTCTACAAGATGTGATGGCAGAGGAAGGTTACAATAGAATTTTTTTTCTACTTAACAAACTGATTTATATAGCACAGGCCTAGTCATAGTGGAAATGATGTAGTGCACAATTGCAAAAAAAGAGACATTATTAACAGTTGGACCAGCGATCAATCCGGTAATGAGAGAAGAACCAGTTCAAAGAAAAATGTTTGACTTTTGACCGATACCAAGGAGAAGCCAATTTTGACCACGTATTCTCAGATTCTCTAGCTCCAAGCCAAACAAGCCCTCACTTTGTGCTATCCTATCTCTAGCTGAACTTGCATCCTGTGTGTGCCAGGGTGACACTAGAATCAGCAATGCCGTGGTCCTCTGTCTGCATCCCTCTGCAAACCCTTCCATACTCCACCCATAAAGCAGTTCAAGTTTTCTGCTGCACTGCGCTCTCTACTTTAAATAACTAGGCTTCCAGCCTTAATCTAGCACACCCTGTCCTCCAAAAGAACCTTAGACAGAACCCCAAAAGTGTATCCCATACAACATATATACACCATATTGCTGACAATCACCAAAAACTCACCGCCAACTAAATACCACACATACATACATGTCTGTTTTTCGGGTAGTAGTCATTTTTACTGACCTACAAGCTTTATAAGCAAGTGGTAAAGTCCTCCACATTACACCAAAAACATGCACCCACACCTAAATGAATAAGACACATCCACCTAAATCAATACAGCCCAGAAGACAATTTCTGAAACATACAATCACGAGCTGAAACAGACTCCTATCTGCAAAGGAACTCAGAACTATTTGGAAAGTCAGTGGACATCTATGAGGTCATGCCAAGTGGACTTTGTGAGCCAATCAAATGGCACTTACATAACTATTGGTTTTCTCTCTTGGGGACCAATGTGGCCTGCGGCTGCTACTGAGTTGTAGGGGAGGCATAAGAAAAGTCATTATCAATTGGTGTGAGGTCGCAACATGGAGTGAAAATCAGTGCATAATACCTTTGTGTAAGTGTATCACATAGCGTCATGTCGTGAACGATATCTTGAGCCATTCCTGGATTTTAAGTAAAAAGAACTTTGTATTCCAGAATTAGTCACTTCATAATTCCGATTAAATGTATGGTGTTTGATAAATTGAGAAAAAGAAGGGGTACCCTGCAAAAAGATGGCTTGCCCAAGGCATGGATAATATCGATAAATTTCAAAAGGAGATCTCAGGCAAGTGGGTGTAAAATCTGGAAGAGAGGGCACAAAAAAAAGACACAGCAAGACTGTCTTATTGATGCAAAAATGAGAAAATCTATTTAATCTGTGAAGCATAGTATCATTATGTCTTTAGGCGCAATATTTGACAATGAAAATATATATTATATACATAACATACTTTACAATCATCAGACTTACTACTACTCATACATACATACATTCCTTATCCCGTTCATTTACACTGTGTTGTGGAGGTAAATTGTTTCTTCATTCATTGTTTTAATAACAAAAAGTTGAACAGGATATTTCAATGTACTGATACAACCAAAATCTATACATATTAGTGGCCAGAAAACAGAATTCTGAAGAGCTATAATTTTCGATGTTCCATTCCCAGCATGCAAAGTCCTGGTAGCGGAATCAATCAATCAGGGGTTTGTTAAAGCGCGACTACTCACCTGTAAGGGTCTCAAGGCGCTAGGGGTGGGGGGGTGCAGGTTCCATTCCATCAAGGAGGGGGTCTGTCGAAGAGCCAGGTTTTGAGGTTTCTTGCGAAGATGGGGAGCGATGTTGTCTGTCAAAGGTGGAGCGGAAGGGCGTTCCATGCTTTGGCCGCGAGGAAGGAGAAGGAGCGGCCTCCCGATCTGGTCTTTCTGGTGCGGGGGACCACGGCGTAGGAGAGCTGGGCTGATCGTAGGGTCCTTTGGGGTGCGTGGAATTTGAGTCGGCTGTTCAGGGATGCTGGTCCGGTGCCGTGGAGGGCCTTGTGTGCGTGGGTGAGCATCTTGAAGGTGATTCTCGCCTCGACGGGGAGCCAGTGGAGTGTGCGCAGGTGCTGGGAGATGTGGCAGTGTTTTGGCAGGTTGAGGACCAGTCTTGCGGCGGCGTTCTGGATGTTCTGTAGCTTGCGGGTGAGGTTTTTGTTTATTGCTGCCATAGTCGAGTCTGCTGGTGACCAGGGCGTGAGTGACGGTCTTTCAGTGTTCGAGGGGGATCCATTTGAAGGTCTTACGAAGGAGGCGGAGGGTGTGGAAGCAGGAAGACGAGACAGAGTTGATCTGGTGGTCCATTTTGAGCTCGGAGTCCAGGATGATTCCCAGGTTGCGTGTGTGGTCCGTGGGGGTTGGCGGGTTTCCAAAGGCGGGGAGCCACCAGGTGTCGCTCCAGGCGTCGGGCCCATGATGAGTACTTCTGTTTTGTTGGTGTTTAGTTGTAGGCAGCTGTTTTTCATCCATTTGGCGACGGCTTCCATGCCTTCTCGAAAGTTGCGTCTGGCGGTGTTGGGCTCGTTGGATAGGGAGAGGATGAGCTGGGTGTCGTCTGCGTATGACACGATGTTGAGTCCGTAGGTTCTGACGATGGGGGCAACTGGAGCCGTGTAGACATTGAAGAGCGTCGGGCTGAGGGAGGAGCCCTGGGTGACTCCGCAGGTGGTAGGTGTGGGGTCCGAGAGGAAAGGGGGGAGTCTGACCCGCTGCGTCCTGCCGGAGAGGAAGGAGCGGATCCTGTCGAGGGCCTTGTCCTGGATTCCTGCGTCGTAGAGTCTGCGTATTAGGGTGCGGTGGGAGACTGTGTCGAACGCCGCTGATAGGTCGAGGAGGATGAGGGCTACTGTTTCTCCTTTGTCCAGTAGGGTGCGGATGTCGTCTGTTGCGGCGAGGAGGGCGGTTTCCGTACTGTGGTTTTTTCTGAAGCCGGATTGGGAGGAGTCGAGGATGTTGTGTTCTTCAATGAATGTGGCGAGTTGGCTGTTGATGGCTTTCTCGATGACTTTCACTGGGAACGGGAGCAGGGAGATGGGTCTGTAGTTTTTGAGGTCGGTGGGGTCCGCTGAGGGTTTCTTTAGGAGGGGTTTGACCTCGGCGTGTTTCCAGTCGTCGGGGAACGCAGGCGGTCGCCAGGGAGCGGTTGATGGTGTGGCGGAGCATGGGTGCGATGGTGTCGGCGGCTCTGTTGAAGATGTGGTGGGGGCAGGGGTCCGTGGGGGCCCCTGAGTGGATTGACTTCATTGTCTTAAGTGTGTCTTCGGTGGTGAGGGCTGTCCAGTCATCAATCGCTGGTTTCCGGGTGTCGGGGGTGGTTGGTGAGGGTTCAGTGTGTTGGTTGTCTTCGTCGAAGTTGTCGTAGATGCTCTTGATTTTGTGGTGGAGAAAGGTGCTGAGTTTGTCGCAGAGGTCTTGTGAGGGAGGGATGTCGGTAGACTCGCTGGTGGGTTGGGCGAACTCCTTGATGATGCTGAATAGTTCCTTGCTGTTGTACGCTTGGGTGGAGATTCTGTCTTCAATCGCTTGTTTCCTCGTTTCTCTGATGAGTTGATGGTGGGCGTTGGTGGCGGCTCTGAAGTTGTTGTGGGCTTCTGTGGATTTGGTGTTCCTCCAGGCCTTTTCGAGGCGGCGGCATGTGCGTCTGGACTCTCGAAGTTCGGTGGTAAACCATCTGGCTTTCTTGGCGCGGGTATTGTTGTTTTTCTTGAGGGGGGCTATGGTGTTGGTGCTGTCCAAGATCCATCTATGCAGGGTTCGGGCTGCGGTGTTGGGGTCGTCGTTTTCCGGGATGGTTGGGGTGGAGTCGTTGAGTGAGGAGGTGAGCTGGTCGTCAGTGATTTTGGTCCAGTTTGTTCGTGGAAGCAGGTGCTGGTGTCTGTGGATGGTGGGTGTTCTGAAGGTGAAGTGGACGCAACGATGATCGGTCCATGGGAGTTCGGTGGTGTGGCTGAAGGTGATGGAGTTTCCTGTAGTGAAGAGGGGGTCGAGGGTGTGTCCTGCTGAGTGCGTGGGCTCGGTCACGATCTGGCGGAGTCCAATGTTGTGGAGGTTGTCCAGGAGGGATGTGGTGTTGGGGTCCAGTTGGTTGTCGAGGTGGAAGTTGAGGTCTCCCAGCAGGGTGTAGCTGGTGGATGCGATGGCCTGTGGGGAGATAATGTCCGTGATGGAGTTGGCAAAGGGTCCGCGGGGTCCAGGGGGTCGGTAGATGAGGGTTCCTCGGAGGGTGGCGGTGGGGCTGGCCAGTATCTTGAAGTGAAGGTGTTCCATCAGTTCTGTGGGCTCGTCGGGGAGTGTACTCAGGCGGAGGCTGGATTTGTGGACGATGGCGATTCCTCCTCCTGGGCGGGTGGGGCAGTCCTTCCTGGAGATCTTGTATCCTTGGGGGATGGCGATGTCCGGTCCCGAGGTGGTGTTGGTCCAGGTTTCGGTGAAGAACGCTACGTCCGGGGTGGTGCTGTTGAGGAGGTCCCAGATTTCTGTGGCGTGTTTGTGGAGGGATCGGACGTTGAGGAGGATGCATTGCAGGGTCTTCGGTTCGGTTGTGTTCTTGTGGGCGGGTTGTGCTGGATCCGTGTTCTTGGCGGTGCTGCAGGTGTGCTGGCAGCAGTGACAGCTGAAGGGTCCGTGGGTGTCGGCTGGTGATGCTAGCTTGCAGTTGTTGTTGCGGCCTGGGTTGAGTGCGTGGAGTGCTGCTGGGTCGTATCGTTGGCGGGGCGGAGGTCCAGGGTTCCTGGCGCTGGTCGCGGACGGGCGCAGACGGGCTTGCCTTTGACACGCCTTCGGTGCACCAGCGGCGCGGCCGCGCAGTGGCCGCCATTAAGTAGGGGTCGGGGAGGGCTGGACAGCTGGGAGGCGGGAGCGGGGAGCTGGATTGGGCCGGTCGCGCTGGGGGAGAGGGGCCGCGGGGGCAGCAGCGGCGGGGAAAGGTAAAGGGAGGAAATAAGGGATAAAGAAAAAAGGGAAAATAAGCAGAAATAAGGCACAAAAGAGCAGAGATGCAGAAAAGTGCAGAAAGGTGAAAGATAAAAGAGGGTAGAAAAACGAGTGGAAACGAGTGAAAGAGCAGAGCGAGAGGAAGGGAAAATTAGCAGAAATAAGGCACAAAAGAGCAGAGATGCAGAAAAGTGCAGAAAGGTGAAAGATAAAAAAGGGTAGAAAAACGAGTGAAAACGAGTGAAAGAGCAGAGTGAGAGGAAGGAGACAGAGGTCCACTGGACCACCAGGGATGAGGCGCAGGGAAACCTGCGGGTGGAGGAGGGCCTCAATCACCAACACTCGAGAGGGCAGGGGCAGGCCTCACTTAAAGGTGGAGCTGCGAGGGTGGGAGAGCAATTTCACTGACAATGAGTCAATGAGGAAACAAGCAAGGAATAGATGAACGTGGCCTGGTGGAATAAGGCCGCGTCATAGCTATGCAATGGATAAACAGGCCCCATTCTGTACTGCAACAGCACAGCTACTGAGCATGTGGTGCAGTTGGGACGGGGTCGAGGGGTGTCAGGAGCCCATTGCATCCAAATAGATGACTTTCTTTTATTATGCAAATGAGGGAGCTGGGAGCCCAGCCTCTATGCTTGCATTACAGCCCATGGCAACCTTGATCCACCATTGTTGGACTGCTATGTTGTTGCTTGTTTTTTAACACAAAAACAAGTGTAATTTGCATAGCTGACACTGGTTACATCACGGTTGGGACTGGCTTGTCGAGTCATCGAATAGTCAAATCGAGGCGGGTTTTCTCAATGGCCCGCAAGGATGCAAACGATCTCCAATGAAATTCATTGGAGGGCAGTTTCCTCATACATATCTTAATTGTGGATACCCAGAAAACCTACGTGAATTTTATTCTACAGGGGGCCAAGGGCCCCGGTCATGCTTTTTCGACGTTTCAGGATGGATGCGAATAGAAGCACTTGTGTTCTATACAGGCCTGCACTCGGAGTAATATGTACTTCACGGTTCTCGTCAGATGGGGTTAAAAAGCCAGGGCTGCACCATACATGGCACGCAGCGAGCCCCTGCTCCGGTTGTTTATGAAGGGACACTGCAGGCTCACGTCCGGCTTCCGGCACTTACCGATAATGGAGTCCGGGCCACACACAGCAGCGCGCGGGCAGCCGGGGCCTTCACCTCGCTCTTTCCCGCTCGCAGGTTTTCAGAAATCAACGTTCAAAGTCTGTGCCAAACAACCACTGGCATGACAATTAGCGAGGGTCCAATCAATGCACTATTTTAGTAAAGGAAAGTAACAAAAAACACATACAGGGAAATAAGAGCAATTTAAAACTGAATGGCATACTTAGAAAGATGGATAACTGGGCCATCAAAACAATAATTCAAAGCCTAGGGAAATGAATGGCCTTCTGTTTACGTGCGCAATGTAGCCTAATGGGTTGATTCACCTGCTGTAGAGATCTGTGAGAGGCCTGCAACTCATTTATCAAGGGGGCTCGGTGTTTCATCCTTCCGAGGTCAACAAAATGAGCATTGCAGAGTACGGAATCTTTTTATGTTAAGCGGGACTGAGGAAGCGAGTGCTTTGAGAAAAAAAAATATATATTATTGTACATAAATCTGGAATCTTTGTAAAAGTACCCAGAACATGAAGTGGACACGCTGAAGCACATGGTTCTTTTAAAAATATACATTATGCAATTATTTACAAATATGTGGTGCGTCCATACGTTTTGTCACTTGCACTATTAGCAGGCTGCCAGGTTGTACCCACTGGTTCATCGTCCGTTACAAGTATACCCCTGACATCATACCCCCCGTGACTCACCTCCGGACTATTCCCAGTGCGTCATTGCCAATGACCGAAGCGGTTTGTTGGGGCCATATGATCCCTACTTAGCATTACGCAATACCAAGCAAGTAAGTGTGCCAAGCCTCATGGGCCGAAGAAAGCAGCCCGCGCCACCGCCGCTACTCCGGTTACCGGACCACAGAGACTCCCTTTTAAAAAGATAACCGTATTTGCAGCCACAGCTGTGGGGCGACAAGAGGGGCTATTATCGGGCTGATAAATTAACGGCTCGTAGTGCTGCAGCGCAGGCGCCAAGGCATGACGTAAACAAGGAACATGTGCCCCACCGAGGAGCAAACAGAACATTTATACACCACCACCTCCATGAACCATACCACTAAAGGTGTTGTGTGAAAGCACGACCCACCCTAGAAAAGTTTCTTCCATCCATCTTTCCTTCACCCTGCATGCGTCCCTTTTTCCCTTTGCCCTTCCTTCTGCCACTCTTTTCTTCCTTTTACACCCCATACTTTTCTCTTCTTTCTCAACCCTTCCTTTCATCTATCCTCGACCCTTCCTTCCACCATTCTCTCCTTTTCCCATCCATCCTTTCTTCTTTCCTTACATCCTTCCTTCATTTCACACTTTATTCCTTCCTACTCACCCCTTGCTCTCTCGCAGTCTCTTTCTCCCCTTCTCACTGCGCCCCTTCTACTTGCCCCCCTGTGCTCTTTCCACCCCGTGGCTTTGTTTCACTGTCTCTGGTACTGATTCACAGTGTCACTTACGAGTTTCTGTCTGTAAATATGCAGACAGAAGAGGCCCGTAAAGAACTAGTGATGGAGCGTAAAAGTTTAATGACGGTTGCCTCCATCAATTCTCACCATTATCTGAAATTACGACAAATAATCTTCATAAAAATTTGCAAAATGGTTGAAGATGAAAAACATGAGAATCTTTTACTGCATCCTAAAAGCATGCAGAAGTGTTCAGAAACATGATACTGGGAAAAACGTAAATAAAAAGAGAGAAAAACAGTTATTTGTTTAAGCAATGTAAACACGCGTTTAGGAAATCAAACTTGGTTAACTTAGAAAATGTGCTGCTGATTACCTAATGTGACAAATGGGAAAAATGCTTACCTAATGAAACACTTGAAAACGATTAAAATGTTTAGTTTAAAGATGCTTGATATTACAAGATTTTGAGTTTCATTTCAGTAATATGCGAAAATAAACGTGAATAACAAAATGACACATAGTAATCTGTTTGGAAAATAAAAAACGTGTGAAATGTTTTATTAGTAGTACCTGATATTGACATGTAACTTTTGGAGAAAATAATAATGAGTGAATATACTAAGAAAACGGAATTATTCATATTGATGTGTGTTTTATATTGATCATAATGTGGTAATGAGTTAACAAGTTTTCATGTAGGCCTCAAATGCTTCTTTTTCCTTGTTCGAAAAGCAGAATCTAGCTGAAGTAGTCATTTCAGACGCTATGAGAACTTTTCTGAGAGTTTCTTTTCTTGCTTATGAACAATAGGTCCTTTTCTGATTCAGTAACACTTTTGACAGAAATGTATCAATACAATTGCAAACCCAGCGAGAGCATCTGGGAACGGACAGACAGTGAACAAATGAATTTTCTTACTTCCGAGGAGAGGATGCAAATTTTAAAGTTGTTGAAATTAATAACTAGGCAAAAGGATTACTTAATGTTTCTGGATTTCTTAGTGAGGTATTGATCACAGTATGAGGAGCCCACTGTGAACAACCAATGGAAACCAAAACGTACGATGGGACTGATACATTGTGGGGGTAAACTGAGAACGTTTGGAAGTGTAATTGCCCCCATGGAGCAGGAGCCGGGGCTGGTCATCATTTTCAATTTTCCTGCCTGACATGCTGTCGGACTGAACTTTGATTTCTTACATATGCCGAACCCATTGGAACTGAACTTTCTGAACTGACCCAACCTGTACCTTACCGGCTGGTATAGTGTGCAGGTATAACTCTTCGGCTGGAGAGTTTATGGACTCATTCTTGTGACTCCTTACGCTTCAACTCTGCATATTTTGGTTTGTATAACCTAAATGCTGAATTTGACTTTCCCCTATGTTTTCTCTCTCTCTCTTTTCCCTTAGGTAATCAGCAATTGTCTATTTTATCGAATCTGTATGACATTGTGTGACTAATCGTACTAAATGATTTCTACAAACAAAACTTAAATGTGATTTGTGTTTCTTGACCATTCCAATTGAGGCTTAGATAAACGATTTACATGAGCAATTTTATCGTATTTGAGTCATGCTTGGTGTGAAACTGCTTATCGTAAGTTTTTATCATTTATTGTCTACAGAAAAGTAGTTTGTTGTCAGCATGAATTTGGCATCTTCTTATTCCAGATCCTAAGGATTTGCCGCATGTTCTCTTTATATCCGAGTCCCTGTTAGCTCACATAGAAGATCCATTGGAGGATCTAGGTTAGTCAAGTTGGTTTTTGATTTGGGCCCAGAGAGGAAATAGTAAGTATAATGAAATTAGTTTTTGCCTAGCTTCACGCTGCATCACTAGTCAACAGAAGTAGATCCCACTTTACATACCAGAGTGAGAGGTACACGACCCCCATATCCCATGGTTGGGTAGTAAATGATAGGCATAATTAGGGTTTATTGGGCACCTTGCAAACCTGGTGCCACTGCATCTGCTGCATTAATGATAGCCATACGCTTAAAATGGTCGTTTTTCATTGGCTCTGAGTTAAAGAGAGCTGGCTTTTCAGACTTTTATTGTCAGATCACACCCTTGCCAACTGCAAGCAGGCAGCCCTGCATATTCCCTCAATTTCTGACAGCGGCACCTTCACTGTACCATTCTCAGGCATCCTGAATTCATTATACGGATCTGTGACGGGAACATCATGAGCTCTGCTACTAAGCAGCAGAGAATGGTTTACAATTACAGACCGAATGGTAACAAGCCGTACACAAAAACAAGTTATTCACCTTAAATATGGTGTCTTCTTTGGGGAACTGTAATTACTGATTACACTGCGTTTTACAGATGTTGAATACCAACAGGGAATTCTTTTTACTTACAAAAATCAGCAGATTCAGCCTCTGTAGCTTTTGTTCTGTGAATTCCAAAAGATTCCAAAAATATGCACTGGATGTCATAAACTGTATGTATTATAAATCTTTTGAGAAAATACAAGATTTAGAAGCTAATTTTGCAGTTTAGCGACTAAGCTGCAGACTTCAGAACTGGATGACAGGGACTGCAATCCCTGCTTCCTAATATGGTCAAACTGTGTGATCCTGGATAAATCATTGCATGTCCTTGTGCCTCAAGTCATATTCCAGTGTGTACTATACAAGCAAATTGCTTTATTTATATTGCCACAGTTCAAAGTTCTAGGCTCGATCTGACCTGGAGTGTTGTCACGCTCAATCAGTACCCCCTCTCCTGCATAGCACCTAAAAAACAAAATAAAAATACACCAGACTATGTGAAAAAAAGTTACTTCCTGTGCTCAAGCTCTTACTGTCACATCCTCATTAAACCTGCTAACTAATTCTGGTCTTGGAATGATAAGATGGGGTTCAAGTAAGACTTAGCCCTCACCACAAAGTAAACTTTTTTTTGTTGCAGTTTTATACAGCGCAAACTTTGCCCAAGGCATCAGAGTGCTTTAATTAGTACCAGATTACATCACAAAAGATCAAAATAATTATTTTAGGCGGAGGGAGTTTAAGCAATCTGTCCAGAATCGCAGGATGTTGAGTCAACACCAAGATTTGAAACAAGGGCCAGATGTGTGAACAAATTTTCTGGTCACAAACCCTGCGATTCAGTAAATCACAGGTTTTTCAACAAGAAAATGTGTTTTACGAATGTGCTAAACTCATTTAGTGATTCGGTACCATGGTACCAACACGCTAAATGGGTTTAGGAAACCGTTAGGAACTGCTATTTGGAAAGGGCATGTTTAAGGCGTCTGTTCCAAACAGTGATTCCTTATGGTATGTATTAATGTTTTGCAACCGAAATCCTGTCACGAAACATTAATATTTTAGTGACACCTCAAAGGAGGTGGTAACCACTCAGTAAACTGGATGAGGTCCCCTAGGGACTGATTTACCCCTTGTGAATGGTCAAAAAATAATTTTTGGAGTAGGCAGTGGTCTGTATTTAAAAAAAAAGAATGCTTTATTTAGAAGAATGACAGACATGGTAGTCTGCTGACTCCAGTAAGCCAGCATCCCTCTGATGGCAGAAAATCCATAGTGGGTTGCAATTTGTCACCTACCTCATTAACATTCATCAGGTAGGTCGAATTGCAACCCACTGTAATTCGGTATTTTGTGAACAGACCTATTAGTATATAGGTTGGTTCGTAAAATACTATGGGATTCACAAGAAGTCAGTGCGCAAATTGCAACCACTTTTTGCGAATCCGCTTAGTACATCCCTCCCCAGGTTCTCACTTCCAAAGTCGGCAACATCTATTGTGCCTGAAAGAAAAAATATGGGAAATACAAAGAGCCTCATTTATACTTGCCCGCATTTGCGATAATTTACCGGCAATTATCCCCTCCTGTGGAGATAACGATTCCGCATGAATGGACAATTGATTTATGCTGTATTTAAAGAAAACTGCATATTCAAAAACAGGTGGTTTTAGGAAATGTGCAGTTTTTGCGGATAGTTTCCATATCCAGCACTGAATAGAGCACGTGCAAGTATGCCTGCATTAATTTATGTATTTTTCGTTTTTTTAAATGCTTTTTAGCACGAAGGAAGACACTTCCCTTTTGTGCCAGTATATTTTGAGGCTGTGTCTGGAGTTTTTTCTTTGCCATCAGAGCTGGGTGTTTAGTGCTTCCACTTCGGGAAGCTTTTTTATTTTTTCGGCATAGGGTTCTGTCTATTCTATAAACTCTCCCATTCTCATTGGAGACATTGCAATTACCGACATGGGTTGCTTCACGCCATGCCAGTCTAGCACGCATAAGTGCTTCCTTGGAGGGATGATTGGGCCTCAGCTGTTTGGTCGACCGGTCCATCATTTTGCAGTGGTTTACTACTTGAAGTTTAATTAAAAAAAAAAAAAACTCTTCTTTACATATTAAAACAATATTTTTGATCCAAAACTGTCAAGTCAATCCTGGCGGTCTTTTAGTTGCTCCCCCCACTTTCCTGGCACAAAAGGGGAAATCTATAAATTATGTTTAGAAGGAAAAAGTGCGATAAGAAAGCGGGATAATAAACCACGCTTTTATCGCATTTTTACCCCAACCTCTACGCTAGTCCGGCGCATTTTAAGCGCAGTTTTAACACCGTTTCGCCACTGGTTTGAAAATGGTTTACATGTGAGGAAAAAGTGCGATGCCTGAATGCACTTTTTCCTCATGCTTTCCCCCTTTTTACCGCACTACAGCCAAGTATAATGAATTGGAATTTTACTCTGAAATTATGTTGTTTTATTGTGTTTTATTGTACTTTTATGGCATTTTATTTGCTGAATAAAGATAATAAATGAGGCTGATAGTGTCATACGACATTCAACAACAGTTCTCAGTGGAGGGTGTCACATCTCACTTGGTCCTCGTTTCTCGCTGACTTGTAAGCAATGGCTTGATATTACACTGCCCATTGGTGCAAGCATTCCTGATGGATGTGAAAATTGCCCCAGAGTGAAAAGAGCTTCTATAAAAGCAATAAATGAAAGACTTTGTAGTATCTCATGATGGCAATTGGCTGAAGTGGTATGATTTTTTATTTAGGTGTCTGTATGCAGTCTAGAGTACACATCACAATGTGGTTTTATGCCTGGGACGTTTTTTTTTCTTTTAAAGTAAATATATCTGTTTTTTTAAGCACTGGAAACGCCCAAACGCTCTAATATGCAAATATTGTCATGTGCCTCCAAAAAAGTATCTGGCAACCCTTAGTCACCTTGAAAAACTGAGTAAATAAGCAAACGGGAGGGTGAGTTCCCACAGTTTCATTACTCTCATGAGGAACAAGATAATAATTTTCTGTAATGCTCTTTCTGGTGGATACTCTAGGGAACCGCAAATTCCTTACCTTATGATTATTCCCCATGCGTCACTCTGGATCTAGAAGTCTTTTTAGCAGTGCTCCCATGTGCCGCTAGGTGGCACCGTGCAGCTCTGCACGGATGTTGGAGCGCTCCGGAAGTGGCGGCGAGAAGCCTCATTTGTGCCACCCCTGCGCACTGACCTCAGTTTCTTGTTTGAGGAATTCCACACTTGGACGCGGACAACAAACCAGTTATTGGTACCAGTGCGCGGATTTCTAATTTGGGCCTTTTTGAGATGGTAGAGACCACTCCATACACTGGGGAGGTGAGAGGGCAGGCAGTGAGGAATCTGTGGTTAAATAGAGTATCCACCAGAAAAAGCATTGCCAAATGTAAATATCTTGCTCTTCTGAAGGATATGTCAAACAGCAGATTCCTCACATTAAGAACAGCTTCTAAAGCAGTACCTCCCAGATGAAGAGTCTGTGGAGTGGGCTCAGCCCAAAAAGTCCTGCAGAACCAAACGGACAAAATGCCATTCCCGTCTGACTTGACTGTCAAGGCACCAACGCCCCACATCGTGGCCTGCTTGATGTCAAGGACAAGCATGCAGTGTACTGGTGGCACTCTTAGCCCTGGTGGAATGGGCCCTCAGGCCTTCTGGAGGTTGCTTTTGGGCCAGTGTCCTAACAGATCTTTATGCAGAGGACTATCCACCTCGACAGAGTCCTTTTCTGCACAACCTGTCCTTTCTTCGCCCCAGAGAACCCCACAAAAAGCAGATTGTCCACCCGATTGTTCTTGGTATGATCAAGGTAAAATCTTAAGGCTCTTTTGGGGTCTAGCTGATGGAGTCTCTTTTCCTATTTGGAAGAGTGAGGTGGATTAAAGAAAGTAGGGAGGGTTATGGATTGCCAAATATGAAAAGGAGTCACGACTTTGGCAAAAAGCAGCCCTGGTCCTTAACACTAGTTTTTCCAGAAAAAAGATGGTGAAGGGCAGGTGCACTGAGAGAACCTGGAGCTCACTCACTCAATGAGCTGAGGTGATCGCAGTGAAGAAGATGGTTTAGAGAGTGAGAAGAAGCAGTGATCAGCTATGCACCGGTTCGAAGGGGGTGCACACAGAGAACGTTAGGACCAAATTGAGATCCCACTGTGGCAGTACAAATGGTATGGGAGTGAACATGTGTGTCAAACCTTTAACAAACCTCAACACAATAGGTGGCTTAAAATAGGACAGTTGGATCGGTAAATGCAAAAAGGCTAAACGGGTAGGCAAATATCCTTTAATAGTGCCCACTGAAAGACTTTTTTCGTTTACCCACGCAAACCAGAACTCATACAAATTCTACCAATAAATTTGGACTTAACACAAGATCATTAAACAACAAGACACATCCAAACTAAGGAAATAATGTCGCAAGTGATATCATCAATGTCATTTGTGAGGTCATCTGTCACATCATGGGTGAGGTCATGATCACTGCATTTGGGGTGTGAGTTATGGTTTCCATTGTGGGGGCATGAAATGTGGTTTATTTGGATAAACATAACTAGCTGCGGGGGGCAGTTTCATTTCATAACCATATTTTCATTTTTACTGTCATTTTAATGGCATTTCTGAGACTTTTTAAAATATGTTAAAAGTTTTCTATGCATAAGAAACAAACTATAACTCATCTCCAACAAAGGTTTTTCAATCAATGAATATACGCGCATGCACACACAGAGTGACATGTATACGAAAAGTTAACAAAGGAATAAAGGAAACGGATAAGGTGGCACCTGTCGGAGGCTCCTGGACTGCAACTGCCCCTTCATAATTTTGGTTACTTTTTTCTAGTTGCCATCTTTCTGGAGAGGCCGTCTCCAAATCTTGTCAGTGAGATCAGCTCATTGTGTGATACCATTCCAAATCAGTTGCAGAAACATTTCCTTGTACCAGAACAAGCAGATAATATGTTCCCCAAAAAGCAGAAAATGATGGCAGGTCAGTGGAATTCTTACCTGTAATTGATGTATTTTGGATTCATTGTTCCGCAGCATTTCTTTGTGCCTTTCTATTTCTACTTCAAAGCCACACATTTGGTTGTGCAAAATCTGGATGCTTTTGTTCTTTTCCACACTTTCATTCTGCAGCATCGCCACCTGTGAGGAAACATAACCTGAAATTAGTATGCAGGTCTACAGCACCTGTGTGTTCAGGCCAGCGATAGGATTAATATGCACACTGAGAGCCAAGTGCCCTAGCCTGGACCACCTGCAGCACAGCGGTGCCCTGCGCTATTATGACCAATGTGCTGCTCCCTGCCTTACTTCCTCTCCTCACATCCAATTAGGGCTCATATGCCAATTAATGAATATTCATGAGCTGGCAAAGTTGCACCATGGATACCCTTAAGACACATCCAATGCGGAGAAAGAGCATCTATAAGAAGACAAAAAGGCACAGGAAGTCAAGAATATCCATGCAAAAGGAGCCAAAGGTCAAGTAGACTGCGCCTAAAAATCGCAGATATCAGTCTTAAAGGGTGAACACCAGCCAATGGCAATATGGTTGAGGCTATTTTCCACCGCTCACATATCATTTTAAAACGACAAAAAGGGGAGGCGCGCGGCGACGTAAGATGGCCGCCCCTTGAGACGCTCCGCGGCATCGAGCTCCGGTCGGCAATAAAGGGCTCCTTTCCCGCTTGCGGTGCTGCACCAAAAGCATGATTTCTTTTATCGGAAGTTGCGAGGCATATTGAGGCAAGTTTTTGGACCTGGAAACGGTCTATTTCATCACTTTTTCTTTCATGCTTGCTTCGCCTCAGTAACCCTGCATATTGCGGCCGCCATTTTGTGCGCTGGTTGTCGGCATATTTTCCTCACAGCACTGCCTAAATGCACATATTTTTGGGATTGCAGAACACAGCTCACTAATAAACTGTTTTCTTTTACGATCAGCCCTCCTCTGCATAATGGACTGTTATGTCACGCTGCATATTGCATGAGGGCAGGCATGTCATGATGGCGGAAACATCCCTATAACATATATTTCCGGCCCAGCTGAATTCTTCTCCTCCTTGCTTGCCTTACGCTCTTTTACTTACTTCTGTTGCTAATTTCGACCAGGCCCTCATTTGACTATTCAGCGCAGTTTTGGTCATTGTGTATTGACGCTACGGACTTTAGTACTTTGAGAGAATTGTCTTCTTTCTTTTTTTGGGGGGGGATCCTGTGGCCATTCACTTCTCAAACATGGATTCCTCTCATCCTACCAAGTCCCTAGGAGCATCTGGTTCTAATATTACTGGTCGAAAGGACTCTGCTGGTAATACAAATAAACGTGCCAAGAAAGACCCGTCCTCTCCAACGAAATCACCTCTCCCGCTGACTTTGGAGGACATTATGGATGAACTTCGTAACATTCGACCTTTTCTGACAGAAACCACTGCGACACTTCAAAGAATTGAGGAGAAATGGTCTGGTTTAGACTCGAGGCTCTCGAATGTCGAGCAAAGGATTAGTGATGCACAAGATGTTGTTGCTAAAGTAGACACTCTTTCTCGTGAAGTGGAACAGCTAAAGAAAACCACTGAGGATTTAGAAAACCGAAATAGGCGCAACAACCTTCGTGTTTATGGTATTCCGGAGGGCTCCGAAGGTTCAGATATGATCTCCTTCTTGAAGATTCATATCCCTCAGATCGTCGGTCTGCCGAAATCCACGGATCTCAATATTCAAAGGGCCCACAGGATTGGCCCTCAGCATTCCGGTTCTTCTAGCAAATCACGAGGAATTATTGCCTATTTCCTCTTATATTCTGATCTTATGGCGATTCTCAACGCAGCACAACAACACAAACAGATGCTCTGGTCTGGTCACAAAATCTTTTTCAGCCAGGACGTCTCTAAACCCACCGCCAACCGTCGCAAGGAGTTTCTTGACCTTAGACCAACACTGCGCTCCATGAATGCCCGCTATGGCCTGATTCATCCATGCTTCTTTAAAGTTACTTACAAAGACAGAACTTACTCTTTTGAGGATCCAGCTGATCTTAAGAAATGTATTCATACTCACAGGGGAGATGCCATGGAATTGAGCAAAACTTGAATGTTCTCTTTTATGTTTTTTCTCTTTTATTCCACAGGCTCCCTCTTTGTGTCTTGTTGGGTGTTGCTGTTCGTATCCGCACTGTTCTTTTGTTTTGTATGCTTCATTGAATGCTCGTTATCGCCTGTTTCATTCATATTTCTTTAATGTTATTTACACAGACTGAATCTTATTCTTTTGTTGACTCAGCTGTACTTAGGAAAACTTATTCATACTCACGGGGGAAAGGCTGTGGAATTGAGTAAAACTCGAATTGTTTTCTTATATTTTCTATCTTTGTTCCACAGGCTTCCCCCCTCATGTCTTGTTGGGTGGTGCTGTTCCGTTTCCGCACTGTTCATTTATTTTGTTCTGTAGACTCCATTTGTTGTGTTATCCCCTTCATTGTTCGGTAAGTTCCCTTCTTTTATGTACGTTTTCGTTCATGTTTACAGTTTTCTGAAAATTCTGTGGTTATTATATTTACTCTTCTCGGTGTCCCTCTTGGGGCTGCTTCTGTACCCCTCACCCCCCACCTACTTCAATGTCCTTCCTTTTTGTGGTCATTGTGACTGAAGTCTTCCGGCTTCTTGTCATCTTCTCTCTGAATATCCTTCTGAGGAGATTGTGTTCTCCTTACACATTCTTTCTCTTTTCCTCTCCTCCTTCCCTTCCTCCTCTATCCTTCTTCCTATACTCTGTTGCAGCTTTATTCTGCCATTTCGTCTCTTCCATTTCTGCGGTTTTTTACTACTCCCTCTCTGATATATCTATTTGGTTCCTTCAGTCTAGCTCTTTCTCTCTCTTACCTCCCTCTCAGCTCCCATTCTCCATTCATTTTTGGTCTCCTTCTCTTCTTCTCCTTTTTACATTTGTTTCCACTCAAGGCTTGCACTTCTCACCACTATCCTGCCTTTTGCATTTCTATTCTTATCTTCCTCTTAACTTTTTTGTTCTGTTGTACTTACCTTGGAATAAGCTTTTTCAATGACTGGTTTACGTATAATCTCTTGGAATGTCAAAGGTATCCGCAATCCAATTAAAAAACAGCGTGTCTTGTCTCATCTTGCTAAATTGAAATGCCATGTAGCGTTACTGCAAGAAACGCATCTTAAAGAACAGGACTTGTCTTCTTTACGTAAACTATGGGTGGGTGAAGTCTTTTGTTCCCCAGCAGTTAATAACAAAAATGGTGTAATAATCTTGTTTCACAAATCATTAACGGTTTGCTTGCAACATGAGGTCAAAGACACTAATGGTAGATGGCTTTTCTTGAATGCTAATGTTAATAATACTCAACTTTCTTTTTGTAATGTGTATGGTCCCAATTGTATTGATTTAACTTTCTGGAATGATTTCTCCACTCTTCTTTCTTCTCATGACTCTAAGGATTTGATTTTGGGTGGTGACTGCAATCAATTGATGGATCCCTTTTCAGATCGTAAATCCCAATCCAAATTTATCCCCAATAAAATGCAAAAGTCCTTTCACAGAGCAATTACTTCTAGAGGGTTGCTGGACGCATGGAGAATTGCCCACCCTGATGTTCTGGAATTTTCTTTTTTCTCCCCTGTTCACAAATCTCACTCCCGAATCGATTATTTATTCCTCACCCAATCATCTCTTCAATGTATGACGCACATTGAGATTGGTTCTATCCTCATCTCTGATCACGCCCCTATTATAATGCACATGGATTACCCCACACACGCACCTACCTCACGCAGATGGCGTTTCAATAATGCTCTTCTGTTGGATACTCTCTTTGTTCAACAATTCACACAGTTCATGCAGGACTTTTTCGATAATAATCTATCCTCTGTGTCACACTTTCACCTTATCTGGGACGCTTTTAAAGCCACCGCTAGAGGGTTTATAATAGAGTATGTCTCCCGGAAAAAGAAGAAGGCACTTACGGCCACCACTTTACTCCTCAAACAAATTAAGACCCTAGAACATGAATATTTTACAACGAATTCTGCCACTACAGTGTCCACTCTTATTAAAACCAAAATGCAATATAACAAACAATCCTGGGATAATGCCTGTAACAATCTGCTTAAATTCAACGCAAAAATGTACGGTGGACGAAACAAAGCTGGCAAATCTCTAGCCACTTATCTTAAAATTAAAAAACTAAAATCCAAGATCGCTGCTATCACTGATAGTAAAGGAACTAGACACATTACGGACACTAAAATTCTTAAATGTTTCACTGATTACTACTCCTCTCTTTATGCCCCTGAATCAACCCCTTTGGCTGATCAAATTGACTCCTTTTTTCAATCCATTCCCAAATCCTCTGATAACCAAACGGACCTCACATCCTTGGACAGTCCCATATCAGAACTAGACATTATTAATGCCATTCTCCACCTTCCTAAAGATAAAACTCCCGGTCCGGACGGCTTCACTGTATGTTTTTTTCTTCAGTTTAAACAATTCCTGGTCCCTCAGTTGTTGTCCCTCATAAATCATTTCTTAGCTTCTGGTTCTTCTCAAGGTTCATTCACTCAAGCTATGCTGTGTTTAATCCCTAAAAAGGATAAAGACCCCTCCTTATGTAAAAATTACCGACCCATTTCTCTAATTAATACTGATTGTAAGAATTTTGCCAAGTCATTAGCCCTTCGTATCAATTCGGTCATTCCAGATTTAGTCAACATATACCAATCGGGATTTGTTAAAGGATGGTCCATTACAGATAACTCTCGAACTCTCCTTAATTTGATCCATTTAGCTTCCAAGGCGACCTTACCGATTGCTGCAATCGCGTTGGATGCTGAAAAAGCTTTTGATAGGGTCAATTGGGAATTTATTTTTGGTGCATTGAAATGGCACGGTTTTAGCCCTACCGTTCTCAGATACATCCAACTGCTTTATTCTTCACCTTCCACTTCCATCTGGGTCAACGGTTGCCAATCCAAATACTTTCCACTTCACAGAGGTACCAGACATGGCTGCCCCTTATCCCCTCTCTTATTTATTTTGGCCCTAGAACCATTTTTTGAGAAGCTGCGTCGTTCCCCACACTACACAGGTTTCCAGTTTAAACACACAGAAATTAAGTTTACTGCTTATGCGGACGACATTTTATTATAACTTTCCAACCCCACTACCTCCTTGCCAACCTTTTTCTCTCTTTTAAAAGAGTATTCTCGAGTCTCTGGTTATAAACTTAATCTTGAAAAGTCCGAGGTTATGCCACTGAACAAACACTGCTTCTCCCATTTGTTTCATGATACTGGTCTCAAATGGAGCCCCAAGAGCATTAAATGTTTAGGTGTCCTCTACATTAACAACATTAAAGAAACTATTAAAATTAACCTTGCTGATATACTTAAAAAACTCTCTGCCCTCACTGATAGCTGGTCTCCACTATTTTTGTCTTGGTGGGGCAGACTTGCTACGATTAAAATGATGTTGCTTCCGATTATTAATTTTTATCTTTCCATGCTCCCAGTCACTCTCCCACTCTCCTTTTTTAACCTCATTAACCGTTCCCTGACCAAATTCCTCTGGAATAATCGTAAACCTAGGATTTCCCTTATTCGACTTCAGCAACCTAAAGATTTAGGAGGGGTTAACTTTCCTAATATTAGACGTTATCATTCTGCATTCACCCTTAAACAAGTCTGGACTTTTTTCTCTGACTCTTCACACACACCTTTCACGGCTTGGAGCTCATTGGAACAATCCCAATACGCACCATTCTCCTTTCCTGTAGCCACCAGTTTATCTCAACCCCCCAGACGCTTTCTATCGCCTATCCTCACACATTCTACTTCAGTTGTGAATTCCCTGCTTAGAGCTCACCCTCCCCATTCGTATAATTTTCTACTTACTCCTATTTGGTATAATAAACACTTAAAGATTAACAATAGAGCCCTGTTCTGGAAAGAATGGATCGATAAAGGCATTCTTATATTTTAGCACCTGATGTGTAATGGGTCCATCATGAACTTCACGGAGGTCCAACATAAATGTGACATATCCCCTTTACATTCTCCTCATTATTCTGTCCTCAAATCATCTCTTACTCATCTCCAATCCCAATATTCTTCCTCCACCACATATTCTCAACCACCCTCTCTCTCCCTAGACTTCTCTACTCAACTTAAGGCCTCCCATATATACAAGATATTATCTCATTCATCCGTTCCTAGAACCAAATCCAGTATTGAACTGTTATGGGAGGCAAATCTTGCACATGAATTTTCGCTTTCCACTTGGGGTTCCATTTGGGCAAAGATTCATACCTCCTCACGCTCAGCAAGTACCACGCAGACTCTGCACTATTTTTACAATAGGCTTTTCCTCACCCCTACAGAGCTCCATAAGTTCAAATTATTGGATAATACAAAATGTTGGTCCTGTCCTCACACTACCAGCGATTTTCTTCATATGTTCTTTCTCTGCCCCATGGTTAAGAGTTTTTGGTCTCTCATCTGGATGAAGTTAAATGAGATTTTATCTACCAATGTTCCCTTTGAAACTGTACACGTTTTTCTGGGTGGTTCCTCTCCTATTTGGAACGCTCAGAGAAGCGTAGGTAAGTTCATTGACTTGTTTATAGCTATTACTTTTCAGATTATCACCACCAATTGGAAGGACACTTCTAAAATTTCATATCAAGCCTGGTGGAACCTGCTATGTCATCATCACAGACTAGATCGTGCATTTGCCACCTCTACATCCCTATTGATTAAAAAAGATATTCTTTGGTCACCACTTACTACCTTTCTTTCCAGGTTACCTGTCTGATTTTCTTTTTATCTATATTGTTAGAAACTGCTTTAATAAGATTATGTTCAACTTTTTTCTTAATGTAATTTTTCCATGATTACTTAGCTGCCGTTTATTACTTCCCCATTTCTTTCTTTCCCTCCTTTTTCCTTCCCTTTTCCCTCCCCCTTCCTTTTAAAACCTTAAAATTGCATTTGTCTATGTATTAGTTTAGAAAGTTCTTTTTGTTTACATAATATACTTCTACCATTCTACTATTGTCCTACTTTGTTATTCCAATTTTTCTGGTTATGATACCACTTGACCTTTGCTGTTACAAGATACTCTGTTTTTATACCTTATATTTCAACTCAATAAAGCATTCTAAACTAAAAAAAAAAAACGACAAGAAGTACGGTAATCTTTGAGTCAGCAAGGGCTGCAGCAGTGGGATCATTCAGGTGGCTGTCCTCTATTGACGTGGCACAAAAGCACCATTGCCTACCATGAGCAATGAAGTGACTGCTTCAAGTTAGATCCAAGCTTCATATAGAGAACAAGGAAATGCCAAAGACTGTGTTAGTAAACGCTCCATGCAAACACCCATCAGTATCTCTGGGTGACTTTAACTTTATCCTATTTGCACATTTGGCGTTTTAGCCTTTTGTGCAGTGGCGGCTCCTCCGCTAAGGCGGAGGGGCATCGCCCCACTGCTTTTTAGCAGTGAAATAAAGGAAATATAAAATGATAACTCAACATTATTATCATTTTACTTGTTACTGCTGCGGCAGCTTTGCGGGGTGGGCTGCTCTGCTCTCAGAGCAGAGGGAGTAGTGGTGGGCACACTCTGTAAGTGTGCATGAATGTTTATCCGGCCAAACATTCATGCACACTTTACATGTTCTCAAACCAGGCTGTATTAAAGCTTAGGTGGAGAACATGCCCAGGCTCCCACTGCCTGTCTGAGCGCCGAACCATGGTGCTCAGACCAATCACAAAGCTGCATTGCAGCGTTCTGATTGGCTATGGGGAGCCTGGGTGTGCTTCCTGTTCTGGCCGGAGTGAGGGACTACGGAGGAGAGACGCTGCAAGAAGGTAAGTTATTTCTTTCTTTTTTTTTTTTTACACCCACTTCCCCCCTGTCCCGTCCCTGCCCCGCCTCCCATGATCGGTGCAGGCCACCACTGCTTTTGTGACTTCAAAGGGCAGACATGATTTTAACGTATAAAGTGTTTTATGTGCTATTTTTTAAACGACTATGTCAGAAGGATACAATGTATATACACAGGGCTCATAGTCCACACTGCACCCAGCATACATTTTGTCAAATCTCCTAAAACTCTATTTTACAATATGCACAAACACCACACTTGAACCAACATTCAGAACCCAGACAAGTAACAAAATAGTATATAATAATTTCTGAGCTTTCTTGATTACATTTTACATTAACCAGCCTAATTTAGACTGCCACAACATTGGCAAAAATCCTACATTTCGTTATGTCACACATTGCTACCACTATTGTGGTTTTACAGTAATGCAGTAAAACCACATTTATTAATTACTGTAAATGTTTTTTGCCCCCATACACGTGGAAAATTTGGTAGCAACAATCACATTAGCACAAAGCATCTACCTCTCGTTTATTTCTGCAACACAAAATGGTGAACGTTAAACCAAGCAGTCTCACCAAACAGTGGTGCATGTTCTGTGTGCCACTGACTAAAATGCACTTGTAATACAGTGTGCGTGAGATCCCCTCTTTTTGACTGATGTTCCGCGTCCAACAAACTCCAA
Organism: Calotriton arnoldi; assembly: GCA_963921515.1. NCBI lineage: Eukaryota > Metazoa > Chordata > Amphibia > Caudata > Salamandridae > Calotriton > Calotriton arnoldi. The sequence goes on along the minus strand of CAWUFW010004610.1, from coordinate 1,007,517 downwards.
AAAAGGTCCTTAGTATGCAGTCATTCATCGTCTCGGTTTATAAAAGGTGCATTTTTAGGGGGAATAAAAGGTACTGAATCTTTCATTGCTCTCATCACCCTCTCTTTTAGCACTTAAGTTATAGCATCACACTTCATGCATCTAAGTGTATAGAAGGATTTTATTTCAAAGGCCAAGTCATAAAACAGAAGTGCGCTGCATCTGTTGACTGAACCAACAGGCGGCTCACCTCCTCTACTACTTACCTACAGACAAAGGGAATAGATTAAATAGTGAGCAGGTGCATGAGGGTTACACTGTTTGCACTTCTGTCACTGAGGAGCAGCATGTAGCCTGAATGCTTAGGAGGATTCTGACTGAGGAATGATGCTCCCTGGTAGGGTACATCATACTGGACTCGCATGAAACATTAGCCAGCCACAGCTCTGGAGATGAGCAAGTTCCCCAGCACCAAGCCCACCCTACCCTCAGGAAAGTCTACACTCAAGGTCCCACATACAGAATAGATGATCTACCTATGAGGGTGAGGAGCAGGGGGGCAGGTGGAATGCCCTTGCATCCTCCCGCAAATGAACACCGCAGAAAGTGGTGGCGTTCCCCCATTCCGCAGTGTCTAGAATGCTGGGACTTTGAGGGGAACAAAAGACCCCTTGAGTGTTTCATGCTCTATAAATGGTGTCAACCAAGCAACATGCGAACCCACCATGGAATTTCCATTCCAATATTTGTTTGTGTGTGCAGCGCACTTTGGCCGCGCTGAAGCGCTCCATAGCCTGAGTGATTTCATCTGTGAGAATGCCATGTGGAGTTTATTCTGCCCTCCGCTGACTGGCATTGAATAAAAAAGTAAAAAATTACCCATTTTATTTGGTGCAGATGGAATTACTTATGGAGTTCTGCCCATTGTGTCTCAGTACAAAATGTTTTAACAACACACAGTTAATAACAGAGGTGAAAATGGTTCACTTATGAGCTCTTAAAATAGCCATTGCTGCTAGGTACACAAGCATTTGCAATGCAATAGGTCTCCATTTTGCGAGATTTTGAGCTATAGGCATTGTAGATGACAATGCTTTTATTTATGTGTTTTGAAAACCTGCAAGCAATGACTAAGTACAAAGTACCGATAAATAAAAGGCATTGTCATTTACAATGCCAATAGGTCAAAGTTTCGAAAATGAGAGACCTATTGCATTGCAAATGCTTGGGTGCAGTGAGAAAAGCAGCAAAATACCAGTCGGGCAGCACACTATGCTAAACACAGATTTTTAGCGTACCTGTTTTTAAGCCATGCCCTTAACTACATTGGCCACACCCTTTTGAGAGCCCCCCAGTTATTTCATCTCACTTAAAGCCCTGTTTAGACGTGTAGAAATGGTGAAGATAAACAAACACTGAGCAGAATCATAACCAGAAAACAGCGATTTGAGGGATTGAAAGCGTGGGAAGCCAACATTCTTCAGTTGGGGGAACAGATGTGTGTAGATGTTGAAGGGAATGATATACTGGAGCGAAGTAAGGACTGAAACATAGGCTGGCGTGCTCCACCATGGTGCTGGGTGCGGCAGAGGCTCAGGACTCCTAAGGAGCTGCTGCCTCTACAGCGCGTGTCGAGCCCTACACCCTGCTCTCACTCTCGGCTTCGGCAGAGCGCCGGTGGTGAGGTCAGGAACGAACTGCGTTGACAACTACAGGCTACAGCGAAAAGGCAGTAGGACAAGGGTCGGACATGTTGGGTGTGGGTGATGAATAATAAAAGCCGGAGCCTGCTAATACATTAAGTGCGGCGCCCGTGTTGTTAATCTAAAAGCGGGCGACGTGCTGAAAGTTAAAGCGTGGCACCCGGAGGCGGGTGGGGATGAGGGTCTTTAAACCGCGGGTGCCATTGTTGACTGTGTTCAGCCGTGTACAACAAGAGAAAGGCGTCAGGGCGCCATGTTAAAGATAAAGCGAGTGTGGAACGTTGTGGGAAAAAAAAGTTTTACATACTCAAGGGCCCCTCGCATCGCATGCCGCTACTTCTGAGCCATGTGAGCAGTGAAACATAAGGCGTGCTGGGAACACACAACAATAAAAGCAAAACCAGCGGGGCACTCGTGAAACGGGCGCAGCGCTGATAAAACATGTTTGCAATTAATAATAATAAAAATAAAAAAACAGGATGGCGGGCAGAAGGGAAGTGCATGAAACAGAACATGCGCCCTCCAAATTTCTCTAATAATAATAATAAAAAAAGAAAACAAATGCTGTGTGTGTTAGCTGGGAAGGGAAAAGTGTGCCTGCAACAGCAGGTACTAGAAAGTCATTAAAAAAAATTGTGCTGACACACTGTAAATAAAGCATACCGAGTAACAACACATGTAAAAGGTCCAGTCCTGATGGGAGGTTAGAAAAGAAGACATGGAGGTACTAAGGAGGGAGCAATAAGCCTATTAACAAATCAAAAGCCAACATTTACAAAGAAAAGTCACAGCAGCCAATTGAAAAAATGGGCGGAGAGTGGGCGGAGCTTCAAGTCCATACTTGAATACAGCCTGCCTCGCAGAGCAGCACATGCGCTGCCTAGGCTCGACCTCTTGCTTGTATTCTAATGTGAGGAGGAACTCTGAGTAGGGTTGTAGACCCTCAGCAGTAAAGGGGCACCTTTAATGTCACTGTGATGGAAAAGGTGTTTTAAAGAGGACACCTACAGCTGAGAAAATATATGGATGTAGAGGCAAGCTCAGAGCAAGAAGCTGGGCACCCCTTAGTTCATCCTTTCTGCTCTAGTGCGCTCTCTTAAAAAGTGACTGATTGACCTCGGTGGTAGCAGCACTTCTTTGATTGCTCAGTCAGGGAATGTCTAAATCCTGATCGATTGGTTTAAACCCCAGGTTTCCTATATTAGGCACATAAACCATCATACTGCACCTCATGTACTGTTAACCTGGCACCAATCCAGCATTCAAATGGTGAGATATTTGACCATATCTCTACAGTATCAACCAGCTACAAGAATAGCATCTTTCTTGGGGACTTCAATCGCTGATGAGAGGCATCTAACAAGAAGGTGATGAAAGTGCTCTTCATTGGGTAGGCCACTCCTGACACCCCTCAGCTCTTCATCCTGCCTAACTCTCACCAAAAAGAAAGATATGGACTTAGTATCCACATCTATAAGAAACCTCATCTGCCACCCACTGAGCATGTAAGCTAGATCACCATGCTGCCATCATCTTTGAACTGCTAGTCAAATCTCCCACCTATTGAGGTCAGTCAAATCCATGAAAGATGATAGCCAGTGGGTAGGTGGATGTGTAAAGGCTGCCCCCGCTCCTTTACGCGCTTGTGATGGAGCTTTGACGGTGTGGGCTAGGCGGGAGCTGCGGGACTGGGGCATAAAGTTGGGAGACATAAGGCGTATTGTTGGGAGACATAAGGCGTATTGTATCATTATACGTGGATGACGCTCTGTTTTACATCAGCCCCCCCCCCCGGGAATCCCTTGAAATTCTGTTGCGCTTACTGGACGATTTTGGGGCCCTATCGGGGTTGAGGATCAGCTGCGGTAAGTCCCTGTTGTTCCCTCTCGCTGCGCTAGCGGGGACCCCCGTGGCGAGTCTGTCAGAAATTGGTCAGTGCTGGGAGGTGGAACACTTTTGGTACATGGGATTAGGGTTGCGCATTCCACAGCACAACAAATGCACCTCAATACGGGGAGGGTGATGGATTCACTGTGAGCCTCGGTCGCCTTTTTTAATACACTCCCGCTGTCATTGAAGGGCAGAATAGCTATCTCCAAGATGGTGCTCCTACCTCGCTGTTTATATGTAATTTAGAATTCTCTCTGCTCGTTGCCCACCAGGGTGTCCAGACAGCTGGACACGATCCTTGTTTCCCTTATCTGGGCCGGGAAATGAAACAGAGTGGCCCTGGCCACCCTAACCAAGCGATACAATGAGGGTGAATTGAAAGTGCTGCGGCTTGAATTTTATTAGTATGCCACACACATGCAGCATGCTGTGCGCTGGATGGAGACTGGAGACAGTGGGCAAAGCGCATGCTGGCAAGGGTGGTCGAAGCTGAGCAGCTCCCGGCGATATTGATGGAGGGCTTTGGGGGCCCGGACAGCGCACCATACGTGGTTAGGCAGACAGCTCGTATTTGGCAGAAGCTAGTCACAGTTGTGCTAAGGCGCGCCCCCTTTCACCTGAAGTTGCCGGTTTGGATACTGGCGTCGGTCCGACGGATGGCTGAAAATATGTCCTTCCAGGCATGGAGGGATGGGGGCTGTGAGTTGCTGGGGGACTTAAACCCCAAAAAGCACTTTATTTCGTTTGAAGATGTGCAGGCAGAGTTTGCATTGGGGCCAGGCCTCTTTCTGCATTAAGCTGGCCTGGCGGAGTTGGCCAGGCACACCTTGACCACCTTTCCGGCGGAGTCGTTGGCGTCTGACACTCTGGGGACCCTACTGCCCTGTGGGTCAGGTGGGTCAGGTAGGCATCTGATATCTTTAATATATGAAGCTTTGAAAGCAGATACGGCTGGCAGCCGGTTGGAGGTCTGGGCGGCTTGGGAGGAGGGCTTGGAGGCGCCTATTGAGGATTTGGACTGGGCTCCCATCTGTGCGCTCACACAGACTGTATTGAGTAATGTCCACTTTAAAGCTGGTCCATTACAACTTTTTGAATCGCACTTACCTAACCCCCTTGACCCTTTGGCAGATATCTCAGGTCCGGTCTGACCAATGTCCCCGCTGTGGATCTCAGGGGGCTGACTTCCTTCACCTGGTCTGGGGGTGCCACGAGTACAGGAATTTTGGATTTGGGTGGTGGGTGAACTCACATGTACCACTTCACTGCAAGCCACGGTAACCCCAAAGTGCAGCTTACTGGGAAATATCAGGAGGACTGAAGGTCGCAAGATTGTCGTATAAATTCCTGCAGCTGGCGCTGATTCTTGCTAAACGTGAAATAGCTATCACTTGGATGGGACAGTGCGCCCTTGAGATAGAACACTGGCACAGAGATGTGGCGGAATGCATGCTAGCAGAAGGGATTCATATGATACTTAGCAGGCGGGATGATATGGTGGAGGAAGATATCCTTGATGTCATGGAATAGTAGCCCTTTGGTGGGTGGGATCCCCGACGAGGGGTGAGAGGGAGGGGGAATAAAGAATGTATCTGGCCTGCTCTGCTGTATGACTGTTGTTCCCTCCTGGAGCAATACATCGAAATGAATGCTGCACTGTTGGGTACTGTTCCTTTACTTACCTGCTGTAACTGTGGTTACTGTTATTACAGCTGCAAAGTTGGCTTATATGAAAATGAAAGATAAAGGTTTAAAAAAAAAGAAAGAAAACCCCCAGTTGCCCTAACTGCAGGATATTATCACATAGCAGTCATGGCTCACTGGAAACTGAGGTTCTGACATATGTTCTCAAAGAAATGACAGCCATTTGGGAACATTTGGCCTAATGTATGAAAGAAAAGGATTGCAAATCGGTATTAGCAGAAAATAATGAATCACGAATTACGTTCCAGAATTTGGTATGTGTGACTATGTCATGGTTTAAAATACCAAATCAGTAATATTCGCAATCGCAAATTACCAATTTGCTAACATAGATTTGGTAGAAATCGTGGCAATCACAGCCTCGAAGGGTGATGACATCATAAAAAGCAGGAAGCATACAGAGGGAAGAATCCTGAAGTTCGGGAGTGCAGAGAAGAGCAGGAGATAGGCAAACAACAATTTCAGAGGGACAAGTCAGGAGTTACATGGAGGAGATGAATCCACCAGGAGAAGGAAGCATAAAATGAGTGGCACTGAATTAGGGATTCTACTAAAAAAGTGTGTCCAAGAACATGACAAGCTTTTTTTCAGAAAAGCTTCACTAACAGTTCCTGAAGTGACTAAGAAGAGAATGCAAACTCGCATTCAACAAAATATTAATGCTGTTGACTAAAGTATCAATGAAATATGAAAGAGATGGTATTGTTTGTGTCTATATACCAAGGAGCGACTGGCCACCAGAAGGCAGGAGGTATCGGCAAAAGGTGCTGGACCAAGCAGAAAAACAGCACCTACGCCCTTGAACAAATGATAAAATCTACTTTTCAGCCTGGAGCTATAGCTGGTGTCAGCAATATACACACAGCCGCACCGACTGTGCGAGATTAAAACTATGGTTGATGATGAAACAGATGCCAGAAGGGAGGAACAGGTCCCCAAGTACAGCAGAGATGCAAAGAGAGATTAGTGTTGCAGACACGGGAAAAACACAGGGGTATTAACTGTACAGGAGGAGGATGGATGTATTGCGCATCATATTGGAGGCACTACTGAGTTGGTGATGGGTAGAGAATTTGTTACGCCACATCTTGCCCATGGAGCAAAACCTTTGTGAAATGATCACAGAGGTGGCTGGGAAGGTTTGGAATGACTAGCTGTGCCATTTGCCACAAGGAATTAATGTAACAGGCCACAAGATAAGTTGCATTAGTAGAACACTGGCAAGGACAACCTGAGGAGAAAACCTTCTTCCCCACAGCCTCTATTTTCTTGGACTCCTTATCTAGGGAGTGGAGAGGAAAGAATCAGAATTCTGTTTGGTAGAAGAAAGAGGACTGGACCACAAAGCTCATGAGAGAGGGTGAGCAGTCAAAAATGTAGGATCCGCAGGAGCAGGACGATGGCAGCGTGAATCTGTCAATTCTTAACAGATGTAGAGACCGGCTTGAGCCATGCAACGAAAATGGGGTCAAACAAGGTATTACTGAATGGAAGCAATTTTCAGTCATAGATGAGGCTAGCTGGATAATCTCAGTGAGATTAACCTTGTTCTCCAACACTGGCAACAATAATTCGAGGACTTCTGTAGTCCTGCGTAGGACTGGCCACAAGTGAAGCAAATTACTCCATTGCAGGTCCAGCAAGTCAGTCCAAATCCAAGGCCACTAGCATTTTGGAGAGCCACACAGTCGCCTGCAACAGTAGTCATAAAAAGAAGGAGGTGGCCAGCTGGCACCTAAATAGAAACGGAGTCAGAGCCCAAAATATCATCAAGGCTACAGTAGCACTCGTCACAAGGTAAAGGCCTAGAAAAGGCTTATTCAGGCACCCACTCCACCTTGTGTCTGGAGTTGAGTAGAATGGCCCCATTCTTTGGAAAATGAGTCACATTGTGTGATGGATCTGAAGACAGAGCTGGTGGAGCAGAGGACGCTGCCGGCACTAGCAGTAACCGTCAAGGCTTGCACTAAGATAGCAACACGGCTGGGACCGAGGGCCCAGCAGAGCTTGGTCAATGGTCACCATGATTAGAACATCCAGCAGTGATCCCATCAGGGAGCCTCAAAAGCTTTTTTGGGGCTGCAGCCACTGCAGAGGGAGACGCATGGGATTAGTTCCTGAAGGTTGCCAGCACCGGCTGGGTGAAGGCCATGATTTTCGCGGGGTCAGTCCCAGGGGCCAAAAAATGCCAGGAGACAATCTTCAGGTTTTGATTGTGGCATCAGGGCAGGAATCTGGTCCTGCTGCAATTTCCACTACGTCTGACTCCAAGGTGGATACAATGGACGAGGTGCAGAACGCCCATGAACCAGGCAACCTACCCATAGAATGGTATCAGTGCTGTGAAGTCAACTAGTTCCTTTGTCTTCTCTGAATTACCTCCTGGCATGCATTTGACCACATTTGTTGTAGGGTTTGGAGTCTTTCCGCACGCCGATACACCAGAAACAGATGTCATGTGGGACCAAGATCAACATCGGCTTACCACAGGATTGGCAACGTTTGAATCTACTACTTTGATGGAGACATACTCAACAAAACAATCGGCCCAATTCACAAAGGGCCTCTGCACTCATGGCGGGACCTCCGAACTGCTGTTACTCATTGCAGAGGTCACGCCACGAGTGAGGGCCCCTCGCCATGACTGACTGCATGACTGCGTGGCCTCCGCCACAAGTGCGGAGGCCCTTTGTGAGTCGGGCCCAATGTATTTAAATGTATAATTATTCATTTTCTTTTTCGAACATTTCTTGAGGAGAGCATCTTTGGATCCACATAATAGTTTGTAGAAATAAAAGAAATTACGTCAGTGTGCCAGTGTGGTGCCTTGTGCGACTCTTTGGTGTCATGTACGGGGTGGTTACAAGAGATAAAACACAGTCGTCACAACGCCTACTGGTATAGGAGAATTGTTTGAAAGTTTTCTGAACTATTCTCGAACCCTAAGGGGATTCAAGAGGTGAGGAATCTGCAGTGCTTAATTTGTAAATGAATGATTGCTGGTGCCCAGAAGCCTGCTGCCTGAGCAATTAAATGCCAATGCTCTGAAAACTAAAGCTGTGTAATTTTCAATTCACATCAAGCCTCTTTAATCCACTATCAGATACTTCCTCGCCCTTTTATCTCACTCTTGCAGGTTCCTGCTTTTTTTCCCTTTGTTGCAGATTTTCCGTCTTTCTCTTCCTCTGTCTCTTAGTTTTGTGTTTTTTTTCTTCTTTTGCTACTGGTAAATGTCTGATGCTAAAAGATAAGTGCCAGTCCATAACAGTAAAGGCCGGCGGCCACCACCGGCTCAAATTAAGCACTTGGAGTCTGTAGGTAGAAGTGTACATCAGAAAGATAGCGACTAGCTTGTGAGGCTGCAGACAGGAATCCTACTCGGCTTAGTATTTTGATCCAAGGTGGAGAGGGGTTACGTAAGTGTGAGGTTGAGGGGAAATAGGCTCAAATCAATGGGCATTCGACTAAACTGAAAGTCCCACAGACCGTCTGTGATAAATACAAAAACTTCTCAAGAACTAAAAGATTTAACCAGTGTTCCGGCTGCAATGAACATATAACATACAATATAAAAGAAACACAGTTCATCAAAATCCAGAAATATTTTTGAGTACACCTCATATCTTTACCATAATCTGAACACATGCTGACTGATTGGTAGATAATTTATATGCAAGACATATTCAATTCCTAAAGTGGTTTTAGATGGGAAAGTATTCTAAGAGGCTTAATAAACAAAAGCGATGGTGTTCGAACTGAATTAAGTACATCACAGTGTCTGATTCACATAGAAACAATTAGGAACTTTTAATTATGTTTACTACAGGAAATTAATTTGCAGCACAAGAGTAAAATCATAAAATAAACGTAGCTTTATAGTCCGAGATTTTTTTCTAAATAGCACAGTTTACACCTTAAATATCCTACAATATTGTGGGATGTGCTACGATCACAATAATGCCATATTTGACATTCAACGCCAAGGGATGGTTAGGTGTAGTGAATTAATGCAAATCATTGGGACGCCAGCTAAGCTTTAGTTCAGGTTAACAGACACTTTTTCCACATTCAAAATAAACCTGCAATATTTAAGAAGCCTGATTCCACAATTATTATTCAACTTCTCAAATTGAAAGATATTTCCCACTTGCTCCTATAACCATGTTGAGGGTCCGTGTGTACAACATACGTTTCTAATTGTGGCCGATGGGAGTAACAAAGGTTTCTATGGTGCACTAAGGCGGGTGGGGGGGGTTATTGTAGTGCTATATAGCATGAACTCGGCCCAAGAGCAGCGATTATATGAGCACCATTCACATTACAGAAGATCAAATTCATTTATATTTTAGGCCTTGGGCAATTAAGTAATTTGCTCAGAATCACAGGATGTTGAGCTGAGGTTGGGACTCGAACCTATTTCCATAGTTTCAAATTCCGCAGCTCCGACCCTAACATCACATGCTCTCAATTTTCCTCAGTGGGAAAAGTGTGTGCCACACAGCGTGGCCTATGCAAACATACACCCCCCACCACCAAGTCCTGAAAGACACTGGAGTCGAGGCACCAACAACAAGCCTGCAGCGAGGCCCATTCACGTACTTTCACCCCCCCCCCCTCCCCAGTCAACTATAGCCTCGAGGCGATGGCCTGGCAGGGGATGGGTGAAGGAAAGCACAGAGCTGCTGCTGCTCCAGGTGAGCTGAGGTGATGATGGCGCTGCAGCCACACCACCTGCCCAGTAGTGGCTGCTAGGGACCAGAAGTGGTGGGGCTGCATACAGGGGGGAGGTGGGGTTGAAAAGAAAAGATCACTTACTTGTGTACAGCCGCTGCGTCTCCTCCGTCCTCTTCTTTTCTTGACTCCAAGCAGCACACAGGCTCTCAGACTCCCCTAAGCCAATGACGACGCAGCTGTCATGCAGCATGACAGAAGCGTCGTGATTGGTCTGAGCAGCCTGGTTTGCCGCTCATACAATGCCTCGGAGCCTGGGACTGTTCTCCATACGGCTGTGCAACACAGCCGGGTGGAGAAATGCTAAGTGCGCCTGACGGTTTGGCCATGCTACGATGGTCGGCCAAACCATCATGCGCATTTATGGTGGCTACCACTCCTCCTCCCTGCTGGCTGCTGCTGTCCGTCAGGATAGCACAGCCCCGCCCTGGCTCAGAACTGAAAAATAAAATTATAACATTGTGTTATTATCATTTTATTTTTCCTTTTTGGACCGCTCAGAAAGCAGTGGGGCGACGCTCCTTTGCTTTACCGGAGGAGCGCCGTTGACCCTGCCTCAGTTAACAGCACGGCAGGGGAGGGGGACACTGCTTCTGGGTGTCCATGCTGGACCCACAGGTGGGTGTGGGGGGGCCAAGATAAAGTCTGCAGAGGCCAGAAGAATACTGACCTAGCGATGCTGCTGAAACTACCCTCTCAGAGCCTGTCTTCCCATGATGCTGGCCCCACATACAGCAAGGCTCTGTGGGCCGGTTGACAAAGCCCCAAACAAAAACCGGGCCACAGGTGACCCTTAGGCACCGGTCGATCGCCCAATCTCTCGCCTTCCCAATACGATGCTGCTATGAAGTGGTCTATCTGAAATGCTAGGGCGCCCCTCACAAGACAAATTTGACAAGGTAGGCCTATGATGCCGGTGTCGCACCCCAACACTGTAAGATGATTGACTAGACAAGGCCCTTTAAAAGTACACATTAATCATCATTACGCATGCCAACGACCTTGAATGAATCCTCTAAAATGAATCAGGGGCCTGAAACAGGAAATAGCTTGCAGAGCGTTTTCTTCCTGCCTGTCGTGTAAATTCATCATTACAGTCCTAGATCAATTTATTGAGCGTGTCGTCGCAGCCAGGGAGAGAGACTCTGCTGACAGCTTGGCTGTGCCGCCCTCAGCCCCCATCCCTGGGACGCCATCAGAGACATATGATGCGGTTAGCTATTTTGGTAATGTCGTCGAGCGTCTTGGGATTCCCGGTGATCCAAAGCAGTCATTATGAATAGGAAAGGGACTACAAAGTGAGAAGTGGATCGGTGTGATGGAGAAGTGCATATGCTGGAAACTCGATAGCCTTCAGATAAACATGATCCCGGGTGTGAAGAGGTCTCCTTCTAAGGGCATACATGACACTAACAAAGGGTAGAAACAAATGACCACCTGCTAACTATACAGGTGACCATTAAACACAGACAGGTTGACATTAGCTTATGTAACTAGTCGGTACAAATGTACATTCCCATTAACATATGTACTCATCAAATAAAGGAAAACGAAGGACCCCTGCAATGCAATGATGGTCTGCTGTCCCTTGCAGGCCCCCATCCCTGCATTCAAAGCCATTCCAGAGGGTCACGCATTGCAGTCTGGGTAATGAACATTCATTGGTAAGCCACTATGCAACTGCCTATGAATGCACGTTCTGCGACGCCACCTGTTGATACATACGTCGCACTGCAAAAAGATTGCCAATTAATAAAAAAATGATGCAGAATTTGCATTCACTATTTGCGACCTGCCTGTACGTACTTCAGGCACCCATATGCTATGGAATACCTCTTGACAACTTGTCCTACTAAGGTATTCACTTCATTTTGATAACTGTAAAGTTTTCATATATGGCATAACATATCCCAGTTGCATCTTATAAGGGTATAGACAGCCAAAGAGGAATGTTTTACACACGAAGAAGCACTAGCTCCTAAGCTAAGTTCCTACAAGGTCACAGACTTCTAAGGATGCTAGCAATATCCTTTTTATGTATGTGTGGTGTGTTTTATTCCTATATTGGTGCCCCTAGTCCTCTCCTTCCATAGCTCCTGTTTTTTCTAAATCGAAAGTAGTTTGCAGGATGGGATATTTTAGGGTAAATTTGTAATGGTGAAATAAACACTCAAATCCCATGTTGTATAAACACCAGCAGTGGCTGAATGCATCATACATGAAATCAGGCCATTCCGGAGCTACAGAAATTCAGTTTCCTAGCAAAAAAAACTACATTACCCAGAAGTCTGGTTCAACCTTGAAAAATAATTTTAAAAATTCAATAACTACTCTTAAATTCAACCTTCAACCCCTAAACATAGACACTACCTTTTAGGGAAGCATTCCCTTTGTTTCCAACTGCTCCCATGCTGAGTATTTAATTGTTTAGTCATAGTTGTGACTAATGTAGACAACAGTATGCTTGCATTTCCTTCACTTCTCAGTATGCTGCTGTTTCTAGTCATACCCGGGTATGGCTGTGACAGTAATCCTAGGGAGACCTCCAGCAGCGGCCGGCATGACTCGCGGGTAGGAGGAGATCGTGGGGGGGAGGGGGGTCGCGCGAGGGTCATGATTGGTCATGACCAATCACAAAGCTGCAATTGCAGCATTGTAATTGGTCAGGGGCTGTAGGGGTGACCCTGTTCTCCATGCAGGCTGTAATGCAGCCTGCATGGAGAAGTGGGAAAGTGCGCATGACTGGTGTGGGTGGCCCGAGAGGGCGGAACAAACAGTCACTGCGCACTTTTAGGAGTGGGAAAACCACTCCTCCACGGCCCTGCTCGCAGAGCAGAGCTGCCCCGCCCACCCGCAAAGCAGCCAAACCTAAAACGATAATAACTGAAAGTTATTATCATTTTATGTTTTTGCTTCTGCACTGCTTGAAAGCAGTGAGGCGACGCTCCTGGAGACCACTGATGTTGCACACCTTTCCTCACAGATAGTGAGGAGAGCTGTTGTACCGATAATCAAAGACAGTCTCTGTATGCTGAACATGGTATGATGTCGTTTATTTCTCCTTGCTTATGGTGCATGGTATTTGTTCAAGTGGCTGTACACCAACTTTTCTCTAAAGGAAGGTGGTCATTTGCTCTCTGTTGGCTGAAATAAAGAGTACTGTGATGTCACTTCTCGCTTGTAATATATTATTACAAACGTGTATTGGCATAGTTTTCTTGTTATAAGTGCACTCTGACTTTATAACGAGCCTGTGATAAGAAAATTAAATTCTCTAGTTATTCATAAATAAAATACTTACATATATTTTGTTTCTATTTTGATCACTATCATGAAAGCCCACAATGTGTGGATTTGGTTTTGCTGATGACATTACACCTGTAGACTCCCCTCTATGTACTAATAATCCAGCTCCAAGGATAGACCTTTACTATTGAGAGACGGGAGGATTTGACAATTGTGACGACATCAAGGTGGGCCCACCAAATGGTTGGCGCACAATAGTTAAGACATGCTTAAAACAGAATGGGATGCTTCTAAATATACTGTACAAATCAAAGGAAACTTGGTAAAGCAGCTCATCACAAGATACTGCATGACACAATGTTTTCCAACCTAGTCTGCCTATCCCTTTCAACTTCTATAGTTGGTGGCAGCACCATCACCCATGCTGTGCCGCTGGCAGACCTCTCTATGGTACAGTGTGCTCCTGTAAGATGACCGATTCTCCAGCCCGACATTTTGGATGTGGTCAAGCAACAATTTGGAGATCTGCTGGTGTCTTTTGGATCACCAGCCCATCTGTGGCCAAAGTATATTGGTCATCAATTCCATAACGAGGAATGTTAAAAAGGTGATTGATTTAAGCCCTGACTGAGCTGCAGCATTACAGAAACAATACACAGTCAAGAAGACCTTCTCAGGTTTTCTTGTTTTTCATTCGGTGCACAAAGTGAACCCAATACCATATCTTCTGATAAGGGATTCCTGCGTTTGATTTTCTTCAGTCTGTCGACGATGGTGGTCGCTGTCATTTCAGCAATCTTAAACCAGAACTCCTGATTGAAAATCTCAAGACTGATTTGACGTCGGCTTTGAAGTCTACTCAGATCCAGGGAAACCACCTCTTGATCTATTCACTCCCCACCTTGGCATGTTATTTACTACTGTGGAATTGCACATAGTGATGGCATACAAGTTAATGACCGTAAAACCATTTAAGCCTGCCAGATATCCTTCTGTGGATAACTGAGCGGCATATATGTAACTGTAAATCATGTCCTATGTATCTAGGAGAGAAATCCAGGATAATTCTACCAGTTAGAGAAAAGTATCAACTCAGATCAACAGACATCATTATACATCAAATTTAGGTCCAAGATGCAGTGGAATTATATTCACAGATATTTGCTCTAGCTCCAAAATCACGTTACCAACTAGATCCAGAACAAACCATTTGTACCTGGTCAACTGGAATTCCAAGAGGAAAGGCAAACTTCTAGAGCCTTGTTTAAAATGTACTGAATTTAGCCTGGGGCCGTGCAGTCAATATCGGTAAAACAAAGAGGTCCTTTCCAGAGAAAAAGTGTTCACATGGGTCCCAAGCTCACTATGCCTCAGGGATTAAGCTGCACCTCACAGATGAGAAACACGGCATATACAGAGAAGAGGCTGCACGTGATGTGTAAAAAGGGGGACATGGTATAGAACTGGTATTCTGGCATGGGATCAAGATTTACACACGGTTGGCTCCCTTCTACAAAAAATCACAGACAATTATTTGCTTAAAAAAAATAGAAAATTAAATGCTATCTATAAGAGTTTCATATGGTTAGGAAACAAAGACACAAGCTTTTGCAGTTGTCACTATTTTGTCTAACCTTTAATTTAACCATTCTTTAATTGAGATTCTTAGACTTGGACACCAGATCCATGCAGCTTTTTAATGACAGCCCCTGACACTGTTAAGGAGATAGATTTGGGTTCCTTTCTTGTGTATGTGGCTTATGTGGCTATGGAGGAACTCTGGCAGTGATCGCGCCCTCCTGGACCTACGATGAACATTTCTGATGTAGATCAAGAGATCTGGATCAGCAGCCTGATATTTACCAACAGAGTAATGGCATTTCCTCGCCTCCAATTTCAGAACAGTTTTGTTCCAATTTAGCGCCTCCTAAACATATCCTGCCATGTGACCCCCTGAGAAAATCAACGCACCTGTAGCGGGAGACAGAATGGGGCGCGGGAGGGGGGTGCAAGCATTACCGACATATTGTGATAAAGCCTAAACTGAGACGTACACCACATGCGAATCCATGTAGCACATTTTTCAGAGCACCCCACCTTACACCTCACCTTAGCACTCAAACAAAAAATTAAGTACACACTTGTAAAATGTATGTGTCAAGTGGTACAATCCTTCAGGCAGAGACTAAACACAAAAGCACAACTGCCCCATTTTACTGACTGGAGAATAAAAGCGGCTTCTGTTTTACCCAGTGTTTTCAGTCCATGATTTGTAATCAGGATGCATTACCTTCGTTTCAAGGGAATTACTCCACTCCTTCATTAGGTTAACATGTTGCACTGCTGAGCTTGCTTCGTGTGTTTTAATTTGCTGATTTGTCCCCTGGGAAATGGAAACAAATGAAACTGTTTAACCCAGTGAAATACACTTGGAAAATATAGAGTGCCCCACTGGAGAAGTAGCCAGCACCGCACATTCGGAGGAAGCAGCATGCATAATGAAAATACTAGGTTTAAATGCACAAGCACATCACCTAAGTTTAGCACGAGTAGATCCAGGCATGTGGCAGAGCTCACAAGCATGCACAATAGGCTCCTGCAGAACCTACAATAACCCTTCAGAGCTCCCACACCCAGTCTACGTAAGGGATTTGGATATCTGTGGGATGGAGGAATCTCTCACACCCATCAGCACACATTGTGGGTGTGATATAGGGTATACGCACACATTCATTCATAGCATACACATACATTCATGCACACACATGCATGCACACAACATTCAAGAAAGACTCAGCGGGCTGAGGCAGTGACATCGGGTGGCAGGAGGGTTCAGGGAAGAAAGGGGTGGACGGAAGATCCCACCACCTCCCCTCATTGGCTGACCTTGTTATAGGTCGGCCAATGGGAGGAGGACCATCCCTAACTCGTCACAGAGTGGGAAGCGGTCAATGAGAGTTGCTGACCCCACCCTACCCCACTCTGTGACAACGCATCACTGATAAACAGTCAGCCATGAGCACTTCAGGGTTTAAACATGTAGCGCCCAGGTATAATTCTATCACTGATGCTCCCTCTCTTCATGAGGGGAAGGACCTCAGAGGACTTTGCTGGGCTGATGAGGTCATGCCCTCAGGGCTGTGAAATCTTAGGCACTGCAAGCTTTACTCAGGCTGCGAGGCGCCTGCACATTAGAACATTTGAAGCGCTTGGCTGCCTGATCCGAACATAATGAGTGTCTTTCAGATTTAATTTTGCTCAGTCTTACAGACACTTTGCATGTGTGCCTGGTGAAGTGTGATGGGACAAAGTCATTTTCCATTAATGCTAAGGACTGATATGTATATCGGGGTACACGTGGGTCGTAATAGCACATCTGGTGTTACTGTTATTGGTGTATCAGCACCACTTGTTTTCAGCTAAAACAGCAGTGGATAGCAGCTGGTGCAGTGGTGGAGGCCAGAGGTGGAGGGAGCCTCCTGTAATGGCTGATTCCAATTTTCTAAATTACACCAACTCAAGCAGTATGAGGCGTTATGCTGTACATAGTCCTTTGGGTACTCTCACCCCTCTGCACATTATCTGATGATATCTGACCCTTTGTAAAGCGTGACAGCGAGTGCATGGTCCGACTGTGCTGTAGCATCTATGCAAGTGGGTTAAGTGTGCAGCTAAGTAATTGGATGTCGGCACTGGAGGCATCCAAACACAACTGCTCACTGCATCAGAACTACGAAATTTCTCATTAGTTATTCCAGTTCCACGTTCTCGTGCTGTCTTTGGATCTCCCTCACAGCCTTTGGAAGAAGTGAGGGCAAACAGTGGACAGTAAGCACACAGCGCTGCCTACAAATGCAGATGATCAACTTGGTTGAAAGGCATACTGCCGAATCCAACAATTGGTACCAGGGTGAGAGCCACAGTAGCTTGGGAACTTTGCAAGAAAAAAAACTTAGGCTGGACACTACAAAACAGCTATCCTTGCCAACTTCTAAAAAAATGTCACTGTGTGCGAAGAGGGGGCAGGACCCTTGGTTGAGGGAGGGCTTACCGCCGAGAGCAGCCTGAGGTACATCTACCCACCCAATCCCCTCCACTAAAAACAAATAAAACTAAAGCTTCTAAGCCTGTCCCAGTATCTTCAGGAGTATTACACCCCATAATGGACATCAGCTGTGTTGGGCCTCGAAACACAAGATGGAAACCCTTTCTGTGAAGGGGTTTCCAGCTCACCCTTTGTACCAAGGTTTCACGGGGAGACTGTGTGAAGGGGGCCGGTATTGTGAGTCACATGGTGGCACTGTGCGAGTTGGCAGGTCTGATATTTTCATGTAGATTTCTCAGTCCCCTCACCCCCAAAAAATAATATATACTTCAGTGCAAACTTTTCAATCTTTCCATGATTAAAACCGCACAATGTGAAAAAACATATTTTCTAAATCTCACGATAGTCACATATTTTTAATAGATCAGGTGAAAGCAGGAGCAGGATAAAAAAGCTAGATGCAACTAATGCCAGAACAAAACAAGAACAATTTATTGCTAAAAAGACAGTGGTTGAAATCAATGACTTGAGCAAAATGCGGCCAAAGCCTATCTTGAACGTTGTTTTAAAAACTGACATCAAAACGTTTTCCTTGGGTTTATGTTTAGCACTTCTGGACACCTCCAACTTCCAGCCCAGAACCAGGTTATAGAGTTAACCCAGAGGCCAGTGCTTACTGGAGGTTTGGAGATTGCCTGCTTCCATTGCTTTATGGCCTATCTATGCACCGCTTAGACAGTACTTTGAGGGGGATACTACTGTCATGTGCGGTAGGGCTGGACTGGGAACCAAAACTAGCCCCACTACCTTCCACCCCTTGCTTTATCTCTCTCTTTCCATTCATCAGTTTTTTCTCTAATTCTCTCCTCTATCGCTCTGCTCCTTCTCTGATCACTTTCTCTCCACCTTCCTTCCTCCATCTTTTTCTCCGTCTCTAGAAGGCCTCCTCCCTTATTAGCTGCAATTAAATTCTGGGAGCTGGGGAAGTGATAGAGGTGTCAGCAGCGGCACTGGGTGTTCAAAACCGGACTCCAAACCCTAGAGCCCCCGCAAAGGAAATGCCCGATGGAATAAAAGGGGAGTCCAGCCGTGGGTGCCGGGACCCCCCTGCTTGAGTCACGTTTTTCCGTAATATGTCCATGCAGCTAAAGAGGTATCTTACGCAGTCGTTCAAGCCCACATAGAGAAAGGACACAAGGATTCACAAAAAGTGTTGGTGAAAGAACCCTTGACTACAGAAATGGTGCTGCTGCTGCTATTTCTAGCTAAATTAACTTTTAACCTGCTGAGTGGGCCACTAAAGAGATGTGGGAAAATATACAGGATTTATTTATACAAACTAAGACCAATACTTTAGCTTTATTAGCCTGCGGGGGCAATCGCATTCTTCCCTATTCAAAGCAACAGAGCTCTTATGTTTTTCCTTGTTAGGTGTCAGCAGCTTATCCAGGTTTTTCATCTCAGTATTCTCACATTTACAGTTTGGCTATTCCAACTGTAAATTGAAGATTACATTTCCCAGAATGCAGAGAAATAAACCGAGGGGGATGAGATATTCACATCCCACATGGTGCAACTTGAGTATCCTGCAAATCACTGTTTAACTTTTCATGAAATTACTACAAGCGCTCTCCTGAGCCCTAGTGACCCGGAATCCCTAGACTACAATCTGATTGTACCCCAACCCTGCCCTCCCTTCTCCAAGCTGTCCATTCCACACAGAGAGTGCTGGGCAGCGAAGTATGTTTTATAAATCCGCTCTGCAAGGTAAAGTTACTTCATCTCAGTTTTGAGTAGGTTATTTGGCCCTGTGTTTTCTTAACATTCTACCAATTCTCGTCTTGTATTTTTGCTCTTCCAATCATAAATCCAAGACTGCACGTGCAAGAATCCAAAGAAAAGAAACTGGACTAGGTGAACTACTGACACCTGCATGGGCACATCTGAGATCCTTTCACTCTATCGGGAAAGCAGGTTTCAAAGTCTGGTAGCAGCAGCATTTAATACAGTCAGTATCCTGTAGTCATCACTTATTCAAAGATCCCGCAAGTTAAGAGGATATCTTCATACTGAATACCAGTGATCGGCACCTTGGACAACAAGTGTTTCCTTTGCATGGGATAGCCAGTTGCACAAAAAGATACAGGTTCTGTCATTGTGTCAGTGGAAATTGGGCGAATATGTGCTTTACTGCAGCATTGGTAAATGTAAGATATAAGCAATTTACAGTGGCACTGCGGAAATTTGGCAAATATGTGCATTTCTCGAGCATTATGCAGGTGGACCACAATGCTGTTGATATGGTGATCTTGTATTTGAGGATCGGTGACACTATATGTTAAAGTTTCCAGACGTGAGCTATCCTAAACACTAGTGGCATGGAGGAAATTGTGTGCTAATATTTGGATCTAATATAGTGTGCTGATGGCATGGGGCAAAACATTGGAAACATCAGGAATATTATGTGCTTGAAAATTATTTGTATATTTGGGTCCATTGTGTGCTTTTATCGCACACAGTGTGTCACTGAGTGATACAGATGTATTAAGTCCGAACCACACTGCTGTCCCCAGTGTGCCCAAAATTCATAATTTGTCACATCCCCTAACGATTACTTTGGGGAAAATTACCAAGCCTAATGAAAAATTGTCTTACTTTTTTTTAGTTTTAACCAATAACACTGGCCACACTGACTTTAAAAGCACTATTTGCAACACTTGTTTTTAACATTTCCTTGACAGAACACACCCACTCTCAGGTCCCCTTTCGAATTATTTGCAAATCCTTCCAGGTTCATCAGTTTCACTGACCCGCTATGTGCTAAAATCACTATCTGCCACAAGTGTTCTTAAAAGAAGCACTTTTGTATCATAAATTTGCCCCAACTGTTTCTGAAAACTCCCCAACTGTTTCTGAAAACTCCCATTAAACCCTCTATATAGAGGTCTGTGAATAATTTAATGTTATTTTGAGCTACAGACCCGATATGCTTTAAACTGTATCATTTGAGTGTTTTTGCAGCAAAAGTTTCTCCAGAGAGGCACCTACTCCCCAAAACCCCCTGAAGTGGTCTTTATAAGGTATCACATTGTAAGCAGTATTACAGATTGCAAAAGTTTAAAAAAATCACTTGGGGGAAAGTCTGCCCTGGTGGCAGAGATCTCCATACAGTTAAGTGTTTGATTTAGTAGTAAATGTGGGAGGGCCAGAGGAGTGCTGGGTAAATGGGTATAGTTATTACAAAATGGCTGAGAATAAGCGAAATTTAGAGTGAGGTTGGGGGGGGGCATGCCAATACTAAACACACATCTAAATAGGAATAAGACAGTTGCTATTCACAAAATGAACTAATTCTACTATAGTGACAAGACGCTAAAATGTACCCTAGCCCAACACCCACATGGCCAACCACTGTTTCTTCAACTCACTTTGATAGAAAATAATGGAGGCAGGCTATAACACCAACAGCTGACAGGAAATACTTGTAAAATGAATTAAATTAACTCTAAATTATTTACATATATAAATATTTATTTTAGCTAAAAAGCCTAAGTATTAATAATTATAGATTTTATTTTTCAATATACCACAGTTAAATGTATATTAATTAAAATTAAATTTTTAACTTGGTTTAAAAAGTCTAAAAATATTTAAATTAATTAAAAATGTAACTTTGAATCAAGTTTGCAAAAAGATCAATCAAAAATTATGTTAGTGAGAGTGGATGATTTTAACTTTAAAGTACTTTTTCAAAAAATAATATTGAAAAAAATATTTAAATTAGTTTATAATTGAATACAAAATTCATTTTAGGAGGTAAAGGTTTTACCATTTTCTATTTTGTTTTAAATTATTTTACGTAATTGTTTTTTTATTTTTGAACTTCATCACATTTCCCTTTATTTTCCAACAGGTTGATCTTCACTTGGTTCGAGAGATCTCCACAAACAGGTCTAAAGTTATTAATTGAAAGTTTACACCTGTAAAGTCAGTCGTAGCAGTCTCATTTGAGGGAGCGGGTACTCTTACGTCTACACCTAGATTTTCCACTGGGAAAATTATGAATAGCAAAATAATTTCAGAAGTAACTGCCATGTTTTTTAAGTCGAACTTTATGATCTTTGAATGGTGTCTATGCTTAAATACCTGTTCCACGGGATGTGGAACCAGGCTGAATAAGTGTGGGGAAGGATGAGTGCAAAAGCAGTGGCTTTAGCCACTAAAACTGTGTTTGCCAGGAGTTATAAAATTGCACAAAAACATTCAATAGCAGCCAGAAAAGGCCTACAAAGCCTTGTCTCAAACATGCTTGTACCCGTTGTAAGCAGTAGTGGCACATTGCTCTGCCAGTGTCCACACTTCTTTAATCACATTAGGGATGGTGTACCATGTCTTAGTAGTAAGCATGGCACATAAGCAAAGCCCCACATAAAGAAAGACAGAGTTATTGTTTGTTATTTTGTGTTAGAACCTTGGACAGCTCTTTATTTACGGCGTGTCACTTCTTACACTTCAGTTTTCTATGTCACTGCAATGGCAGGCTTCACTAATGCATTACATGCTGCCAGTGGTCTGGCCATGCCACAATATTGTTCAAAGTCTCTGTTGGGACGTAAAGGTCCTCTACATGATCATCGACGTGCACCCCTGCCCTGAGTGCCCCAAGAGTATTGATGTCTCAATCTCTAATGATGATTCTTGTGTCATAGACAAACACGGATCATGCGTATGGGCCATGACAAAGGCCTGTCTCATGGACTATGGTCTTGTTGGACCAAGAGTGATGCCCATAGCACTACCCTCATAGTGGTGAGAGGCTACTGCCTTCACCAGGAGTTAAGCAGCACAAGCGCGGTGGAGGCAGCTGATGCAGCATAAAAGCAATCATGCCTTACATGACAAATAAACCGATTTGGACAATGAATAACAAATGTACACTGTGCACACGTCTAGAAAAACAACACTGAAACTAGGAAAAGTTGAAGTCCTAGCACCGTTAAAGTGTGATGGATTAAGTAGAAACAGTAGGATTAATCAAATAGTAAATTTTAGATGTTTAGTAACTGGTTATCTTATATTCTTAACAAAGATGTCATGAAAATTAATGACGAAACTTTGTATTTAAATTGACTTCCTTGTAGAGGGCCATTACAAACTCGACAATCGTGCAATTCATGCATGTAATGTGCTATATGATTGAAACTTTCAGTATAAGTGCTTAACCTTATAAAGATCTTTTAATCATAGAAATTACTTTACTTTAATTATTTTTAGAAATAGTTTGCATATTGCTACTTTTTGAAATTGTGGTAGTAGACCACAATGAGAGTTGAACATTTTTGTGTAATAATAACTGACAACCTTACAAAATGCTCTTATATATGTTTGATTTATTTTGTTATGCTTGTACTTAATTGGGAGTTTTTTTTACTAAATAAGAAATGTTAACTTTAAAAAGCATTTGAATTGATTTTCTCCTTAGGCTGCGTCATTTCATAGCCTGATGTAAAGGGATTTTGATACGTTTCCTCAAATGTTGCTTTATTTGTTCTTGTTCATGCGACATTCATTAATGAGCAAGAGACTTTCTTACAGCATTTCTTTGTGTATGAATGGTGGGAACCTTACCTTTGGACTATATCAATGGAGAGCAAAAAAGTAAATAAGCTCTTTGTCAACTAACCTGTGAGGATGGAATGGGCAGTCATTTCTCATGAGGAGCATGGTAAAGTACACTGGAGTATCAATTTGTATCTGGAGAATGGAAGAATGGTCACGTGATGATCAGAGCACTGTATGGTGACTACTGATGTCACCAGTGACAATTTGGTCTATAAAAAGTGACTTTCTTAGAAGGAGGGAGGTCTGGCTAGCCCCTTTTCACTTTCCTTGCCTCCAGCCTGCCTGTCGGACTTTCTCTATCATGCCCCTGGCCTTTTTGCTCTTGATGATGAACTTGCCTGTTGGACGATTTAGAGCAGTTTGGTGAGAGACAGACTTGAACTTTCCTGATTTATGATCCATTCCCCTTGCCCATGGACTTTTCCCTAGTGGACTTTAACTTGATCCCTTTGCCCATGCTAAGAGAACCCTTGTGAACCATCCTCCTACCTTTGTTGGTGGTAGGAATCTCTAATGATTAGAACCATCCTTTTATGGATGCCTGTATTTAGCAATAGATTTACTTTGGCTAGATGTGTGATTTTATATTTTGAGCTGTAAGACTCATGACTGAGCTTCTTAAAATGTTACTTATATGCAGCGGTCACCTGAATCAGCTACTGCCGCTCCAGTGCCCACGTAAAGGGTACGCTCAGGAACTCCGGTCGCTCCGATCCTACGTGGTGCAGGTTAGACTGATGTTGGGCCAGTTGGCCCCAGGGAAACTTGCTGCTAATTAGTGCTGCAGCACTGGAACACTTTGGACTCTTGATACTCTGTCTACTAGTGTGACTTACCCTGGATGTTGCTATATTGAATAGGGAATAACCACTACCGCTAGAAGCGAGACAGGAGTGGGACTGGGGAAGCGCCTAACAAAACGCTAGAGGCCCTAACCTCAGAGGCACTGTGTAGTTGTTTGTGAATGTCGTGTTTTTTCTTTGTGTGGATAGTGGTAGAAATAAAATACTTCTCTTTTTTCATGAAAGTGAATATTTGGCTTGGCAATGATTTATTGCTGCAGCTGCAAGCATTTTGACTTGCGAGCCTGTGTTGTTCAGTCCCCTGCATTCACACCTCCCCCCCAGGGAAGCCTTGGACTGCCCGGACTAAACTAACCCTGAGAGTCAAGTCCTGAAGGGGTACTTGGCCCAGTTGCTCAGAATCCATAGTAGGTTGGGCCCTGGGACATCAAGAGTAAAAGGCCTCAGCCCCATGGTTGGGCCCAGTAACCCCTGCTTGCCCATGGCCCCCTGAAAGGGGTTCTGACAGCTGCCAAAGTGAATTAATTGTGCACTGTTAACATGCTGATGCGCCGCCTGGTTCAGAGGTAATGCTTGCACACACCAACCTATTCATTCTTTTGTATTTACCTTTTACATAAAGATGTGCACGACAGGCCACACAGACTTTTTAGGGCGCACACCTGTTTTACAGCAGCAAGTCAACATCAAGACAAAAAGAGTCAGACCTAGATCAATTCTGGTTTGAAACAACATATTCCCTCTTCTCACTTGCAGAGATCTGTGCAGCTATGCACCTGTGCACGGGCAAGCTGACACATAAGGCGTCTTCGCCCCCGCCACCTTCATTCACGGTGAATGCTAGTCTAACAATTCTATACATATCTTCAGGTTTCACAAAGTGGTTTCAACGAATTGACACTTCCAGGCATCAAACCGACCAAACCCTTGCCCAAGTTGTGAAGCCTCAAGCTGTTTCCTGCTGCAGTTAGTTTCGCATTTAGTGCACATTGTTCAGGGTTTACAAGGCGCAGCACTGTATCAGATAGGGTTCTCGGGCTGAAGTATCTGAAAGAGTTACAGGGTTGCACGACAGAAGTTGTAATTTGAACATACTGACCTGGAAACTACAACCGTAACGTTTAAAACTGCAGGTACTTGGAGCATTCACACATTCAGCCAAATGGGTGTTCAACTGCAACAGAGAAACCAAAGTAAAATGTTAAAAAAACATAGTTTGGTAGTTTACCAATATATAATTCGACAAATCGTTGCGGTCATACTTGGTATGATGTTTATCAAGGTATTACAGGTGTTCATATGAACACTTGACGTACACAGATTTCTATGCCTACCTTATGGTAAAGAGTTAGACTAGGGTAGTACCTACTAGAATATAAGTTCAAAAGGCTGGACAGTTACAATAAAAAAAATTAAAAAAACGATTTCAAAACATGGCAGCCGGAGTACAGTGCATCTCCAGATACATGCCCTCTCCGGCAAAACTAGTCTCAGAGCATGTCCGCTAACCCCATTGACAAACGAAGTGGGATTTACTGTACTTACTATAAGTACAAATCTAAGATACTGGTATACTTCTGCACGCATTCTGGGAGAACCAGCAGTTTTCCTATTTAAATCCTGGTTCAGATATGAAATTTTTAATTTAATTGTCAATTTGTTCATTTGAGATTCCAGAGAGCTTTATTTTGTTCGAAAGCTTCAAGCTTCGGTTCTTAGAAGCTCCATATCTGCAATATGTAAATTTAAATATCCGCCTTTCTGTCTTTTTTTTAATTTTCATAAATTAGAATAATTGTCAGATACAGTTACTCACAGTGGGAGCTCCTGGCGGTTGCAGTTTTTGATTGCCACGTAAGAAACGACCTTAGTGCATTTTCCAGATTAAACCCTTGTTATTGTACACCCCCTACATGCACACTTTGAGCATGAAACTCGCTAAATGTCACTTCCCCACCAAACGTCAATTTCGCTAATTAGCATCCTAAATGGTGATGTTATTTTATTTTGCTTCGGAGAACCTTGAATTAACATGATACAACCCTGCAGCAAGCAACTCTCAAATGCACTATATGTATTTGTAATATAAATATATGCCATTTCCATCCACCATCGTGAACAGACTTTTCTAAATGCTTTTATCCACTACAAAACGACAGCTGTTTAGTCTTCAAAAATGTCTTGAGTTGGTAGGTTTCCCTGGGTGCCAGCCGAGCCTGGAGCTAAACACCGCTTTTACCCACATCCCAAGAATGCTTGTAATGTAAAGAAATATTTTTGATGTTTGCGCAGAGTATTTTGAGGCATTTCCTGTGACAGAAGATAGGCCGACCCACACAATTGGGATAGTATGTGGAAAAGCAGGGCGGTACGATATTTCTCAATACTTCACTTCCACACATCTCTAGTTTTCAGAAACGCCTATAGTCGTTAAGTTTCTTAAGGTGCCAGTCAACCCCACGTTTTAATACAGAAGGCAACCATTGTTACATTATTATAACTTAACTATACATCATATTAACTGTTTATATGTTCACATTTTTGGACCTTTCGTGTCAAATGCGGTAGGCCCACTCACATGTGGGGTACTATTTTTTTGGGGGGGAGAAGTGTGGGAATGTAGAATTGTAGGACATTTGTTATATCTATGACATGTTTCTGGTTTTTTTTGGCAACCAATTTTAAGTCAGTGTGCACAAAAACATATTTTGAGAAACACCCTCAGAATGACCAAATACCAGGGGGTAATCCCAAATTCAGGGTTGTACGAATAACCCTTACCCCTAAAACCAGATTACTGAGCACAATTCAAGAATACATAGCTTTCCTTCATAGCCATAGTTTATTCATAATACTTTTCCGTGTGATTTGGTACATAGTGGAAGTACAATAAAAAATAATTATAAGTTATAAGGTTGATGGCTTTGGCATAACGCTTTTGAACAATCGACAGATTCTGTATGTGAAGTGACTAGAAGAGTCTGACAAATGTAACAATATATTACTTTTGTAGAATGGCCTTCAGTGCAAAAACTTACAGATGAAATACTGTAACCCACTTACTTTAACTATGTTTATATTACAGCGATTAATCTCTTTGGTAAAACCTTGAACGATCTAAACAAATGAACCCTTGTTGAATTCAGAATTTCGTCTAGCTTTGAGAAATGTATAGCTTTCTTGGCTCACCCATGGGTTTCACACCTCTTTCCCCTACAAAGTCCAAGTAGGTAGAAACTGCAAAAAAGGAAATACAGACCACCACTTAGAACCCTGAAAATACTGTGGTAATAAAAATTATCTTTTTTTAACTCTGGTCTGCCTCTCTCACAGCTAGCAAGGAACACGTGTTGATGCCATTCTTAGAAAAAAACACACACTTCCTTGCACAGCTCTTTTTTAACCATTTTCCGGGGGGGGAACAAAATGATGCCCTTTTTTGCCTAGTTTCTCATTTACCTACAGGGAAACAACAAACCCTGGTTAGTTTTGTAACCCCAAGAAGTGTAAAAGTGCGATAGACTTGATTGGATATCTGTGGTGGAAAAAAGTTATGAAGACTTACGGGCAAACTGTCCCACAAATCAACAAGCATTGGCAAAGCCAATAGGTCTCGCCTTTGCAAGAACTATTGGGTATGTCAATGTTTTGCTTGCCATGTTGCACAGTGCATCTGCTGTGCATTTCCAGCAGCTCCCTGTGTGCAACAGCAATGGTGGCTCCCGCAGGAGGCGGAGACCGGGCTGGGACCACGAGGGCCTTGAGGCACACAGGGTGCCCTGTGTGAGCTCCAGGGCACCCAGGAGACATGGCCGGGCCCTGGGGGATGGGGTCCCCGGGGCTCAAATCGGCCTGGGGAGGGGGGCCTCGCGGCCACCCTCCCCTATTGAATTATGGCCGGGCCCCAGGGGAAGGGGTCCCCAAAACCCAAATCGGCCGGGAGGGGGGCCCCCCCCTCTCCCATTCAGTTAACACCGGGCCCCTGGGTATAAAATCGTCCCAGGAAGAAGGGTTGCATGGCCCCCTCCTCTATGCAGAGAAGGGAAAAACAGAGGGCAGACAAACGAGCAGAAAAGGAAAAAGGGAGGGCAGAAAATCCAGCAGAGAGGGTAAAACAGAAGGCAGAAAAAAGAGCAGGAAAGGCAAACCAAAGGGTAGAAAAAAGAGCAAAAAAAGGCAAAACAGAGGCAAGAAAAACAAGCAGGAAAGGCAAAACAGTGGAAGGAAGAAACGAGCAGGAAAGGGAAACCAGCAGAAGAGGGCAAAACGGTGGGCAGGAAAACGAACAGGAAAAACAAAACAGAGGCAGAAAAACTAGCAGAAAAGGCAAAACGGAGGGCAGAAAAACAAGCAGAAAAGGCAAAACAGAGCAGAAGAGGGCAAAACAGACAGCACTCAGACACTCACTCACAGACTCACTGAGACACTTATACACCCACTCGCATACCTATTTAGAAACACATGCACCCACTCACAGACCCACTCAGACACTCACACCCACTCACAGACCCAGACTCACACCCCCGCTCACAGACCCACGCACTCGCTCACAGACCAATGCACTCACTCACAGACCCACTGAGAAACTCATGCACTCACTCACACACCCACTCGGAGAATCACACACCCACTCAGAGACTCATGCACCCACTCACAGACCCACTCAGACTCACGCACTTACTCACAGACCCACTCAGACTCATGCACCCACTCACAGACTCATGTACTCACTCACAGACCCACTCACAGACACACACACACTTACAGACCCACTCAGACACTAATGTACTCACTCACAGACTGACTCACACACTTTTGGAGGCACTCGCAAATACACTCAGACACTCTGACACCCACTCAGACAGCCAGACACCCACTCAGACAGCCAGACACTCCCACACCCACTCACAGACCCAGTGAGACACTCATACAGCCACTCCCAGACCCACTCTGACACCCTCACACCCACTCACAGACCTGAGACACTCATGCACTCACTCACACAATCACTGTCAAAGGTTACTGGTTACAGTTAAGAAATAAAATTTAAAAAACCTTAGAAATTCACTTAAAAAACCAATGGTCGAATGTGACAGCAGGGGGGATGGCTGAACCCATAGTGAGGCGCTTGGATACACCCTCTTGCCTGCATCGCAGTGACAACATGAGAACATGGACATGTAACACTTGTAAGTGATATGTTAATTCCAGGCGATCACTGTTAGCTGGTCTACTTCAAAGTGTACAGAGTATGGCATATGTATAGTACACCCAACTGACCTATACCTATAATGTCTTGTTAAATGCCTCTGGAAATGTTTCTCCCTTCTTTTTTATTATTAAGACGATTCCTCCGGTTATGTATGGCATGATACTAGAAACATGGCTACTGTAATGGTTAAATGTTTATAAATGGAACAATAAAGTAAAAAAAAAAAACAATGGATACAGTGATGTTATAGTTAGGAAACAACCTTAAAAAAAACACTGAAAATCACTAAAAAAAACAAAGGTTACAGGGACATTATAGTTAGGAAATAGAATTTAAAAAAACGTATAAAGTCACTGAAAACAACAAAGGTCTGAGTCCAAATAATTATGAGGTTGTTCAAGAGGCAGGTCTGACTGTCTCAAAACACGAGATGATTACACAACAAAAATGAAATCATGTGACATAATATGCGGTGAAATGTGCGGTTTGCATAACGTGTTTAGAATTCAAACACATATTGCGGAAAGCAGTTGAATCGAACACAAGGGTTTATTGGTGGGTAAGGACATTGGGTGGTAAGGGTGTTTTTAGGGTTTAGGGGTGTGTAAGGGTATTGGGTCGAAAGGGTGTATTTTGGGTTTAGGGGTGGGTAAGGGTATTGGGTGATAAAGGTGTTTTTAGAGTTTAGGGGTGGGTAAGGGTATTGGGTGGTAAGGGTGTTTTAGGGTTATGGGGTGAGTAAGTGTATTGGGTGCTAAGGATGTTTTTAGGGTTTAGGGGTGGGTAAAGGGTGGTAAGGGTGTTTTTAGGGTTTGGGGTGGCTAAGGGGCTTGGGTGGTAAGGCTGTTTTAGGGTTTCAGGGTGGGTAAGGGTATTGGGTGGTAAGGGTGTCTTTAGGGTTTAGGATGGATAGTATTAGGTGGTAAGGGTGTTTTTCGAGTTTAGGGGTGGGTAAAGTTATTGGATAGTAAGGGTGTTTTTAGGGTTTAGGGGTGGATAGGGGTATTGGGTGGTAAGGGTGTTTTTAGGATTTAGGTGTTTAGGGGTGGGTAAGGGAAATAAGGGTGTTTTATGGTTTAAGGGGTGGTAAGGGTGTTTTCAGGGTTTAGGGGTGGGTAAGGGTATTGGGTGGAAAGGGTGTTTAGGATTTATGGGTGGGTAGTGGTATTGGCTAGTAAGGGTGTTTTTAGGGTTTAGGGGTGGATAGTGGTATTGGGTGGAAAGGGTGTTTTTAGGGTTTAGAAGTGGGTAAGTGTATTGGGTGGTGAGGATGTTTTTAGGGTTTAGGGGTGGATAAGGGTACTGGATAGTAAGGGTGTTTTTAGGGTTTAGGGCTGGAGAGGGGTATTAGGTGGAAAATGTGTTTTTAGGGTTTAGGAGTCTGTAAGGGTATTGGGTGGTAAGGGTGTTTTTAGGGTTTAGGGGTGGGTAAAGATCTTGGGTGGTAAGGGTGTTTTAGGGCTTAGGAGTGGGTCTTGGGTGGAAAGGGTGTTTTTAGGGTTTAGGGGTGGGTAAGGGTGTTTTAAGGGTTTAGGGTTGAAAAAGGATATTGCGTGGGAAAGTGTTTTGAAGGGTTTAGGGGTGGGTAATATGGCATATGTGTGGTAAATACTTGAGTGGTAAAGGCAATGCGTTGTAAAGACATTGCGTTGTAGAGGCATGCGTGGTAAAGGCATGCGTTGTTCCGTCTTACATCCAGTGTCAGAGGCAGGAAAAGAAAGTGTGCAAGGCTCCAGAAGTCCTCTTTACTCTCTGTAGTTTGAACTTGTTGCCTTTGCTGTAAAGCCGGAGCAGAGATCAGGATGTCAATGGCGATCAAGGGTGTCAGAAGTTACTTTTCCCACCCCTGGATTTTTGTTGAATCAATGTCTATGGAAATGAAGGGGGTAGATTCATATGAAAAACACCATAAACAGGGGAAGAGTGAAGGTGGTCAGGGGCTACTTTAGGCTCTGTTTTCATCAGCAGGTATTTTTTCTGCTTGAAAAGCATTGCTTATAAAATAAAAAGTGCCAGAATAACAACAATGTATGTTTTTTTTATGAAGCGCTTCATATTGACGATTTTATTGACTGTAAATAACAGTACCCACCTCTCTTAATAAACACAGTTTGGGGGAAAAAACACAGAACAGGGCTCGTAGAGATGGAAGGCATGATCGGTCTCCCCAGGTACTCAAAGTTCTGCCTTCAAATCAACAATAGATGCCAGCGGTGAGATTTTAACTCATTGAGCCATCTTGCCTGTGTGCTATGTACAACATTACCAGTCTGTGAAATACACAACGCAGTCTAACCTTACAAAAAGTACATAAATACATCACTTGCTAAAAATACTCTCATTAAGAGACTTCTGTAAGTAAAAAAATGCAATTTAATTACCAGGTAGTTAATTTTCACTTATGGTAGAAATAAGTTTTGAAAACGCAAGGGATTCATTTAAACCAGTAAGATAAGAATTAAAACATAATGTGCCCCTGGTGGCAGGCTCATTTACAGAAAGGAGGCCTTTCGGTAGCATACGCCTGTAGTTTAGGCTTTTAAGACGCCATTTAAATTAATTTATAAGGTTAGTTTCCTAATATCGCGCTTGTTCGTCCAGTATCGCAGGGTTTATCGCAAAAGTACTTGTGAGCAGGAAGCAGGAATGTGTATTATTTTGAAGAAAGATGTTGATTAACTGTTTAGTACTTTGCGGACTATATTCTATATTTAAAGGACTAACAGTTTTCTATTTTGAGGAGAATATCGCCCTTCTAGATGTTCTTGGAAGCACACGGGTTAACTTCCTTAGGTAATGCCTACTCTGCAGCAAACTGATTCCGTCGGCGCCCCCTGTGCCCCGTCATCAGGCTTGAATTAGGTGTATTCTTCGTGTGCAGGCTTTTTCGCTTCCATGACACAATGCCCTCAATCAGCTGCAAGGCACAGCTGCAGTCCCTCGTGAAATGGGGGCGGGGTCACGTGACTCCAGCAGGATGCAGGGCTACATTCTGCACGTTGTACGACACAATTTCTCTTACAGAAACTTCCCATATCAATACTTCGGATCTTGTGCTTTGGATTATCATGAGTTAAGACTGATAGGGTTTGATATAACTAATTTGGATTACAATATTTGGCTTTTTATTGTTAACATTATTTTTTAAGTCCATAACTTGTTTATTTTTTGTAATTAATGTTTAAGTCTAGAACCTAAACCCCAAAAAAACAGTTAAATCTGTTTTCTGAACCCTGAAACACTATATGCATCTATCTATCTATCTATATAGATATATACAGCTAAATATATACATATGCGTGTCATTTTTCCTGTATTTTTAATGAGTGGGGGTAAATCCCCATAACCCCCTCTCAAAAAATACGTTGCACCCTTCTGAACCCCAAGACAACTTTTAAACTTTTTATACTATTCTCAAAAACAACCCTAATAAACCCTGAACACCTAGTCTATTCAACCCATCCCATCCCATACATAATTACACCAACACTTATTCACCACTTGAACCGTAAAACAGTGTGTGTGCGTGTGTTTAATTTCACTGAAAAAAAGGTTAAAGTAACATTATAGTTAGGTGAGAATTTCAGTGACAATGTAACCTTTTAAACGTACAAAACCAATGAAATTCACCAGTTATAGTTATCTCTGGTAACTATAACCCATTTCCTAGGGTAACTGTAACTCGCGCCCTCGCCAGGTACAGTTTTCCTATCAATAATTTCATTGCAAATGTTGCAGTGATATTTTCAATGATGTCATAGACGATATCATGAGTGATGTAATAGATGGGGTAATTAGCAGTGCAAGGTGAAGGCTCAAACAGCTATTTCTGTAAGCTCCCGCCGTATGGGAGCAATCTGTGCTTCCCTGCCCGCAGGAGTGCGGATAGGGAAACGGAAATCTCCTCCCACCCCGCGGGAGCATTTTTTAAAACTCCTGCTGAGTGAGAACGGATGTGCCTTCCCTGCCAGTGCTGCTACAGGCAGGAAAGACATGTTTGCTCCCACCCGGCAGGAGATTTAAAAATGCTCCCACCAAGCGAGAGCAAACATATGTTTCCCTGCCCCCACTGATGCAGGCAGGGAAACTACTGTGTCCCAGTCTGTGAGCCGGCCCCAGGGGGTTGGGGTCCTCAAGGCCATAAGAGGCTCAAGGAGAGGGGGCCACGCAGCACCCTCCTTCCTGTTAACTCTTGTTCAACCCCGGGGGATGGGGTTGCACGGCCCCCCTACCTTTCACTAAAATATCAGCCCGGGGGATAGGGTCCACGAGGCCGCTTCAGTCCACGCGTCCCCTCTTCCTAAATAGTATATGGTGCGCCGCTTCCCCACCAAAGGAGGGGGGATTTGTTTTTAATCGGATGGGAGTCTCAGTTTTTTTTATAAACTCACATCGGATTTCGGGATACCCCGCAAATTTGTGACAAAATTTAAATAAAAAGGTTTTCGGCCCAAGCCGGGGTCACTCTGGGACCCCAACACCAGGTCTAGGGAATTAGGGTATCCCTACCCTGCCCCCTTATGCCTTCTTTTCACATTTGGCTGCCGCAAAATTGCCGTTGATGTGGTGGCAGCCAATCAGATCTCTCCAAGAGATCCATCAGTTCTGTGGCTCCTCCGCAACATATGTACAAAGTTTGTGAGCATTAAAAGCAAAAAACAACAGAACAGATTTACACCAAATCACAAAAAGCATCCTTTCTTGACCAAGATCTAGCTTTCTGCCAAATTTGGTGTAAAACCGTTCAGCAGTTTGAGCTTTAGCTGTATCTAAAGTTCCTATAGAAAAATGAATGGGGAAAACACGTTTTGGGACCCTCCCTTTTCTTGGCCCCCGCTTGACGGATCAACCAGAAACTTTCCAGGAAGGAGCTGAGGTGAAAGTTCTGTGAAGATTCTTCAAACGGCGCCAAAGATATAAGCAAACCAAAAAATGCATTATCTAAGGAAACACAATCCCAACTGCTAACTAGAACTACTTAGTGGCCACTGCATAATACAATATAAATATATATATATATATATATATATATATATATATATATATATATATATATATATATATATATTTATATATTACCTACCGGGAGTCGCCAGTAGGTAGTTATAGTTGGGACCTAGTTTCCATAGGAAAAGCGTCTTTTGATTTGCCAATAACTTTGGCGCCGTTTGACGAATCTTCGACTCAGTTGAACCGGGTCACAAGAAAAAAGGTTAAAAAACAAGAAAAGTGGGCAGGGTAGAAACACCCTGACCCCCTAGGCCTGTTCAGGGTGTCCTACAGGGAACTCCAAGGCCAAAAAAAAAAAGCATTTTATTTCCCAGCAGGATTTGCGGTGGATCCGCAAATCCGACTGAAAATGTAAAAACAAAATGAAGCTTTGTTTCCTTTAGGCCCCCGGGTGGGCCAGGTCCCGAGGGCAATCAAAAATAGTGATGCGGGGGCCCACGCGGGCCCCCGCAGCCCTGGTGATCGCCACCTCCCCGGGGTGCATTTTTGGAAATGCAGGTGGGCACCCGGCCCCCCTGCAGCCCCGGGGACCGCCACCTCACCGGGGCTAAATGTACAAAAATGCATGGGGGGCTCCAGTCTCCCCCATGCAGCCCCGGGGACCGCCACCTCCCCGGGGCTAATTATGTGAACTGCGGGGGCCACGTGGCCCCCGCAGCCCCAGGGACCACCAGCACCCGGGGCTCTGTTTACAATAACCCCCACACAGCCCCGGGGACCACCACCTCCCCGAGGCTATTTCAAAGATAGGAGGGGGGGCCGCGCTGCCCCCCCTCCTGGAGCCATAAATGGCCCTCGGGACCGCCACCCCCACAGGGCCAGCTTCATGAATGACATAGGGTGCCCACCCCCAGGACACCGCAGTTTGCTATGGCTTCGCTTCATGGAAGTGAGAGCATTGAAAAATGCTCTTGCTTCCATGAAGCAAAGCAGAATTGCTTTTGGGCAGAGGGAGCTGCGTGTTTACAGCTCTCTCTGCCCAAAAGCAATGCCGGTTCATGCAGAAGGGGGGGAGCCGGCAGAGACCGCGGGGGCCTTGAGGCTCCCTCCGCGGTCCCCAAAGACTTGGCCAAGCCCCAGGGGATGGGGTCCTTGGGGCAGAAAATGGCCCGGGAGGGGGCCACTCGGCCCCCCTCCCTTTTCTTATTTAAAAAAAAAAATGCCCGGGCCCCCCTCCCTTTTTGTTCTAATAATAAAAAGAAATGGGTAAAGGCCCCCGGGGCCCAAAAGGGTCAAGGGAAGAGGGGCCCACACAGCCCCCCTTTTTAAACAAAAAAAAAAAGAAACAAAGCTGGCAATTACGCCGGAGGCCCCGCCCCCTTTCTCCACTACTCTGCAAATGTGCCTCCTGGCGCGCTCTTGGTTGGGGGGTGAAGTCCCCTTCGCTCCTGAGGGTCCTTTGGGGCCAACTAGCCCACCTATTACCTCCAGTAAGCCCCGCACAGTGGGATTGCTGAGAGGTGGTCGAAGGCCATGCCCCTTTTTCCACAACTCTGCAAACGCGCCTCTTGGCACACTGCTGTTGGGGCGATGAGGTTCCGTTGCGTCCTGAGGGCCTCAGGAATAAAGTGGACTTCATCCTCCAAGAAGCAGCATGCCAGGAGGCGCATTTGCAGAGTGGTGGAGAAAGGGGGCGTGGCTTCTGACCACCTCTCAGCAATCCAGCTGTGTGGGGCTTGCTGGAGGTAACAGGAGGGCTAGTTGGCCCCCAGGGACCATCAAGAGGCAAGGGGACTTCATCCCCCAAATAGTAGTGCACCAGGAGGCGCATTTGCAGAGTGGTGGAGAAAGGGGGCGTGGCCTCTGACGACCTTTCAGCAATCCTACTGTGTGGGGCTTACTGGAGGTAACAGGTGGGCTAGGTGGCCCCTAAGGACCTTCACCAGCAAATGGAACTTCATCCCCCAACCAAGAGCACGCCAGGAGGCGCGTTTGCAGAGTGGTGGAGAAAGGGGGCGTGGCCTGTTATCAGAAATCAGCAATCTTGCACATTGAGATTACTAAGAGGTCTTCGGAGGCCATGCCCGCTTTCTCCACCACTCTGCAAATGCACCTCTTCACGCACTACTGGTTGGGGGATGAAGTCCACTTTACTCCTGAGGGACCTTGGGGGCCAAGAAGCCCTCCTGGTAGCTTCTGTAAGTCTTAAGCAATAGAATCCCTGATAGCTGGTCGGAGGCCCAGCCCCCTTACTCCACCTCTCTGCAAACGTGACTGCTAGTTAAAAAACCTTGGAAATTCACTAAAAAAAACAAAGGTTACAGGGACGTTATAGTTAGCAAATAGAACTTAAAAAACATTAGAAATTCACAAAAAAAACAGAGGTTACAATGACATTATAGTTAGCAAATAGAATTTAAAAAACCTTAGAAATTCACTAAAAAAACAAAGGTTACAGGGACATTATAGTTAGGGTCAGATTTTACTCATACAAAAACAGAGAAATTCAACAGCTATAGTTAGCTGACCTAACTATAACTCGTGCCCCCACAATGCACTGCTTATGATCTCACATATTACACCATTCATGAAATGGTCATTAACACTGATGAAATCTCAAATTACATCAGTGATGACATCATCCACAGCATCTCTGATGCAACCACTCACACCCCTATAGAATCTTTTATACACCCACTGCCACTCTCACACAACCATTCACAAACCCATTCACAGAGCCATACTAGTACTTACACACCCACTCACTGATTCATTGATCTACACACACATCAACTCGCTCACCCATACTGCCACTCATAGACCAACTCACTCACTAATACAGCCATTGACATATCCACTCATACACCAATACAGGCACTCACACACTGAGTCACCCATGGAACTACTTACACACCTAGACACACACCCATACAGTCAATCACACAGCCACTTACTCACCCAAACAGTTACACACACACCCACTCACTTACTCATACAAATAGTAACACATACTCACTCAGTTATACAGTCACTGACAGAAGCATGCACTCATCCATATAGCCACTCTCACATATCCTCACTCACGCATAGTCACTCATATACCCCATCACTCATGTATACTGCTTTTCACATAATCAGCTACTCACCCATACTGACACATGCACTCAATCAACGACACACCCATAAAGATACTCACCCATACAACTTCTCACACACACAACAGTACCCCATACAGCCACTGACTCACCCACTCACTCATCCATACAGGCAGCCACACACCTCCTCACCCACACACACGGACACCCAGACAACCATCGAGGTAGTCAGACAACCAATCAATCACCCATATAGCCATTCATGTACCCACTAACACATTCATACACCCACTTAGACATCAACTGACAGACAGATATACACATTCACACAACCAGTCACTCATCCATACATTCACTGAGACACCTAATCACTCACTTATACAGTCAGTCACGCACCCACTGAGTCATCCATACAGTCACTCATACACCCACTGATTCACCAATACACCTTGGTATATATATTTAACACGTCTAATCAGTGTGGGTACTTGTCTCTATGTGGAGAGGGTATAGAAAACGTTAAAGAAAAGGTGTGGTTGGAATATATGGTTCCAGGGGGATCTTCCTTATTTGGAAGTGTTGCCCCTCACACACCCTTGTGGGTGTCATGCTTCATCATTGGGCGTTTTGCTCCTCGTGGCACCAGCGCTGCAATGCCTCACGAGCCCCACAAGAGGGCTCTTTGCCGGAGATCTATTCTTGTATCAGCCGTGACAGTGCATGCGGGCATGTGGGGTATAATGTGTAAGGTGGAGAAAAAACGGTCTCATTTTTGGTCTCTTGGAAAAACTGCAATTGCGAATTGCTCTGAGTATAAATACTTAGGTGTCATGATTGATAAGGGTGGCCAATTCTTGAACCAGCTTAAGGCCATCAAGAGGAAAGGGATGGCGACTGCGACATCGCTAAGGCAACTTAAAACAAAACTGTCTGGACCAACATTTTCACCATTGCTCCGTGTTGCGCAAGCAAAAATTCCATCGTTAATTACTTACGGCAGCGAAGTACTGAGAGGCAGGGACGCTACACTGCTGGATACCACCTTGGCAAAAGCATACAGAGTAATGCTAAACCTCCCGCCATACACCTCGCCAGCACAGATTCGGCTCGAGTTTGGACTAACAAAGCAACTCCTCGCAAGGCGAGGCTCGTACATCAAGTGCTGGCATAAAATCAAGAACTCGACCAGGAATACACTGAATCACCAGTTCTGGCAGGAACTGTGCAGCACATCCACCTCACCGGCGAAAGCATACCTGGAGGAATCACTGGCCATCACCGGACTAGCCGACCTATGGGAAATCCCAACACCGCACTTGCACTTTAAGCACATTGTAAATAAGGTTATTAAGAAACTTTCGCTCACAGAAGATAAAGCCGCTTTTGCACACAGGAGCCACGCATGGATGACTCTGTGGAGCTACAAATCATTTGGGTCGCAGGCATACTTTGAACTGGGGTACTCCAGGAAGGCAAAAGAAGCCTTTCTAAAATACAGGTTAGGAATCCTGCCAGCCATACCTCATCTTCCACCATGGCTGAGAAAGAATTGCGGGAATTTATGCAGGCTATGCGGAGTTGGAAATGAGGACATTGAACATATAATATGTTCCTGCATTAAGCTAAAAGAGGAAAGGGTAGGCCTCCTAAAAACTCATTTTAATGAACGAGGCATACGTACCCGGAGACGAGCAGTACTTGCATGCTTTAACCAAAGGGACCCACAATTAAATGGGAAGCTTGTTAAGTTCCTGCATCTAGTAGCATCTAAGCAAGGACCAGTGGTACCCTGTGGGAGCACAAATACAACAAAAACCTTAAATCTCCACAAACTGTAACCTGTGCATAGACTCCGGAGGCTCTGAGCAAAATGCAATCATGGACACTCTGCACTTTCGAATTATTCCTGTATGTTTCAATACATAAGAATTTTAAT
Organism: Calotriton arnoldi; assembly: GCA_963921515.1. Lineage (NCBI taxonomy): Eukaryota > Metazoa > Chordata > Amphibia > Caudata > Salamandridae > Calotriton > Calotriton arnoldi. The sequence continues at coordinate 968,601 of CAWUFW010004610.1, read as the reverse complement.
AGAGTACTGACCGAAAAGTTTAATTAACCAAAATGTTTTATCAGAATGTATTTTTGTAATGGTTTTAATTAATCAAAAACAATACATTTTTTACTTACTTACTTACACTGATTCACCAATACACCTTGGTATATATATTTAACACGTCTAATCAGTGTGGGTACTTGTTTCTATGTGGAGAGGGTATAGAAAACGTTAAAGAAAAGGTGTGGTTGGAATATATGGTTCCAGGGGGATCTTCCTTATTTGGAAGTGTAAATCCAGTAAATCCAGTACTTGTATAGCGCACGAATCACCCCCGAAGGGGTATTTCGGCGCTGGGGGCCGTTGGGAAGATTAAGCGAGCTATTGCCCAGAGTCGCATGGTGCTGGGCAGACCCCTGCCGCCGGAGCCAGGGATCGAACCGTGATCCCCAGCGTCCAGCGTCAGTCGCCCTGGCCGCTGCGCCACACCTCTCCCCTCACACACCCTTGTGGGTGTCATGCTTAATCATTGGGCGTTTTGCTCCTCGTGGCGCCAGCGCTGCAATGCCTCACGAGTCCCGCAAGAGGGCTCTTTGCCGGAGATCTATTCTTGTTTTTTATTTTTTTTTATTTCTTTATTTCTCAAAAGTTTACAGAGCAAACAAAAAGCAAAAAGCGACATCATAATCATTGCGAGATCCACATGTACAAAATTTTAGAGACAATCAGCGTTTAAACAACCAGTTCCATTACCTTCCAGCGGCTTATTACTTAGACAAACCTTTATTCATACAAACGTTCCCTCACCGCCCCTACGGGCTACGTCTATACAGGCCCCCGTAGGCTACCTTGCAAGGACAGCCTCAGCTTTACAATCTGTGAACACAGTCGAAGTACGATACCGGGAGGGGGTGTAGGAGGGGGGGTGTTGGGGAAGAAGTGGGGGGGGGGAGAAACTCAGGCCTCTGGCGCATCGTGAGCGTGAGTGGCTTGGCCGCTAGCACTGTCAGACTGATCTTGTCCCCTAGTTGCAATATACGTCACATATAGTCCCCAAAAGTTTTTTGGACGGCTCCTGGGGGGCAATAATTCACTAAAATTCTCCGTTTGTGTGCAGCTGTAAAGCATGTCGCACGACCACTGTGTCATAATGGGGGTAGGACCACGAAGCCAATGTATCGCTACTCTACGCTTCGCCAGCAGTAAGGCCATATCGACCAATTTGCGCTGCGCTTGCGGAATTGTTTTAGAGTAGCCCAATAGGGCCAAGGCTGGTTCCGGGGAAAGCTCCAAGTCTACAATGGTCGTCAACTCTTTGAAAACCAGTTCCCAGAATTTATATATTCCAGGGCAACTCCAGGCCAAATGCATAAAGTCTGCCCTTGTTTCCGTGCATCTCTCACAGGTAGAGGAGTCCCTCAGCCCATACCTGTGGAGTCTCTCCGGGGTGTAATACACCCTTTGTAGGAACTTAAAGTGGACCAGTCTGTGCCTACCATTGAGCGATATTCGCCGCGTACTGTTACAGCAATAGGACCACATGGCATCATTGATCGGTTGTTGTAGATCACGTTGCCACTCCAATCGAGCCCTCGCGTACTGGTTAGCCCTATGAGACATAGCCATCCTATACACATTGGATACAAGCTTGCGTGGCGTCTGAGCTTTAATGACATATGTTAATTCCGCTACCTCAGGAGGTTCAAGTAGATCTCCACCCAGCAGATCCCGAAGTGCCTGTCTGATTCTATGAAACTGAAAGCGCTGCAGCAGAGTAGGAAGAGAGTCCTGCTGCCCCAAATCTTCCCACCGCATAACTGCACCATTGTGAAACAGATCCCCAACCGTCCGCAAATTCATTGAATTAAGTGCTTGTACCACCCCTTGGTCTCTGCAGGGGCGTAACCAGCGAGCCCAGTCTAGTGGCATAACCGGGGAATATAATAGAGCGCCCGCCTGTAGCTGCAGCATAAACCGCCAGGCATGCCGTGTAGCATTTATAGAATCCAGTATGCCTGTCCTACAATCAGCTTCCTCGCATAGCAGGGCTGGAAGAGGCAATGGCTCCGCCACAAGCGCCTCGAGGCGGAGGTGGGGGGCATCCGGTGGGCCATGTATCCAATAATAAGCGTGGGTGCACTGCGAAGCGCTGTAATACAGATTTAAAACTGGGGCTCCCAGGCCCCCCATGTGATACGGCAAAGTTAACGTTTGCCACTTTATTCGGGCTTGTTTGCCCGCCCAGGCTAGTTTAATCAATAGGGTCGTGACCCGGCTAAAAAAGGCAGTGGGCAACACCATGGGAATATTCAGAAACAAAAACAAAAATCGCGGCAGCAGCACCACCATCTTCATAATGGAGATCCTACCTAAGAGGGACAGTGGCAGCTTGATCCAGTTTCCCACGTCATCCTCCAGCTTGCTAACTGCTGCCCCATAGTTTTCCCTGAATACTACCTCCGAATCAGGGTGTACTTGGATACCCAAATATCTGATCGAGTCCGTAGACCACTGCAAGGGATATTCCAGGTCATATTGCTTAGTAGCAGGCGTTAGCGGGACAACAACTGACTTAGGCCAGTTGACCCGCAGACCGGAGAGCGCTCCAAAGTGCACCACCTCCCATAAAACCGAGGAGAGATTATTTTCGGGATCGCGGACATACAGTAAGGTGTCATCCGCATAAGTGGAGACTATGACCTCAAGCCGTGACAATCGTAGGCCCTTGTGACTATGGTATTCACGCAGTGCACACGCCAGGGGCTCCGCCACCAGGGCGTAGAGCAACGGGGACAGCGGGCATCCTTGTCGCGTCCCACGGGAAATGTTGAAAGGCGCCGTCACCAGATTACCAATGCGGACTCTGGCCGAGGGGCGGTGATACAGCACATCAATCAGTTGTAGAAAAACCGGACCCAGACCCATCCTAGTCAGGACATGTCGTAGGAATGGCCACTCGACAGAGTCGAAGGCTTTTTCCATATCCAAAAAGACCGCGACTGCTGTGGCGTCCGGTCTAGTATGCTGCATAGCCCCGAATACCATGCGCAAATTATAAGTAAGATTCCGCTCTGGAATGAACCCAGCTTGCTCAGGGGCAACTAAGACCTGCGCGATGGGGGCCAACCTATTGGCAAGAATTTTGGCAAAGATTTTGGTGTCCACATTCAGTAGAGAGAGCGGACAATATGACCCGCACTCCTCAGGCCGTTTTCCCGGTTTGGGTATAGCCACAATCACTGCCTCTCTCATGGTAGGCGGCATTATGCCAGTTTGGCACATATCATCGAAGAGTGCAGACAGATGAGGCAGGAGGAGGTCGAGAAAGCTCTATAAAAGGGCACGGTGAGGCCATCCGACCCAGGTGCACTGCCGGATCTCATCCCCGTCAGCGCCAGAATAATCTCATCCTTTTCTACAGGTCGCATCAAATATTCGCGGTGTGTGTTCGTGAGGGAGGGCATTTTAATATAGGAGAGATAATCCATGATTTCCTCCTCATTCCCAGAAGAGCGCGCTGAATACAAATCAGCATAATAACTCCTAAAACGCTCTGTAATGTCTACCTCCTCTGTTAGAACCGCACCGTCAGCCGATTGAAGTTCCGCTACTTGCACCCTACTGCGACGCCTCCGTAACAACTGCGCTAGAACCGCTCCCGGTCGCTCCCCCTCCCCGTATGCTCTCGCCGTGGCGTATTTACCCAAGTGTTTCAGTTCAGCATCCGCCGCGTCCTGATATTCCACCAATAGAGTCTTAAGTTCAGAAGCCACTGCGTCATCAGCTTGCAGCAGCAGGCGCCGTTCCAGCACGCCCAACCTCTTTTCAAGATCTGCCAGGCGGCGGCGTATGTCCCGGAGGACTCCCGAATGCTTGGACATAGCAATGCCCCGGATATACACCTTAAACGTCTCCCAAAGTACTTGAAGACTATCCACAGATCCCGTGTTTGTCTAAAAAAAAAATCTCAATCGCCTCCGCTAGCTCAGGCTGAAAAACCGTGTCCAACAACGAGTATGGAGGGAAACGCCATGTGAACGGTGGAATGCCTCCCCTGGGGGTGTTAATCGCTATCAGCAAGGGCGAATGGTCGGACAGTGTGCGAGGGAGAACCCTACACTCCCGGACCTCTGCATAAAGAGGAGAGGATGCCAACCAGTAGTCAATCCTAGTATGCAGGTTATAATAAGCGGAATAGTGGGTGAACCCCCCCTGATGCGAAAATCTAGTGCACCATACATCCTGTAAGTCCAGGCGCAACATTGCGTTTCCCAGTGCCCCCGCAGCCGCCGTGGGGAGTCTCTCTGGGCCCCCTGATCTGTCCTCCTCTGGGTTTCTGACCACATTAAAATCCCCACCCCAAAGGAACCAACAGTCCGAATATTTGGCGACTACCGTCACCAACTTGTCAAAGAAGTCTGGACTGTCGTAGTTGGGGCCATAGACATTCACAAAGACCAGATCATGGCCCTTCCCCTGACATCTCGATACAACGTACCTGCCATCCCTGTCAGTGTCCAACGGCGTTATAGTATACGAGGATTTAGGGTTGACCCACGTAATCACCCCTCTAGCATGCGTGGTGAAACCGGAGGCATGTATGTTGTCCTTCAAACCTCTACTGCGTAAAAGGGGGCTGTCAAGCGGGAGGTGAGTCTCTTGCAGTAAAGCTACGTCTATAGTATGATTTTGTAAATAGTTCAGCACCTTACGGAGTTTCCTGTAGTCGTTCAGTCCCCTAACATTCCACGTAAGTGCTCTAAGCATGGAAACCGGTGCATTCATGCAGTCTTTATCAGGCGTCCCCATCACAGTCGTGTAATCTCATCGCACATCTGGATCTGCGCTTTGTACAACCTCGTCCCAAACGTTGGGAAGAACCATCACTCTGCGAAAACAACTGTTTGCTTCTTAACACCCACCCTCCCCTCCCACAGCAGACCTCCCCCAACATGGTCGCGAACTTTACCCGTACCCTCCCCATTCCTCCCCCCACCCCGTCCCTCCCTCAAAAATAAAGAACATGCCCAGGTGTGTTTCACATGTGGGCGGAGGTCGCTCCTCAGGCAAGGAATATTCCCAAACAAGTTATGAAGCCTCCACCAAAAACCGTCAAGCACATCTTATGCAACCGTTTAGTATATGATGATCCCCCCCCCTCCCCGCAATAGCCATCAGGAGTCCATAGGCATGGGTTTTCCCCACAGGGCTCCGCCAGGACGTCGGTAGCGCCAGTCCTCAAACCCACAATCAGATGTAGAGTCAACTATACAAGGCAAGCTCCAGGTAACTGTCCACAAAAACAGTCTCAATGTTGGCCGTTGCCTTCCCGGCTTGGGCCCCGTGCAGATCCATGGAACAGGGAAAGGACCCCAGGCATCTGACCCCCTCCATGGCCGGCGGCCAGATCAGGATACTGAGACCCCCACCACCCAACCCCCAGCTCCCCTCCCTCCCGCCCACCAAGCAACAGTGTCTCCCATGTCCCAATGTCGAGGACTATACTTATCACTCCGGACCACAAACTCCGACTCCATCTCGGTCCGTCAGCTGTTCTCCTGCCGCCTTATCCGGGGGCCGCCGCCCCGGACTGGAGCGATCTTCTCGTGACCAGTCTTTGAGCGCCTTCTGCAGCGCCTTCGGATCTGTGAAAATATGGGAGCGGCCCTGTCTGTTGACCCGCAGCTTTGCTGGGTAAAGCATGGCGTAGTCTACTCCCTGCTCGCGCAGCTGTTTCTTCATTGGTGCAAACTGGCGGCGCGCCTCCTGGACACGGGCGGTAAAGTCCGGGAAGAGCGAAAGCGTGGACCCTTCAAACTCCAGCGGCTGCTTCTCCCTGGCTAGCTTCAGCGCAGCATCGCGATCACGATAGTTAAGTAGCTTTGCTATGACTGGGCGAGGCGGCGCCCCCGGGGGGGGGGGGGCGAGTGGCCCCAAAGTGCGTGCGCCCTTTCCCCCACAAACATGGCCGAGAACGAGTCCTCTCCCAATAATGTCCTCAGCAGCCGCTCCGTGAATTGCTCCATATTACCAGTTGGCGTGTTCTCCGGAAGACCCGTGATTCGGAGATTGCAGCGCCGAGAGCGCGCTTCCAGATCTTCGGTTTTGTCCTGGAGGACTCGGAGCACTCTGCCTAGCTGTATGTGTTCTGAATCCAAGGTGGTGTGGGCCGCCTCCACCTCCGTCAGCCTCCGCTCGGACATGTCCAGTCGCTCAGAATGTTTGTCTATTCTCTCCGCCATGCGGTCCATTCTATACAACAAAGCATCCATCTTCGCACCAAGGGACGACATACCACCCTGTAGGTTCTTCTCCATGGCCACAAGCATACCACGTATGTCCGGGCCTGGGTCGTCCGCTGTCTGCTCCTGCATGCCGGAGGCGCCCTCCGTGGACCTGTCGCTGGACTTGGACCGTTTCTGTGCGAACGTAAGTTTCGGTTGCGACCTATCCACTCTGCCCATTTTAGCCTCGTACAGAACTCACTGCCGGCACCGCCGCCAGGACCCGGGAGGTCGGAATATCGGGAGGCGAGGTCACACTAAGCTCCCCACACTCCTCTGGTCTGCGTCACAGTTCTCTCCTCGGTCCCAGTACCGGCCCCAGCAGAAGCACTCACTCCCAATGAGAGGCCAGAGGGCCTCGCCAGGTCTCGGGGGCACACCGCTATCCGCGGACGTCGTCGTGTTGTCTCAGGGCAGTCTCATCAAAGGTGAGGTGGGGCACTCTCATCCCCCGCCAGGTTCGCACGTGTCGTCCCCTACTCGCCAGCTGGCCTCGGCGCCTTCGATTGCCAAGTGCAATAGTCACTTCCACAGCGCTAACATCGACCAGGGTCCAGATCCTCGGTCAGTGCCTACAGCGCAGCTCAGAAAGTCAATCGTGGCCACGCAGCCCGTTAGAGGCACCCCAGTGTTCCACCGCGCTACTCACTTGTAGCGTAGCTCGTTCCTGCAGCCCACCAGCGCACCACCTGTGTCCCAATGCGGGCGGGCTCCCACGTGGGTCTGTGCCCCCAGGCACCGAAAGTAGCAGACTCACAGCGCCTTCAATACTCGCCGTCGGAGTTTTATCCACTTAATGCTGGGGGGGGGGGCAGGCCACACCGCAATCGCCCGCCGAGATCCCCGCAGGCCAACACCAGGTAGCGGATGCGTAGTGATTTCAGCACCGCCTTTAGCCACTCACAGGGCATTCAGTGTCTCCACGTGGGCCTCGGTTGTACTCCACCCCAGTCCGCTCCGTGCAGCTTCTGCCGCATGACGGTGGGAGGCATCCGCCCCCCGTGTCTCACGCACCTTCCAGGCCACTCTGTCACCGCCGGAGCCGTGTACAACGCTGCGGGCAGGCCGCACGCCTCCAAGGCAGCCGCAGTTGCGATCGTGCCCCGCCCACCGCAGGGACGCAAGTCCGGTGCTTAGGGCCCTGCTCAGCCGGGTCCAGGACGCCTGTCGTTGTCTGGCCCAGCGCTCCTGTACGGCGGTCGGGAACGCAACAACACGTTGCCACCAGGCTCCGCAGCTCGGGGGGCACTCGTGGGAGTACACAGCACTGCTCAGCTGCAGGATAATTGCCGGATAGTAGACGGTTTTAGCGGAGCGCTCGGCTCAAGCGGCCATCTTGGTCGCGAGCAAGCTCCGCCCCCCGGAGATCTATTCTTGTATCAGCCGTGACAGTGCATGCGGGTGTGTGGGGTATAATGTGTAAGGTGGAGAGTGTGATCTTAAAATTACCTAAAGGAGATCAAATTTTATTCAGAGACTCTTCGGTAAGAGATTTGCCTCCATTTGGAGACAAAGGTTAGGAGACTACAACCAAGCAGGATGTCTCTGTGAATGATCTCAGTTCTGATGCAAATTCTGAGGTGGAGCAGGAGGATCAAGCCCGCAGTTTACAAATGGGGCAATACATATCTCAATATCAAATAAATGAATTCTGTTTTTTAAGGATGGATCAAAGGAATTTCACAGACCCAGAGGAGGTAAAGAAACCAAACGGAGGAGAAAATAGAGAAGGGGGGGGGGGACAAGGCAAAAGAAAATTGTGGAGAGCAGAGCATGAGGGCAACTCAGAACAGCAGGAAGTAACACCAGATGTAAGAACTGTATTAAATTTAATGAGTGAAATGCTCTCAACAGCTGAAACACAGATTTTGTCACTGGTGCTATCACATTGCCCAGAATCAAGCTTTGACCATGCCCAGAGCAGGATAGATTTGTATAAATACATTAGGAAATTTAAGCTAATGAAACTATATGATGAGAAAAGGAGTATGAAGAAAACAAGGCATGGAATCAAGACTAGTTAAATTAATTTATTGATATCAGATGTTGACCTGATGAGGGATTTTAATTGCTTTAGAACAGGAAAATCAACGTTTGTTCCTCAAACCCCACATGATAATACAGATACCTTTTTTAAAGGTCCTGATTAAGAAATAAAAGGCAATATGTTGTAGTTCGACTAGAAAGAAGAAATACTGTAGTAATAGAAATAGAGATACAAACGTACGATTGAGAGGTTACAAAATTGTGACAAAATGGTGGTGAGAAGCTCTGATGAGAGTGGAAATGTAGTTCCGTGGTCCAAAGTAATGTACATGTTTGAAGTATATAAACATATTGATTTAAACGGCTATAAATGAATAACCATGGTAGAATAACTGGAAACGTAAAATGTATTTGATTATCAATAAAAACAGTGGAGAGATCAATGCCTAATACATTTTGATGAATATTACATTTTTGAAGCAGGATCACCATAAACTCTGTGTTTTTTACCTTATTATGAAATCTTCATAAGCATGTTCATACTTCCTCCAGAACGCCCCATTAAAGCAGTGCAAGGAGAAATGTTTGAAAATGTATCTAGTAACATAGACTCCGTCTTAAATCCTTTGCATCAGGTCTTCCTTCATATGTAAAAGGTTTGTCTGATTTTTTTATGGAGAATCTTTTACGTCAGTTTTGAAGAGGATATGCTGATTATAACACTGGATGCAACATCATTATATACCAGTATATGTCACAAAGATGGTTTGAGAGCAATGAAACATTTTTTAAGGGTGAGACCCATAAGACTTTATAAACACAGTATGATGCTTTTGAAGATGGTAAAGTATTGCCTCACTAAGAATATCTTTGTGTTTAATGATTAATTATTTGTACAACTTAGGGGGAGAGCTATGGGCACCTGCATCGCCCCCAGCTATGCAAATCTGTATATGGGCTGGTGGGAGGAGCAGGTGGTCGGGGGCCCTGAGTTGGAGAAATGGTCAAACAATATTGTACTTTGGGTGCACTTCATAGATGATTTATTCATAATTTGGAATGGAAACCGAGCAGAAGCACTGGAGTCTGTGGTGGTGATTAATAAGAATGATTTGAATTTGATATTTACAAGTAATATCAGTGATATGGAAATTGAATTTTCAGATGTTTTAGTTACGGTACAAGGAAAGGAATTGACCAATTTACCACTACTCTTTTCAGGAAACCTACAGCAGGAAATATCATTTTATAGGCACAGAGTTTTCATCCAATACCATTGATCAGGAATATACCATTTGGAGAGCTGTATAGAGTCAGGAGGATCTGCAGCAAAGAAACAGAACATCTAAAAACAGAAAAAGAGATGCTGGTGAGATTTAAACAAAGAGGATATACGAGTGCAGTTTTGAAGGGAATCTCAGATCGAGCAGGAAAGTGTAAAAAAGAAATAGCACTGTTTAGTAAGAAAGCCAGCAAAACACAGGGGACAGATCTAAGATTCATGATGACATATAACAGACAACATCTACAAGCCAGAGCAGCCCTAAATAAACATTGGCACTTAATTAGAAGTGATCTGATTACACAACAAAAAGTGCAGAGATGGCCCTTGATTAGTTTCAGAAGACCAAGATCAAAGCAGAATTATCTAGTAAGGAGTGATGTGAAATCAGCCGCAGGCAAGGAAACATGGTTGAAACCCTGTAAAGGTTTGTGAAATGTAACAAATGTAAGGCTTGCAGGCACGGAGTAAACATCACCTCATTCAGAAAGAATATAGGTATTAGAGGCAGAATAACTTGTAAGAGCAGTTTTGTGGTATAAATGCTCACTTGCCCAAGCCCAAAGAAGTATATAGGTAGTACCACATTGACGTTGCACAAGAGGATATTGCAAAATGTAAGGGCAATAAGGACCATGACACAAAGTATTCATTGGTGAAGCATTTTGAGAAATAGCACAGATACCCAAAAGTATGAGGTGCGGTGACAGAGAGAATGATTCGAGGAGTGTAGACCCAAGTTGATTTTAGAAATTAATTGTAAGGAACCGAATGGACTGAAAGTAGCTGAAGAATTAAATGTCTTTTTATAATAGAACCTATATAGCTGCTGAATTCTCGACATATGATACCGTTTTTTTGTCAGAAAATTGCTTGGTTTTAAGATGTTTTTCTGTTTTTATACAGTTTTTTAAATATTTTTCCAGATCCTGGATAAGGAAGGAGCCTAACTGAATGAGTGATGTAGCCAGTGGGGGGTATTAGAGATAAAGTATAGAACAAATTAGACGGAAGTCAGATAACAAACACATTGATAATACCACAAGAATATGTATGCTCTAAGGAAGGATTTTGAATTTCACTTTCTCAGTGAATCACTGATGCATTTGAATATTAAGTATCGAATGTAAAGAAGTTTTTGCATAGAAAGCATTAATATTCCTGTAAATATTGAATATTGGGGCAATTTGATACATGAAGAAAGAAAGAGAAAAATTATTTTAAAAAAGAAGAAAAGAAAAAATGTAATGAACTATTTGCATACATATGAGGAAATTGAAGTTGGGAGCATTACATTGAAAAGATAAGACTGATAGAGCGAAATGTGGATCATGCTTTGCAATAATCAACTGAGAGATATGCATTTCATAAGATGGCGCTCTCTTTTCTGGTTTGTTTTTATCCTTTGTTTATAGCATTAGTGACGGTAAGGGCCAGTATGTATACAGCACTTTATCAATAGTCTTTGAATTGCAGCCATCGGAGTGCTGGTGCCCTCTTTGAATGCGGGAAGGAATATATATATCAGCCTAATTCTGCTGGTGCACCTCTTTACACAGCGATACCAAAGGGGATGATGGACGGAGCGCTAGAGCAAATCAAACACTCACACCCAGTCAACTGATCTGGGTTTAATCCATCATCATTCTTTAGCTCACTCCACCACCCCAGTTCAGACATGGCCATATGCAAATCAGTCTGACCCTGTGCCTCATGGGAACAGTCCAGCCCGAACTGCCAAGCCATGTCTTCCCTGGACCAGAAACAAGCATCCTGGGACCGGTTTCGGGTTCATAACCCTCATCAGCCAGGCTATCTTGAATCCAGTGGCAAAGTGAGCAAGGGACCCACGTCTGGGCATACCCTGCCAACTTAGGGCGAACAAAGCGATACCAAAGGGGATGATGGACGGAGCGCTAGAGCAAATCAAACACTCACACTTGACTGGGGGTGAGTGTTTGATTTGCTCAAGCGCTCCGTCCATCATCCCCTTTGGTATCGCTTTGTTCGCCCTAAGTTGGCAGGGTATGCCCAGACGTGGGTCCCTTGCTCACTTTGCCACTGGATTCAAGATAGCCTGGCTGATGACGGCTGAATAGCCAGAAACCGGTCCCAGGATGCTTGTTTCCGGTCCAGGGAAGACATGGCTTGGCAGTTCGGGCTGGACTGTTCCCATGAGGCACAGGGTCAGACTGATTTGCATATGGCCATGTCTGAACTGGGGTGGTGGAGTGAGCTAAAGAATGGTGATGGATTAAACCCAGATCAGTTGACTGGGGGTGAGTGTTTGATTTGCTCAAGCGCTCCGTCCATCATCCCCTTTGGTATCGCTTTGTTCGCCCTAAGTTGGCAGGGTATGCCCAGACGTGGGTCCCTTGCTCACTTTGCCACTGTATTCAAGCTAGCCTGGCTGATGACGGCTGAATAGCCAGAAACCGGTCCCAGGATGCTTGTTTCCGGTCCAGGGAGGACATGGCTTGGCAGTTCGGGCTGGACTGTTCCCATGAGGCACAGGGTCAGACTGATTTGCATATGGCCATGTCTGAACTGGGGTGGTGGAGTGAGCTAAAGAATGGTGATGGATTAAACCCAGATCAGTTGACTGGGGGTGAGTGTTTGATTTGCTCAAGCGCTCCGTCCATCATCCCCTTTAGTATCGCTTTGTTCGCCCTAAGTTGGCAGGGTATGCCCAGACGTGGGTCCCTTGCTCACTTTGCCACTGGATTCAAGCTAGCCTGGCTGATGACGGCTGAATAGCCAGAAACCGGTCCCAGGATGCTTGTTTCCGGTCCAGGGAAGACATGGCTTGGCAGTTCGGGCTGGACTGTTCCCATGAGGCACAGGGTCAGACTGATTTGCATATGGCCATGTCTGAACTCTGGTGGTGGAGTGAGCTAAAGAATGGTGATGGATTAAACCCAGATCAGTTGACTGGGGGTGAGTGTTTGATTTGCTCAAGCGCTCCGTCCATCATCCCCTTTGGTATCGCTTTGTTCGCCCTAAGTTGGCAGGGTATGCCCAGACGTGGGTCCCTTGCTCACTTTGCCACTGGATTCAAGCTAGCCTGGCTGATGACGGCTGAATAGCCAGAAACCGGTCCCAGGATGCTTGTTTCCGGGTCCAGGGAAGACATGGCTTGGCAGTTCGGGCTGGACTGTTCCCATGAGGCACAGGGTCAGACTGATTTGCATATGGCCATGTCTGAACTGGGGTGGTGGAGTGAGCTAAAGAATGGTGATGGATTAAACCCAGATCAGTTGACTGGGGTGAGTGTTTGATTTGCTCAAGCGCTCCGTCCATCATCCCCTTTGGTATCGCTTTGTTCGCCCTAAGTTGGCAGGGTATGTCCAGACGTGGGTCCCTTGCTCACTTTGCCACTGGATTCAAGCTAGCCTGGCTGATGACGGCTGAATAGCCAGAAACCGGTCCCAGGATGCTTGTTTCCGGTCCAGGGAAGACATGGCTTGGCAGTTCGGGTTGGACTGTTCCCATGAGGCACACGGTCAGACTGATTTGCAAATGGCCATGTCTGAACTGGGGTGGTGGAGTGAGCTAAAGAATGGTGATGGATTAAACCCAGATCAGTTGACTGGGGGTGAGTGTTTGATTTGCTCAAGCGCTCCGTCCATCATCCCCTTTGGTATCGCACCTCTTTACACAGCGGGTGCTATGATTCATGAAGGCGGATTTTCACATTGTATCCATTTCTCTAATGACAAAGGTTAGGAGCCGAAATGAGTTTGTCGAAGTTGTTCTTATACGAAGTGGCTCATTAAAAAAGCATTCTAAGAATTTTCTGAGAGTGTGCGATTTCCTTTGTGGCGAGAAACGGATATATATATACACACACGCACCAGAAACCAAACAAACTTGCTGCAATGGGTGCCCTCACCAAAGCGAATGGGCGCAAGAACCAGTTAATTCACTTAACTCTTACTGGACAAACCAGTGTACAAGCACTCAGATGCCGTGAGCACCTTCAATGTGCGAGGAGCAGACAGCTACTGCTGTCTCTCATCTCCCACAATAATGGTTCTGATTTTCAAAGCTCTCTCAATGATATGCACGTCGCCTGCCAAGTTCCAGAAAAAATATATAATTAAAATGAAAAAAATGCTAAGGTGTGAATAGTATGGTTTTCCTTGGGCTCTTGTTCCTGCCTGCTATGCTAAAGCTGGTCCTGTTTGTAAGGAAACTAAAACCTGACCTTTATCGAAGTACACCTTTTATTAAAAAGCTTCCAATACATCCAAGCCTAAGAAGGTACTTCATACTGCGCCTGTTGTATTTCTACCAGTGTTAGCAGGTCCTTGTCTCAGATGAGATCCAGACCGAACTCCAACTTTTAGAGGTGGAAAAAAAAAAAGAACGTAGAACCAGAAAACAGGGAGGGCTTGTAGGCTGAAATCAGAAAAGTTACTTATCTTCCATTCAGAAGGTGATGGGCTGGAATTATATTAGCAACCATAGACAGCAGGACTCTACTGAGCAAACCCTATTGGAGAGGAGACTAAACATAACAATACAGATCCAAGGATGACAGCACCCATGAATATTTATAGCAATAATAATGAACCTTTTAAAAATGTGTATTTCGTTTTCATAATATAATTATGACATGGATTATTAACTAGTATCACATAATGTTTAGGTAACAGTTATCATTAGCACTAAGGTACACCTGATACAGATCATACAAGTATAGCAGAAAGCAATCAATTGGAGCAGGCACAGAAATAAACACAGGTGAAATTAAAATAATCATCTGCACACCAAAACATATCCGGATTCCACAGCATTTCAGAGATGGTCTAAAGTTGTTAATGTTACTGCAAAAGAGGAATAAGAAGGGGTAAGGGGTTCTCCAATAGCATGTCTCTACTATATGCACATTGCCAGTCTATTCACCCAGTTAAGAGATCTCAGAATGTAATTTAATTTCGTCCCACAGGTGAGCTAGCGGCGTCTTAGGTAGACCCCCCTTTCTTCAGCATGCAAGGCAAGCCTTTCTGATTTAGGCCCATTTGCTGAGATCTCATCTCCATCTGTCAATGGGCGGAAGAGTCTTACTTTTCCAGGCCATCGCTATTTGTAGTTTGGGCAATATCAGTGCCTAGTTTATATACCTGCTGCTTGTGTTTCAATAAATCAATCAATCAAGGATAAAGCATGGCAACTCACCCATGAGGGTCTCAAGACGTGGAGTGGTGCTTCGTGGGGGTATGTTCATTCGAACAGCCGGGCCTTGAGTCCTTTCTTGAATTGCTGGATTGAAGGGGCGGTCCTGAGATGTGGGAAGGTTGTTCCAAGCTTTGGCCACCAGGTGTGAGAAGGAGCGTCCTATGCTTTGCCTCGGCGGATCCGGGGGATGTCTGCGAGGAAGAGGGAGGCGGATCGTAGGTGTCTGGCCGGTTGGTGGAAGGTCATGCGTTTGCTGATGTATGCTGGTCCTTCATTGTGCAGGGCTTCATATTCTTGGGTCAGCATCTTGAACTGGCATCTCTTCTGGATCGGGAACCAGTGTAGATTCCTGAGGTGGGGTGTGATGTGGTTAGGTTCTAAGAACAGCCCTAACAGGCAAGCCTCCGCAATAATGTTGAACTGTGAACTGTGCTGTAACTGCAGGACATTTTTGGGAATTTTCTAACTGTGCTGTGACTACAGGATGTGTGCCTTCCTTGACGAGCATAAGGGATAAATGTTGTATCAGAGTGTGCTGGGTCTGGTGGGCTTGTATATCAAGTGGTGGCCTTCTTTCGGGTGAAAGCATGTGTGCTGGGAGTGTTGCTCTAGAGACAAAGGAAGCAGTCTGAGGAGATAAGAACTGTTGTTTCTGGTGTTGGTGCAAGTAGGAGGAAGGGAAGGAAAGAAAGAGTGAGTCAGAGTAATTGTGCGTATCTTCTGCCAACAGACAGGTCCCCTATTTTCCCAGTCATCAAATCATGGCTTCATTTCCACCTCCTGGTAGAAACAATCCATTGTAATATAGATTGAAGCTCAGAATCACAACCCAGATCCTGTGACCCAATGAGCTGTGAAACCCAACAGACCATTTTGTTTTGTAAACAGACTTTATTAAGCTTTTAAGCATACAGTCGTGTAAATCTTTAACAAATTACGACAATATTTCAAGTTGCGGATATGCGATCGTACTCTACAATAGTCTACAATACTTGTCTAACACAAAATGGTGCGTCGTGCCAGGTCCCCCTCCCCCCTCTATCAATTAATAAAGGCACTGCAAGCAACATCATAATCAAGTCATCGAGCTCTCTTTTGTATAACCTAGGCATTCGATAACAATCAATGATCAACATTATAAACTGTCCCCAACTGTTACCCCCACCTCCTCCCAGGCGTGTCGTAGGTAGGCAATCTCTCGTCTTCCTAAAGTGGGAATGCCCATCCATTTGTTCTGTAAGCTGTCATTATGGGTCCAGCACATATATCTTATCAGTCTGAGGAGTTACTACCGTCGTGTATCTGCTCCTCTGTTCGTCATCCCTTGGTGTCTACAGTGGGGGGTTCAGCTTTCACCTGCAAAGGTTTCCCCTGTTGGGTCCTCATCTACCTCATTCTCTGGATTCCTCGATAATTCCACCAACGCTGTCCATGCTCTAGCTACCTCCAGCGTTTTTTCGCTCCCCGTTTTCTTAGCTATTTGTAACCTAACTGCTACCTCACAGTCTGCCCATTGTATGATTGTTTTTCCCATCTGAGTATATTAGGGCCCCCTCTCGATTTCCAGTGGCTGGTGATGTCTCTGTTTGCTAATACCAGGCCCAGGTCCTGGAACCTACTCGTCACTTTATTTTTAGCAGTGTGGGGGAACCAGTGTAGTAGGCAATACCCAGGTGTTACTGCTACATCTTTTCAGGTCACATCTGCTAAGGTTGTGGCTACTTCTTTCCAAAAGTCCCCCAGGTTCGGGCAGCTCCAGAACATGTGCAAGAATTCTGCTCCTTCTATGTTGCAGCGTGGGCAAGCTGCTGTTTGTGTATTGAAATATTTATTAATCTTTCCCGGTGTGAGGTAAGCTCTGTGCAAAACGTAGAAGTGCACCAATTAAAATCTAGCATTCCACTAACTCCCCCCACTCTTTCTTAGCTATAGGTTCGCCTAAGTCTTCGTCCCATGTCTGATGCAACTTACTCAGAGGAGGTAGTGTCTCATGCGTGAGTCGCCTGTAGAGGCATGTGACCGCCTTAAAGGTTCCAGCTGCAGTCACCACATACTGGCACCCCGCCGATGTCTGCGGTTCCGTGAGTCCCTCGCTCCAGTGTTTTCTTATTGTTGCCGTGAGGGCGGTGTGCAACAAGAAATCCCCCCCAGGTATGTCATATCCCTCTCTAAGGTCATTAAATGGGATTAGGTTGCCTTCGCCGTATAAGTCTCCCATTGAGGACACTCCTAAAGCTCCCCAAGCCTCCAATCTGCGCCAGTCTCCCCCATGAGGTAACGCTTCACACATAACCAGCGGGATCTCCGGGGCATAGGGGCATTTAGTCTTAGACCTTCTTAAACTCCTGTTCCAACACTTGAGCGCTGTTTTCAGTTCTGTGGGTATTTCACGATTCTGAATAGGGAGTCTCAGCATTACTCACGACAGCAGCCTTAGGCTTGACGTCGTGTCTCCCTGTGCTACTGTCCCTCTTATTCTGCCCGCCACCCACTTGGTAAGCCACTGTAGTTGTGCTACGAGACAATAGTACTCAAAATCAGGGACCGCCAGTCCTCCCTCTGCTCTTGGCCTCATAAGAGTGGTGAGTGCTACTCTTCGCCTACTCATTCCCCATAAGAACGTAATTATCAGTGCTTTTAGTTGGGTAAACATTCGTGCCGGGATCCAGACTGGCAGCACTCCGAAATAATATAGGAGCCTTGGTAAATTCACCATCTTCAATAGTGCGACTCTGCCAGCTACTGATATGGGAAGAGTCCCCCAGAAGTCGAAGCTAGCTTTCACTCCCCTCAAGGCTCTCCCAACGTTACCCTCCAATAGGTCTCCTTGGGTGTGGTATATCTGAGTTCCCAGATATGTTAAGCACCAGTTCTCCCACTGGATACCCTCCGTCTCCTGTGGTCCCACCCTGTCCGTCTTGGTAGGGAAGAGGCAGGATTCTGTCCAGCACACCCTGAGGTCCGCCACCCTCTCCAATCTTTGTAGGAGCTCCACCCGCATCCGCCAGGAACAGCAGCAGGTCGTCCGCATATAATGCAATATGATGCGTTTGTCCAGTGACTTCTAGGCCTCGAAAATACTGCCCTATTCTAGCCTTGGCCACCAGCGGCTCCTAACCAAGGCAAACAGTAGGTGGTACAGCGGATATCCCTGCCGCGTTCCCCGTTCTATCCGGCAGGCCTCAGAGATTAGTCTGCCCGTCTTAACCCTTGCTGTGGAATCCTTATAGAGCAGGGCCGTCCACCCAACGAAGTCAGGTACCAACCCAAATTTCCTCATCACTTGAAAAAAATAAGTCCATTCAAGGCTGTCAAATGCCTTTTCAATATCTACCGCAAAGATGACCGCCTCGTCCCTGCAAAAGGAATTGGCCTCGAGAATATGCAGTAGCCTTCTGACATTTAATGCTGTGTTTCTGGTGGGAATAAAGCCTGCTTGGTCTTGATGTATAAGTGTTGTCATATGTGGAAGGAGGTGGGTGGCCAGAATTCTGCTCAAGATTTTATAATCTAAGTTAAGCATAGAGAGCGGCCTATAAGCCGCTCTGTCACATGCAGGCTTCCCTGGCTTTAGTAGCGGAATGATCACCGCTTCTCTCGTTGAGCCAGGGAGTTTTCCTTCTTGCTTCACTTGGTTGTATATTTCTACCAGTCTGGGAGCTAGTAGATCGATATACACCGAGTAGAACTCTACAGGGAGTCCGTCTGTCAATGGTGTCTTATTCCTGGCCATGGTCTTTATGGCCCCCCTCACCTCACTCAGCTCTATGTCTCGTCCCAGGGTCTCTGCTACTTCCTCTGACACTGCCGGTAGCTCTATATCGTTGCGAATTCATTAAGTTCCTCATTCGAAGGGGACAGTCTACTCTTATATAAGTATGTGTAATAATCCAGGAATATGTTGTTAATATCTTGTTGCCTGTGGCGAGTCTCTCCCTCCTGCCCCTTCAGCTCCAATATGACCGAACCTCTCCTAGCCGGGTTAGCCAACCAGGCCAGTAAGGCCCCAGATTTGTCCCTTTCAGAGTGAGCTCGGACCATATAGTTTTTATAGTCGAAGCAGCGCAGCCTCTCTACCTGCTCAGCTACTGCTTCCTTGCCTGCCAGGAGCTCCTCCTGCTTATCTCTCCTTTCTGGCCTTTCCTTCTCTAGGTCACGAAGTCTCTGCTCGGCCATCAATGTGTCCTTCATAAGCACCTTCCGAACTCCCACCATCTCCGAGATACAACGTCCCCGTATTACGGTTTTAAAGGCGTCCCACTCTATGAGTTTGCTTGTCGCTGTGCCGTCATTTTCTTCAAAATATTGCCCAACAGCAGCGCCCACTGTCGCTTGGAAGACCTGGTCCTCCAACGCTTTGGGTCTCAGGCGCCAGGACGGGATTTTGGGTCTCTCTCTCGGGACCAGATTAGTCCCAGTAATAGCGGGTTATGATCCAAGATTGTTCTGGCTAGATATTCGCTTGACTATACACATTCATGCACATCAGGGGAGAACAGTAAGGAATCTAGTCTGACATGTAACTCGTGTAATGCTGAGAAAAAGGAATAATAGTCTCTGTCCCCTGGGCGTTGCGCCCTCCAGGTGTCCACTACTCCCCATTGCTGCTGCCAGTGTGTTTGTGCTTCTGCTACTTTATGTATGGGAGCGTCTGGGAGAGGAGGGTGGGAGTGATCCAACCCTACGTCTGCAATACAATTAAAATCCCCCCCTAGTATTATCGATCCTGTCAGCACTGGAGCCAGTGTTATGGAGAGCTGAGTCAGGAATGAGGCCTGTTCTGTGTTTGGACCATAAATGCTACCCAATGTTACATCTCTACCATCCAATCTTCCTGACAATATGACATACCTCCCCTCAGGGTCAGTTATTTGCCCAGTGCACTGGAATGGTACTCCCGTCCTACCCAGATCAGACCTCCCCTGGCAAAAGCTGAGTAGTTTGTGTAGTACACTTGGCCCCTCCATCTACGCTGGAGCGCAGCTCCTTCTTTCGTCATTATGTGCGTCTCCTGCAGGAGTGCGATTTGCACCCCTCTCCTCACTAAGTACGCATGTATTCTGTGGCGTCTCGACATAGTGTGCATCCCCCGCACGTTCCATGACATACATTTAAGATCTATGGGGGGTACCATTGTGTTGGTCTCGTCTCCTCCCCGTTAGCTACCTTGTCCTCGACACGCCTGGCCCCTAAAAACAACCCCTGGATTGAACAAGAACCCCAACTCCCCCTCCCCAGGACAGGTACAAGCAAACCAGCTCCCATCCAAACTCAAACAAAGTTACTAACATGTCTTCTTGTAGTTTTGGGGCTATGCAGCTTACCCATCAGGCCCCGGAGCACCACCAGACCATATCCCCCAGTGTCATGACTTGATCTTCGGCCCCGGCTCATATGCTGCATTTCGTCGGCCTGTCCATTAGGAGTCATGATCTCAATGCTTACTCCCTCAGTCTCTGGCCAGTCTGAATGCGATGTGTACAGCTGCTTCTTCTTTTTTGGCTGGTCCCCATTACGCTATATCATCCGCCGACTGGGGCGTGACCTTCGGCAATTCAGTTTCTGAATCCTCATTAGCACTGGTGGCCAGTGAACCATCGGACCTGTCCACTTCTTGCCCGCTCTTGCTTGAACTAGGACTAGAGCCACCTTGGCTAAGCTCCACAACTGCCTGCAACACTTTGCGCCTTTCAGATCTGACCTCCTTTGAAGACGGCGCACAGGTCGTATTCTTGCTCTTTTCTCTGGGTCTCTGTGTCAGTTCTGGTGAGGAATTACACCTTTCGTGTCCTTGTCTAGTGTCCAACCAATCCCACGCTTCTTGAGGCGTAGTAAAAAACTGCACCCCTACTTTATCTGCCACTCTCAATCTCGCTGGTAACAACATCGCTCAGGGGATCTGTAGTTGCCTTAGTTTCTTTTTGAGGGCTAGGAACGAGGCTCTTTGATGCTGTACCTCCCTGGTAAAGTCTGGGAAGATCATGACTTTACTGTTATCCATCTGCAGGTCCTGCTTCAGACGGGCTTAACGGAGAATGTGATCACGATCTCTGTAATGAAGAAGCCGCGCCACTATAGGCCGAGGAGGGGCCCCAGGTCTGGGCGGCCTAGCTAAGACCGTGTGCGCTCTTTCGAATGCATAAAAAGGCGAGAGACCCTCTGGTGCTACTTCGGCTTTGATCCACCCTTCAAGAAATTGTACCATGTCTGTTCCTTCTGCTTCTTCAGGTACTCCCACTATGCGTAGGTTATTTCTACAAGAACTCCCCTCACTGTCCTCAGCTCTTACTTCGAGAACTTTAATCTTGGCCTCCACCTCACTGAGTGATTTTTGTAAGGTTGTTACCGACGCAGGGAGGTCATTAAGTGTCTTTTCGGTAGTTGCCACTCCCTCCTTAAGTTTGCGGCGGTCGTCCTTCAGTAGGTTCAGATCTGTTCCTATCGCATCTATTTTCGCCTCTAGCGCCTCCCTGGAGTCCGTAATGGCCTGCATAATGTCCGTCAAAGTGGGCCGCGCAGCTGCGGCGTCTTTCCCCGACTCCATGCTTTCGTCTTCGTCATCCGTCCGGGTTCCGGCTCCCCCAGTGCTGAGGGCACTATATCCTTTCCGCTTGGGTACTTTCCCCATCTCTCTCGCTGGTTCTTTGCTCTCACAGTATTAATAGTTACTGACAGCGTAGGTGGTATTCTGACACTGCCCCCAGTCCCTCCGTGCCTCAATGGGCTGTTCCCTGTGCTGCCCTTTGGTGATCCGATGAGTGCCGACCCGTGGCCCACAAACACAAGGAGATGATGGACGGAGCGCTGAGACTTTTCAGACACTCACCCCAGTCACAGATCTGGGTTGAATCCATCATCATTCTTTAGCTCACTTCGCCACCCCAGTTCAGACACAGCTATATGCAAATCAGTCTTGACCCTGTGCCTCATGGGAACAGTCCAGCCCGAATTGCCAAGCCATGTCTTCCCTGGACCGGAAACAAGCATCCTGGGACCCGTGGCCCACAACAACAGACTGAGTCGGGTTTATGGCGCGTCGAGTGCCTGGTCTGTGAGGTTGGGTGCACTCCAATGGCCGCCCTGCTTGTGTACTCCTGCCGTCCTCCTCTGATCTGGTCTATCAGCGCTGCCTTCCCTTGACCTCCTCCAACCTAGCGCTCCTCACCTCAGGCTTCGCAGGATTCTAGGGGTGCTCCCCCCAGTCAGTTCTCGAGCTGCCGCCCAGTCTCGTCTGGTCGTATCCTCTGCACACTTTTTGCTATTGTTGCTGCAGGAGTTTGGGGCTATTCTTGCCCTCTGAGGCGGAGCTCCACTCGCCCAGATCTTCTTTACCCCGAATGGTCGTGCCCGATCAGCTGTGTGCGCCCTCCGCCGGGCCGCCGCTCTGCAGCCCTTACCCTCCCAGGTTTGCCGCCAGGTCCGGGGTATTACGGTCCGCCTGAGGTCCCCACTGGCACAGCCGCTTCTCCTCCACGGGGACAGCTACCCCCAGAAGCAGCGCGTGGGTTGCCAGGCTTTCAACCTCTGTAATCACCGGGCGCCCTCCCAGCCAGGAGCAGCCCCCGCAGTTGCGTTGTCCCTGGAGTATGCCTCTTCGCCTCACGACGGTGCTCACAGGTCTCGCCGGTGCCCTGCAGGGAGTCGCCCGGCCTAGCGTTCCGCCCTGCCGATGGTCAGTCCCCGGGGCACGTCTCTGCTACTCTCCGAGACTTCACCTCCTGCCTCCGGAGCGGCCGCCGGTTGTCTTGGTCACCTTCCCCGTCTTCGGTCTTCAAAGGTTTCCGCCCCTCTGCATCGTGGCCGCCATCTTGTGTCACGCTGCGCGGCTTCCCTCCGGACAAAGATGGGCGATTTCACCGTGTTCCAGGACCGTTGCACCTATTTACCCTAAGGAGCCCTGTCTTGGGGGCAATCAGCCTTGCTGAACTTCAGGAATTTTCATGCCCAGGGCTCAGGATAGTTACGATCGGGGGATATGTCGGCGGGAGCCCCGTAGACCGCTCCTGACTACATCGGTGCCAGGCCACGCCCCCCACTGCATCGGCGCCAGGCAACGCCCCCCGTGAAACCCAACAGACCATTAGGGATTTCTCAACACACTCGAACAATACTGAACTCCCTTAGTGACAGTATTGTGATCTAACTGTTGGGAAGATTTATCACATCTATAGCCAGAGAACCTATTAGAATTATATATTTATATGTATATAGGGGATACACAACGGGCAACTGTGTAATAGGCCCTTATTGTCACAGAGGTTCTGGTGACATCATACACAACAAGGCCGAGTGGTTTTTAAATGTCACCAAAACCATAAAATGGCAAAATAGGACTAGATTACACATGGTGCTGTTATGTTTTTTTTATATTATATGTTTATTTTGGAATAGATTGCTTAAAAAGCCAGTTTTCTTCAAAGTACAGCTAACAACGGCAATTGATTGGAATATGAGTACTAAGAATGTGTTTACCTTTCTTGAATAACTTGCCAATAACATAATGGGTTATTAGGCGCTTCTGTGGCTGCAACACTTACCATATAGTTATTGATTTACTGCATTTGCCATATATTTTGCAACATTTGCAGATTTCACCAAAAATGTTGTTACTACATCAAATGGATAAAAATAATACTAACAGAGAATGTGCAGCACAATTTTCATTTTTTGCAGGCCCAGTTTAGAAAACCTTGTCACATAATTTGTTCCTCATAATCCTAGTATCCCTGACAATGTTAAAGCTCTGCAGAGTGGTTTGGGAGCTATCATTATGATGATAAAATCCGTATTTTATTGGCAAATGTGAAAAATGTCCAATACTTCACGGTTCCCTGTGAAATATGGGTTTTCTACCACTGCATTTCTGCATTTTGTGCAATGTAAACATAAAAACAGTATATATATATATATATATGATGTTTTTATTACACAAAATGCATTGGTATAAAACACACATTTCATAGGGAACTATATAAATATATATATATATATATATATATATATATATATATATATGAATTCAGCCCGTAAATCTTCGTGACAGGGAGCCCGAGACCCTGGCAGGGCGGGTCGGCGTAAGGGGCACGAAGAACCCACTTTTAAATCCAGCACAATCTTCTTACACAAGAAGACGCCGACAACCAAATTGGAGGAAAAGGGTGCTTTAATTCTTACACGGAGTATGCAGCAGTTGCCATATTCATCCCTTACGCGTTTCAACTCACTCTGGAGCCTTGATCACAGGTGTGCTTTTCCTTTCCAAACTGACCACGTGATAATGCGTCATCAAACCACCTTTTTATTCAGTAGGTATGGATCGTATTGTTTGTATGGAATGTGCACTGCAAAGTTTTGAAAGTCATTATTTCATCCAGCAGCTTATTTCATGGCATTTCAGTTCGTTTTTTTCAGCTGCCAATATTGTTAATAGTTTTGCAATGCAGTGCACATAAAAACAGCTTCATAATAAATGCTCCTGCTTTGTTTCTACTTCTCCTTTTCTGCACACAAAAGCCTATATATATAATAAGGGGAGCATGGAGGAAGTGTCTTGTGTTGTATTTTCTCTCCTCAAAGCCCTACCCCTACTAGAGTACATAAAAACGTTTCGTCAAGCTTGTGTCTGAAAATCAAACAAAAATAGCCCTACCTCAGAACTAGCAGTAAACGTCTCCTTTTTGAGAGACTACTATTTTATTCAAAAGCCTAGGCCTAAATGTTATCCTAGACTTCTCCATTTCGATTTTGTTAGGGTCTCACTTCTTCCCCATTTTATTGACCCCTGACTGACCAAACGATTCACAAATATTTTGCTGTGTCCAACTCTTGTGGTGCTCCAGGGTTTACTCCTGAAATTCACTGGGAAACCATGAGTTGCGCACTAATAATGCACTCCTACTCACTGCAAACTCTTTGTGAATCAGGCTTATTTTGTTTGAATCTTTGCAGCTAAAGTTATTAAACTGAGTCTCGACCAATATGATTGACCTGGGTACACCTATCTTTGTTTCTTTTTTCTTTCAAAGCCATGTTTAGGGATACAGGATATCCACCCCTGCGGGTTTTCCTGTGTTTCTGTTGCTTTCTCCTCTTTCTCTGGGAGGTCACCGCCAAGGTACCTGATTTACATGTAATAAACGGTATTCCTCTAAGGTAGTGAAAGGCGCAGCATTGGCATTCGAGACCCTGGTTGTTCATCCAGGTCAGAGTATTTATCCGTGCTTGACTCGGAAGTCATCAACTCCAGCTGTTTCATTGCACCCAACAGCCTATATTCTTTGCGTGCTGTGTAATATTTCCTGCCAAAAGTATGCCACCATTGGCATACTCCAATTTATCCCGCACAAACTTTCGCTTCGTCTTTAACTTGATCTCCTCTTCATATTTATTTATCCGTGGTGCCATATTTTTTAGGAACATTTTGATTTCATCATGTGACGTGTATGTCAAGAAATTCCTTGAGTTTTTTTATTTCATCACAAAAACCAACTCGAGTTTGGCATATTTAGTTAAGAGTTCCATCATTGTTTTGCATATGGTCGCCATCATCTGCGACCATTCCTCCAAGAGTTTGGTGCAGGTTCTGGTATGATTAAAATCCTTAAACCACGTGGGACTCTGCCCACTTCAACATAATTTGTCAATGAAATCACTTCCCAACAACGGTTTACCTCTTTTTTGCAAAGTCTCTCATATTGCACCAGATGTTGCTTTAAAGTTTTTTCAGACTCTGTGCTGCTGCCGGATACGTAATTAGTTACCAAATTCTCATTTTCATCAAAGAGTTTACGAGCTACTTCCAATTTCTTGTTAATTGTATCTGACATGACTGTGCTCTCAGATAACTTCCCAAAAAGTGCAACAAAGTTTCACAAACACATTCCTTGCCATCTGGTAATGATACGCCCACGGCGGAGGCCCCTGACACTCTCCAAGCACTGTAAATGTATTGTGCGGGCGGAAGTTAGCCAACCTGCCATGCCCCTTCCGATACACAGTAGCAGACGATCAACCTGCGACTCAAAGTCAATTAGGTTACTCCTATGCGGCAGCGGGAAACTGGATCCATTGCGTAATGCCGCTTCTTCTGCAAATACCAGTCCCATCCACCTCGCGGGCTAGGTGCAGAGCAGTGGGTGCAGAAACCCACAAATAATCAAAGGAAGTTGGGTTGCGTCCCGTCTCTGGCAACAACTAAATGCTCGCACTACGGGATGTGCTTTAGAGTAGACAAAACTTTTTTTGGTGACGCGTTTTGATCTTGCGGTCTTCGTCATGGCCAATAAACCACTTCTCGTGCATCATCACCTTTAAAGACATATAGTAAACCATAGACATAGGAAACATACATACTCATGTAGTCTGTAACAACACGTTTTTGTTTTTCACATTTTCTATAATTTGCTGCAGTTTCAATGCCAATGAAATAACAATGGGGGGGAAACAAAGACATACATGCCAACATTTTGGAAGAGGAAAGTGGGGAATTTACAAAAAATAATCGTGACACTGTATTTCTCCCATCGACTTATGTTGAGGCCGGAATCGGGACTATTGTTACGTATGGGGCTTGCAACTGTGCTGCTACACGATCGGATACGAGAAATGCAAAAATAAATTTATCTCCCTTTTCTGTCAAGAGCATGGATAAAGCGCTATGGCAGGCAGAGGGAGTATGACAAAGGAGCAGGTTACTGGCAGTGCACACTCCGAGTCACACAAGACAAGTTCCTGTCACCAGAAGCCTGCTGAGGAATCCGGTTTTTAGATGTAGGGATTGGGAGGCGGGAGACTAACATAGAAATCGGTATTATCCCACCTGAATCAGGAGGGTTGGTATGTATGCAAAGAAATACAGATTGTATCTCCTATCTGTCACCACGTTCAAGTACAACAATAATTTTCTGTTTTTAACCTCACGTCCAACTCTTGTGGTGCTCCAGAGTTTCAGGGGCGGCTCCTCCATTACGGCGGAGGAGAGTCGCCCCACTGCTTTCTCGCAGTGCGAGAAGCAGAAACATAAAATGGCAAAACTACCATTTTATGTTTCTGCTTCTCGCGCTGCGAGAAAGCAGAAGGGTTTGGTTGGGGGCTGGCGGGTGGGCAGGTCTGCTGGAGGGCAGGGGCAGAGTGGCTAGCCCAATGCTGCGGGCCCTGACTGTTTGGTCGGCCCTCTGGGGCCGACCAAATCAGTCATGCGCACTCTCCCTTTTCTCCATGTAGGCTGCATGCAGCCTACATGGAGAAAATGGCCTCCCCATAGGTGCCTGGCTTGGCCTCGTCCCCACCAATCACAACACTGCCATTGCAGCGTTGTGATTGGCTTAGGGAAGGGGAGGGAGGCTGCATGCATCCTGTTCCATGGGACCCGGCCAGGAGCTGAGACGGCGCGGGACCTGGGCAGGTGAGTTATATTTATTTTTTATTAAATTCCCCGCGCGACCCCCCCACCCTCAAGTCATGCCGGCCGCGACTGCAGAGTTTACTCCTGAAATTCACTGGGAAACCATGAGTAGCGCACTAATAATTCACTCCTACTCACTGCAAACTCTTTGTTAATCAGGCTTATTTTGTTTGAAACTTTGCAGCTAAAGTTATTAAACTGAGGCTCGCCCAATATGATTGACCTGGGTACACCTAAACCCATCTCTGTCTCTTTTTTCTTTCAAAGCCATGTTTAAGGATACAGACCTTTCAACCTCCAAAAAATATAGTGATAGGAGGCAACTCAGATGAGGAAGTACCTTAAGTCCATTACCTCTCCAGCCATGAGCATGCTACTGAGAGCATGGGACCATTCAGAGGGGACAGGTCAGTGCAGAAGAGCTGCTCTAATCCTCCTAAAAACAAACAAACATAAGCTTCCAAAACTGCCAGGTATGTATTAGGGAAGTTGCCAAACCCATTAGGAGATCATCTGTACTTAGTCTCCACACAATGAGTTGGAAACTCGCTGTCTGCAGTTCTTTCTAGCACACATCTTCTACCATGTGATAACAGCTAGTGACCGGGCGACCATGTGGAAGGAGCTGTTATCATTTGACATACTGTGGCCTTGTGTGAGTTGGCCGGTCTGTTGATTACTCCAAAAGAGAACAGTCATAAAGTTGGCAACATTGTATAGACAGAACGATTTATGGCACTGATTGGAATTACAGTGGAAAAAATTATCTGTACTTTATAAGTATCCATTAATTAATTTACAGCGAGAAGGGTCGAGCCTTTATGATACAGCAGCATGTACAGGCCCTTTTCTACAAACCTAAATAATTTTTGGCATTAAGATGTGTCACAAACATAAAACAATTCGTGCATTTCCAAGTTATTCCTGCACAATGAGAAAATGCACTGATATTTGTCTATGACTACACCATTATCTCAATCTGATTAAAGTGGCCACCTTACCTTACAGAACGAGGGATGTAAGGAATGGTAAGTAACGTAGTCCAGCTTTGGCAAGCAAAAAGGCAAGTATATGTATGGCTTTAATATATCATTACTAATCTGGAGCAGCACTTTATTTAAAAAAATAGCTAAAAGGTATATTTAGCGAGTTGTACAATCAATCAGCTTTTTTTGACGTCTAGGAGGAAAAAGCGAGTCAATAGACATGAGACAACCCTTGGGATGTCTCACTGGAGTAGGGCCAGAAACACTGTGGGTACCTTTGTTGTGGCTTTGGTGCAAAGTCTTACCTCACTTCTCAAAAGTGTTTTAACACTACATTTATGAGGACAAGCAACAACAACAGACGGACACTCCATTTCTTCATGTTTCTGAAAAGAAGAAAAAAAATCAGCATTATTAACAGTTCATGAATAATTCGGGCTAAAGATCTAATTTGTTACACAAAATGTAAGTGAAAATATCAAAAGTCTACATTTTATAAATATGAACACATTGAAAATAAGAGCATCTGGCCTTATTGCTTTTGATCAATACATTTAAGCGAAAATACTAAGCTTGTTTGCTTGCTTTACGTAAAGCCTAAAGCAGTGGGACTGGTTTAACAAACAATAAGTGCTACCATGGGCTGCTCCTGCAGACCATATCACTGTTTCTGTAGCCAATAATAACTCATGAATAAGCACTGACAAAGCCAGTAGGTCTCTCGCCTTAGAAAGGCTGAGCTATTGGTTTTAACAATGCTTGTTTGCATTGGCATTACACACACACACACACACACACACACACACACACACACATATAAATATATATATATATATACACACACACACACATATTGGGGAGTGTGACCAGGGATCAACAGACAAGTGGGGGGGGGGAAGGGTAGCAGATAGAAATTAAGGGGGTGCTTGATACATAATATTTTAAAAGGTGTCATATAAAAACAAGAAAGTGAAACAGGATAACAATGGGCAGTGGAGAAAGCCGAAAGAGGAAGAAGCGGGATGAGGAGGTGAAGAGGAACAAGCGAATGGGGGAGAAACCAATGAAAAACATGAACTACACCCGGAGGAAAGAACAACAGCTCCTCAAGTCAGCAGTCGAACAATACAATTCATCCAATCCAAATCAAGGTAAAGAGGAACAGCTCCAGGCCGGGACAAATACAAGAATAGGGAGGAAAGGCCATCTAATAAGGAACAGAGAATGAGATAGACAGGAAAGCCATCCAGTCATGAGCAAGGGGCTGATCAAAAGCCACTTGATGTATTGTAGACATTAGTTCTTCAACAACAGACAGCTTTGTAGGCAAAACCTAGAAAACAATCTAATTTGAATGGAATGCTTCAACAATCAAATTAATAAAAACTATGACATAGATAAATAATAGACAAAATGTTTGGGAAATAATAAGAGTGAAAGGGAAAAATCAAGTACAGATTCTGTTTCACAGTTAACATACATGACGGAAGGAAGGGGTGGGAGCAAAGGGACCAGGACGGAGAGAAAGCAGGACGCAAAAGGGGAGACTGGGACTGTGCCGTAATATTAAAAGCACAATGTTTATTGCCAAAAACACAGTTCAAACTAATTTTTTTTTTTTAAATGACATTTTAAATGGAAAAACAGATCTTCCAAACATTTCCTTTCTACCATTCTTTTTGAACTAGATGTTTTCGAACTAGGTGAATTATACTAATTAAACAGCTTTTGTGTGCCCAGCTTGGATAGCCAGTTGTAATAAGAGTTGCAATTTTCAAACTTTTTTTTCTGGGGAGAAAGTTGCATTCGTGAAGTCACAGCACAACTGTACCCCCACAGGGCATCTACTACTATGATCTCCAAAATAACCCTTTCTAGACTCTTCCCTCCTTGGATCACCCCAAAGCACATTTTAATACTATGATCTCCCAAACAACTCATCCAATTTCTTCCCTCATCTAAATTTTTCCCTCATCACTCCTTTGATTCATCCCAAAACTAATTTTACTACTATGATCTCCCTAATCAATTACTAGATATTCTTCCCTCCTCCATCTCTCCTTATACTCACCCCAAACCTCATCTTACTACTATGATCTCCCAATAAACACTTTCTAGACTCTTCCCTCTTCTATTCCCCCATTATCCTTTTCAATCCAACTAACAGACTCCCATGTCCACCTCTCAAATTTCACTATACTAATCCACCACCACTAATCCCTTTTGGGTTCCGGAGTAGAATGCTACTCGCCAAAAAGCTCTTTGACGCCTTGTCAGAGGTAGTAAGCGCTATATAAATGCAAACACAATACAATGTACTTATTATAAACTTGTTGTGAACAAGTCAAAATTAAATCTGAATATCCGGTAATTCAAGATGCAAAAAAATCGTATTTATTGAATGTGTTTCAACAAGAAATGTTGTACACACAGCAACAGGAACACATTACTTAAATTCATTTACAGACAGGATGCTAAACATATAGTGTCTGATCGAAGTTGTAGGGTTTAAGGATTAGGATATTGAGGCAATATACAAACCACAAATTCAAGTAACCTATATACATATTTACATAAGGACGTGTTAAGGTTAGACTGAGATAAAACTACGGTCTTAACGATCCATTAGAACATAATTAATACAGTACAAATCCCCAAATAGCTAATTCCTTCAGCTGTCTTATAAAATTATTTTAAAAAGAGTTTACAGAAAGGCATTATTAATAGACAAAGGCATCGAATGGCTCACAAATCTGCATGAAAATCAGATCATGTTTTAGCTCAAGAGGTAAGTTGTACAAACTCGTCAAAACACATTAAAACAAGCTGCAGGCTTGTTGAAGAACGGCAAACATGGCACAGAGGACAAAAGGAATCAACAGGCAGCGAGACAAAAGAAAGTTTAATGGTTGTGAAGGGGGCGTGAACAGCAGAGAATATGGAAGGGGTGGGCTATACACACATACACATCCACAGATCAGTTTCAGAAAACGTTTGATGAGGAAAGGGCAGGATTTTGAGGGTGCAGTGGAGATAAGTTTTGATGTTGGTTAGTTCAGAACAATAGTCTATTTCCGTCCTTTCGACAAAGGAAATAAAAGTTTGTGTGAGTAAAACTCATTAGTTATGTCAGCACATGTACCATAAAGTGTTGTCACGTACAGGTAGAAATGTATAAAGGTAATTTAATAAATAAATATATAAACGAGTACAGGTTCAACCAAAAAAGCCTGCATTTTAGCTATACACCCATCAAGTTCCCCATTCTAATGCCTATTAAGGCTCGTCAATACCTATATGCTGAATGCTCCAATAATTATTTTTTTGTTCTTCCATATTAAGTGTTCCTTCGTTTGACTTAAATATTGGAGAAGAATAAGTTTTAAGTTCACAAACACCACCATTTCTGTCATCCTCAGAACTCCTGTAAATAAAATTCACCGTCTCTACAAATGTCAATGAAGATTAGACAAAAACAGACTAATCGAAAAGCATTTCTGCAAAAAAAAAAAAAAAAGTGCAAAAGTGCTACTCTAGAATGCTCTTCGAACGCTAGTGGTACTTCTGGCAAGCCATTATCCATCAGTGGTAGTCACTTCAGCGTATTTTATACACTGCCTGCAAAGGGGAGGTAGACAGACTGGCAGACAGAGCGGAGACTAGAGAGCAATAACATTACTCCAAAGGGGGCATCCCAGCATGCTGACTCCATTAGGCAAGCACATAGCAAT
The DNA here is from genome assembly GCA_963921515.1 of Calotriton arnoldi. Lineage (NCBI taxonomy): Eukaryota > Metazoa > Chordata > Amphibia > Caudata > Salamandridae > Calotriton > Calotriton arnoldi. Next base: position 936,784 of record CAWUFW010004610.1, on the reverse strand, counting down.
GCCTGGGCTCAGACAAGCCGCACTCCACCCGCCTCAAAAATAAATCCCGGCATCCTCCTTTTAGCATGGAGGCCTACACAGAGGGCCCCCTGCATATAAGTGGCGGCATCTAACTTTAGGGATGTAATTAGGGAACATCTCCATTGCTGAGGAAGGCACAAAAAGGGTATGATATGTAGTTACACATCCGCTTCATGCGAAGGGAACACACTAGGACTTTTAGGCTGTAACAGGAACCTACTTCAAAGCAGTACTTCATCCCAAGCAATGCGCTTCCATGGTGTGCTTGTTTTAACCATGGCCACGTAACACGTGGAGTGGAGCAGTGATTAGGTGCCGCGAGTTCCTGGTCTGCCTGACACAGTAGTATGGATGTCAATAAGCCCAATGTCACGATGGTGGCTCTCAACTAGTCTTGCTTTTTCAGCCAACTACACAAAGGACTCATTCAAAGTATCCCGGCAATTGGGTGGGACTACCGCACCTGGCAAACACCAATACTGCAGAGTGCAATATTTACTGGGTAAGGTGCTACCCACCCATTCTGAGCTGTGCAGGTTAAACTGAGGCACAGTTTGCGGCACCCCAATCTGTGCACCAGATTACCACAGGTTTTGCCTCTTTTGCAACATTCTTCTTCAGACAGTTTGCTCTAGGTTTATCCTGGGGAAAACTGCAGATGTGCTGTAAATACCACACAACTCAGAATCCAGATTCAGTCACAAAATCCAGATTTACACAGCACTTGGAATGAGGGCTTATGCATGCTGGGACCTTTTATGCCCATGCTGCTGACAAAAAACCCGGGAATGGCTGAAAGATACCCTCAGGGCATGCTACATGTTAACTACTTGCATCATCACCTTGGGAAAATCATGACATTTGTCCACACACGATGGCTGGATTATGTCATACCAGTCTTATTAATATTGCCTTATGGCATAACTCGCCCCATGATAAATGCATTAAAATAACGAATGGTTATGAGTGGAATTCATATAAAACTATTCGCTTTTGGCAATCACGTTGAGTCATTCCAGTCCATCGTTTTATTTACCACTGCAGACGGGGAGCAACCATATGCAAACAGCCTCGGCCCTACTACAATAGGAGCAGCCAAGCCTGAACTGAGAGACCATGATAAATACCGCCATTAATATCAATGGAACTACATGAGTCCCAACAGTAAATAACCACCAGAAAGAGCGGATAACAGTCTTGGACATGGGTCTAGAGTAGACATTGCTGAAAACCATCTAAAACGGTAAAGCCAACAAAACAAGTTGGCTAGTAATTGCATGAAAGAGTAGCCAACTCTGAAACCACTCAACTGGCACCCGGGGGCAGTCAGGATTCAATTCAATGTCCTCCACGCAATGCATGAAGCCTTATGCAGCCATGGACCAGGATACCTACAGAAATTGTCACTCTACTATGCACCATCTTTAAACGTGCACTCAACGACCACACATCTACAAAACCAACAGAGATTCATGTGAAAATAGAGAGGAGGATCACCAGGAGTCCAGGGTTTCAGGTAATGACATGCCCTAACCCAAGTCTAAAGGCCGAACCAAACCACTTGCAACTCAGAAAATGCATGAAAACAGGATTTTCCCAATTTGACTACAAATAAACGTGAATTGAATTATTTGCAGATCATGACTAGACACTGAAGAATATCAGAATTAATTCTAACTTCCCACTACCAGAAAGATCACACAAACTCCGATACAATACCACAGTGCTCTGAAGTGACAGGAAGGAGATATACAGCACTTTATAAAGCTACAAACTAATTAACTACATGAATGAGCATTGATAAAGTCAATAGGCCAAGCCACTTGTGTTTATTGTGACAATTTGAGTTCTTAGTGGAAAGTTCTTGAATACGGGGTATCAAGAAGTGCTGTATGTTTTGAATGTTTAAGAAATTGATTGCACAAAGTTGTGACTGGAGAGAATGGTATTGTGAGAGGCAGCATCTGCAAAACAGAATGAAAGGGTTTGTATGTCTTGTTAATAGCAGTGGTGGTTCCTTCATATGAGCGGAGGAGTGCCGCCTCCCCACACTGCTGCACAGAAAGCTGGAAAAATAAAATAGTAATCAAATGATTTTATTACCATTTTATTTTTCCAGCTTTCTGCCGAATGGAGCGTGAGGGCAGGGCGGGGCCAGTGCTTCATTGCTGCTGACTGGCGGCCATGAGGAGTGGTCCCTTCAGTTTGAAGTGCGTATGTCGATTTGGCCAGCTAAGTTGCTACGGCCAGCCTGGCATGCGCAATTAAAACTCTCCAACCCAGCTGTTTTAGACAGCTGGGTTGGAGAGCAGTCACAGACCTCCAGTGCCTTCAGGAGCGCTGAGCCAGCCTCCTCCAGCCAATCCAGACGCTTCACTCATGCTGCTTAACAGCATGAGAGCAGCGTCTGGATTGGATAAGGTAGTTTGCTTTAGGTCATCACCTCACGCTCGAAGGAGTTGGAGCTATGGACTGGAGAACATGAGGACGTGCTGCAGGCTAAGGTAAGTGAAACTTTAATTTTTTATTTGTTAAATATGGTGCCTTCCTGACTCACAATATATTTATATTGCGTGTGTTTGTGTGGCTGTGTATCTGCTTGTGACTGTATGTGTGTGTGTGTGTGTGTGTTTGTGAGCTTGACTGTGTGTCTCACCATTTTTGTACGTCACCAACCGCCACTGGTTAATAGTTGTACCCACAGATATATTTTTTTTTTATTAAAATGACGACAATGGTTTTTACAGATTGGTAAAGTGTTTAATTCACAAAAGGTGAGCTGCTTCCAAATTTACTCCTAGTACATGATTCGCAACATACAGGAAAGGAAAATATGCCTGAGTTACAAAAGTAAACAGAAGTGCAATTTAGGTGCACAAGTATGAGCTACGGGTGCAGTGCTTAGTTTGAGCAGGTGGTTGCAGGTGAGGATCGAAACATGTTAAACCAAGTTAGAGCCTGACCCAGAACAAGAGACAGAAAGGCAGAACAGAGGGAAACACTGGGGAAGAGAATGATGTAACAACATCGAAAAAGGGAGAAAGCAGGGGTGAGATTTTGCAAATTATTTTTTATTGTTGCATTTTATCACTACAATATAATATGACAAAATGATTACAATAGTACACGTGAAATCTGCAGTAGCGTGGGAAATAGACAGAAAGTGGCATCTATATGCTATGCAGACCCCTGCTAGAGGAGGAAGAGCCAAGTATGCTGCTCAGTCTGGAGCGGCGGTTTGTAAGGGGCATGTCATACCATCAGAGTGAGTGCGTATATGGATACCTCTAAAACAGAGAACTCAGGGTGGGGGTAAGGGAGTAGGGCAGCGCGAGGTTGTGGGGATCGGCGTGTGAAAGCAGGGGTGATATAAATGGGCAGGGATTGTAGGGTGGTGGTTGAAAAAGACAAGAGGTGGAATCAAAACTAGACAGCCTTGGAACTCAGCAACCCCACCTTTTGGCAGGCCGGCCGTGAGCTTCTGAGAAAAAGTTTGGGCACCACCAATTAATATTTAACAAATGAATCACTGTGTGTGGCAAAAAAAAACCCTGGCACAAACAACGTATGCGCTGGGCATCAGGTGTGGTTCTGAACCCTATTTACACCCCAGTAAACAAAAAAGGGATTATCACGCATATTGTTGTGCCTGTTCTGCACATAATAACCACTGCACACTGTTTTGCTTGTGAAGTTACTGAAGACTAAAAGCTAAGTGCATAGATAAAAGAGACACAAGCGCCCTCTGCGCTCTCCTCTTATTGGTGCTAAAACGGTTGCTAATGCTATTTGTGCCAGTCTTGGCACTTACTCATGGGTCTAAATGACACTGTAACTGGAGTCAATGGCATTGCAGCTGGTACAGATGACATGTTATGGAGGACTTTAAAGCCATCACTAGATTTTACTATGCATAGATTCGACTGCTTTCCTGCAAAGGTGCAAGCAAATGTGCTCTTAGTAATGGTTTCACAAGATGTGCTTTTAGAAACAAAATTGAGACACCATGCGTCGCGCAGCTGCTGTTTTGTTCTATTAAGCACTTATTCCTTCAAAACCTGCATATTTACAGTGCACTGCGATCTCACATAGGCGCAGAAGAAACACAAAGCGAGACACATCCGACAGAAATATTTCGTTATCAAAATTAAAGTATTTTTATATTATTGAATTAACACAGTCATTGTCATAAGAAACGTTTAGCTCTTTCTACTACCTGGAGCAAAACAGAAAACACTGCCATTAAAATAGTTATAAAATGGAAGTTCAAATACCCTGAAAGACACCCAACGCCATCCACGACTAATCCTTGAAAGAAGAAGTAAGTACTTGTTCCCCAACCTTCCCTCTGATTGCTCTCTAAATCAATGAAAATGGGGCAGTTACTATGATAGTAAAAGATCTGCCTTGAGATGCTCAGGTTCTCAAGTCACACATGCCCTTCTCAACCACGCTTCTCAAATCCTACAATCTTTAGAGGTTTTAAGTAGGTCGAAGTCCATCCAAAATTAAATTGTATAATTTAAAGAAAACTCCTCTGAAACCAGTAAAATTGAGTGATTAAACTCTACCTGTAACTCAATAATTGGAACTTGACACTTGCAGTATTTACACGTCGTCTCACGATATTTGCAGGCTTTTTCAATGTGGTCTGACAAGTCTTTCCTGAACACCTTTTCTTTGCAGTCTGCGCGAGGACATGAGAGCTCTTCAAACTGGCAGTCACTTTTAATATGGACATGAAAGATGAACAATAAAACAAGTTAAAACATATATCCTATGCTCGTTTCGCCTTTTGGTGACCTGCAACCATTAAATCAATAGGGCCATAGTAAACTGGCGGAGTGTCACAAAGACGGAAGAAAATCAGAAATTCCTGGAAAAAGAAGACCAACAAGGTGAAGAAAATCATGAAAAACAGAATTCCAAGAGGAGATTGCAACATCCGAGTGGAATGGCACCCCTACATGATATTAATGGTATGCTGGGGATTTAAAAAAAAAAAAAAGCACAGTGGATCAGTACATTGGATGCATTGAATATTGAGCAAGAAATGTTACATTCAATGTCTAATATATATTGTTTGTTCCACTACACAGAGCTTATAGATTCTAAAAATGCTATTTGGTTAGACAGCAGCATAATTTTCTTTATATGACCGTAGAGAGAATTAAATTGAGTACATGGATAACAGGCATCTAAGCCCGCCTGAGGAAGGCCACTGGTAATAGCATGGTTTGCAGAGAAGTGCTGCAGGAAAGGGATGCGTGCACAGGAGTAGGCGAAACAGTGTGGCTGGTGAGAGTCTTTCTGTGGTTTTGAGTAAAAATATTATGGGGTCAAAGGTTAACCCAGACAGAACGGTCAGGGAAAGAAAGGGATTTAATGTCAAGAAATAAGCATTTGGGAAGAATCACGGGAGGGTTACACAGATTCATAAGACAGGTGTAAATAGACGAAGGCCAACTGTGTGAAGATAGGAATAAAACATGTAAATCCTGCCTCGCAGGCTTTTTTTAAACAAATTCTTTGTGTCTATAACCTCGAATTAGAGGCTGGTCAACCTTGCCTGCCTCTGACTCAAGTTATGGACCAGCAGCGGCATAGCATGGGTGCCATAGGCTTAGCTGAAAGCAAGGCAAATGGGCCCCCTTCCTGCTGGACAGCTAGTAAAAAGCAATAATAAACAGAGTTCAGTGTGGGCCTATGGCCTTTGGGCCCTGGTGCCACTGCACCTGCTACCCCATTGGTAGCTACACACCTATAGACTAGGGTCATGCGGCAGCCTACGTAGGAGTCTGCCTAATGCAGGTTACCTCACCCCCTGAACAATTTACTCAAGTGTGTGGCTCACTTAAATATCTGCATTTCTGCATTTGTTTTGAGAAGACATGAATCAAAATCCCTACAGGTATATATTCTCATCCTGCATTATCCAGATGCAGAAAAAAATTATGATAGTACATTCCGCCCATATCACCTGACCCTTGTACCTTGCAGTAGTCATACACAATTATGCAACACAGCGCAATGACAGCCTGTGAATTGATTCTCCTAGCACTTGATTGTTAATTCTACCTAATATGAAGGAAAACAAGATTAGGCACTTGTACACATATTTAAAGGGCTATTAAGCACTACAGAGCTTGCTCGAATAGTCGTCATTACTGTATTAAACCCACTAAGCTCACAGAGACTGAAATCTTAAAAGTTGCAAAAAGCTGTGGCCTACTGGCACGCCCAAAGCATCTGTGTGATGGAGCAGTACTCACCAATCATTACTTGATATGAAAGGATGAGGAAGAGGTTCCACACAGGTAAAGTAAAGGTCAGCAAGGGTGGAGGGATGAAGTTTTTGCACCACAAGAGACCACACAGTAAAATGTATGTTAAAAGATCGACACAAAGCTTGGCCACCAGTCCAACGTGCTGATGAGAACACCTGCAGTGGCAGAAGGTCAGTTTGAGAAGCAAGCCCATCCCTCCAGGCGACAGCGAGGCAGCCGCTGGGGGTAGGCTACAACCGCCACAGTCTACAGGTTGACAAAATGGACTAATGTTATGTTCCTGACAGTCAACTGGCAGCAAATACTGATGATCCAAGAGGAAGACTTAAAAAAATCAGTTCAAAGTCAATCTGGAAATGTTTGGGGGGTATCAAAGCACAGATGGCCAATCCTATTGGTAAAGATTTCATCCTCTTAAGCCTCCTTGTTTTTATTTTTATTTTGCTTTATCATAATTATGGTAGCCACTGCCAATTTCGTGTTAATGTTCCACATGATACTGAGCTGCGCAGCCTCCGACATGTACAGCTTCACACTCATGTCTAGTATTGTAGGTGAAAAATTCCCAAGTAGTTTGCTTAGCACTGAAAGTTTACATTTTTATATCATTTCGAAAGTCAAATGTGTACTATCCCACGTTTTGCCTCTGCACATGCAGAGCCTCCTTGCTTTCAGTTTCGACATGAGCTCTTCATTGGAGCCTGGTGCTTGAAAACGTATAAATGTATCCTGTGCATGTGTGTCTTTTAGGGTTTACGCTCCCTGGGAGCTTGGGGGTCCTCTCGTCGTCCATTTCAGTGAATCGCAGATTGTTTATCCTTCGACAAGAAACTTTTTCAGACTTTGTGTAAGTATGTGACTAGACTTCTTCGACACAATGCAATTGTACCAAAAAGAGGCTTAAGATTAAAACCTCTAAAAATGTACCTACAATTTAAAGTGTGACCAGGGAATTCAATAGAAAGTGGCAGCAGCTCACCTCATTCACTACTTCTGTAGTTTCAGCCCTGTCTTTAAAGAGGAGTTTTAAAAGAAACCATTCAATGCATAAATAGCAGCATCACCTTCCCTTTCTTCCTTTAATGGACAATTTGAAAAGGAACTCAGGCAGATATAGAATTACACTGCTTTGGGCTGAACTATTTGAAGTTTCAAAGGATTTTTAACTTTAAGGAATCATTTACGCAAATATAGGCAGAATATTTTTTAGGTAAATAAAGTTGGGTCTTGTTTCAAACAGAGCATATTTGAGCTAAATTAGTCAATTTTAAAAATAATTTCTTGAGGGTGAATCTCACACAGTTCTTCAGTATTACTCACAAACAAATGTTGAGTGACTTCTATGTCTGTAAGGCAGCATACCAGTTGAAATCATGTATCCTGGTTCCATGTTTTGTAATGATCACTCAGAGATCACTGGTGAAAATGTTTAATAAAATAGGATTTGCAGAGTAGAGCAAATATGGAATAGATTTATAGACCAGACAAATTAAAAAAAAAAAAAAGAATGGGACATGCCTTTAGACTAGGAAGCATATTAGTTCAACATTATATCCCGTAGCAAAGAAGGAATTCCTAAATAAAAGGAGAGGCACTTTCTTCTGTTTTGCTAGATAATAAGGAAGCATTGAAAAGCTCTGGAGGTCCCAATAAATAAATTGATCATCCCACAGCCCGGAAAACAGGTCAAGACAATTTAGTATTCTTCATGACGATCTAAGACAATGTAATGCAATGTGAATACCTGTAGAAAAAGCCCGTCAGCTTACAGATAGCACATTAACATTAAAGTGATAAACCTTAAAGTAATAAAATACCTTAAACAAACAGCAATCAAAAAGGATACTTAGATTTACTCTAATTAACAAGTGTTAACTGGTAACAGACACATCCAAACCTAAATACAAATAAGAGTCATCAGTCAATTAAAGCAAAATAAACAATTGATGGACGGAATGCTGGACAATGCAAACATTCACCCCCAGTCACAAGGATCTGGGTTAAATCCATCATTCTTTTGCTCACCACACCACCCCAGTTTGGACCCAGCCATATGCAAATCAGTCTTGACCCTGTTCCTTGTGGGAACAGTCCAGCCCGAACTGCCAAGCAGGTCCTCCCTGGACCGGAAACAAGCATCCTGGGACCGGTTTCAGGGCATCACCCTTCTTCAGCCAGGCTAGCTTCAATCCAGTGGTGTAGTGAGCACGGGACCCACGTCTGGGTATACCCTTCCCACTTAGAGGCGACAAATGCAAAAGAAACAATTGATGGACGGAATGCTGGACAATGCAAACATTCACCCCCAGTCACAAGGATCTGGGTTAAATCCATCATTCTTTTGCTCACCACACCACCCCAGTTTGGACCCAGCCATATGCAAATCAGTCTTGACCCTGTTCCTTGTGGGAACAGTCCAGCCCGAACTGCCAAGCCAGGTCCTCCCTGGACCGGAAACAAGCATCCTGGGACCGGTTTCAGGGCATCACCCTTCTTCAGCCAGGCTAGCTTGAATCCAGTGGTGTAGTGAGCACGGGACCCACGTCTGGGCATACCCTTCCCACTTAGGGCGACAAATGCAAAAGAAACAATTGATGGACGGAATGCTGGACAATGCAAACATTCACCCCCAGTCACAAGGATCTGGGTTAAATCCATCATTCTTTTGCTCACCACACCACCCCAGTTTGGACCCAGCCATATGCAAATCAGTCTTGACCCTGTTCCTTGTGGGAACAGTCCAGCCCGAACTGCCAAGCCAGGTCCTCCCTGGACCGGAAACAAGCATCCTGGGACCGGTTTCAGGGCATCACCCTTCTTCAGCCAGGATAGCTTGAATCCAGTGGTGTAGTGAGCACGGGACCCACGTCTGGGCATACCCTTCCCACTTAGGGCGACAAATGCAAAGAAACAATTGATGGACGGAATGCTGGACAATGCAAACATTCACCCCCAGTCACAAGGATCTGGGTTAAATCCATCATTCTGCATTTGTCACCCCGAGTGGGACGGGTATGCCCAGACGTGGGTCCCGTGCTCTCCATGCCACTGGAGTCAAGCTATCCTGGCTGATGAGGGCTGAAAGCCCGAAACCGGTCCTAGGATGCTTGTTTCCAGTCCAGGGAGGACCTGTCCTGGCAGTTCAGGCTGGACTGTTGCCATTGGGCTCAGGGTCAAGACTGATTTGCATATGGCTGGGTCCAAACTGGAATGGCATGGTGAGCAAAAAAACGATGGATTTAGGCCCAGATCTCTGTACTGGGGTGAATGTATGACATTGTTCTGCATTCTGTCCATCAATTGTTGTTTTTGCATTTGTCACCCCGAGTGGGGCGGGTATGCCCAGACGTGGGTCCCGTGCTCTCCATGCCACTGGAGTCAAGCTATCCTGGCTGATGAGGGCTGAAAGCCCGAAACCGGTCCTAGGATGCTTGTTTCCAGTCCAGGGAGGACCTGTCCTGGCAGTTCAGGCTGGACTGTTGCCATTGGGCGCAGGGTCAAGACTGATTTGCATATGGCTGGGTCCAAACTGGAATGGCATGGTGAGCAAAAAACGATGGATTTAGGCCCAGATCTCTGTACTGGGGTGAATGTATGACATTGTTCTGCATTCTGTCCATCAATTGTTGTTTTTGCATTTGTCACCCGAGTGGGACGGGTATGCCCAGACGTGGGTCCCGTGCTCTCCATGCCACTGGAGTCAAGCTATCCTGGCTGATGAGGGCTGAAAGCCCGAAACCGGTCCTAGGATGCTTGTTTCCAGTCCAGGGAGGACCTGTCCTGGCAGTTCAGGCTGGACTGTTGCCATTGGGCGCAGGGTCAAGACTGATTTGCATATGGCTGGGTCCAAACTGGAATGGCATGGTGAGCAAAAAACGATGGATTTAGGCCCAGATCTCTGTACTGGGGTGAATGTATGACATTGTTCTGCATTCTGTCCATCAATTGTTGTTTTTGCATTTGTCACCCCGAGTGGGACGGGTATGCCCAGACGTGGGTCCCGTGCTCTCCATGCCACTGGAGTCAAGCTATCCTGGCTGATGAGGGCTGAAAGCCCGAAACCGGTCCTAGGATGCTTGTTTCCAGTCCAGGGAGGACCTGTCCTGGCAGTTCAGGCTGGACTGTTGCCATTGGGCGCAGGGTCAAGACTGATTTGCATATGGCTGGGTCCAAACTGGAATGGCATGGTGAGCAAAAAAACGATGGATTTAGGCCCAGATCTCTGTACTGGGGTGAATGTATGACATTGTTCTGCATTCTGTCCATCAATTGTTGTTTTTGCATTTATCAGTCAATTAAAGGACATTACAAAACTGAAATGATAACAACTTACACAAAATGCCACTGTAAAGAATATACAAAGATGTCAGGTACTAGTGCCACTGAAGAGGTGCCAGAGGAATTCAAACCAGGTGATACTGTGTGGTCTGCAGTGGGAAAGCAAACACACTTGATGCATGTCATAGTACATCTTCAAACTATAATAACATTAATGGGATGAAATCAATATGCCATCATATTACCATGATAGTGTTAATGAGCATGTCCATCACCAGAGACAATATCTTCATTAAAGTCATTGTAGGGTCCTTTTGTTTGCTAGATTGCCTAACAGTGGTGAATCCTGCTTGATGTTTTGCTGTTCTCGAGATTTGCAATTCATCAGGGATTGGCTGTGCACTGAGACTAATACACAGTGATATTCTCAGAGATTCACATAGTGCAGGACAGAGGCAGACATTTGGAAGATGATGCCACTAAGTTGTGTTTTGCAAAAGGACCAACACAGAAGCGAGAAGATGATATTATGTACCACAGAGTTCATGCTTCCTTACTAGTTACTCTCTCTAGGTAGAATATTTGTTTTATTTTAATGCAGGGAAGTTACAGTTGTTAAATATGTTTGAGCCTAACCATAGTGGGCAAAAAGTACCTATCTACTGGTGTAATTCAGAAGTTGGGATCCTACTAATATTTGCAGTAAAATTAGGTCCCGCTTCATAACACTCACATAGATGCCCATTGATATTCTGAATAATGCAGTTTGCTGGGCAAAAATATATGAGCTGCTTCCAGTCTAAGCTGCTCTTGCATAATCTCTGCATAAATACTTATTCTGCCAGAAACCTTCACTTACATGTGCAAATGTCTAGTTTTGTGCGTGCAATTTCAGGTTTAGTATTCACAAAACCTGAATGTGCACTTGCAAAGGGATTTACACATGCATATTATTATCATACAATTGCGTTATATTACACAGGTTTAATTCCTAATCCAAACTGTCCTATTAAGGGCCTTGAAGACAAATTAGAACCCATCAACTTTTCAAATCAATAGACACAACTCTGATGTTTCTTATGCCCAGATGGCATAGCAAAAAAGGTAAAAATAATTCAGGACATAATAATATGTAATAATAATAGAAAAATAAGGTATCTGAGAAATTAAACCTTGAAGAAACGTGGTAAATATAAGAGTATTATTTCTAAAATAAAATAATACGTCCTAAGAAAAAAATCTTATTTGAGGTCAGTTACCCACCCATTATCAATCTATGGCACTATGACTTTTCAAAGATAAAATGTTTACTGAATCCAGGTTTTACAAAGCTGCTCACCATAAAAATCTTTGGTATAATCAGAAGCCGGATTCTTGTGTTGCCAGAAAACATTATGGGGGTCACTGCAAGATCTCCAATGCTAAATGTATTTCCTTGTAGCACATGCTATATCATAACAAAACGACACTTGATGCATTCAGATATTGCAAAACAGGTGTGTGTGTGTGTAAAGTTTAAAGTGACGGTATAGTAAAGTATGACAATAAGATCTTTCAATACGTTTATATTTTTAAAAAAACAGGGGTCAAAGTGATGTTATAGTTAGGTGTTGAACTGATGTGAAAGCAATATTTAAAAACAAAAAAACACAAACTCACCAGTTATAGTTTACAGATCTAACTATAACTTGTGTCCCCGCGATGCACTGCTTATGACCTCATATATTACATCACTCATTACATATTAAATGACATAACTGATTTAATCTCAGATGACATCATTGATGATTTTAATGTATTTATTTAGAGTTTTATATAGCGCGAACATGACCCAGAAGGATGTCATGGCGCTTTACACATGAACAGGGTGAAGGAAGTAAACAAAGCAGACAACGAGAGCAATAATACTAGTCAAAATAACAGTACATGAAATAAATGAAATAGTGGTACGAGGGCGGGGTGAGGAACTACCTCTAGACCCACTAAAAGACAAAGATTTATAACATGCTATGGTGTCGAGCGACATATCGCAGGTATAGTAAGTGTAAATAGTCAAAGTCGATGAGTTGAGGTCGTGTGGGCTAGATAGTCACCACAGTCATAAACATCATAGAATTACTGACTGTACATGTGTGGGTCAATAGCATTGAAACTGTGCATGCCCTGGAGGCAAGGTGTTTGTTCATGTTGAGAGTTAGGTGGTGCACTGTTTACAAATCACTATAGTTTGGGTTGCAAGTATTACTCCATGTTAAACAAGGAAAAGACTAAACACCCAATGTGGATTGCAGAGGTATGTTTCAAAGTAGGTTGTGGCTTAAAGCCGAAGCCTGTTGCAGAAAACATCTGTTGAGGAAGGCCAAAGCTTCTGTTGACAGTAGATTGCCCACCATTGGATATATGGGCATGTGCCCACATTAAATAGTTGTAAAACAGTACTATATACAAATTGTTGAGAGGATGCTTATAAGGTGTGGCAGTTTATTTCCAGAACTTTGCCGAAGTTTTTGAGGAGTTGCAGATTGATGAAAAATGTAGAATGAAGTGTCCCAGTTAGAGGTAGTTTATCTCACAATGGAGTTAGAAGAATGGCTCTCTGGTTTTATGCAATTGCACCCATCTGAGGTATTCGTGTAGTGTATTTTATCAAACTACGAAGGACTGTCCATGGGGCCTGGCAGAAGGTGTCTTCTGTGGCAAATGCAGAACTGTCAACCTTTTGGCTTAAAATTGCGGGCCATGTGTCGTCTTTAAGAAGGTAATCCCATTAAGGTAAATTGAAAATTGCCAATAGGTGTAGCGTTTTGAATTATTTCAAGTTCACAAAACCTAAAGGACGCTGTCACAATCACTGATAGGGACAGAGTCCCCAAATCCTGTAATGGTGGGAACAACTTTTTCATCTCTGTTGCCGCCAACCAATCAGATCGTTCGGTACTGCAGGACTGGACCTGTCCCGCATTACGAAAATGGCAGACATGCGAAAAAGACAGGCCAAATAGAAGGTTCTACTTTTTTTTTCTATATTCAGCACCATGGGCCTCACATGGGCCCAACCATTCAAATATAAATAACTTATTTACCCCTTCAAGCCCAAACCGAGCACCTCTTTAAAAGCTAATTTGTCGAAAACGGCTGAATGAAATTACACCAAATTACAAAAAGCACGTATATATATATATTCACTGAAAAAAACCATAGGTTTCAGACATGTTATAGTTAGGAATTAGCATTTAAAAAACCTTTGAAATTCACTGAAAAAACCATAGGTTTCAGACATGTTATAGTTAGAAATTAGCATTTAAAAAACCTTTGAAATTCACTGAAAAAACCATAGGTTTCAGGCACGTTATAGTTAGAAATTAACATTTAAAAAACCTTACAAATTCACTGAAAAAACCATAGGTTTTAGGGACAGTTATAGTTACTTGGACATTGCACTCGTACAAAACCCGTGAAATTCCCCCGTTATAGTTAGTTCAGCTAACTATAACTCGCGCCCCCGCAATGCACTGCTGATGACGTCACATATTACATCACTCATGACATGGTCAGTGACATCACTGATGACATCACTGATGACATCTCAAATGACATCACTGATGACATCATCCAGTGACTGTGTGTTTCTGTAAAGTTTAAATATGTTTAATATATATAGGGAAAGGCGTATTGAAGAATGAGTGGGTGTATAAGTGTCTGAATGGATGATTTAGTACGTGAGTGACTGACTCTACAAGTGAGTGATTAAATGTATCTTACTGAATGCATGGGTTAGTGACTAAACTGTGTGAATGTCTGTATCCGTCTGTCTGTTGGTTTGTAAGCGGCTGCATGGCTTTCTGAATAGCTACATGAGTGTCTACATGGGTTATTGATTGATTGTATGAGTATCTGTATGGGTGCCTGAGTGTTTGTGTGGGTGGGGTGTGTGCGACTCTGTACATAGATGTGTGAGTGGGTGATTCTGTAAAGTTTAAATATGTTTAATATATATAGGGAAAGGCGTATTGAAGAGTGAGTGGGTGTATAAGTGTCTGAATGGATGATTTAGTAGGTGCGTGACTAACTGTATAAGTGAGTGATTAAACGTATCTTACTGAATGCATGGGTTAGTGACTAAACTGGGTGAATGTCTGTATCCGTCTGTCTGTTGCTGTGTAAGTGGCTGCATGGGTTTGTGAATAGCTACATGAGTGTCTATATGAGTTATTGATTGGTTGTCTGAGTATCTGTATGGGTGCCTGAGTGTTTGTGTGGGTGGGGTGTGTGCGACTCTGTACATAGATGTGTGAGTGGGTGATTCACTGGGTGCATGATTTGAAGAGTGCGTCTGTGATGGACTGCTTGGGTGGGTGAGTGTGTGTATGGGTGTGTTAGTGAGTGAATGTATATCTCAGTGGTACATGTGCGAGTAACTACATATGTAAAAGGAAGTATATATGTGTGTTAGAGTATTTAAAAGGCTATACGTGAGAGTGTGTGATTGTGAGAGTGGCTGTATGGATGTGTGTGTGCTTGTATCAGTTATTGTATAAGAGCGTAAGAATGTGCTAGTATTTGTATGAGTTATTGAGCTGGTGTGTGTATAACTCTATAGGTGAGTAAATGGGTGTGTGATTAATTTTTTGCATGACTGACTAGGTGTGTGAGTACCTCTATGGATGAGTGGCGGTGTGTCAGTGTTTATATAGGTGTATGAGTGCATATGATAGTCCTGTACTGAGTGACTGTAAGTATGAGTGACTGTACGGGTGAGTGAGTGGATGTGTGTGTAGACCTAAGAATCAGTGAGTTGGTATGTAGTTATTGGTATTGGAGTGTCTATGGTTTTGAGAATGGCAGTCTGTAATTTAGAGTGGGTGTATCAAAAGTTATATTAGGGTGTGAGAAGATGCATGAAATTATCACATGGATGATGTCATCAGTGATGTCATCAGTGATGTCACTGACCATGTCATGAGTGATGTAATATGTGACGTCATCAGCAGTGCATTGCGGGGGCGCGAGTTATAGTTAGCTGAACTAACTATAACGGGGGAATTTCACGGGTTTTGTACGAGTGCAATGTCCAAGTAACTATAACTGTCCCTAAAACCTATGGTTTTTCCAGTGAATTTGTAAGGTTTTTTAAATGCTAATTTCTAACTATAACGTGCCTGAAACCTATGGTTTTTTCAGTGAATTTCAAAGGTTTTTTAAATGCTAATTTCTAACTATAACATGTCTGAAACCTATGGTTTTTTCAGTGAATTTCAAAGGTTTTTTAAATGCTAATTCCTAACTATAACATGTCTGAAACCTATGTTTTTTTCAGTGAATTTCAAAGGTTTTGTAAATGCCAATTTTTAAATGTATTAATTGTTATTTTTATTTTTTTCATACTGATTTACTACATTTTTTTAAACTATTTATTTTTAGATTACATTGTAATTACATTATACATTACATTACAAAATATACTTTCTCAGAATGAATTAATTTACTTTAAATACTTTGCAAATAGGCAATAGACTTTTAAGTACAGTAGTTACAGTTGTTGCAATGGGCAACACAATTTCAAACACAATGCAACATTGAGCTCAATGTGAATTTCTAGCTAAATGCAATTAGTTACTTTATGGATTACTTTTCTAACCACAGGACTGAATCCTAGATTCAGTCCTGGGACATCTCCTGTAAACAGTTGAGTAAAAGCGTTTTGGTTACAGTAGTGATTTTTAAGGAATATTATTGTATTTTAAAAGTTGACACTTAGAAACTTTTTCACATAGAATCACCAATGTTATCCTATGGGAGGAAATTCACTTAGCAGGTAAGTAGTGTTATCGTGACTTTTTCTCACTCAGTGGTGGATCCTGGATCCAGCACTGGTGCATCTCCTGTAAACAGTTGAAAGAATGCGTTTAAGTCATACAGGCGATTTTTAAGGAATATTTGTAGTTTGTGAAAATCGACACTTTGAAACTTTTCTGCTTAAAACCAGACAATGGATTCCTATGGAAGGAAATACAAGTTACTGGTAAGTACGGTTAAAATTACTTTTTAGGGTCAGTGCTGGGCTAAAAGATGCAGCACTGGGTTCTCTCCTGATAACAGGTGAGTAAATCGGAATTCGTATTTCGGCTGATTTTAGAGGAATATTTGTATGTTTCAAAAATCGACACTTTGAAACTTTTTCAGCAAAAAGCAGGCAATGATATCCTATGGAAGGAAATTCAAGTTACTGGTAAGTACGGTTAAAATTACTTTTCAGGATCAGTACTGGGCTGAAAGATGCAGCACTGAGGTCTCTCCTGATAACAGGTGAGTAAATCGGAATTCGTATTTCGGCTGATTTTAGAGGAATATTTGTATGTTTCAAAAATCGACACTTAGAAACTTTTTCAGCAAAAAGCAGGCAATGATATCCTATGGATGGAAATTCAAGTTACTGGTAAGTACGGTTAAAATTACTTTTCAGGATCAGTACTGGACTGAAAAATGCAGCACTGAGGTCTCTCCTGATAACAGGTGAGTAAATCGGAATTCGTATTTCGGCTGATTTTAGAGGAATATTTGCACAATGGTGAAGGGAGGGGCGGGGCCTGAGGTGACATCTGTGCAAATGCGCCCGTGGCGCGTTTTAAGTCGGGGATTAAGTCCCCTTTAATCATGAGGGTCCCTGGGGGCCAACTAGCCAACCAGGAACCTCCAGTATGCGCCAGGGGCTGCGTTGCAGAGACGTGTACAGAGGCCACACCGCTTTTTACACCTCTCTGCAAGGCAGCTCTGTGGCGCTTTTGGAAGTACATGGTGGGCTAGTTGGACTCCAGGGACCCTCAGGATTCAAGGGGACTTAATCCCCCATCTTAAAACACGCCTCGGGGCCTGTTTGCACACATGTCACCTGAAGCCCCGCCCCCTCCCTTCACCACTGTGCAAACGCGCCCCGTGGCGCGTTTTAAGTCGGGGGATTAACTCCCTTGAATCCTGAGGGTCCCTGGGGGCCAACTAGCCCAACAGGTATATCCAAAAGCGCCACAGAGCTGCGTTGCAGAGGTGTAAAAAGGGCGTGGCCTCTTTTTTTGTTTTGTTTTTTCCCCTGAAGGGGGCTGTGTGGCCCCCTTCCTTTTCCTATTTTTGGGCCCTGGGGACCCCATCCCCCAGGGCCCTATCCCCCTTTTTTTTTTTTTTGTAAATTAAACGGGAAGGGGGCCGCGTGGCCCCCCTCCCCTGGCCGAATCCTACCCCGGGGACCCCATCCCCCGGGGCATGGCCACACTTTTACATTAATTTTTAAGGAGGGGGCTGCGTGGCCCCCCTCCTCAGGCCTCCTTTGTCCCGGGGACCCCATCCCCCGGGGCCTGGCCTCTGGTTGGGGACTGTGGGGGGTCCCCAAACCCCCACAGTCCCGCCGGTTCCCCGTGTCCTACGGGAGCCGGCATTGCTTTTCCACATGGGGAGCAGCTAACATGCTGCTCCCCGTGTGGAAAAGCAATTGTCTTTGGATATTGGAAGCGAGAGCAGGTTTCCCAGCTCTCTCTTCCAATATCCAAAGCAGTTTGCAATGACAGGACGGGAGCCGGGAGGCTCCCGTCCTGTCATTGCAAACAGCAGTGTCCCGGGGTAGGCACCCCGGGACACTGCAGGAGCCGGCCCTGGGGGTGGCGGTCCCCAGGGCCACCACAGGCTCCAGGAGGGGGCCGCGCGGCCCCTCCCATCCAAATGCACCACCCCGGGGAGGTGGTGGTCCCCGGGCTCGGGGGTCCTTAACGGACCCCCATTTTCACTTCTGTTAGTGCCCCGGGGAGGTGGTGGTCCCGGGCGTGTGGGGGCTGGAGCCCCCACACATGTTAATTTAAAAATAAAGAAGCCCCGGGAGGTGGTGGTCCCCGGGGCTGCGGGAGGGCTCAGAGCCCTCCCGCTACTTTTCAAATAAAGCCCCGGGGGTGGCGGTCCCGGGCTTGGAGGCCCTTAGAGGCCCCCATACATAAAATAAACCCCCCCTGCATGCCCCTGGGACTTGGCCCACCCGGGGGCAAATTAACATCGAAGCGCGGGAGACCGCGCTTCGATTTTTAATCGGCAGGATCCGCGCACCCGAGCGCATCCTGCCGATTTAAAAAATGCTTTTGCCCAGGGGGTCCTTGTGGGACCCCTGAGCAGACCTAGGGGTCAGGGTGTTTCTACCCTGCCCCCTTTGTGCGTTTTGCGCACTTTTTTACTGCTTTCTTGTTCCTCGGTTCTACCGAGGAACAAGATGGCTGCCAACACTTCCTGGTTTGGCGTGTTGACAGCCAATTAGCAGACAGCTCGTGATCGGGAGGGTGCGCGGATCCTCCGTGCCCATAGATATATATGTACTTTTACTTTTGATTTTCTCAGCAACTACTGAACGGATTTACACCATTTAACAAAAGGGTTCTTTCTGAACCAAGAACTACCTCTTTGCCAAATTTGGTGTAATTCCGTTCAGCAGTTCAGGCTGTAGCCGTGTCTAAAGTTTCCTATGGAAAAATGAATGGGGAAAACGCGTTTTGGGACCCCCCTTTTTCTCGGCCACCGCTTAACGAATCACCCCGAGACTTTCAGGGTAGGAGCGGACCGGAGCGCCCCACAAAGTTTGAAAATTTCGCGAAGATACGTCAACCGGCAAGAGAGTAATTTCAAATAGAATGTCGTGGATTTCCTATGGAAAATAGGTCCTAACTATAACTATCTACTGGCGACCGCCAGTAGATAATATATATATATATATATATATATATATATATATATATCTATCAACTCCACACGCCTGCCTTTAAATACAGACAGACTTCAGCCCGCTCGAATTCGCTTCATAAACACCATTTATTGGCAAACAATGGTAACGCGTTTCAACAGCCGCAACTACCTTCGTCAAACCAATTATAGTTGCCATTTTAGTTCCCTTAAATACATGTTCCTGGGCTTTCCACAAGCCTTAAAGTGACAATGCAGATTTAACACTTAAAGTGACATAGTGCTTATCCCATTAAAAGTGACATGTGCATATCGCCGCTACTTAATTCATCTTTCCCAGCATAAAATAACTTTGGAAGCTTCAACATACAATTTGTTGTGATAGTTGCTGCTATATTAGGATGTCGCCTCCAGAGAATTCTAAATAACCTCAGTGTTTCATACATTGTATCTACCAATGCATCACATATCTAATAAAGGGCAAGAGCCCTACTACTATCCAAACAAATGTTCATGGGGGCCTCAAATACATTATGGGCAAATGCCCTTATAGTTACCCAGTATTTAGCAACTATTGCACATTGAGATAATGACTTTACTTCTTACCATGATCTGTTAAAGCTAAAATTGCGGCAAAAAACACAAAATAAAATCAAACTAATCACATGTATAAATACCCCAAAAGAAAACCCTGTGAAAGCACATACAAACAATGCATTGTTAATGGTCTGGATTGTTCTGGGAAACAGAGTTAAACCAGTGGCTTCATTCATAGATTTTGTTTCCGTGCACTATGGATACAAATGTGGCACAGTTTCATAAGATCTTCTACTAAAAGGCACCCACAGTGGTGACAAATTTATCATGTCATTACAGGTGGACATGTAAGTCCTCTTCAGTATTGAGGCCATGTGGGATCTTAGTGTTGAATCTTAAGATGTATCTGGATTCTAACTGCCTCAAATACCTCTCTCTGTTGCCACCTCTTGGTCTTACTAGCACTTGATCTAACACAAAATATTCTAGATTGTTAACATCACTGTTGTGAATCTGTTCAAAGTGTCTAGCAACAGGATACGTTTGGTCCTTATGTTTGATGGCACGGATGTGTTGTAGGATGCATTGGTGTACTTTTAGGATAGTGCTCCCTATGTATAGTTTATGACAACTACATCTCAAGGAATAGATGGCATACTCACTCCTGCATGTTAGCGGCTTTAAAATCTGCCATTTGGTGTCAGAAAATGTCAGTGGTACCTCAGTGGTGTTAACCCTAAAATGACATGCCTTGCACTTATGGCAGCGCCGAAATCCTTTACTGCCACTAAGCCAGTTCTGCTGTTGTCTTAGTCCGGGAGTGTTATTGACTAAATCATTTCTCATGGATCTGGCCTTCTGAAAAGTTAACAGGGGTCTATTATGGATTCTAGGACCTAAGATTGGGTCACTGCAGATCAAGTGCCAATGCTTTTGGAAAATGGCACGGATCTCCTGATGTTGATTACTATAGCCCGTGATGAACCTTATGGGCTGCCTTGAAACTGTCTGAATGTGTCTTTGTTTCCCTTCTGTGAAGATGAGCTTCTCTCTGGGACTCTGATTGGCCCTAATTTCAGCTGACTCCAACGAGGCTTTGCTGTACCCTCTCCTTATAAACCTCCCTGTTAGTTCTATTTGTGCGGCTTGAAGCTGTTCTATCTCACTGCAATTTCTCCACATGCGGAGATTCTCTGCATAGGGTATGCTATTTCTAAACTTTGTCGGATGAAAGCTCAGAGCATTCAGCACCGTATTCCCTGCCGTGCTCTTCCTAAATGTTTTAGTTTGTAAGGTCTCATCCGCCACATAGATAGTAAGATCGAGGAACTCCACCTCTTTCTCACTTATATATGAAGTGAAATGGAGATTAAGGTCATTGTCATTTAATTTCTCCACAAATTCTGTGGCTGAGGATCTGTCGCCACGCCATATGACGAATAAATCGTCTATATAACGTGACCACAAGATCACATTACTAGACAGTTCAGTGGCAAATTTTGTTGCCAGCACCTGCTCCTCCCACCAGCCCATATGCAATTTCGCATAGCTGGGGGCGAAGCAGGTGCCCATCACTGTGCCCCTCATCTGCTGATACAGGTCAGATCCAAACATAAAGATGTTGTTACATAAACACCATTTAAGCATACCTAGTAACATCTCTGTGTGCTTGTATGTTATTGGCGATGAACTTAAGAAGTATTGCACTGCCCTTAATCCATCTTGATGCAAAATGCTGGTATTCAGGGATGTCACGGGATGTCACATCAAGTGTAATCATGATGCAATCCCTTTGCCATCCTACATCATAGATCTTTCTCAGAAAATCTCCAGTATTCCTGGTGTAAAATTGCAACTTTTTAACTGGGACCTGAAGAAAATACTCCAAATATTTAGAGGTGTTCTCAAAGAGACTTCCTATGGCCGAAATAAGGGGTCGACCCGGTGGTACCACGATGTTTTTGTGTACTTTCGGTATTAAGTAGAGAACCGGTGTAATTGGATTCTCTACTTTGAGAAATTGGAATTCTGCCTGTGAGATAAGACCCACTGCTCTCCAGCGATTTAAATCAGAGTGGAAATTGGTGGTTATCTTTTTGTCTACTTTTGCATAGCACAAGTGGTCACTGAGTTGGCTTAAAGCCTCTTCCTGATACATAGCGAGCGGCCATAGTACGAGATTCCCCCCTTTGTCCGCTTGTCTTACCACTATATATATATATATTCCAGCAGTGGTCGCAACTGGGTAGTTCTAGTTAGGATAGTGTTTCCATAGGAAATGCTTTTTAGGTCTCGCCTATGCAGCGCATGCGCGCTGCATAGGAGACCTTTAGTAATTGATTCCCTTTTTCTAACAAAAACGTGCACGCTTTGCATTGCTTTCAATGCCAACGCGTGCACGTTTGGCGATTCCCTTGCGGGAGCGAGCTTTGAAACCATCTGTGTGTAATTAACAGATGGTTCCTGCTCGCTCCCGCAAGGGAAACAGGCGCAGGCCCCCTCCTCTCTCCCCTCCCCCTGCTGCCTCCTCCTCTCCTCGTCAAACATTTTTTTTTTTTTTTTACTTTCGCGCGCGCTTGTTTTACTTGTAAGGAGACCAAATCCATTCGGCGAGTATGTGACCTACAAACCCATACCCTTCATTGAAAGACAGTCGGCCAGTGTCCGGGCTGAGTAGCTGCGTTTGCTCTTGGTTTCACCTCCACCGAGCGGTATTAAACATTCCAGTGCATTCATTGACTTACAGCAGCCTTTCGAGAGCGGTGTTTTTGCTCTCCGAGATGTGTAGATTTTCCGATAGCAGCGGGCGCTTTGATTGATATGAGATATTAAGTGTTGGTTTGTGTTGTGCTCCCACAAGGCTTCTTGGATTGCAGTACTCTGTTTTTTTCTCCTTATCAGTGCTGTAATCAGGACGAGGGCTCCCTCGGTGATGTTAGACTTGCAATGCTGCTGCAGCAGTTTGGCTTGATGGATTTCACTTTGCATTAGGGCTCGTGTCTTACACAGTCTGTAAATAGAGTGCACGAGGCAAGCGGCGCGGTCCAGGGGGACGGATATCGCACTTTCCTTAAATGGGAAACACACTTGCAGCATTTCAAGGTAAAACGCCTAATCCTTTTTTAAAAAATATTCTCATCTGTAAACAAGAGCTGGATTTATTCGGCACCTTCCGTGTGAATGAACGCGCCGAGCCTTGCTGACCTGCCCGTTTAGAGACGGTTCGGCAGAATGTGTCCGCTGCAGCAGTTGCCCTGCTTGTACCTTAGAATCAGCAGAGATTCCACTCCAGAATGTTGTTTTCATTTTAGGGAGAATGTTTTTTATGCTCCCATTGTGTGTCTTGACAAAGCAAGCCAGGGTTGTAATTTACTGCTGCCATTTCCCTGGTAACAGATCACGACACTGAGTGACTGCATAAAAAAAACGCGGAATTAATTGTCCCAGCTGCCGAAATAGGCCATGCGAGACTCTCCGCTACCGGGGTCACCTATGGCAAGGTCGAGCCATCGAAGGACGTCTAATGCTGGATGTATGCGCTCGTCGAAATAGGATTTTATATATAAAGCTCTATCCACACTTAACAAACTCTGCAAGTCTATGCATTATGGGCAGTTTAGCAGGAAAAAAAATACTTAGGGGCATATTAGCAAGAACGGCGTTAAACTTATCGCTGCTTTAGCGGCAGGAAACTGCCGCTAAAGCGGCGATAATGGGCTTGATAATATGCCCTTGAGAATTCCAATAGAAGCCCAGGATCACAGCAGAACATGGGCTTCTATTGGTATTCTCAAGGGCATATTATCAAGCCCATTATCGCCGCTTTAGCGGCAGTTTCCTGCCGCTAAAGCGGCGATAATTTTAACGCCGTTCTTGCTAATATGCCCCTATGTTTTTTTTGTGAACAGTTTTAAAAAGTGACACGTTTCTGCTTAAAGTGAAGGGTTCTGTTTATTTTGTAAAATCAGAATAGGGCATTGTTTGTATCGAAAACAAACTGCTTAGAATAGTGGTGCGCATGCCCTGAGGGTTGAATTGTCTGTACTTTTCTAGATTTTGCATCGATATGCAATGCCTCCACTGAAGCTCGTCCGTAGTGTCAGTTAAGTAATGGGTAAAGAGTGGATCTTTCCACAGTCATCCTGGAATTTTCATGTGTCAAACGGTGGAGAATGATGACAGCGAGTAGTCAACTATTTGCAGCCATAGACCCCTTCCCAGCGGCTGGAAGTACTGAGGGGGACAGTAGGTGACGAGTGCTGATGTTTGAAAACCTGGGAGGACTCAGCAGTAGGATGGAATGGGTGAAGAGATGGGAGCCACTGGGAATTATGAGGATTGTAGGCAGATGGGAATTAATAATATTGCTCTGGTATTAGAAATATCTTCTATTGAATTCATGCCAGTCACGGGTGTATTTGGGGACCGCATTCCATTCCATCTTTTTCCTCGGTATGCCACTCCAGGCAGAAACCAGCCATATGCAACCCAGGCCTGTCTCTCATCCAGTATGAACACTCCAGTCTCATCTGTCAGACCAGGTTTGCTTCAGATGGGAACACAAGCAACACAGTGTGGCTTAGGTATATCTGGGGCGCATTAATGAAATGTTTAGGGTCATCCCATGGTACTACGTCAATGAGGCCACCATCCAATCATACCCTTATATTGAGCCTAGAGCAAACAGGATTCTGGTAAATCAACAGAGATGCAATTATCATTCAGAATCCAGTGTTCTGCCATGTAACAAAAGTCCAGCTCGAGATTCAAGGAGAGAATCAAAACAGTAAAAACCATAGAGCCTCAGTAATTAGAGTAATCTGTTGCAAAGACGTGTTGCAGAATTAAGTTTGTTTTATAGGTTCTTTCATGACTGCATCACTAAAATGGTCTCAGTCCATTTAATGCATCTGCCATGTTGCATTGGCGTAACATCCATTTTGTTCTGTGGCTGGACAGCCATCTTGTATTGTTTTGGTCTGAGGGTTCTTGTGGCACACCGGAGTGGGTATGGTACTAGTCTATGATTTTCCAATAACTGTCAGAAATAATTTCTCAGTATTCCACTTGGAGTATTAGTTAATGAAACAGATGCACATATGCAGCGTTTATTGTCCTGTTTGACTTTCAGGGCAAATTAGTTCATTCCACCAATCTAACTCGTGCTTTGATTGAGGCCATCATTCATTTTCTAGTTGTTGGAAAATACAAGGATATTCACTCAAAATGCAGAATCGGTGTTAGGCCTACAACATATTTATTTGAAAGTACTTGGGAGTCAGTTTTTATATAACAGTACTTTTAGTTTGTTATAATCACTATTGCCTCACAAGAACTCCAAGCGCCAGGGCCTTTTGTTAACGTTCAATTTATGTGTTCAGGCACAAGTGCAGTGCAGAAAGAACATGTAAAATTGTTGAGCAAAGTTTGTATACATCTTTTAATCTGATGAGCATTTGCTCCTGTTAGAAAACAGTGGCACATGACACCCTTAAGTGTTTACTTGGCTGTCTTGTTGGTTATCTCTTTTCTCTGTAGTTGACTTATGCAAATATTTGAGGATTGTGTTCTGCCATGTTATGTGACGTGGAGTAGACTTGCGATGCACTTCATAAGCCTACTTACATAAACACTCACTGGATCATTTAGTTTGCCCATGTGGAGAGAAAATGCTGCAATCCAGTAAATTATTGACCTGAGAAAACGGAAGGAAAATGAGCCACTTCAGCTTCATCAAGACTGCTTTTTAGCTCTCATCGTCAGTGCACCCCATCACATCATTAACAATTACAGACCTTCACATCGCCAACACCTTGGCATTGGTTTGATAGTTAAAATGATTGGACAGTGTAATGGTTATAATAATAATTATGGGTATCTCAAAATAAAGGCTTTGTCAATGTGAAGGGCATGTCTTTGAAATTGGATGGCTTGTTCTCCGTATTTATTTTGGGACCTTATAAGTGTTTAGTTATCCAGTACAATATCCTTGGTGCAACAACATCAAGTGTTGCATGGCTAAACACTTATAAGGTCCCAAAGGCGAGACCTATTGGCTATGCCAATGCTTGCTTGTGTTGCTAGTAACTCTGGTACCGTTTGAAAAATCTCCACAAAACTTTCCAAAAAAGTGCTACATTTTGACTAGTTTGCACATGGAAAGTTTCAGGGTGATCCATCAAGTGGAGCAGAGGAAAAAGGGGGGGGTCCCAAAACGCAATTTCCCAATTCTTTTTTCAATAGGAACTTTAGACACAGCTACAGCCCAAAAAGCTAAATCTTGGTCCAGAAAGAGTGCTTATGTTTTGGTGTGAATCTATTCAGTAGTTTTTGAGAAATTAAGGTTAAAAAATGTGTATATATCAGGCCGTGGAGCATCCGCGATCAGATTGGCTGACACCACATCAACCAGGAAGTGATGGCAGCCATCTTCGGACTCGGGGTTCAGTTTTGAGTCCGAAAAAATGCACACAAAGTGACCCGGGAGCAGGGTAGGGATACCCTGACCCCTTAGGCCTGGTTGTGGGGTCCTATGGGGACCACGCCTGAGGCCAAAACTGTTTTTTCTTACGAGCATGTAGGAATAGCAGTACTGTTGAGACATTTCAGGCAGAGTGCATGATAATGACAACAAGATTTATAATAAGGGGTTACCAACAATCAGTACTAGGCACAGCCATAGCTAAGACCCAAATGGTATGTAGAGAGAATCTGCTGGTCCCTAAGTTGGTACAAGCCAGTCAGATGTGAACAAGGTTAGATTTATCACAACCTATAACCAGAAATCAAAGGAGCTAAGAAACATCTTAAAAAACAGTGGGAAGTTCTGTCTACGGAGAACAATCTAGACAGCCTATTAGAGGACTACCCTGAAATCACTTATAGGTGAGGGTTGTCTCTGAAACACAAGGCTGAGTAAGAATGAGGTAGCTAGAGTTGAGACCAGACCCATTGTGAAAACAAGAGGATTTCTGAAATGTGATAAATGCAAAGCTTGCAAGATCAGCCACAATGTCAATCAATTGTTCTTTCTTTTATTAGGAGTAGACGGACAGACTAATCGTCTCTTGGCTGCCACTCTGACTTCAGTATTAATGTGTTGATCTGTCCTTGTAACAAAAACTATGTAGACAGTACAACACATCCTGTCAAACAAAAGGGTATTAGAACACATCAGGGCCATCAAACATGTTGATAGACAATAACCAGTGGCACGCCACTTCGCTACACACCACAAAGGGGACAGTGACCTCCTTAGGTTTTACGCCATTAACAGAGTTCCGGTGACAGTGAGGGGTGGTAATAGGATACATGCTCTTAGACAGCTTGAATTGAGATATATTCTGGAGCTAGATACCAAAGCCCCGAATGGACTGAATACAGATGAAGAATTATATGTACATTTGGGTAACTGATGGGAACACATATATGATGGTCATGTATTATTTTGCATTCCTTATGAGCCAATGTGACGTTTTCAATCAGATTTTCTTTGCCTTTGTGGATGAGATGTACAGTTTTGTAACATTTTCTATGTCATCTAAATATGTTTTTAAAGATGATAGTTTTTTGTATTTTCTTATTTTTGTACAGAGATGGGTTCTATATTTCAGCATGGCAGGAGAGCTAAGATATCTTTCTTCCTGTTTGTCCCCTGGGGCCTGTCTGTTTTAAGTACCTGTGTTTCCTAATTTATAGGTATCGGCATTCGATTCAGAAGAGCTAAGATATCTTTTCTTTTTTCCCTTATCTATGTTCGTCCACAGGGAGTCTATTGTTGTCATCAATGTTTGTACATATTTTGCATGTGGATTTTCAATATGGAATCACTATGGGGCAAATGTTTGATATTTGGCATACTGTGCTGCATCCGATATGCTGGAGTGGTATTATCGCAACAGTGTACACACATGGATATCTGTAGTTATGGTAGTTCAGGAGCTATATTCATTTATATATGTTTGTTGATTGTGTTTTGACTATTTCTCTATGAATTTGGAACACTATGACCCCTTATTCCATTACTCACTAATATACGTCTATATTTGGGAAC
Source organism: Calotriton arnoldi (assembly GCA_963921515.1). Classification (NCBI taxonomy): domain Eukaryota; kingdom Metazoa; phylum Chordata; class Amphibia; order Caudata; family Salamandridae; genus Calotriton; species Calotriton arnoldi. The sequence continues at coordinate 908,902 of CAWUFW010004610.1, read as the reverse complement.
AGAAGCTACGATGGCCGCCATTTATGTCTAGATTTAAAGTGGCAGCCCCTCTCTACGTTATGCTTCACATTTGTTGGTGCTAGTAACAACACATGACTTACCTGTGACCAAGGCGTTGTGAACGCCGAAACGCGTCAGCTTGTTTTTGCTACATGGTGATATTGTAATGCAATAAACATTTGAACGTTATTGAAGTGGATTTTGTTTTTGCCACACCGGAGTGCGACTCCTGTCTGGGGGAGTGTATGTGTGCGTGTGTGTATATATATATATATATGGTCTTTATTTGCATTGTCGGTGGCATGATATAAATAAAATAAAAGGACATACTCTGATCCTGCAAGGACCTGGCTGTGCTGTTTTCTTCCGAGCCCTGGGAGTGGGGTGGCTGCTCTGGTGAAGAAAATTCGGAATATATATATATATATATATATATATATATATATATATATATATATATATATATACACACACACACACACACACACACACACACACACCTTAGCTTCTCTAAGAAATAGACAGACCTCAAACAAAAACAAAATAGTTCTTGAATTGCGGTGCGGTCCATGTGTTTCAGTCAAACATAAGGATCTTTCTTTAATACAAAAGAGGCCAAACTGGTATGAATTTCATTTAATTTATAACCAGAAACCATTTACCAAACATGAAAAGCCGATTATTGCTGTTTAAATATAATTCGTCCTAAAACGATTGGTTGAGACACTGAGAAAGGAGAAAAGGCTATTAGTAAATATGTCTCACATATAAAAAATGAATGAATGGCATTTTAAACTCATTATTAATATTTATAAATGGTTGGTGCCATTTCCCCAAATCGATGTAATGCTTCAATACAGAGCTTACTTACAGTTAAAATCTGAAAAGTAAATTTAATTATTTGCTATTGCATTATGGACCTGGCATGTCTTAATGTACATACAAACAGATGTTACTCTTCAGAGGTCCACAAAAAAAATCAAAAAAATTAGTGAAAATATAATAAAGAAAGAAGCCCAAGTGGGATACACTTACAGCAAACACTTTCTTTATCGGTATCTCACAATATATCATACAGGCTGATAATGTCTTTCTTTCTAAACATAATGACCATGTGGGCTACAAAAGTATCTTTAACCCGTAGCATCCTCCTACCTGTTTATTTATTCAATCAGGTTTATAGATGTATATAAAAGTATAGACATAAAAAGCAGGCATGAAAGCCTTTCTTTTTACATGTTGCTAAAACAGTTTAAATACAATAAGTTTTTTAATGCTTATGCAATTCCGGTAGTTACAGAATGCTGGAAACAGGTGTTCTGTCAAATTTCCGAAATCGTACAGATCACGCTCACCCCCATACCCTTCAAGCGCTCTTGGGGGCCCCGGACGAGGAGAGTCTTTATCCATTTAATTCCCCTTCAGGTTAACGGATAACTCATTGTTTGGTGGCGGGACACTTGGGGATCATCTTTCGCTGGAAAGACCCAGAAGTCCCTACTATGCAATTACGGTGGGCAAAGATATGGGACATCTTGGCCATGGAAAGCCTGACCGCAACTGTGAGGGATACTCAGTTGCGTTTTGACAGAATATGAACTCGCTTTCTGACCTTTGCGAAGGATAGTTCTGCAGGCCAGACACATGCACGTCCCCAGGGTTTGGTGCTAGGCAGATGAACTTTTGGAGAACGTCCTACGACTTCACAGGAAATAGAGGGGATAACAAAACAGGTGACATGGAGATCCACCTATCAGAGTATGTGAAACAATATGATCAAAGGAAGCAGATACAGATCAAACTGTGACATCAACTTCCTTCAAGGAAGGAGGGGAGCAGAGGACAGTGGAAGGCACAGAAATAGTGTTTTTTAAAGATGCCCAGCAGGGTATGGTGTTTTAAAAGTGTCAGCATTCAGTAAGTCATCATAAAATCATTATTTAAGTCTTGTTAAAAAAAAAAAAAAAAAACAGTATGATCGGAAGATAGTCGTTATCAGACGTGAAGGTCAAAACATCCTTTATAGACAAAGTCATAATGAAAAGCTAGTCACTGAAAATAAGAAAGGGTATACTTGGTGTATGAAGAGGTGATACCATCAATGGGTTTGAGTCTGAAACAAAAGGTATGTAAGAGTGTTCCTCACTTATGTACTGACGGTAGCAGTACACAAACACGGAAAGGAAATACCAGATAAATCAAATGTCACTTCGTTTCCAGCTGCGTCAATTGCAATGAAACTTTTTTACTGGTGCATACTGGAAGGTACTGCGAAACAAGAAACTTGTTTGCTCTGTACATTACCAGCAATTCAATATGAAACTCAAAAAGAGAGCGGATCATCAACTGAAAACTGTTGTCTGAAAACAAAAAAAAGCAGTCTATCCTTAAACTACAAAGCAGTTGATGAGTGACTACAAGAGAAAGTAAAGTACAAGCAAAATTCAAGTTCAAGTAAAGTTTAAGTTCCCTATAGCGATTACAAATGAAATGAAAGATTTCTTCATGAGGTTTCACTTTTTCAATTCTGGTGGCACTTTCGTTTTTGTATTGGCAGGATGGTTTTCTTTAGTTTTTGCTTTTTATTTTATATGTTCCTTTCTTTTGTTGCATTTCACAACTTTGGTTTCCACCACCGTTTCAGGTAGCTATCCATATCAACCTACTGAGATGCCCACTTGAGTTTCAAATTCATTGTTCGAAAACGCACTAAGACCTTAACTAGAGTTTCCAGTGTCTTCCAATCATAGACCGAGAGGCTGTAAAATGCTGTCTTCGGAGAAGCAACCAGACATTAGCTTCACATTGACAAACAACTCAACTCCTGCAGTATTTTTATTGAGATTCAACAACGAACAATTACATCTCCAAAGAACCACTTCTAATGAGAGCTTACCATAAGATTACCCAGTGTTATTTGCTCTTTGCAACCACGGTTTTCATTTCGGCAATACATTTGGAGGGCAAGGACCTCTCGCTTACAACAGTTATCCTTAAAAACCTGAAATAAAAATTGAGAAAAGGCTTTAATTTTTTTTTTAAATGGGAACATCATTTTCAAAACGCAGTAAACATGTATTTCCTATAGGAACCCTGCCTCAAACTTTCATTTTGATGTGAAAAAGTTAGAAATAAATATATTAAATTACTGCAAATGCGTAATACAAAATTGTTTTGCCATTTGAATGGCTCAAAAGACCAGAATTGATTAGTTCATTATGAATAGAAAAGTAACACCAATAATTAAGGTGCTCTTTGTAGGATCTTTCAAAGCACCATTTAGTTAGATTCTAATTTACCAAACACATGTTTCTTTAATTGCCCAAGATTGATAGTGTCTGATTCCACTTGGTCCATTTTGAGCATCATGGTTTCACTTATCACTGGTTAATCTTGTCGCACTGGACGTCCCTTCAGGGGCTTCCACTGGGATCCAATCTAAAGGGCTTGAGGAACACTGTTCTAAGGGACCAGAACTCTCCTATTCAGTGGCGGCTCCTCCGCTAAGGCGGAGGGGCGTCACCCCATTGCTTTTGGCAGTGGAAATAAAGGAAAAATAAAATGATATTAACTGGTTGTTATTATCATTTTATTTGATCCTGCTGCGGCTTGGTGGGCGGGCGGGTCTCCTCTGCTCTCTGAGCAGGGGAGGAGTAGTGGCACCCTCCTAAGTGCGCAATGGTTGTTTGGCCGGCACTCTCGGGCCGGCCAAACAGACATGCACACTTTGCATGGTCTCCATACAGGCCGCATTACAGCCAGCGTGGAGAACATGCTCACGTCCCCATTCCCTGGCTGAGCGCCGAACCACTCAGACCAATCACAACGCTGCATTGCAGCATTGTGATTGGTCAGGGGAGCCTGGGTGGTTGCCAATCACAACGCTGCATTGCATTGCTGCATTGCAGCATTGTGATTGGTCAGGGGAGCCTAGGTGCGCTTCCTGGTTCCTGCGGAGCATATGGACGACGAGGAGCGGCGAGGAGGTAAGGTCAGTTTTATTTATTTTTTATTTACTTTACCCCCTTCCGCGCCCCGCCCTCCCACCACTGCTCCGTGCCAGCCACCACTGCTCCTACTAACTAAAAAAAAAAAAAAAGAGGGTGTGGAGTAAAGGAGGGATCACATCCAATTAAATTTATCATTGCACTCCGCATTTTCAAACAAAATCTACTGAAATATATTTGATACTCCTTACAAAACTCCAGGTGCAGAAGAATTAAATAATCAAACTATAAAAATGAGATTTAACCATAACCCCTGAACCGTGTTGTGTTTTTTTAAATGTAATCTATCTCAGAATGGTTGATTTTCTTTGGAAATAGTAAACAATGAAAATGGACAAATTTACAAAGCAAAGAGAAATTTGAACGTTAATGAATAAGTTGTAGGAGCCCTTAATGGGCTTATGATAAACCCAATTTATACACTGGTAAAGGATGGACCTGCCGGGGCATTGTCGTGTATACAGTGTACATATGAACTCTACCTTAGTTCAGGATAAGTATAGCTTAAGTAATGACAATCAGAGTACCAAAGTAGAATCAGGAGAGGCAGGATTGGTCTGTAAATTCATCCTGTTACTTTGGTGAAATAACTGGTCATCACCCTCATGTACAGATCCTTCAAATTTGCAACTAGCCGAGAAAAGATAATCAATCAGTTGTAAATTTAGCCGGTGGTAAGGTTGCAAGAGCAAACCAGGCTATCAGCAAATAATTCTCTAAATAAGGTATCATCTTTGATTTTGGCAATCGAGCAAGCTTCGCTTCAAGGATAGGAACCTTTATTAGATTCGTAGTTCCCAAATCTATAACCAGTAACACTGGAATTATGCGATTTTACGGCTGCTGCGTTTTCTGCATAATTATGTATTTGCCACATAATCCATCATCTTCTGCATAACCTGCACATTCTGGCAAACAAAATGTTGCTACTAGCTCAAACAGATCAAGTTACCAAAAACAAAAATGCAGGGACATGATTGGTCACGCAGTGGAAGACCCTTCGCAAAGGTTGACAGTCGCCTTCCTGTTGCTTATTGCTGTATTTGGGTGTTAAACTGGTATTCAGATGAAACCCTTGCACGGGGTTATAGAGTAACAAGCATTGGCATAGCCAATAGGTCTCGCCTTTGGGACCTTATAAGGGTTCAGCTAGAGCTATTGGCAATGTTTTAAGGTATCTGGTGCACACAAAAAACAGTATTTGAAGGTTAATTATTTGCATAGTGCACATCATATACTTTTTGTTAATGCAGCATATCCGTTATTTTATTAAACAGATGCGAAACGCAGATTGTGCTTAAAGGGAGCTTGTAAAACACCTGCGGTAAGATGGTAGAAAACATACTGCATATGTATAATTACAAAAGACGTGACACAATAATAAATAAGCATACCTACGACGTTACAAAACATTACACACTGATTAATGTACAAACTGAATTGAGAAAGTAAACAAAGGTCCTTTTATTCTGGTAAGGAAGACTGTATAAGTGTTGAGAGACAGCCTCTGACGGGGTCACAGCAGCAGGCAGGACAACAGCAGCTGCATTTTTGGGATATAGCGGGTGAAAGTGTGTAAAACACTGAGTATATTGACACGCAAGGGTTTGTTTCTGAAGTTACCACGTGTAGGATTCACTCATTACTTTTTTTTAGTCACAGCAACACACGCACTTGCGTACATGCAGACACACCACCCAGGAGCATCTGAGATCTCTGAGAAAATATGTAAGGACATGCATACTCTGTTCACACATTTCTGAGGATGTTATGGTCAGGCATGTCTGAGGACATCTTAAGATCGGGAATGTGAAAGAACATGTATATGTTAAGGTCCTGCATACATCTGAGAGGGTTCAGAACAAAAGACAACCCGTTTTCATGATCTTGGGCAATCTACTGGGCATGTGATCTTCCTCATCATCACCTCAACTCTCTCCATAGTGGCTAAATATAAACGACATCTCGTTAAATACATAAGAAATAAGCAAGTTCATGTCATGTTTATGTGGTGCATGAAAGTGATGTCACACTGAGTGGGGCCTTTAGGCTGTGGAATAGCTGCTCTCATGGAACCAACATGCGTGCACATTTAATACTGGGCGTTTTCAGGGTGCGTCCAAGAGGGTCACTCAAGGGCATAGTTCTTGAACCTCAAAAATGTAGGATCTCAAATTCATACACAAATTGACACATTCCACTTGCACTGAATGCGTGACAAATTCGGGATTGTGAGCGCATCCTGAGATGTATGAGTTCAATCAATCAATCAATCATGTCACTTATAAAGCGCACTACATACCCGCGAGGGTCTCAAGGCGCTGGGGGAAGAGGGGGGTGGTGCTGCTACTGATCGAAGAGCCAGGTCTTGAGGAGTCTTCTGAAGGCCAGTAGGTCTTGGGTCTGTCGGAGGTTGGTGGGGAGGGTGTTCCAGGTCTTGGCGGCGAGGTGGGAGAAGGATCTGCCGCCGGCGGTCGTTTCCGGATGCGGGGGACTGTGGCGAGGGCGAGGCTGGTCGAGCGGAGCTGGCGGGTGGGGTGTAGAAGCTGAGTCTTCTGTTGAGGTAGGCTGGTCCGGAGTTGTGGAGTGCTTTGTGTGCGTGGGTGAGGAGCTTGAAGGTTATCCTCTTGTTGACAGGGAGCCAGTGCAGGTCTCTCAGGTGGGGTGTGATGTGGCTGCGTCGGGGGATGACGAGGATAAGACGTGCAGAGGCGTTCTGGATGCGTTGCAGCCGTCTCAGGAGCTTGAAATAAGATTACAGCTGTCCCATTTTCACACAATGATAGGCACTGACTTTAGTCTGCTTCTAACAACTCTTCACTTTGATGAATTACGATCTTAAGCACAGTGATACAGTGCGAGTTGCCCAGGATCACACAATTGAGACTACCTCTCCAGCAAACCACTAACCGACACAACGTAGATCTTGTTGCAGTGATAAACAGAGAGCTTTACAGACATTTTCTTGTATATCTGGCACAGCGCAGTGCTGTGAATTAGATTACACAAAGCGGAGGGATGTACGTGTGATTGGGACAGTAAAAAATACAAGTGCTTTTAAATTACATATTTACATGAAACACAAAATGAGTACCACTGCGGTGGGTAACAATAAACGTCTGTTATTCAGCGCCAAGAAGCCCCAGAGGTGAACGTGCACTTAAACATGCATATTATGTTCACGTTTACATGCACAAGCAAATTAGGCGATCTGCCAAAAATTAAAAGATTGTTGTTGAACCACGACAGGCAGGAGTAAAACCCGCATCTCCCGGTCCCGCCACTTTCCTACCCCTCAAGCAAGCCTCTTACTGTAGCAGTAGCGCCCCTCGAAGACACCTAGCGAGCAATCCACACAGAATAAGATAGCCACATATCGGAAATGTAAGATTATAAAGGGACCTCAGAGCTGAATGGAAGATTTTACATGGCGTGCAAGCCTTCTATTTCACTAGACAGCAGTGTAAGCGCCTCTCTGTAATCTACAAACACCCCCGCCTCCAACAATCCTCTTTACAATCAAAGAAACCTAACAGGCTCTGTGAAGTCTGAGAGTGACTCAGGCAAGCATCACAGCATCACGGGCCGCGAGAGACAGAACGCAGGAGAGAGATCTGCACTTCCTGTAGGCTGGCCCCTCAGCGGCGCGCACTGCAGCCCCTGCTATCCGAGCCCCCACCAGAGCCCTCAACCTCCGGGGAGGGGATCCCGAACCGGGCACGGCCGGAGATCCAGCGCACGCCCCCGCGGAGAGTCACGCAGAGATCACTGGAGCCGGCACGCGACGCGCGTGACACCTAGGGACCACGGCAGCGGCATTCCGAGCCCCGGCGTCTCCGGGCGACCTGCTGCAACTCGACTGGGAAGGGGCCCGGGTGTGAGGTGACTCACCAGGCAGGCATTAGTAATGGGCTGCCTGGCCTCCTCGCCGCCCCCCGGCCCCCAGCAGCCAGGAGAGCTGCCAGTTAACCCCCAAGGCACAGGCCCGGAATCCGGCTGCGCGCCTCTCTTTTCACTTTCTTTGGAAAACACGGCTGTGCGCTGGAGTGAGGCCGCTTCATGTCAGGGGGGCTCCCAGCCGAGATCACCCGCAGTTGGAAGGGTGTGCGTGGCCAGGATTCTGGGGTCGATTTCAGTAAACACACGATGCTCTTTCTGTTTATTCATTCGGTTTATTCATTCAGTCGAACGCCTTCCGATGGAAGTTCAAGTTGAGCCAGCCGTGCAATGTCAAATCGCCCACACTGCAGCGTTTTAAAGATAGAGCGCTATAAAACGAACGCTACGCTGTAGATGACAACTTGTAAAACAAGAGAGGAGCGGGGGCGAGCGAGCGCGGCAGCCTGCAGAGCTGACCAGACGCTCGTGCGTCATGGCCTTTTGCCTGCGATTACGCGCAGGGCAGACATCTGTTTCCAATTACGATAATTGGAAACAGATGTCGGCCCTGCGCGCGTAACCGCCCGAAAAAGGCCACGACGCACGAGCGTGTGGTCAGCTTTCGAAACCCCCTTACATAAAGTCTTCGCCTAGCAGCGTTTGCGCGCTACTCGAGGCTCGACCTAAAAATGACAAATAATGAAGTCATACTATCATGAAAAGTGCCACATTTCGCTGCAAAATTTGCCCCTTGTTGCTGCATAGTTTAGTCATCCCCCTGCTGCATAATTTGGCACTCCCATGCCTTATAATTCCAGTGGCCCGTCTATGACTAATAACCTTGTGTCTAAATTCTGACAATAGTACATTCTACAAATCAGCAGAGACCACTTCCCACCACATCCCCAATAATTGCGTAAAAGTAGACCACATAGCTATAGAACATATAGTGTAAATAAAACTTTACAACACAACTTCCTGCTACGGTGATTTGAAAGTTAAATGAAATGAGGAGACAGACAAGACCAGATCTCATGCAGAACTTCAAGAAACATGGGAATTATTAGTTTGAAAACGTCTGTGCCAGCGAAGCTCTTCTGTCACATTTTCTTTCATCAGTTCATCAATCATCTTTTGCAGAGCATCAATTGTTGTACAGCATTTTTTTTGCTGTAGCGATCCAGCAAGGTTTCAGCTTAGTCAGAGTCCAAAAACAGCTACTGTATTTCTTTAAGGAATAGACTGAATTGTGCTATTGACCCTTGCAGTCTAGCTTTTTTTCTGTTTCCAAGGTAACCTCAAAGAAATAATATGTAGGAAAGTCCTACAACGTAAGTTGGCACTTTGGAATCAACATGAGAGAATTATTTTCATAATCCTTTTCTTTTAACAGAACAATAAAGTATGGAGCTTTACTGACACCAACATTCCACTAAACGCCACCCACAGTACACCCCCCCCCCACTGCTGACATCAATACAGTCAATAACTAAAATGGCATCTTTATTAGAGAATCCTTGACCCCCTTGACTATCACTCACATATTCATGTTTGGATCCCTAAAGACTACTTGGTTTGGAACACTGACCAACCGAATTATCCTGAAGGAGGTGTTGCTGTTATCAATCGAACATTGTGGACCTGCAAATCCAAACAGCAACCTGCATTCATCTCGTTCAAGCTTCTCTTGATCGCTACAACCTATTATTCAACACTGCCGACAATTTCCTTTGAAACTTAAACCTTCTAGGCAACATAGCTACAAAAGCATGAAGGATGACTTCAATAACTGGTGGCCATCACCAACATGGCACCGCTCATCCCGTATGCATCCCAGGATAAGGGAAACATACTGGAGCTCATTTGAACATGTACACCCAGCATCACCTCCAGCCCCTATGCATTTTGACTGGCAGATCAAGCTATCATCAACTGTGATAAGACCTACACCTCAAAAACTCACTGAATCCAAGCAAAGCCATTCAAAACAAAAAGCGGATCCTTTAGAACTTCCCACAAGGCATTTTCCATATTAGCCTGGCAGTCGCATCTGACTCAGCACATACGTTGCAATCCTTCTACAAGAGCACAAAAGAGCACTCCAGACAATAGCAGATGGCCATACACTGATACAAACCCCACTGCATTAAAGGTAAATCATCCACACCATGTTTCATCTAGGAGCTCAAGTGTACCATCTGACACCAGGAAAAGAAATTAGGCATGCATAAATATGAAACAACACGACCTCCCTGAAACAATTCTGGGCCACCGAGAGTCCGCTCATCACAGTTGCTAAGGTTGCGTTCTATATAAATTCCATCAGCAAGGCTTCGAAAAGGCACAGTGGGCTCTTTAAAGCCATCAGATACTACATTAAATCTTTCAAGTAGACCCCAATTCGTCCAATACACAGAGAGGTGGTCAGCCATAAACAACTTCTTCAGAGACAAGATAAACAAGATGCAACAGCACCCTCATTGCACAAAAGTTCCCTAGATGGTGATTCCACCGTACAACATACACAAATGGATGATCTGCCACATCCTGTACACAGACCATATGGAATGCCTGCTCCAGTTCCTCATAGCCATAACTTACGAAAACAAAAGCATTCTGTCAACAGTCATGGAGGAGATATCCAGGGAAACGCTGACACTGTTACTAAACATCCTAAATGTGTCCTTTATGCACAACACTTTCTCAGATGCTTTCAAGACCAGCGAGACCCTGCTACTCCTCTACAAGGCAAACCGGAATTTGAATAACCTTGCAAACAATGGTCTAATTATACATCTACTATTATTTGGGAAACTTATTGAGAATGACATTGTAAAGACCCTGCATGGCAGATTAAGAGCAACGTCCTTCTTTAGGGCTTGGAAACTGGCATTAGGCAACATTACAGCATGGACACAGGGATCATCCAAGTGATAATTGAAGCTCTTCAATCAAAGACAATGGCAGCCTCTGCCTTCTCTTCCTTCTTGATCACTGCAATCTTTCACACTGTCCACTATCAAGTTCTGCTAGACACCCTCACTTCCTGAATAGCTTTGGTAGCATCACCCTGCAGTGGCTCGAGTAGGAAACTTTTGTAGATGAGTTCCTTCAGCTACAATTGAAGATCTCTTCTAGCTACAATACAGCCCACCTGAAAAATGGTCCAGCAACCATTCAATCTAAAGTTGAATCTGATCAAGACATTTTGTCTTCATTGCCAATGCCATAATGTAATATCAGATGCAGGAATAGCTTGATGAGAAGAATCTGGACATCTGCACCTTGTCAAAAGTGCCAAATCCCTTACCTTTTATTAATTCACGCCAAATTCAGCTAAAAGATGCACATTGCACACAAGACAGCATGACATTAACAGTCCCAAATTCACAAAGAGAAGGCACTCTTAACAGATGACAACATCTTAACAGCTGATAGTGTGCTGGTTTTTTCTCGTCATGAAGGCACCAACACTCTACTTGTGTGAATCCTCTAGATCCATAAGACACCCTTGAACAAAGTTCTTCACACAGTCCTCCACTTTATCAAAGGTTGCCTGAAATTCAATAGGATACTAATGCCCTGAGAGTGCTTCACAGTCTCGCACTGCCTGCACACATCACTTTCAAGACTTGTGAATCATACGCAAGGCAATTAGCAATAGCACCCTATCATTTTTGGCAATCACAATCAAGATGTCTGGTGGACTTTGTATGATACCCAGCAGTAACAGTGCCAAATTGGAATCTAGGAGGTGCAAGAAGGCAACTATCAAATGCCAGGACTTCTCCTGCTAATCTTTTTTTAACTGAAATTCTGAGTTTTCAACTGGAATTCCACCCCAGTTGAAATCTTCCAGGTGCCAGCGTTTTGTTGCTTCAGAAAAACTGTTCAAACCAACAGGCACAGTGTACAGGATGTATCGGATAACTGGCCCACATCTTTGCCCGCTGCTGCTACCCACCCACTCCGCTATCCAATCCCCACCCTGACTGCCCCCTTCAGCCCTTGCTGTCACACTACTTACAGCCTATCCCAAACCCGATGTCCTTCTTACCTTTCTTGCTGAAACCTGTTGTCGGGCATAAACCATTCTCCTCTACCCATTCTTTACACTATGTATGCTCCCCTCTATTAAACAGTGCTATGCTGGTTTGTACATAGGTTTGTACTGCACAGGTTAACATAAAGACCTGTATGATGCTTGGAATACTTAAGGACAATTATGTAATATCAGCATATACCCAAATTACTATAAGCCAATTAATCACCAACATTTAGGGATCAGCTACTTCACCATGCTGGAAGCCAGCAGATGGGTGTAATTTGCCAGTCTCTTTCAGAGTGTCAGTTGTTGTGTGCTGACCAAGGCATCCTCTATCAAAGGACACAACTGGTCACTGTTTTGTAAATAAGTCATAATCATTTATTTTTTCAAACTCTCAAGCTTTTCTTAACTAATCACTTGTTTTTTTCAGTTTTCTGGTTTAATTCCTTAAGCATTCTGTTTAGAGGTGAGGAAACAGTTGGGCGAGAATACTCTCAAATCAACAACACCCACATTTTGCGAGGCATGATCATCTAGGATGGCTTCATATTTTCTTGCTCTTTTGGGTGCTTGGCTCATTTTTTATGCACAACGACACCCGACTCGTATTCAGAAATCAACTGTTAATTTTCATCAAAGTGGATCAGATTTGATGAATCTCTCAGTAGCCACAAAAATCAGCTTGTTATTAGGCACCAAAGAGAATTTACTCATTAATAATTAACGAGGCAGGCGTGGCAGTGTGCCCTTGCTCTCCTACAGAGCGCGTCTTGGTACCCATTCTTAAATCGGCTCCAAAGGAGACCTACAGAAGCTCTCAATACAATCCGACACTTCAGCATCAGCCCCCCTCATGTCGATTGATCTTCTGTACTGCCACTACTCACTAATGCTCCTTTTCCTTGATTACAATCTGTCATGTTGCGGTTAGGAGAACCACAGCGAGGACTTGCAACTCATACTAACTACTAAAAAGTACCAGCACCCTTGCACATTTCCACTACACACTCCTTTTCCCAAGGTCAATAAAGCCAAGAATGACATAGACCATGCAGTAACTAATTTGGAAAGATCTATTCACATGGACAAGGAGATATTCTGAGCATAAATGTTTGATGATTTTGAAGTCTAATAAACACTTAATCCAATTTCCTTCCGTGTGAGAAAACATTTTTCGCGGTTTTTGTCTTGAGCAAGCATAAAGGCAACCATCTTGCCTGCAGCTCTGTCTAAATACCCTTGAGTTGGGATCCCTAATGCGCCTATACACAATTTAATGCATGCTGCCAATTTGATTTTTGTTGCCCAATAAAAGCACTATGAATTTTGGAGTACTGTATGAAAAACTTTAACAGCTAGTTTTATAATCACAATGTGCTCCTAAGGGGTTTGGAGCTCTAATTTAAATACTTTTATAAATCAAAATTATGTCTCGAAAGTTATCCATTTAGTTTGTGAAACATAATTTAGGGTACTGTTGTCAGAGAACACCCTTTAAGCACATCAATTAAGTGCTACAGGGAACTCACCAAAACAGTGCTTCTCAAACCTTTGGGTGACATGGCCATATTTTCTTTTAGTAAACCAAGTCTGGTCGTGTCTCTGCCACCACCTCTAATTTCAGTACCATCAAGCAACCTATCACAGCCTCTGTCAACACCACCGGGGTCCGACCTCAGGGTTTTTCATCCCCTTCTCCAAGGGAGGCCTCACACTTTTAGGGTGATCAAACCACAGTGGGCTTGTAGCTTGCCATGTTCCGCCTTACTGCTTGCACAACACGGTTTTTCTGATTTAACACTAAATTCCCATTCATGGATTAGCAATATGAAGGGAAAGTACTTGGTTTTTGGAGGAATTTAGAGCAATTAGCCAGAGGCCTCCCAAATGCCCCATACGTTTGAAAGCTTTGTATTCTTTTTATTAGCTTCTGTCACGTCATGAGGTCCAAATTAAATACGAAGAATGGATCTTTAAGAAGGACCCCAACAAATATGATTTCCATGCCAACTGAGACATATAACGTTTTTTGTAAGAACAATGGACATATTGTCTTGCCTTTGGGGTGGAGGAATGGATTCTGTTGAGGGAAGGAATGTGTACATTTTAGAGGGTTGACTATTGCAAACTGTGACTTCCTCAAAAGAGCTTATTGTGAAATTGGCCCTCTTGTTTTGTATTAAATAAATGCAAAACTAATAAACAATGTTTCTGGAAATATATATTACCATTCATGTCAAACTCTACAGCTTCACATCCATATTTGTCTTAATAATCTATGTATTTTGTGGGGGAAAGAACTTGTGAAGGAAATTGGCTATATTAGTAATAAAAAAAAAAAAAGGAGTACGCAATCAGCACATTTAGTAACTCCTGATGTCCGAATTCCACACTGGCCTCAGCAAGCCTTGTAACTGACCATTTTTGGTACAGTGAAAAGCAAAGGAAATAGTGATGTATTTGCAGCGAGACTAGAAAAAGACACCGGTTCTTCGTGACCTCCGAGCCCCATAATCCCTTTGAGCGGCTCTAGCGAGGATTACCGCCTACCATGCAGCAGAACAGCAGTCGTCAGCATGGGATTAGCTGGGTCTCTTTTGAATCCATTCAGCATGCAGCTTCCAGCACTTGCTCTGTCCTCCTCCAAGATAAAGCAAGTCATTGATTAAGATGTATGGAGTCTCATTAAAACTTTGTTTGCAAAGTTTGTCCTTTATATATTTTCAAGTGTTCATCAATAACTGCACAAAAGTAAGGTCAATGTCAGGTTCACGTAACTGTTAATGCTCTTTGGTGTTATTTACAGATATAAGTAAACAAGATTTATGCATGCAAATTATACATCCTGCTTTGCGGTGCTAGGATTTTTGTGTGACAATCCACATGCGCCTGTGGGAATCTTGCAGGAGTAAGTGATGACTAGTGGTAGGAAAGGTTGAAGGACAGGTTTTTATGGGGGGAGGAGGTGGTCACTGAAATGTTCTGATCACCGACAGTCAGAACTTTGCAGGCATTGACACTCCACTACTTCAGTTTTCCCATGTGTAAATACCCACTTCCTCACTCAACATTTAAAACAAGGGGTTTTCACTACAGTTGAAAAAATATATATGTGACATCAAAATTAAAACAGAAGATTGTCAGCCAGCAGAACATTCATCTGGAACATAGTTAGAGTTAGTAAATTAGCAAGCATAATGCAGGAAGTCTATGAGATGTATAAATAGCGAGGACCTTTGCCTAGGCTTACAGTGAATCAGTCTCCAGTTGAAAAGCCTATAGGGAATCCCCTATGGGGATTGTGACTACTTAGTCAATCAGTCGGGCCCTCTGTGCTAAATTTGCGCTGGTGTTTGCAGCTGGTGGCTTGGGACTTATTTGTTATCATTAGACATTTACCCAGAGTAAGAGAGGGAAGGGCAGAAAAGAGAGGAAGAAAAATAAGTAAACAGTGACAAAAGAAGAAAGCAGAGACAGAACAGGGGGGGCTCCTCCATTAGGGCAGAGAAGCGTAGCCCCACTGCTTTCTCGCAGTGTGAGAAGCAGACACATAAAATGGTAAAACTACCATTTTATGTTTCTGCTTCTCGCACTGCGAGAAAGCAGAAGGGTTTTGGTTGGGGTGGGCGGGTCTGCTCTAGGGCACGGGAGGAGTGGTTTGCCCACTCCTGAGGGCGCTGACTGTTTGGTCGGCCCTCTGGAGCCGCCCAAACCAGTCATGCGCATTCTGCCCTTTCTCCATGCAGGCTGCAATGCAGCCTACATGGAGAAAATGGCCTCCCCATAGGCGCCTGGCTAGGCACCGTCCCGACCTAGCAGAACGCTGCCATTGCAGCGTTGTGATTGGCTTAGGGGAGAGGAGGGAGGCTGCCAGGTTCCTGTTCCTGCCGGAGGCAGGAGAGCAGGGAAACACGGGACCCGGTGGGCCAGTGGATAGGTACGTTTTTTAAATTTACTAACCCCCCCTCCCCGTGCGACCCTGCCGCCCCTCTTCCCCCCCGCGATCAATGCCGGCCGCGACAGAGACTGAAATGTACCCGCCAGAGTGGGATAAAGAGAAAGCAAGTGCATGGTGATGGAAGAAAGAGTTGTGAGGTGGAATCAAGCTTGGCAGTGGCGGCTGCTTTTTAGCAGTGTAAGGATATATAAAATGATAACTCAATGTTATTAACATTTAATTTTTTCCTGTTGCGGGCGCGGCAGCTGTGCGAGGGGGGGGTTGGGCTACCCTGCTAACAGAGCAGGGGAGGCGTGGTTTTCACTCCATAAGTGTGCATGAATGTTTGGCCGGCTGTCTCGGGCCAGCCAAACTTTCATGCGCACCTAGGATGTTCTCTACCCAGGCTGCATTACAGCCTGGGTGGAGAATATGCTCAGGCCCCAGTCCCCGTCTGAGCGCCGATCCTGGGCGCTCAGATCAATTACAACGCTGCATTGCAGCATTGTGATTGGCTCAGGGGAGCCTGGGTGCTTCCTGTTCCGGCAGAGGGACGAGGAGGAGAGACGCGAGGAGGACGCAGCGTGCGGCGAGGAGGTAAGTTTAATTTCATTTTTTATTTACACCACCCCGCCACCTCCGGTCCGTGCCGGCCGCCACTGAAGCTTAGGCAGCCTTGGTATTTGCAAACCATGGCTTTAGGCAATAGTCTCCTTGCATACTAAGCGCTGAAGTAAAAATATCTCTTTGTCAGGGCCTAAACTAAGGAAGAATAAAATGTAAACCAACCACAATCATGCATAAGGTTGTTCAAGTGATCACATTTCCAAAACTTTACTGTTTTCGATATGGCAATGTCGCCCCTAAAAGCCACATGCTGTACTTTTCATTAGTTTTCTCAGGGAACTAGTCAGATTATTATACCATAGTGAAAACTCCTGTGAGAAAGTGGATTATTATTTAGAATGGTTGTGAGTCCTCACCAAGTAATAATATCACTATTCTGCATCAGGTCCAGTTAGGTTAATTTACTTTAATTTAAACCTTAGCTCAGTTGTGGGTAGCTGTGGCAAACGGTAGTCAGTCTTAACTCAAAGGAACAAGTGAAAAGCTTTTATCAGTACCAAAACAGTTAATAAATCGAAAACACAACACAATAAAAATCCCACTCCAACTTAAAAAATAAGCATACATTTTAATAAACAAAGACACCAAAATGACAAAAATGGGATTGGGGAACTGGAGATGTGATTTTTTAGGAGTTTAAGAGTTGTCAAGCACCAAAACGTGCAAAGCACCAACCGCGGGTATCTGGGCGCGCTAGACCAGGCCAAAAGTTAATGCCAGCTGCAATCAAGTGCAGGTCAGATACCGGGACCAGATTCGTCCAAGGTGAAAAGTTTATCTTTTGACTTAGGGCCTGATTTAGATCTTGGCAGACGGGTTACTTTGTCACAACGGTGACGGATATCCCGTCACCCGAAATATAAATGCAATAGGATATAATGGGATTTATATTTCGACGGCTGGAATATCAGTCACCGTTGTGAAGGAGTAACCCGGCCGCCAAGATCCAAATCAGGCCCTTAGTCTTTTTTTTGGGAGTATTTTTCTCGCCAGCAGGGTGGGCTGCCGGCTGAATACAACGGAGGGCTTGACAATGGCAGGGTGCTGCTCAGTATTGGTCCCAGTAAAATCCTCCAAGATGGGACTTAGAAACTTTTCTGGAAGTCAAGCTATTTTCAGCAGGTCAAACCAGCAAGTTGAATCTGACTGGAAATGCGACGATGTACACTTCAGGAATCTTGATGGAGACAATACAATCCAACACCAGCCAAGGGTCCATGACCTTTTGGGCACCACTTGGTGAGTTAGGGCTCAATCTCCCAGAAGCCATCTGCTGGATCCTGGGCAAAACCAGTTGGAACTGGTCAACTGGGCTCTTCTTTGTTGCAGGATCCTTGCAACTTTGGTTTTCCTGGAACTTAACAGGAGGCTAGCTAACTAACCCCACCAGTCTAAATCTCTGTCCTGGGAACAAGTGGGAGCAAAGTCAGCCCTTGAATTTCACCCCACAGGTAAAACAGCAGCTCAGTCCTTCTCCCGAGTTCCAGCCCTTTGGTTCAGCAGGTGCAGCCTTTCCTCTGTTTTCCACGGGTCCAGCAGTATCCTGAGGAAGGTAGCCAGGGGTGCTACTATTAGACCTGGTGATAGGTTGTGGGTGGGGGTGATTTCCTAACTAATAAGGAATACGTTCCCACTTTCAATTCCTGGGAATTTGGCACTAAAAAATCCCACAGTACATCAGTGCAAAATTCAAGTAGTCAGAACCTTTCTTCAGTCAGAGCTATGGGCAAACCCCTGACGTGTGTCTAGGGAAATGAGGAACCCCCCACTCCCTTGCAAAACCAGTTCTGGGGCATACTCTTGACCCCGCCCCCACTTGGCTTAGTGCCACTCTGGCTACTTAGACAATAAATGGGACAGGCTTAGGTGTGAGTTACATCTGCCTGTGAAAGGGGCTGCCACTTTGAAGTTTGTACAGTTGGTGACAACATATCCCCAGGTCATCCTGTCAGGAGGAGGTCACACCTCCTCCCATCCTGTCAGGAGGAGGTCACACCTCCTCCCATCCTGTCAGGAGGAGGTCACACCTCCTCCCAACTAAGGCCCTTTTGTTCAATTTCCTGTGAGCAATTCAAACCTCCAAGCAGGCTTCTTTGGAACAGTTGGCGGGTTATCTCAGAAAGGGCCACTAAAGGCTTTAGGCAGGAAAATGCCAGCGTTCTAAAAAATGTTAATTTAAAATCTGACTTCACATCAGACTGGATTTTAAATAATGTAACTCAGGGCTTTTCTTTGGGAGAGCCTGCCTTGCCACAGTGAAAACGACGTTGGAGATTTTTCACTGCCAGGTCATGTAAAACTTAATAACACATGTCCAACCTTTTAGACACCATGCACCCTGCCATATGGGCCCTTACAACCTCCCTTGGTGGTGACTTACCAGTATTAACAAAAGGAAGCTTAAGGCCTGGCAGACATGCTTTGCACTGTCAATTTAGTGGTGACACATTAGGTGCTGCAGTCCTCCAGTGACGTTTAACTTGCAGGCCCAGGGTACCACATACTAGGAACTTATATGTAAGTTAAATACCAATCGGGTATCAGCCAATTGCACATACACTTTAGAGCTCAGAGCATATACACTGGACCCTGGACGTCAGCGCCCCAGTATTCAGAGTCAGTAAACCAGCACTAAATCTAGCAAAAATGGGGGTGATCGTGCAAAAAGGGCCTTTCCTCACAACTCTTTTAAAATTATTTTCTTTTTTATTGTATCTATTCGTATCAGAAAAGCTAAGCAGACTCTAGACATGCCCGGTTCTGAGAGGAAAACTCTTCCATGAGATATTTTAAATCAATCTACGTAGCTAGTAGTGAAGGCAAAATATTTTGTGAAGTGCAAATGTATTTGCTAAGTAATAAAGCCTTTGGGAACCTCTGTACAACCTGGCAAGGCTGGCTGCTGCCAGAGGGCACAGTCATTGAGGAGACGCCTCTGCTAAAAGACATTGTCTTTATGCAATCCTAGAATGAAAGGAGTTTGGATGTGTATATAGAAAAACAAGTTAAAAAAAATAATTGAGAAGTACTGAAAAAAAGAGGTTTTCACTAAGATCTTTATCTTAAGAAAAACTATCTTATACATTCCTAGTGCAGAATTAGATAGGAAACAAATCCCAGAAATGGAGGAACAAGGCAAATATGATAACAAAAAAGTTAAGGGGGGAGGCACTCAGGGTAGGGCAGATCTTAAGATGAGGAGAGAACCGGAAAGAACTCGAGCCGTTGGCTGTCCTACTTTGTGTGAGATAGTTCATTAGGAGTAGTATGGTGGGTGGTGCTAACTACTCCAATCAGACCCTTTTCTGTGAGATACTACTATTGTCCTCTGGGACAGTTCTCAGCTAGAAACTTGGACGGAGATCTTCAAAGACACTGCTCCCCAAATAAACGATGTGGTCAATGGTGCACTCAGTGTCCCCATGAGTGTCTGTTGCAGCAGCAATAGGGCCATGTATGATTTCATAAAATATCAATATGCAGACCAAGGTATATTGGGCAATATCTGCAAAAAGTGATGCCCATTTTGCTATTTGAATTATTGCTATAATGCTTTTTATCTGTCGTTGCATAATAAAGTCATACACTTAATGTGCTGCTGCCCTCCAGAGTACCTATGGCCGGGATGCCAAATTTGCTGACCTCACTGAGGAATCCCTCCGCCCATCAGCCCCTGCCCCCAACCACTGGACGGGGGAACATCCTTCTAGAGCTATCTCTTTCTAGCTCTTCAGCTGGCCCTAGGTGAAGAGTGTAATACAAAGGCTAAAAATATCATTTTTTCTAAGAGGGCATCATTTGTTGCTATGCCACATACATGCTGTGGCATGTGTCCAACCACACACGAGAATTCAAACCTGCAAGGTATGCAACACAACCTGAACCGACTTAGAACAGTATGTGGCATGCTATAAAACCCCAAAGAGCTGAACACAATGCTGCAGACAAATTTCTAATACAGATAATACAAGAACGGAGAGGGAAAAATGGTACCTTATCTTTAATAATGACTTCCCGACATGCTGTACATTTTGTGATGGGCGAGCTGGCAAGAAAAGGAAAATAAACATATTAGACCAAACTTATTTTTAATCTGTTCCATATTTCTTTTATAACAATTTCTTGACCAAACAAATGTTCTTATGAAGTTACAGAAGTCTGCCTTTTCAGTTAGATACATTACTTCCACCTGCATCTAGGGTGCCTAAAGTGAAATGCACATGCACACACACGCACACAACCGCACACACACACACACACACACACTTCCGATGTAACACAAATTTTGCTGCTCACAGATATTAAAAGTGAATATTAAATGGTTTCATGCACACAGTGTTTCCCCAATTGTCTTCTAGCCCTACCCCGTTGTACAGTTCAAGTAAACACTTTTGCATAGTGTCTTTTAGTGGAGGAACCACTTAACCTATTGTTAAAAAAAAGTATGCTGCTCAAACCTAAACTATCCCCACTAAATTACACTAAATCATACCACATGAGACTATCACACCTCACATTAACAAGTGTTTTCCAGGAGCCTATAAGGTTGGGTACCATAGTCAAACACAACTGTAGGTGCAAAACAAAGAGCTGTTCAGAGGGGGAAAAAAGAGTGCGAGGCACGCCACTACGAAAGGTTTGTAACTCAGTGTCTATCCTAGCTGAAATCAGGTACACAGGAAAAAGACAACTGGGTCACAGGTATTCAGAGCCTTTACGGAGAATGCACAAAACAAGGCACAGGCTGCAGATGGGAGGCTGCTTCACGTGAATTTCATTTGTTTTCTAAACTGCCTGGGCAACTTTTTTTTCATGGACCAAATTGTAAAAAGAAACAATGACCAGGTGAGTTCCTATAAGCATAGAGGAGAAAGTTAGGATGATCCGTTTGCAAACTCTGCATTTACCTTAAATGAAAAGGGGTTAAAACCTCTAATCTGGCATGGAAACAACAAATCTCTTCTAGTTTATTGTGTATACCTGAATAGGCCACGTTACACCGCATGCATTTAGATCGCTGGCCATTACAACGCGGTCTTTACAACGATCGCGTTGTTGCATCTCAGACTTTTACAACGCAAGTCATTACAACGACTTGCTGTGGGGGGGGCGCTGGATGTTGGAATAGTATAATTTACTATTCCAACTCCAGTCTGAACAATAGTAGGGAAGGTGTTGGATATCAAAATCCAACACCTTCTGCCCCCTACAGCAAGTCGTTGTAACGGCTTGCGTTGTAATGGCATGCGATGTAACAACGCGGTTGTTGTAATGGCATGCGTTGTATCGCATACGTTGCAAACGATGTTTAAGGTATATGAATAGGCCATGTTACCACGCATGCACTTTATACCTATCAAGCGGATAGGTTAATATGAGCACTGGTTGTAGCCTAATGCGAGCTGAGCTGAAATGTTGAGATACAGCTGTTGGGATGCTGAAGTAAAAGACCTGCCAGGTTGAACAATGGAAGTCATAGCGGCGTACAAAACCCTTCTCTTCACGTAGAAACAAAGGTGGTCAGCTAATAATTTTGATATTCATTCACTGTAAATGCAATGTAAAGTTCACAGATCAAATGTGGTTAGTAGGGCCTAACCAGCAACTCCTTGCAACAGATACCCTGGTTAAAAGCCAGACTGAGCTTCTTGTCTGTGGCACTAGCATGGGCATGGACTCGACGTAAGGTACCACTGGAACACAGGGACAGATGAGCATGTCTCATCCACAAGAGGAAGGGAGCCTCTATCGGGATACAAGGGGCCATGAAACAAAGTACTCTCAAGAACCTCAAGTTCCTTAGTTTTGACCCCTTTCCTGCACATGTGCAGTCACTGCCCTGATAGGGAAGAGTACTTCAAGGTGAAGGATCCTTTAAACTAGCCCGTAACCTGGATGACCCAAATGAAATGTAGGCCACTCTGCTCTTTCTATCCTGATCCAGTCGCTCAGGCAAGAAAGGATTCGAGTTCCCAAAAATATGCAATGTTCTACAAATGCAGTCTCCACTTTGGTGAATGTTCTTGGTGCAGACTGAAGGCCAAATAATAGGCCCGGTTTCAGTAATGGAAGTCTACAGCACTACAATTTAGGTCCTACCTGTGTGAGTGATGGCTTGGTTAAATGTAAATACACACCCTTCAGCTCCACAGACCATTGGACCAAAGTGGATAATGTAAACGTTTGTTCAACTGCTCCTGTCATGTAAAGAACTGGACAGAGTCCAATGCTAAGTTCCAAAGATGCACATAGAAAAGAACACTGCACTACAGACCAACACCTCCAGCTGCACATCCCCCAGAAGAAGGAGAGTTCATTAGAGGAACCTCGTTTTCTGTACAAACAGTAAGATTATGGAGCCCACTCCCTGCAAAGAGAAGACGCTTTCAAGACCACATGAAATTCAAGGAGGAAACACAAATCTGTCTCTTCCATATTTAATTCAAAATCACAGCAATTGCTTTCCCTTGTGAAGGTTGAACATCTATTGAACTCCGCCCCTACAAAGACAAGCACCATACAAGAAAAATTAAAACAAAGAATTTACCAGGCTGCCTGTAACTAGTGCACTCCACAGTTACTCCTCTGTGGACCTACTAGAGCATTTGCATGGTAGTCTGTATCCAGTGTATGCTGTGGGATACTCCTCGTTCAATCCTGCACAATCCTGAGTTAACCCTAAAGGGCTGTATCTAGGCTGCCTGTAACTACTGCATGCAATGAACTGCCCCTCTATTGTTACTGAGTGGACTTAAACAAGCAAAGCATGACATCTGCTTGACAATGATATTTCTAGAATACGAAGGCGCAAGTGTTATTTGTAGGAGCAAGGCATAAGGTCTCAGCATCCCAGATGTGTGAACTGTCACAGTGGTCTGTCTCCTTTCGTGATGCTTTGTTTGTGGGTCGGTACACTACGGACACAGGAATCTGGCTGTCTGTAATCAGTTTGAGCCCTCTGATTCCCCCCTCACTCTTTATAGCTTCTAAAAAGCATTTATTTTGGCTAAGGGTGGACCCTATATAGCATCTTACACTGGCTGCCTGTTACCAGCGCAGTCTGTGGGTTGCAACTCTGTCACTCTTGAGAAATCTCTAAAGAGCAATAATATGATTGAGTTACTCAAGCCAAGACCTATCGACCACCCCTTATAGCTTCTGGATGACTATTCACCATGGAAATCTGTACCCACTGCATCACTGCAGGCCAGTTCAAGTTGTCCGGGTTGGACTCACTAGAGCTTTACAATGGTTCCCTGTAAGCCATGCACTCTGGTACTGACTCCGGTCCTTAATCCTCTGTCGTTCTTGAATAATCTCTAAAAAGCATTTGCTATGGATGGATTCCTGTTGCAGCCTGTATACAGTGAATGCCTGCGGGCTCCTCACCTGTTTGCGCTAGGTGAAGCGTATTGAGCATCTACCATAATGACCTATGCTCTATAAAAACTACAGAAGGCACCTCTGTTGCTCTTGGATGGGCTCTACAGAGACCCACTCAACCCAAGCACAACAATAAACTAATGTAAACGGCATGCGTTCCATCCCATAATCTTCTTCTCGCAATTACACGCCAGTGGAGTGACCCATAGCACGATAAGAGTACCACTTTGGTCAATCACGCATGATACCACAACACTTCCATATAGGCTACACTGCCCTTCAACGCTCATCCAGCCATGCACTCCACCGCAAATTTGTGCGCTACCTGTGCGCTGCCTGTGCTACCTGTCCGTTGCCTGTGCTACCTGTAGTGAGCTACCTGTCCGCTAAATCAAATCATCACCTAGAGAGGGTTATACACCACTACGTAAATGCAACTTCATACTGCATTTTTAGAGGATAGAGCACGAGAGAGACATTCTGTTTAGCAGAGTCTAAATTACTGGAAACACTGTGCTTTCAGCCCGTAGACGGGTGGCTGCATAAATAACAATTATGGAGACCTGGCTTTGTAATAACCTCTTATTACATCTAGGGCTAATTATCTAGGTGGTAACATGGCCCGCTTTCCAGGAATTAAAAGATGTACCCCTTCCACTGTAGCAAAAGTTGCAACACCATCAGAAAAGATTCCTTTACATGACAGTCTAATGGCTTTGAAGCAGAGTTTGGCAATAAGGAGGCTGTTTCGCAGCGAGAATGGACAAATTTGGACATTAAGCATTTTAGAGTCCTCTGTTCCTGGTACTCTAATAAGAATCATTCATTGGTTGGTTCTTGTTATAGCACCCTAAAAGAAGACCTGTGGCAAGATGGCATTCCCTACAACAACAGCTTGCCCCTAATAAATTATTTATATCTAGACAGACCAATCACAGGGACCATGCTAATGGCATGGTCTTCTTTCTTGTTAATGCTATCTCTGTTGAACATGGATTAGAAAAATCAGAACCGAACCTTATGAGATGGAACTTGATAGCTGTGTTCTGAAATTTCTGTTGCTGTATAGAAAGGAATACTCAGTACCAACACAAACAAGCATTACAACGAGTGATAAACAGCGGCAAGATTCAACTCCTGTAATCTGCTGACAAGAGATGGGAAAAACTAGCGTTGTGTTATTGCACAGTATGATAGAGGGGATTGTTCTGGGGGATTATTCTGGGGAGGCCAAATGGTGTCAAGGGCCCAACCACTGTCAGGCTGTAGATTAGGTCATCCAGACCCAGAGACCGTGCCTTTTGGGTTTGACTCTTGGATAATTAGTGTAGGATGAATGGACAGATCAATGCATAAACACATTTACTTGTCAATAGAGAATTCCACTGGATCCTCTAGTCCTCACTACTTCCAACGAACACCCCAATGAAAATCCAAATCCTTGTTTAGAAAGCGGGCTCGGGGCTCTTTCTCTTACCTTCACGGTGAGTGGAGTCTGAGACACTACCTGAAGGAGGCATGACTTCTTATGCCCAAATATAGCTGTGTTTTCAAAACAAAATAATGTATAACTAAGAGGGGGAAAACTAGTGTTTCAATTCTAGGTCCAAGAGATATGTTGTCTTGCCGGAATGCTGTCATGGGAAGTAAAACAGATCCGCACCCATAATTTAATACGAATTTGAATCATTGGGTTCCCACAAATTAAAACAGAGCCTTCAGGTGTTGGAGGTGAAGTTTGAGACGATTTCCCTTATCCTTAACACTGCATCAAAGTGGAAGTACTTCCTTTAACCGCATTTACTCTTCCAAAATGGAACAGGTTGAAATAGGACATCTACTGCTGTCTGTATAAGGGAATGATTGCATTCAAGGGGCAAGAAATCTTCAGCTCTTTCACCATGAATCGCAGGTGGTAAAGATGATTCCCTTTAAATGGCAGATTTATTTCTTCTGGGCTTTTGAAGTCAATTTAGATACATTATGCAAGGTCTCTCCTTTCTGTGACACCCCAGCAAATATAACTAGATGAGATAACACTTTTGTCAAACTGTTTCCTGTAGTGTAGCTTTGATGATAGTGAGGACCTCCATTTCAGAAAACCACCTTATCTTGTTTGGGGTCAGACCAACATAATGTGCTATATCTGCACCGAGAAGGTGACTACATATGAATTTATTTATTTATATGTTATATACAGCTCTTTGCTTCACTTCAAAGCGCTGCGCATTTCAGGTTAGAGGCAACTTTCTAGTGACTGTAGGGTAGTAGAAGCCCAAAATGAATGAGAAGAATGGCCCTTGTAATTTATTCTTCTCTCACTACAAAAACACTAGAGCTTTGTTGAATGACAGTCTGAGCAATTCAGTTTCTAAGTGTTTTCTGAAGTGCTGGTGGTTGAGTTTAGCACTCAAGTCAGTTCAGGGCATTCACCAGCCTGTGGCCTTGAACTACTCAAGATCTGCCTCTGTGGTTTCCCCTCCTAAAGGAGCCTTTTTTGGGGGCAGAGGGAGGGGGAAAATCTTCAGGTGGCAATTTTGCACCCTTGTGCATACACAGATATAGTTTCATTTATAGAATTCAGGTCAAACAAATCGTCTACACCTCTGCTCCTGTCTATCTGTTGTCAACTGCCAGCAGCATTACAAGTTCTTGCAACTAAACAGATATGTTATGCTATATTGATTTGTATAGGGCACTAATGACCCAAAAACGTATCCAGGCGCTTGGGCAGGTGTGTAGGTGTGAGGTGCCCAAAGTGCTTATACGAAGAGCCAGGTCTTCAGTTTCTTGCGGAACTCCAGAAGTGAGTGAGGAGGAGGCTCTGATGTGTTGAGGGAGGTTGTTCCATGTCTTGAGTGCGATGTAGGAGAATGAGCAACCTCCAGTTTTGCTTTTGCGGACGTGGGGAATGTGTGCGAGTGAGGCAGAGCGTAGGTGTCTGGTAGGTTGGTCCTCTGTTGTGTAGGGCTTTGTATGTGTGTGTGAAAAGTTTGAATTGGCTATGGTTGTGAATGGGGAGCCAGTGAAGCTTCTTGAGGTGTGGTGTGATGTGGGTGCGGCGTGGGAGATCGAGTATGAGTTTTGCAGCGGTTGTCTGGATGGCCTGGAGTCTGTGTAGGAGTTGTTTGGAGATTTCGGCATAGAGAGTGTTGCCGTAGTCCAGCATGCTGGTGATGAGAGCTTTTGATGTTCTGAGGCAACCATTTGAAGATCTTTCGTAGCATGTGTAGGATGTGCAAGCAGGAGGTGCACACTGCATTGACTTGAGCCATCATGTTGAGGTTGGTTGTCTAGAATGACCCGTGCGTGGTCTGTGGGTGTTGGTGTTGGTCCTAGCTCCTACGACCACCAGGTAGAGTCCAATGGGGAGGTCTTGTTGCCAAAGACGAGTACTTCTGTCTTGTTGGAGTTGAGCTGCAGGTAGTTGGTTTGCATCCAGTCTGCTACCATGGTCATGCAGTTTGTCCTGGTGGTGGTTGTCTTGTCCATCAGGGAGAGGATGAGTTGGGTGTCATCGGTGTAGGAGATGACAGTGATGTCTTGAGATCGGATGATGCTGGCAAGAGGTGTCATGCATATGTTGAAAAGGGTGGGGCTGAGGGACGATCCCTGTGGCACTCTGCATATCAATCTCTTAGTCTCTGATGTGAAGGGTGACAGCCTGACCCTTTGGGTTCTTCCAATGAGGAAGGAACAGATCCATTAGAGAGCAGATCCTTGTATGCCAATCTCGTGAAGTCTTCTGTGGAGGGTGTTATGGGAGACAGTGTCGAAGGCCGTGGAGAGGTTGAGCAGGAAGGGGGCCGCTGTTTCTCCTCGGTCCAGGATGATTCGAATGTCGTTAGTGGCCATGATGAGTAATGTGGTTCTTTCAGATTCAGTGTTGCCTAGAACATGGTGAAGTTCGAGATGGGTTGTGAGTTGCTTGTTGATATGAGACAAAGGTCTTCAATCTAGGAAAACAGAACAATAAATAGGCAAAAAAAATCTGACAATTTGCAACCATTGCCCAAACCGGTGCCTGTTGTTTGGAACTCTTGCATTTTAATTGACAAAATCTGTTGTTGGCCCATAGGTTAATGTGGTCATCAAATCCTCAAATCATACAAGCATCTCCAAATTTTATTTGAGTAGAGTCTTTCTCCTTTTACCAGTGTTAAAAAGCAGTTCTTGTTGTGTTCAGTATTGTTTAGGGTGAATCACTAAAATAGTCTTTACCTGACTTTCCTCAAATATTAGCTAGCTCATTTACAGTTAGGCCAAAACATTGCTGCACTGCTAGTTTTGGGTATCAAGTCCAGTACTTAATTTGAGCCGGTGGGGGCCACCGGCACTCACTTTGGGGGTATGGCACTTATTGTTCCACCTCAGACATTTATCGAGAGCATGAGGTGAAAACACACAAAACAGAAAGATGGAAGAAGAGAAAGACTGAAAACCATCACAAATGGAAAAAGCAGGAATCGGGAAGAGTGAGATAACAGGGCAGGGAGTGTTTGGTAGTGGATTAAAGAGACATGAGGTTGATTTAAGAATGCGGAGCATTGGTATTCGGCGTGCCAACATTTGATAGCACCGGCCGGAGGCTTCTGAGCTGAGTTTTGGGCAACGGCAATCATTCATTTACAAATTAAGCACTGTTAAATAGCACATTACTTTTGCCCTTCATTTTTTTTTGTTTACAACTTTATATTGGTTTTTAGACAAGAAATAGAATACAGGTACATAGCATAGCTCAGCCTTGTTACCATAGCATGCAATCCACATACTCCAACAGTACAAATAACATTTCAGGTCATGACATCATTAGTAGGGCACTGCGCGATCTGCAACGGGGAGGCTAATCACCTCCGGTGCTAATGTGGGGTCGATCAGTTTGCACATCTAACTGCAACTCTCAGGTCACCAGAGTTCTCCATTGAGACTGTAGCACTGCTCAAACCTAGCGGATGTTGTGTGAACTACTGCTGAAGCGTGGTACTTGATGTATGAGTAAAGACCATAGCCGCTGGCCTTGGTGAAGTGTAATGGTGAGGGTGAGAGGGGGTTAAACCAGGGTTAAAATCGAACTACTGCCCAACTCAGGTCTCTCCTGCCCACTGCCACTTTCCCCACTGCATACGTGTGCCATTCATTAGTGATACTAGTGCTTTATGATTAAACTTATGCTTCTGGAATATGCGTGAGGGGAGTGGGGTAGTGTGATGCCTTGCCTTCCGGGCACGTCTAGTGTGTGTGACATTACGATGCCGTTTCTGCCGCTTCAGTTTTGTCGGCGGAAGCCAAAGGCTCCGCATCAGAGCGCCGGTCCCTTTGAAAGTCCTCAATATGGCATCCCAGCTGACCGCTATCGGGATTTTTCAAAGCCCCAGTGTATCTTCACGGTGCAGCACAGTGCTTTCGGCCTGAGCCCAGGTCATTAGCGAGCGAGTCAATGCTAGCACAGGAGGGGGTTCTGACATTTTCCACCTTTTAGTGAGTAAGCGCTTAGAAGTCAGTAACCCTAGGTCTATAAGCCTAGACATTACCTTATGCCCCTTCGATCCATGGAAGAGCCCCAGGATGCATATTTCCCATGTGCATGCTACCATGCAAGCAGTACACTCAGACAATTGGGTAGTGACACACCGCCAGTAATCAGCAAGGGAAGGGCAACCCCATAACATGTGAAGAAGATCTGCGTCCACCAGGCAACATCTAGGACATTGGGCGTCAGTACGCATAAAAATACCAGTTTATTTTGGCTGGAGTCAGGTAAGCTCTGTGTATTATGTAGTATTGTATGAGACGAAAGCGGTTGCTTCTGGGGACAAGAGTAGGCCCCTCCAGTATGGCAGCCCATTCCGGATCCGCGTGTGGGCGGTTCAGATTTGTATCCAAGTGGCGTCGTAGGGGTACAAGCAAATGTGCAGTATGAGAATATAAGGAGCTAGCGAACCAATTACTTCTGCCCTTCATAAGTTGCATTGATTGCCTGTGGAAACGAGAGTCAGTTAAGGCTCTCACCATTACCCACACAGCTTTTCACATAGAAGACCATCTTTTATGCAAAAATGTTTCACATATTGCTTCTGAAACCTACTCTTCACTTAGTAACCATTTATTTGTTGTGGTTGGTGAACAAGTAAAGTTTGTGATGCAGATGATAGAGAATTTCCTATACAAAGGTTTGGAATGTGCCCCCAAGAGGAAAGCATAGACCAGAGAATGTTCTTGTTTTTAGAAAGTAAGCTTAAACCTTTATTTTTCCTGGCTGGATTACGTACTTCATTGATCCATTAAGGTGTATCACTAGAGGCATTGCAGAACTAGTGTGCTCTAGAAAGTGAATTATGTAACAAATAACAGAATTGCTACATCATACTAAGTAATCAGATTAAAAGTCTATTTTATTCAATAAACCTTGTTAGATGCAAAACGTCCTCGTAGTCCAATCTAGGGCCCTGGCATTTGACAAAAACAAAAGAGTAAAGCCAAAACAGTTGATCCCACCTGGAGTGAATTTGTAATGCTAGAGTAAATTGAGACCCCTGTAATCTTTTGTCATAAGTGTAGAACAAGGCAAGAGCAGACCTAAATGTGGCAACAGGGCTCAAGGATGCCTTACTCTCATACAAAGATAAAGGATGTAGCATGAATCTTACGATGAAAGTGTATCTGTCATTTTGCATTTACAGAGGGATGACTAAGCAATTTAACATCCACAACATCAGCAAAAAAGCTCCTTGAATGTCTAGCTTCTCTGAAAACAATGTCTGTGTCTGACAGACCAACATCAGAAGGAAAATGATCTCTTGGCCTAAGGGAAAAGGTTGCTTGAGCCAGAGATAGTTTCAGGATATGCTCCTCTTTCCTCAGATCAATTCACCTTGTTCTTGAGATGCTTGCAGAGGGTGTTCAGAAAACTTCCAACAACCTCAAGATTCATCTTCTGGTCACTCTCTCTAGGTAAGTCCACTGCCATCATGCATAGAAAACTGGGCTTGGAGACGGCCATATTGCCAAAGAGGATCCTCTAACTAACGAGAAATAATTCAAGCAATGAACATCTGTATCACCCTCAGGTAAAGACCTTCACCACCAAGTTTGAGGAGTAACAAGATCTCCCCAACACTCTAAAATATCTGTGGCTTGACTACAGGATGACTCACCTCAATCACCCCGTTTGAGCTCTAGACCAGGGATATTTAATCTCCTGCATCCTCCTCTGAATCCCCGTAATGAGGTTAGTGTTAATAGTTAGACTTTGAAGCTGAAATATAGTCTGAGAATAATCAATCATTCAAAATGACATCCAATCCCAGGAGCAGAAAGTGGCACCAGACGGAGAGAAACCAATGAGAGTTTCTTCATCGACTATCTAATAGTGAACCTGGGAAATAGGAAGGCAGTCTTAGGGCAAAACCAGAACTCATCTGACTTTCCTCACAAACTCGCACTCAGCAGCAATATTGGTTGATTGATTTAGTGGCCTAGCTTCATAGAGGTCACCATGGCTATAAGGAACCCCAGTTCCACTGACAGTGGACATAAATATGGTTGATGGTGGGGCTCACTATCTTACAAGCACTGTCTGCAGACTGAGCACTGTCACCTACATAGGTACTTAACATTTTGAAGCAATCACACATAGTAAACATTTAGGCAAGAGTGACATTGGTTTAAAAGGCGGGGAATACATAAATGCAAACATTCCTCAAACACACATGGTAACAACAAGGAGTATGTTGCACTGAAAGAAACCCATCTGCACCAGCACTGGATACACAAAAGGGGCCAGAAATGTCAATAATCGTGCAATAGAGCTCCTAAAGTAAGGGTTCATTTTCACAAGAAGTGATAAACATACTGAATCAGGTCTACAGATACTCTGTGGCCTGTCACAAGCTCACGCTGAGAGCAAAGTGGGCATCAGCAGTGCTGCTTTATGATGCTATGCCAAAGTTACTGGAGCGAAACAGATTCATGATCATATAAACAATGGGATTTCCAAGACACAGATTGTAGAAGTTGATCATTACATAGTTTATTAATTTTTTTAAACTAGGAGCTCGACTTATAAAAGGTTCTATTGTCGATGCATAAATAATGCTTTTTCTGTATCCTTTTACAAGGGACAAATTACTCATATGTGGAATCGAGAGAGAGTGAGAACCAGATCAAGAAAGAAAAAAAAAATCTTAATAGCACTATTAACTTCTCAACATGTTCCCCATCTTAAAAGTAGCCTTCATACCAGCAGTCAGCTTCACAATCGATTCTCTGTCTGATATTCATTAGGTCTGGCTTGACAGAGTAGCTGTCAGCGGACATAATGGACTCTATCCAAAAAGGTCCTCTCACGAGTACTACAGAGAGGGGGTTTACTGGTACTATGAGTAGATCTTTTTATTGGGTAGAAGTATTATGCTTGCATAAAAAGTGTTTCCCCTCCACACAGCAGTAATTTTTTTTTACTTACCCAGCTGCCTGAACCAGCAGCAGTATGGCTGCCTGAACTTGAATTTTCAGGGGGGCACGCATGACATTGTAATGCTAGGTGGGCACCTGGACACCTAGCTTGCCACTAGCCTGTGGCCTCCAGTTCCTGCTTGTTCTAGACTGATCCAGTGACACCGCAGCTGCACGGGTTTTCCCGCTGGATTTTTCCTGACTGGGTTTTCCCACTCACCGTTCTTCCCACCAACAGAAGCTCCATCCACCCTAGGACCTCCTTAATGCAGGCCGCAGCGCAACCGCGCCGATGGCGTGCCAAAGGCAAGACTGTCTGCGTCCATACGTGCCTGGACCACGCCCAGCACCACAACCCCTGGCTCTCCCGCCTCCTCGAAGACACACCATCACCGAGCTCTATACCCTCGACCCCGGATGCAGCAATAACCACTGCCACCCGCCGACCCATGCTCCACGATAGGACCTTTCACCTGCACCTACTGCCACTTCACCTGCCACTGCACACACACCAGCCCAACGACCAGCCCCACCCTGAACACACCACAGACACCACCTGAACAAAAACACCAACTTGCATGCGCCCTTCTCAACACACGCTCACTATGCAAGCATTCCACTGAATTATGGGACCTCCACGCCACCCTCGCACGCGACATCATCTTCCTCACTGAGACCTGGCTCAACCCCACATCCACCCCAGACATTGCCACAGCGATCCCAGACGGATATAAAATCACTCACCAGGACCACACCACCAACAAGCCGGAAAGAGTAACAGCCATCA
Source organism: Calotriton arnoldi (assembly GCA_963921515.1). NCBI lineage: Eukaryota > Metazoa > Chordata > Amphibia > Caudata > Salamandridae > Calotriton > Calotriton arnoldi. The sequence goes on along the minus strand of CAWUFW010004610.1, from coordinate 875,780 downwards.
TCCACAAGGAGACCAAACAGTACACCACCACCGACACCACCACCACCCCCATGGAACATCTCGACTTCAAGCTCCATACGGAAGACAAGACAACCATCAGAGGCTCCCTCGCATATTGACCCACAGGCCTGCGCTCCAGCTTCTGCAACACCATCGCAGACTTCATTGAGTCCCTAACCTTAGACTCCATGGACTAAATCTTCCTCGGTGACCTAAATTTCCACATCGAAGACCCCAATGACAAAAACACCACACACCTCCTCGACAGTAAGAGCAGCCTTGGATTGACCCAGATCATCCATGACCCTACACACACCACAGGACACATGCTGGACCCAATTTTTTTCACCTCCAGCAATTGCGTCAAATACAGCCATGTCACAAAACTCACATGGACCGATCACTTCATTGTCCACTTCAGCATCTCCCGCACTGCTACCCCCAAGATGACCAACACCCCCCACCGGAGGTGTAATAAAATCTCATAGACCAGCTGGGTGAACGCCCTCAACACCTCCAACCCTGCTACCACCACCAACCTCGAACAGGGAGTGAAAAACATCAACGCCTGGATCACTAATTGCGCAGACAGCACCGTCCACCATCAATAGCGACATCCAGATACAATCCTCCAAAAAGGCCAGCTGGTACACCCAAGAACTCAGAACAGCGAAACGAGACAGCAAACCGTTGGAGAGGAGATGGCACACCAGCAAGGACACCTCCGATAGGGCAGCCTTCAAGACCTCCCTCAACCTCTACCACCATCTGTTGAGGGCAACAAAGAAGACAGCCCTTGCAGCACGCATCAAAACCAGCACCAACAACACCAAGGAACTTTTCAACATCGTTAAGGAATTCTCCAACCCGGCTGCAGGCAAAAACAACATCATAACCTCACAGGAGCTGTGCGACAACCTCGCCCACTTCTTCCATGACAAGATCGTAACCATATACAGAAACTTCCAACCCACACCTATGGACTTCCTCGACAGATACCCTACCACCATAATCGAGACGAACCACACCATGAACACCTGGAACATCCTCTCCACCCAGGACACAACCTCCACCATGAAATCCATCCACTCAGGAGCTCCCGCAGACCCATGATCACACCACATCTTCAACCTCAGAAACCAAAGGTTTGGCCAGGAACTCACCACCCTACTCAACACCTCTATCACCACCGCAACATTTCCCAACGTCTGGAAACATGCCAAAGTCAGGCCACAACTCAAAAAACCCTCCGCCGACCCCAGCTAACTCAAAAACTACCGAACAATCTTACTGCTCCCATTCCTCAATGAGTGGGTGGTTACTCTGCGGAATGCCGCATAGTTACATAAAAACTCTGCGAGATTCCGCAGAGTTCTATCCACCCCTACCATTTAGATATACACATCTGCGTTGTGTAAACCAATTGTCGATTGTTGGTAAAAAATAACAGGGACTTTCAGGAGAACGTCACAGAGCAATTATATTGTTTAGCAGTGATAGAACACAAAAATGTATAAACATAATACACAACGAGATGCAGAACTGAGAACATGAATTTGGAAATTACACGTAGCACACATTAGATAGGGACACATGTGAAAGAGACCAGAGTAGCAGAAGCACCATAAAAGAGTGCTTTTAAACATAATATAGAGATACATTTGCACATTTACTGTAATACATATAAAAAGGGTGAGATTTAATGCTATATGTTAAGTGGCCTAGTGCTACTGAATTGCTGTTGTGGAGAATCCATTGCATAGAAACATAGGTGGTATAGCTAGTAAACAATGAGATATTAGCCTGAAACTTTGCAGACTAATACTAGAGATGATATTGTTTATGAAAATGTTGAAACAATTTTTTATAGAATAAATCTAGAAAAACGTACACTTATATGAAAACAATTAATTTCTCCTCAAATAAGGTGATCTTAACGATAACTAGTGTCTTGTAATAATAATTTGTGAATATTAAATGTAATTTCTTGTGGTTACTATGATTTTTATTTCAAGGTTTTAGAATGAATAAAACGAAGAAAATGTGAAGTCAACTTAAGGGCTTCTTGTTGAGACATATTTCTAGTATTGACCTTTTCTCCAAATTTTAACAACGGTTTAGTGACTTAGTATATTATTACATTCTATGTGCCGCTATTGTACATTCTTTTGCTTTTCTGAAAACTATTCCCAATGGAATAGCAAGACTGAGAACCGTGATTTCTACTATCTTGTGTGTTGCTATTAAGTTTCTTTTCCATGTCAATAACTGGTGTGGACTTATGAACCTGTTCGTTCTGAAAACAAGCATGGGAAACCATGCCTATGTTGTGACTATCTACGTGACTTAATGCACTTCCTGAACATATGATGGTCTTTCAATGGTGGTGTGATGAAACATCACTCGGACATTGCAGCATTAACTTATTAAAGAAGAAATCCCAAAGGAGGGGCAGCGCACTCAATTTATTTTTCCTTTTGAACGCACACAATTCCTTTATGCTGTGCGCCGCACCCAAATTATTTTTCCTTTCTTTCTGACTTTGGAGGTATCAAACCATCCTTTGGTTTTGGACTATCTGTCAATGCTACATTCAGTAGTAGATGGACTGAGATCTTTTCTTGCCGAACCAGAACTGTCCTCTTTGCTTAAGCTTTATGCTAAATGGACTCATCCATAGAGACTTATACATTTTACTTTCCCCTCACCTTATACAATAAATTCTGTTCATTTTGGAGAACCAGCCTTCTGCCTTATGGGTAGCATGACTTTGTAACTCTGTAAGTGGATTTAGAACCATTCTTGCCCAAATGCTGGGTGCTTTAATAAAAGCTGCGATATTGTTAACTGAAATACTAAAGAGATTACTTTTTATAATAAATTTTGAATCTTTAATACAATAACTAACAAAACTTTAACTTGCAATAGACTCTTATTGTGTCCTATTTGTTGTCTCTTAAACTGTGCAATTCGAGAAAGATTTAATGTGGGACTTTTTGGTAAGTTGGCTGTTAATTAATGGTCCTCATTGAACAGCTGACTGATGTGTTTGGGAAACCCTAGTTTTTACCCCTCCTATTGGCGGAACAAGATCCATTGGAGGACTGTCACCTCTGGGCTAGAAAGACTGAGCATACATCGGAACAAGAGATGAGTGGAGAATCTACTCTTATCGTAGGAGGGCCCAGTGTGGTTAGAGTAATGGTAAACTGAGAGTGCACGCTTCTGCGCGCCAACAGCAGTATACACTGCGAAAAAAATCTTGAAGACGTTTATGAAAAACTCGTCTGAGGCGAGAACAGCAGTGATGCCTGAGGTATAGAGATGAATGAAACTTGCCATGAAGTATCAACATATGGACAGTAATCATTTGGGCGCTATTAACACCAGAATTCGGAGTCTCAAGCAGGGAAAAGTGTATTGTCACAGAAAATGTTAATCCGTGCCTATTTCGCTCTCTAGTTCTCCCTTTCTGCAACAGAGTGCATGCATTCTACAAAACATTCACAAAAGCCTTGAAACACAAAACAAATGAAAACGATAGCTGAGGGGACGACGGGAAATAAAGGCAGCATGCACGCTGTAGCCCCGTTTTCCTCATTCGCGCTGGTCAAAGGGAAGTAGTGTAGCAAAAACCTGCACGGGAGCATTGCGTCTCATCCTGCCTCCAGTCAATCTCCTGTGGTCTCCCAGTAAGCAATGCCCTTGGATTACAGAGACGTTCCAGCGCAGCTTGAGGAGGATCCCCCAATGGCTGCCGGACCAGCTTTAAAATTGCTAACTCTGACTTATACGGCAAACACGCATTTATGGAATGTTGCAAGTGTTTGATTATATAATTTTTAATTTATCTAACAATCAGTACAATACTGCCCTGTAAACGCTTGCTGTTGACACCAACTTGTCTCCTAATTTCCGACATGTTTAACGGTCACTGAATGTGTTTGATTGCTAATGACTAGGCCTGGGCGGTAAATTCCGTTCCGCTCACGGAATTTGCGGAATTTGGGTAATTTCGCGTTCTGCGGAGAACGCGGAATTGCCAAAAATTCCGCGATCTGCGGCTTCGCAGAATTTTTTGCTTGTTCGCGCTTTCAAAATGCATGTTTGCGAGATATTTCCCCCCCGAGCACGCAAACAGCGTTCGCGAACAGGAAAAAAGCATCGCGAACAGGCGGAACAAGCAATTCCGCGTGTTCGCTGAACTTTTGCGTGCTCGCGGAGATGTTTTACCATTTCGCAGAGCTTTGCGTAGCGCGACTACGCAAATTCCGCCCACCCCTACTAATGACTGCCACTTGACCACTGAATTGTAATTGTATTTATGAGGCGCAGGCCGTCCCTCAACCACACACGGGCACATGATGCATTATGTGCAACAGTATTCTCTTTTGGAGGGCAGGAAGTTATGGAGTTTCTGAGCAGTGATGGTCGTTATTCTTGCCTTTGACTTCAGCCTTTTATTTATGATTGTAACACACAAAGTTTTTCATGCTTGTGTGTTGAAACTTATAGTCTGTGAACATATTTTTGTGGTACGAAGGTTTGTGAGCAAGTTTTATGTTTTACAGTAATTACAAGCAGTGGCTACAGTCCCAGATCGGCACATCAGTCCTCTCCCCAGTTATACCCTACCAAGTTAGTGGACGTCAACCTGTACCTAGTCTAAAGTCATACAGAATGTGAGAATACAAACTTGCTTGATGTTTTATGCTGCAAAGGTTTTACTTTCTGTTTGTGACCAGTGATATTTTACATTCATAGTCCAGTGCTGATTAATTTAGCCGGCAGAGCGGAGGAATTTTGAAATTACTAAATTCCTCCAATTCCGCTGCTGGAACTAAAAATTCCGCCCACCCCTAGTATAAAGTGTCAAGCCATTGGTAAAGGCTAGAAAGCTTATTGGTTCACTGGTAAAGGATATGTCAGATTCCTTTGGTGTGATCTGTTCATAATGAAAAATAACAAAACAAGTAGACCATACTTACTTATTGTGAAAATCATATGGTAAAGGTATTAGGCTTTTAAGGGTGGATTATTCTTACACTCTGCTGAAACCCACAGGCAGATATTTTGTAACATGGAATCTCGCATATCACAACAGTAGGTAAGGGTTTTGTTGTTAGTGTCCCAATCGAACAACCCATGGGGGCAGGGGATCGGCACTATGCCAGTAATCCTTATTAGGCTCTATTAGGGATGTTATATTGTTTTGACAACTGTATTCTGTACATATTTGTAATTTTATTACAATAAATCTGATGGTTGCCTTGTGGGAAGTCTTATGACCAACACAGTACAAACACACAGTAGGCCTGACTTAGTTGTGGTGACAAGTAAAGATTATATGCCTGATTGTTTGAAATGAAAAGTTACAATGAAGGAAAGTAGGCCAGACATATTGATTGTGCAAGCATATGTTAAAGTGAGTAGTCATTTAAGGGTAGGTAGTTATCACTTTATTAAAGCCTACAGAGTGCTATTTTGTTACATTACATGTCACAGATTTCCTTTGTAGGGAAAGATTTTAGTGTTGGTACCGTCACTGCCAACCTCTAGGGAGAGACGTTTTGCACTTTAATAATTCTTGCTAGAATCTATTCTTAGCTGTCTGCCATGATCTTGTAATAAAAAAAATTAAACAATACATACACCTATAAATATAAATATATGTCCATCTAAATTACTAGAGGGCCTTTGGGTGAGTTTTGTTCGCCACTGGTCTGTCTGAGTGTCATTAACATTCTGCTTCCATCCATGACAGCTTACTGCATGGGGTAATGGTTCAGCCCACATCAGGCAATGGGTCTATTGACATGTGAATGACATTTTCTGATCACGTGTACATCCCCCTGAAACTGACAGCACTTCAATGTCAGGACTGGTTGTCCAGTACTTTAGTTTTCAATGTTCTCTTTTTATAGTTCCCCTTTCATTTCTTTGCTTCTCCTCTTTTTATGTTAACACTTCTTAAGATGATACTACTGCTCTCCAGGTAATGCTAATAGGTCGCTTGTTTGCCGCTCATTTCATCTGCAGTGAGTCGCATCCCACGTGGCCACTTCCTCCATACCCAGAAGACCATTATGTAATACGGTTGTCCATAATGTATCATTGATTTACCATTCCAAGTTGGCCAACATATTGGTTCTAAATATGACGGCCATACTAGGACTTCAAAGCAACAATAGACAATTTACAATACCTCTGCAAGACGGACACCCGCTGTTATGTTTGGTTTCGTTATTGGAAGCATATGCCCGTTGTGTTTAGATAACGGCATTTTTTTTATACTTATATTCTTTTAATTTATCTTCCATATGTTGTTGCGTTTGTGTGTTTTACTGCAGCTGAGCCAGTGGATGAATGAAGGGACGCATGAGTGGAAAGATGAGTGACAGAATGCATGTTTGAGGACCTAGTGAGTGTTTAAACCCATCAAATACACAAAAGGCACTTTTATTCATAAGCCAGAATTGTTGGCATTGCCAGTGATTGTTTTCATAATTTTTCAGCTGCACTATTATTTTGCTTTGCAATTCAAACTGAAGCTTGGATCACAGAATTGTATACATTAAAATCATGTATTATTTAAAATACATTAATGCAGGTAGGAACACAGTATATCGTGGGGCTAAACACTCAATTTTCTATTGCTTGCATGAATATCACCCAATGAAACTATTCTGACCGGGGCGTTGCAACCCACTGGTTTCAAGACGCTTGACATTTTATGTTTTAGCTTTAGCACTATTCAAATGCAAACATTAACATAAATCGAAACTACTGCAATTATATTACAAGAGTTGATCTAGGGTTTCAGGAATTTACAACCATCCTCACATTTTGTTACTCTGTAAAGATCGCTTCCATATTTGTGCATTATGAAGCACTACACATAAGTGTAAGCAGGCAGGCACACTAATTCCGTTTAATGCACATCCATGCTTCTCAAAGTATTGGTGTTTTTACAACTTTACTGACCATTAGAGCCTACAAGGCTGTGCTACAAAGAGTCACCATCTTACAAAACAATGAAACTAGCAATGTGACAAATGGCCATACAAACATAATCTGTAAAAACAAAAACACAAAAACATTGTATTTCAAGTTTGGCTTTTGCTTACCAATGTCCTAAAAAGTTTCTGTTTCGCTGCCTCTTTTTCTGCATACAACAGTTCAGGAGTGGCTTGTATTGGGTAAAAGGGACGGGGGAGGGGCCAGGGAGAGGGGGACGGACCGGGGGGAGGGGACAACGGAGATTTAAAAAAACAAAATTAAAATTACCTGCTGCCACATCGCGTTGCGCTCTTCCACTCCTCTCCGCCGCTGCAGGCAGGCACAGGCTCCCAGCTTGCCCTGTGGCCATCCTGAAGTTGCTCTCACATGAGAGCAGCTTCAGGATTGGACTGAGTGCCGATAATGTGCGCTCCAGGACAGACTGGGAATCTGTGCCTGCTCTCTCCAGCCCCAGCCATGCAGCTGGGGTTGGAGAGGGGTCACTGCGCATGTGGTTTTCAACCGGCCTGAGACCTCCGGCCAAAAACCACATGCGCAGTGTAGGTAGAGCCCACCACCCCCCCTCCAGTCTATTATAACCCTGGCCCCGCCCCAAGCCCCGGCACTAGCAAAATAAAAGATAAAAAAGTAGGTTTTAAACCAGTTTTATTTTTACATATTTTAAACTGCTGACAGGGGGTGCAACGCTCCTCCACCATAGCAGAGGAGCCGCCGCTGTAATAATTTGGGATAATGCTAATTAAAGGTGGTCTAAAGTGTTTTTAAGAAGACGCTTACCATATGTGTTTTCTCTCCTTGATTTTCTTTATTCTCGTGAATAGTCAGTCTGGGTGCTGGTTTCAAACTTCTCTTATGGCTAGCCCATTACCTCTTACCCACTGCAAGTAGGAAGGAGCAGTCAGGAATCAGGCTAAGGGTGGCAGCTGCTGCTTCCAATGATGCACACTCAGGCCTGTCACCAAAGTTATAATCAAGGGGGGTAAAAAACACAAAAAGAGCTATAGAAGGTGTTTTGAAAAAAGTAACCAAGAAGAACAGACAGCTTCTTTGGCGACCAGCAATGCATCTCCTGGGGTAGTATAGCATTTTATTTATACTGACTAGAGAACATTCAATATCGATTACTTTTTTATGGTCTAAGAAGTTGATCTTGATGTTTTTATTCTGCATACATTTAAGGGATCACACAGGGCTGCCTTATCACCACCAAGGAACAACAATTCTAACTATATCAGAGAAGTGGAACACATGGCTACTAAGTGATAATTGAATTACCTCAGTCATCCATGTGATGGCTGCCACCAACCATCATGCCTCAGTTACAAAATTATGTGCCACTGAGCGCGAGTTGTCTTTTGATTTCAAAAGATTTTATTAACTTTTTAATATGTGCATTCCTTTAGGACCTTATTATGAGTTTGGCGGTCCTCCTGTCGGCCCGCCACCACAGCACCGACAGGAGGACTGCCATGCCCGTAGTGCCCCCGCCCGCCAGATTACGAGTGTAATTCATGGCAGGCGGGTGGGCAGGTGGTGCTGCAGTGGTCTCACAGCTGTGGGCTGTTAGGTTCATAGGGGAGCCTAACATGCAGCCCGCCGCCGTGACAGCGCCTGCAGCACGTTTCTGCACGGTGTGGCACACATGCCACACCGTGCAGGATCGGGGGTGCAATTACAGGGGGGCACAACCTGTGCCCCCACCCGCATGCACCCTCAGGCCCAGATCTGGCAGGGGGCCCTGTTAGGGCCCAATTAGTTGCCTCTCCGCCACCCTTTTCATGGCAGGTTCACTTCCATTAAATGGGCGATGAAAAGGCAACTCGTAATATGCTCTGTAGTGCCATCAGCGGCACGGCCAGCATATTGAGGCCGGTTTCAGATCGCCGGCCCAGCGGGATCCTTGATCCTTGCAGAGCCGGCGGTCTCGTGGTGGTCCAACCGCCACACTCAGAATACTATTGGTGGACCGGCGGTTGTTTTAGCATTCCACAAAGAGTGCACTAGCAGTTGGCAACTTGCAATTTGACCTTACTGTAGACGTCTGTCAACAAGAGTGTGAAGGCGAGTGAGAGATTCCTAAAATTGTCTCCAGTCTTTCTCAATAGCCCTTCGACTCCTTTTTTTCAATATCTATTTCCCTGCAGGTCTCAACTTTCTGTCTGCTCCCTCTCTCTGTTTGCTCATCTCTGTCTTTACTTCTGCTGCTTTGCCAAACAAAGATCTGTGCACGAGGAACTTACACTTACTGAGGATACAGAAAACCTGTACACCGCTACTATATTTTTTGTCAATGTTATTTTCTTAGAGAAAATTTTAAAAAATAGTCCCAACTAGACAACTAAAGTCAAGTTGCCTAAACATATACAAGCTCTTTCTTGGCTCAAATAAGGCTAGCAGCAACTGGCCAGCCGGCTTATCCTCTGCAACTAAAACACCTAAACACCAATGTATTACAACACTAGTATAGTTTTGCAACGATAAAATCACAACAGATGGAGCAAACTGAGTGTTCTGATTGTGTAACCAAATAAATATATTCAAAGGTGAGTGACAAACGCCATTAACATGTGTTTCACGGCAACCTTCGGGACTCATTTGATCATTAGAGTCCTGAGCAGGATGGAAAACCTTGGCATCGGAACTTTTGTGTTGGAAAGAATTGACTGATAAGAGCACTGGTTTCATAGAACTGATGTCCCTGAAACTATTTGGCTCTTTCCAATGCATTCATAAAAATGCCACTGCATAGAAGAAGGAAGATGAGTCATGTGAATTCTTTATGTCATGGGTTTACTTTGTTTTTGTCTAGATCACTTCTGCATTTGGTAGGCCATGTATTGTCTGAGCGTTACACAGCACTGGGGAAAAACTCAAAGGGCAGAGTTTGGTTCTGGGTTTGAAAATGCTGGTGGTGTAGGAAGGTACTTGTGGTGGTTGAAAGTGATACTGAAATCTGTGATGAGGTAAAGGAGGAGTTGTAAAAATAGCCTTAGCATTTGGAAATAAAATTCAGTTCTGCAAAATGCAAACAATTGTATTTGAGGTAGAGAACTGAGGGACAAGAGGGAAGGAGGTAAACACAGATTATTACAAGCCATTACCTAAAAATGGTAAAACATGTGATATGGCATGGAGGAAGAAAAGGATTGTTGGGGTATATAGAGAAGGAAACAGCCAGCAGCTAAAGCACAATGTGCCTGTGTTACCACCTTACACATCACCAGTGAGATCAAATTTGGAATATTGTGTCCACTTTTGGAGATACCGGCCTGGAAGGCTAAAAGAAGACTAGAGGTAGTCTGGAGATGGGTTCTCAAAACAATGCACAGTTTAAAACAAAAGTCCAATGAGGACAGTGAGAATATTGTAAATAAATATATACAGAAAGTACCGAGAGACAGGCATATAAATAGGAAATCAAATTGTACTCTGTAATTTCCTTAGATATATAAGACATCAGGCAGCAGGGGCAGGAATAACATTACAAATATTTTTTCACAAAAAAAGTGACAACACAGGGAGGCCTCCCAGCAAAACTTGTAGTGATAACAACTATGACTTACAAGAGGCTTAATGTAGACACAGGATGGAAATAATTGAGCAAGTAATGGCAAGGACACAGACCAAGGAGGGTCTCTGTGTTGAAAGAAGGTAACAAAATAACCAGTTGTGAAGAATCTGGCAATCCCAATTGGCCTTCAAATTCTACAACTGTGTCCTGAGTTCTTTGGAATTTTGGGATAGGGGAACAAATACAATTTTGTCCCAAATTTTGAATGATAAAAGTTTTTATAAAGCAAACAAACTATAACTTGGTTGAGGGACCAAAGGCCTGGGCTTCATATGTCTTAAGAAAAAGTCAAGTGTTCAAAAGAAAAGGTGAACCTCTGATGTGCATTTCAAAAGCTTTGCAGCTACAACCAAAGAAGACAATTCTTGTGTTCTCACCTTTTGAAAATGTGCAATTGAGAAGAACCTCTTTTCATGGTCTCTTACAATGCAGGCACCTGTAGTACCATTTATTAGCAAGAAAACGCCTACTTGAAAAAGAATGGTTACTATTACAGGAAGCAGCGACTTGGATTTAATTCAGCTGTTGTTTGGTTGGCAAAGAGGGCATGAGAGCCCTGCTGGAACCTGGTTCTAGGTTTCAATTTCTGGGGACCACATGAGCCACCAAGTTCTGAAGCCATTCTAATCTCTGATCCAGGTGTTGTTGCAAATTCTTGTGCAGGTTGGTTTCTGAAGTCTGAACTATTTTTTGTGCTCAGTGGTGCTACTTAGAGCTTCTACAGCAAGGCCAAGTTGTTTCACTGTAAGGAAGAACTTCAAGTTACTAATTTACTGAGCAGAGCCATGTTTTAAATGTTCTTCAAGAAAGACAAAAGGACTGAAAATGCAATTTTTTTAAAAACGGGTTTATGTCCTCATATTGCTTTCAAATCTCTAAAGAACCCAATGAAAACAGACTACCCGTCTGGTTAGGTCTACCTGCTCTCAACCAGGTATTAACATCTCGTTCAAACCTATTTATCAGATAGAAGGAATAATAATCGCACTTTCTCATTGCAAATTGCCCAACAATGCTCAAAGAGGGAACAAAAATGCAACTTTTTTCCTTTTTCGACATTCTATGTCTAGCTTAAAGAATGTCTTGACGGATTCGAGCCAGTCTGTTGCCAATGGAGCTCGCTCAGATAAGCATTTGTGTGAAAAACTCTTTCCTAGTCAACAGCGTAAGAAAGAAAAGTAAACTCAGTTCATTTTGTTGGTTTAAGTCAATGTAGAGACGGAACCAGGCCCTAAACAAACATCAAAGATCTAGACATAGAAGGAAAAGGTTAAAATATAAAAAGTGAGACACAGTGTATTATATAAGCAACAAGCAGTGATAGGACAGCAGGTGGAATACAATGATTCAAGCAACCATTGGCACATAGGATGAATGAGCCAGAGAGACAGTGTTTCTCACAATTAAAACTTGAGGCATAAGTACATGCAGATAAAAAAATATCACTGTCTTCAGATGTCCGGTAACTGAAAAATAGCATGTTTTGATTGTAGACTCCACCTGCGATACAGGTAAGAAGGCGGCGGCATGAATGAATTGATAAACGCTGGAATGTTTGTTACACAGTGATTAGCAGGCTGGCCAGTAGCTGAGGGACCAAAGGAATAGCATGTTCGATCTGATTTTGTACAACTTCTCTGAATCTGAAAAAACTAGCATTCGCTATCGAGGGCTGAATCAATCATTTAGGCCTTGATTATGAGTTTGGTGGATTTTGGTGTCGGGGTATCAAAGTGTCAGAATTCTTAACTCCAGCCAGTATTTCTACACCAAAATCCGAAGATTACAATTTTTCTCACCCGAATGGGAAATAAACATACGGATCAATGTCCTGTGTGGTTTTCTGTGATTCCAGGGAGAAAACCGCAGACATTTTTCAACTGCTCCAAGCAGGTAGAAAGTGTAGGGAAAAGGGCCGGTGAGGATCAAGGAGGTTCTGGGGGCAGGCACATGCCTGAGCCTGTCCAAGGGGAGTACTCTCTGCTCTCTCCACACTGCTGCAAGGGTGAGGAAGAGGCTGGGCTATGCTGCTGCTTGCAGTCCTTCCATCTTGTAAAAGGGTCTAGTGTCTCCAGGACTAGAATTATCCGTCCAGTGTTTGCTGAGCTGATAACTCCAGGCCCGGAGACACTAGGAATTGCAGGTAACAGAATTTAACCCAGTGTTATTGTTCGAGGTGAACTTCCATCACTCGTAATGAGAAACTTGGAGTTTGCTAATGATGTGAAGAGAACACCAGGTGCCAATTATATAGCGCTGCCGTAAGTGCTTCACAAACACTTTTGAAGTTATGTTAATCCCAGGGGATGCCTGAGAGCCAGGCCGCAAGATGGCTGTCACCCTGTGAGGCTCTGCGGGCCGGAACGCTAATCCGGTATTTATTTGCGCGTACCGGTGCATCGGTGGCTACTGGATATTGGGAGAGTCTCCTATTGGGCTGAGGACTTGAGGAGCTGCTGGGTTACCAGAGCAGTCACTGATGTATTGCTGATCCTGGTGAGGAGTGAGGCCTGGCGCATTGCGGCGTACGCCGCATGAGGAGTGCGGGAGAAAGCGGAGGAGGGGAGGCGAGCTGGTGCGGTGCAGACTTGAGGTCCCTATGTGCTGCGGCGACCGGTGAGTGGTGGCACCGTCCCTGTTCTGGTCAGTAGGAAGCTTCCCACTGCCCTGCTGGAGGAGGCTGGCAGCCGCAACGGCTCAGAGGCTACCCCCCGTGAGCGGTGAATGTGCAGAAACCCTACCAGGGGACCAAACCTGAGGGGAAAGTGCTGCTGCGCCGTTTGCATCGGTGCGGACAGCTGACTGCGTAAGTTGCCCTGCTGGCCCTCCCGAGCGGAGCTATGGGCCTTGGGAGACTGCTGGGTGCGGGCGGCCCCATCTTGCATTGGGAACAAGGTGTAGCGGACTGGGAACCGCGAATGTAATTGTGGCCACACCCGGGAACTCGGAGACGGCGGAGGGCAGAGGTTGCAACACTGCCTGTTTGGAGCGTGCTTTGGGACAGGTGAGCACGCCGGCCCTGGGGTGAGACGTAGGACTGCCCTACACAGACTGAAAGGAGTGACGCCGCCATAGATGGGGAGCTGCATAGTAATGGAGTGAGAGGGGTGGTTATGCTGAAAACCCTGCTTTGTAAACCAAACTGAGGAGCTGAAGTACCTGATGCATCTTCGCTGGTTCCTGGGTCTGGGTACAGTTACACACAACTGTTTGCAGTCATAAGGGGAATTTCACTGCCTATTTGAAGCATACTGATACTCGGTTGTGTCTGCTGTAGGTGCACGGCATTGAGGTCTTGGTACGCACGTGTCCCAGAGGAGTCGCCAACTTGTGTCTCCTGGCCTTGTTTTGGTCAGGGGTTGGTGGCACTGGCGCCAGAGGTACTATTTTAAAGGGGTACCGTTAGGACTACTGCCACTCCACGCCCAAGATGGGGAAAAGGGATACCATATAGTCCAAGCTGCCCTTTGAGCAACAAAGGTTGCCGCGTGGCACGGAGAGCCCCCAGGAGTAATCCTCCCAGGATCAGGTGACTGGCAGCACATCCCCGGAGCCTGACATACGAGCAATGTTCCTGGACCTCAAGCAATCTCTTACGACTATAGACAGTAAAAAAGACCTCCTGGCGGATCGATTTGATCGCCCCAAAGAAAAGGTCGCCAGCCACGATGAAAGACTTGGGCAATTGGAACAAATGACGTCAACGATGGAAGATGTCGGCAATGCGACCCAGGAGAATTTGCTCCAAACGGGAAAGGTGATGGAACTAATCCGTAAAAAGAATGAGGGTTTGGAGGCCAGATCCCGGCGAAATAACATTAGAAATTCTGGGAATGCCGTAGTCCACTGCAATGACGTGCACGGAGGACTATGTGGAGGATATGCTGAGGGCTTTGTTTGGAGATGCACTGTAGAGCGGGCACATAGATCATTGGGCCCGAGACCGCCGCCTGGTGGCCCTGCTCTCCCTCTCATCGCTCGACTCCTGAATTACATGGACAGGGATACAGTGCTTAGACTGACCCGGGACCGACAAACCATCTCTTATCAAGCAAATAATATATCCTTTTATCCAGACTTTACGGTGGCTGTCCAGGCTGCACGACGCGCATTTCTTCCAGAAAGCGGTCTCTTCAAAAAACAGATGCTAAGTACTCGTTGTTATACCCAGCAAAGTTATGCATTTTCCATGCTGGCAAGACTGCTTATGTTACTGACCCTAAGGCGGCCACCAAATTTGTCAGGCCCCCCCTGTCAGCTAGCCCCGACCAAGAGACTGATGAATCTGGCTGCATAAGTGATAACGATTGAACTCTTTGCCATTGATCAGAAAGTACAGTTAGATGTTGCATGTTGTTGTTTGTTCGGGTGAGGCGGGCTGATGTCCTTAATGGAGGCCTCTACCCATTGATTCTTGTATACTACGGAATGGGAGCCTCCCTTGTTTGGCGGGCGCTAGTAGCCGCCCACTATTCTGTTCCGGCCACCCAGCTGTAGAAGCTGGATATTGCCGGGTGACTGGTGGTTCCCTCCTGGGATGATTCCTGTTTGGCTCTGTTTAGTTAGCCCTTTGTGGCTGCGGTTGGGGCGGGATTGCCGTTTCCGGCCTGTTTGGAGGGCTGGAGTGTGTGTGGGGTGGGAGTGGTTGGGTAAGTTTGAACTGTGACACCGGCTATCTTTTTTCCTTTTTTCTCAATTTTCGCACTCTTTCCTTTCTGCTGCCTTTCACCAAACTGCTATACCAGGTTTGTGATATGCACTGTCCACTAGAACTTTACAGCTGGCTTTTGTGGTTAAGCTATGGCGCAATTGAAGTTTATTACCTGGAATATACGAGGCTCAAATGACAGGCGCAAGGCGAGGCTGATACTGGCGTATTTGCAGAGGCATATCGCAGATATTTGCTTCCTCCAGGAGCTCAATCTGACTGAACATTCTGCTGCACGATTGCGGGCGGGGTGGGTTGGAGAACAACATACGGCCTGCTACTCTAACTATGCTCGTGGAGTGGCCATCCTCCTCAGAAAGGGGCTGCCTTGGCACAAGCGTGTGGCCCTGTGCGACCGTCAGGGTTGGTATGTGATGCTCGCTGGTACCCTGGGGGGGGGGGGGGGGAGGGGACACCCACTGAGACTTTTATGGCCCTAATGTGGATGACCCTGATTTCTTTGCCGAGGTCTGGCGGCTTGTGAACACTTTGGGCCCTGGTGCTGTGATATGGGGAGAGCACTTCAATGTGGTACTAGACCCTAAACATGATAGGTCCGGTGTGTCTCGCTGCCCCCATACCCATGTGTCTGCACTACTCCAGTCCATCATGCTGGATAATAGCTTGGTAGAAATATGGAGGGATAGACATAAAGACAGCGAGCAGGGCACTTGTGTGTCGTCTGCGGGCTCTTCCTGGTCGCGTATCGATTACTGGCTCTCCTCGCGTGATGTGGATGCTTGGGCTGTTGAGGTATCCCACCTACCCCGAACTTTATCGGATCATTCTCCCGTACTTCTTGGGCTTCTTTTACCGGAATGCCCTGCTCGATCGTTTTCATATCGGCTACCACTGGGGGCCTTGAAGGACCAAGTATTTTGTGAAGCTATCCGGTTCACAATAGAAGAATATTTTGAGCGCAACGTGGGCGCAGTGGACACCGTCTCGACGTTGGGGAAGCCTTTAAATCAGTAATATGGGGGGAGCGCATCGCCAAGCAAGCAGGAATCCTTTCGGTCGATTATCTGAAACACTAAGAAATGGAGATACCAGAAATTGAGTACGAGTACCTCACAACTTGCAGTGCGGACACGTTGGGTCACATTCGGGGCAAGATAGTTGGGTTTGAGGAGGCCGCACCATGGGAGACCTATTATCTCGGAAAAGAAACACTAGCTCAGCGCTACGAAGAAGGAGACCGGGCGGGCGAAACCTTGGCAGGTCTTACCCGCAAACCATGGACCAGCGACTATGTCTTTGAACTCCGTACTGCAGGAAAGGAACTGGTTGTGGGTCAAGAGGTAGTGCAGGAGGAGATGATTTCATTCTATTCTTCCCTTTACAATTAAAAGCAGTTGTGGGCCCCCCAATCTTAATGCCTTCTTTGAATCGATCCAATTATTATGGCTCGAAGACGGGCACCGTCATTTTTTAGATGAGCCTTTCACTGAGGAGGAGGTTGTAAAGGTTATCAGGGCACTTCCGGGCGATAAGGTCCCCGGCCTCAAGGCCTAACAGCTGCGTTTTATACGGAATTCGCTGCACTTCTGGCCCCACACCTTACCAATTTGTTCAGTGAAGCTTTGGAGAAAGGTGAATTGCCACCCTCGCTCAGGGAGGCACTCAGTCACGATCCTAAAACCTGATAAGGACACGTAGCGCTGTGAGTCATACAGGCCATTATCCATTATTAATGTGGATAATAAAATCCTTGCTAAATTAATAGCTGCGCGGCTCCTGCGTCTGCTTCCCCTATAGCTCACCCGGATCAATCGGGGTTTGTGCCGGGGAGTGCCAATACACACAACTTGCGCACCTTTTTTGCAGTCCTTCAGGTGATCGAGCCTTCGCTGAGTGCTGCTGCAATCTTCCTCAATGCCACCAAGGCACTTGATTCCCTCGAATGCCTTACCTACTTGCATTGCTGGCACACCTGGGGATTAGCCCTAAATTCCTTAAATTGATTGGCCTCCTTTACTCCAAACCAACAGCACGGCTCAGGATTAACGAGGTAGTCTCCCGTTCTTTTCCGGTGTCGCGAAGAATGAGGCAGGGATGTCCGCTCTCAGCTATCCTTTTTGCCATTGCTATGGAGCCTTTGGCTGCGCGCCTTAGACAGCATCATGTGCACCGAGGCTTGGCTTTTACCCATTGGGAGGTGCTGGTCTCCATGTACTTGGATGATGTACCATTGTGCACAAAGAATAGTAAAAATGACTGTATAGCAGGGAGTAGTATCTACAAAAAACCTCAACCTTATGTTTTATGGAATCTCCAACATGTACGTAGAGCTATTTTGCTGCTTAGGCTGAATTTACTCCCTTTAAGAATTGCAACAGGAGCTTGGGAGGGCCTTGCTAGACAGGAAAGACTTTGTCATTTATGCAATTCCTGTGTACAAGACTTAAATCATGTCCTATTCGTTTGTCCCACATTACAACCTTTACGTCGTAGATACCTTAGAATTTTTTTCCTAAAGTACAACATCGCCACAGCAGAAGAGGCCCGTAACTGTCTGTTGGATCCACCTTCTGAACTAGTCTGTTTTAAATTTTTTTGCTTTTTTAAACAATTCTTAAATATATTTTAGAACAGTATTGGTTTATTATGTATGCTTCCGAGCACTTGCACTTTTTCAACTCACATTGCTGCTAGTTATCAAGTACTGTATTCTGAAATTGTAAATCTGCGTTTTATTATGAGTTTTAATCTCTACGCATTTTTATTATGCTGCCAGCTAAAGTGTACTTCACCTTGAATTGTATAACCCTGTTTTTAGTATGAAGTTTTTTTAATACCCTTGCACTTTCATTACGCTGCTGGTTATTGCTTACTGTATCCTGAATTGTCAAATCCCCACTTTTACTATAGGTTTTTAATTTTTAAAGTTCTCACTGTAGTATTGGAAATATACATTTCTGTCATTATCGTAAAAGTTCAACCAAAGTCCTCTAGGTATTCAATGGTGGTAATCTGATTTGTTACGGATCAATTTACTTGGCACTTGAAAGGTCCTTGGAATGGTCTCTTGTGCATATGCTTTTTCTTTGTTTTTATATGATATGATGAATTTTGTATCATAAAAATTTAAAACATTCCTCTTTTATAGGAGGGTTATGCTGATTTTGGACGTATATTTTCTATTTTATGTGGAACTCTTCGGAGTCCCAAATCATAATAAAATAAAACTTGATGTACCATTGTCCATTGTATGTTAAACACCCGGCTGAGAATTTAGATCCATTGATCAGGGAATTCACCAGACCGGAGACGTGGAGTTACTGCTGCGCCCAAGCGAAAGCGCAGTCACCCAATTACAGGTTCCGGCTAGTGCACTTCAAATTCCTTCATAGACTGCATTGGACCCGGGAGTGGCTGTTCAGACTAGGACTAATAGATAAGGCGCGTTGTGTGCGGTGTTCATGCCCCAGTGCGGATTTTAATTTATATGGCCTGGGCATGCCCTGGAGTGGAACGATACGGCACTTGGTCTCTGATGCTGTTGATGAAATTACAGGGTTGCGGATGGAACGTACCTCCCTTGTTGCATTATTGGGATTTGTCCGGAATGTTCCCCCTGAGACAAGGAGGTTAACCTCAATTCTATTTTTAGTGGGCAAACTGGGAGTGGCAATGTGCTGGGGCCATCGCCCCCTGTCTCGAATTGAGGAATGTCTTAAAGACGCTGCATATTGCCAGAATCAGCTGGCTGCCTACTGGGAGTTAATGCCAATTAGTTCACGGCCCAATGATATTTGGGGGCCCTTTCAGACTTATCTTCGACTGCGGGAATCGGCTGGGGACGGTTCCCCCGTAGATTGGGTGTGGTTGCATGGGGTCTCCCCTTCACATGAGTGAGTAATGAGTAATGGCCTTTAAAGGGCAGATGTGGAGTGGCAGATTATAGATTATAGTTAGCTCATTGCTATTAGGCTTCTAAAAGCTCCCTTGGTAAATTCCAGCTGTCACCTCTCAAACACGCTGCAGCTCCCGCCCCCACCCCTTCCTCTTTCTCTCTAACCTCTCCGTTCCCTCTTTTGTGGTCTCCCCTCTCTTTTTTCTCTGGACTTGTTATTGTATAGAATAGTTTATTACAGATACATTACGGTGCATTTGGAATTGTGGCCCCTTGCGTGAATGCTGGCTAAAGCCTGATTGCTATATGTTGTACGGTCCTATTCTAGGATAATTCCCGATAGTGTCTGATTGCCCTATGTATGGTTATCTCAAACTTTCAATAAAACATTTTTTTTTTTAAAGAAGTTATGTTAATGCATAAAAAAAAGGTTCATCTTCAATCAATGAGCAAGTCTTCAATGGATAGCACCCAAAAGGAGCTCCAAGAATAGCCAACATAAAGGCTGGTGCATGAATGACACTTTCGAACCAACAAACTGCCACAAAATGTTCGAGAAACAACAGCTTTGTGCAAGAAATGCATTTTGAGAAATAGCAGTTCCGGCTGCATGAATCCAAGAGCTAAACAGATGCTTCTTTTAACCTACAGAGTGCTATTTTAAAACTCAAGCGGTAGGAGGTTTCTTTATTAGCTGCGACCAGAACAAATGCCTCATCAACACAACATCTGTCAACTTTGAGCTGCATACCCCCTCAATCATTCAGAAAAAGGGCACATGCATCATTTCCACTTAGTCGTGGCCGGCGTGGGAACATCGAGCTTCCTTTTTTGCAGCCGTCAACTAATTTAATACATTTTCTAGCTTGTTTTCCTGCTCACTTTGCATAAACAGAAGCAGCTCTTCCAGCGAAGAGGCCGTGAAGGAGTATTACAACAGTGGAGGGATTCTTTCGAGCACCTGACCCTGAGAAAAAACGTGGTCAATGCATGTCTCAAAGTACACATCTGACTTGGAGTAAGGTCCCAGTGCTTAGTGGTGCAAAGTAAAGGATGAAGCCCATGGTTAGTTGTGCAAAAGGCATTAGGACTGTCAAGATTTGCAGGAAAGGCTATTAAGAAAATGAGACATCTGCTGGAAACCTTTTATTTATTGATTTATTTTTGGAGTTTTATATAGCACTGACTATGAAGTTTTGTGGCAACTCAGTGGTGGATAAATCACAAACTCTCAACGCATCAAGAGCTGAGGAAACGGAGATCATTACAAAAGGTCCTCCTAGCATATTCTGCAGGGGTTTCAGATAGAACGAAGACTGCAAACAAGGTAAATTCAGGCAACGGATCATCAAAGGAGAAATGGCTTCAGATTAATTAGAAGTTATTATCTTCGCCTGAGGAACAGGCCTTGCTAATGCTTGCAATAAAGCAGTGGACAAAACAAGGTAAGGGACGGTAATCAATTATAGCAGCAAACAGAGGTATAAATACAGTACAAAATCGGTACAAATAACAATTAAGGGCGGTAATAGAAGCAACCAGTAAGGTATGTTCAAATACAAATGACAGATGGTTCTTCTCTATTTGTGAAGAACAGGACAAGCTGAAACCAACCGATCAACTAATGCATCCTGCATTAACGCACAAGTTACTAACTTGTGTAACGATATATCTGTAAGAGACAGTAGTTAGTGACAGATTCCTTACCTTAGAATATCCCCAGGCGTCAGGCTGGATCCGGAAAGTTTTTTGCGTAGCAGTACCCTTGCGCGTCGGTAGGCGGCGTCGTGCGGCTCCGCGTCCGTCGTCGGCGTCGTGATCGCCGGGATGACGTCGCGGGCAGTACTTAGGCACCGCCCCTGCGCGCTGACGTCAGTTCTGTACACGACTTTCCGCGCCAGGAACGCAGAGCCATGCAAGAAGCTGACATAGGTGTCTGAAAAATACTAGGGCCCTGAAAGGGATGTCCTTAACCCTAGAAATCAGTTCGCAGAACGGGGAGGATGGGTGGGCGGTAGGGAATCTGTCACTAACTACTGTCTCTTACAGATATATCGTTACACAAGTTAGTAACTTGTGCATCTGAAAGAGACACGTTAGTGACAGATTCCTTACCTTAGAATAGATACCCCAGCAATACCAACCCCGGTGGTGGGTCTGCGAACAAAGATTAGACAAGGAAGTCCTGGAGGACAGAACGGCCAAAGAAGCCGTCCCTCCGGACCTGACTGTCAAGGCAGTAATGCTTTGTAAACGTGTGCAGCGAGGCCCACGTAGCTGCCTGACAGATAACCGGCAGCGGAACACCGCGGCCCAAGGCCGTGGTAGCAGCCGTTGCCCTAGTGGAATGGGCACGCAGCCCAACAGGAGGCTCCTTTTTAGCCAAAGAATAGCAGGTCTTGATGCACAAAGTAACCCAGCGGGAGATAGTTCGTTTGTGCACCGCCCGACCTTTTTTGGCGCCCACGTAGCCAACAAAGAGCTGGTCATCCACCCGGAAGTGTTTTGTGTGGTCGATATAGGAGGAGAGCGCACGTTTTGGGTCCAGACGGTGGAGCCTCTCTTCCTCTCTGGAAGGATGCGGAGGCGGAAAGAAGGTGGGCAAAGTGATGGTCTGCCCAATGTGGAAAGCAGTAACCACCTTTGGCAAGAAGGACGGACGCGTCCGAAGAACAACCTTGTCTGGATGAACAGACAGAAAGGGAGGCTTACAAGATAGAGCCTGGAGCTCACTCACCCGCCGAGCGGAGGTGATGGCCACCAGAAAGGCTGTCTTCAGAGTCAGAAGACGAAGAGACAGTTATGTAGAGGCTCAAAGGGAGCGCACATTAAAAGGTAAGAACCAAGTTCAAGTCCCACTGAGGCATTACAAACGGAACAGGAGGGAAAAGGTGAGTAATGCCTTTTAAGAACCTGTTAACAACAGGGGACTTGAAAAGGGAGGGCTGATCAGGGAGCCTGAGGAAGGCCGAGATAGCACAAAGATAACCCTTGATGGTACCCAGGGCAGAACCCTGTTGGGCCAGAGAGAGAAGGAACAGAAGGACCTCAGAAAGAGGGGCAGAAAGGGGATTCACAGCCTTTGCTGTGCACCATGCCAAAAATTTGTTCCACCTGCAGGCGTATACCACCTTAGTGGAGGGAGGCCTGGCTGCCAGAATCACATAACAAACTTCGTGAGGCAAGTCGAAAGGAATCAACTGCCGCCGCTCAATCTCCACGCAAGCAGGTGTAGACTGGACAGGTTCGGGTGGAGGACCGTCCCCTGCTGCTGCGACAGAAGATCCTCCCGAAGAGGCAGACGGATCGGGGATCTACGCTCATATTGAGTAGCTCGGGATACCAAACTCTTCGAGCCCAGTCCGGAGCCACAAGAATGACTTGGGCCCGGTCGTGCCGAATCTTCTTCAACACTCTGGGTAGAAGTGGTATAGGCGGAAAGGCGTACAATAGACCGCAACTCCACTCGTGACGAAAGCGTCGCCCGAGCGAGTGCCGCCTTGGAAATTCCAACGCGCAGAACTGATGACATTGCGCGTTCTCTTCGGTGGCGAATAGATCTAACCAAGGCTCTCCCCACTGTAGAAAGAGTCCTTGCGCCACTTCCGAGTGAAGACGCCATTCGTGATCCATCATGCACCTGCGGCTGAGTTTGTCCGCCCTGGCGTTCAGGGAACCTGCCAGGTGTTGAACCATCAGGAACATGCCCTGATGTTCCAGCCATGTCCAGAGGCGCAGAGCCTCCTGACAAAGGGTCCACGACCCCACCCCACCTTGTTTGTTGCAGTACCACATGGCGGTGGTGTTGTCTGTGAACACCTGCACTACCTTCCCCTTGACAGAGGGAAGGAATGCCTTGAGTGCAAGTCGGATCGCCCGGAGCTCCAGAATGTTGATATGGAGCCGGGACTCCGCCGGAGACCAGAGGCCCCTGATCTCCGCCTCTCCCATGTGACCGCCCCATCCCTGAAGGGACGCGTCCGTCACAACTGTGTGCTCTGGCTGGGGAAGGGAGAGGGATCTGCCCATGACCCATTGCCGGTTCGAGAGCCACCACTGCAACTGTTGTGCAGTCCCCTCCGAGATCTGGACGTGATCGGACAGGTTGCCCTGGTGCTGCGCCCACTGGAACTTTAGGTCCCACTGCAGAGCCCGCATATGCCATCTGGCATGATTGACCAGCAGGATGCAGGAGGCCATGAGGCCCAGCAGCCTCAGGGTTATCCGTACCGAAACCCAGGATAAAGGCTGAAAGATCGGAATCATAGCCTGAATATCCCGGACTCGCCGTTCGGGAGGATAGGCCCGAAACTGCGTCGTGTCCAGAACTGCTCCGATGAAAAGGAGCTGTGGAGAAGGAATCAGATGCGACTTCGGCACATTGATGGAGAACCCCAGCGAGTGCAGGAGTTCGGCCGTAGTCTGGAGGTGGGAGACGACTGCCTGGGACGAGCCCGCCTTGAGCAGCCAGTCGTCGAGGTAGGGGAAGACTGAAACCCCTGCCCGGCGCAGATGAGCTGCGACCACCGCCATCACTTTCGTGAACACCCGAGGGGCACTGGTAAGGCCAAAGGGGAGCACGGTGAACTGAAAATGCTCGAGGCCTACCGTGAACCGAAGGTAACGCCGGTGGGCCGGCAGGACGGGGATGTGGAAATATGCGTCCTGCAAGTCCAACGCTACCAACCAGTCTCCAGGGTCGAGGGCAGTCAAGACCTGAGCTAGGGTGAGCATCTTGAACTTCTCCTTCCGCAGGGCCGTGACTTCCTTCTGCAGAAGTACCAAGTGATCCCCTGACATGCGGTGGAATTGAGGTGGCATGGCGGGGGGGGGTGGACTCGAAGGGGAGAGAGTAGCCCCTTTGGACAATGTCCAAGACCCACCTGTCCGAGGTGATGGTACGCCAGTGGGGAAGGTGATGGCGGACCCTGCCCCCTACTGGCGTGCTGTGCACCTGAAAGGAGGGACTAGGAGGGTTTGGAGGCCGCGGACGGGTTGGAGGTGGTGGCCTGACCCGCACGCTGGTTGCCCGATCCGCCACGGCGGAATCCACGTCCTCCGCCACGCGAAGACGCCTGCTGCGCGGGCCGGTGGCTGGGCTGCTGACGTGAAGGGGCGCCCCTACCGTGGCCATGATAGGGGCGAAAAGCAGAAGTCAGCGGAGGGCGTGTAGCAGAAAGGCCCAGGGACTTTGCAGTAGCCCGTGAGTCCTTAAAGCGCATGGTCTGCTTTGGACCCAAAAAGACCGACTCCATCAAAGGGCATGTCCATGAGAGTATTCTGGACATCCCCTGAAAAACCAGTGGTTCTCAGCCAGGCGTGGCGTCGTAGCGCCACCGTCGTTGCAATAGACCTGCCCAGTGAGTCGGCGGTATCAAGGCCACAACGAATTGTATATTTGGCCGCATCCCTTCCTTCCGCAATGGCGCGGGAAAGCAGTGTCTGGACCTCCTCAGAACACTGGGGCAAAACATCCGCCACCGAATCCCACAAGGAGTGGGTATATCGGCCCAAAAGGCAAGCGGTGTTGATGGACCGCAAGCCAGCACTGGAGGAAGAAAAACCCTTCTTCCCAAATTAATCCAGGCGTTTGGATTCCCTATCCGGAGGGGCGGTAGGGAAGGCGGTTTGGGAAGCGGAGGCTTGGACAACCAAGCTCTCAGGGGTGGGGTGGACAGAGAGAAACAGGGGGTCGCCCGGAGCTGGGCGATGGCGTCGGGACACGTTCCTATCCACAGGAGCCCCTGTGTTGGGCTTGGACCAGGCGCCCAAAGAACGTCAGTGAGGGCGTCGTTAAACGGCAGCACAGTCTCCGAAGAGGAGGCTGCCGGCTGAAGCACCTCTGTCAAGAGATTAACCTTGACCGCCACAGCAGGGAGTTGGAGATGTAAGGCTCCAGCCGCCCTACGCAACACCGTTGCAAAATTGGCTCCCTCCTCCGTAGCCACGGGAGGAGACAGCATGCCAGTGTCAGGGGAAGTATCTAGACCACTGGCATCCCCTAGACCCTCTGTCCAGTCCTCATCGTACTGACACTGTTGTGTCAGAGGGTCATCAGACCCCTCCCAGTCCTCCTGGTCCTCCTCAGGTTCAAAATAAGGGGGAGGAGGGACATTTGGGACCCAAGGTCTCATCGGCGCCGGAACCGGCGTCGAGCGACGTCGGTCCGGGTCCATGTCCGGAGCCGGAAGGAACTGGGGAACGACGCCGCTCGGAGCCCCAGGCGGCGTCGAGAACGGCACCGGAGACATCGGCGCCGGCGGAGGTGTCGTTAGGTCGACCGGCGTCGATGGGGGTTGTGGAGCCGGGATCGAGGCCGGGGCCGAAGCCGGAGCCGGGATCGAGGCTGGAGGCACGGGCGACGCCGGGGCCGGAGCCGTCGGCGACGCCGGAGCAACCCCATCAGGGCCCGCGGGGCCCAAAGGCGCACCGGAGGGACCTGGAGGCCCGAAGAGGCGGGCCATGGCCGACAGGAATTCCTGCACTTTGGCCGGATCCGCCCCGAACCCGGGAAGGGCGGGTATGGCGGGGCGACTCCACAGGCATGTCCGGGGCCGCGGGGCGGGGACGGTGCCGGGAGGGGCCTCAGCCGAGTCGCGAGACCGGCGAGGCGAAGTCCTAGAGCGATGATGCTTTTTGGACTTCTTGTGTTTTGACTTACCGGACGAAGAAGACTTCGATGCCGACGACCGGTGTGGACTCCGCGATCGACCCCTGGACCTCTCACGCGACCGGGGCTTCCCGCGGAGCCGAATGCCGGGCCTCGAGGAGCTTTCGAGACCGCTCTCGCAAAGCTTTCGGGTTGAGGGCCTGACAGTCGGTACAAGACTCCGTGTCGTGGCCTTGGCCGAGGCAGAAGAGACACTCCCAATGCGGGTCGGTGACGGACATCATCCGAGCACAGGCGCCGCAACGTTTGAAACCGGGCATCCCTACGACACCTTGATAGAGAAAAACAGTGAAAAAATTCACCAAAAGTATGGTCAAAAAATGACCAGGGCACTGCTCTTCCCGGATCTGCGCTTGCTGGCGCGGAAAAGAAGAACTGACGTCAGCGCGCAGGGCGGCGCCTAAGTACTGCCCGCGACGTCATCCCGGCGATCACGACGCCGACGACGGACGCGGAGCCGCACGACGCCGCCTACCGACGCGCAAGGGTACTGCTACGCAAAAAACTTTCCGGATCCAGCCTGACGCCTGGGGATATTCTAAGGTAAGGAATCTGTCACTAACGTGTCTCTTTCAGATACAACGTACAACGGTAATCCACTGATAATGGCTTCAGAGAGACACAACTGGTCTTGAGCATACAATGAATGAGCTATGGATGCATATAATACATTTATAGTCAACAGGGCAAAATATAGGAGGAGCCCTGTCTGAAGGGAAAACTAGGGGCCAATTATAAACCAGTGGAGTGGTATCTGTGGTGGGGATACCATTGGGCCCGATTCAGAGCTGAAAGTGGCTGGACTCGTGCCAGATAACTCCACTTCTCTTTCCGCACAAAAATTTCTCTACCTGAAAGCAAGAACAATTTCTGTGCAGAATAGGGCCTGGAATCACGACCAAACATGCAAGAAAATATCCAGCAATTCCGGGACAATGTTAATCCAGTCCAAAACACTTGTAATTGCAGGGGTAGGAATTGAGGCTTCAAAAGACAGATTCTCAAGCCCATAAGTTATAGGTAGCACACTCCCCTAGATCAATCCGAACCCACCTGGATGCCTTGGGCCTGGTTGTTACTGATCTTCTTCAGAACTCGGATCAGGAGAGGCAATGACGGAAAGGTGTACAGGAGGCCTGTGCTTCACTCTAGCCTAAATGCATCTCCTAGATCTTTCTTGTGAAATCCAAAGTGCAGCAATTTTGTCACTATGTTCTCAATGGTCATGAAAAGATCCAGTCATTTGTGATCAGCAAGGCATGGCTGTCTGAGTTCTTCTGCCCTGGCATTTAATGATACCACCATGTGGTTCATGATCAGAGAGATGCCCTGACACTCCAGCCAGTTCCAGAGGTGCAGACTCTCTTGGCACAGGGACACCACTCCGTTCTGCTTGTTGCAATACCACATGGTGTTGTCCATAACAACCTGCATGAGCTTTCCCTTGATGGATGGCAGGAAGGCCTTCAAAGCTAGGCAGATGGGCCGCACCTACAACAGATTTATGTGAAGCCAGGTATTCCCCAGGGACCAACTCCTCCGATCTACACCTCTACCAGATCACCTCCTAAACCCAGCCGTGATGCATCTGTCTGTCACCACCGTCGGCATATGGGTGAGGAAGAGAGAGGGGTCTGTCGCTGGTCAGGTTGCGGTCAAGCAGCCACCACAGCAAGTGTTTTGCAGTCTCCTCCAAAACCTCAATGACGTCTGCCCTGATTCCTTGGTGCTGGGCCCACTGATGCTTTATCCCACTGCATAGTCTGCATATGCCACCTGGCAAGGTGGACTACGAAGATGCAGGAGTCCAACAGGCCAAGAAGCCTCAGTGAGGCTCTCACTGACATCCAGGACCAAGGCTGAAACATTGGGATGATAGCCTAAATATCCTGGACTCGTCATGATGCAAGAAAGGCCATGAACTGTACTGTGTCCAGAATAGCTCCTAAAAAAGGAAGCCTCTTCAAGGAGTCAAGTGTGACTTCGGCTCTTTGAATGAGAACCTCAACATTGTCAGGAGGTTCGCCGTAATCTGGAGGTGGTCTACAACTGACTGTGACGAGTCTGCCTTCAACAGTTGTCGAGGTAGGGAAAAACTAGTATCCCCCACCTCCAAAGAGAGGCGACAACCAGAGCCATCACTTTCGTAAACAGCTGAGGGGCGTTGGAATGGCCGAAAGGGAGCACGATAAAAGAATAATGTTCCTGACCGATCCTGAACCACAGGTACCATCTGGGGGACTGCAGTACTGGCACATGAAAGTACGCATCATGCAGGTCCAAGATAACCATCTAGTTGCCTGGATCCAGAGCAAACAGAACTAGGTTCAGTTAAAGCATTTTAAATTTGTCCTTCCTCAGATCTAAAATAGGTTGAAGGCCTCCATCCTTCTTCGGGATGAGGAAATAGTGGGAATAACAACCTGTCCCTATCTCAGAGGCCAGCATCCTCTCAACAGCACCTTTGGACAGTGTAAGGCACAGCTCTTGAGGTAAGATGGACAGATGTCCCTCAGAGAGGCGCTGTAATGTGGGCGGAAGCTGTGGTGGTTGGAAAGAAACAGGAGGGCATAGCCTTGCTGGACAATCTGGAGGACACATCTGTTGGATGTGATGGACTGCCATCAAGGGAGAAAATACCGAATACTGCCTCCTGCCACACGATGACTGTGTGCCACCAAGTGCAGAGTAAAGTATCTTGGAGGTGGATGCCACATGGGAGAGGGACTGGGAAGATCGGTGCCTCTGGTGACCTGCACATTGTCTACCAAATCCCAACTTCCGGCCACGAAAGGGCTGAGATGAGTGCAGTGGGGACATGGGGGTCTGACATTGTTTATACACCAAATCCTTTGAATAGCCCCAGAACTGAATTTTTGAGGGAACTGTTGGCAGGGGACAGCAGACCCAAAGTGCACACCGTATCCTGGCCAAAAAGGTGGAATCCATCCAAAAGCATATCCATGAGGAATGCTTGAACACCTCCAGAAAAACCTGTGGTTCTGATCCACGTGTGGCGCAGAAGCATCACACTAATGCCAACTGCTCTCCCCAAACAATTGGTAGTGTAAAGGTCAGCCCAAATCAAATATTACGCAGCATACTGACCATTGAGCCAAGGATGCTCTGAAATCTTCTGGGACCACAGCAGGATCTTGCTGACCTTGTCCCAGAGGGCATGCATATAACTACCTAGTAGGCAACTGGCATTGAACAATCTCAAGACCAGGGTGGCAGAAGAGAACATTAGTTTCCCGAATGCTTCAATCCTTTTTGTCTCCCTATCTGGGATGGTCGTGGGGAACTTATTAGGGTTCACTTTGCTTTGGACCAGCAAACTGTAAGGTGTAGGATGCTGCATAAGAAAATTAGGGTTGGCAGGCGCCTCTCTGTTCAATGTGGGCAAGAGCAAGGTTGAGAGCAAGTGTCTAAAAAGGTTTCCTTTAGGGCTTCGCTGATCATAATTAAGGGCTGAGAAAAAGATGGCCAAGGCTGAAGAATTTCAGTAAGCGCATTTGTTTCAACGTCAGCTGAAGGAAGCTGTAAATCCAGGACCTCAGCAGCACGTCTGATAACTACCGCAAAGGAAGCACATCTGTTTGTGGCTCAAGGGGGAAATCAATCCTGTATAAGGGAAAATATCCAGCCCACAGGACTCCAGCAAATCCAATATAAACTTTCATCATCATAATGTTGGGGTAAATCATCCCCATCATCATTTCCATGTGACAGCAATCTCTTGCCAGAATCGGAACCAAAAAGCTGGTGGAGTAACTGAGAACGGCTCTGTGGTAGGGAGAGTGTTTTGTCTGAATCAGGTTGCACGGGGACCGAGTGTGCTGGAGCGAAGTCAGCAAATGACTTCGGCTGGGGTTGAGGCAGATTTGGCTCAGG
This sequence comes from Calotriton arnoldi, assembly GCA_963921515.1. Taxonomy (NCBI): domain Eukaryota; kingdom Metazoa; phylum Chordata; class Amphibia; order Caudata; family Salamandridae; genus Calotriton; species Calotriton arnoldi. The sequence goes on along the minus strand of CAWUFW010004610.1, from coordinate 846,061 downwards.
ATCAGACAGCAAAATAGGCAGAGGATCCACCTCCCACGACCTCCCACTCCACCTCCGAACGTCCCCTTTACTCGCCGATTTCAGGAAGGAACTCAAAACCTGGATTTTCGACTGAGGCTAACCACACCCTAGCGCCTGGATACCCCCTGGGGTGATAAGCTGCGCTTAACAAATACTGATTGATTGATTGACCTCCGCCATCTGGACCAGCATCAATGATAAAGGGACTTGTGCAGATATTTGAGCCACAATGTACAATTACACCAGGGAGGTGCGGAACCAGAGTCAGGTTCAAGGGGCTCAGATGACAGACTGTGAGAAAGTGCCATCTTTCTTACATGGTATGCCCCCACTTTTTGCTGAATGGCTGATGTACTTTGACTGAGTGTGCCCTGGGCTCCTGCCAACCAGGTACCCAGGGCCTGTGTTCCTTCCCTAAAATTGCATTGATACCTACACCCAATTGACATCCCTGGCCACAGGTCAGCCCCTGGTAAATGGTACCATGGGTACCCAGGGCACTGTGACCAGGGAAGGCCCCTAAGGGCTGCAGCACTTGTTGTGCCACCCTTAGGGACCCTGCACCTTTACACACACACACTGCCTTTGCAGGCTGCGTGTCTTGGTGCAGGACAAAAGTGAAGAGTCGACATGGCTCACATCCCTGTGTGCCATGCCTACAAGCCACTGCCCTGGCCTAGGTCAGCCACCCCTCTAGCTGGGTGCACTATGCCAGTGGTGAGGGCATAGAGGCATGAGCCCTGTGCCCCTACAGTGCCCAAGTCCATTCTTGGGCATTGTAAGTGCAGTGCTGCCATTAAGAGTATATGGTGCTGGGAGTCTGTCATTACGAACTCCACCGCACCATAATGGCCCCACTGAAGACTAAGAAGTTTGGTATCAAACTTCTCAGCACAGTAAACCCCCACTGATGCCAGTGTGGGATTTAATGTAAAACGCACTCCAGAGGGCATCTTAGAGATGCCCCCTGAAACCAACCCGACCTCCAGTGTCCGGACTGAGTGGCTGCCCAGGCTGCCACCACCAGACATGTTTCTGGACCCCTGGGTCGAGAGCCTCTGCTCTCAGGGGCCTGAAACAATGCACATCCCGGGACGAGGTGCCAAAGCCTCCTCCCCCAGGATGGGCAGGGGGAGCTTCAAAGGCCTGCCGCCTTTGGAGTTTCCCCAGACCATTTGCTGCTTCCAGCAAACTGGTCCCCACTGGTTCTACCCCCACTCCTGGCGGGAGAACCGGCGGGAAAACCAGAAGCAGGAAATGGGTTGTGCCCACCTCTGCCAACTCCACCCCTAAGGTGGGGGAGGCGAGGTGAAGCACAAACTCGAGTCCCCGCCATCTTGAGGATGGGGGACCTGGCCAACCAGGGACAGGCTCCTGCCCCCTCCCACTGGAGAGGAACAGAATAGGGGGTGTACCCACCCCAGGGAAGGGACCCATTGGTCCCTGCCCTTACCTACCTGTAACCACCCCTAAATTTAGTATTTAGGGGCTCCCTGAACCTTCCTTCGGGAGTTCCCAAATCCGAAAACAAGAAGAGAAGACGAAGCAAGAAGACCAGCCGTGCAGCTGCTAAAAAGGAGGCGACAACAACTGACTTGGCCCCAGCCCTACCGGCCTGTCGACCTCTGAACCTGCTCCTGCGGAATCCCGGCCTCAGCAACCTCACAAACCCCGGAGGACCTGACTTCTGTGCTACAGCCTTCGACCCAGGGACTCCCACGAGCAGTGGTACTGCTCAAAAGAAAACCTACCAAAGACCCGGCCCTGGCACGGAGCCGCGAAACCTGCACACTCTGCACCCGCCGAGTCCAGCCTGTGCCTGAGTGACCAAAGACCTCGAGGACGTCCCCCGGCGATTCTGACCTGGAATCCAGTGGCCAAGGACCCTCCTCGACGACCCAGACGACGCCTGCAGCCTCAGGACAAGGGACCCCTCCAACCGCGACCAGCAGGGGGTAAGATTTCCCGACCTCAAAGACACCCCTGCACCCGGCGCCCCACGGCCCCCTGTGCCCAACTCCTGGGTGTCTACCTATCCTCCAAGACCCCAACTTACCTCCTGAAGTGTTGGTCGTCCCTGAAGAATCACCGTCCCGAGCCTGCAGCCTTTCTTCACCTTTCACGACCTCTATTGTTTAACATTGAGCGCCCGACGGCTCAAAAGCACCCTGCACCCAGCCGCCCGAGTGCCCCTGGAAGTGCAACCTCTATCCTAACCTACTTCCCTACTTGCCCTGAGCAAGTGACCAGGAGCCCAGCTCCCACAGTCGCGTGGCCTGCTTGCCAGCAGCCACCAACCCGGGGCCCCCCGCCTGCCATAGGATAACATTGGGCCTTCTCACTCTGCACCCGGCCGCCCCTGTGCCGCTGAGGGTGTAAAAACTGTACTTACCTGATCCTGGGGGACCCCTGAGTCTTACCCAGAACCTTAACCCTGCCAGTCAAGTACTTACCCGAAATCCGATAACTCACTTTTCTTCCATAGGGTTCCATTGACTGGTTTTCTGCGAAATTTCTTCTAAGTGTGGAGTTCTGAAACTTTAGAATATTCACCAAAAATCAACCGAGTCACGAAAACGAAAATACTCACCTAGTATTAGGAGGGGCCTCAGTGCTGGACCCGAGTGCCCAACACTGGCCCTAAAAAGTAATCGCAACGTTACTTACCGTTAACTCACTTTTCTTTCATAGGGATCCATTGACTGGTTTTCTGTGAAATTTCTTCTAAGTGTCGATTTCTGTATTTTACAAATATTCTTTAAAAATCGAACAAACTACAAAAACGTAATTACTTACCTGTTTTAAGTAAATGTCCCAGTGCTGAACCTAGGAGTCCAGCACTGGATTACAAAAGTAACGTAAACATACTTTGCTTGCACACTGTATTTCCTTTCATAGGATAACATTGGTAATTTTACCCAGAAAAGTTTCTAAGTGTCAGCTTTTGAAATATAGTAATATTCTTCAAAAATCACTACAATAACCAAAACGCTTTTTCTTACCTGTTTACAGGAAGTGTCCCAGGACTGAATCCAGGATCCAGTCCTGTGGTTAGAAAAGTGCTCTGCAAAGTAATCAATTGTAATTAAGTATAATTTTCCATTGAGCTCAATGTTGCATTGAATTTGACCCTGTGTTGCCTCTTGCACCAACTGTGATAACCACTATCAAAAAGTCTACTGCCTATCTGTAAGGTGAATAACCAAAGCATCTCATACTGAGAAAGTATATTTTGATCCTATTGTTGGTTCTAAAATAAAACAAGCATATATTTTTTTATATACAAACCATTGGCCTAGAGTTCAGTTCTTGAGTGTGTGGCTTCATTTGCTGACTGAGTGTGTACAACAAATGCTTTACACTGTCCTCTGATACTGCCTTACTGCTCGACCAAGCTACCACTTTGGAGAGTAAGGTTATATCTAACTTTAGCCTCTGTCAACCCTCTGGGGACTGTGGACTATGTACACCCTGAACCTTACTTGGGTACAGTATATACAGAGCCACTTTCCTACACAGACCCACTGTCGGTAACCCGACTGGAAGCTCCAATGGATCCTTGGAGACTGAGGGAGCCGAAGAGTTCTAAAAAGACACAGCATGACCTCAATAATGGCATCTGCCTGCTGCGGCGTCACCAATGGCAATGGCAACTCAGGCACATCAGGATCATCTGGGGAATCGGCTCCTCAATCGGGAGTCAAGTCGAGTAGCACTGTGGCGCCCTCTCACTTTCTCTTAGGATAGAGAATGGTGGAATGGTGTTGAGTCCTGCCTTGTCTTCTTTTGTTTTCACTTTGACTTAGACTTTGACTTACTGGACTTCCTAGACCATGAAGAAGATATGTCTCTGTTTTAGTGAGCATGAATCCTCACCCTCAACATAGAGCAGGAGAAGGACTTGGGTGGCTTTTTTGATGGCTAGTGATGTAGACCTTTGCTTAATGGTCTTGAATTGCCTTTGGGTGCATGAGGGCACATTCCTCACACAACATGGAGTTGTGCCCTGAGCCGAAACAACAGAGGCACACCCGGTGCTGGTCCATCATTGACATTTGTTTATCAAAGTCATGGCATGGTTTGAACTCTAGTTTAAGGTGACAAAATCGTTCCGTTGCACACTGAAATTTGGTTTGGAAAAACTTATCAACCAACAAAATAGGGAGCGGAGCTTGGGATTCACGTTCAAAGGAGAGGAAAGAATGGAACTGACTTTTTCGCACACATGTGGTGCTTATACATGACTCCACTCCATCATTTCCAGGGTGTAAAGAAATCAATGCGGAGCTGCATGGCACCACCTGAAGGCGCACAGAAGCAACATATGTGTGTGTGTGTGGGCTCTTAAACGTCTAAATGCTTACATCACGGAGTCTGAAGCTACAGTGATGCCAAAGAATCTGATTTTACTAAAGGTAGATACTTTCATTGACTTTCAAGTTTGATACCTTTGTATTTGCTACACAGAACCTTTCACTTAATATGCAATAAAAGTAATGGTGAGGACACAAATGAACACTACTGCAAGTTTAATTAACAGGGAGAAGGTGTAAAGGGTTTGTGATCATAAATATTTTATTGGGAAAGAGGAGCCTTCTATACTTTCCAGGTTTGAAGATAAATAAATGTCTTCAGGGAAGTCTCTGGTGCTTGTCATGAATTAGATAAGCAAACAGAACACAGTTTGACAATGCTAATTACATATTATGAAACTACTTGGATAAAGAGGGTTCTAAATAATGAACCACTAGAATTTTAGAGTGATAGTGGTACATAGGGAGTGCATAGCTGCCAAGGTTTCAGATTGCCATGTGTGACATTTTAAAAATTTGAGTGAAATTATGAGTGACATTTCAACGACTATGAGTGACACTTTCTCGCGAGCAAAAATCATGCAATGAAGACGAGGGAAACTTCTAAATATCAGAAAATACAGTCATTTGAGCAACAAGAATCTCCAAGAACTTCTTGAAACTGCTGCAGAGCACCCCTGTTAACGGTCACGCACTGACCCTGAAGATAATACCCAACTACAGTGGTCTGGTGCCCTAGATGAGACTCTCAGAGCTGAGCAGAGCTAAAACTAAACCAGGACTCAGGCTCACTGACTCCGGAAGGATGATCAGACAGAGCAGCCCTGCAGATCGATGCTGTTTGAGTGAAAAAAAAAAATTCAGATGAGATCATGACTCATGTAGTTAGTAATAGGTGCTACGGGCAAGTGGGTGTGAATACCTGACGCAGTGCTTTGTAGGACTAAGGGGAAGGGTGGGATGTAATAATGCAAAGGGTTCCTCAGTTCTTACCTCTCTGCGTAGGTGCTGTCTCACCTTCTGGCTGGCCTACCCTTATTATTTCTTTTTTCGAGAACTACTTGTTCCTACATTCACAGCCTTTCTGCCTCGCGTGACCCCCTATCCCTAAGTTGTCCCCCAGTTGTTTATTGTGCCATCTCCTGCTCTGTGTTTGTTCCCTTTACACCATGGCTCCCAGTCCCACCTGATCATGCAGGGTTCCGCTGAAGTCGCGAGTGACCCCTGGACTATATGGTCCCTCAGGTTAAAATACTTGAGTTGCCGTGACTTTTATCTTGCTACCATTTTGCATGCACGTGCTAACCTGTATAGTGTCACCGACTAAAACAGTACTTACTTGTAGAGTTCATGACTAATGCGGTCCGTGTCAGACTGCACTGCATCGATGCACTGACTCTGCAGCCTATTCTTCTTCATCCAGGGCAGCAGAGCTGCTGACCACTGACTCGTTCCGGTCCCCGGCGCCGCTGGCCAGCTGAGCCTCAGTAGTGTCAAGTGTTTGCGCCATTGAGAGAGCAGCAGAGACTAGAGTCTCGTCGACTTGAGTCCCCCGCCACTTCTGCCTACTTCCTCTTCCTCCGGACGTGACGGCACTCTACCGGCACGTCCGGATGTTAATACCGGCCCCCATGGTGTGCCACAGTGTGACTGAAAGCAGTAGCATCGACTGCTGAGAGGGCAGCCCCCCCCTAATTGGCAGCTGCAGTGAGTGAGTCGACTGTGTTAAAGCCGCGCCGGCGCCGCAGCCAGAATATTGCCGCATTGTTGCCAGGCGACACAGGCAAGGCAGAGATCTGATACATTGTAGCGCTCTCAGCCACTCCAGAGCTGAGAGCAGATGGATTTAACTATTTAGAAACTCAGCCCAGCAACGCAGCACGTCTCTTGGGAGCAGCAGAGCCGGTGCACAAGGGCCGCTGGTGGCGCGCGCTGGCAGGTGGCAAAATGCGTGACAATGCATCTCAGTGCGGTGATGCGGAACACCGCACTGAAATGCGTGAGCGTCACACCTGAAGCGTGATACTTGGCAGGACTGGGAGTGAGCCTCAGGAAGGCAAACCTACTGAAAGGAGGGGACCTAGATATCATGAGCACAGTTCACCACCTTGCCAAAAGACTATGGGCTGGAGATAAGTCAAGTGAAGTAAGTTGTGGTAAAACTTCTCCAAATGTATTGTGGGTAACAGTATGGGCTTCACAGGAAGCCTGAAGAGTGGTGTATTCCAGAAGGATTTATGATTATAAGCGTGTTTATGTCCAATCTAACCCAGTGCAGATAGTGAATAGGAATGAACACAGCATACAACAAGGGCCATGGGGTCAGCGACTTAAGCCACTAGCTGACTGGAGGTGCAGATCTGCCTAAAATGAAATTCAGTGTTAATGCTGGTGGGTCAATACTACACTTTGCCATTGTTTTTTTTTCTTGTTTTCATTATTCTTTTGTCGTTTTTGTAGTCATCCTTGTGTGTGTGTGTAAGCTATGTCTTCAGGCTGCCTTAGTTCAAATCCTATATTACCTTTTTTGCACCAATAAGAATCGTGTTTTCCTTTGATATGCATTATAACTAAAAAAGGGTTTGTAAACCTGCCCCATGCACACCTTCTACTAGGTAGCAGCCATACTGTTCGGTTAAAGTTATATCTGATAATTTTTTTAATTTAAAATTGGCATTGCCAGCACATAAGCTGTCATATTTAGGTGGCGGCATGTTTTCTTTTTTTCTTTCTTCTGTATATTTTATGGCTTATGCGTGCAATAAAAAAATTTAGCCATGCACTAGCTTTTCAGGGCCAGAACTATTGGCTGTGCCAATTCAGCCATAATAAAACAAAAAAACATGCTTAACAAACGTCTCTGAAGTGGACTACACTAAGGGATGGTTTTATAACCAAGTCCTCTACCATAGAGTCACACCTTGAAATACAGTGAGATCTCAAAATTAGTTCATCGCTGGCCTGCAAGCAAAGTAGCTGACAAACTTTGATAACTTTCGACTTATTTTTAGGCTACAAAATATGTGAGGTTAAAAGGAAACATATATTTCATAGGAATAGTACGTTTTCACTTCTACCACTACTTACACTTAAACAGTTCTTAAACTCCACAATGTTTTGTAGTATTAATAATTATTTTGATGGGCACAAATAGTTATCCAAGTAAAATATGCACAATGTTGGCCTGACAACAAACAATGTAAATAATAAAAACAAACCTCGCACGTCTCTAACAGCAACCGAAAATGAAACATAGCAGGTCCCATGAGGCAGGAGAAGGAGCGTAAAGGCCTGGCCACAGGATTTGGGGATTTCCAAGAAACGAAACCAAACATTACGGAGGTCCACTGGAAAATCAACAATCATCACAATGTGATCCACTAGCAGCGCAGTGCGATGTGTGTCCGTCATGCAACCTCAGAATTTGTGATATAATGGCGCTATAATGCACACATTTATTTTATATTATAGGACACGGGGCAATGGTCAATATCGATTATAGTAGTCACGAAAAGGTAAACATGTTTCTGGACAACTAGAATGTTTTTCACATTAATTATCAAATCTCCAGCGAATTGGCAACTGCCTTACAAGTTTTATTACATAAGATCGGCTGCTGTAGAGCTTGACAATCAAAGCACGTCTTTGTAGGAAAATATTAAGCATCAGAAGCAAGCAAAGCAACATATATTACCTTAATACTTCAATCATGCAGGTTTCACAGAACCGGTGGCCGCATTCTGTCTGGCGGGGATTGCACAGCACCAGTTGGCACTTCTCACATTTGTACTTGTCCTCCACCGGCTTCAGGAACTTCTCCTTGTATCCACCTTGCTCGGGGACGAATGTGGTGGCTCCAGGGGTGCGTACTGGGTTCGCTTTTTGTTGCAGTGCTTGGGCTGACACAGGGAGTTCTGTCTTTTTCCCAGCATCCATGGTACACGGCTTAGGTTCTGCAGAGGACATAAAAAATACAAAACAATCATCAGGTAAATGCAAAACCAGGGCTTTAAGTGGGATGCAACAAGTGGGGGGTCTCTAATAGGACCACAGCCTATATAATTAGGATGTGGCTTAAAGAACAAATTACTTACCTTCGGTAACGATATATCTGTAAGAGACATAGATTAGTTATGGATTCCTCACCTTAGAATTACTCCCAGGCGTCAGACTGGATCCGGAGAATTTGTCTTCAGCAGTACCCCTGCGCGTTGATAGGTGGCGTCGGTCTACTCCGCGCTCGTCATTAGCGTCGTGGTCGCCGGAATGACGTTGCGGCATCTACTTAGACGCCGCCCTCGCACGCTGACGTCAGTTCTCTACACGACATTCCACGCCAGAAGCGCAGAGCCATGCAAGACACTGACCACTGGTGCACAAAACTAGGGCCCTAAAAAGGGAGTCCCTTACCCTAGAAGTCAGTTTGCAGAACAGGGAGGATGGGTGGTGCGGTGAGGAATCCATAACTAATCTATGTCTCTTACAGATATATCGTTACCGAAGGTAAGTAACCTGTTCATCTGAAAGAGACAATTAGTTATGGATTCCTCATCTTAGAATAGATACCCCAGCAATACCAACCCCGGAGGTGGGTCTGTGAACCAAGTTCACACCAGAAAGTCCTGGAGAACTGAACGCCCAAAGAAGCTGTCTCTCCGGACTTGGCTGTCCAGGCAGTAGTGTTTAGTAGACGTGTGCAAGGAGGCCCACGTAGCTGCCTGGCAGATGTCATGAAGGGGGACTCCACGTCCCAAAGCAGTAGTTACTGCCGTCGCCCTGGTGGAATGGGCGCGCAACCCCACTGGAGGTTCCTTTTTCGCTAAGAAATAGCAGATTTTGATGCAAAGAACGACCCATTGGGAGATAGTCCGTTTTTGCACGGCCCAACCTTTCTTGGCGCTTACATAGCCAACAAAGAGCTGGTCATCCACCCGGAATTGCTTTGTGCGATCCAGATAGAACGAAAACGCACGTTTTGGATCCAGACGATGGAGCCTCTCTTCCTCTTTAGAAGGATGCGGAAAGAAGGTGGGCAAAGTGATGGTCTGTCCTATGTGGAAAGAGGTAACCACTTTGGGAAGGGAAGAAGGCTTAGTGCAAAGGACAACTTTGTCCGGATGAACAGCCAGGAAAGGAGGTTTAGAAGAAAGGGCTTGAAGCTCACCCTGCGAGCAGAGGTGATGGCACCCAGTAAGGCAGTTTTAAGGGTCAGGAGTCTGAGAGGACAGTTATGTAGCGGCTCGAAGGGAGTGCACATAAGATAAGTGAGAACCAGGTTCAAGTCCGCTGGGGCATTACGAATGGGGTTGGAGGAAACAAGTGAGTAATGGGGAGAGGAGTTGGCCTAACGGCTAGGGCGGTCGACCGTGAATCTGGGGAACTGGGTTCTATTCTCGGCAATGATGCTGAACATCCTGTGATTCTGGGCAAATCACTTAATCTCGCCGTGCCTAACAAAAATGAATGTGTCCTCATGTAAAGCAACTGGTGCTATGTAAAGCGCTCTGATACCCGATACCTTCGGGTCAAGTTTGCGCTATATAAAACTCCATAAAAAAAAAAAATGCCCTTAAGGAAGCGATTTACAATAGGGGACTTGAAACGAGAAGGCTTGTCAGGCAGCCGAAGGAAGGCAGAAATGGCTGAAAGGTAGCCTTTGAGAGTGCCCAGAGTCGAGCCCTGCTGGGCAAAAGAATGAAGAGGAGAACTCTGAAAGGGGGACAGAAAGGGGATCCACAGCCTTTGCTGTGCACCATGCCACAAACTTGTTTCATCTACAGGCGTATACTGTTTTGGTGGAGGGACACCTGATTGCCAAAATAACATTACAGACTTCGGGAGGAAGGTCGAAAGCTGTCAACTGTCGCTGCTCAATCTCCACGCAAGTAGGTGGAGGCTGGACAGGTTCGGATGGAGGACCGTCCCCTGCTGCTGCGACAGAAGATCCTCCCGAAGAGGTAGTCTGATCGGAGGATCGATGGCCATGTGTAATAGCTCGGGATACCAGACTCTTCGTGCCCAATCCGGGGCCACAAGAATGACTTGGGCCCAGTCGCGCTTGATCTCCTTCAGCACTCTGGGCAGAAGTGGTATAGGCGGAAAGGAGTATAGAAGACTGCAACTCCACTCGAGACGAAAAGCGTCGCCTAGCGAGTGCCGCCTTGGAAATTCCAACACGCAGAACTGCTGACATTGCACGTTCTCTTCGGTGGCGAATAGATCTAACCAAGGCTGTCCCCACTGCTGAAAGAGACTTTGCACCACCTCCGAGTGAAGACGCCATTCGTGATCCATCATGCACCTGCGGCTGAGTTCGTCCGCCCTGGCGTTCAGAGAACCTGCCAGGTGTTGAACCACCAGAGATAGGCCCTAATGTTCCAGCCATGTCCAAAGGCGGAGAGCCTCTTGACATAGGGTCCACGACCCCACCCGCCCTGTTTGTTGCAGTACCACATGGCGGTGGTGTTGTCCGTGAACACCTGCACCACTCTGCCCCGGACAGAGGGAAGGAATGCCTTTAGTGCAAGACGAATCTCCTGAAGCTCCAGAAGGTTGATATGGAGCCCGGACTCCGCAGGAGACCAGAGACCTCTGATCTCCGCCTCTCCCATGTGGCCGCCCCACCCCAGCAGTGATGCATCTGTCACCACTGTGAACTCTGGTCGAGGACGGGAGAGGGATCTGCCGTTGAACCAATCCCGGTTCGTTAGCCACCACTGCAATTGGTGCACAGTGCCCTCCGAGATCTGGACGCAATCGGAAAGATTCCCCTGATGCTGTGCCCACTGGAACTTCAGGTCCCACTGCAGAGCCCGCATATGCCACCTGGCATAGTCCACCAGCAGGATGCAGGAGGCCATGAGACCCAGTAGCCTCAGGGTCATTCGGACCGAAACCCGGGATAGAGGCTGAAAGATCAGAAACATAGCCCGAATATCCCGGACTCGCTGCTCGGGAGGATAAGCCCAAAACTGTGCTCTGTCCAGAACCGCTCCGATGAAAAGGAGCTTCTGAGAGGGAATCAAGTGTGACTTCGGCACATTGATGGTGAACCCCAGCGAATGCAGGAGGTCGGCCGTAGTCTGGAGGTGGGAGACGACAGCCTGGGGCGAGCCCGCCTTCAACAGCCAGTCGTCGAGATAGGGGAAGACTGGAACCCCTGATCTGAGCAGATGAGCTGCGACCACCGCCATCACTTTCGTGAACACCCGAGGGGTGCTGGTAAGGCCGAAGGGGAGCACGGTACACTGAAAGTGCTCGTGGCCTACCGTGAACCGTAGGTAACGCCGATGGCCCGGCAGGACGGGGATGTGAAAATAAGCGTCCTGCAAGTCCAATGCTACCATCCAGTCTCCAGGGTCGAGAGCAGACAGGACCTGAGCCAGTGTCAACATTTTGAACTTCTCCTCCCGGAGGAAGCGGTTGACGTTCCTGAGATCCAAGATAGGACGCAGACCCTTGTCCTTCTTGGGCACCAGAAAGTAGTGGGAATAACAACCACGACCTACTTCTGGGGCAGGAACTCGCTCGATGGCTCCCTTGGCCAAGAGAGCTGTAACTTCCTGTTGGAGAAGGGCCAAGTGATCCTCCGACATGCAATGGGTCTGAGGTGGCATGGATGGAGGGGTAGTCTCAAAGGGGAGGGAGTAGCCCATTCAGACTATCTGCAAAACCCACCTGTCCGACGTGATGTTGAGCCAGTGGGGGTGTCACATTTAGGTGCAGATAGCAAGTTAGGGTACATACTTTAGCAAGAAGTGTTTGTGTTTGAATGTGTTTGGACTACATCACCCATAATCCTGTGTGACTGGTCATGTGGGCTCTGCACTCGGAGTTCTATATAAGCTCCGCCTCCCCCTAACACCGGTGCTTGTCAATCAAGTTCAAACAACCTTGGACCGTTGGTGTATGGACATTCTGTCTTTACATGCCTTAGGAAGGAGATTTCCTTATTCTCGCTGTCCCGCATTTCATTGCCGAGCTGTGCAGAGCAACGCTCTCAATCTAGTCAGGAGAGCTGTGAGGAGCCTGCTCTGTCGTTCCGAACGCGCTGGAGCGTATCTTTGAGCCGCTCGCTGGGCTCGCCCTGATCTCCGTATGGAACGCGCTGGAGCGCGTCTTCGAGCCTTCCGAGGCTCGTGTTGACTTCATCTCTTCCCTTCGCCTGTGTTAGAAGAGGAAGGATTACGAACGCGCTGAAGCACGTCTCTGAGCCAGTCCTGGGCTCGGAAGTGTCATCTTTCATTTAGCTGGAAGGCAATCAAGGACTTTTGTTTGTGAAAGCGCTGTAGCACGTCGGTGACTCATTGCTTGGCTCGGATGTTTTGAATCCCTTTAGTTCAGTGGCATTTTTGGGAATACCTTCGTGAACGCGCTGGAGCGCACCAGAAAAGCCGATAAGAGGCTTGGAGAAATGTGTCTTTTTGTTTCATGAAAGGCACACAGGAATAGCGTGCCTCTTCAGTTTATGGATATTGCCAGTACCTTGGAGGACCCTGCAGTACACAAAGAGTGCTACTATTCTGAGTAGAACAAGTCCAGCTAAGTACAATATACTATTCGTAATTCCTGGGATGCTGCTATACCAATTGGTGGAGAACTTATTTGTGTTTATGTTTTATTTTTGGATTTTGGATTTCGTATAGTAGAACGAGTGTGGCAAGCTTTAAACGTAAGTGCAAATACATAGCCTTATTGTGCCTTATCATTCTACCTGCGGTGGCTGTTATATATGTGTTGTGCTTGTGTTTTGTTACAGGGAACACGGGGCTAGACAGCAAGAGTGACAGGACTAGGAGTGATGCCTACAACTCTAAATTCCTTCCCCATCGTGTGATTTCGCTGCCGCATCTTTATTGTTTCCTTTGTCCCTTTTTTCCCTTTCCCCTACCATGGTGTTGTCTGCTGAGTGATACTTACGTACTCACAGGTCGCTCCATATTGGGGATAGGGTTACGCAGCATCATTCATCGCTCCCACTGTATCCGGCTTTGAAGGTTAGTGGTTACCTGTCAGTGACCTGACAGGGGGAGGTGATGGCGAATCCTGCCGCCCACTGGCAGATGGTGGCCCTGAAATTTCAGACTAGGAGAGCTTGGAGGCTGCTGCAGAGGGGGCGCTGGTGGACTGGCCCGCCTGCTGGCCCCCAGACCCACGACAGTGGGTCCCACGTCCCCGGCCGCGCAGAGGCTGGACAGCTTGAGCAGGCCTGTGGCTCAGGGTGAAATGTGGCGGGGCACCCCTTCCGTAGACACGAAAGAGGCGAAAGACAGACGGCGCTGGGCGGGAGATGGATGTGAGGCCCAAGGACCTGGCCGTAGCCCTGGAGTCCTTAAAGCGCTCCAGCGCGTTGTCCGCCTTGTCGCCAAACAAGCGACGGCCATCAAAGGGCATGTCCAAAAGCGTAGCTTGGACATCACCCGAAAAGCCAGTAGACCTCAACCATGGCGTAGCGTCTAAGGGCTACCGACATGGAAATCGTCCTGCCTAGTGAGTCGGCGGTGTCCAGCCCACATCGGATGGCGAACTTCGCTGCATCTCTCCCTTCGGCAACTGCACGGGAGAGAACGGCCCGGGCCTTCTCCGGACAGTGTGGCAGCACCTGCGCAACTGTGTCCCACACCGAATGGAAGTAACGGCCCAAGAGACATGTGGTATTCACCGACCGCAGTCCTAAGCTGGAGGAATAAAACATCTTCTTCCCAAGGTGGTCCAGGTGGTGCGTTAGGGAATGCGCCCATGGAAGTCGAGGTTCGGACCACCAAGCTCTCAGGGGTAGGGTGTTGGGAGAGGAAAATGGGGTCGCCCGGGGCCAGGCGGTGGCGTCAGGCAATCATCCTATCCACAGGAGCCCCTGTGTTGGGCGTGGACCAAGTGCCCAAAAGAATGTCCGTGAGGGCCTCATTGAATGGCAGCAGGGGCTCCTAAGAGGCCGCCGCCGGCTGAAGCACCTCGGTCAGGAGGTTAGTCCTGACCGCCACCATAGGAAGCTCGAGGATTAAGGCCTCGGCCGCCCTACGCAATGCCACTGCGTAAGATGCACCCTTCTCTGTAGCCACGGTAGGGGGAGAAAGCATGCCAAGGTCTGGGGAGGTGTCCAGACCACTGGCATCATCCAACTCCTCTCTCCAGTCAGGTTCTTCCAACTGGTCTGCCAGAGGGTCCACAGACTCCTCCCAGTCCTCCTCACCCTCCTCTGGTAGCCACTCAGGGCGATAGGAAACACCAGGGGAGAACAAGGGTACAAAAGTACCGGTCGGCACCGGTCCCGACGTCGGCCGACGTCGGTCCAGCTCTGTGTCTACATCGAGGGAGAGGCTGGGGTCGACGTCGACTGGGGACACAACCGACGTCGGAGGGGGCGGAGGTGCGTCACTGGATTCGGTGCCGGAGGAGGTGTCACGAGGTCGAAGCCGCCGGCATCGAAGGCCTAGAGCCCCCAGTCGAGTCCGCGGGGCCCGAGGGCGCGCCGGCGGAGTCGGGCTGCCCAAAGATGGAATGTAAGGCTTCGTAAAAATTGCAAAGCTGGGCAGGGGTCGCTCCGGCTCCCGGAAAGGGAGGGAAGGCCGGAGTTGACCCAACAGGCTCCACGGGCGGAGCTGGACGACTACCTTCCGCTTCCTGTGTCGCGTCGGCCGACGGACGGGGAGAACGCGAAGTACGACGATGCTTCTTCGCCTTCTTCGTGCTTCGACTTACCCGAAGACGAAGACTTCGATGACGAGTGGTGGTGGTGGCTCCGCGACTGGTCCCGCGACCTCCCTCTCGACCAGGACCTCGAATGGCACGGAGCGGACTGCCGGGCCTCGACAAGCTTTCGGGACTGCTCCCGCAAAGACTTCGGGTTCATGGCCCGGCAGTCGGAGCACGACTTCGGGTCATGGTCGCGATCCAAGCACCAAAGGCACATGAGGTGCGGGTCCGTGACCGACATCAATTTGCGACAGGAGTCGCAAGCCTTTAAGCCGGTCCAATGTGACATCCCTCCGTGCACCAGGAGTCGAACGACTCAAAAAAGGTGTTGACAAAAGTTGCAAAAAACAGAGTCAAAAAGTGACTTGAGGTACCGCTCTCTCCGGATCTGCGCTGGCTGGCGCGGAAAAAGAAAAAACTGACGTCAGGGCGCGAGGGCAGTGTCTAAGTAGATGCCACAACGTCATTCCGGTGACCACGACGAGCGTGGAGTTGACCGACGCCACCTATTGACGCGCAGGGATACTGCTGAAGAAAAATTCTCCGGATCCAGTCTGACGCCTGGGGGTAATTCTAAGGTGAGGAATCCATAACTAATTGTCTCTTCAGATCATGTAAACTACATTTCTGAAAAGTACCATAATATGCCAGCCAACCGGTATTTTGGCTCCTCACTGAGCTTTCTGCTATTGTATTTGAGATATATCTCACAACAACTGACATACACCTAAAACCAAGTCAATGGTTATTAGCCGTTTAAAATAAATTAGTAACAACAATGATTTTGTTGTAAACAAATTAATGTTGAAAATGTTTAAATTCTGACATTGGTTGAGAATGTGAATTAAACATTACTGAAACTTGTGCACCGGGCAGTGTCTAAATTGCTCCCGTTATGTTCAAACTATGTTAAACATGCAAGCCCTTTTTCTCTCCACATCTCCTCCAACTGCATATCTTATACCTCATCTCTTTCCTCTTCAGCACCGTCTTTTCACTCTCTTCTAAATGCACTTCCTCACATCTCCTTCAATTCACCACCCCCAAACACACAACGCACCCACTCAACTGTAAGAACTGTATTTTCTTTTATCTTCACCTTGTCAATATTTTGACAACTGTGCACCTCCTATCTCACAAAGACACATTTGAAATCTCATTAAAATACAAAAGAAGTGACAAAGTAATGGAATACACAAAAAGAGGGATTGTGTGGGAAAACCAACCTATGAATATTTTGAAGAACAATGTGCAAGCAGAATTACTCATCAAATTTAGAAATAATTAATTCCGGTTTGCTAACAACGGTATCCTTGTGTTAAGTTTCAACCTGCCAGCTCAACTCATGGACTTGTTAGATTGGCCATGTGGGTGTTGGATAGGTTTAGAACTCCTTCCAGTCACCACTTAAACATGAGATTGGCAAAAGGAGACCGACTCCACTAGACACATACCAGGTATCAACATGCAGGAAACTGCCATGACATATAACCCTTGCACCCAACTCAAAGTCCTGTCGTGGAATGTAAATGGGTTGGGGGACAAGATCAAACGGGGATGGTACTCCAATATCTTAAGAGCCACAACCCTGACATTGTACTACTACAGGAGACTCAACTCCTGGGGAACTCCTGTAAAGGCCTGTCGAGATGTGGATACACAATGACCGCACACGCGGGCCACATTACCTAGAGGAGTGGGACTTCTACTCAAGAACACAGTCCAATTTACTCAACACAAAACCTGGACCAGTCCCCAGGGAAAATACATGGCTCAGTCGGGCATGTGGGAGGGACTCCCTATTAAAATGCTCGATTTACATCCAACCTCGCCACCAGCGGCTCACACTTCCAGGGCTGGGCGACCTCTTACTTCAACTGCCGGACAGCAACTTGCTCATGGGCGAGGATTTAAATACAATCCTGTCTGAAGACATGGACAAACACTGCCAGGCTCAATCCACCCGTTGGGACTCAACTCTAGCCTCCTTTGTCACACCGCTTGGGCTAACTGACATTTGGCGCCTACATCACCCGGCAGAACGGCAATACACCTTCCTATCCGGAGTACATTACAGTTTTTCCCGATTGGACTACATGTTCACCCAAGCCACCAACATGACTCGGGTCGCGGACATCCGCCACTTAGCTAGGAGAATATCAGACCGGTATGGATAGAGCTAAACAAGAGAAACTCGAGACCCTAGAGGCGGTGATCACAGCCCTAGGGACGTGGAAACTGAAGAAAGGGCACACACCCTAAGACTCAAACTGAAGGAATATAGGGATCTGGCTGAAGACAATCTAAAGGCATGTCACGTACTGAACCAGAGACGCCTCTATGACGTAGGCAATAAAGCTGGCAAGCTTCTGGCTTCGTTGGAAAAACGTGACCAAGCCCGTAGTTGGGTCCCGCAACTAACCACCAAGGGAGGAGAGTTGAGGTTGGACCGAGAGGGAATAGCCGAAGGGTTTGCAGACTATACTCCGTCAAGACACACTGCACACCCTCTGACATCAAGGCCTTCCTAGCTGACATAACACTCCCCCAACTCTGGGAGGAGCATAGACAACCCTTTGACACCGACATACATCCGAACTAGATAGGTCACACACTGAGCTCTCTCAACTCCGGCAAAGCAATGGACCCTAACGGCCTCCCAATCGAGCTTTATAAGCTTCGCCAACAAAATAGAGCCCCACACACTAAAGATATGGTTGGAAGCAAAATCCATGGGTCTACTCCCCGATAACCAACGACAAGCCACGATAGTGGTAATTCACAAGACAGGTGTAGCTCTTACCGGCTCATCTCCCTCCTCAATGTGGAGATACAACTCCCAGCCAAACTACTAGCCAATTGCCTTCATCAGGTGATAACCTCCATTGTACATCCAGACCAATCAGGCTTCACCTCAAACAGAGGGACGAGTCTTAATCTCGGTCGGCTCTTTGGGGTTCTGGTTGGATCACGGGACGAGACAGTATCCACATTTGTGATGTCCATGGACGCCTCAATGGCCTTTGACACTCTAGAGTGGAAGTATATGTTTGGTGTCTTAGAAAGGCTAGGCTTTGGGCCCAGGTTCCTGGGCTGGATGTGTCTCTTGTATAGTGACCCCATGGCGCAAGTTAAGGTAAATGGGACGCTGTCCCATAGATTTACACTATGCAGGGGAACAAGGTAGGGCTGTCCGCTATCCCCACTGATATTCGCCTTGTCCTTTGAGCCCCTGGCAGCCTGAGTCAGGTAAGACCCCCTAGTTGGAGGTATCCAGTGGGGGGAGTCCTGAGAAGAGCGTATTTCCCTTACGCGGATGACATCTTTTGTGACAATTCTTTATGTGGTGGAGTGATGGGGATTCATTATGGAGCATGACTTGATACAGGCACAGTGTATGGATAAAAGCAATGAATAAGGTACACAACAGCACGTTTGTGGAACTATGTGAAGAATGATGTGTCTCTTTTTTCGTTCCAGACAAACATAGGGAAATCCCCGATCTATGGTTTGTACATACGTGCATAGTTTCTGAGAAGTGATAGTTTCACAACCTCACACTATATTGTAGAATGGTAAAATAGCACTGATAATAGGGATCAAAAGAGAAAACGGTCCTGAAGTAAGCCCAGTGACCCGAGAGGCAATAAATAAGGCTGAAACATGTCACCCTCTGATGTTTGGGTCATGATATCCCCTAATAACATTTTATAACTATTTTTAACCCTGCCAAAGGTATCCATAATAAAGAATGGATCAGAGAAATCTGCAGGCAATTTTAATTAGGGATCCCTTTAGAGTAAGAGCTTTGCTTACAAACTGCGTCAAGCCCACCCACTCACACTAGGTGCAGTGGGTGAAGATCCGATGATGAAGCATGTCACAGGTGGTACCTGTGGGTGAGGAATCTTTTATATAATCTAATAGAATCTAGGCTCCTACTATTCACCACCCATTTGTGCCCAGAAAGATATAGCATAGAAAAGTCCTTTCACCTTGATAGGCTAAATATAAATCATATACATACATATATATATATATATATATATATATACACATATATACATATACACACACACACACACACATATATATATATTTATATATATATTCACTGAAAAAACCATAGGTTTTAGGGACAGTTATAGTTAGTTGGACATTGCACTCGTACAAAACCCGTGAAATTCCCCCGTTATAGTTAGTTCAGCTAACTATAACTCGCGCCCCGCAATGCACTGCTGATGACGTCACATATTACATCACTCATGACATGGTCAGTGACATCACTGATGACATCACTGATGACATCTCAAATGACATCACTGATGACATCATCCAGTGACTGTGTGTTTCTGTAAAGTTTAAATATGTTTAATATATATAGGGAAAGGCGTATTGAAGAATGAGTGGGTGTATAAGTGTCTGAATGGATGATTTAGTACGTGCGTGACTGACTCTACAAGTGAGTGATTAAACGTATCTTACTGAATGCATGGGTTAGTGACTAAACTGTGTGAATGTCTGTATCCGTCTGTTGGTGTGTAAGTGGATGCATGGATTTGCGAATAGCTACATGAGTGTCTATATGGGTTATTGATTGGTTCTATGAGTATCTGTATGGGTGCCTGAGTGTTTGTGTGGATGGGGTGTGTGCGACTGTGCATAGATGTGTGAGTGGGTGATTCACTGGGTGGATGGTTTCAAGAGTGCATCTGTGATAGACTGTATGGGTGGGTAAGTGTGTGTAAGAGTGTGTTAGTGAGTGAATGTATGTCCCAGTGGTACATGTGTGAGTAACTACATATGTGAAAGGCAGTATATATGTGTATTGGAGTATATAAATATCTATAAGCGAGAGTGAGTGATTGTGATAGTGGCTGTATGGATGAGTGTGTGCTTGTATCAGTGATTGTATAAGAGCGTAACAATGTGCTAGTATTTGTATGATTAAGTGAGCTGGTGTGTGTATAACTGTATAGGTGAGTAAATGGCAGTGTGTTTAATTATTTGCATGACTGACTAGGTGTGTGAGTACCTCTATGGATGAGTGGCGGTGTTTGAGTGTCTATATAGGAGTAAGAGTGCATATGATAGTCCTGTACTGAGTGACCATAAGTATGAGTGACTGTACGGGTGAGTGAGTGGATGTGTGTGTGTAGACCTAAGAATCAGTGAGTGGGTATGTAGTTATTGGTGTTGGAGTGTCTATGGTTTTGCGAATGGCACTCTGTAATTTAGATTGGGTGTATCAAAGGTTATATTAGGGTGTGAGGAGCTGCATCAGATTATCACGTGGATGATGTCATCAGTGATGTCATTTGAGATGTCATCAGTGATGTCATCAGTGATGTCACTGACCATGTCATGAGTGATGTAATATGTGACGTCATCAGCAGTGCATTGCGGGCGCGAGTTATAGTTAGCTGAACTAACTATAACGGGGGAATTTCACGGGTTTTGTACGAGTGCAATGTCCAACTAACTATAACTGTCCCTAAAACCTATGGTTTTTTCAGTGAATTTCAAAGGTTTTTTAAATGCTAATTTCTAACTATAACGTGTCTGAAACCTATGGTTTTTTCAGTGAATTTCAAAGGTTTTTAAAATGCTAATTTGTAACTATAACGTGCCTGAAACCTACGGTTTTTTCAGTGAATTTCAAAGGTTTTTAAATGACAATTTTTAAATGTATTAATTTTTATATTAATTTTTTCATACTGATTTACTACATTTTTAGAAACAATTTCTTTTACATATTTTATTTTTTAAATTACATTGTAATTACATTATACATTACATTACAAAAATACTTTCTCAGAATGAATTACTTTAGTTTAAATACTTTGCACATAGGCAATAGACTTTTAAGTACAGTAGTTACAGTTGTTGCAATGGGCAACACATTTTCAAACACAATGCAACATTCAGCTCAATGTGAATTTCTAGTTAAATGCAATTAGTTACTTTATGGATTACTTTTCTAACCACAGGACTGGATCCTAGATTCAGTCCTGGTACATCTCCTGTAAACAGTTGAGTAAAAGCGTTTTGGTTACAGTCGTGATTTTTAAGGAATATTATTGTATTTTAAAAGTTGACACTTAGAAACTTTTTCTCATAGAATCACCAATGTTATCCTATGGAAGGAAATTCACTTAGCAGGTAAAAACTGTTATCGTTACTTTTTCTTACTCAGTGTTGGATCCTGGATCCAGCACTGGTGCATCTCCTGTAAACAGTTGAAAGAATGCTTTTAAGTCATACAGGCGATTTTTAAGGAATATTTGTAGTTTGTGAAAATCGACACTTTGAAACTTTTCTGCTGAAAACCAGACAATGGATTCCTATGGAAGAAAATATAAGTTACTGGTAAGTACGGTTAAAATTACTTTTCAGGACCAGTACTGGGCTGAAAGATACAGCACTGAGGTCTCTCCTTATAACAGGTGAGTAAATCGGAATTCGTATTTCGGCTGATTTTAGAGGAATATTTGTATGTTTCAAAAATCAACACTTAGAAACTTTTTCAGCAAAAAGCAGGCAATGATATCCTATGGAAGGAAATTCAAGTTACTGGTGAAGTACGGTTAAAATTACTTTTGAGGATCAGTACTGGGCTGAAAGATGCAGCACTGAGGTCTCTCCTGATAACAGGTGAGTAAATCGGAATTCGTATTTCGGCTGATTTTAGAGGAATATTTTAAAGTTCCAAAACTCCACACTTAGAAGAATTTCCAAGTGAAACCAGTCAATGTAAGCCTATGAAGGAAATTCAAGTTACCGGTAAGTACGGTTAAAATTACTTTTGAGGATCAGTACTGGGCTGAAAGATGCAGCACTGAGGTCTCTCCTGATAACAGGTGAGTAAATCGGAATTCGTATTTCGGCTGATTTTAGAGGAATATTTTAAAGTTCCAAAACTCCACACTTAGAAGAATTTCCAAGTGAAACCAGTCAATGTTAGCCTATGGAAGGAAATTCAAGTTACTGGTAAGTACGGTTAAAATTACTTTTCAGGACCAGTACTGGGCTGAAAGATGCAGCACTGAGGTCTCTCCTGATAACAGGTGAGTAAATCAGAATTCGGATTTCGGCTGATTTTAGAGGAATATTTGTATGTTTCAAAAATCAACACAGAAACTTTTTCAGCAAAAAGCAGGCAATGATATCCTATGGAAGGAAATTCAAGTTACTGGTAAGTACGGTTAAAATTACTTTTGAGGATCAGTACTGGGCTGAAAGATGCAGCACTGAGGTCTCTCCTGATAACAGGTGAGTAAATCGGAATTCGTATTTCGGCTGATTTTAGAGGAATATTTTAAAGTTCCAAAACTCCACACTTAGAAGAATTTCCAAGTGAAACCAGTCAATGTTAGCCTATGAAGGAAATTCAAGTTACCGGTAAGTACGGTTAAAATTACTTTTCAGGACCAGTACTGGGCTGAAAGATGCAGCACTGAGGTCTCTCCTGATACTTGAATGGAAAAGACCGCGCTTCGATTTTTTTTTTTCGGCAGGATTCGCGCTCCCTGAGCGCATCCTGCCGATTTAAAAAAAAAAAAAAAAAAATTTTTTTTTGCCCAGGGGGTCCTTGTGGGACCCCCTGAGCAGACCTAGGGGGTCAGGGTGATTCTACCATGCCCCCTTTGTGCGCTTTGCGCACTTGTTTCTGTCCCTCGGTTCTACCGAGGGACAAAATGGCTGCCAACACTTCCTGATTTGGAGTGTTGACAGCCAATTAACATAAAGCTCGTGCTCGGGAGGATCCGCGGCCCTAGATATATCTATCTTTTTACTTTAGATTTTCTCAGCAACTACTGAACGGATTTACACCATTTAACAAAAAGGGTTCTTTCTGAACCAAGAACTACCTCTTTGCCAAATTTGGTGTAATTCCGTTCAGCAGTTCGGGCTGTAGCCGTGTCTAAAGTTTCCTATGGAAAATTGCATGGGGAAAACGCGTTTTGGGACCCCCCTTTTTTCTCGGCCCCCGCTTGACGAATCCCCCCGAGACTTTCAGGGTAGGAGCGGACCGGAGCGCCCCACAAAGTTTGAACATTTTGCGAAGATACGTCAACCGGCAAGAGAGTTATTTCAAATAGAATGTCGCAGATTTCCTATGGATAATAGGTTGTAACTATAACTATCTACTGGCGACCGCCAGTAGATAATATACACATATATATATGTGTGTGTGTGTGCGTATATACATACTTCCATACATACACACACACCAATTATTTACTGTGGTGAAACAACACTTTTTGGCTTCCCAGATTCCTTTGTCCAGAGAAAAGTGTTCATTTACGCACTGAAACAAATAGTCAATGATCACGGACATAAATAATATACTTCTGCATTTCTTTCACCATAATTATATACATGTTACAAATATAAAAATATAAATAATCTTTTATTTTTATTACACTACATACATGCTACACTAAGCGAAATATATCTTTTGTCCATGTAAACAGAGACATATATATAGTCCTCTGATTATTGTGCTTAAAACGATTACTCCCAAATCAACTTAGTATGAGTATTCACTATCTCTGTTTCCATATTTTCCATCTTGTTTATCCTGGGAGTGCCCTCCCTGCCCCCTTAAGTGGACTTTCAAATTTTCTTCAGGACTAGGGGACAGAGTGCCTCGGTCCACTAATGGTTGCCACAACATATTCTCCATTTTGTGGCCAGTCAATCGGGATCAACCCATCCACCTTGAATGGACCAATCATAGCATATCTGGACACCGAAGAATCCAGAGATATCTACTTTTTTACCTGTGTTAACTACTTCATGCCCACCCAAGCACATTTGTTAAAGCTAATTTCTTTCAAACGGTAGAACAGATTTAAATCAAATAACAAATAGCATGATTTCTAAGTAATGTTATAGATTTTTGCCAAATGTGGCGTAATTCAGCTAGGCGTTTTTTAGGTCTCGCCTACGCAGCGCGCATGCGCTACATAGGAGGAGACCTCATGTAATCGATTCGGTTTTGAGGACAAAAACGTGCACGCATTGCATTGCTTTGAATGGCAACGTGTGCACGTTTGGCGATTCCCTTGCGGGAGCGAGCGGCGCCATGTGTTAGCAATTATCGCGCTCGCTCCCGCAAGGTAAACGCTGCGTGTCCCTGCTCTCGGCCGCACTCCCCCCACTTGTTTTTTTCATGCATCGTGCTCGCTTTCACTTTCTTGCCGGTTCTTCACTTTTCTTCCGCTTTTCTTTTCCTTTTGTCTTGTTTCTATTTGCTTAAGCACTCAACAAGAGTATGTGGTTTTTATCGGTCTCCCTCGTGTGCTGCCTCCACTGCCGTGTTCGTGTTGCTCCGTCCCTGTTGCTTGTGAGCATCTCTGACTCCCTCTGATGCGCTCACCCTCCTGTGCTTTTGCCCGTTTTTCCACCCTCGTGTGCTTCTATTCCCTAACACCACATTGCACTCTACTCCTTGTTCTTACTCCTCTCCGTTTGCTTTCCTCCCCATGCCCTCCGTGTTGCTCCCCGCCAACACTCCGGTTTTTCTTCTCTCCGCCCTTATTGTTACTCCCTCCCATTCCCTTAGTTAAGCTCCCCACCTTCATTGCGATCCCGTACAAAGCTGTTGATCACCCTGTGGCTCTGCATCAGTATCTGCTGAAATTAGTAGTGTATTGAAGTGGCGTCTGCCTCTGTGCTAGAGAAAACGGGTCACTTTTCTGAACTAATGTGATTTTCACCCACAGCACGGTGTCTCAAGGGGAGGATGTGGCCTAACGGCCAGAGCTGACGACTTTGGGGCTGGGAAACCAGGTTCTAGTCTCGGCGTTGGCTCAACATCGTGTGATTCTGGGCAAATCACGCCATCTCTCCGTGCCTACCAAAAATGAATGTGTCCCTGTGTAACGTAACTAACTGGTGCTCATATAAAACGTGCTAATACATTCGGGTCGAGTTTGCGCTATATAAAACTACAAAAATAAAAAGTCTGCCATGGTATTTTAGGGTGGTTCTCGTGTTTTTATGGTATAGTCTGACAGGCCCCTTCCATATCCCGTGATTTTCTGTCACCCCTAACCCCCCTCCCCCTGCTTTTCTTTCTGCCCGGGAGAAGTTGTATTTGGCTGCAGTAAGATGTTATGTCAGTGATCTCAATTAAGCTTGGCAAATCACAGCATCTACAGCATGGACATCTACAGCATGATTGTGCAGTGACTCCTCATCATTAGGGGGGCTTCCAGCCTTTGTTGCTTTTTCAGCCTACAACGTTACGCACATCTGCGCTTACAATTTCAGCAAGCATTGCGATTGTGGCTCAAAAGCTGGGATGGGCGAAAGAGTTACACTTTGTGACACGAGGGCAAGTCAGCGCTGCTGAAGCTACAACTTGAGTGCATAACTATCCCCAGTGGCCAGTGCAGCTGGTACAGTCGTACTAGGGTCCTGGTGTGAGGAGAGAACTGGGGTCCTGGTGTGAGGAGATATCTGCAGCCCAGTTATTTCCTTTTACTAAAGATGGAGGAGTCTCCATGTTGCATCCGGCGGATCTCCTCCACGCAGCACAGACGTTTACTAAGATGTGGTTGGTAACAACTTTTACAGAGAGGCTTAGGGACGGCGAGATATATTGGCTTTGCTAATGCTTATTTTATACATGTCTTCACTGGATTATATCGTGAATTTTTGGTGAATGGTTGTGAGCATATGCATTCAGGAGTGTGAGGGGCACGAACCACAGTGTAGAGTAAGCTTCACAAAACTGCAGTTTCTGTCCCGGACCACCCACAGGGGCTTAGAACAGAACGAGACCTTGCAGAAAATCACAACTCTGGCTCTTTTAGAAGTTTCAGAGGCCCAGTGACGGATGGGATAATTGGGATGTGCCATATACGGGGTGCCCTGCTTTAGGTGGTGCGTCTCCTGCAAGAAAATCACATCAGCATCCTGTTGGAGGAGATACCACCACTTTTTATTAGGTGAGTTGAGCACATTGAGCGTAAGGAATTTAACGCCGGTGACTAGTCATGTGGGAGGGTTAGAGGTTAGGGCTGAGTATCCGCGTGAGTAAGCAGCCTGCTGGGAGATTGGGGAAGGAGATTGGGGGGTTGGGGAGGGAGATGGGGAGTGGGGGAGGGAGATGGGGAGGGAGATGGCGCTGCGAGTGGTGGATGAGCCAGGGTCCGACCTCCTGGGGTGTTGCAAGTAAGTGGGCTGAAAAAGTGGGGCGGCGAAGTCGGGACAAGCAGTATGATGAGTCATGGGGATGAGAGAGGGTGGGTACCCCCAGAGAGGCATGAAACCTAGATAAAACAAGCATTGGCATAGCCAATAGGTCTCGCCTTTGGGGCCTTATAAGTGTTTAGTTATCCAGCACCATATCCTTGGTGCAACAACATCAAGTGTTGCATGGCTAAACACTTATAAGGTCCCAAAGGCGAGACCTATTGGCTATGCCAATGCTTGTTTTTGTATGTGACAGCAAACTCTTCTATAGGAATTAACATAGGAAATCACACTTTTGGGAACCCTTCTTTTTCTTGGCCCCACTTGACGGATTGGTGCAAAGCTTTCCATGAAGGAGCCAAAGTAGATTAACTTTTTTGGGGGAAAGTTTCATGTAGATTCAGCATACTGTGCCAGATATTAAAGAAACAAAAAAGCCGTTCCTATGGATACTCTGACCAAACTGTGTCAGTAACCTCTTCCATGTCATGTCATTATTACAGTATCTCACACCTTCCCCCCAACCCCCCCAAATCCTTTTGGCACCCGAGGGTATGCAACATGTAGAGGTGCACAGACACCAAAACTGTAGAGTGGTGTGGCCTCCAGTTAAGGTCACACCGTGGACCCTCCACCAGTTGATTAAGTAGACTGTTCCTCTTAGTGGCCCAGCCTACTTCCCCCTAGGCTCTGCTATGAGCACAAAGGTTCCTCATGAAAACCCACCCCTTCCATCTGTGGAGGAGACCTTCCATTCAACATGACAGACTTGTCTGGAACCTGCGCCATCAGTAGCACCACCACACAAGAGGGTGAATTCTGTGGTGTGCAGCGTCAGCCACAGCATGCCAGCCAAGCAGTCTAGAAGCAGTGTTAAAGTGAGTTTTTTAGTTGAAGGGTGTTTTTCTACACCTAGCGTTCCTGAGGTTCCCTCATCTCTTGCCCGGGGCCCCTCTTCTGATATCTCAGATGGATCAGAAGCCTTCAATTATTGATCGCCACTAACCGTCACGAGGAAGCATTCTACACCTGGAACAGCATCCAACTTGCTAAGCCTCTTTCTGACCTCTCCATTCACTATGACCTACGTAATAACTCGAACTCCTTCAGTCACACAGGGTGAGAAGAGCAGGAAAGATGTTTTTAACATCACTTTACCACATTACAACATTTCTTCTGCTATTAAAAGCTTTACACAACCTAAAAGATTACCACACCATCATATACAAACATACACACCATTACAATCTACCTCAGAGGAAAATCAACTACCATCCACGTTGGACCACAACACCGTCTGCCTAAAACCTAAAACTCTACAGTGATAGGACAGACTGTCAGCCAAATGGCACCGTTCCTTATCACCCCAGCCCTTCCACATGCAGGACCAGAGTAACTTAGGCATAGCATAACTCTGTGTTGAAGCACAGGTAACTCAATGCTTCTTCCACTTGCAGGGTTCTAAGACAAACACACACTACCCTCTTCAACTTACAGAACCAAGGCAATGATACACAGCTACCATCATAATAAAAGTACAATCCAAATGGAGAAGTATATAACAAAAGAGACTTATCAGCATAAGTAGAAGACACTCCATATCCCCTACAATTGCACAATCAATGTAGCTAAAACATCCCATTCCACATGAATGTGTGTGTGTGTATGGCTTTATACTTCTTTCTATGAAAACCCATGTATTTCACAGCATGTAAATCTGATTACAGGGAAGGCACCAATAAGAGTATTGCAATATATTTAATATATTTTAATAGAAAAAAGCTTTGTATGCTTAGCCACAAGATACATGTGTATATCAGACCACGTACAGCTTCTATGTACATATGGGTGTGTGTGTATATATATATGTGTATATATATATATATATATATATATATATATATATATATATCAAAGCTCCTTTGTACACCATGAGACATGAGCACTCACGGGCGGGTGCCGGCAACACGGTGGCGTTCCGTGTAACTAGTCAAAGCTCAAAGTTCCTCCTCCCTTCTTTCGGAACAAGCCAGCACTCATGGGGCAAGTTGCGTAAAGTTTTTATTTCATTCTCAGCAACAACAAACGCGTTTCGGCATCCGCCTTCGTCGGTGTTACTAACACGACAGAGGCAGCCGATTTTAAAGTTATTTCAATTGTAAAAAAACCTTTAAAATTCTTTAAAATTCATAGACATGGAAAGAGAAAAGATTTATCGCTCTCAATATGTGAGCGCCATCTTTGAATGGATAAATGTTATAGCTTCACATATTCAGTACAGACAACATAATCCTTATAGGAGATATTGCTGACATAATTACTGCCTTATATCAGCGTATTATACCAAACATTTCAAAGCTTGCACCAGACATAGTTTTAGTCATGCCGCATATCGGTCGCAATATTAAATATGCACCCACTTTTCGCCGTATATCGGCATTTCACAGGCATATTTTAAATTCCTGCCAGCAAACTTTTACTTCAATTGCGTCGTATATCGACATTAAACCCCCAAATGTTGTCTGCAATCTAATGTACAATGAAACAGTTTTACCAGTTAATCATACCGTATATCGGTAAAGTATGCTCATAAATTTCGCCGTATAACAGCAAACATTTACTTCAATTACGTCGTATATCGACCTTGAGCCCCAGATGTTATCTATAATCTAATATACAATAAAACAGTTTCAACCAAGTCTACCAATACATAAATGGACATGTTGTAAGCATCACTATTACGCCGTGTATCGGCTAGTCCCCCAAATGCACCGCCAGCTCCTCTCCACTGTTTAAACCTTTCGGGGCTTTTGTCTGGAGGTCAATAATAAAACGAGACTCTAATCTGCGTAGCCTTAAGATTCGGTCCCCCCCTCTGATGTTGACTGGGACATGATCCAGGCCAAAAAACGACAACAGATCCCTGTTGCTATTATGTACAGTAGCAAAGTGCCTGGCAACTGGGTATGCTTGATCTTGTTTTACAATTGCCCGCATGTGTTCAAGAACACGGATTTTTACCGGGTGAATGGTACTTCCCACATACCATAGCCCACACGGGCATACTAAACAATAAACTACATACGTCGTATTGCAGGTTATAAATTTTGTAATATTTTTTCTGATTTTAGTTTCTGGTATTGTGTAGCCCAAGACCCTTTTACTTGTTTTGCAGGCCTTACACTTTCCGCATGGATAGAACCCCCTCATTTCTTTGAGAGTTCCCTCCTTAGGCAAGTCTTTTGCTTGATGACTGTGCACAAGCATATCCTTAATTGCCCTGGCCTTTCTAAAAGTTACTAATGGTCCTATGGGTATATCTTTGCCAATGGTTGCATCAGTTTTTAGGATGTGCCAATTTCTTTTGAGGATTCTTTTCAAAGTTACGGCTTCATCCGTATAGGTGGTGATCATCCTGAATTTGTTTTCACTCAGATCTTTCTTGTTTATGCCTTTTTTGGTTTTACACCTGGTGTTGTTACTGTTGTAAAAGGGTCTTGGGCTACACAATACCAGAAACTAAAATCAGAAAAAATATTACTAAATTTATAACCTGCAATACGACGTATGTAGTTTATTGTTTAGTATGCCCGTGTGGGCTATGGTATGTGGCAAGTACCATTCACCCGGTAAAAATCCGTGTTCTTGAACACATGCGGGCAATTGTAAAACAAGATCAAGCATACCCAGTTGCCAGGCACTTTGCTACTGTACATAATAGCAACAGGGATCTGTTGTCGTTTTTTGGCCTGGATCATGTCCCAGTCAACATCAGAGGGGGGGACCGAATCTTAAGGCTACGCAGATTAGAGTCTCGTTTTATTATTGACCTCCAGACATAAGCCCCGAAAGGTTTAAACAGTGGGGAGGAGCTGGCGGTGCATTTGGGGGACTAGCCGATACACGGCGTAATAGTGATGCTTACAACATGTCCATTTATGAATTGGTAGACATGGTTGAAACTGTTTTATTGTATATTAGATTATAGATAACATCTGGGGCTCAAGGTCAATATACGACGTAATTGAAGTAAATGTTTGCTGATATACGGCGAAATTTATGAGCATACTTTACCGATATACGGTATGATTAACTGGTAAAACTGTTCCATTGTACATTAGATTGCAGACAACATTTGGGGGTTTAATGTTGATATACGACGCAATTGAAGTAAAAGTTTAATGGCAGAAATTTAAAATATGCCTGTGAAAGGCCGATATACGGCGAAAAGTGGGTGCATATTTAATATTGCGACCGATATGCGGCATGACTAAAACTATGTCTGGTGTAAGCTTTGAAATGTTTGGTATAATACGCTGATATAAGGCAGTAATTATGTCACCAATATCTCCTATAAGGATTATGTTGTCTGTACTGAATATGTGAAGCTATAACATTTATCCATTCAAAGATGGCGCTCACATATTGAGAGCGATAAATCTTTTCTCTTTCCATGTCTATGAATTTTAAAGGTATTTTTACAATTGAAATAACTTTAAAAACGACTGCCTCTGTCGTGTTAGTAACACCGACGAAGGCGGATGCGAAACGCGTTTGTTGTTGCTGAAAATGAAATAAAAACTTTACTCAACTTGCCCAGTGAGTGCTGGCTTGGTCCGAAAGAAGGAGGAGGAACTTTGAGCTTTGATATATATATATATATATATATATATATATATATATATATATATATAAATGTTTATACCTGCTACTAAAACTCAACTCTACTAAGTGATGTGTGTTCTTGTGTGTGTGTGTGATTATTTGTATGTATTCTTGCATATCACATCACTACATATTTAGATTTGTGGGCATGTCTCTATACATCTATATGTTAATTTGAGTAATTTGTTAAATTAAAAAAATAATTATATTCCCTTCAACCTTTGTCCTATTCCTCCTCTATCAGATTCATCCCAACTCTTTCTGACTATCATGAACTCCCAAACATCCTCTTCAAACATTCCCCCTTCTTTGTTAGACAATTCACCCAAATAACACGTCCACTACACTCAATAACAACTTCCCTTTTCGAATCTACTTCCATCTTTCTATCCTAACTCAAAACACTGGTAAACACATGAGAACTCAAGAGCACAAACTTACCACAACTAATCCACCAGGAAAAAAGAAAGCACATATTAGTAATGTGCTATCTATTTAACTTTATCTCTAATCTTGGGTTCAGGAGCAGCATGCTCAAAGCTCTTCAACGCATCGTCAGGGGTAGTAAGCACTATATAAATACAATTTACAATTACATACAAAACCAAGCCAAATCAGACTCCTTCCACATACAAGAAAGACCGTGGTATATCACA
The DNA here is from genome assembly GCA_963921515.1 of Calotriton arnoldi. Classification (NCBI taxonomy): domain Eukaryota; kingdom Metazoa; phylum Chordata; class Amphibia; order Caudata; family Salamandridae; genus Calotriton; species Calotriton arnoldi. The sequence goes on along the minus strand of CAWUFW010004610.1, from coordinate 814,506 downwards.
CAATCCCCACTATGGCTAAACACCTTATCACCCAGCAAAAGGACATGTGTCAACGGCCACTACTCATGTTAACCAGGAAAACAAGACTGATGAAATGCCACACAGTTTCACAGTTTCAAGATACACTGCATAGTACCAAAACACTCTTGTTCTCCAACTGCAGATCAGTGAAGCTCACCAAAAACAGTGAAAGTACTTATTATTGTGAATATCCCCTAAAGACAGCCACAATAACTTGTTTTAAACTGTTAACAATATCCTAGGTTCGTTATGGCTTTTGTTAACACATTAATTTCCAAACACAGTCTGTCACTCCACAGACATCATCTTTTAACATGCATGCCACATAACACTGTGTAGCATACGGTAAACAATGACACAGCTTGATGTGCAATCTGTCACTAACAGGCACTGTTTGCTAACACACACACATGCTCAAACGCAAAAAACAGAACAGGCAGGCTGTAAACTTTCAAGCACATAAATCATGCAAAGCAGAGGCTGGAACAAACCACAGTGAAGTAGTGGCCTTTCAACAAGCACACCTTCAAGAAACTGTGGGGACTGGGTCCTCAAATTTGAACTAAACTAGTTGCACAATGTTAAGTTATAACTCATTGATACAGTATGTATTATGTCTGCCCAGTGGGCTTCTACTCTAATATGCTGCCATCTACTATTTAAATAGTGTTGTCTTAAGGATTTTTAAAACCCTGGGCAAGACATATTAAGGCCCCTGTTCGTAATTTTATTACCCATTTTCTGTTAATTGAAGCCTTCATGATGCCCAAAAAATTTTCAGAAACAGGATTCCCCAAAAAAACAGTTGAAATATGTCTTTCCAGGGCCCACAAACATCATTAAGATGCCACTAGGCAAAGAGAGACAGAATCGGGGGTAGAGTTAGGCAGAGCGGAGAGAGGTTGCGATATGGAAATAGACAGAGGTGAGCTACATAGAGAAACAGTTTACTTTCCCAGGTAGCCCCTGGAAAGGTGGCGGTCCTGGGCAATTGCCCACTTTGCCCATGTCTTAACACATCTCTGTATTTAACGCAACATGCGGACAGCAGCTTACAGGCAGGGCAAGGAGGAAAATTCTGAATCAGTTACACAGCTGGCAGGCAGGTTCACAGCAGTCATTTATCCTTCAAATCACACAACTGACACAGGTTAAACCTTCTATCCTACAGTAACCGTGTTACCTATTCAGTCCCAAACAGAGACAGTACATCCTTATTCCTGTTATCTTTAAATGGGCTGGTTGACAGATGTTGCTGAACAACTGGAGGCTCACAGGAGGATTTCTTCCTTAAAGCAGCGGGCAACTGATGTTTGAACCTGACGGGCAGAACCTCCAACCGATTACTAGTATTCCGGCAGAGACTCCGAAGATCTGAATGTTGTCCAATGAAAAAAACGTAAGCGGACACTAGAAGTATCTGAACTTTCTTTGAAGGTGGCACTATTTTCCTTCAGGATATATACAAGGATTCCTGTTTGTCAACAAGACCAGTTCAGGTAAAAAAAAGGGTACATTACCTTATTGCAACTACAAGTGACTGGAAAAAGTGTCAGCCCTGATCAGCCCTCTAACCACTAGCCCACCTCCAGTCTGTTAACTATGATCCACGTAACACGACAACAACCTTCACATAACTAGTGTAAACAAAGCAGGAAAGGACACTAAAAGGTATCTCACTGAAACATTGGATTTATTGTACATTCTGACATCTCCTTGCGGGCTCGGTAGTCAGATGTAATTGTTCTAGTTAGTCTCTCCTGCTGCCTTGCTAACCCTTATATTTGGGACTCTATCACAGGTGCCATCTTCCTACCCATTCCAGTATTTAAATCAATGTCTAGTTCCTTTTTTGCCTTTCTCTCCCTCTTCTCTGTTCATGCCATCTCTAACCTCATCTGTAATTGTATTGTAATTGCATTTATATATCGCTTACTACCTCTGACAAGGCGTCAAATCGCTTTTTCAGCGAGTAGCACGCTACTCCGGAACCCATAAAGGCTTAGTGGTAAATTAGTATAGTGAAATATGAAAGTAATTTGCGTGGTGGATATGTTAGTCAGGTATTTGGATTGAGAAGGATAGTGGAGGGATAGAAGAGGGAAAAGGGTTTGCGTTTATATAGTAATGGTGGTGTGATGTTCTTGCGGCTCCCATGTACTCTATCTATTTATTATGTTGGTTATATAATGGTTAAAAAACGACAAAACAAGAATTTTATCAGCTGTTCACACATCAAAAACGTTTATGACATTCATAAAATGATAACAATATTCAATCAAACAGTGGACTAACAATTTATCAGTACTGTTCAAAATCACAGATATGATTCTGTTTTCCTAAGTGAATTGAGACATATTTCAATCTAATATGATGCAAAGTTTGCAAAGAACCATAATGTGCTCAAATGTTTCCAACAATTCCTGGCATTAATGGCTGAAAGATTATACCAGACCTTCTTGATCTCCTTCATAGGTATATACCCAGAACTAATCTAAATATAGTTTACACTTTTCCGGGAGCATCTCAGAATTACATAACCGGCAATAAGAGTTTCATAATAACTGTGATATACCTCTTGGAGCGCAGTAACTTTAAGCCTGCTGCAAGTGCAAAGTCAGAACTGCTCTTTTTGCTGCGCACCTGATCATACTTATCGATTTAAAAAGTTATACTAGGATTTAAATGCATTATAGGCCTGGGTGGAGTTGGCGGAGTCCACTACGCGGAACGCCTCGAAGTGACAAAAAAACTTCGCCAAGCTACGCGGAGTTCCGCGAGCGGCTGAGTGAGTTACCTTGTGCCGTTCGCACTAATTTTTAGCAACAGGTGTTTGGCCCGCGCTGTAAAATCAGTGCGAACAGCATCACACACAGTGCAAGAGGGCGCTACTTCTTTCTGCCACTCGAGTAGAAGTTCTACTCGGGCGGCAGCTTCCTCAATGCGAACAGAAGGCTTCTCAAAGCAAGCGGTAGTGACTATCCGCGACTGCCCGCATTGAGAAATCTCGCTGGGAAGCGGTCTCCCATTGGATTTTCCTCACTCGCCAACTTACTGCTGGCAAGTGCGAGCGGGAAAAAAACTCTGCTACGCGGAGCAAAGTTTTCTGGAAGTCTGCAAGCTCCGCGGAGCGTAGAGTGCGAAAAACTCCGCAAACGGAGAGGAGTTCACCGCCCTGGCCTAATGCTAATTCCAAACCACACAGTGTGAAAGCTCTCATTGGTATTCATCAACAATCACCCTTATACACATCGTTAGGATATTGGGCAATGTTCCTTGCAAAAATACATATAAGAAAGGTGGTGCACGCACTCCTGGATAATCCAAAAATTAATTAAGAAAGTAAGTCAACTTAGTGCGTGCAAACAGGGTATCGCTCACTGATCCAAAATCATAACAGGTAATGGAAAAAAGCGCCACCCCAGGGGTAGTGTTCCCCTGAATGAACAGCCAGAGGTGGAGTAATCCAATATAAATCATGAGTTGAAATGCTAATCAGTTCTCAATACGAGTTTATTCAATCCTCATGGTTGATTAATCATCAATTCCAGAATTTATCCCATTCTATATCATGACAACACAAAGACTTGGGTAAATCATGCTTGCAATGCATTTCTGACAAGCACAGCCCTTCATCAGGGGAGTTTGCTCCGCTGTGAGTGAGTCAACGAGGTTCCGGCGTCTTAGTCGACAGTCGCAAAAGAAACTTTTACGCTCTTGGATAGAATTTACTGAATCCAGTCAACTATTAATAGTAATGAGACAGGATTCCCTTTGGGAATCCTACTGAAACAGCTTGGAATGCAGGGATGTAGGTCTGTAAGACACAGCAGACATTAGCCTTGCATTGCATTTCACAAAATGTTGTTTTGGTTAAATAAAGAAAGCAGATAGGCATGAGGCAAATGGAACTGGGAAGAGGGGGGAAGGGGTGCATCTTGCAGTACCTGGACCTCTGTAAGAACCCAAATGCCTGAATTCACATTCATAAAGTGGGAGCTGTCACTCAAGGACAGCTGCCACTTGGCAAATCTAACAGAAACTCCTTTGAGGAGTCAGTATGGTATTATTGGTCTGTGACTGCAATTATGGTAACAATTCATTGTTGTATGTCATTGCATTTCGTTAGGAGAGGGGGATCCTTTTACCCTTGCATAGGCATTTGCAAATTACGAAGTACTTTTTGAGTACATTGTGACCTAGGCTTCTGTGGTCGCCAAACATGTAATTTTGCAAATTGCAGGCTTTCTAACAGCAAAAACATTTAATATATCTGGCCCTAGAAGCTTTACCAGTGTGCCAGCCTAGCTATATTTTACCCTAAGGTTAATTAATTGCAATAGAGTGGGATACCTTAGACCCCGGAGCACTGGGGCCTCTAGTAGAGTACCAACGGGTGGACGGAGAACCAAACTGATACGCCATAATCTAGGACACTTGAGGCCTCAGAGTGACAGGCTGCACTCAGGGAATTGAGGAGAATAGTCCACAATGTTATCAATACTTTTTCCAGAGGCTCCCATTAACAATTTTCTTTCAAAATGAACCTCTCATACAACTATCCACCTGGGCTCTCTGAATAAGTGGTCTAATGTGTTGGGTATAAAAGCATGAAACCAAGGTATGGTGATACCTTCTGGTCTCCCTACTAATGATGTGTAATGCACTGCACCGTCTCAGTGTCGAACTGGCCTGTAGGGAAATCAGGGAGTGCCTGAAGGGCTGGTTTCACAGGTCAGTGTGTGGGACTTTTTTTGGGGTGTTTGTTGGCCTGTTTTACGGTCTGCTGGGCCGGTTTTTACAGTTGATTTCCCTGATATTAAATCAAACATTGCTTGCAGCAAGCTCAAATCCATGCAGTCTTCCATACCTTGCAAAGCACATATACCCGTAAAACCCTTATTCAGACCATGGTTATGAGCCGTCTCGACTACTGCAACGCTCTCCTGGTCTCTGCTAACGAGTCTTCACTCAGTAGGCTGCAGGTGGTCCAGAACACCGCTGCGCGCCTTGTCATGAACGCTCCATTCAAAACTGCCTCCCTTCCCCTTCTTCAACAGCTCCATTGGCTTCCTATCCACAAGCATGTCAAATTCAAAGTTTGCTGTATCGTCCATAAGGCCTTGCATAACAAAGGCCCTCTTTACATCTCTAGGAAATTTAAGCATTACGCTCCTACTAGGACCCTTAGGTCTGGAAGCAAATCACTTCTTTTAGTCCCCAGGGTCAGGAAAACAAGATTAGGTAGGAAATCCTTCTCTTACCTCGCTCCCCTTTACTGGAACCAGCTTCCCATTCACCTGAGACAATGCCCTGATTATTTGCATTTCAGGAAACTTCTTAAGACCGCCTTATTTTAACATGGCTCGTCAGCCCGCTGAGCAGCACAGTCCAAAGTGCAGAGATACCCCTCAGGGGGTGTTTCAGGCGCTATACAAAACCCATAAATAAATAAAATAAATAAATATAGGGTGTCCTTTACAAGTTAAAAACTGGCCAGATCTCCAAATATGGGCCACTTTATTTTATTTATTGCCTGGGACGGTTTTCGTCCCAGTCTGACCATGCGTTGTAGCAAGGAAAATGTTACATTTTGAAACCGTGTTTAGTAGTGCAGTCAGGTAACTCCAGTACAACATGTACTTGTGGTACAACTATCCTCCCTATATAAGTATCAAATTATGTTTTACATTTATGTTGTTTGGGGTAGTCTTTGTTTCAAGGGCCAGTTAAATAAAACGGAAGATGCGAATAAACCGTCTTATAATTACCAAACATGCAGTTATGTTTTTTTGTTGAAAGAAAGTACTGATTTGCATTTTGTATTTGAAATTATATCTAGGGAATATGGAGTGCACCTCAATCCGTGCACACCTTCAGGTAACACCTAATGACAGGCAGAAAGTGCATTAAATGATTAATAGGAAGGTCTTTGCGAGTACTCAGTTGTAAACACATACTGTAAGGTGCCTCCCCAGCAAGCCAAAATTAACAGCCCTGGGCTAGTACATTTTTCTTTAAAATATTAAAAAAGGTGCAACAGATAAAACCATTGAGGGCCAGGTTCACAAAGGGCTTCCACACTCATGGCGGAGGCCCCTCAGGCGTGGGGGAGTCTCTGCATTCTGGGCGTAATCTTCACATTCTCATTGCGGAGATTACGCCCAGAGGGCGGGGACTCCCACAACTACGGGCTTCCTCCATGAGTGCGGAGGCCCTTTGTGAATCAGGCCCATAAAGAGGTAACAGCATTACAGGTGATTTACTCTATTTATTATGTTTCACACAGCAATATTTATTTCATTTATGGTGCACACTATTTATTTAATTATGTGGCGCACAGCACAAATTCAATTTTCTCTTGGTGCCTGAACAGTGAAATAAATAAAAAAAAGAAAAACGTGGAAAAAGTTAATCCGTGAAGAGTAGAGCAGGACCCGAGGCAGACAAATTAACCACAAAACAGGTTTCTAAGAAGATAATCAAAGACCACCACTGGTAACAAATATCACAGTTAAATTATAGAAATGGTTTCAGCAGCAATGTACTTAAATGCAGAGAAATCGTTTGGTACGCCTTGTTTGCGGTTGTTCTAAGGTACTTTGTTCAGTACATTAGCATTCTTATGTATTGGCAAGCAGATTGATTCTCACGAAGCGGATCTCCCATGTGCTGGTTTGCATTATGATGAGGAAGCAGACAGGCAGGCCAACCTCAAGTATAGTGACAGAGGTAGCTGGATGGAGGCCACAGTTGGTATGTCACACACAGGAGCTGGCAGGGAATTTTCTGCCGCACACACTTTTTGAAACCCTGAAGCTGGCACAGTGCCCATGCCATAGTCAACTGTAGAGGGAGCTGGCAGAGGCTCAGGCAGCTGGCGGGTGACCAGCCGCACTGCATTAGCGCCGATAAATCCTGCGGGAAGTCACAATCCCACCATTTCATGCAGTGGGCCTTTTGCCTCTTCATTTAACAGCTGGTCATCGTCCAGAACTGGTGTGGAGCCCAGGCAACCTGACGGTAAGCATTGGGGTAGCGAAGAGCACGGTAAATGGGTTGCCAGCTCGGAGAAGCAGCTTTGTGCGGTCACCAGCAACTGACATTTTAGTAGCATCACAATGAGTAAATAATAGGATTATTTGCTTTAGCTGACAAAATTAGCTGTGTGCAAGTAAAAAGGGGACACCAGCCCACTCCTGCAACAGAAATTGACTGCAAATTCTGTTAAAGAAAATCAATAATTTACAAATTCAAGTATCTGTCAGTCCAGTCCTCAATAACTACCCCAGATAACCGGTGCGCTTCTGATGGGCATGGAGGGGTGGGCCTACCCATATTAGTATTCTGGGTCCTGGATGCTTCAATACGATCAGTTTATGATGATTTGCTCAGTTTTAAGGTTGCACTCTGTTAGTGTCCAACATGAGTCTCAACCACGTGGTAAACCGGGTGTGGTGGAGTAAAAATAAAGTTGAAGAGGGAAAACATAAGACTAAAATGGCTACCTGTTCTTAGAGGAGATCTGGTGTTCCTTGCTGAGAAAGGTAGCATCCTCTAACAAGGAACTTTGATATGTCAAACAGCAGTTAGTAGTAAAAATCTTCATATGGAGTCTGGCAGAGGTAACAGAAGTACTTTGGACAGTTCACTCTGTAAATCCTCTGGAAATGACCAATCATTCATAGGACTCCCTCAACGCTTGTCTAGGAAATCCAACTGACTTTCCTTCTAAATTGTGGTTTATATTGTTTGCTTAAAGATTTGCAGCGTACAGCTACTAAAACTGAAAATCTCTATCTGCGAAACACACAGCAGCAATGCATGATGATTTCAAATGGATACAGAGATAAATGCTCAGAACATGAAATTATCAGAGTAAGAAAACTAGCTCTGTAGGTGATCTCCAATAACTGAATAGAGCTTCAGTCCTTTCATCTATTCTGAACACCTATACACTTATTTACCTCCCATGGTCCTCCTAACTCTCCAATAAATTAGCCATCTCTGGTGGATCCAGTGCTTCAAGGAGAAAATCTCATCCACCTTGATAAACTGATGAAAATAATTAGCATCTTGAAACGAGCCTTGTACTGATTCACTCTTGAGACCTAGAACCTATTATTTGAAGATGTTGGCTTTGCGTCTCTTCTTGTCTCAGGAAATTGTTGAAAACTCACCTCTTTAGGCTGCCATGACACTGACGTTCAATCCTTGCTCTCATCTTGATCTGGATTTTACAGATGTTACTGAGAGCACTGTAGCACTTCATTTCCATAGAAAATAGATTTTTTGGTTTGCTAATAACTTTGCCGCCATATGATGAATGTTATGGAAACTTTCAAAAACTAAATCTCATCCACTTCAGCTCCTTCCTGGAAAGTTTCAGGATGATCCGTCAAGTGGGAGCCGAGAAAAGGGAGGTCCCAAAATAAGATTTTCCCTGAAATTTTCCACAGGAAAATTGAACAGCGAAACAGAAAAACGGCTGAACGGAATTACACCAAATTTGGCAGAAAGGTAGTTCTTTACCCAGAAAGCATGCTTTTTTGTGATTGGTGTAAAATTGTTTAGTTTTTTAGAAATTAAGGTTTACAAGTATTGCAAAGTGGAGGATCTGCGGACCAACAGATGTATAAGATAAGACCTAATATTTCCATATATATCACATAAAAAAAATAGAGAAAAATGAAATTATTTTTTAGATATATGGAAAGATTCCCTTGGGTGAATAAATTAGAATGGAACAAACTATGTATGTAAAACACACAAGATGATGGACGGAATGATGCACATTGGCAAACGTTCACCCCCAGTCACAGATCTGGGTTTAATCCATCGTTATTTTGCTTCACCACGCCACCCCAGTTCAGACATAGCCATATGCAAATCAGTCTTGACCCTGTGCCTCATGGGAACAGTCCAGACCGAACTGCCAAGCCATGTCTTCCCTGGACCGGAATCAAGCATCCTAGGACCGGTTTCTGGCTATCAGCCTTCATCAGCCAGGATAGCTTGACTCCAGTGGCGTAGTGAGCACGGGACCCACGTCTGGGCATACCCCTTCCCACTTAGGGCGAAATGCAAAACACACAAGATGATGGACGGAATGCTGCACATTGGCAAACATTCACCCCCAGTCACAGATCTGGGTTTAATCCATCGTTATTTTGCTTCACCACGCCACCCCAGTTCAGACATAGCCATATGCAAATCAGTCTTGACCCTGTGCCTCATGAGAACAGTCCAGACCGAACTGCCAAGCCATGTCTTCCCTGGACCGGAATCAAGCATCCTAGGACCGGTTTCTGGCTATCAGCCTTCATCAGCCAGGATAGCTTGACTCCAGTGGCGTAGTGAGCACGGGACCCACGTCTGGGCATACCCTTCCCACTTAGGGCGAAATGCAAAACACACAAGATGATGGACGGAATGCTGCACATTGGCAAACATTCACCCCCAGTCACAGATCTGGGTTTAATCCATCGTTATTTTGCTTCACCACGCCACCCCAGTTCAGACATAGCCATATGCAAATCAGTCTTGACCCTGTGCCTCATGGGAACAGTCCAGACCGAACTGCCAAGCCATGTCTTCCCTGGACCGGAATCAAGCATCCTAGGACCGGTTTCTGGCTATCAGCCTTCATCAGCCAGGATAGCTTGACTCCAGTGGCGTAGTGAGCACGGGACCCACGTCTGGGCATACCCTTCCCACTTAGAGCGAAATGCAAAACACACAAGATGATGGACGGAATGCTGCACATTGGCAAACATTCACCCCCAAACTATGTATGTGACATACTGTAAATAGAACTTGTAAAAAAAAAAAATTTGGTTGAGCACATTTTTGTTTATAAAAACTGATATGTATATATTTTGTATGTGACAGCCCTGAAGAAGCGCGAGTGTGCGCGAAACACGTGTTGGCTCTATTGTTGTATAAATATGACACATCAAGAGAAAGAAAATAAAGAATTTTAAAAAAGAAACTATTTCAAGAATGCTTAATATGTTTTGTTGGTAAACACTCAGTACCTGTATTTTTTGCATCTTATTAGAAAACTGGTGGGGACCAGTAACTGAATTTGTAAAGCGCCAGGCATTATTCCCGATACCCAGAAGCTAGTGCAAAATATATATCGCCAGTAGGTAGTTATAGTTAGGACCAAAGTTTCCATACGAAAAACGTTTTTTTGTTTTGCCAATAACTTTGGCGCAGCTTGACGAATTGCCACGAAATGTTCACAAAACTTCCCCTTTTTAGGTCTCGCCTGAGCCAGCGCATGCGCTGCCCGGAGAGACATTTTGTAAGCGGGTTTTCACAGTGCTACCACAGGCTTTTCGGTGGTCTCAAGCTTGCGTGCACGCGCGCGTGCAGCCGCCATCTGTCTTTCCTCCTGGCCGCCTTGCTCGCGATCACTTTCGCGCGCACCATCTGCTTGTTCTTAACTTTTGCTACAATCGCGGCACCGGCGCTTTACCTTTAAGTAAAGCGCCGGTGCCATGTGTAAGCAAAAGTAAAGAAATAGATGTTTTTTCTATTTCTTTACTTTTGCTATAATCGTGGCACCTGCGCTTTACTTTTAACATTAAAAGTAAAGCGCGGGTGCAGCGATATAGCAAAAGTAAAGAAATAGATTCTTTTCTATTTCTTTACTTTTGCTATAATCGCGGCACCCGCGCTTCACTTTTAATGTTAGAAGTAAAGCGCGGGTGCCTGTGCAGTCAGGCGGTTTATGGTTAATCATGTTTTCCGTTTGCTGCAGCTCGTTGGCCTTTACAAACAAAATGCACTCAACTCAGAAAACCATGCTAGTTTTTTTTGTTGCAGTTGTATATAACCAAAATAGATCTGCAGGAATTTAAGCACTTTATATGAGCAGCACTCACATTACACAAGGTAAATTTTTTTTGCAGAGGACGTTTAAGTGATTTGCCCAAAATCACAGGCTCCCTAGTTAGAAAATCGGCACCTGCGACGTTAGCACCACATCCCCTCCCAGTAGCAGATATGGGGGGGCCTGGGGATTTATCTTGTGCTGCAAGGATTTAGGTTTTAATCCCGGCATAAGCAATTGACCATACATCGTGTAATTCTGTCTGTGTTACAAATTGTAACTATATGTTATCTAAAATATATCAATGCTGTCTAGTGCTGTTCCCTACCAACTCCTAGTCATTTCCTGGTCTCCACAATACTTTACGTAAAATTTGAATTGGCAAGGTCTCAGAGGAACAAGTCATGGTTATATGCTGCCAGACTCACATAGAGGTCTAATGTTAAAAGTAAAGCGCGGGTGCCGTGATTATAGCAAAAGTAAAGAAATAGATTTTTTTCTATTTCTTTACTTTTGCTATAATGCACCCGCGCTTTACTTTTAACATTAAAAGTAAGCGCGGGTGCCGCGACAGTTGTTGCTTATTTATTTTAGGCAACTAACAACCATTGACAAAGCTAATAGTCCTCGCTTGTTAAGTGGGGAGGTGAAGCTTGCTGGCGCACCGCACGGATCTCCCGCGCATCATTTCTGTGGGGCAAAAACCTTGTTTTTCCTCATGTTGCCCCCTTCCCTCCCGTACGGGTACGATTGCTTACTGATGCCTTCCCTCCTGCCATGCTTGTAGTTGCCCTGTCTCAAAGCTTGTTTGTTCACCCTTTCAGGAAATGCTGCTCACACACAAAGGACCAGTTCTCTTCGCCACCCCCACACTCCTCGAGTCTTTGTAACATGATACATTGGGCTCCTCTGGTGTCTGGGAAATATCCATATTGGGCAGCCGCATTCTCTAACCCTCGCCTGGCTTATCAAGTAACTATTTTAAACCTTTTATTGGGGCTGAAAGGAAAAAACATTAAGGAAAGCCACAGTCCAGTTGCCACTAGAGTGATAGAGAGAATGTAATAAAGAGCAACTTTAGCGTGCTTTAAACACGGAGTTCCATGGCAAACCGCAACTCACGCAAGCAAAAGTTGGCCCAAAAATTACCGCAATAGCAGACATTGGTGACAATCCAATTGTGCACAGAGAATGCATACAGTGAAATCTGCAACAGCCATAAACAGAGAAGCGTTTATTTTTCTTCATGGCGAAAGTACTTTTATAACTAGTGTAAACATTTAGCCCTGTTTAGTTCTTCATAGCAAGCTACTTTATGTGCCGCAAGACGCACAGGAGACAGAAAATACTTTTCAGCTGATTTATTTATATGTATGGTGCCGAACTAACGCTAGGCTTGCAGCCTTGAGTTAGATTCTGCGCGCTCTTGTAGCAGTCTTAAATGGCCACAGAGTGGAGAGGCGTCCTGCTCGTAAACAAAGTTGGTATCTATGTCAAACAAAATGTCTTGGTAAAAGGTGGTGAGGTGCCAATAGTATTCAATTTTAGCCAAGAACGATGGTGTAGCTTCGTTTCTGCACTATCCTCACCAGTGGTTTATACTCCATTTATTCCATATCAGTTGTTCCTATTTTCTGACTCTGACATTCCTCTTATCGGCTAGTGTATCACTGCCCTCTCCCTCCCTGCAGCAAATGCGCCCGCAATGCTCACCCTTTTCTGTAGCTCCTCGTTATTATGTGCCCCTCAGTCCAGTAAGCTCGGTCTCCCTTCTACTTTTGTCAGTGTTTTTTCTTCTTGTCTCACTTCGGAGTATCTTCCATTTTCACTACCAGTTTGTGGTCTCTCCTTGAGTTGGAATGCTTCCATTTCTAACGATAATGGCATTACTCCTAGTCCTACTCCCTCGCCTTCCTTCAGTACGACTGGGGCCCCGCCTCCCACCCAGACCCACCCCCAGCATAAAAACTCTGCCCGCCCCCACCTCCACCTGTACGTAAACAAGCCGAGCTAGCACTCAGATGAACCGGACCGGGAGGGAGGGAGGGTCCTTGAAGGAAGGCGAGGGAGTAGGACTAGGAGTAATGCCATTATCGTTAGAAATGGAAGCATTACCTCCGTCCCTCCCTCGCCTTCCTTCAGTACGACTGAGGACATAGCAAGCAGAAGAAAACAGAGACGGACAGCTGAGTGAGAAAGAACACCAAAACAGAAATAGTGCCCCAAACACAGCAGATCAACACCCCGGGAACCCAGCGGCCCAGAACAGCAGCCAAACAGTCCAGACACGCAAACGGAGAGGGAGAAGACCAGGACGCAGTCCAACAGATCCCAAAGAGGAACCCACCCGGCAGGACACCACAACCGGCAGGAACCACAGCAAAGCACGCCGGACATCCAGCAACGCAGCCACCGAAGCCACCAAACAGCGAGAGGAACACCCCCGAACCCCCACAGGAGGAACCACCCCCAAAAGACGGACAGTCAGCAAGACCGGGGACAAAAGCCAACGACCCAACAGAGCAGAGGAAGGTCAAACAACCTCCGCAACCGGAACAAAGCTAAACGAGAAACCAGAGCCGAACCGACACCCCCAAGCGCCCCGCAGAGGGGATGGCAACCAAAAAACAAGGCCCAAAAGATAAGAGCCGCAACCCGAGACCCCCAAAGGGACCAAAGGGAGGACAGCCAAAACCAGCAGCCAAAACCCCGAAGGGAAGGATCAGACAGGGCGAGGGGGCAACAGACCCCCACCAACCCGCAAGAACGCCAGGAGCATCAAAAAGCCAGAGAACCGCCCACAGCACCCGCAGAGGAGACACCGACAAACCCAGAAGAGCCCCATCCGGAAGGAATCGCCACGCCAACCATAGGCCAGCCACCGCGGGAACAACACCCAGAGCAGAACACCAGGTCGAAAAGGCCCGCCCATGCCAAGCACAGGACAGCAGAGAGGAGGACCGACGGGAAGGCAGCCAAGCAAAGCCCAGCCCAGCCTCACCACCACCAGGCAGCAGGCGAAACCCCTGCACAGAACCCAGGGGAAGGGCCAGAAACACCAAAGGGAACGGAACCGCCAGAAGGACCCACTCCCGAACGCAACAGAACCTGGACAGGAGAGGAGACCAAAGCACCCCAGGCCAACGGGGAGCAACCAACAACCCCGAGCACAGAGCCACCTGACCAGAACCAGAAAGGCCCGGAGCAGCGGAAAAAAGGGGGGGGGAAGGAAGGCACCCAGAAGACCCCGAGGCACAGGATAGGGAAGGGCCAACGACCCCCCCGAGCCCCGGGACTCTAGCCCAGAGACCAGAACCGGGCCTCCAAGGCCCACCCCGGATCCTCAACAGGACCACCACAGGGAGGCCCCAACGACCCACCAACAGGCTGGCCACACGGGGAAGAAGAGAGAAAACATGGGAAGAAGGAAGGACCCAGCAAAACAGATCCGCCAGCCCAGAGGCCACTCGCCGAAGGGAGAGAGCCGACAGCCCCAGCACCTAGACCGGAGCCAGAGAAACAGGATGCAGGCATACAAGGAACAAGGACCAAAATCTGGACCCACTCAGAGGGCGGACAGAGGACCATGCCCCCAGAACGCCAGACCGAACCAACACCCCAGGGGCCCTGCAGAGAGCCTCGAAAGAGCCCCAGGGCAAGCTCCCAACATCCGCCAGCAGGAGGAACTCCAGAGACCAGCAGGGACCAGCACCCCTGAACCCGAACAGACCCCAGCCAACCCTGCACCCGAACAGGCCGGTGGCCAAAGCCACCATAAGCGGAGCCGGAGGAGGCAGCAAACAGCTAGTCAGAAAGTGACGGCGGGAGAGCCACCAGGAAAGCTCCCCCCCCCGGACACGGACTGACATGGGCAGCGGGGACAAAGACCCCGGAGACCAACCCAACAGGATCCAGACCGTCAGGCGGAGAAGAAGAAAACGAGCCCCGGGAACCGGAAAACACCCCAGGAGCCCCCGCCCCCGCAGCCACAGGACCGTTGGAGGAGCCCCCGGGACAACAAGGCCCGAGCCAGCGAAGGAAGAGAGACCAGGCGCAGGCAGGACAAGGGAACATGGCCACACAAAAGGCCAAAAACGAGCCTCAAAGTACACCAAGCCTCGAGAGGGGACCAGGGAAGACACACCCCAGGCCACCAACAAACCCAATCCCTAGAAGAACCACCAAGGTCCCCCCGAACAGACCGAGCAAAAAATACACTCTGGCCGCACACAGCAAGAGGCCGACCGACAGAGAAGGACGAAGGAAAAACCCCCGTATGAAGGAGAGCCACGAGAGGCACCAGGACCTGCGAGAAGACCCAGGGCGAGGGCCGGAGGCCAAAGGGAAGGACGCAAAACCAAAACGGGCGCCACCCACAGCAAACCGCAGAAAGGAAGCGGCGACAGGGAAGCGGAGAGGCGCCCCAGAGACCCACGGCCCGCCAAAAGATGCCAGGCAGAACCAGAGGAATGACGGCCGAAAGGGCCAACACAGGGAAGGGAGGGACCGAACCCAGGAGGAAACCCACAGGAGAGTCAGGACAGGCCGAAGCCGCCGGACACCCCTACCCCAGAAACAGAACGGAGAGGGCCCCAGGCCCGAGCCCCTCGACAGGAACCCAGCCGACCGACCACATGGCAAGCAAACAGGACACCCCGACCAGCAGAGTCACCCTGCGAGAACCGGAGACAGGCCTTGGAGTCATCCGAACCCCCGAATCCGGAGGAACCTGCACCAAGACGACCCCGCACACAAGAACCACAGTACACAGGACCCAGCCACCAGAAACGGGCCGCCGCCACAGAGGAAGAAAAGGCCGAAGACGACCACCCACCGTATGGATCCGACCAGACAGCAGCGACAGGGACCCAGCCGGGCAGGGCCCGTAGGCGAGGAGGCAGGGAGCCAGGGCGAAAACAGGCCAAAACCGTACCCACCGGAAAGGCGGAGGAGACACCCACATCGGGGACAAACGAGAGGCCCCAGGACAAGGCACCCCAGAAAGGCAGGACGCCCCACACAAGGAAAGGGACGCAGAAGCCCCAAGGCGGCCAGAAGGACAGAGGACGCGCAGCCCACAGCACCGTATAGTCCCAGGTAGCCACCCAATCCAGGCACAAACCAGACCCGACCCCGCCGAACCACAGAGATCCGACAAGAGCAGGGGCGCACCGGGTGCAATGGCCGGAGGCCCTAACAGCCACTGCCAAAGCCACGAAACCCCACACCAAGGAGGGCGCAGGAGAAGCCGAGAACAGGTCAGCGCCACAGCACCAGCCAAGCAGAACAGCCGACCCGCCAAGCAGAGCGGCCAGGACAGAGTCCATCAGCCCAAAGGGAGGAAAGGGGCGAACACCCCCAACAAGCAAAGCCGCCGGAAGAATCAAGGGACCCACAGCACCGCTGGAAAAACCCCACTGATGCAAAAGAGGGCGCAAAGGAACCCGAAACCAATCAGGACCAACACAGCACAGAAGGAATGCGTAGGGCGGAGGGAAAGATCGCACACAGCAGGCACCGCAGGCAACCGACAATCAACCGGCAGCCGGGCGGTCCACAGTGGACAAAGTAGCAAGTACAAAGCACACTAAAGTGGAAACAGCACGAGATACATCAAGCACGGGCAACGCACGCTACTCCCACAGCACCATTCCCCACACCGGGACCGAAGGGCAAGCTCAACAAGGAGGGCCGGGAACACCAAGGAAAGAACCTCCAAGCGACCCACCACACCCCCCGGAGCCAAAGGCAACGCCAGAGGCGGGAGAAGGCCCAATACCCCCGGATCCAGACGGAAACTAGCCGCCCACAGGATCCGCCGGAGGAGGACGGGACGGACAGAAGGCATCGGCTGAGCCCGTAAGCACCGGACAGAGCAGCCTCAACCAAGTCCTGCACCATTCACAGACACGAGAGGCACCATACCCCCGTGGAGCCCATCAGTCCAGGGCGCCCCAGGGGGACCGGAGACCAAGCAGCAGAGGAAGAGGACACCAGAATGCCTCCAACAACCCTATGCGACCCAGGGCAGCAAGTGAAAAACAGCCCCCTGCAGCCCCAAGACAAGGCAGACAGAAGACCATGCCCGTATCTGCGTTTCAAGAAAAACATCAGAATAAGGAAGAAACAACCGGGGAAAAAACCCGGCCTACCAGGCCTCCGCGATGTGTGCAGTCCGGGAGCAGAGGCATCCAAGCAGGCCCGACCCGGAAACACAGCCCCAGCCACAGGAGGACCGTCGAACACCGTCGCGGCCTCCCGAGCAACCGCTCCGCCCCCATACCACGAGGGAGACGAGGAGAGGCGGCACCGCCAGGAGAACGCTGCAGAGGGCACCGCTGTCGCAGAGAACCAGACCGAAGACTCCCCGGCACCGCCACAGGGAGGAGCTGAAAAGGTAAGTCTCACTAGGGAGACAGAAAAAAACAGGTGGAGGTGGGGGCGGGCAGAGTTTTTATGCTGGGGGTGGGTCTGGGTGGGAGGCGGGGCCTCAGTCGTACTGAAGGAAGGCGAGGGAGGGACGGGAGGTAATTGCCCTTCTCACTTTCTAACTTCTCTTTTTTTACAGGAATAATTAGGGGACTGGAAGTAACAGAATGTCAGGAAATAAACAGACTACATCCTCATTGTTGAGAAAATGTCAATGAATTCCTAAATTCGAATTTTCCAAAGTCTTTTTTTAAATTAATGTATGGTCTCTCCTGTCTGGTAATATTTCAGAATATTTTTGACTCTGCACAATTATGCATCGCTTCAAAATATTAATAATAAATTAAAAGGAAGCATTGCTGGCGAGTGAAGACCAAGCCATCTTTGTTAGCTGCGACTTCCAGTTGCAGAGGCAGAACCCCCGTTAATAATATTACGTTATCGCTCATTGTCAGTCTGTTCACTAACATACGTTTATGATGAATGGAAATGACTCACAGTGAAGATATGACATATCACACGGATCACCATAAAAAAAGTTGGTTGTTTCCGGCAGCCATGTTAAACATTTTTTCATAGGACCATATTATATCTATGGCCCTCTACCATCTTTTTGCCTGTTCCTCTCTCTGGGTCTATCCTTCTGTGTTATCCCCGTCCTGTCCCTCTGGCTATATATGCCCCTGTTTTTCTCCCGGCCCCTTCCTGCCTGTGCTTTTATCTCTGTGGCACCCTCTAGTTCTGCCTGTCTGTCCCACTTTGGCTTAGAGCGTATTTCTCTTTTTAACCCCGTGGTTCGGTGGACCTCTTTCCTTCCACCGTTCTCGGACCCTCTACCTTGTTTCCTCGGACCCTTCTCTTTGTTCCTTTATCTGACTCTGTGACGCAGTCTGTCTCTTTCCTTTGATCTTGATTTTGTGGCCTCCCTCCGTACCACTGCCTGTAACGCTTTTTGCTCTCGTTTGTCTCCCTTTCTTGATTTCCACACCACCTTGTTTGTCTTGCTTTATGCCCCCTGTATTTCTATCCTTCGGTCTGCCTTTGCTCCCTGACCCTCTCTATGTGTCTCTCTGTTTGCACCCACTCTATATACTTGCAGAAGTTATGCCTCTTCCTCCCCTAGCATCCACCCAACATGAAGGAAATACAAATCCCAGAATCCTAGCCCCTTGAAGAAGCAGTGCACCCTGAAGCAACTTAACACTCTGGAGCAGGAGCTACCTCGGAGAACCCCCAGCAGCCGGCAAAACTGGAGCACCCTTGGCAACTGGTGCACTTACCACCCTGGAGCTCCCACGGGCACGTATATAAAGCTATCTTTTCAGTGAGCAAGAGTTCAGACTGTATTTTTTTCTTTCTCACCACAATGGTTGTATCCGTGTCCCACCTTTCTGCTCATTCCGTGTTCTCCCTTTTCTGTTCTACCATCTCCTCACCCAACCCTTTCTTCACCCCCTAACCCTCTCTTCGCCCCCTGACCCCACCGAACTCTCTCTTCATGCTATCTCCCCATCTTCCTTTCACATATGTCTGCCCTTCTCCTCCGTCCCCAAGCTGAAGACAGTAAACAGGGGGAGTCCTCACTCCTCACCAGGCAGAGGTCTGTAAATAACTAGCACAACAGTAGCACCCCCACACGGCCTCCTGGCATCGCTAAACACTTATAACATCCCAAAGGCCACTGCACTCCAACCAAAACGAATAGGTAAAAGACATTGTCATTTACAAAGCCAATAGCTCTAACTCTAACAAATGCGAGACCTATTGCATTGCAAATGCTTGTTGGTTCAGCTGCTGTGTTGAAAGTTTTGTGGTGACCCGTCAAGCAAGGGCCGAGAAAAAAGGGGGGTCACAAAACTCGTTTCCCCAATGTTATGACTATAGGGATTTTTGATTTTTTTAATACGACTATAGCCCGAACTGCTGAAAGGAATTACACCAAATTTGGCAGAAAGCTAGATGTTGGTCCAGAAAGCATGCTTTTTGTGATTTGGTGTAAATCCGTTCAGTAGTTTTTGTGATATCTAACTTTAAAAAAATAAATATCTGGGGACGCGAGTCCTTGCAGTTGACCCGCGAATCCTACTAAAATTTGATTGGCTGACAACACGTCAACTAGGAAGTGTTGGCAGCCATCTTGGGACTCGGCTTGAAGCTGAGTCCCACAATCAAAGTAAAAAATAAAGAAAAGGGGGCAGGATAGAAATACCCTGACCCCACCCAGATATGGTGGAGGGTCCCTCAGCGACCCCGCTGGGGTTAAAAACAAATTCTTATTTTTTTATTTTGCCGGGACTCGCAGGTGGATTTGCAAATCTGAGACAAATTTTTTTTTTAAAAGACGCCCAGGCTCCCGTGTGTGTTTTTAAAGCCCCCGGGTGGGCCAAATCCCGGGAGCATGAAGGAAGGGGCTCATGAAGCCCCCTCCTAGGCCTCGGCCGAGTCCCAAGATGGCTGCCAACACTTCCTGGTTGAAGTTTTGGCAGCCAGTCAGATCTCAGCATGAGATCTGTCGGATCCCCGGAGGATTTGCATCCCTAGTTATACATACATCTTTTTTCTTTAATAACTCCAAAACTCCTGAACGGATTTACACCAAATTACAAAAAGCACTCTTTCTGGACCAAGATCTAGCTTTCTGCCAAATCTGGCGCAATTCTATTCATTGGTTCGGGCAGTAGTTGTGCTCAAAATCACAACAGGAAATTGCATAGGGAAAACATGTTTTGGACCCCCCCCCATTTTTCGCGCCCCCTGCTTGACGAATCACCCCAAACATTCCAGACAGCAGCTGAAGTGATTGGCGTACTAGTTTTGAAACTAGTACGCCAGTTTGAAGATTCTTCAAACTGTGCCAAAGTTATTAGCAAAACAGAAAATGCTTTGTCTATGGAAGCTAGGTCCTAATTAGAACTACCTACTGGTGACCGCCAGTAGGTAATATGTATGTGTGTGTGTGTGTGTGTATATATATATATATATAATTATATACTCACTGAGAAGTACAGTTATTGCACCACTTATGGTTAGCACGACAATTGTAATGCTCATGACCTCATCCTTGATGTAATGGTTGACTTAAAAAATGGCACAAAAGATATCACAACTGACATGCATATTAATTTACCACTAACATCAATAAGTTAGTAAGTGAAGTTCAAGGTTTTTTGGATGATGTACTACACTCAACTTTAAACCCACACAGGCAGCCAAGGGAGCTAATCGCCCAGAGGGGTGGCCAACCGCCACTATGCATGGCCTCTGGTTATGCAAAACAGGGGTTGACTGCAGGACTTGCACCGAACTCCTAAGAGGACCCAACTACCACTGCACACAATATTTAGCTGGGCGCAGCAGGGTCTTACTGCATGGCTTGGCCTTTGGCCAGGCATTGCACCCAAACAGCTGTGAACAGCCAATCCATGATAAGCTTGGCTTTTGGCTATGCGCAACAGGGGTTGGAAAGAAGGTCTGTCCTTCAGCCTTGCACCGAGGGTGTTGGCCAAGCAGTTTGGCCTACAACCAAGTCCTGATCCCAACTGGCCATGAGCGGGCTGTTCATGCTATGTATGCACAGCCTTTGCCCACATAAAACAGGGTCGGTCAAAGGGCCTGGCCTTCAGCTATGCACAGATAGGATTGGCCACAGGGCCTGATCTTCAACAAAAGTGGAAAATTATCACTTGCCATTATCACCACTTGTCATCAAAATCGACAAAGTGTTCAAATACAGGTGCGCAGGTTGGATGGAACAGCCACCATAATCTCCCATTCAGAGAACTAACCTCAACTCTTGTATTATACACTGTAATGCAGCACTCTGTAAAGCATACAAATTGAAACAAAAGTATAATACAATAGAAATGATGTTCAAGTAATATATCCACATTTTTTTTTACTGGTCTCCAATGTGGGTATGATAGAATGAAAGATGGTCCGCAGTTCAATTTGCAGTAAGTCCTTTATTTATAAATTCAACTCATTAAACAAATTTGCTGAAAGCCAAAACAATCCTCAAAAACAGAAGCAAATGTGTTTCGTTCCTTTGAAACTTCTTCACGGCTCCTAAAAGTACTCAGTCACGCTATCCTCAAAGATATTCGTCTTTCCACGTATAAGCAAAGTAGTTCATACATCCTTATCACAATCCTGTGGTGTGTGTCCAGATAGTCATATCTGATGCTGTGCTCTAAGCAGGTCATGGGAAGTATTTAAATGTGCAATCCCATTAAGAAGAACAGAAAATTGTCCACACCTGTAGTATGTTGAATTATTTCAAGGCCACAAAACCTATAGGGTCATAGTGACTGCATTATGCCATGATGATTTCATCAATGACGTCATTTTACATGAGATGAGTGCTTTAAAAGAACAGAAAAACTACAGTTTTGTAACCAGACTCAATGCAGGGCAATCTGAATGTCTTTTTGCAGGGTGTTCGTCAACTGTGCTCATTGAAGTGTTCTTCAAAAAACAAAACAAAAAAATGGCTATGCGAAGTGCACTTTTTATTTATAGTTTGTAACCTGAATAGCTTTTTCAAGACTTCTCAATAACCCTCTTTATGCCGCATCTCCATCCCAACCTCTCTTCGTAGTCAGTAAAAAATATGAATAAATTAAAAAGTTCTATAATAAAAAAATGTGCATGTTGATCAACGCCTACATAGTCAGTTTTGACCAGGAGAGAATCAAAGACAGAAACTGAGCAAAGCGTCATTACAGAAACATCCCACAAATGACTATACCTTGCTTCCGTAACAGCGGGCTGTGAAGACTGCAGATTTGAAATGATGAAGTACAGTGCTAACCTGGCTCATCGAATGTGCACTGAGAGATGTGATGTTGTCCAAATTCTTTACTTTCCAATGAGGCCTTGAGATCATTCTTTATTATTTTATGAGTGAGGTGTGTATGTGGGTGTGGGAGTGTGTATTCACTGGAAAATCCAAAGGGTGAATTGACGTTAGAAATTGCCTTGAAAAAACATAAAATCTATTGTAACTATCATTTTAAACAAAAAAAAACACTGAAAATCACCAGTTAGAATTTATTGAGCTAACTTTAACTTGCACCACGCCATACACTGCTTATGACCTCACATATTACATCATTCATGACATACTGACATGTTAATTGACATCATTGATGACATCTAAAATGACATCATTGAAGAAATCACTGAAAATACCCTAGTCATACGCAGCATAGAGTTACTGAGTGTACATATGTGGGTCCAAAAAATGGTAATAGTTTAAGCCATGGAGGCAAGCATGATTGTGCATGTTGAAAGTTATGTGGCACTCAGTTTACAATTCACTAAAGTTTGAGATTAAAGTATTACTCCCAGTTAAACAAGATAAAGTCTGAGCGCACCCAATGTGGGTTGCAGAGGTATGTTTGAAAGTCAGTTGAGGCTTAAAGCCGAAGGCTAGTCCACAAAATCTGTGCGACAGGCCAAACCTTCTGTTTACAGTAGAGTATCCCCCAGAGGATATCTGTGATCATATTAAATAGTAGTAATACACTCCTATAGTCGAATTCTACTTAGCAAGGATGTTCATAATCTGTGAGAAAGGTCAAACCTTCTGTTTACAGTAGATTATCCCTCAGAGGATATTTGTGATCATATTAAATAGTAGTAATACACTGCTAAAGTCAAATTCTACTGAGCGAGGATGTTCATAAGGCGTGGATGTTTATTTCCAAGACCTTGGTAAAGATTTTGAGGTTTCGGAGATGGTTGGATAACAGAGAATGTACCAGTGTCACACTTCAAGGTGGTATCTCTCACTGGTGCTCTAAACATGGCTCTAAGATTTATGGCACTGTGCTCATCTCAGGAATGTGTGTAGTACATCTTACTACACTATGTAGTGTAGCCTATAGGGCTTGGAATTAAGTGTCTTTACAGTGGCAAATGTATACCTGTCAACCTCTTGACCTAAAATTGAAGGTCATGAGATGTATTTAAATGGGTAATTCCATTAAGGTGAACAGAAAATTGCCCACAGCTGTGGTATGTTGAACTATTTCAAAAACATAAACCGTATAGGACGGTATCATAGTGATTGCATGATGTCATGATGATGTCATCAATGATATCCTCTGAGATGTCATCAGTGATGTCAATGAAGTAATTTATGTGATGAGTGCTGTAAAGAGAGGAGAAAAAAGATATTCAGAATGCACTACATTGATTCTAGTTGCAAAACTGTAATTTTTCTGTTCTCTTTACAGCACTATGTGGAAAGTTCTGAGCTTACTTAATATATTAATAAATAAATATCAAAATAAATACATTTTACCTGTTTCTGTCAATTAATAAGACTAAAACTGCTTTAAAGATCCAAGGCATAAGGATCCTTTGGCTTTTTCAAGCATCTATTTTGTGTGCCATCTTTTGTGCCACCTTTCCTGAACGTCACTAGAGAGGTAGACAAGCAGGATTTCAAGAATTTATATGTTAACTTGGATAGCAAGCTGTCTCCCACTGCCGCTGGTGGATAACAGGAAAAGAAAAGAATGCAGGTTTGGAAGAGTATGTTGATCTCTCTTGTATTTGAGGTACTGCACTTGTGAATTTCAAATACAACCCATTCAAGTCCAAGCGTTCCAGCCTCCTTTTAGTCAAATGGGGCTCCTGAGAAGCTATTCTAACAGCAGCAAGTCTCTTTAAAATATGATTTTACTTGCATACCTCGACAATGTTAAAGAGTAGGTTAAATAAAGAGTCTTTGCCAGAATGAAGGTAACCTCTGGGGGATTTTTTTCTATCCTATTAGTAAATAAGGTTCACATATATGCCTGTTCGCCCCCTGGAAGGAGACATTTTCTTTATTCTCTGTAGATGCCATAATAAAGCTTCAATTTTATTTCAAATTTCTACAGTCTCACACCGCTTTATCTCAAAAATGAGTTAAGAAATCAAAGAGTGAGACGAACATTAGGATCAAAGAACAACTTCAGAGGCTTTCCTTGATGTGCCTGATGATTGCAACACATAAGCAATCTTTTTATTATGCATCACACTAATGGTTAAATTAGATCTACTCTGGCTGCATTCAAAATTGCCAAAGATGTTCCAGTCCATGAGCAGATTGTGCCCATACGTATCAGTCTTTACTGCAATAGTATGCAATAGTATGAATTCTGGGATCATATATTAAGATCTGTGCAAAAACAATCCACATTTAAATTAGACTGGGTTCCAAGTCCTCAATATAAGCACAAATTAGTTAACCTCCACATTGAAAAAGTTGTTCCTAGTATTTATGGCAAAGAAAATCACTCATTTAACGATACAGCAATGATGAAATACTACTCCACTTATGTTTAATAATAGGTTAGCCAAATTATGATCAGTAGCATCGAGGGGCGATCCATGGCATCACAGAATAAGCACCCAGGTGACTGGTTGATTGTATGTGGATCCTGAAACAGTCTATGCCACTATACAAACCGTCTTTCCATTTGTTGGACGGCATAAGGAAAGTATATGATTTTATTAAGAGCACAGGGAGACTCTGGACATTTATTAGTGGTTTTATGGGTTGATGTGTTTTCTTTCTTTCACAGGGACTTGGCTCATGAGCTTTGGTCTTTCTCAAATAGGTGGAAAGGTTCACATCTGGGTGGTTCGCCTAAACCTGTTAGTGGTAACAATCAATCCCCAAACGTTCTTGCTAGAAACAGTGGGCTGACATTTCAGCAGAGAGTAAGGGTTAAGTGCTATTTACGCAGACAAGGTACAGGGAGATCAATTTATGGCCACCAGAGAGGAGGTCGGATGACTGCAGCCATAATAAAAATCGGTGCTGAACAGACGGCGTCCGTTTTAAATGAGGGCTTATAATAAAAAGTTGTTTGAAAAAATAGGACTTTACTTGTATAACTAATTAAAAATTCCACGATATCACATGAATGGTGTAAATAGCCCGTTATGAAAAGAAATGGGACATCTGCTATGTTCTCATGTTCTCAATTCATCCTCCTCCCAACATCTTAAATAAATGAATGATTGTAATAAAACAGCAGGTCTCTTTGCAAAATCCTGGCAGGGTATGCCACCTCCGTCCCATATAACCAATTTGTTGCAGACAAGAAATGCTGTATCAGCTAGGTACATATTTTTATCATGATTGTTCAATCTCTGTGTTATTGGTTAAGCCGGCTCTAGAAGGGTCAGGAAGAAATGTCTGAGGTTCCCTTACAGTCCGTTGTACCTGTCGGCTCCCCTTCAGAGTTCTCCTCGTAATTAAGACATGGATGAATGGCACAGCCTAGGGGCACCAGAACGAAGCAATAAGTTGTGACTGTATAATACGAACTGTGCATTGAATGCACATGTGGACACAAAAAACATCTAATTTACAACTGTTTGTGTGAATTGGACCTAAAGTTCTTAAATGCTAGAATTTGAACAGATTAACCGAATACTTAATTTAGTGAAATTTACCTTTCTCGTCACCCCTCATATATAAGGTGGCTCTAGACTGGAAATGCCTGGATTTGGAAGCAAGGCTTTAGAAGATTTGTCAGATTAAGGTCGAGAGTCTCATATTTATTTCAGTATGCTGAAAACTGCACAGCAGGTTGTCACCATCAAGATATTGGTTCAATATTCTGGACATGGAGGGAAAGAGACACCATAAATGGTGAGAAGGAAAATCAATGAAAAGGACTGGAGATCCATTTAGGTGGGCACGAATAGGCTTTCTTAGCACTGGCTGCACAGCTGCTTACTCGATTCCAACTTTTATTATCAAAATATATATATGCAAACTGAAAAGCTTGCATAAGTCCATGGCCTACTCGGCCATCAATTTACTTCACTCCCCACTTCCTAGCTGCCTTGATTTGGCTACCCTTTCTTAGTGAGACATTTACAACTTAATTGCCAATAAAGAATTGAAGCAGAGTCAGTGTTTGTGTAATTTCACTTTAAAATCTAATCTGAGACGCTAGTAAAAAAGAAACTGGAAGTAAAGAGAATCTCCTGGCAGATGGCATAAGCATGCCTTTCATGGCTCCCTTCCAGCATGTGGGAAGCAAGGGGAATACCGAACAAGGAACAATGGGTGAACAGTTCAAGCCTTGGCACCACACTTACTGGAGCGCCTCACTGTCTGTGATGTTGCTCGAATGTGTTGAAAAGTAATTGAAGCAATGTTGCAAAATATAATATTCCCTGCACAAAAACCAAGATGAAGCAGATAAGCGAGAAAAGCAGTGCTATTATATCCATAACGCCGTGGGAAAAAAACGTCTAGCATGTAAAACAATAACTATTTTGCCACTTAACAAAGCATCCCTTTTAAACCTCTGTGTGGCACCTGATAGCCACAGGTCTTAAAGAGGGGTGGGTAGTGCCAGGTCTCGAACCTGGAAGTAATTAAAAACATAGCCCCTATTTTTATCTAATTAACTGTACAGGGAAATACAAAGATCAATTTCTCAACAATGGCTGGTTCTGAATAAAGGGAGGCAGGGTCAGACAAGGTGTTTGGTTAGGGCCTCATGCTGAATCTCTACCTCCCTGAGTATGGCTCCACGAAGCGACAATAAAAGAGATGTAATGGGGAGGAACTGGAGGTATTCCAGCTTTATACCAATGACTTCACAACAAGCACTCTAGAACACACCATCTATTGTTCTTTAACATGAAAGGAAAGTAAGCACCAAACTGTGTGACATGCCAGGTATGGGAAAACATGGAGAGAAATATTGCCTTTCAGCGGGAAATGGTATAGTCCAAAGGTCTGTTTTTAATATAAAATCAGGTCCTTCGGTGGTCATATCACTGAAAATCCAAGATTTGAAAAAAATATTATTGTCTACGGGTGCTCGTGGAAGACAATTTCTATGGACTGGAATCTAGAGAATGCTAAATTGATTCTGGTATTTTACTGACCTCTGCTGGTCGTTTTCTATCAAGAAAGTTAAATATAGGCAGTTGCCAGAAAAATAGAAAAAAGAAAGTCCCTCAGCAGAAAGCAATTCTGGTATTTTACTGACCTCTGCTGGTCGTTTTCTATCAAGACAGTTAAATAGAGGCAGTTGAACAGAAAAAAGTCCCAAAGCAGAAGCAGACAAGTCCTAGGGCTGATCTCCAGAGCCCACAAAGTACATACACATACAAGAATATACTAAAGTATATAAGTATATACTAAAGTATATACAAGAAATCTTGAATGCTCGACCTAAAAAAAAGAGAAGGAAAAAGAAAAAACTCAGAATAGTAGTGGGGGTTTGTCTTACATAGCACCACTGGCCTCTTATGGAGAAAAACACGTTGATGGTAAATAAGTATACTTCAAGATTTCATTTTTTTGTCATTATAAATTACGATAAATCGTATATGTGTATTTGTTTGATACAAAGAATTACATTTTTCTTATTTTATTCAACAGTTTCGTAATTTACTTTTTGTTTACATCACAGACTTACAGCACGCTGTTGTGTAGTTACATGTGCTACTGTTCACAACACCACAACACATACTTTAACATAATGCAATATATGGCTGCTAACAACCATCTCAAGAACATGAGAGTACCGTGGCATCCAGAAATGACTCTGCCTGACCCGTCCTGGAAATGCCACATGGATGTCATTTAGGAGTTGTCAGGGTTAGCAGTTACTACGCTTGGCTTGTCCATTGACATCACGGTCACTACCCTTGCTAACCCTAGTCTCAGGAGTCAAGAAGACAGCAGCAAACACTGAAAGTAAACAAGACTCTAAAAGCCTTGTTAGCTTTCTGTAATTTCCACTTTTTTGTACTTGCCCGAGCCATTAAACAAAAAACTGGAAGCTCTAGAGGAGCACAGGGTGGGACAAGAGGTCAACCATGTAAAGTCATTAAACGTCAAAGGGCTGTAACGCCACTGCCATTACCTCTGGCATTTTGGTGAATCAATGCCCATGGAAGCACAGCATTTAGCCATACAGAGATGAATAATGCATACACTAGGACATGCTGCTGGTACCAAGCACCTGCAATACAAGTGCAGGCCACAAACACTGCAATCTGATTGGTTTACGGGCCCATACAGATAAAGCGGCAGGCATCAAACAAAAAAAAAGACTGTTCAATTTGAAGTTGATAATTATCTTAAATGAAAAGTTGGAACACTGGAACCAAGCTATACCTGGTTGAAGAGCCCTCACTAGGGCGTAACCGGTTCTGGGCTGCTTGTGTTCCGGTTCAGGGAGGACCCGGCCTGGCAGTTCATGCTGGACTGTTCCACTGGAGCAAGGTCAAGACTGATCTGCATATGGTTTAGTGGCATGGTGTGCAAAATAACGATGGACTGAGATGCGGCCAGGTAATTAATTACCTATGGCTGAGATTAATTCTTGCAATCCATCCATTCCTTTTTTTGCATGATTTAGCTGTTATCATGGACCAGCACAAGTGCAGGCCACACACAATGTCATCTGATAGGTTTAAGCACCTATACAGATAAAGCAGCAGGGATCAAACAATTACAAAAAAATGTGTTCAATTTGAAGTTGCTAATTATCTTACATGAAAAGCTGGCTTCTGCAACAAAAATTACACCATCCTGTTTGACTCCTCGTTGTTCACAGAATCCTAATCGCCACCGGTAGTACTCACAGTGAGATGGCGACTGGTGGTGAGCAATGCAGCTTTCAAGCATAAAGTGGGAACTGCAATACATGGAAAGGAAACTATATTCACATCGTGTCTCCTACCTACAAATTTCTTACCCAAAACATGATTTCGCCAAGTCTTTAATTAGGGGTGGTGGCAGTGTAGGACACGGGTTGCGAGGGTACAAGCGTCTGAAATAACCATATTACCGCCTTGAAGAGAGACGGAGAGCGTGCGGCACGTAGAGTCACCTCGGGGACCTGCAGGAGTGGTCAGGGTGAGGACTCGATAAAAAGCATGCTTTATATAGCTGGTTTCGATTTTGGTGTAGTTCTCTGTGGGGACTTTTTGAGAAACGCATCGTTATGAACGCTTTCGGCTGGAAGCTTGTAAAAAGGCTTTGGGATCGAATTACGAAGACATTAGAAGGCTCCTGCGAAGAGTCCCAGAGGCAGCGCCAATGTAAATACTCTGTGAAATTAGATGCGACTTCCCAAAGCTGTCTGTCATTCAGAAAGTGAATGCGCGATCCCAACAACCGGTATACGTTATCACAAGTTATTATTTTATATTAACTTTGTATTCGTGGTTTCTGACGATAATTTCAACGCACAATATTTTAAACAGTGGAACTTGAAAAGAAGTCTTTTAACATTTTGCCTACTTTTTACAACATTAAAACTTTTAAACAAAAAAACTCTATTTTTAAGTTGTCTGTACATAACAATATGGGGTTTTGCTATTCGTCTGCTACTTAAAGACCTTCGTGACAAGTAGTTTGAACTTGTTCAAACTCCTCCCTGGCAGTGCTCATCTGGTCCTATAGTAATGATGCTCCCTTCTAGCCAGGCTCTCCCTCTCCCACAATGCATTGCCACATTGAACACCCTCATCCCCATCACTGTGTCATGGCTGTGCCGAGCACGGTCTTGTTTGCTACTCCTTCTCTGGCTGGGAGCAAGGAACGGCCTCTGCCGTGTTCGCATCAGTAGGTCCAAAACAGCATATGAGGGGGTCTGATTCACAATGATGTGTGTCACCTGTGAGGGATTGAATCAGAGGACCCTTATGCTCACAGAGGTTACTTACAACTGTGAGGAAATCCACTAGGTTTCCAGATTTTCTGCAGTCGTGAGTGTGGGAAAGGGGGAAAACATTGAAGGTTTCGGGAGGAGGTACTGAAAGAGTTCGGGGATCAGCTGTTTGCCCTTAGCAAAGATGAGACCATAAAGTCAGAACTTCGTTGGCACTCAAAAATATTCTGATGCATTTTCTAGCGTGAGAAAGTGCCTCAAACACCCCCTTATTTGGAGGGGATGTTGAGACATGAATTTTGCCACATGGAAAGAAATCATTGTGTGGGACAAAAATGGATAATCAAATTTAACCTACCCGTAAAAACGGTGGCTCCTCCACCTGCGGACACTGTGCAGGTGTACGATTAAGGGAAATAAGTGTACTACTGTAAGCCCACACTCAAAGGTGATTCTGTGTACACTCAGACAACAGTCAGCTCCCATCAGTGTACAATCAGACCTAAATCTCAAATAATCAAAAACTCAAGCGCCAGCACCCACACAATAAAAAAGTTTGATCCAAAATTTAACAAATATGAATGTCAGTGGTAGAAAAATATATGTTTTAATCCGACAAAAAGATAATACATATTATACTATATGTATTATTTTTTTATAGGATTAAAATCATATTTTTACAGCACTTTTGCTATTATAATACATGTTTTTTTTTATCGGATTAAAACATTTTTCTAGCACTTTAGAATTCATATTTGTTAAATTTTGGAGAATTTTTGCTATTGTGTGGGTGGTGGTGAGCTAAGTCTATCAATATTTGAGACTTAGGTCTGATTGTACCAGAGGAAGCTGACTGTGGTCTTGTTTAAACCTCAGCCCCTTGGTTTGAGGGGTTTCTCTCTGTTAATTGCTTGATTCTGTGTCCATCACCCTTATGGGGTATTTTCAGTGCTCTCAGGCCTTATGTTCCCACTCACAGGAGGAACAAATGCAGTAACAATAGGCCCGATTTTACCAGCTGGTGAAACTGTCCTGGTCTGGACAGGTGCTGTGGGCACAGGCACAGCCCAACCCCCTCTTGCACAGTGGGGGGGGTGCAACATTCCCCCAACCGCCCCACAGCTTGCTCTGCTCCCTGACACCATGCCCACCCCTGCTCCCATTTATTATCTGCTCAAAGCAGATTGCATATGGGAGTGAAATCAACCCCGTAATGAGTAATCTGGGTGCCTAAAAGAACCCAGAAATTCCTTGCCCGCACGTGATGCCCCATTCTGGGGCAATAACTTGCAATTGCATGGTACAAAGTTGCTCTTACAAGCTGGAATCAGCTTGTAATAGCACCTTTGCTGTTTATTACAGACTGAATAGCAAAAATTCACTGTAGGTTTTAAATTAGTGCATCCTTGCAGGTTTATGCAGAGTAGAATGGAAATGACGCTTGGGTCATCAGCTCTTGCAAATTCTGGCAATAATACAGTCCTGTTTTCACAAAGATGGTCAGACAAGACTGGACAACTTCCTTGTCCTGCATATTTATTTTTAACTCTCTGCATCAGGAATATTCATCAGGAACAACAATCCAAAGGTGAAAATGTATAGTCTGCCGGATAAAGGAGCACATCCGAGAGTTGGGAGCCAAGGAACAGCGGTGGGGCTTGCAGCCTGCTGTCCCTGCACAAGCAGACACCTGTAGCCCCTCACAAAATACTGACAAAGACTTTAAACGCTACCCCTGATATCCTTGAAAGGTTGGGAAACCCCCAACTGGATGTCAGCTATGCAGAGCCTTCACGCAAGAACTGGAAACCCACTCTGTGCAGAGGTTTCCAGTTCACCGTGCCTTGCACCCTGCGATATTGGCTAGTCACCAAGCATCAGCGTGATGAGGGTCGATACTGTGTGACACACAACGGCGAAGTGTGAGTAAGCAGGACTACAACAAGTAGATTTTTGGGAGAAGACTTGGTAACAGAGACTGACTATTTGGCTCTCTGATGTGACTGCTGACATTCAGTCAGAGCACAAGGGGCTGAGGCATGGAAGAGGTACAAAGGGGCCCCTGACGGTGTGCTAGTGGGACAGGGGCCGTGGTATCTACTGTATGAGAAAACTACTGGTTAAAGATGAGACGGAGCCCCTGACAGTTCGTAAGCAGAAAAGAGTCTGGGACAGTAAGCAGGCCGGAAGGATAGACACAATAGTCTGGGGGACAAGGTCTATTGCAGAGAAAGTGCGAGAAGGAGTTACTGAAAAGTTGGTTAAGGTGCAGAAGATAGAACAGTGTTAGGCTCTTAACAGGTAAGGGTGAAGGGGAATACACAGTGTCTGCCCAACAAGTAGCAAAGGACTGTGTAACAAGGAAGAGAGTTGGGACAACGGGGAGGCAGCAGGCGTGGGAGTGGTAGACCTTCCGGGTGGTCTTCCCCATCATGGAAATTTGGACATTGATCCTCATAAGGTGAACATTTTTTTGCACATTATATTTTTTTTAAGCAGGTAAGTGGCTTGGTAGCAGGGCCTTTATAGGGATAGGGCTCTTTGTTTCAGGCCTTGCACTTTTTTGAGGGTCCGCACTGTTTCCCTAATCCCCAGATTCACGTTCTCTTAATTACTGGCTGCTCAATGGATTGGAAACCAAAGAGGGGTCCAGCAAAATGTTTGGTTCCCAGCCCCACAAAAGCTTCTGACGTGCCTGCTTACAAAAGAGTCTTGTATCTAAATCAACACACCTATTCTGTCGCCACGGTGTAATTCTTCACTTCATCGACCTTCAAGTGAGACGTACACTACATCTCAACCTATCCTTGATACGCACTGGGCAAAACGAGTAGGTGACAACAGACAAATAAATGGGCCTTCGGCGCTTCAGAAACTGTACCACTCTGTTGGGCAGGTGTTTGACCGGCTTGAAAAAAAGTATAAGGATGTTAGGTGGATTGGTCCTACCGTGGATCCCAGCTCGCAGCCCTCCCTCCTGGCGAGGTGACAGCTGACTGTGAAGAACCAGCGTCTGATCGGATCTTCCAGCAGTTAATGGTGTCAGCAGGGTACCGGGGGAAAGCAATCCCTGCAAAAGCTTCCAAAGAGTCTGTCTCAAGCTGCGCAGAAACCCACACATTAACAAGGTAAATTCTTACAGTTCATAGACCACTCTTCCTGACTCTTGCTTAGAATGCTTTGAAAAAAGCTTGCAAGGGGAAAAACTGGAAGCAAAACTCTCGCACTATCTCCGAAAATCACTAAAAACATATACTCATGTTAAAAATGAGGAATACACTCAATACACAGAAAAATAAACACAACCCAGGTAGTATTATTCAATGAAACAAACAAAAGAAAGAAGATGGGAACATCTCAAGTCTTCTATTCAAAAGAAGACGTCGCTGTCTTTCCGCACTAGGAAAAACAAGGAGCAGCCACTTTATTTTTTCACAAAGTAACATTTTAGGTCATTTCAAAGAGGTAGTAAAAGATTTATTTTTCAAACCCTAACATCATAATGAAACAAACATTTGCAAAATCAATGCTTGTGGACTTGAAAAGCTGTGAAATGACTATTTTTTATTTTTTACTGGAAGCATATGACACAAACCAGAAATAAAATAAACTTAAACGTGGCTGTCACATTATTTCATTAACATTTTTAAAAAGCATTAACTGAAGTGGCCATTGTTCGAGTGACTTTTTAAAATAAGGCGTTCAGCTGTGCCCTGCGTTTTATTAATATTGCTATTTGTGGAGGAGACAAGAATTGAACACCACATAACCAATCACTCCAATCGAAGGCAGCTATAATGTTACTTAAACACTTTATAAATGTAAAAAGGAGAAGGAACATAACTCACAATCTAACTGGCGCCCAAAGAGCAGACAAAATAAATAGCTAGTATTTACAGTTAATATACAAAATAAGAAAGGAAAAAGCGCCCTTTATCCGGTACTAAAGAGATATTAACTACTTTAGGTGAAAGTGGTCAATGAGGACAGGCATTATGCAGTCACTCAAAGTCAACCAAAGTGAAGGGAGTCAGTGGGTAAAGATGCTTGACCCATTACCCCATGCTGTGTGCTACGATGGGCGGAAACAAATTGTGATTGACAATTTAACGGATTAAGTGACAGAGCACTTTGGCCAAAATCCCCTCAAAGTGGGTATATTATGTATGAATTGTTTGGAAAAACAATAACCTAGTAATACAGCTGAAGCTGTCTCGAACACCAGACCTAAAAAGTAAAGAGAGGCTAGAAAAGATACAATTGAAAATACTTGCAAAATGAAGTGAGAAAATCAAAATACTATCCGAAGCATTTGTTAAAGCATTTTGATGGTCTGCTGGGTCAAATATACTCGGCAACCATTCATGCACACAAGAAGCGCTCTTTCTCAATAGGCGTTCATGCACACAGGGAATGTGCTTTCTAGGTAGGCATTCATGCATACAGGGCGTGCATGTTCTCAGCAGACATTTATGCACACAGGGAGTGCATGTGAACGTTATATCTGTTCAAATTATCACTTCCCAATATGGTCAGGGTTTTGCAATAAATTGTCAATCCTACGTGATGTCATGTGGAGCGTATAGAAGCAGCCTTCATTACATCAGGCCGACTCTTCCTTGACACAGTCCAATAAGGGCTTGCCCATGTCACTGAAACAACACTGCTTGCCCTAGCACCACAAGGCTGGGGTACTAGCATACCCAAAGCTTTACCTTGAATGCCATGATGGCAGCTCTAACTGTCAAAGTTACATGCAGTGTGCATAGACGGGTGCTAGCTTTAAGGTCTGTAACGAGCAAGTGCTTATCTCATTCAACAGATTGTGCTGCAGCCCCCCCCCCCTTTTATCTTGACAGCCATTATTCAAGTATGATATGCCAAATCAGTGGGTAGGTTTTGACAGACACTACAGGCCCCATTATAAGTGCCTGGTACTAAAAAGCAAGACACTATCGCACACTGTAGTACCAATACCGGGCAGAATTACAGCACTATTGCCGAGCCATTATGTGTTTTGAAATCTGGAATGGGGAACAACATGGCTTCAGTGTAACTGCACCAATGTCCGCATCCTTTCATCAAATTCTAATCCCATTTTCTAGACATGGCTTCACCAGCTTTTTGCAGTCTGTGCCTGGAAATACCAGATCACTTGTAATCAGGGATTTCAAGACCACTTGCAATGGTGACCTGTAGCAGAATAACCAGAATTAATGCTGCATCCATGACCTGAATCTTACAAAAATTACTAAGTAAATGACAGACTACCCAAAAGAACATCATATTCGAAAGCAAAAGAAACCAGGAGCGCCCCTCCCCAAAACTCTTGAAATGATGTACTAAGAAACAGGTGCCTCTTAGGTAGTCACATTACCAAGCTCAATCATAGTGAGTATGAAGACTTATATACCACACAACAGTGGGCTGAACTGCCTCTGGCTGGTAAGTGAATCATAGTGTGGGCTGTACAACAGTGTTGATATACAACAAATAAATGAACCCTGGTAAAAGAGTCCTATTGAGAATAGGGCAAAATTGCATAAGTCCTCCTCCTCTCATTGAGCAGCCATAAAAGACATGGACATATTCACAACAGCCAAAACAAGCCAAGGCAGCATCTCAAGGTACAGGTTCATACAGTGGAACTACACTTCCATTACAGAAAGGCCCAAAAATCCCTAATTCAGATGAGAACGATATACCACTCAAGATAAAAAAGTGTCTGGGAAATCAGTACCTACTCTTGCAATTGGATAGCTAGGGATGAAGAAGTGTGTCCAGTTCACCAATGCGTACGGAGGAAACAAATCTTTCCTAACAGGCTGAGCTTGTCCATCTGTTCATGGACTATGGCTGGATGTGGATGACCATCATAAAAAGAAGAGGCTCCTTTACACATCCACAGATGCACTGTGCCAAAGAGAACAAAAAAGAATAACCTGGGCCCCGTATTACAGACAGGGCGTGCTGCTCTGGTTTGGGCGCCAGGCGCAGACAAGTCAGTATGAATGCGATACCCCCTGTGCAGTCGTGAACTCGCACCCTGTGTGCAGTGCATTAGTGGATGGAGCACCAGTTGTTTGAAGCCACTGGTCCTCTCACTGTGAGGGCAGTAAAATAGCCTGCAGTTTAAGGGGGCAGAGATACCCCTGCAGGCTGATGCAGTAAGTAACTGCACCTTCGTGCAGAGGAGGGTATGAGACCCCAATTTTCCCCTTTTAAGGGGCACCTCTGTGGGGCACACTCTCTGTGGCGCATAGTCGATGCACCCCCTTAGGGCTCCTTTGCCTCTGCGCCAGTGTCTATGATACAGTAATACCCCCAGACAAATGAGGAAGCACCTGGTGAGATGGTGTTGCTGCTACACGTACATCTGTATTACATAAAAGTGCTGCACACATCTGGGGCCACTTCTGTAATATGAAAATGCACCGGAGTTGCAAAAAGCGGGCACACATGCACGTTGTGATAATACTGCCCTTGGTACTACCCTGCTGATCTATATAACACTTGGACACCTCCCTCCTCACTGTAATGAGGCAAACCCACAATACGAGGCAAAGGCATGTAAATCAGTACAAAAAGCTGACAACTCGCACCAGGTACATGGGTGAACGGTAAACAGCCGGACAAAGGAATCTGAGAGATAAAGTTGATGATTGCCTCCAACACCATGTTCAGCTGTGAATAGCCCAACTTCCCAGCACTTCAGGCCGGCATCTTGGCAGAAATACCAGTACAATAGGATGCCTTACAGAGAATGTGAACTTCTGAGAAGTAATACGAGTCAAAACAGTGGTTTCAGATGTGATCTGGTAAAGGAATAACAGCAGTTCATAAAACTATGGGGGTTATTTGGACATCTGACAAAAATTTGCAGATGTCCCATCTGCACTAATTTGGGTGTATGCATGGCTATACATTTAAATTTTTTGGTAGATGTCCCGCATAAGCCAACCTCTAATAGTCCTATAGGTCGATATACATCACTGAGGCCATCCTGTTTGGCAATCACACATTAGATGGTAGTTAAAATAAATAAATAAGCAAGTCCGAAAAGTATCCCATTTAGAGAGAAACCTCTTTCTTAAGCCCATGTAGGAAGCTGGGCTCAAGTGGAGGCAGAGGTGTACCATTACAACATGTAAAAGGAAAAGCATCTTCCTGGAGTACAACAACTCTCTCAATCTTCTCTCTCCCCATACAGGCTCGCCACACATACATGAGCCCCACCAACCCTGCCTAGTACAGATGCAGTAGGAGAGAAAAGGCAGAGGAAGTTGAAAGCCGATGAAAGATGGGATCCACATGAGTGCTTCCTCTACAATGTAGTCATGAGCGACCACTCAACAATCCACAGAAAGGCACAGGGTACGCATGTCTATGCACTGAGTTAGGGCCCTCGAAATAGTTAAGATTGATGGGACCCCGTTCCACTCTTGAGCACAAGATATTAAATAAAGCATTGAAAATGCAATAGGTCTCGCCTTTGATTAAGTTAAAGCCATTTGCTTTGCTAATGGTATTGTATTGTAGCTTTGCATTATTTAGTGTATATTTGTGATATGTGCATATATTTGCATATATATGCATATATGTATATGTCTATAAATACATATATCTATATATGCATATATACATATGCATAGATATATGCATATATTTAAATATAACTATATACATATACATGTATGCATATGTATATATATGCAGATACGTCGCATATATATATATATATATATATATATAAATATAGATAAAAATATATATATGTCCATATATATATATATATATATATATATATATATATATATATATATATATATATATATATGTATACACACAAATATAGTCACATATGTATATATGCATAGGTACATAGGCATTATATAGTCTTATTACATTATATATAAACACCAGTTCGACACGGGCAGCACGGCACGAGTCGAATATACATAACTGCACAATTCCATGAGCATTTTTTAACAACACGTGATAAGAGGAAGCATGGGGGTTAATAGATGGCCGGCAAATGAAAGGGAAGTGCTTATTGATTTTTGATCAAGTTTCATTTCCAGAACGTAAAGGGTCATATTTCTCCTGTAACAGGAGGGGGAAGGGGGGGGATGGAATGGGAAGCAGCTGGAGATACTGTTCACGGTGCATTCACAATATAAGTGATACAAAGAGCAAACACAAGTAAATATCTCTAAAAATCGGCGTTTATTAATCAGAGCAGTTTCCGTATTGCACACAGGATG
This sequence comes from Calotriton arnoldi, assembly GCA_963921515.1. Taxonomy (NCBI): domain Eukaryota; kingdom Metazoa; phylum Chordata; class Amphibia; order Caudata; family Salamandridae; genus Calotriton; species Calotriton arnoldi. The sequence goes on along the minus strand of CAWUFW010004610.1, from coordinate 776,299 downwards.
GAAACGTCCTTTCAAGCGTTTCAAACTTTAAATAAATAAAGTTACAGTAATTCTGAGAAATCAAATATACAACTGAAAAAAAACAAGCGACGAGAGGTCAGGAGGAACCGTTGTGGGCAGTAAGCAGTTCCAGTTTCTCAGCAATGGCTTGTGTTTTGGTGCCTCTTCTGCCACCCAACACTGTTCCCGCAGAAGGGAAAGTTAAGAATGTTAGCTGACTGTAGTCATTAAGCCATTACGGGAGTGTTTATGAGATTGCAGGAGTAGCGGCGCCTTTAATAAACGTGATGTTTGTTTTTTGTTTCCTAACCTGAAAGCGCCAGTGTACAGAAAGTGTATGCGTATGGCGACCCCTGCGTGCCGCGGGAGTTTTTATGAGCTTGCAGGAGGAGCGGCGCTGTAAATAAACGTGGTTTGTTTTTTGTTTCCTAACCTGAAAGCGGGCGGCCATGTACATTAAATGTATACGTATCGTGGCCCCTGCATGCCGTAGGAGTGTTTAAGAGCTTGCAGGAGGAGCAGCTCCTTTAATAAACATGATACATGCCAGTAATACTAAACAAAAAAAAAGAGGGAGCATTTGAATGGCACCTAACGCACAGCCCACACGGAAAGAATGATTACAAAAAAGTGCTGACAGTCATTATGAAACCCACCGTTGCAGCATCTCACCCTGTAGGCTCGCGGGAGTGTTTATCAGCTTGCAGGAGTAGCGGCGCCTTTAATAAACGTGATGTTTGTTTTTTGTTTCCTAACCTGAAAGCGCCCGTGTACAGAAAGTGTATGCGTATGGCGGCCCCTGCGTGCCGCGGGAGTTTTTATGAGCTTGCAGGAGGAGCAGCGCTGTAAATAAACGTGGTTTGTTTTTTGTTTCCTAACCTGAAAGCGGGCGGCCATGTACATAAAATGTATACGTATCATGGCCCCTGCATGCCGTGGGAGTGCTTAACAGCTTGCAGGAGGAGCAGCTCCTTTAATAAGCGTGATACATGCCAGTAATACTAAACAAAAAAAAAGAGAGAGCGGGAGCATTTCAATGGCACCCAACGCACAGCCCACACGGAAAGAATAACAAAAAAGTGCCGACAGTCATTATGAAACCCACTGTGTCACGCCGCCAGTAAAAGATCCAGTCTACGTGGGCGGGGCCAAAAGTGGACAGGGTGGTAACCAGGAGGGACTAAAAAGCCTCCTGGACAATCATTACACCCCGTTTAGCATAATTGGTGACGCCAAATGACGCACACCAATGGAAATTACGGGCGGAGCCCAAAGCGAACTTCTCAAACCGGATTGATTTCAAGAAGCCCTCGCAGAGCGAGCAGCGCATGCGTGCTGCAACGCCAGGCGAGACCTAAAAAGCAGTGTGTAGTCCATGTCTTCAAGCAGACCTCATACCGTAGTATCGGCCTAAACGTCAGTATGGAACCTTTATAAAAGGGGGACTTCCTGAAAGGATTCAAAGCCCCAAATGATAATTATTCACAAAGGGGGAGGGGGGATTCTTGAAATAATGCAAGGCATCAAATTACACTTATTTGGACATACATCTGTCATCTCTACAAAAGTAATATTCAACGCGATCTCAAACATCAACGTAACACATTAGAAGCACCAGGTCTCTAAAGCTTATTGTAACCGCAGTTGTTCTTTACCATCATTCTGGTTTACAAATGTGCCAATCTGTTGTCTTACATCTTTTTATATCCAGTATCAAATTGCACACTGAGAACTTTAACTTTGTGGAAGACAGGTCTAGTTCATCTATTAACCCCACCAAATATCTGCATGAATTCACATACCCTCCCCTAATGATCACACTTAACTCCTACCCTCCCCTAATGATCACACTTAACTCCTATTAATTTAACCTGCCACAAAGAAACTGGAGTGAATGCATGGAATGGTTTGCTTGAGCACACAAGACTAATCCCAATAACCAACAACACTCTACTAACCACTAACCTTGGATTTCGTAGCAGCGTGCTGCCCGGCGTAAAGCGCTTCAACCCCTGGTCATGGGTAGTAAGTGCTACATAAATGCCTTTACAATACATAGAAGTGGTTGGGTCCAATCAGTGGTAGGCAACACTAGTAATTGCTGTGCATGTTACACAAATACTTCCTCTCTTGTGCATGCTGATTGTTCCACATTGACTTGACGCAGCAGCACCATCCAGCTCACCTCGGCTTGGCAAAATACAACACAAACAGTAAGGCTGCTCTGGAAACAAAACTGTTAAGAGAATGAGTGAGTGTCTAACAAATTCTTTGTGATGGCTGGCAATGTTAATTCATTAAAAATGCCTTTCCGCATTTCAGACCTGCAGGTTACAAGAACAGCAGCATCCTGCATGCACCCACCAGCTAAGAAGGCACAAGCTTGGCAAGCAGACAGCATTACCGCCTATTCAGCATATCAATCACTCAACATATGCTTCTTCTTAAGAAACAAATGTTGACTGACATTGATATAATAATGATGATAATAGATTAATAATCATAATATCTAGGAAAGAAACGCAGGGGTGCAATTCTGGCAGCATGGAAGACATACTTACAACTCAATTAATTGCTGCAGTGATATATGATCAAGTTACAGGGTTGAATCCCAGTTAGCCAACTACTCCTTTCATAGTTCTGAGCAGTGACATGGGAATCCCACAGGTCTGCAGACAAAATGCTCATAAACAACACTGCAAGAGAATATCATGAAAGATGATTGTGGGCTGTCGGCTGGCACGCACAGTGAAGGAAACGGAGGAATAGAAACAATTAAAATAGGGGAAGACACAGAGAAGGGGGCACATGGAAAAACAATGAGTATGAGAGAGAAAAGTACGAAAGGAAAAGTAAAGAGGAGAGGTAAAGGGTGAATATATAGGAAGCGCAAAAAAGAACAGGAGGAAGGAAGAATGACCGGAAGGAAACATGAAAAGAAAGTAGCAAAATGTTAACAGGAAGGTAGGGTGAAAGGCTGAATGCATGGAAGGGTGAAAGGATGCATTGACGGAAGGGTGAAAGGCTGGATGCAAGAATGAAAAGATTGACTGGCGATCAACAAGTGAATTGGTGAATGGAGGGAAGGATGGAAGAATGGACAATTGGAGAAGAGTGAGTGGATGGGTGGAAGAAATGATGAATGGATACATGAAATAACTGATGGCTTGATAGGTGAAGGGATGAATGTGTACATATACACACACACATGAAAAGATGACTAAAAAAGGTATAGTTGGATGGGGCAATGGGTAGGGTAGGTGGATGGAAAGGTGAAGGGATGGACAGATGGATGGGTTAACAGATGAAGTGTGAATGAATTCTATGGCAGAACCGGAGGCTCAGATTATGCTTCTCAATCTTTACTGCACCATAAAACAGCAGCCAATGAAAAAACAGTAAACATATCACAATACTACAAATCCCATGAGGCTTTGAACCACGCCTCCCTTTGATCACCAATCACATTATTCCAAAGTCTACAAAATAACGAGGCACTATCTTCCTGCCTCTTTCTTTGCTGCTCCGCAGTCAAGATAACTGCCTCATAATTTGGAGAACAGCATTCCTGATTGATGCATTTTATGTCGATATTATTAAGTATATGGTTGTTTACTTGTTGACATGTATATTTCTTAAGTATATGGTTGATTACACGGTGACTTGTAGATGTATCTATGTTACGCGCTGCTGGTAGACTGCAGGTTTATGTGGATAGCAGTGTTATGCCTTACTTTGCGTGCTTCCATTCTCGTGGTCGCGTTTCTTTCTTTCTCACCCTCGGCACGTGTTGCGCCCCCTTTCCCGCTTCTGTGCTTTAAAATTAGGAGCCTGCCCGTAGACCGAGCGGCCGGGCTGAGGCGAACGCACGCACCACGCGGTTCGTCCGGGAGTGACCCCTCCCTGGAGCGAGGTTGCGTAGGCAGCCCAATTGGGCTGCATACGCATATCTCGGGAGCCCGCACGCAGAAGTGCATGCAGCGGCCTCCCTTCATCGAGCTGGTGACGCCTGGCCCGGGCTTGTCTAACGGGCGTTCGTTAACTAATTTGCATGCGGTACCGGGCCAATTTCACAGATTATTAAATCGGACGACTTTTCCCACACTCCGGTGCAGATAAAAAACCTGATACTTCAGGATTTATAATTTTTGGAACTTTTTTAGTTGTTGCCCAGGCTTAGGGCCTCCATCCCTTCTAAGACCTAAAGCACAGTTAAGGTACCGAAAAGACAGCTCTTGCTCCTGCCCTACGCCCTGCTTACTATTACAAGGGCTGCAATAATTTGGCTTCCCTCTGGGGAATTTGGATCTGGGAAGTGTCTCTCCCTTACACCATGTCTGATTACGAGGTGTGTGAGCAGGACCTAACTATCTATGGTCCCCAAGATGATGAGGATTTTTATTACGACAAGAACATGGAAACTTTATTTGATAAATCCCTCGACAAGAAACTGGATAAGGCTCTATCCACCGCCCTTCTACCCATTTCCCAATGTCTCGACAAACTGACAGGTAATGACCCGTCCCCAGTTCCCTCCGATCCCTCCTCTACTCCTCTTCCACCAGTAGAGCCCCCAGGCCCTTCCTGGCCTCACGTAAAAATCTACACTAAAGTCACGAGGAAAGCAAAGGACCATGATTATTTTACCGGTCCAGCGCCCCTTCCAGACCTTTCTATTCCCCCTCTTTCCCCTACCACGGACGCAGATACTGACACCTCCTCCTCCTAGGAGTCACGACCACGTAAACGCTCCAAGAAGCGCAAGCGTCCCTCTTCCCCTTCTAATCAGTCCCCGTTCACTTTCGACCCCACTTCCATTGTCCACCCTAGATCTTCGGACTGGTCCCCAGCCCCGGCGGTCGCGGACTATATGCACACTCACCTAAGGAAAAGTTTCGATAAGGAGGTCAGATCTCGCCTCAGATCCGAATGTCCACGTCCAGACCTTCCTAACAAGACCGCCCTGACGCCTGACATTGACGTGTCCATGCAAACCTTCCTCAAAAAATTTCGCAAAGATCCAAAAAAGGGTATTGTTCAGGCTCTTCGAGCGTGTCAGGATAAACTTCTTGATGTGTCCGGCCCTCTGGCCAAGATCTTAGAGCTAGCCCTACAGGCTCAAGAGACGGGTGCTGCAATTCACCCGGAAGTCCTCGCAGGGTGGACTCAGAGAGCGATTTGCCTCCTCGGCAACGCAAACTGTGCTCTATCATCTGAAAGACGCAAATCAGTTCTCTTACGAATTGACCCCCAGTTAGCCAAGCTGGCTTCCGCGCAACCTGGCCCCCTGGCAGAGGGACAACTGTTCGGAGACCGCTTCGTGAAGGACATAGCAAAGTTTGTCAATACTTTTACCTCATTAGACAAGTCTCAGGCATCCCTTAAGAAAGTATTCCATCCCCTCTCTGATAGGGCCGGTCGTGGCAGAGGACGCTCGACCGGCCGCTTCAACCAACAAGGTCCTCACCGTGGCTACAACCCCAGACGCAGGGGTTACGCTCAGGACCCGGCTCAAGCGGGCTTTTACCCAACCAGATCTCGAGGCTTCAGAGGCCGCTTCAACAGGGGCGTCAACAGAGGCTTCCGCAACAACGATGCCCAATCCTCAGGTATTTATTCATCCCTTTCTCCCTGCGATTCCCTTGGGGGCAGACTGATGCACTTCACACACAATTGGTCAAAGATCACATCTGATTTGTGGGTCCTCAACACAGTGCGGAGGTATCAGATCGAATTGATTGCTCATCCGACCGAGCCTTCCCCTCCCCCTCCTCTTCATTTTTCCCAACAAGAGCAGCTTTTTATAGACTCAGAGCTGCAAGAGCTTTTGGCAAAACAGGCTATTGCTGTAGGAGATTTCCAACCCGGAGGTTTCTGCAGCAACGTCTTTTTGGTTCAAAAGAAGGGAGGCGGTCAAAGATTAGTTCTAAACCTAAGAACCTTCAACCCCTTTGTAAACTATCGTCATTTCAAGATGGAAGGCATCCATCTGTTGAGAGATCTTTTATTGGAGAAGGACTGGATGGTTCGGTTAGATCTGAAAGATGCTTACTTGACAGTTCCGATCTACCCTCCCCATCAACGTTTTCTCCAGTTTCAATGGAAGGACCAGTGGTTCCGTTATCTGTCCCTAACCTTCGGCCTATCCTTCGCCCCGTGGGTTGTCACCAAACTCCTGAAACCGGTGGTAACTCGCTTACGAGAGATGGGAGTCCGCATGATTGTCTATCTGGACGACATGCTTCTTTTGGCACAGAGTCGTGCATTGCTTACGACACATCTACAATGGACAGTGTCCCTACTACAGGATTTAGGTTTTGTGATCAATCTCAAAAAATCTGTGACGACTTCATCTCAACAGATAGAGTTCCTGGGGTTCCAGATAAATTCAGTGTCAGCTCAACTACTACTTCCACAACCCAAGATAAAATCCATCAAGAGAGAAATCAAGTCGACCTTGTCGAAACAGATGGTGTCTTTGAGGTCCCTAGCGAGGATTGTTGGCCTTCTGGCCTCCTCTATCCAAGCGATCTTCCCGGGCCCGCTTCATTACAGAGCGCTGCAGCGTCTAAAGATTCACTACCTCCAGCAGAACTACACCTACGATCACTCCATTGCCCTGACACGAGAGGCGCAGGAGGAACTCAGATGGTGGTTGACACACATGGAAGCTTGGAATGGCAAGGCCATTTTCGGTGTTTCTCCCGACATAGTCATCGAGTCGGACGCCAGCCGCTGGGGCTGTGGCGCCAGATGCGGAGAGTTCGCTACCGGCGGTTGCTGGTCAGCAGAAGAATTGAGCATGCATATCAACTGTCTGGAGTTGTTGGCGGGCTCGTTCGCCATCAAGTCGATGTCTCCATTGAAGAGCAATTGTTGCATCCTCCTTCTGATGGACAATGTGTCAGCGGTTCGCTACATCAATCGCCTCGGAGGGACGAGGTCTCGACTCTTAGCCAACATAGCTCAGGAGTTCTGGCATTTCTGCCTAGCGCAGAAGATTACAGTCATAGCGGAATACATTCCCGGCAAGGACAACTCAGTGGCAGATTGGAACTCCAGGTTCCTGCGGGATTACAGCGATTGGAGGCTACATCCTTCAGTAGTTCAGTTCTTCAGTAGGCCCGTGCCTCGTGGATCTTTTTGCATCACGCCTGAATGCTCAACTTCCCAAATTCTTCAGCTGGAGACCGGATCCGATGGCAATGGGAATGGACGCTTTTCTCCATCCTTGGGGAACTCAGACGAATTATGCCTTCCCGCCCTTTTTCGATGATCCCCAGAATAGCGGCCTATGCCCGCCGCCAGGCAGCATCATTGATCTTAGTCACTCCTCTGTGGAAGACACAGTCGTGGATTCCGACGCTTTTGGAGTTATCAGTGAATCTACCCTTTCAACTTCCGGTGTTCCCTCAACTTCTCCTGGACCCAGTCGGGTCCCCACATCCATTGATTCTTCAAGACCAGCTGGTCCTCATGGTGTGGACGATCTCAGGAGATGCAAACAGATTGAAGGCCTTTCATCGGCAGCTGCCAAATTTATACATCAAGCTTGGGCTCCTTCCACCCGTAAACGATATTCTGCTGCATGGAAACGTTGGGTGGGTTGGTGCCTTCAACGGGAGGTGGATCCCGTGGGATCTGATTTAAAGGATATCTTGAATTTCCTTTCGGAATGTGCAGAATCCAGTTGTTTGCAAATTGTTAAAAGGCATTAGGGTTTCTCAACCCCCGAAACCCAGGTATTCCACTTTATGGGATGTTTCTTTGGTGTTATCATTGTTGGAATCTTGGCCGGAAAACAAAGATTTAACATTAAAACAAATTTCTGCGAAACTTACCATGCTTTTGTGTCTTATTTCCTGTCGGAGAGTTTCTGATGTACGTGCTCTTGATTTAGCAGGTAGGTTATTCTCCCCTCATGGAGTATCATTTATTATATCCAAAAGGACTAAGACTATGTCAAGGTCAATTGAGTACCCAGCGTTTCCGCATAATGACAAGTTATGTGTAGTTAAATGTTTGAAAATGTATGAGGAGCGGACGTTAGCTCACAGAACGGACCCTCTGGGTCATTTGCTCCTAGCCATTCAGAAACCTTTTAGGCCTGTGTCTGCAGCTACATTAGCTCGCTGGGTTCGATGGGTCATGGCTGAAGCCGGCATTGACATTTCTGTGTATGGGGCTCATTCGACCAGAGGCGCTTTGTCCTCCAAAGCCTTTGTGATGGGTTCTAGGTTAGAAGATATTCTCAAGGCAGCTGATTGGTCGTCTGACTCAATGTTGAAGATATTCTATTATAAGCCAATTGTACATGTTGCTTCTGTTGTTGTTGGTCAGATTTGAACCAGCATAATCTGAGCCTCCGGTCCTGCCATAGAATAGAAAATTTTCCAGCTTACGTGACAAGAATTTTAGATTTTATTAAGGACACAGAGGCGAGGATTATCCCACCCGATGGGACAGGTAAGAAGAATTCTTTAACTGTCAGAATGATTTGTGGTATTGTTGACAGTCATGTTAATTTACCCGCCCTTGAATGATAAGACTCTTAAGTATTTTGGTACTCAAACTTCTTTTTAATTTCAGGAACGGATTCCAAACACAACTAATGTTGGAGTTTGGTTGGATGGTCCACCGGCCTCTTTTGGCTAAAGTTGTCTCTTGGGACTTTCGGTTTACAGTTGCTCTTCGTTGAGGGCTGGAATGTATCCTGTTTGATGCACTTTATGGAGGACTGCTCGTGCAAAGAAAGAGGCAGGAAGATAGTGCCTCGTTATTTTGTAGACTTTGGAATAACGTGATTGGTGTTCAAAGGGAGGCGTGGTTCAAAGCCTCATGGGATTTGTAGTATTGTGATATGTTTACTGTTTTTCCATTGGCTGTTGTTTTATGGTGCAGTAAAGATTGAGAAGCATAATCCTCGCCTCCGTGTCCTTAATAGAATCTAAAATTCTTGTTGCGTAAGCTGGAAAATTTTCTATTGATAGATGGATGGAGGAAGGATGAATCTGTGAAATTAAGTCGTCTAAGGAGGGGTGGATTACTCACTTTGCATGCGCAGTGTAATGAGAAATATGTTTTCAATTTTTTGGCTACTCACTTGCTTCTGAGGACCACCAAATGAGCAACATTCAATGTGTTACTATGTGTGTGATACTTATTGTTTACTGCGCTGGTCTTTAGCAAAAAGCACTATATTAAACATCTGTCACCTCATGGCCATTCAACGGTAATTGTGGAGGTAATCCGCCATATACAAGATATTCTATGTCAGTCCACGGAGGCTTCAGATTATGCTTCTCTTTACTTTATTGACATAAACAGCAGCCAATTAAACTTTAAAATAGCATAACCCCGGAAGGACAACCCCCTCCATAGTATGCACCAATCACCTAGCGCCCATTGGTATATATGTCCCTAGCGCAATATCACTTCCTCTTTCTTTGCTGCTGCAGCAGCGAGTTAAGTCCTTTTTCTTCTTTATTAACTGTGTATTTTATTGTTATACTTAAGCGGTTATCGCAATTACTGAGCGTGATATTGGTGGTGTTGACACACTGTTGTTTTAAGTGATCGGCGCTCCGGCGCTCACTGTGGCATTGTTAGCGTGTGGAGCGGGAGCGGGACAGACGCGCATTGCGCGCGCGAGGAGCAGTCCCATTTCTACTGCCACGAGGTTCGCGCATGCGCGGGCAGCGGGATCGTTTTTTCATTCCGATCGGCTCCCTGCGCTTACGCGAGCTTTCACTGCAAGATCCTCGGTCCCTTGTGAACGCCCGACGGGGCGAATAAACGTGATAAGGCACTGCCTCAGGGGAGAATAAGGGGTGGCTCCCTCCACTATTAATAAGACCCGTTTTTTGGCAGTGTTTACTGGTGTGGACAGTTTTTCAAGTAAGTGATAGGGCGAGTGACTGAGTTGTCGCAGTTAGGGACAGACTAGTCAGGGCATTTTGTGGTGCATTATTAAACATAACTCTTTGGTTAGTTAATTGGTCTCAGTGACACCCCTGGGTTTCTCCCCCCCTGAATCTCCTCCACACCTCCAATAGCACGATGGCGTATTACGCCGAGGAGGTTGACCAGTGGGCAGATTATGACGATTATGCGGTATTTGAGGAGGTGCCCTATGAGCACCAAATGGAGGAGCAACTGGTGGAAGCCCTGGATACCCACGTCCAGGGTTCTGTGAACAGGGCGCTGATTAAGGCTTTGCAGCCATTTACCAAGCCCCTGCAAAATTATGGAAAGGGCAAATTTAAGGCGTCATTGGGTGAGTCATCGCTACACTCCTCTGCGGAGGTCCTTTCACAGGTGGCGTCTAGTGTCATTAGGGACCATGGTTACGGCGGTTCCCTCCCTTCTGGAAACTCATCCCTTCTGATTCCAGGGGAGGCTGAGGAGTCTTCTCCGGCCGCTCCAGACACGTCCAACTCTGAACAGGACACTGAAGAGCCTAAAAAGGCGACTAAAAGAAAGCGAAAAACGCATAATGTGAGCAGTGTCCCCACTAATAAAAATCTACTTCTTGACCCCAGAAATATCATACACCCAAGGTCTATTGAATGGGTGCCGTGTGTTGAGGTTGCACACTATGTACAGGAGAATCTCCGACAAGGCTTCGAGCGCGAGGTGCACGCTACGTTGAGATCTGAATGCCCCAGACCAGCCTTATTGGGCAAGGTGGCTGACACACCAGAGTTGGACCCCAATATGGCCACATTTCTAAAAAAGTTTTCCAAGGACCCAAAAAAGGGGTTGGACAGGGCCTGGAGAGGGTGCCAGGGTAAACTATTAGATGTCTCCGGCCCTCTCACGAAAATACTTGATGCGGCAGTACAGGCCAAAGATTCCAATACCCCACTAGATGCTACGGAGATATTGGACTGGGCGCAGAGGGCACTCTTTTTTCTGGGCAATGCCAATTGCGCACTATCGACCGAGAGGAGACGGTCTTTCCTAATGAGGATCGATCCGCAACTTGCGGACATGGCCACGTCCGAAGCAGGAACTCTGGCGAACGGGTTACTGTTCGGAGATAAATTTGTGAAAGAGTTGGGGAAGTAGGTGGCAACATTTTCGGGACTGGACAAGGCCCAAAACAATATCAAGAAGGTTTTCCACACTGGCCTTTTTACCAGGGCCGGACACTTCAGGGGACGAGCGACCGGCCGTGGATTCAATCAGACCTCCAGAGGCTTTGATCAGAGAGGATGTGGGGGAGCCCAGCGGTCCAATTTCTATCCCACCAGAAACCGGGGTGGTAGAGGCAGACATCAGAAAGAAGGATATCGAGGACAGAGTAACGACAGAGATGCCTCCTATTCAGGTAAACCTGATTCAGTGTGGGGATGTCAAAGTGGGGGGTCGCATTGCCTGGTTTATACACGAGTGGGAGAATCTGACGCGCGACCCTTGGGTACTTCAGACAGTACGGGGTTTTCAAATAGACTTTTACGCAACTCCAAAACAGACTCACAGACCACACCCACTACATTTTTCCCATGTAGAGAGGTCTTTCATAGAGAACGAAGTGGCATCACTGGTGAAAAAAGGGGCAATTGTAGAGACAGAGCCTCACAACCACGGCTTTATCAGCACTGTGTTTCTAGTTCCAAAGAAAGATCAGGGTTTCTGACTGGTGTTAAATCTCAGGGAGTTCAACTCTTGGGTAGTGTATCGCCACTTCAAGATGGAGGGCATACATTTACTTCGAGACTTGCTCTTAGAAAAGGATTGGATGGTGCGTCTAGATTTAAAAGCCGCGTATCTAGCGGAACCTATTTTCCCTCCACACCAGAGATTCCTCCAGTTCCAATGGGGAACCAAATGGTACGAATTCTACGCCATGCCGTTCGGACTTTCGTCCGCCCCGTGGTGTTTCACCAAACTCCTCAAACCAGTGGTACTATTCTTGAGGGAGAGAGGGGTCAGACTCATCATTTATTTGGACGATATCCTCATCATGGCACAGAACATGAATACCGTTCTTCGTCATCTAGCTTGGAAGACTCAATTCCTACAGGATTTGGGGTTCGTCATCAACTCAGACAAATCGATACTGACTCCAGCACAGTCGATGGAGTTTTTGGGGTTCCAGGTGAACTCGATAGAGGCGCAGGTGCTACTTCCTCTGAGGAAGAGAATTGCGATCAAGAAGGAATTGAGGAGAGCGCTTGCCTCACAGACTATATCATTGAGGACTTTAGCCAGGTTAGTCGGCCTTTTAGCCTCATCGATTCAGGCCATCTTCCCAGGTCCCCTTCATTTCAGGGCACTTCAGAGACTAAAAATTATGCATTTACGCAAGGGCCTGAGTTACACGGAACAGATTTCGTTGAGTGCGGAGGTCAGGACAGAAATTTCTTGGTGGTTGGAACACATGGACGCATGGAATGGCAAAGCCATATTCGCGTCAGCCCCGGAAATAGTGATAGAATCGGATGCCAGCAGATGGGGTTGGGGAGCCCGTTGCGGCTCCTTGGAGACGGGGGCAGATGGTCCGCGGAGGAGTTGAAACTCCACATAAATTGTCAGGAACTGTTAGCGGGCTCATATGCAATCAGAACTTTTTCCCCGCAGAAGGCGAGTTGTTGTATACTCCTGCGGATGGACAGTGTCTCGGCAGTGAGGTATATCAACCGTCTGGGTGGCACGAAATCCCGACTTTTAATGGAAATAGCCAAGGATTTCTGGCATTACTGCCTCCTAAACCACATCTCGGTGACGGCGGAGTACATTCCGGGCAGCGCCAATGTGGTGGCGGATTGGAATTCACGTTTCCTTCGAGATTCCAGCGATTGGAAACTTCACCCCAGAGTATTTCAACAGTTGAACGACAAGTGGGGTCCTTGCGTGATAGATCTGTTTGCGTCCAGGCTGAATACGCAACTGCCTTGGTTTTACAGTTGGCGACCGGATCCTCTGGCGACCAACTCGGACGCATTCCTTCAATCATGGACGACGGGTATGCTATATGCATTTCCTCTGTTCGTCGTGATCCAGAGAGTATTGGCGCAGATCCGCAGGCAGAGAGCGGAGGTGATGTTGATATCCCCTTGTTGGAGAGCACAAGCGTGGTTCCCAGCAGCGCTGGCCCTGTCGTGTGCGCCTCCAATACATCTGCTATCGTTCCCAGAGATTTTGACGGACCCTCTGGGTCAACCTCATCCGTTTGTACTTCAGGAACAGTTGTCCCTCATGGCGTGGAGACTTTCAGGAGACGCTGGCAAATGCCGGGAGTTTCTGAGAACGCAATGATTTTCTTGTCTCAATCCTGGGCCCCCGCTACGCATAAGTGATATGAGTCAGCCTGGCGTAAGTGGGTTAGTTGGTGTGCTGAACGACAGGGGGATCCAGTGGGATCTGGAATCCATACGATAGTTAATTTCCTGTCGGATATGGCCAGTAAAGGCTTAGCTTATAGGACGGTGAACAATTTTCGATCTGCGATTTCGGCAGGTCAACCTCACGTGGATGGTAAACCAGTGGGGGAACATCCTTTGGTGTGTAAGGTGGTGAGAGGCATCAGGTTGGTGAACCCTCCAAAACCACGATACTCACAATTGTGGGATGTGAATATAGTTCTACGTTTTCTCAGGAATTGGCCAGCAAATGAGGGTCTATCTCGTAAACAGTTATCTGCAAAATTGACTCTTTTGTTATGTTTAATTTCATGTAGACGAGTGTCTGACGTGCGAGCACTGGACTTAGCAGGTAGGGTATTCACCCCGTCGGGGGTTTCATTTACTATCTCGAAAAGAACTAAAACGAATTCTAAGTGTGTCTCTTATCCTGAGTTTCCGCATCATAGCAAATTGTGTGTTGTACAATGTTTGAAATGTTATGAAGACTGTACTCGAGAATTTAGAAATGATGTTGCAGGACAATTGTTGATTTCCTTACAGAGAACTTTTCGCCCAGCCACTGCCGCAACTCTAGCCAGGTGGGTCACTTGGTTGCTAAATATGGCAGGTATTGATACGTCGGCCTTTGGAGCCCATTCTGTTAGAGGAGCCATGGCTTCTAAAGCTTTTGCTACTGGTTCCCGATTGGAGGATATTATGACTGCGGCGGATTGATCTTCTGATTCTACTTTCAAGACGTTTTATCATAAACCAATTGTAGATGTAGCAACTATGGTGGTGGATCAACTTTAAACTAGCATAATCTGAAGCCTTCGTGGATTGACATAGAATAAAAAAAATTCTAGCTAGTGCGTCAAGAATTTTCAATTCTATTAAGGATACGGAGGCGAGGATTATCCCACCCTAGAAACGGTATTATACAATATAAGGTTTGATTGGTTCATATTGACAAATGCGATTTTATACAACGTTATGTATTATGATGTTGGGTTTCTTCCCGCCCATATTCTTGTTGGAAATACATTCAGTGAATGGTATATTACGGTGTATATTCTCATTTCAGGAGAGCAGACTAAACCGGTTTAAGGAGTCAAGAGGAAATCCAATTCAGATCAAGAGAAGACGTTCCTGTGGTTGAGTTTGGGTTCAAGTCGATGAAGGAATCGGCGAAGTTCAAGGTTCTACGGTCAAGTTTAAGGACTGTATTTGAAGGTTTTCGCAAAGAAAGAGGAAGTGATATTGTGCCAGGGACATATATACCAATGGGCACTAGGTGATTGGTGCATACTATGGAGGGGGTTGTCCTTCCGGGGTTATGCTATTTTAAAGTTTAATTGGCTGCTGTTTATGTCAGTAAAGTAAAGAGAAGCATAATCCTCGCCTCCGTGTCCTTAATAGAATTGTAAATTCTTGACGCGCTAGCTAGAATTTTTTTTATTCAACGGTAATTGTGGAGGTAATCTGCCACATACAAGATGCTTGCCCTGTGTTAGAATGCCACCTGTGGGTAGAGGACTCTTTTACCCTTCAAGGTCTCAGAGGGGCGGAGTTTCTGCAGTAACTGCTGGTGCTACTGCTGCCTTTTAAAGCACGCCCGACTCGTGACCCGTGACCCGGAAGCTCCATCATCTTTGTCGGAAGCACATGCTGCTATTTGCGCCATTGAAGGAGCAGCTCTCTCCCACAGACAGAGGACGCACACTGCTGACAGAAACATGATATCTGCACAGTAGGGTTTTCCGTCACGGGCTGGGAGGGCGGGCTCATAATCTTGCGCTGGTCAGTTGCTGCCTGTGACATCCTGACCTCTCAGTCCACACTTTCTTCCGTCTGCGGAAGTGGCAGTGAATCCTGGATAAAGCGACTAATCCAGTGATCAGCTTCCGGACACCTCAGATAGAAAAAGTACATTGCCCACTGTTTCTTGGAGTTAAAGCCAGTTTAAGATTTACATTTTAAAAGAAGTGATTGGCGTCATATTTTTAACCACGCCAACATACTATGGAATATGGCTATTTGTAAACGTGTTGTTTAGCTCAAGCTTACCAGACAGTGCAGCAAAAGACCCATTGGGGGCTTAGCAAGAGCTTACAGGGGCTTACTTGATTTATTGTCACACTCAATTTGCTTGCTTCTTAGTCGATGGTTTTTCTTGTTCCCATTTGTCCAGCCTGTGTTTGTTCTTTCCAGGGTGGAGCAGCCTCTTTACCATATTTCCCAGCGGCTTCCATGATTCCACTGCTCACTTGGAAAATTACTTTTTTGGCTTCGCACTCTAAGAGAGTGCATGCGTTTTCCAGCTCTCTCCCTCTTGTGCTTTTGCCCCCAAATGCCCCCTCCCCCGAGCTTCTGTGTGCTGCACACTGTCTTGTGTGCTTCTTCGCCTTGACAAACTCCCCGGATGCTTTGTTTTGCTTTCCCCCTCAAGTGCTTTGCCCTCTGTATTGCTTCTCACTCGTATAATGCTTTTCGCTGCCCACCCTCGCTCGCTCCTCGTTGATGCCCCCTATCTGTTTGGTTATATATTATCTACTGGCGGTCGCCAGTAGATAGTTATAGTTAGGACCTATTTTCCATAGGAAATCCGCGACATTCTATTTGAAATAACTCTCTTGCCGGTTGACGAATCTTCGCGAAATTTTCAAACTTTATGGCCCGCTTCGGTCCGCTCCTACCTTGAAAGTCTCGGGGTGATTCGTCAAGCGGGGGCCGAGAAAAAAGGGGGGTCCCAAAACGTGTTTTCCCCATTCATTTTCCCATAGGAAACTTTAGACACAGCTACAGCCCGAACTGCTGAACGGAATTACACCAAATTTGGCAAAGAGGTAGTTCTTGGTTCAGAAAGAACCCTTTTTGTTAAATGGTGTAAATCCGTTCAGTAGTTCCTGAGAAAATCAAAAGGAAAATCACATATATATCTATGGCCGCGTTGGATTTGCGCACCCTCCCGATCACGAGCTGTCTGCTAATTGGCTGTCAACACTCCAAACCAGGAAGTGTTGGCAGCCATCTTGTTCCTCGGTAGAACCGAGGAACAAGAAAGCAGTAAACAAAAGTGCGCAAAACGCACAAAGGGGGCAGGGTAGAAACACCCTGACCCCCTAGGTCTGCTCAGGGGGTCCCACAAGGACCCCCTGGGTAGAAAAAAGCATATATATATTTTATTTTTTTTTTAAATCGGCAGGATGCGCTCAGGGAGCGCGGATCCTGCCGAAAAAAAAAAAAATCAAAGCGCGGTCTCCCGCGCTTCGATGTTAATTTGCCCCCGGGTGGGCCAAGTCCCGGGGGCATGGTGGGGGGGGTTTAAACTTAATGTGGGGGGCCTCTAAGGCCCCCAAGCCCGGGGACCGCCACCCCCGGGGCTTAAGAAAATAATGGTGCGGGAGGGCTCTTTGCCCTCCCGCAGCCCCGGGGACCGCCACCCCCGGGGCTTCTTTTTTAAAAAAATTTTGACCTGTGTAGGGGGCTCCAGCCCCCCACACGCCCGGGGACCGCCACCTCCCCGGGGCACTAAACATTTGAATATGGGGGTCCGTTACGGACCCCAAAGCCCCGGGGACCACCACCTCCCCGGGGCTGTGAAATAGTTGGGAGGGGGCCGCGCGGCCCCCTCCTGGAGCCCTTGATGGCCCTGGGGACCGCCACCCCCAGGGCCGGCTCCTGCAGTGTCCCGGGGTGCCTACCCCCGGGACACTGCTGTTTGCAATGACAGGACGGGAGCCTCGCGGCTCCCGTCCTGTCATTGCAAACTTGCTTTGGATATTGGAAGAGAGAGCAGGAAACCTGCTCTCGCTTCCAATATCCAAAGCTGATTGCTTTCCACATGGGGAGCAGCATGTTAGCTGCTCCCCATGTGGAAAGCAATGCCGGCTCGCGCAGGAGGCGGGGAGCCGGCTGGGACTGTGGGGGGATTGGGGACCCCCACAGTCCCCAACCAGAGGCCAGGCCCCGGGGGATGGGGTCCCCGGGGCCATAAGTGGCCAGGAGGGGGCCACGCAGCCCCCTCCCCAAATTTAAAAACAAAAAATAAATTTAAAAAAAAGTGCAAGGCCGGCCCCGGGGGATGGGGTCCCGGGGCCTTAAATGGCCTGAGGAGGGGGGCCACGCAGCCCCCTCCAAATAAAAAAATCAAAAAATCGAGGCCATGCCCCGGGGATGGGGTCCCCGGGGCCAATACAGGCCCAGGGAAGGGGGCCACGCGGCCCCCTTCCCGTTTTTTTTTTTTAATTTAAAAAATAAAATAAAATGCTCAGGCCCCGGGGGATGGGGTTTCCGGGGCCAAAAGTGGACAAGGGAAGGGGGGCCACGCAGCCCCCCTCCCATTAAAAAACAAAACAAAAAAAAAAAACGACCGGCATCGTGCCGGAGGCCCCGCCCCCCTCCCTGCAGTACTCTGCAAACACGCCCCCGGCGCGTTTTAAGAAGGGGAAGTAATTCCCCTTGAATACTGGGGGTCCCTGGGGGCCAACTAGCCCACCAGGAACCTCCAGTATGCGCCAGGGGCTGCGTTGCAGAGAGGTGTACAGAGGCCACGCCCTTTTTACACCTCTCTGCAACGCAGCTCTGTGGCGCTTTTAGAAGTACATGGTGGGCTAGTTGGACTCCAGGGACCCTCAGGATTCAAGGGGACTTAATCCCCCAACTTAAAACGCGCCACGGGCGCGTTTGCACAGTGGTGAAGGGAGGGGCGGGGCTTCAGGTGACATGTGTGCAAACAGGCCCCGTGGCGCGTTTTAAGATGGGGAATTAAATCCCCTTCAATCCTGAGGGTCCCTGGGGGCCAACTAGCCCACCATGTACTTCTAAAAGCGCCACAGAGCTGCGTTGCAGAGAGGTGTCAAACTGGGCGTGGCCTCTGTACACGTCTCTGCAACGCAGCCCCCTGGCGCATACTGGAGGTTCCTGGTGGGCTAGTTGGCCCCCAGGGACCCTCATGATTCAAGGGAACTTAATCCCCCAACTTAAAACGCGCCACGGGGCGCGTTTGCACAGATGTCACCTCAGGCCCCGCCCCCTCCCTTCACCATTGTGCAAATATTCCTCTAAAATCATCCGAAATACGAAATCCGATTTACTCACCAGTTATCAGGAGAGACCTCAGTGCTGCATCTTTCAGCCCAGTACTCATCCTGAAAAGTAATTTTAACCGTACTTACCAGTAACTTGAATTTCCTTCCATAGGATATCATTGCCTGCTTTTTGCTGAAAAAGTTTCTAAGTGTCGATTTTTGAAACATACAAATATTCATCTAAAATCAGCCGAAATACGAATTCCGATTTACTCACCTGTTATCAGGAGAGACCTCAGTGCTGCATCTTTCAGCCCAGTACTGATCCTGAAAAGTAATTTTAACCGTACTTACCAGTAACTTGAATTTCCTTCCATAGGCTAACATTGACTGGTTACACTTGGAAATTCTTCTAAGTGTGGAGTTTTGGAACTTTATAATATTCCTCTAAAATCAACCGAACTACGAATTCCGATTTACTCACCTGTTATCAGGAGAGAACCCAGTGCTGCATCTTTCATCCCAGTACTGATCCTGAAAAGTAATTTTAACCGTACTTACCAGTAACTTGAATTTCCTTCCATAGGATATCATTGACTGGTTTCACTTGGAAATTCTTCTAAGTGTGGAGTTTTGGAACTTTATAATATTCCTCTAAAATCAGCCGAACTACGAATTCCGATTTACTCACCTGTTATCAGGAGAGACCTCAGTGCTGCATCTTTCAGCCCAGTACTGATCCTGAAAAGTAATTTTAACCGTACTTACCAGTAACTTGAATTTCCTTCCATAGGCTAACATTGACTGGTTTCACTTGGAAATTCTTCTAAGTGTGGAGTTTTGGAACTTTATAATATTCCTCTAAAATCAACCGAACTACGAATTCCGATTTACTCACCTGTTATCAGGAGAGAACCCAGTGCTGCATCTTTTAGCCCAGCACTGACCCTGAAAAGTAATTCTAACCGTACTTACCAGTAACTTATATTTCCTTCCATAGGAATCCATTGTCTGGTTTTCAGCAGAAAAGTTTCAAAGTGTCGATTTTCACAAATTACAAATATTCCTTAAAAATCGCCTGTATGACTTAAATGCATTCCAATTTACTCACCTGTTATCAGGAGAGACCTCAGTGCTGCATCTTTCAGCCCAGTACTGATCCTGAAAAGTAATTTTAACCGCACTTACCAGTAACTTGAATTTCCTTCCATAGGATATCATTGCCTGCTTTTTGCTGAAAAAGTTTCTAAGTGTCGATTTTTGAAACATACAAATATTCCTCTAAAATGGGCCGAAATACGAATTCCGATTTACTCACCTGTTATCAGGAGAGACCTCAGTGCTGCATCTTTCAGCCCAGTACTGATCCTGAAAAGTAATTTTAACCGTACTTACCAGTAACTTGAATTTCCTTCCATAGGCTAACATTGACTGGTTTCACTTGGAAATTCTTCTAAGTGTGGAGTTTTGGAACTTTATAATATTCCTCTAAAATCAACCGAACTACGAATTCCGATTTACTCACCTGTTATCAGGAGAGAACCCAGTGCTGCATCTTTCATCCCAGTACTGATCCTGAAAAGTAATTTTAACCGTACTTACCAGTAACTTGAATTTCCTTCCATAGGATATCATTGACTGGTTTCACTTGGAAATTCTTCTAAGTGTGGAGTTTTGGAACTTTATAATATTCCTCTAAAATCGGCCGAACTACGAATTCCGATTTACTCACCTGTTATCAGGAGAGACCTCAGTGCTGCATCTTTCAGCCCAGTACTGATCCTGAAAAGTAATTTTAACCGTACTTACCAGTAACTTGAATTTCCTTCCATAGGCTAACATTGACTGGTTTCACTTGGAAATTCTTCTAAGTGTGGAGTTTTGGAACTTTATAATATTCCTCTAAAATCAACCGAACTACGAATTCCGATTTACTCACCTGTTATCAGGAGAGAACCCAGTGCTGCATCTTTTAGCCCAGCACTGACCCTGAAAAGTAATTCTAACCGTACTTACCAGTAACTTATATTTCCTTCCATAGGAATCCATTGTCTGGTTTTCAGCAGAAAAGTTTCAAACTGTCGATTTTCACAAATTTCAAATATTCCTTAAAAATCGCCTGTATGACTTAAATGCATTCTTTCAACTGTTTACAGGAGATGCACCAGTGCTGGATCCAGGATCCAACACTGAGTAAGAAAAAGTAACGATAACACTACTTACCTGCTAAGTGAATTTCCTCCCATAGGATAACATTGGTGATTCTATGTGAAAAAGTTTCTAAGTGTCAACTTTTAAAATACAATAATATTCCTTAAAAATCACTACTGTAACCAAAACGCTTTTACTCAACTGTTTACAGGAGATGTCCCAGGACTGAATCTAGGATCCAGTCCTGTGGTTAGAAAAGTAATCCATAAAGTAACTAATTGCATTTAACTAGAAAATCACATTGAGTTGAATGTTGCATTGTGTTTGAAATTGTGTTGCCCATTGCAACAACTGTAACTACTGTACTTAAAACTCTATTGCCTATTTGCAAACTATTTAAACTAAAGTAATTCATTCTGAGAAAGTATATTTTGTAATGTAATGTATAATGTAATTACAATGTAATTTAATAAATAAAATATCTAAAAATAAATAGTTTTAAAAAATGTAGTAAATCAGTATCAAAAAAATAAATATAACAATTAATACATTTAAAAATTGACATTTACAAAACCTTTGAAATTCACTGAAAAAACCATAGGTTTTAGGGGCGTTATAGTTAGAAATTAGCATTTAAAAACCTTTGAAATTCACTGAAAAAACCATAGGTTTCAGGTACGTTATAGTTAGAAATTAGCATTTAAAAAACCTTTGAAATTCACTGAAAAAACCATAGGTTTCAGACACGTTATAGTTAGAAATTAGCATTTAAAAAACCTTTGAAATTCACTGAAAAAACCATAGGTTTTAGGGACAGTTAAAGTTAGTTGGACATTTCACTCGTACAAAACCCGTGAAATTCCCCCGTTATAGTTAGTTCAGCTAACTATAACTCGCGCCCCCGCAAAGCACTGCTGATGACGTCACATATTACATCACTCATGACATCGTCAGTGACATCACTGATGACATCACTGATGACATCTCAAATGACATCACTGATGACATCATCCATGTGATAATTTCATGCATCCTCTCACACCCTAATATAACCTTTGATACACCCACTCTAAATTACAGACTGCCATTCTCAAAACCATAGACACTCCAACACCAATAACTACATACCCACTCACTGATTCTTAGGTCTACACACACATCCACTCACTCACCTGTACAGTCACTCATACTTACGGTCACTCAGTACAGGACTATCATATGCACTAATACACCTACATAGACACTCACACACCGCCACTCATCCATAGAGGTACTCACACACCTAGTCAGTCATGGAAATAATTAATCACACTGCCATTTACTCACCTATACAGTTATACGCACACCAGCTCACTTACTCATACAAATACTAGCACATTCTTACGCTCTTATACAATCTCTAATACAAGTACACACTCAACCATACAGCCACTCTCACAATCACACACTCTCACTTATACCCATTTATATAGTACAACACACATATATACTGCCTTTCACATATGTAGTTACTCACACATGTACCACTGAGATATACATTCACTCACTAACACACCCATACACACACTCACCCACCCATACAGTCCATCACAGATGCACTCTTGAAACCATGCACCCAGTGAATCACCCACTGATACATCTATGTGCAGTCACACACACCCCATCCACACAAACACTCAGGCACCCATACAGATACTCAGACAACCAATCAATAACTCATATAGACACTCATGTAGCTATTTACAAACCCATGCAGCCACTTACACACCAACAGACAGACGGATAAAGACATTCACACAGTTTAGTAACTAACCCATGCATTTAGTAAGATACGTTTAATCACTCACTAATAGTCAGTCATGCACCTACTATATCATCCATCCAGACACTTATACACCCACTCATTATTCAATACACCTTGGCATATATATTAAACATATTTAAACTTTACAGAAACACACAGTCACTGGATGATGTCATCAGTGATGTCATCAGTGATGTCATTTGAGATGTCATCAGTGATGTCATCAGTGATGTCACTGACCATGTCATGAGTGATGTAATATGTGACGTCATCAGCAGTGCATTGCGGGGCGCGAGTTATAGTTAGCTGAACTAACTATAACGGGGGAATTTCACGGGTTTTGTACGAGTGAAATGTCCAACTAACTATAACTGTCCCTAAAACCTATGGTTTTTTCAGTGAATTTCAAAGGTTTTTTAAATGCTAATTTCTAACTATAACGTGTGTGAAACCTATGGTTTTTTCAGTGAATATATATATATATATAATTTTTCTTTTTCTTTTGGTGATCAGGGTAAGATTGATGTATCTCTCAACCAGTACTCAGTACTCAGCACAAATCCTTACCCTCCCTCTGAGTCCTCACCCCTCTGCTTCACACAGTAATACGTTTCTAGAAGTAGGCTCGTCTGTAGACCTGGTACCCCCATCCTAAAGCCCCATCCTAAAGCCCCACCCCGTTTCTAGAAGTAGGCTCGTCTGTAGACCTGGAACCTTAGATGAAAACAGACAAGTTGATGCTGAAGCACAGAAGCCAGAAGCAGACTAATTCAGAGCCCCCTACTATTTAATCAGAAGCCTGTGAAATTCAAGAGATAATACACCAAAAGTAAACGTATGGCAGCAAAGGGCAGCCAGAATTGTGTTTTGAAAGCAGCCACATGTCCGGTCATACTCACGGACAAGTCCTTCCTTTTGACCAGGGATATCACCAGTGTGCTCTCTTAGTGGTGATAGGCCCCACCCTTAGCTTCCCATGAGTCAGTGACCAAACGTCAACTGCACCCACATCTCCCACAGAAAGAAATATAAACCAACTGGCATCCATGCACACACAGACCAACCCTCATTGAGATACCTAGTCACACAGACCAAGACACACACACAGAGCCAAACACACAAATAACACAGAGGAAGGCATGCACAAAAAATAAATCATGAATATAGTTATACTTTTAAGACATATCTAGCCACATATGATGACAGACAACAAACATAAATGCACAAATGGACGGACAATGAATAGGCGGACAGACAAATAACACACCTAGAGGTAGTAATGTATGCAAAGATCAATACACATACTGACACTAAAGCACGTCAACTGACATACAGGCACCTATACTCAACCATCAAAAGACATGAAGACATCCATGTCTAAATTTAACATATAGACACTCAGCCAGGCATGCATACAATTCAACAAACATACAGGAGCCAACAAACACAGAACAAAATACATGCAAGTAGAAAGACAAACTGACATACAGTTACTGATGCATAGACAAACAGATATAAGGGCAACAATGCATATCGAACAACACACAAACTGGCGCTGACACGGATTAACAAGCTGTCACGCATGCATACATGCCCAAAAAAGTACAGACACAAAGGCAGCATGCATACTGCAACAAATATAGACAGAGGTACATATAAACACACACACAGTAATACCCAGTACACAGTCAGATACGCATGGATGGAGGGCCAGATAGATAGATAGATGCAAACTGGGTAATAGACGCTTAATTGGTGCTGGGTAGATACAATATTAACCTTTAGCCCCACTGCAAATTATACCATATCTGAGATGATAAAGAAACAGTGTTAACATCATTCGATCTGTGGCCTGTCCTTGAAGGAATGGCATTGACTGAGTGAGTGGTGAACTATTTCCTACTACCTATCTATGCCATCCTTGCCGCCAATGCGCAACAACCGAGTGCACTCTGCATGCCCATTCCATTCTTGGTTTGCCAATGCGGCTCTGCGGTTCAGCACTGGTATCTCTCCATTGTGAATATATGCCAAATGTAAGGGTGCCAGCTTTCTCAGTGTATAGAAAAACAATGGTCCTAGACTTATGTTAAATCTTAGTTGTCTGAAGCAATCATAGACAGCATAGGGTACATATACAGTTTAATTCAATAATGTACCGTTAACTTATTTAAAACACATTCAAATATATCCTCAAAATCCAAAAAGAAATCCAAAAAAGGCACACACAATTGTTTTTATGTGACTCGTATTTTATTCGGTCACTTTTCATACCATTTTATCATATTCAATGTTCAAAACAGAGGAGTGGTTGCTCCAAGGGAAAAAGTGAAGAAAGAAAGTGCTCGTGGAGTAAGATAGAATATATAAGAGGGAGATCCAATCAAGAAAAACAATGATTCATCATTATTTATATTACAATCTTATTAGTAAAACTGGTCGTGATTCATGATTGCACCAGTTCTACATTGAGGCCTGTCCATTAGTTAGTTCATGGTTAATCATTTTGTTATTTCTCAAAAAATGCGCAAACAACGTTTGTCTGTAAGCAAGTAGGGCTGGGATAATAACAGGTACAGGCCCCGAGTAGGGGAGAGTGTCGACGTTTCGACCCTAGTGCAATGAGGGCAGTTTATATCCTCTGCAAGCGGGTCTTCCTCAAGACAGAAAGGAGGGATGGGGGGATGCGGGGAGCAACTGATCATGGGTGATGCACAGTTAAAGTGCCGCCCCTGGGTATAGATATAAAAGTCCGCAATAGAATTGCGGCTTGGTAACAGCAGTTTACCTTCAATTAATGGGTGAGAAAATCGCCCACAGCGTCTTAATACATCATCTTAGCATGGCCCGGGGGAATCCAGCTGGTCTGCTCGAGTGACATCACCCATGATCAGTTGCTCCCCGCATCCCCCCATCCCTCCTTTCTGTCTTGAGGAAGACCCGCTTGCAGAGGATATAAACTGCCCTCATTGCACTAGGGTCGAAACGTCGACACTCTCCCCTACTCGGGGCCTGTACCTGTTATTATCCCAGCCCTACTTGCTTACAGACAAACGTTGTTTGCGCATTTTTTGAGAAATAACAAAATGATTAACCATGAACTAACTAATGGACAGGCCTCAATGTAGAACTGGTGCAATCATGAATCACGACCAGTTTTACTAATAAGATTGTAATATAAATAATGATGAATCATTGTTTTTCTTGATTGGATCTCCCTCTTATATATTCTATCTTACTCCACGAGCACTTTCTTTCTTCACTTTTTCCCTTGGAGCAACCACTCCTCTGTTTTGAACATTGAATATGATAAAATGGTATGAAAAGTGACCGAATAAAATACGAGTCACATAAAAACAATTGTGTGTGCCTTTTTTGGATTTCTTTTTGGATTTTGAGGATATATTTGAATGTGTTTTAAATAAGTTAACGGTACATTATTGAATTAAACTGTATATGTACCCTATGCTGTCTATGATTGCTTCAGACAACTAAGATTTAACATAAGTCTAGGACCATTGTTTTTCTATATCAATTAGTACCCAGGTCCATTGACTTTTGTGGGTTACCCCATTATATCTTAATAGCTTTCTCAGTGTATGCTGCACACCAACTATGCCGCTCTGGGGTTTGTTTTTATAAATAATTGTTACCACATGAGTTAGTACAACACTTCACTTAAAGCAAACAAAGACTACAACCTCTGCAATGCTCAGCATTCAAGTGCTTGGGATCTTTGACAGTCCTGTAAACCTACCTAGACGGTAGACAACAGGCATTGACTTTACCAAGTTTCATCTGCTATAAAACAAACATTTAAGTTTAAGGTGTCAACATTGTTGTTGTTTTATTTCTCCTGTAAAACAAATGTAATGTCTCTTTTACTTTTGGATATTTCCCAAGTGTAGATGAAAACAGCAACCTCTATAACCCAATTGTTTTGTTATTTTTTGGCACTTCAGATACCCTCTTCACCTTGTGTATTATATTTCCCTGCTGACATTAAACATGAGACGTGAGTTGCTGAGCCACATTTATTGCAGATATGTACAATACACTAACAAGAATAAAAATTAATAAAACATCAGGTATAATAAAAGCTGCAATATATAAAATACAGAGAAACCAAAGATACAGTAACAAGCGCTAAAGTGCATTCTAAAAGCAGAGTTTAATACTTATTAAAACATCTCTTGCCTTGCTGCAAAGCTGTGGATAACAATTACATAACGTGTATCTGTAAATGTGTATCTGTTCACCCGCTGTGGCCTTCTTGGTGCTGAATAACAGATGTTTATTGTCAGCCAATTCATTTTATCGATCTCGGAAGAATGAAAGTTTGCTTGCTCCCGCCAAGATCCAAACCTGTGACCATGTGGTCAAACACAGGTTCCTGAAATGGATGCAGTAGTCCACTGAGCCACCGGCCACCTCTGCTGCGAACAGAAGAACCGAGAACATGGCCACTTGAGGAGTAACACAACTGCATGGCCTCCCCTTAAATATTTATGTGAGGCAATACAATAAATAATATATAAAAACAATTGCATCCAATGCCTGATCCAAAAATCGATTAACAATGCCACCAATAAAAGTAAGAGATGCCATAGTATACCTCTAAACTCCTCTCCTCATGTCAAGCACTTTCATATCTCTCTCTCAATGTACCCACCTACAGGGTCCCAAACCCTTCTTTGTACAAACCGCACCATTCATCAAGTCAAACCTAAACTGGGAAATCCATGCCGAGTCCTGTCAGCAGGTTGCATGCTCCTGAGAATTGTCTGGATTTAAACTGGACAGCAAGAGAAGGAGTCAAGCCAGAGGCATGCAGAACCTGCACCAGGGCTTGGGCTTAGTCAAGAACCTAGCTGGAAAAGGAGCAGGATGGCAAGACCAAGGTTGCTGCAGTATGTTCCCCAACCTGGTGCAATGGCGGTTCTTCTGGTGGGGGAGTCAGACCGTGTAAATGTAAATGTAAATGTCCAGTATTTGTAAAGCGCGAACAATTACCCGAAGGTGTCAAGGCGCTGGGGCCGTCGGGAAGATTAAGCGAGCTATTGCCCAGAGTCACATGGTGCTGGGCTAATCTGCCGCCGGCACCGGGGATCGAACCGGGAGCCCCCGGGTTCCGGAGTCAGTCGCCCTGGCCGCTGCGCCACACCTCTTCCACCGTGAAAGGCCTCGCATGGAACTGGTGTGGTCAGAACTCCAATCCCCCATTTATAACTAGGAAGCCGGCATGGCAAGAGCTCATGGCTGGTGCTCCAGGGCTTAGTGGGGTGAGGGGACCACAAAGTAGAGACAGACAGGTTGAGGGTCCTAAAGTGCCACCACCCGAACCGTCTCCTGCAAAGCTGTGCAACTTCCTATAACTTGTGTGTGAACGCCCGCCAGTGCAGCAAGCATAGGGAAAATTAAATAATCAATTCCTACAGGAGATTCACCTCAATCTCAAACAAAAATCTGTTTCTGACAATTCTCACAGGTAAGATGCAAAAGAATCATATGCTTTACATCCAGCTCTAAAAACAGAACAGCAACACAGTCGTGCAAGAGCTGATTTTCTGCCTAGTGCCTGTACAGCATCAACACACAGATTTGTGGCTTTGCCCAAAACATGAATTCTGTATTTTTACAAGTCCAATAAAAGTCAGGTTTCCGTCTTCCACATTACAAGTTAATGCAGACAGAGGCCGTTTTACACATCTGTGGGGCAAGGCAGTTACTGGAGATATATGTTAAGAACCTTTTAAACACAGCATCGAATCAGTGACTCCAACAATGTCGAGCACAGTCCTTATTAACCAAAATGGTTACAAAACAGATCAAGCGCAATCAAATGCCCCCTGAACTCGAGCAGAAATGACGTCTCCCATCTAACTACATGCAGAAAAGGCTGGTGTTAAGTGCTTAATTTCTGCCGGTGGTCGGCGGTTAGGGGGTGGGGGGTTATAAAGAGTGTAGCGGTGGTGCAAAAAGATGCATGACGTGGAATCAAGACTAAGCAGCCCTGGAGTTCAGCATCATCAGCGTAGGGCTTCTACAAAAGTTTAGGGCCCTGCACTTATTATTTTTTTGTTTTTACAAATCAAAGAGTTCAGACTGATAATGGTAACCATGAAAACCATGTGGTCAGGAAAAACACTGAGTGTGGTTCTGAAGCCTTTTGACACTCAGTGGGGTATAGTTTGTAATTTCAACCTGGAAACTACAGTCAATGAATCACAGGCTCAACAGCGGCAGATATTTAGAGCTCACACGGTCCTTACAACTACAGAAAACAATGCCAGACTGCAGGCTTTTCCTCAACTGCAGAAGAGGGTTGTGCAACAAGGGCTATTTGTGGTCAGACTTGAGTGAACACTACAACTGTCGAGGAATGGTTACTCTTCCTTTTGACCATCACTTGTTTCTTAAGTTGATTGTCTAAACTGTAGGTGTTTTTGCCCCTTCAGTCTCACCTGATCGCTCTATGTCGAAACTTCCGCTTCCAGTGGCTTTTAGGTATAGCACACTGACACCTGAGCTCAAGTGCACTCTAATATACAGAAATACACACTGAGTTTCAACTTTGTGGGTATTCACCAACATATCGATGCATTTCCCACACTAACATCACACAAACACACACTTCGAAAATGTAGACATAAGTAGTGCAGTTAGGGTGCAAAAGTGCATGAAACACAATCATATTTTGTGTGTAGGCAAAGGGATTTCCCTACATAAAAAAATATTTTCCATCTGTTAAAAAAAAAGACAACCTTAGAACTGTGGATTTTGCACTTGGCCTGCTATCCACATTCCTAGGTTTATGGATATATGATTGACAGAAACACCCATACATTTTCTGGCCCAGAAAACGTTAACATTACACAAATTTAGGTGCTGGTACAGGGTTTCGTGGTAGGGATGCCTTTTTGTGGACCAGCCTCATAGTTACTAACTGCATCGAAAGATTAACAACAGTCCACAAGCATCAAATCTAATCAGGGTCCCTCAAACTGGCACACTACAAGACATTCCAAAGCATTGTTATAACAATAGAAAGGCAGAAGTTTTAAAATGATCTCAAATCTGCTGACTTTCTTGAGGATTTTGCTATACGCCCAGTTTAAAGCCTGTATTAGAAACATCTGAGGACACTGTGCTAGGTTTAAATGGCATATTTAAATGGGTAAAATAAAGGTGCCCGTGGATGCTGTGCAACAAGGACTTGAGCATTGTGCAGCTATACTAAGAAGCACCACTTGCTAAACACAACATCTTTTTATTAGTCCACAAGCTCACCCATAAATAAAAAGAGGAATTTCCAAAACATGTATTTAGGTTTTTCAAATTAAAGACCAGATGCCAAATATAACGGAAAGACAAAATTTTGATTAGAAAGAACTGATGTGTCGAAAGGATGCAAAGACTAGACTTGTACGGTGTAGAAGTTCCCAATGTCTCTGAAAGGACAGTGTGCAGCAGTCTACTGCATCAGTTCATTATGTACAATAACAGCACAATTGTATGCATAAATAGATTGAGGAAAGACCTGTTTATGGGAGGGTTTCTACTTTATGAGCAAAGATGATACGCTGGGCAAAGGAAATTATGCTTCAGTGGAGGACTAAATTATGCACCAAGGAATGGCAATTTGTAGTCACTATGCAGCATATTCTCTGACATTAATAATTTGACGTTTTAACACCCCTTGATATTAATAGGGATCCTAAACCTATATAGAAAGAAAGACACTTTCCACAGCTCCTATTCAAACTTGCATTTAACAAGAACTAAAGCTTTGTCTAGCGTGAAACCCCAAGTACACACTTCTTGTAGTAAAAGGTGCGCGTCTTTTATTCTGTGTATCACAAATATGTTTTGAAACTGGTATTCAACTTTAGATGCATTTTGTGTCCACAGTACAAGCCTCTAAAAGTACTTCTTTCTATCAAGAAACAACCTCATACAGCAATATTGTACATATGTATTATAGAAAAGCTTCATTATGAGGCACTGCATGATTCAAGACATCAAAACTTACAAGTAGTAAATCGTTTACCTTCAAGCAGAGTGCACTCTTGCAATGACTCCTGCTTCAAGTGTTTTGAGAACAGTATCGATGGTGTAACATGAATTTGAACAAATAATGAATTACACGTTTGATGACAAAGGGGGAATATTTATTTCCACTCTGTTCAGGAGTTTTCAAGAAATTTACGTTTCTCGAAACGTGCTCAGACTGGCATGAATAGGTTAACCTCCAGAAAAAGTTTGTGATATCTGGATCATTGGTGTCCAGAAATGCTTTGAGTGACCAATTGAAAGGGAATTGGTCATTCCTGATTGGCTGGCCACAACATGAACAATATGTTGTGGCAGCTACCAGAGGAGTCTGGGGCATTTTCCCTGTGTCCTAAAAATGTATTAAAAAGGAACCCTGGGGGTGTGTGGCTTAGGAGCTAATGGAGTGAGACATGCTCCGTGGTGGCTGCGGACCCCCGCTGCCTTTTGAAGCAGAGGAGTCACGTCCATAAGGTATTACAACGGTGGTGGCATTTATGCCCTTTGCTCTACCAGTGAGGAACAGCTGCGGATCGCGGAGTGTGGGACCTGGGCGTGGAGCCCTGGGTCTGCGGCGACAGCCCTGGCTGGGCTGACGGCCGCACCATCTTGCTTCCCTTGGGACGTGGCCCGTCCTCCTGGGTGCCTCTGCCGGAACCAGACTGCCTGGGGTTTGGCTCTAGCGGTGAAAGACTTAGCCTGCTGCAGCGCCTCAGTCCCCGTGTGTTTGGGTCACTTTTGCGCCACCACTATTTTCGGAACGGCCTACTGGACGGGACCACCGGCTTGAGGTGGATGAAGCCCACAGCAGTGCCCGAAGGACTTCACCTGCCCCCCGCTGACGGTTAAGACACACATGAAAACTGTGACCATGTAAAGCCGCCCTGCTGGAGATAACGGGGTGGGGGCCCGCATCAAGGCCTCTAGCTTGCTTAGTGTTTATGAACCGGACTCCGATATTGAACACAGTACGCAATGTCAATGGTCGCTATGTGAAACTTGCGATGCGTCGTGGTTCCCGCCTTCTTACACTTTTAAATGTTTACTCCTCTAACCAGTCACAAGACCTTTTTCTTCTTGACTTATTACGGGAACAACTAGCGGCTGTTAGTGGTGACATAGTCATGGGTGGGGACTTAAATCTAATATGGGACCCCCAGCTTGACCGCACTGCCTCCTCTTTTCAGGGCACGGGGGCGATGTTGTCAGCATTCAAAAGAGAGCTTACAGACCTGAGTTTTGTAGATGCTTGGAGGTACAGACACCCTGATACTCGTGATAATTTGTTCTATTCACATGTACACACACCTTATTCCAGAATAGATCACCTCTTCTTCACCCACACTTTGCTCGGAGACCTGGAATCTGTCTCGGAAACGTTGAGACTGGGGCGGCAACTAGCAACGGGGCGCGCTGGCGATTCCCTCCAAACCTTCTTAGGGACCCGGTAGATGTTGCTGATATTCAAAAGGGAATTACAGATTATTTTGAGCTCAATTATAGTTTGGAGACTTTAGACCACACCCTATGGAGTGGCCTTAAGGCCATTATTAGGGGAGTCATCTCCTCTATTGCAGTAGCCCGTGCAAGGGAATCTAGACTAGACGAGATGAGTCTAATATTGAAGATTAAGGCTCTTGAGAGGCTTGATCAATCTGCTCCTTCCCGAGGCAATAGAAGGCAACTGGACATGTTGCGAGGCCAGCTGGACACACATAGAACAAATCAAGCAGAGCGATCCCTGCTTGCTCTAAACCAGCAATATTATGAAGAGGAAGCCAAGGTGGGAGCGCTTCTGGTCAGCAGATTGCGCCAGCAACATGCTCGCACACATATAGCTAAGATCAGGACAGACACTAAATGCTGGACCACTACTAAACAGGCAAAACAACAGGCATTTCACAGCTTTTATCAAGCCCTCTATTCAGAGGACAACGCCTCAGGTACACTCATAGACTCCTATCTTGACTCGTGCCCAAGGGACCCTATAAACTTGGTCCATGCTGAACTTCTCGAGGCCCCTATCACCCTTGCCGAGCTGCAACTGGCTTTACGGGACTTACCTGTTGGTAAAGTGCCCGGCTCTGACGGATTGCCAGTTGCCTTTTACAAGCCTTTCTTCCTCATATCCAGGATCGCCTGCCCGGGGTTTTTAACTCATTCTCCTCTAAATCAGGCCTCACCCAAAACGATGGTGGCGGCAGAGATTGCACTCATTCCTAAACCTGGCAAGGATCCCTCTCTATGCGCCTACTATCATCCCATTGCACTTTTAAACATAGATGCCAAGATCTACACCAAGATCTTGGTGAACAGCTTGAAACCCCATCTCACTGGTCTGATCGAGCCTGACCAGGTTGGCTTCATCCATAATCGGCAAGGGGCAGATAACATCCATCGGGTTGCTCATCCTGTGGCGAAGGCCCACCGCCATAATATTCCTGCCTGCCTTCTCTCGCTTGACGCGGAGAAGGCTTTTGATAGAGTTTGCTGGTCGTACCTCAGAGCAGTGCTTGGTAAGATAGGTCTCGGACCGAACATGATATTTCGAATTATGGCCTCCTGTACAGCTCCTACCACTACTATTCGGGTCAATGGTCAACACACACAGCCAATCCACCTAAGGCGAGGCACTCAATAGGTGTGCCCACTCTTGCCCCTGCTTTTTGCCCTAGCGATGGGAGTCCCTAGCCATCATTATCTGTCAGACAGAGTCCATCATCGGCATTCCTTTTGTTGGGTTTGACCATAAATTGAATATATTCGCAGATGAGCTATTGCTTACACTCAGCCGGCCAGCAACGTTTTTCCCTGTGGTAGTTCATGCTCTGACTGCTTTTGAATGGGTCTCCAGCTTTAAGGTTAACATGTGCAAATCCCAAGCCCTAAATCTCACGATCCCCAAACTGGATCGTCCCACCATGTGGAATCTTGCACCCTTTCAATGGGCTCTGCATACTATTTGATATCTGGGTCTCAATTTGACTTCCACCTTATCGACGTGTACAAAAGCTAATTGGGTATCTTATAGCAAATCTATCCTAGATGATCTTCGTTGCTGGCAGTCCCTGCATATGTCCTGGCTGGGACGACTTAATGCTGTCAAGATGTCCATTCTCCCTAAGATCCTTTATCTGTTCCAAACACTGCCAACCTCTATCCCACAGGATGACATTGTATGTATTCAATGAGACATTCTTGCCTTTATTGGGGGGGCACGACCCAGATTCTTCAACTCTGTTTTGATGCTTCCCAGGGATTGGGGGGGGGACTCGCCTGCCCTAATCTCCTTGACTACTATTGGGCATCACACCTTCGTTTCAAATCTGAATGGGTAGCTCGGAAGAGCGAGAGGCACTGGTTCCACATGGATCAGGCTGTTGCCTGCAGACCCATTTGGAACCTTGCTTGGCTACCCAAGCATGCACGTCGGCGAAATGCCTATATTGCAACCCCAACCAGGACTGTCCTTGAGATTTGGGAAAGGATTGCGCTCAAGCGCGGACTCACTAGCGTAACACTCCCCTGGCCCGAAACCCAGACTTCACCCTGGCTCTGGAACACCACTCCTTTTCCAGTTGGGAGAGGGGTGATCGCCGCACTCTGCACGACCTGTTTACAGGAACTTCTATTAAAACATTCGAACAATGCAAACAGGAATTCCAAATACCTGAAATGGCTCGGCTGCAATATTGGCAGTTGCGCCACTGGGTACTACACTCCACGAATATTCCAGGGGAGACAAGACAATTCACTCCTTTTGAAATGTTGGTCAAGGTGTATGATGGCACGAGGGGTTTAATATGGTGTACCTACCAGGCCCTTCAACACTCGGGCCCAGAGTGTTTACATACATATTAATCACAGTGGCAAACTGATACCACTGAGGGTATCTCACAGAAGCAGTGGGAGACGCTCTGGCGAGACATCCCTAAGACTTATCGCAGTATACCACAATGCGAGTCAGCGTACAAACTGATGACACAATGATATTATACACTGACACGCCTGCGCACCATCTATTGCACCACATCTGATTGTTGCTGGTGCTCTAACTTGGCCCCTGGTGACTTTCAACACATATGGTGGTCAGGCAATGTCATTTTCACCTATTGGAAAGAAATCCTAAGCCACATTAAGGGCGTTCTGGGCTTCCCCTTCCACACCTGCTATCTCACAGTGGTCCTGGGCATTCACCCCATGGACCCAGAGGCCATGACACACACGGATTGGTGTCTAGCGAGCCACATGCTGGGTGCTGCCAGGCAACTTATTGCTCTCCACTGGGTGTTGCTCTGCTCCTCCTGTGGCCTTATGATTTACCCGCCTTCGGCATGTTATGGCCATGGAGTTTTTATCACATTATTTACTCGCATCTGGCAGCCTTTAATTGACTATTTCACACACATGGAATACACCTGCTTTAATCCTCCCAAATTTAAAGCACTCCAGCTCTTCAACTGAGTTAAACTTGGTCAGGAGGGGCATGGTCCTGATGCCTTTGACAAGTCCTTCATACATTCTCCCCCCTCGCTTGGGCCCCTCCAACATCCAACAGTTAACCAGATTTTACAAACAACTACTCTGTACTGTAGACCAGAGGCCTCCCTGTTAATAGGCTCTTATACATTCTGCCTTCTCGACTTTCTGTATTTTGTTTTCTAAGTGTTATTGTTTTGTATTAGTCGCAGGTTTATGCAAAGTTTACAGACTTGCTTGCTCTCCCTGCTGTCATCCTGTTGAGAATGGGGAATTTATCGTTATAAGCTCTCTCTGCTTTTTATAGTGATTTATTCCCTGCTGTTCTCAAATGCTTTAACTGCTATGTTGATTCGTGGAAACATTTTCAATAAAAAGATTTCAAGTTAAAAAAAAAAGGAACCCTGGGACATTGTTCCCACTGAAAGGCACTGTAGCTGCAAAAGGGAGCACAGATGAAGGGCGATAACAGATTTTAATAATTTGTTGGAGACACCATACTCATTTTCGGAATTGTGGTGTGTTCTAACATGATTATACCCTGTGAAAAATGCCTTTCTCTCACAATGTTCTCATAGAGGTTATGGAACGTGCTCGAGAAGCTAAAATAAGAGCACACTTTCTATAAACTCACACTATCTTCATCAGTCATGTGAGAAAAAAGTCTGATATTCTTAGTAAAAAATGTACTTTCAACAGCAGGAACCCTTTAGTTTATTCCCAAGTGTTCAACTCAGCTTCACTATTGTGTGATAATGAACAAGTAGTGTGCTAAAATTCTGTGTTTATGAAGAAAGTATGGCACACATGAACACCATCTTGATGGAATCAAAGCTGTCATACAGAAAGCATATCCTACAGAGGATACTGCCGTAAATGAACAAAATTAGTTTCTTTTGTTATAGAAATTATGGTTAGTGCTCTAGAAAGCTCAAATCAAGACACATATTCTATGAGTTCTCAATTATCTCCCTTATCAATGTCAGTAAAACTTTCTGATATGCAGAGTGAAACGTACTGACAACACCAGCAGCAGTCTATCAGTAAACTCCCTAGTGATCAACTACAGCTTTGCCAAAGAGATCTACTAGAGCGCTAACATTTAGTATTCAAGGCAAAAGTGAAGCCAAATTTGGTGAAATAGGAGCTGCTGAATTTAAAGCCTTTCCTGAGTAGCAGACTGAAGTAAATGAGCATTGAAATGATAATGCAGGTATGAAACCAGCAAGTTGAAAATTTGAGGGGAAGTATGGGTTCTTAGTAATTTGAGGCATAATGTATTTTTAAAGGGGCTAAAAGTAATTGGAGAGATGTCTTCATAAGTACAACATCCCCTTTTCACACCTGTTTACTCACCTAACTCATCTTTGCAGTAGCACATATTTTGGTAAACAGACTTTGTGCGTTGCAGGTTTGGCCACCCGCACAGGGTTAGGCATTGTACCAATTTAGAATACGAAAAAAAATAACTGACATTCACTGAAAACATGGTCAAAGAGACAGTATAGTTAGGTGATGCGCTAAGACTTTAACTTACATTAAATAAAAACTAGAAATTCACTGGGGAAAAAAAAACTTATAACCTCACATATTACATCACTCCTTAGATTTGAAGAACATTGTTCAATTTACTAAGGAGTACAGCCCCCCTCCCCCCCCAACAAAACAAAAATCAATCTAAAATAAATAGGCGATGGTGGGTGGGAAATGAGGGAACACAGAAGGTTGGTTAATTACGTCATGAGTGATGTAATATGTGAGGTCATGAGCTGTGCAGTGAATAATGATATGCACAGGCTCTTTAAGGTCTCACCTAAATCATCTCCTATGAGCTAGGTGGGTGAAGTGGCCGGAACATGCTACCATCAGCACGAACCTGTCCTTTTGTCCATTGAGCTCATGGGACCGAATGTATTTTAAAGCAGTGGGCATGCGCAAGGAGGGTTAGTCATGAGTTGCACGGGGCTTGGGGCACTCCCTGAAGGGTGTTACTTGTGAATCAGGACCAGCGACCAAATGAAGTGCACATTTATGTGGGACATTGTAAATATGCAAGCATTCCTTTGTGAATCCACCTGCCATCTTTTGGCAGTCGGTGCGACTCGCGTAACTGGGAGAGCGCGTTTAATCCTGTTTTAATGGTTTCTGTTTGTGCCAAACGGGGATAAAGCCGAACAGGGAGCATCTCTTATTTGAATATTTGCTGAAATGGGGTTATTTACGATACCTTTATATGCGTCTCTCTCAAGGCAAGTTTTTTGCTGTTTCATGACTAATCAAAACAACATTTTTTAATTAATTGTTGATGCCAGAGAACACGGTACTGATCTGTGGTATGAACAAGACATCCATGACTAAGACAATATGCAGATTTCTGACCTTCTGAGGTGTTGCCGGTACTGATCCTGGTTTGTGTGGCAGATGACTGGTAATGTAGTGGAATACATTCCTATTCACAAGCCACCAGTGCGAGTATTTCAGGTTAGACTCTCTTCAGTCAGTAGTGGGCGTGATCCGCACATATAATGATGTTTGCTTGACACCCTTGATTATTTTCTAGTCAGGTGTGGATCTGGGTGTTTTTGGTGTACTTTTAGAGCTGCCCATGATATTCTCATCATGTCTGCTAACACGGGAGGTAGCCAATGAAAAAACAGGAAAAAGGCTGAAAACCTCTGTGTTAGTCTACTTGACACAGTCCTAGAGTATGATACATCAGCCCAATGTAGACAATGCTGGTTTCTGTGCTTAGAGAGTAATAAACACATCTAAGACACTTCTGGATATCACTGCCGACACTCAGTCTGGACTACGGGATTTTGTGATTCATCCCGACCTACTCTTCTTTTACACAGGCATGGCTTTAAAAAGCTGAGAAATATGGGTTTCTGAAAGTAATAATGGCACGAGTCTCCTGCTCGTAGTAGAAACAAAGTCTGGTGTGTGCCATACAGAAGTATTTAGACACCTTCTCTTTGCACCTCTTGGGTAAAGGAGGACAGGGAAAGGCAAAATGCAGCCTCATATTGAGATGCAACTAAACAATAGGAGATGAGTATATGCATGTAAAGGCCAAGTACAGTACAACTTCATCAGTTGTAACCCACTGGCAAGGACTTTCAAATTCTATCCTAAGTGTGCATGTAGTAGTGAGTCATAGATTAGAGTGGAGTAAAGTGGCATAGGGGGAGTTGCATTCAGCATCGTAGAGTGGAGTATATTGTTGTATAGTGGAGTGGCATAGAGTGGAGTAGAGTTTAGAGCGTCATAGAGTGGAGTATCATAGAATGGACTAGAGTGGCCTAGAGTGAAATGTGCAAAGTATAGTAAAGTATAGTGCTGCAGAATAGACTGGCGTACAGTGCATTTGTTTTTAATAAAGTGGTGTAGAGTCCACTGGCGTAGACTGCAGTGCCGTAGAATACACTGGAGCAGAGTGCAGTGGCATCGAGTATAGTGGTGCCAAGTAGACTGCAGTGGCGCACAGTAGATTGTTTCAGGGTAGAGTGGATTGGTGCAGGGTAGAGTGCAGAGGTGTAGAGTGGCATAAAGTGCAGTTGCGTACAGTAGAGTGGTGTAGGGTGTAGTGGCATGGAGTGCAGTGGTGCAGAATAATTAGAGTGGAGTGGAGTAATGCAGAGTGTAGTGGCAGAGTGCATTGGAGTAGAGTGGCGTAGAGTTGAGTGGTGCAGAATAGAGCGTAGTGGCATATAGTGCAGTGGTGCAGAGTAGAGTGGTACAGAGTAGAGTGATGTAGAGTACAGTGACGTAGAGCGCAATGGTGTAGAGTGCAGTACCATGCTGTGACGCAGAGTGCAGTTGTGCAAAGTAGAGAGGCAGAGAGTTAAATGGCAGAGAAGGCAGTGGCGCAGAGTAGAATAG
This sequence comes from Calotriton arnoldi, assembly GCA_963921515.1. Lineage (NCBI taxonomy): Eukaryota > Metazoa > Chordata > Amphibia > Caudata > Salamandridae > Calotriton > Calotriton arnoldi. Next base: position 737,552 of record CAWUFW010004610.1, on the reverse strand, counting down.
AGTGGTGCAGAGTAGATTGATGCAGAGTAAAGCAGTGAAGAGAGGAGTGGCGTAGAGTACAGTGGTGCAGAGTACAATAGCGTAGCATAGAATGCAGTGACGTAGAACGCAATGGTGTAGAGTGGCGTAGCGTGCAGTGGTTTAGAGTAAAATGGTGTTGAGTTCAGAGGTGGAGAGTGCAATTTTGCAGAGTAGAGTGTCGTAGAGTGCAGTGGCACAGAGTAGAATAGAGTAGCTTAGCATGCAGTGGTGTAACGTGCTTCAGAGTAGAGTGGTGTAGAATGCTAGAGTGCAGTGGTGCAGAGTATTTGGGGTAGAGAGTAGTTGCGTAGAGTGCAATGGTTTTGAGTAAAGTTGTGTTTGGTGCATTGGCTTAGAGTACAGAGGTTTAGGGTACAGTGGCATAGAGGACAGTGGCGTAGAACAGACTTACTCTATTCCCTGGGGCCAAAGCCAATAAAAAAAGGGAGTGGGCCATCAGTGATGTCACTGACCACGTCATGAGTGATGTAATATGTGAGGTCATAAGCAGTGCATTGCGGGGGCGTAAGTTATAGCCAGCTCAGGTAACTATAACTGCCGAATTTCTCTGGTTTTGTACGAGTGAAATCTGAGCCTAACTATAACGTCCCTGTAACCTTTGTTTTTTTCAGTGAATTTCTAAGGTTTTTTAAATGCTATTTCATAACTATAACGCCCCTTAAACCTTAGGTTTTTTTCAGTGAAATTCTATGCTTTTTAAAATTCTATTTTCTAACAAACGTCCCTGTAACCTTTGTTTTTTAAGTGAATTTCTAAGGTTTTTTACTTTTATTTTCTAACTGAAACTTCTAACCTTTGATAGTGAGTGAGTGCAAGAGTGTTTCAATGAGTGTCTGAATGGGTGTGTGAGTGTCTGGGTGTACCTGCATAAGTGTCTCACTGGGAGTGTGAGTGGGTGCGTGAGTATCTGTGTCTGTGAGTGCGAGCATGAGTGTATGAGTGGGTGCATGAGTCTCTCAGTGGGTCTGTGAGTGGATGAGTGAGTGTCTGAGTGGGTGCGAGGGTCTGTGAGTGGGTGCGAGGGTCTGTGAGTGGGTGCATGAGCCTGTGAGTGGGTGCGTGAGTGTTTGAGTGGGTCTGTGAGTGGCTGTGTGAGTGGCCAAGCCACATTAGAATGGGGATGGGGGGCTGAGCCGCCACCTACCTGGGCAGAGTTTGGTCCCAGGGACCCCATCCCCAAGGGCCCAGCCAGAATTCAATAGAGAAAGGGGACTGCGTGGCCCCCCTCCCTGGGCCGTTTTCAGCCCCGGGGGTCCCCATTCCCTGAAGCCCGGCCATAAACAAATGAGAGGCAGTGGCCGCGTGGCCCCCCTCCCCAGGCCGATTTCATCCCAGGAACCTATCCGACGGGGCCCGGCCTATTCATTTCTACATTTTGAATAGGGGAGGGAGCCGCGGGCCCCCCTCGGCCCTGGGGGACCCCATCACTAGATGCCCAGCCATGGTTCTCTGGGTGCCCCAGTGTGCAAAGGGACCATGGGGGAGCCTGACGGCCTCCGCGGTGCCTGTTGGCTTCCTGCCTCCTGCAGGAGCCGGAATTGCTTTCACACACAGGGAGCTGTTGAAAATGCAGCTCCCTGTGTGCGAAAGCAATCCGTTTTACTTTTTCCCTGCTCGCTTGACAGTGGGCAGGGAAACAGACAAAAGCTCTGCTTCCAGCAAGCGAGACCATTTCTTTGTGCTCACTTGCTGGAAGCGGAGTCTTTGCTGTGACTTTGCGGAAGCTCCCACCAAGCCACAGCAAACAGCTATGTCCCGGGGGTGGGCACCCCAGCACATAGCAGGAGCCAGCCCTGGGGGGTGGCAGTCTCCAGAGCCATTATTGGCTCCAGGAGGGGGGCTGCGTGGCCTTCCTCCTTTGTAGTGATTGGGCCAGCCCTATAAAGGTAGTGGTCCCCAGGACAGTTTATGGCCAGGGAAGGAGGCCACGTGGCCCCTCTCCCACTTTTAAAATGCTAATTGGGCCACGGGGAGGTGGTGGTCCCCAGGGCCTGGGAGGGTCCGCAAGGCCCCCCCATGAGTAACAGTTTATCCCAGGGAGGTGGTGGTCCCCGGGGCACTGGGGGTCCGTGAGGCCGCCCCCGCCCCCATTTCTTTTTACTTAGCCCCAGGGTGGTGGCAGTACCCAGGAAACCGGCAGATCCAGTGGGCCCGCTGCATACATATTTTTAAGTGCCCCAGGGAGGTGGCGGTCCCCAGGGCTTTCTTAAGCCCTTGGAGGGGGATCCTGAGCGCCCCCCTTCTTTTAATATTTAACATGCCCCCGGGACCTGGCTAACCCGGGGCCTAAACATTACAGAACTGCGGGAGCCTGTGCTTCTTTTCTTTTTCTTTTTCGAGGGGGAGCCGCGACTCCAGCGCGACTCCCGCCGAAATATTTTTTTTGAAATGCTTTTTTTTGCCCTGCAGGGTCTCTTTGGGACACCCCCGCCCCCAAGAGGCTTATGGGGGCAGGATATTCCTACCCTGCCCCCTTCTCTTTTTTTGAACTTTGCTGAAGCCGAGTCCCAAGATGGCTGCCAACACTTCCTGCTTGAAGTGTTGGCAGCTAATCACATTTCATCATGGGGACTGTTGGATCCTCACTGTATCCGCGTCCCTATATAAGAAAATTACCATTTTTTAAAATATCTTAAATACTACTGAACGAATTTACACCAAATAAAAAAAGTTCTTCCTGAACCAAGACCTACTTTTCTGCCAAATTTGGTGTAGTTCCGTCAAGCGGTTCGGTCTGTAGTCGCGACTAAAAACTCTATGGGAATTAACATTGGAAAACACTCTTTTGTTTTTTACCTCCCCCCCCCCCCCACACTTTTTCTCGGCCCGTGCCTGACGGATCACCCCAAAACTTTCCATGCTCAACAAGAATCATCGGGCCACTTTTATTCGTTTAGATTTGTCAACCGGTGCCAAAGATATAGGCAAGTCAAAAAACGCTTTTGCTTTTCCTGTGGAAACAAGGTCCTAACTATAACTACCTACTGGCGCCTGCCTGTAGGTAATTAATAAAGATATATTATTGCAACTTTCAGATGTGCAAATAACCCAATCCATCCTTTCCCTCAGCGTCTGATGTAAAGCAGTCTATCCACTTCGTGGTCTACAGGCGCTATATCAAGAACTAGTCAATAAAAATATGAACTCTTAAATCACAAGCCAGAGACTGTGGGTCACACAAACGTTGCCACAGGAATAAGTAACTTCATTGTTATGGCACTTTGGGATTCTACGGAGTAGAAAATGCACATTATTAAAATGCAATTAACTAGGCAGGTACGGCCAGAAGGGCATGGGAAGAAAACATTAACCATTAGGGAGGGCGTATCTCTGCATGAGATTTGGAAATGGGGCTGCTGCTGCACACAGTAGAAAGCCCATTGTGCTGGTACCAACATGCTATTTTCCCCGCATCTCCTGGTGTAACATTGTGGAAGCCTGTACTGGTCAGAGTTCACACTGAGCTTTTAGAAGCACACAGGCCATTTTAAGAGTCTCTTGTGTTTTGCTCTCTCGCTGCATGTTATGCACAGCCTTGAAAGGTTAGTTTAGCTACAATATTTATTATTCGGAATCCTGTCCAATTTGTTGAGGCCAGAGATGGAAAAGTTCACGTGAAGCCCAATGAACTTCAATGTTCTTGTATAACCTGCTTATTGGAGACCTTCAATGTTCTTACTGTTCAATGTGGCTTATATAAAGTGTTTTAACAGCTAAGGCTGCAAACTACAAAGTGCCTGAATACCACGGCATAACTAATTAGTGCATGAAAAATACTGCAAGGCAATATACTGCAAGACTGCTCAATGGAACTGTTAGTAATAGTGCAGTAAAGTATTGTTCAGGAAAATTTCCCATGGTATGTACACTATTGTTTTACAAAGACACACGCTGAAGTAAGGCGTAGAGAACATGGTAAAAAGAAATGGATAAAATATAAAGTAGGAGGAGGAGAAGAAAATAAGTTTATCAAGACCATAGACTATTAAACTGTAAATATTGTACTTTACATTGAGCGACAAAACACAAAAATTCACATAAAAGTCTCGGAAAATTGACCTAGGTCATCATAACCACTAAATTCCTACACACTGCGCAAGTTGTGTCTAAAAATTGCATATCATATAAAAATCTTAAGGCCGCCTTCCTTGCTTTTATCCTATATATGAAATAATAATAATAATAATAATAATACAGACATTTATTGAGCGCGAACAGCTACCTCCTAGGAGGTGTCCCGGCGCTAGAGCGTTAAGTGACACACGGGAGACAAGCACAATCAAAACACCGCAAATTAAGCTTGGTTAAAAAGCCACGTTTTAACTGCCTTCCTAAATTGTGTTTCAGAAGAGATCTGACGCAAGAAGTTCGGGAGGGAATTCCACAGTTTGGACGCCCCAAACATAAAAGATCTGCCACCTAGCCGGGTTTTCTTCACTCGAGGAACGCAAAGTAGTTTCTGGGAGCTGGATCTCAAAGCACGCGACTGCGTGTAGACACCCAGCCTCTGTTTAAGATATGAAGGACATGATCCGTGAAAAACCCGAAATGCAAGGGTCAAGGCCTTAAATTCGATTCTCTTGGCAACTGGAAGCCAATGTAGTTCTCTAATATGCGGAGAGATGTGTTGCCGAAAAGGAACGCGTTTGATTAATCTCGCAGCCGCATTTTGGACCATTTGAAGTTTCTTAACTTGGTAGGCCGGCAAGCCGATATAGAGGCCGTTTGCATAGTCTAAGCGGGCAGTTACTGTGGCATGGACTACGGTCCTGCGACAGCTCTCAGGCAGCAGGTGTATAAATTTTCGCAGGTTTCTCAAGCTGCTAAAACAAGCAGCTGTGACCTGCTGAATTTGGGCAGAAAAGGATAAATCCGCCTGCCATTTTACACCCAAATTTTTAGCATATTCCGCTGGTACAGGTGGTGCACCCATTTCCTTGGGCCACCACAGGTCTGCGGCTGGAGGCTGGGTTTTGCCAAAGAACACCACTTCAGTTTTATCGGCATTCAATTTAAGTTTGTTATTGTTCATCCAGCCTGCAATATCTTTCAAGCAGCCTTTAAAGCACTTAAAAGAGTCTTCAGTTTGATCTTTGAACGGGAAGACCAACTGGGTGTCATCAGCGTAGGAAATCGCCTTCACTCCCCAGTTGGCTATCAGAGTAAATAGGGGAGCCAGATATATATTGAACAGTAACGGACTTAGGGCCGATCCTTGTGGTACCCCGCACCACAGATGCTTGCGGGTGGACTGATACGGTTGAAGAGCCACCCTTTGAGTGCGCAGGTGGAGGAAGGATTTCAACCAGGCCAAGGCTGTATCATTTACCCCACTGTTCAAAAGACGTTGCATCAGTATAGAATGGTCCACCGTATCGAATGCTGCAGAGAGATCCAGGAGCACGAGCATGGCTGATGCCCCTGAATCCAATGCCATTCTGATTGAATCAGCTACCTCTAATAGCGCTGTCTCTGTGCTGAACCCAGCCCGGAAACCGGATTGGGTATCGTGCAGTATATTGTGGCTTTCAATGAAATTGGCCAGTTGCCGCTGCACTACCTTTTCCAGCATTTTTGCTGGGGCTGGCAACAGAGAGATTGGTCTATAATTGTTCAGAACCCCAGAATCTATGTTGGGTTTCTTTTTAAGGGGAAGTAAAGTGGCATGCTTCCAAAGGTCCGGGAAAGTGCCAGAGGAAAGGGAGGTGTTCCAGATTTTTGACAGCACATCGCTCGTGGAAGTCACCAACTCTTTCCAGAGTTTGGGGGGGCATGGATCTTCCAGCGAGCCAGACTTGCAGCCCTGAATCACAGTCAGAGCTACCTTCTGAGAGATAGGGGTAAATTCGGAAAGGAGAGGCAAGGGTCTTTTCCTCGCTGCCACATCGGATTTAATCGTAGTCGTGGTAGCAGAAAAGGAATTATAAACGTTGCTGATTTTATCATCAAAAAAAGTAGAAATTCTCTCACACAATGCCGAAGAAATAAGCACTGGTTTTAAATATTGCCACCTTATTGCTATAAATAACAATCTGAAAAACAATGCTGATGGCACATGTACGCTTGAGCACCGCACACCCAGAGATATATAGACTAGAATAGATATAACAGTCTCTGTACATTGCGGGTGTAAACTAAGAGAAAGGTGTATGGGATCAATGCACCTACTGAAGGGTTCTATATTTTGTCTGCAGGATCTGGGACTGAATGCTTGTGAGATAGTTTATTGGGTTAATATAGGGAAAGCAGAGCTTTTCATGCAATGTGCTTATCACAGGTTCTAATCACAGTCAGTTAACATCAAAAATGCACCTAACGCCGACATCTGTGTGGATCATGCAGGTGGCAGATTTTAATCCCAGTGAGGTGGTTCAATAGGTGAATGCATATACTGCAGAGATTTGTGTATAATGTACTCGTCAAAGATTTCAAATCATACTGAGATCAGTGGATTAATGCACCTGCTGCAGGGATCTCGGTGGGGATCTGTAAACCACAGGTCATCCTCCTGAGAAGGTGCCATTCCAAAAGTGTACCAACTGTCCGCGCACTAACTGTGTGCCCCGGGTTTATAGAACAAACTAAATGAAAAACGTATTACTACAGTACAGCAATGACACACCTAAGACCACCTCAAACTCTAGCCGGTAGCCCCACGCTTCATGCATACCAAGGGCTCCCCAGTTGATCAATACTACAAAGCCTATTGCCTTACATCTGTCGGTGGTTGGATTGCATAATCCTGTCCCCAGAGTCTACCCTCCAGTGATTTTCAGAGGACGGGGGAATACTTTGGACGGAAGGGAGAGGAGAAGGAAGGATGTGTTACAGGGAGATCTCTAAGGAACAGACTGAGAAAGATGTAGAGATGGACAAAGTATGGGATTCAGGGTGAAGGAAAACTGGCTAAGATTTACTGGAAGAGTCAAGTGAAGAGGAAATGGGCTGGGAAGTCAGAGGAAGAGGGAGCGGTTTGAGTGAAGTGGAGTGAAGCACTGCAAAGGAGGTGAAGGCATCTGGGTGATGGTGAGCAGCGAGGGTCGAGGTAAGAGAAATGAAGTAGGTCTGTTGAGTCAGGGGAGAGCAAGACGTTATGAGGAGTCAGAGGAAGGGGTTCAACGGGGAAGAAGGCAAGGGAAGAACCCTGCTGGGGAGACAGGGGCCGTGGGAAGGCTGGGGTGTCATGAAGGACAGTGAGACCTGGGTGGAAAGACAAGGCAGTTTGAAAGGGGCTAATAAATCAGGGTAAGAAATGGGGCACGGGCCTTGAACTGGGAGTGAAAGGTTAGGGTAGGAATCATAGTAAGCTGGGTGGGGATGCGCTGTAGTCAGACAAGGGAGAAACAGTTACACTGAACGGGGGAGGGGGGAATTTTGAGGTGAGACAAGGGTGGAGGAACTAGAGCCTGAGGAACACAGAAAGGCTACAGAGCCAGAGGAGGGCGGTCAGATTACAGACCTGGGGAAATATTTGATGAGGTGCAGCAGAAACCCAGTGAAGGGGTGAGGCTCAGCTGGATTGGTAGGGAAAGAGAAGTGGCAGGATCCAAGAGGATAGGCTGCCTGCAAGGGGGTGCAAGCTCAGACTAGCTTATCGTGCAGTGCCGCATGCCCATCATGACTGCGAAGTGTAGGTCAGTTCTAGTTGTACGCAGTGGTGATTGGGCTTCGAAACTCTACAGAGTAGGAGGCCGCAGCCACTAGGGACAGAGAAGAGAGAGAGGAAAGAACAAGCGAGACCTGAGAGAGACTCCATGTGCCTGCCTTTGTCCATGAGCCTATCTGTCAGTGCCTGTGTGTGCTGTAGCCAGTGTGTCAACTAAGTGGAAGCTTACAGGGGCAAATATTTGCATTACTGCAGCACTGAGGCAACTGGTATTCTATGGTACATTACTGAGATAACTGGTAATGTATGCTGAAGGGCATTCTTGAAACTCAGCAGAAATATGCTACTATGTTTTGGTATTGGGCCTACTGTATGTTACAGGTAGATGGACCAATAGCATGGAGAATTACGTGCTGACATTTGGATCTATTAGACTTAGCTGAAAATATGGGGTTATTGTGTGATTCATCATTCCCATTATGTTAATATGAATATTTTGGGCTAATATCTGTCAGCTGATAGGGACAATGTGCAATAGGATTAAGAGTATTTTCACTAATTTTGGGGACACTGTAGAGGTACATGAGGTTGTGAGGCCAGCAATATGGAAATAGCCGCAGATGGCAATTAAGAACAGTGTATGGCTATCAAGATCTAACCATTTCGGAATTCGTATCAGAACTTCATCTATTTGCCATTGATGGTGTTTTTTGAATGTGTTCCTATATATACCCCAGTTCTCACCGGTGCTGAGCACCGGTAGTTTTTTAAAGGGGCCTCGAAACCGGTCCCTATCGGGCTCTGTTTTGTGCCCTGGCACTGGCGGTCTGTTTTCCGGACTGCAGTGACAGCAGGCACATCAATGTGCGCGTGCTCACACTGCTCACTTCTCACCAGTGGAGAAGTTACGGCATGACGTCATGCCAGGTGAGCATTGTAAGGGAAGGGAAATCCTTTAAAGAGAGTCATTTTCCCTCTGTATTTCCCTTCTGTTTTTGAAACTCAGGAGCAGCAACATTGTTGTGGTGTCACCAGGGCTTTAAGTGAATGCTTTTTCAATATTATATACGAGCCATAGTTGCTGCTTATTTATCTTATGCAACTAACAGCCATTGACAAAGCCAATAGTCCTGACTTGTAGGTATGATGTTACTTGTTGTATCATATATCCGAATGCAATGACAGAAGAAACAGCAATTCGGGCGACACACCATGCTAAGCACAGGTTTTTAGCCTAAGTCTTTTAAGCCACGCCCTTAATTACATTGGCCACGCCCCTTTGAGAGACACCCCCCCCCCCAGTTTTTTCATCCCACTTAAAGCTCTGATATACCCCTTGCCTCCAATGGTTCCACGTCGAGCTTTGACGAATAGTACTGCCTCAGCCAACTTTAAATAGCAATATTTGCCACAACTTTCCTTTCGATCTCTCTGGGAGAGATCACCCGCATGTGAAATTGTCTTATAGGCCACCAGTTACTGGCCAAGTGTACTTAAAAATCCACACTTTGCTAGCCATTTTTGTTAACATCCCTAGGAGGGGGAACACTTCCCATCTGAGAATTTTTATGCAAATCCCTTAGAAAATGCACCATTTGTCACTCTGGCAAAATTTCCATGGAAAAGAACACACATACCCCGAGTCACCTTTAATGGCCTGAGCGCCCTGTTCATCCCCATGGTACCTGTTACAATGAGCAGTCCTCTCGAACTTTCAAGCAACATGGGACAGGATGCCGCAGGGCCTGAGTCCAGGTCAAGCTCGGATCAAAAATGGAGAAAAAGATCGGTGAATCGGTGCAGAACCATCAATACCCCCATAGTGGACCACAACATTCTGTTATCAGTGGTAATACCCTATACCTTATGCATCAACAGTCCGTGAGGGTTCAAAGTGGGTTAATACTGAGCTGAATTCCAATCCATTTTTAATGTGCCCCTACATCACATAGTTGTCCAAGGGCCTACGCTAAGTATGGTGGTGCTGGAGATATATTGTAATTGTATTTATATAGCGCGTACTACTTCTGACGAGGCGTCGAAGCGCTTTTTTCGGCAAGTAGCACGCTACTATATAACCATCAAAGCCAAAACTGTTTTACATGCATGCAACCTTTACTGGCACAACTCTTACTATAAAAAATATTAACATCAAGAACCACGAATGCAAAATTAAAAACAGGAACTAAAGAACAAGAATGCATTAAGGCTCGTGTAATTTACGCTTTATCTGCAAACAAATAACTGACTTACGAATGTAGGCGAATTTAAATGGCAGTGGCAATCAATGGGGAAAATCAAAACACAGCAAAGTTTATGCGTTCTTGCCCAAGTTTTTTCCATGTCATACTAGTGCTCTGGTTGAAATCTCACAACTTCCCCGTTAAACGTCTTTGCTGCGTGTCTTTTCCCTGCTTCCGGTTGATAATTGGTTTCAGGGCACAGTGTGTCCCCGTCGTCTCATCTCCTGATACGAGCCGCGGCGCTGCTTCCACGTCGGGGGACAATCGATGAGCGCTTCGCATTTTGACTTAATGATGAAAACTGAGGATCACCAGTCCGGCTCGAGCAGCGTTTTACTAACCCGATGTTCTAATCAAAGTGTCCTCACAGAGCATAAGAATTTTTGAGACCGGAGTTAGTGATGGAAGTGTGGTAGATGTTAGAAGATCTCGGCGAAGAACGATTTCCACAAAGGTGAGTGAGAAAATCCTTTGGGTGAAGCTCTGACTCCCAACAGAAATACAGCATTGGAGTTTTGCAGATCGGATGGAATAGTTGAGCAAGTTCCTCTTCTGTTCACATAGTTATTAAATCCTATTCAAAGTGGAATTCCAAGCAAATGTATCCACTCTAGGCATCACCAACACTGGCACTCCCCACCCCCACAGGATTTTAACAATTGTTTTAATGCACAGAGTTCAGTTTTTATACAGTTCTGATAACGCTTTTCTAAATTGCGAACAATGTACAAGCAGCAGATAAGTATTTCAGCTCAGTAGCTCGCATTAACTCCTCCGTTGCTCCAACAGTTCAGGAAGGACCTCAAGACCTGGATGTTCAACCACTAGGAACGGTCAGCAGAATCCCGCAGCAGGACCCCACAGCACCTCGAGACCCTCACGGGTGAAGCAGCCACGCTATACAAATCCTAATTGATTGATTGATTAAGCGCTGTTAAAGAACCATTCACGTCAAGCACACTACCGCTGTAGTGCGCTTGTCATGAACGGTTCATCAAGCGCATTACCTAAGAAAATTCTTCCCTGGTGAGGGTACTAGAGGGTTTTTCTTTTAAATGAAAATGAAAATGCGAGGGAAAGGCTTCACTCACGTCCTGATTTTTTTTGTTTTGTTACTGCGAGTCACAGCATTTTGATGAGAGAGTAACAAAAGTTAAATCAGATGGGCCATTAGGTACAGTCTGCTTACACTTTGATCAGTGCTTAGGGGGCATAATTCTGCACTTCCAACAACTGATCTGTGCGGGAGAGGTACAGCTGGTAGAGGGGAATTCCAGAGCATTTCCATAGAGAAATGTGGGGAAAATGTGTGATTTTAGACAAAGTTTGAAGCTTGATCAGCATCCTGTAAAAGAAAACTTCCTCTGTGGCAGCCACGCAACTCACATCACCCTTGATTCTCCTGCGTGTCTAGTTTTCAGAAATGTCAAGGTTTGGTAGGTTTCCCAGGGTGGCGGCCAAGCTCAGGCCTCACAGATGTGTGTCTAGGTGCCTATTTTGGGGTGAAATTGCCAATATTAGGATGTTTTGAGTTGCAGATACGTTTTGAAGAAGTAAGATATATGCTTGTTGGTTGCCCAAAAGCATGCAAAACGCAGAGCCAACAAATGAGCTGCAAATGATAATAATATTTCATTGTGTACTGACTATGCTTCAATTCATATGATGAACTCTAATGAATGAAAAATGGGCATAGAGAGAAACATGAATTTTTAAAAATGTGCTGAAGATACTGAGTTTGAGACATATAGTTTTGACGCATATGCATTCATGTCCATTTTCTGACACTAGGGTCTCCTTCCTATAAAACTGCTTGTGAAAGTTATGGCCAATGATCAGGGCATGATCTGCCAAAGATCTGAGGGATGGTCTCCATACCCAGGTGTTTCCGTCATGTTGGGGCAATACGTCTGTCGTTCCGTAGCACCTTTCATAAGAAGTTCCTGATTCCATAATATCTCTGCCATGGGCAAGCATGGGATAGCTACTCTTCTGTTCAATTAAGCTTGGTTTGACATAGCCCAAGCATAGCTTCTTCACTAATATGTTACCAGGGAGGGTTTTCTGATCTCTCAAGAAAAGTCTATTTTCTTCATAGTTATATAATTTTCTCATGTCAATTAGGCTTTTCTTGTGAGTCCGCCTATGCTTTAGTTTTTCTAAAAGCATAGATGTAATAAGAATTCTACTGATTAAACCGTAATAAGACACTGATGCATTCATGTTACCACTCCGACCACTTGCCGCGTGCTGTAACCCCATGAATTGCACAAGTGTCTGGCTTATGGAGCGCGCAAGATAGTTCTAGTCAGCCAACTTAGTGTTTTGCCATGTCCACAAATCCATCTAAGTATACACATTCAGACTGGCGGCTAGGAAGGTCCATGACAAGGAATGTTGCTTGTAATTTTCTAGAAATATGGACTGGGGAATTACCATATCATCCAATGTGGTTTTCCAGTTTTTCCTACAGGACTTTGAATGACCTAGAAATTCTGGAACCAATCCAGTTATTCCACTCAGATAGGCACTGACTGCTACCCTACCTTCTTTAGTGACCGAAGGGTTGCTACTAATGTCTTAGTCTCCACCCTGATGATGACCCTGCTCACCTTCTTGGGAGTCGAAATGTCAACATACTCACAACTTTGGCCTGTCTTATTTTACCCTGGCTAAGGGAATATGGGGGGGCCTATCACTGTTGCTCGCCTCTAATCATTCACAAAATGCTTGACATTTCCTTTTTATGTGCTGCACCTTTTGTCTTTTATCACTATTTGTATGTTTAGATCACATAAGGAGTGGCACTCCTCTTTTCACTATTGTAGCACCGTTTTGGCTAGTGATCTATGATTCATCATATTACAAATTTGTACTTTTCAATTGTGGCTTCACTACTCTTTGTTCGTCCAATGTGTGCTTTTTCCATTAGATGCAATTGCTGAATAACTCCAACTCATTTTGGTACTGGCGGGAAATATATTTAAACCTATTGTTGGCCAGGCTCCCAGGAATACTAGGCCAGACCCTTATTTTTTTTATCGCTGTATATTTGAGAAGCTTGCCCCTGACTAAAAATGTACACCACATAAAGCAGGCAAGGCAGAGAAGTGAGCACCATAGGTGTCAGTGTGTTACGTGTTCTCCATTTACACCTGTTGTAACCTGCAGATCACAGTTTCGAATCCCAGTGAAGGAAACTCAGAATTTCATCTTCACAAGATTCACACCTTGAAGACATTTGAGCTTGGCAAAAGTAACAAGCATTCACACACTTATATAATAACAAAAGCTGTTTAAGCAAACACCTTAAAAAAACAAGTTATTACCATTGGGATTATTGATTCTGGTAGTCTACACAAAGCTTATATAGTAATTTGCAGAATGTGCTACCCGCGTTGTATACTTTTCAACTGCAGTGTTTTAGTTCTGACTTATTTTTATATGTAAAGCGCATGATTAGCCGACGGCTTCTTGGCACTAAAACACAGACCCAACCTGTCAAAGTGTGGTGTCCATCTGGTATACCAGTCATCAGGATCAGAACATCTAGCCAGTGAATAGCCAAGGGTTTTCGTTTTTTTTTGGGAATGCTACATGGTCTGTCTGCAAGAAGAGGTTAAGGTGCGGGCATTTCCACGGATGAGTGGGATGGATGAAGACCCTTGTGTGCCCTAGAGAATGTGTGTGTCTGTGGCACGACTGAAGGGCAGAGGTTCTGTGTAAGGTTCCAGTGAAGGAACCTGGATGACAAGGACCCTGACCAAAGATGGAGATATGCCTGGTGCATGACTCAAAGGACCTTGAATTCAACTTGTAGCTCAAGAGGCACTGAAAACGTGGATCACGCCACTGACCTTTAGTGGTCAATGTAGTTGCAGGATTTTGAAGTTAAACTAAATGTGCACAAATGGTTTGCAATGTTAGGCTTTGAATGGGGGTATGAGGATAGTGAGCCCAGAGCCTTCACTCCCAGCACCAAACCCCAAGCCTCCTAAATTAAAAATACCATCTAGAAGGTATCTTAGTATGCTTTTAAAGTGTCAGTTCAAAATTATACTCCGTTGTCCAATTAGTCAAAAAAATAGTTATTCATAGTTATTGTCACAAGATCCTTATACTATAACATCCAAACAGCCAACAAGTGTTTCGAGGTAACCCTCATTCTCAAGGCCTACCAATGTGTAATGTTTCATGTGTTGGCATTGACCAGGGATTCTAATTCAATCGCTTTTTATCTCAAATTTTACTCCCCCACAGGCGGTATCAAGAGATGAAGGTCTGCTGTTTAGACGCTGGCTCAGCCAACCTTCTATATGGTATTATGGACTGAAAACGTTGTGCGTCCAACCTGCAAAATCTGCCCCAGTGGAAGGAGTGGCCTCACCATGAGGGTCAGAGTGTTCAGTGGTGCTGTGTCAAGAGGCACGCGTAGACTGCCATTTTAACTTAAGTTGTTGTGTCTGTTTAGCCACTGTATTCTTCTATTTTTAGAAGCCCAAATAGGTACTTTTATTTCTTGATTTAATACCCAAGGTTCCAAGCTAAGTAAAAACAATATTTAACTATATTGCAAAATGTCGCGGACAAGCGGCTCGGAATGGCTGGGGGAGGAGGGATTAGAATTCTTCCATTGCTCTGGTCAGTCTTTCTTTCTCCAGGAAGGAGGCACAAAGTTGCAAAATACGTCTAAAGTTAACTAGAACACGATGTTCTCTGTTATTTTGCTGAGGGATAGCCTTTAATTCATCATCTAAATTAAACGTGCTATGCTCTATTGAACTACATACAATGCGTTGTTATTGCACTGTATTAAAAAGTTTAACCAATCGTGAAAAACTGTGCACAAAAGATCAAGCAGTTATGAGCACAAAGGGCAAAGGCATACAATTCGTGATGTCAACTAAATATTTCATCTTGGTCTTCCTTTCTCAGAGGGAGAATAGCTTCACGTTACATCTGAACATATTGGAACATGTTCTTAGAGTAAAATGCAAGTCTTTCTATGCAATCAGCCTCACCACAGACGGTATGGTGGTCTTCTGTTGGGCGCCATATAGGTATAAAATGTGCGCCAAGGATAGTGGTCTGCCGTTGTTGGGAAATTCACACATACAGGGATCACCGCAAAGACCACCAGTGGCAACTACTGAACAGGTCCAATTTTGCATCGGGAAGTGAGATTGGGTGGCACATGCATATCTCCCATATATTATAAAAAACTTGCTTCTTGAGGGTCCCCTTAACTCAGGAAAGGAGACCAGAGAGCATTCAAACCCAGAGAAGAGGCCACTCATCGATGAGCATACGAAGAGCAGAGCCATTTCTTATAAAAGGATATAAAAATCACTTTGTAATTGATAGGGTCACTCTCGCAATATTGCTCAATTTAAAAGTTGTCTGCCCTTTCGCCACTTTTAACCAGTGGTTCAAATTCATGCATACACCTAACCCAATCATCATTTTTGTCTTTCTCAACTTTCTCTTTGTTTTAACCATATATCATTCAAATCCTGTCCATAACTCTGACTAACCATATTTCACCAGCGTAACATTTCATGCTGCGAGTAATTACAGTTCGCTAGCACGTGCTTCAAAGGATCCAGGACTTTGCCACATAGTTTGCATTAAACTTTATTCAAAGGGAGGACTAACTGACATCTGCTCCCAAAAGAGGGGTGAGACCTAACCCAAGCAGATTTTTTGAAGTGTTGCCTCCCTCAGCCACAAACATGTGAATAGCCCATCCGCCATATTAGAAGTGCCATAGGCCAGTGCCTCCCAAACTTTTAAAACCACAACCCATTTTTTTCAACAACAAACATTTGCGACCCATTTTGCTTTACTAGATATTTGACAGGTAATTTTTAAATGTAACTAAAGTATCATGTGATAGCGTATTGTCATTTACAGACAGCACATTTACTAATGGATGGCCACTAAATTTGTAAAGACAGTTTTACTGCTAAAACTATATTGCACGCACATGATGTGGGGAAGTCAGATTTCAGTAAATATTTATCATTTGTGCATCAGCAAGTAAAGTGTTTTGTATCCTATTAAAACCTTTGTTTCCATCACACTTCAGAATTACAAAAAAGTTATTTCTTTTTTGCTTTCCTAACTGCAGAATGTGAACAGTTCATTCACAGGTAGTTCCTTTTAGGTGTGTGTTACAAAAAACAGCCTTTCATTTCACTCATCTCTGACTGGAAAGTGAGAGAGGAGTTTTTAAACACCAACCCAAATGTTAAAAAGCAGCAATTTGTCAGAAGACATAGCCTGACATTTGACCTCTGTCTTTGAGGCACAGCAAATGTAACAAGATAAATACAGAATTAAAGGTAATCTTAATTGATCGCTTGGACTTTCGCAACCCACCAAAACTCAGCTCACAACCCACCAGTGGGTCGCAACCCACACAGTGCTTAATTTGAACGAGTGGTTTCCGGTGCTCGGCACCAGCACTTAAATGTCAGCACTTATGACCGTCTGCCTCATGTTGGTGATGTTTGTCTAATTTAGAGATGAGCACAACAACAGTACTTTATGAATTCAATATACATTAAAAATGATTAACACCTGCCACCAGTCATTCTTATAGCTTTGGGGGCCTTGAAGAGTCTGAATTGTCACTCTTGTAGGAGTGTGATGGTTAGTACTTGTGTTTGTGCGGTCACTGGCAGCGCTGGCAGGGGCAATGAGTTGTGCAAGCTGCAGTGGCCTCGCCATGAGGGCCTGGCACTTATTTGTTTACAAATTAAGCACAAACACAGTCTGGGAAACACTGCACCTATAATATCATGGACGGTCTATCAGCCACATTTGTGATGGAGTAACTCATCCGCTAAACTCTAAATAAGGCCCTTAGTCCTGTCTCCAAGCTAACAAGTCTAGTATGTCCCTTGACCAATTTCAAAGTCTGAACATAATCAACGTTTTCCACTTGTCTTCCTTTTAAAGTTATTCAGTTTCCGCATGAACAATGAATGTCACTCGTTAACCCTGCATGAGCTTTACCAACCAGTCTGATAAAAATAAAATGTATTGTTTCTTTACAACAGGGTACTGTGGCTTAAATAATACCATTTGCTGCTACATTTTAAGGCGTTCCTTGCAACTATGACTGTACAAAAACTGTATCTCACATATGGAAGGAATGCTTGCCAATGTGAGCTCAACACATTCCGTTGTTGAGTGAGATGAAGCTAAAATAGTACCTTTCCACCAGCTTTCCTTCTCTCCCTTTCCTAACCCACAATTCGGCCCCAAACATAAAGACAGGATATTTTCATAGTGGAAAGCCTTCCTTAAATCTTCAGTGGCCTCTTTTATGTACTTTTGGTATTTGCAACCCATACAGCTTTGATGAGGCTACTTCAATTCTGAGTTCAGTACAAACTATGAAGTTTACATTGAATATCAATTAATATTTAAAAATGTGTACAGCTTGACTATTTAGCTTGCTCCACAACCCACATATCTCACGGCTAACTTCTCATACTTTACCCATTTCTAAATATATTTTCATCTCAGACTCTCAGAAGCATAACTGTACTTAATGCACTGATCTCTTTAACCTCACTGCATGGCAATCTAAAAACATTGTTGATTAGAGAGAATACTGTGCTGTTGGTCTCCTGTTCTCATAAGAAAACAAATTACTTTTGCTAAGCATGCTAGAAGGTCTGTGACATAAAAAACATTTTTAAAAACAACAGTGCTACAACTCAGCTTAGTATTAGTCCGTTTTCGATGGGGATTTTTATCAAAGCCCTTTCTACACTACTTAACTATATTCTCATCCACTTATTTGAACATGGAGCTCTAATACTAGAAAGCAGCCCCTGCAGCATCCCCATCTCCATTATTTTACTCCAGCAAAGCTTAGCAACGGTGGCGCAAAAATCCAGGAAAGTTCACTATAATTGTATTTTCTTACCTGCTTTTTTCCATGTGATACAAAGGCCCTCATTTGTATGAGGGCCGGAATCTAGAACTCCAACAGTATCTCTGCAGCAAATTTCAGTGATTATGAGATTTTTCCCCGACTGGAAAATAACTGCTCAGACCTGGTAATATCAGGTCTTTTTCTGTGCAGTTTTCCTGAATTCTAGGGGAAAACCCGCTGACATTTTCGCTTCCTCTCAACAGATGGAAAGTGTCAGTGGGTGGACCGGTGGAAAGGGTGGGGGATGTTGAGGCAGGGGTGTGGGACGGATAATTCCAGAACCAGAGAGAATTGGAATTGTAACATGTGGAATTTTACCTTGAGTTACAAAACTCTTTAGGGTCCGGCAAATGGTTGCCCTTCATCCAGTCCCGGCAATTACACCTTCTTACTGTATATTTTAGAACCACTGTCTAAAAGTGTTATTAGCCTGAGCCTATTATGCTTATCCTACAAGTCCTTTTAATATACGAGCTTTATAAACTCATGACACAAATCTGAGATTTTTCTATCATACTCATGATCTGCGGCCTCCAATCGGCCTTTCTTTTCAAAACTATTAATGGAAGCCACACTAGATCTATGAAGCATAAGGACTTAACTATCTCAAATGATCTTGTACTCATTTTAGGAAAAAGCTTCATATCATCTTCTCCTACTCATCCTTGCATTACTGACTTCACACAAAGACGAAATAATTCCATAAGCTTTTAATCTACTGTTCTTTATCCTCTGAAGATTTCTCCTCCTTTTAAATACACTCAAATATGGAATCCCACTGTTATTCATATCCCCTGTTTCTTCATACACAGCGATTGGCTGTGATAGATATATCTCTGGCTGTCATGTATCATTGCAAAGACGATCTATTTACACCTGTCGGATGTTACTGGCTGTAACTTTATATGTAATAATCTAATAAAAAGAGTTTAAAAAAAATATGGAATCCCACCTTTTTCACAATCCCGTCTTAAAGATCATATGCATTTTATATTGGTCCTTGTGTCTTAATATAATTATTATTTAAAATAAGTTTTCATTATGTGACCACTTCCTTAACCAATCTACTTCTCCATCATACCCAGCCGATGATCCAGCGTTTATTTCCATTCTCTGCAACTGACTACTTACAATTAATTACTCATCTTTTTAGATGTGACTCATGACCGCTGTAATGACAATTATATATTGATAAACTCTAGTTTCTAGAACATTCTCTGTCAGAGAAAACCTATAATGTGCCACCTTCCAATAACTCAGAGGCCCTTGGGCAACTAAAGCCTCATATGATCAATCTACATTTGCACAGTTTCTGCTCTTATTAATCTTATCAATTTGACCTTTGCCCTGTACATTAAGGAGCTACATCTTGAGTAATAAAGGCTACTATCTTTTAATGCATGACTCAAACCATTTGCTAATCTGTGGGCTTTTGTGTGATACTAAAGAGTGAGGCAAAGAATACAACGATTTTCTGATGCACAAAAATTATACCAGCTTTCACAACTACATGTAAATCCTCTCCTTTGCCTTTTTGATATCACAAGTATACTCTGAGCACATGCTCCTTTTGAACTAAATTCCTTAATCACATACTTATTATGCTCTGCATAAAACCTTGTTTTTCCTCTCTAACAATGTTCAAGTGTGTGTCCTCTATTTTTCCAAAGAAATGTTCCATGTTACTGCCACTGTCTTTAAAAAAAGACACTACAGCTGTATTATATAAACTAGAAGAGACAATTTTACTCATTATTAGACCAATGGAATAAGGAGCGCTCTGTTCAGACAATAGATTGGCAGAAGGCTAATAACAACCAGTATTTACCTTCTGATCCAACATTCCAATGCTGGTCTTTCTTTTTCACCTAGATTAAATCAGAACCTTCTACCCTCAGTGGATGGAGTGTTGCAATGTTATTAAAGCCCTTCTACTTTGGCCTATGCAAATAGTTAAAGAATCCTTCCTTGGAAGAGGGACTTCAACAACCTGATGTAGATCTTGGCAGCAGGCTATATTGCTATAATGTGTAATTTCGTCATAGACATAGGTGCACATTCAGTAACTTATTAAATACAATTTTCCCTTTAATACAAAGGTTCTGAGGGTACCAGCATTTTGAAAGGGGTCGAGCTGACAGACTGGGAAGAATAGGGGGAGAAGAATCGCTTATTAGAAGCATTCTGGTTAAACCAGAAACCATTCCTCTCAAGATACTAGTGTTTTCCTGTCTGAAGGCATTTATCTAACTCCACTATCAGAGGGCGAGAATGGTGTTCTCGACAGTAAATCAACTAAACTAGGATGAGGTAAAATACAGATGATGATTCCGGTTTGGTGTACTATTTCAAGATAAAGAAATGTTTCATATCTTTTCTCAAAGGAGCTCTCCACACACTAAGGCATATGTTTTCATAGTAAATGTGAGAGAGACAAGGTGGAGTGAGTGACTGGGAAATGGGGAAAACTTACTTCTAAATGGCATGGGTTTGACACATTTAAAGAGGGGTTTAGGGAGTACCTAACTGCTAATATAAACATTCACATAGGAAAAGGAGCATTACTATTCACAAACTACACTTCAAACGTTACTACAGCCCTGAAGATGTCAAAACAGGCTTAGACCTACTCCAGCCCTGCCTTTGAGTGAGCCAGCACCACACATGACCACCAAACGATGCTGCAAGAAACTCTCATAGACAACAATGGAGGCAGGAAAATAAAATAACACCCTATGGGAACTAATGTTAAATTAATTAAATGAGCACTATATTTAATGTATAAATATTTGTATATTATTACTGGCAAAAAATAATTATTTTATAATTTTAGCAAATGGAACTCCTTCAGGCATGGTGTGATGCAACTGTAGCGTGGGAGGTTGATTGTGATTCTGGCTACCGAGTTCTGAATGGTCTGCAGCCTTCTGGTGAGCTTTTTGTTGATTCAGGCACGCACACAGGGTGTTCCCATACTCTAGCCTGCTTGTGACGAGTGTGTGTGTGACGATTTTCCAGGTGCTGACTGGGAGCCATTTGAAAATCTTCCTCAGCACCTTCAGGGTATAGAAGCATGAGGTAGTGACAGCACCGACGTGGGCTGTCTTGCTAGTTTGCTGTAGACGATGCTCCCAAGGTTCTGGGTGTGGATGGAGGGAGTGGCTGACGGTCCTAGCTCTGTTGGCCACCAGGTGGAATATCACAGTGAAGTGCTCTCCCTGAAGAACACTATTTCGGTCTTGTCGGGGTTCAGCTTCAGACAGGTGGTCTTCCTCAAGTGGTTTATTTCAGTCATGCAGGCTTTGAACTTGATTCAGGTAGGAGGAGGCGTAAGATGAGACGTTGATGTCCTGAGAGCGGACGATGCTGGCTAGAGGGATCATGTAAGCACTGAAGAGGGTTGTGCTAAGGTTGGATCATTGCGGAACACCATAGATAAGGTCACGGGTGTCCGTGGTGTACAGTGCCAGGTTGACTGATTGGGCCCTTCCAGTCAGGCATTGGATTAGGTTAGGGTGGGAGACTGTGTCAAACTAACCTCCGGAGTCATGCAGATGCCATATGTAGCGGCAATGAGGGCAGTTTCCTTGCTGTGGTTCAAGCTGAAACCAGACTGAGTTGTGTTGAGGAGTTGGTGGTCGTTGAGGTATTCTGTGAGGCAGTTGTTGATGATTTTCTCTAAGACTTTGGCTGGGAATGGTAGAAGGGAGATTGGTCTGCAGTTGGTGATGTAGAAGGATTTGCGGAGGGTTTCTTCAGCAATGGGAGGACAGTTGCGTGTTTCCAAACTTCTAGGAAGGTCACGGGTGGAGGTGTGAGGATGTTGCTAATCGGTTGCAGTAATCTGAAGTAGTAGGCATGGTGGGGGTAGGGGACAATGGGGCCCCTGAATTGATGGACTTCATTGGGGCGGACAGATTCTTCCGAGGTGATGATGGGTCTTGTGGTTAGCATTTGTTTTCTGGATAAGATCTGGAGAAGTTGGGTCCTTCGAGTCCGGTTGCGGGTTGAAATTTCTGCAAATTATGGTTATTATGTTGCTGAAGAATTATTGGTATTATACAGTGCAAACCTAGTAGTGGAGCAAAAGAGTACTGTACATTTTGGGGGTTTTGGGAGCTGATACAAAATTGTGTACTTCAAGTGTGAATTTACATCTTTGAACACTGTAATTACACTACATTTAACATATTTACAATTATATTATTTAAAAATGTTAATTAGGCGCATGAAGATTATGTGATTTGCCCAGAATTAATCCATTTTCATTTGAGTGACAAGGCTGGGATTCACAGCAAGATCTCTAGTTTCCAAAGTCTGTAGCTTAGCCGCTCGACCACATATCTTCCCAATTAAAATTAAGAGGTCTCAATTTTCACCCCCTGAATGCAATGACAAACCATCAATAAAAACTCACAGGCTGACATAAAATATCTGCAGAAGTCACACATTGTGCGCAACCACCAGATATGTCTTTCAACAACTTTGCTGTGGTGTAGCTGATGGCAAAAAAGGGATATTGAGGACTGAAAAGATTATCCCCTTTAAGGAAAAGAATTATATAGCAGCAAACAGGGAAGCTACGCAACGGCTAGAGAACCTTGCAATCATGTTCACCTACGCTCTGAACACCAACAACGAGGAGTATAAACTGAAGTGGCAGCTTAACATTACTCTATCAGCTGAGAGGGAGGGGGACTATTCAGTGTAGCAACCTCAATCTAGTTATGGATGAAAATATTGGCAAATCTCAGAGGAGCAGGGTGGTAAAGGCAGCAGCCAAACAAGTACTGGACAACCTGACATGTATTAATCTCCAAGACACAAAGTCACATAGTAAGCAAATAACCCTTAAGTTAAGATTAATATTTCTGTTCCCATGAGCATAAATCATATACAAAAATTGATTATATTTTAACAAGTGCCACATTAATGGCAAGCATAGGAAAGGTAACAATTGAAATGTATGGTTTCTTATGATCCATCAATTGCAGTCACATTACCATAAGATTTGGAGAGAGAAATCCTTGCATCCTAACAAGAAAATGTTATCAGAAGAGTTTTGTTGAAATCCCAGGCCTGATTCGGTATGGCAAGTAGTACCTCATTTCCGCACTTCTGAGTATTTGCCCAGGCATATTTCACCAGTTAAAAAGAGGCAGACTTTGCCTGAAAAGTTTCCTACGTTTTGCGCAAACGTCAATGTTTGCTCTAATTCTCCACTGCAGTGCCCAAACCCTTTTATGGTGAGGTATTATCATAACTTGTAATTTCTGCACACCACTCTATCTGGAATTCCAAGTGCAGCATTACCCCACACTAGGAGTTACAATTAGGGCCCTCCAGTGTTAAGCGATACTCAAGATTGAGCTTCACCACTACAGGGAATTGGATAAAGTATGTAAAGGAGACAGGGGCCAGAACTGCAATGGTTTCTAGAGGATTAAGTATGTTTAAAATTACGTATGGTGAGGCCCGTATGTGTATTGCTAGAATATACTCTCACTTATTCACCCTGGGAAAACCCCAGCAGCCCCACTCACAGCTAAAGTAGTGATGTAGTGAGAGTGAGCCTCGTAGAAGCTGAGCATAGCACATATGGGACAGATGTACCAGGATGGTACTTTTTCTAAACTTTGAATCATGTTAGAAAGGGCGACGCCAACCCACTAGACGTGTTTATTCACTTTGGACTGTGTCACACGTAGTTGTGTTTCAGTGCCCGTATTACCCAGCAGAACCCCCGGTTGTGAACAACTCACGCAGTTGACTAGGAGGCAAGATAAGCCACAGTGGGTTGCAAAAATGTATGATGACCAACACTGCACAGAAGTAAATTTGTACGCTATAAGAAGGTGAGGCAGATCTAGGGGTAGAGATCACGGACGAGTGCTGGAAATTTTGATACAACCACACCAAGTTGATCTTCTTGAATGACAGGCACAAGGTACTACACTTTAAATACCTACACTGTACATATTACACTACAGCTGTCTTAAACAGACATGGCCGTACACGTAATCCTGAATACCATAGAGAAAAGCTTCACAAGCCAATTTTATACATCATGCATGGTATTGTCCACAGACATGGGCATACTGGGGGTAGTAACTGGAGTGATAGCTGAAGAAACACAACAGGCCATACAGAAATCGCCACTGGTTGCCCTGCTGGGATATAGGAGAGACGTTCCCTCCCAGATAAGATGGCTAACAGCAAAAATGCTGCTGCTATGTAAGCAAAGGGTGGCTCTGTATAGGTCACGTACTTCATACCACAAAGGCGCCACGTGGCTTCTAGAAGTGACTAAATGCCACACCACAGAAGAGGTCTAGCTATGCCTCTCTGCAGTGCGCCTCTGCAAAATCACGAGAAATATCAGAGACTACCTTAACAAACAGGATTCCAGTGGTCTGGACAGTCCTGCAGTCAGAGTGAGGCTGGATGGGGTGAGCTAGTGGGTAGATGGGCTACTTGGAGCTGTAAGGATGCCGCCCTTGGACTTTTCCCGGTCTGCAATCTTCTGCTGGTAAGCAGGTCTAGCGTTAATGCCATCGACCCTGTGGAGTCCCTTTAAGGCAGTGCTGATAAATGTAATTGATATACTTGCCCAGTAACCGTATTTAAGAATTTGTCATACTATTGTGTAGTGAATGGAGGTTTTAAAACCAATAAAATAATAAAAAAGAATCAAATAGACATATTGATGAGCCAACTTCCCTTGTATTTTATAGAACGCTGTGCCACCCTGATATTTGTAGGCAGAGATGTACATGGCTCACTTGGAAATGCATATTAACCATACACTGCTTCATTTTCGAAAGCGCACTCTGGAGGCACCAATAGTCCTCCAACCAGATTGTCATCATTTTTACCAGAAGCATTACCAATAGGTTTGTGCTTCCTTCTAGTAATTTTAGTCCCAACCCTACCCGCTGATCTGAAAAAGCCCCAATTATTTCCGGGTCTATAGATGAGGACTGCATTCCTATCTTTATTGATAAAATATGATACTGAGTTGGAAAGGGAGGCAATTTATTTTTCAAAAGCACACCAGTGGCATAGCTGGCCCTGGAACAGAATTAAAATATAGCTCCCACACTCAAGGAGAAAACTCTCTGGACAGCAGGGGCCTTGATTATTTGTTCGGCACAAAGAAAAACCTGCATGTGTTTGTTCTTTGTGCAAATTAAAAAATGCTGACTGGGCTCTCGTGTTATGGCAACCGGCCCAACAGCACATTTTTGATGCAAGGAACCCTCTGGGTTGTCTTGCAGGGTCTCACCCTCTGCCCCCTCCCCCCCCCCCTCCCCACACTCTCCAGATAACCCATAATTCTCGAAGCGGCCTGCTTTTGGGGATCTTCCGGAGGTATTGAATGCCTCTAGGATGGGGCTCATCAGGTCCAGTCACTGTAAACTGCACTGTTGGACCAGCTGCTCACAACAACAGGACACATAATCTGGTGTCGTTCTTACTGTTGTCCCTATATCAGGTGTCAGCCTCAGTATAAAGTGCACTCTCTCACCTGTCTGACAGACACAGTCTTACATCGAGTTACACCCCTTCCCCCCCCCAGGCAGCTCATCCGATCACCAATCAGACACATACATTGACCTCTTTGTCAGACCAAGCACACAGTTTATTCTCTCAACCACACTAACCAATCGTAAACTGAATTACATTTCTGGTCATACTGTCCATCTTATATAAGTGACCTTAGAGGGAAACATGGTGTCTCCCAGTCACCCTCCCTGCTTAAACCATTCTGCTGACTGGACAGTGCCCAAGCGCTGGACAAAACAAACATGGCTACATATAAAATTTGAGCCAAGATTTACAAACATTTTGCGGCGGGTTTGCATCACAAAAGTGAAGCAAACCAGCGCAAGATGTTTTTTTTAATTTACTTCCCAACGCAAAACTTGTTTTGCGCTGGAAACTTGCCTGAAAGTAACGCAAAGCAGTACAAAGTGCTGCTCTACGCTACTCTGCATCAAGGGAGCGTTCCATGGGTGGTACATTGGCGTTCCCATGCAAGCACCCATGATTTTTGACTCAAACCCCTATCTAGTAACATCAGTCCACAGAGTTTTGCGCCAAAATATAACACCACTTTGAAACAGACGTTAAAAAAAAGAGCAATGCTTTTATTTCACCTAACTTTTCCTACTTTGCATGTGTGCTGCACTGTGCAACACACATCCGAAGTAGAAAAAGTTTTAAATTAGTCTAAGCATAGTATTTTGTACGGGAAGGGTACCCTTCCAGTACAAAACCTATGCAAGACTCACTCAGACACATTTGCACTATGGTGTAAAGGTGTGTGTGTGGCGCTCGACTGCCTGATTGTGCACCGCTGCTAGGGAGAGAGCAGAACAGTGTCATATTTCCGTAGATATGGCGGTTGCCTGCTCTCTCCCAGTCACGAAATGCAGCGCAGCAAATTTGGGTTCTGCGCTGAGTTCCGTGACTTCTTTTTAATTCTGGCCCTTCGTGAATTCACACAGCAAACTGAAACTTTACCACCCACATCTCCATATAGGCTAAACACAGTTAGCCTTCATAAGGGAACGGCTAAATATGAAAAAAGGAACAGGTTGATACGAAGGTTGAGATTCTCTGTGTAGTTGAAAATGCGTGTGTGGAGACTTAAATGTTTTTGGAACGGATTTTCTTTTTAGACCGCACAATAGCCTTGTTTTACCCTCCTTTTCTTTGTGTTTACCTGCATGACCCGTGGAGCCCAGCAGCATGTGATAGATAAAATATGGAATACTGCTGGTGTGATTAGGGTGAGAAAGGATTTGGGGAAGAACATGAATCCTGTAACAAATAAAAAAATAAGCATTGCAAAGCCAATAGGCCTGGAGCAGGCTGTCAGCCTTCTGGCTTTGTCAGTGCTTGTTTTGTTTTTGCAAAACTTTATTGGTGGGGAAACTTTTGTGCCCTTGTCAATGTATAAAAGAAATTGTCTAAAAGCAACAAAAAAAATGTGGGTCCCAAGAAGCATACATAACTATAGTTGTCTCTGGCTCTGAAAGGTGCTACTTTAATTGTGGATGAGTTCCTTATGGAAGGGCAGAATGTGTCACTCACAGTGAAGTCAGCCAATGGCTGAAGTGGGCTGATCCACTGCCCCATGCTCTACGCCAGAGGTCTTCAAACTTTTTTACTCTGAGCCCCCCCTAAGCAAAATGTTTTGAGGTCGGGCCCCCCTCCAAAACTATATGGCAGGATTGGGGGAGTGGGAGGGACATGGCTGCGTGCAGGGAGCGGTGCTTATGAGAGGATTTCAGGAATACGTTTTCTATAGCTTATGAACCGCACTAAATATGAGACTTATAAAACAGAAAATGCATCAAACAAAAACAGATATCCCAAACAAACTGCTCCCCATAATTGGGGTGTTGTGAGCCCCTCACACTCTTTGACCCCAATGCAACTATACCTGCTGCACTAATGATAGCCTGCTACTCAGGACTGTAGTTATCTCCTCTGCATCTTTTACCTCTTCCCCACCATGACGGATCTTCAACTCTGTCCTAATGCTTGAAAGGAAAATAAGCTTCGATGCCCCTTTTTAAAGGTAGACAGTCATAACTGTGATGCAGTGGGCCCCTCAAATCCCTGGGCCCCAGTCCTGCTGCATCTGCTCCTTAATGATAACCAGCAGTGGCCACTTACACACTTGGCAGCAGTACCAGCTTCACTAATGAATGCCCCTTTAAAAAAAAAAGAAAACGTATATTGTCCCCTTCTTTGGGGTATCTCTCTGAAGAAGCTGCCTCTGGCCATTTGTAAACACAAAAATGAGTCCGCATACAGTGCTCCCTATTCTGGGCCTACTCTTTGACAATATCTATGAATCTCGCTCCTTTCCTCTGTCTCTTGGACCATTACTGTGAGGCCCCAATGATCGAGAGGATTAGGGCGTTGGATCTGAATGCAACCCTTCTGGCCTGCTACCTGCCACCCCATGGACTCAGCTTTCACAATGCCCCTGAATGGTTAATACTGACTTTGAGATGCCTCTGCCTGAAATCGAAGGGTGTGGTGGTAGTGCATAAAGTTAAAAAGAAACCAGCCTTCTTACCAGCCAATAATTGATTGAGTCACTAAAAGCCAGGGCCACTGGAATTATGAGTTTCTGCAGCAGCAGCGTTTTCCACATAATTATCAGTTTACTGCATTTGCTACATAATCTGCAGATTTTCAACAAAAGAAAACTAGATTCTAGCTCAAACGGAACAAAAGTTACTTAACGCGTGACAAAGTGTTCCAGAGCAGTGGAAGGCCCTTTGCAAAGATTGACTGGTAATCTTGTAGTTGCTTACTGCTGTATTTGGGTGTTAAACTGGTACTAATGGGGTGAAATATTTCCCCTGACAGGGTTACCTTGAGTTAAAATGACAAAATAATGAAGTAATGCTAACCACAAAATGTGGCGCATTATCCCGCATAATTTACCTTTTCTTGCTGCATAATTTAGTCAAACCTGCAGCATAATATTGTCCTCTTCTGCTGAATAATTCCAGTGGCTCTGCTTAAAGCTTCATGGTGGCAAAGATCTATTCTTTTTGAGATGTAATGTAAGGGTGTTATCAGCTAAGATCTGGAATAGTGGAGACACTTACAAAAATGTCTGCATTAGATACAGTTTGATTAATTATTACTAAAAAGTATATTTTGTAAGAACTTGTTTTATCTCAATCACTGCATCATTTTGCAGCAGCCTAGCTTAGAGTATGTAAATACTGTTTTAAAATAATGACTTACATATTCACAGTGCTTTCTGCCACAGGCTGGGACCTCATAGCACAATAAACAGTGCCATTGGAATTATGCGGCTGAGAAGGCCAGATTATGCAGCAAGGTTGACTAAATTCAGCAGCAAGCAAAGGTGAATTATGCTGCATATTTTGTGATAGCATTGCTGCATTATTTTGCTATTTTTACACTTGTTAACACTGTCCTGGCCTTTATTGCCCCTCATAAGTATCACATTAACACCCACATATAGCAATAAGCAACAGAAAGGTGACCATTCAACCTTTAGAAAGGGCCTTCCACTGTGAGGTAACATGTGTTGCTGCATTTTTTTTATCTGCAAATTATGCAGCAGATGATGGATTATATGGCAAATGCGGTAAATCCATAACTATGCGCTGTGAGTGCAGGGTGAGCGTGAAAGTGAAGGGTGAGAATGAGTGAGTTGTCTGAATGCAGAGTGCATTCCCAGACATTTGAAGTAAATCAGCATGTTATTGACGGGGTGTAGGGTTTCAGATATAAGTTAAACTATTGCTATTATGGTATTAATATGGGATCGAGGGTGGAGGAAATAAATAATGTGCTGATCGTGCAACAAACTTCCAGTTTTATGATTAGGATTGCCAGCTCATTATTTTGATGTCGCAGACGGTACAAAAATACACAGTCACCTAAAGCCCTATTTTCAGCACTTATCTGTGCGTACTTCGAAAAGCAAATATAAATAGAAAGCACTTTTAAATGTGTTCTAGGGCTGCCTGAATGATTCATGAATGAAAATAAAGGGAACAGACAAAGTCAGATTACAAATGAATACATACTTTTTTTATTTAAAACCCTGTTTATTGTCAAAACAAGGTCTTTGCAGGCTCTTTAAACATACATGGTGGGCATTTTTCTATTGGCAACCCTTTTTATATTCCTTTTCATGAAAAGCATTTTCACACTACAGCAGTAAATTTAAAATACAAATGTAAGGAATAGGCAGAGTCGGGGCCCTGGGGGACTGGAAACAGAAATAAAAACTAAGCCTCGGTAACTAGTCTCTAAAATCTACGCTCTAGTGGTGAATGAAACTACAAGAAGTCAATGGACGCAGAGGGCTGCCTTAATGCCTTTATAGGAAAGTATATTATAGATCTCTATGACATGAAGTGACAATTAAAGTGATGCAGATTGATTGACGCCATTTAGAGGTGGGGAAGAAGGGGTCATGAGCACCGTTCTCATCACACACTGCAAATGCTGAATAGTACGCGGGACTAGTTCTGGACACGTATTTGCAGTCTGCTCCATATTTCCCACGTGATATTTGTATTAAAAATAATTTGATGTTTTGATGTATTTTTTTCACAGGCTGCAGAAAGCAAGAAAGTTACACGGTGTATCCCTGTGGACTCAGTACATATCCCTGAAAATAAAAATGGTCTCATTAAAAAGAGAAAATAGTCCATCAAGGCAGCTTATTACAGTAATCATGCATGAAGCCCACTCTCCGTCTTGACATAGAACGACGGCGTGGCTAATAATGGGCAGCGAGTGACAATGCCCCCCTACTCTTTCAGTGGCACTTCAAGACCGTGGACGCTGGTGCCACTGCAGCACCAATACGATCATCTCTGGGTTTATTGGCTTAAATTTGCAAGGCTTCCGAGCAGGCAAATATCCGAGTGCAAGCGTTTTAAAAAAATGCCACAGGCAGACACTGCAGGAAGCACACCTTCATCTTCATGCGCAGGGGAATCCCACTGCACCATCTGCTCTTCAGATATGTGGCAAGATAAGCTCACACGACCGGCAGCAGTCTCGGAATAGGGCGTGGGGTGTTTTTCACAATGCCGTCGGACTTTGTAGCACGAGACACCGCGTTGATTAATTCACTCAAAGCCCGCTCAATACGTGTGTGAGGGATAGACGGGGCCTGTCAGGGCCCGCTCTCCCCTCTAATCGCTCGTCCCAATTACTGCATTGCAGTACTTTTGCTGCCAAGCCAAAATTGTGCAGGAAAGATTATAACCCAGACATATCAAAAACAAAATACACACACGCAAGGCTGTAATAACCTTTCCTTTGCGTGACTTTACTCTGATAGCATCTATATTTTGCATTAATTTTTAGGCCTGGCCTACAGACAGCTTTAGATAGAGGCAACTATGTATAGAGAGTGAGCTTTGGATCAGCCCCTTCTCATGACTGGATGGCTTTGCTGTCTATCAATCTCGGTTGTCTGCTCTTGATTTGATGGCTTTCCTCCCTACTCTTTCTGTTTGTCCTATCAAATAACAGTGTTCTGACTGGATGAGTTGTATCCTTAAACAGCATATTTGAAGGACTCATTTTATTTGTCACTGGACACCTAACGGGTGTGTTTTCTTGCTCTCACCCCATCTCCACGATTGCCAATCATGTGTGCACACGAGTCTCGATGTATGCATTTGTAGAACAGTGCCAATAAACATTGGCAAAGCCAAAAGCTCAGTTTTTAGGTCTTGCCTAGCGCAGCGCGCATGCGCTGCACTAAGCAGAGAACCTCTTGGAATCACTACAGACTTCTCCAGACTTTCACTAAACTCGTGCGTGTGGCTTTTTATTTCCCACACTTTCTATTGGCCTTTGCGTGTGGCTTTCAGCACGCAATTGGCCAAAGGCGGGTGCATGTCCCACCTTCTCTGTAAATGTTCACTCCCACGGCCTACAGCTGTCGGGAGCGAGCATTGGCGCCATCTGTTGTGGATCAGGTTACTACTTTGTCTGGGAAGCCCATTCTTTGCACTAAAACCAGCACGCGCTGCCTGCCTGCCCTGGTCGTCTCGTGCACCCTCGCAGCAGGC
Source organism: Calotriton arnoldi (assembly GCA_963921515.1). Lineage (NCBI taxonomy): Eukaryota > Metazoa > Chordata > Amphibia > Caudata > Salamandridae > Calotriton > Calotriton arnoldi. The sequence continues at coordinate 706,106 of CAWUFW010004610.1, read as the reverse complement.
ATCCACAGACCCTGAGCCCTCCCCCTCTCTCATTCACCAGCCCCCCTCTCCCTCTCTCTCTCCCCCACCTCCCTGGCCCCTCACTCGGCGCACTGCCATGGACTTGGCGTGGTCGCTGCTGGTTAAATGGATGATTTGGAACTTGGTCTCTGAAGTTGGCAGTGTGTGTTTTATCTTCATTCCATTTTATTTATTTAACCAGCGCAGCACAAATGGGGGGCCGCGCTTTTCATTTGTTCGTTGTTTATATTTTGGACAGTGCACCTTCATAGTAGTAAGCACACCGCCCTTAAGTAAAATGGAGACTGCGCTTTTGTTTTCTAATGCGGCTCACCAAAAACAACTTTACAAACATGAATTCATTACTATTAAACAACGCACCATACTGCACTTTCACTTTCATAGTAGTGGATGCGCTGGATAGTTCAAATGGCGGCCGCGCTTTTGCCACAAACAATTTTAGAAACATTAATTTCTTACTTTTGAACAGCATGCCATACCCGCTCTCACTTTCATAGTAGCAGGCGTGCTGTCGCCGGACTGCCTGACACCTCCTCTCCCCGCCCCCACTACTCAGCAAGAGCAGCGGTGCCACCGAGTCACAAACGCCGTCTTGCAGGAAGAACAGCGGTCGGCAACGGCAAGGTAACTGGTACGGGATCATCTAAATGCCCTTTAAATGCAGCGTGTGTGCTTGAAAAAGCGTTTCTTCACCTTGCTGTATATATGTTGGTTTCCACTCTAGTTCTAGAATGTTCCAAGTAATGTGCAAATTCAACAGATACTAATCTAGGGCCGAACGAGAGTAAATCCCAGCCGTGCCAGGCAAACACTCAACCTCAAGAGGCAAAACGCTTCCAGAGGAGCACATTTCCTCCACCAGCAAATATTAAATAACATTACTTTGATAACAACAGAGGAATAAAGAAAAACATTAGGCGCACTAGTTTCAGTCCCAGTGCAAACCACTACTCTTCTTCAGAGGTTCATCCTGCCATTGAGACTGTTCTTTCTTTTTGTTTTCATGGTCCCATATTTCAAGGCACCTTCCTGTTTCTGTGCCTCCGCACTCCACATATACACGTGTCTCCTCGGAAGTAATAATCCCTTGTGCACGCTGCCCACCTAATTTCACGACCCCTTGTGCACATCCGTTATGCTTACATGTTATAAACATTAGGCGCACGGGCGTGAGTCCCAGCAAAAACCGACACTCTTCTCCACAGGTTCATCCTGCCATTTAGACTGTTCTTTCTTTTTGTTTTGAAGGTCCCATATTTAAAGATACCTGCCTGTCTCTGCGCTTCCGCACCCCACGTATACACGCGTGTCTCCTTGGAAGTGATGATCCCGTGTGCACACTGCCTACTGCAAGTAGGGGATGTAGTTTATTTGTAAATAACAGCAACATTCCCAGGTGGTTATTCTGCCATCCCCTCAGGGTTTCTCTTATGGCCCCATAAGCTAAATCTTGAATACATGAGCCCCCCACCCCACGCTCCTTCCTTCTCTCTCATCTCTAGCTTCCCGCGGTTCCCTGGGGTCTTCCCAACAGCCTCAGTCTCTCTTCTTCTCACCATCCCTCCCACCCAATGCACTACTTATACGGTATGCCCCAGAGCACAGCTTCTCTTACACCGGACAGACAGCAGTGCATACTTTCCTTGTGTTGCACAGACAAGAGAGCAAGTTTCATTTGCGCTGGAATGATGGCATTCAAGGCTCATGAGGACAGAGAACAGTGCTAGTTTCACTTAAGCAGGACAGGTACCCGCCCAAGCTTCCGTTACACAGGAGACACAGTAGTGGGAAATGTACTCTTCAAGGACAGACAACAATGGAAGTTTCCCTTCTGACAGCAGTGGAAGCTTCCCTTACACAGGACAGTAGTGCAGCCTTCCATTACACAGGACAGACAGCAGGGCTTTAAGTGGGATGAAAAAACTGGGGGGTCTCCCAAAGGGGCGTGGCCGATGTAATGAAGGGCTTGGCTTAAAAACACATATGCAAAAAATCTGTGCTTAGCATAGTGTTGCCCACGACTGGTATTTTACTGCTTCTGTCCTTCCAGATATAAAATACAACAAGTAACATTACACCTACAACAAGCCAGGACTGTTGGCTTTGCCAATGGTTGTTAGTAGCGTAAGATAAATAAGCAACAACTTTGGCTTTGTTGTATATAACATTGAAAATGCTTCAGTTCTGAAATTATGAAACTGTGAAAGAACTATAACGAGTCTCTTTGACGTTACATCAAAGGCAGTGAAGGGGTACTGCTGCAGAGTTAAGATCTGTTTTTCACCCTGAGTGTGAAGGCAAAAATGGACCCGTCTCAGCACCTGCTTTTAAGAACTGCCGGTGCTCAGCACCTGTAGGACCCGGCCCACTTAAAGCCCTGACAGACAGCATGGCAAGCTAACCTAACACAGTACAGACAGCAGAGCAAGCTTCCATTAGACAGGACAGATAGCAGTGCAACCTTCCAGTACGCTTGTCTGGGAGCTTTAGAAGCTTTCCTTGCAGAGGCAGTCAGCACTACAATCTCCCCTTTTACAAGTCAGACTGCTGTATACACTTTACTTCCGTAGGAGAGGCAGCAGTGGATGGTTCCATTGTGCAGGACAGATGTCACTGCAATCATCCCTTTAACTGGACAAACAGCAATAAAAGGTTGCACACAGTTTTTAAAGTTTTAAGTCGTCTTGTTTTATGTAGATTCGTCAATGTATAATTCATTATGAGGTGTTCATTTAGTGAGCCATCTTTTCTAAGCAGGCATGTTTTCCATCTATTTTATACTGTGCTGGGTGTGATTTTTTATAAACCCTTTTTTATAGGTGGTGTCGTATTTTAGGGACAGGCTGGATTGTGCAGATGTGTGTTTGTTATGTAGGTGAATGTTTCATATATAAATAAATCCTTTGTTGCTGTAAACATAAAAATCCACAACACAAAATACCATTCCACATAATTACACTCCATAACACACAATACCACTGCACATAATTCCAGCACACTCACTACCACATAATTACTATGCACATAATTCCACAGTACACCAGGCCACATAATTTCACTCCACAAATTCACTTCACACCACACAATTCCACGACTAACTAATCCAAACCACATAATTCCACTACACACAACATACATACACTCCATAACCCGTAGGTAAAAGACATTAACATTTACAATGCCAATAGCTCTAACTCAAACAAATGCGAGACCGATTGCATTTCCACTGTCACAGCTATCCTGCTAACTCTGCTGTCACTGCTGTACTGCTAACTCTGCTGTCACTGCTATCCTGCTACCTCTGCTGTCACTGCAATCCTGCTACCTCTGCTGTCACTGCTCGTCTGCTATTAATGCTGTTACTGTCGTACTGCTAACTCTGCATAGCCAATAGGTCTCGCTTTTGGGACCTTATAAGTATTTAGTTATGCAGCACAATATCCTTGGTGCAACAACATCAACTGTTGCATGGCTAAACACACATAAGGTCCCAAAGGCGAGACCTATTGGCTATGCCAATGCTCAGTTTTTTGTTTTTTTTTGTTTTGTTTTTAGAGCGGAGGCCTATTTCCTTTGTTTGCTTGTTACGTTTTTTTTTTTGTTTGTTTTTTATTTTTAGAGTGCACCAGTTCTATTTCCCCTCACCTACCATGTATCAAAAGATATATAAGTAGACTGTGGTCTTGGGAAATAGGAAAGTTCACATTTTCCATATAGCCTAGTTGCCCTCTATAAATACTGGAGGGCAGACTAACCCAGAAAACATTGCCTCACCTGCATTCACCAACAACATTCCTACCTCTATGCTCTCCTGGGACAATAGGTAGAAACTTTCAGTTATATAACATGATTGCCGTCAAAATCGAGTCAATAACAAGTAAAAAATAAAAAATGTTAAATAATGCACTGATCAAAAATACTCAACAAAAAAAGAAACAGATAATCACTAAATAAAAATAGTAGAAAGACTTCAAACTAAATTATGTAGATTGCAAGTCCTTGTTCTATTTCAACCACGTAATAAGGGAGTTTTGTGTTTTTAATAAATATTTTTATAGAGTTTTTACAACACTTCACCGCAAACCGAGGTGCATACAAACATGTGTGCCGGCAGGCGGAACTCCGAGACAAGACAACAGGAGTCATATATCATAATGAAGCTACAGTGAGAAGCAATGCTAATGGCCACATACCCAGTAGAGGCAAAAGCAACCCCTTAGGAAGAGCAGAGGAGGCCACAGAAAGAAAAAGGCACAAAATATAGGCAAAGTCAAGCAAGACCTCATTCCATCAATATACCCACTATGCGCAGAATCCAGGATCCCCCACATAATATAGAAGAGGAACCGCAGAGCAATGAAGCCAACATAAGGAAGGGCCGCTAAGGAGTGCCAGTCAGCACCGGACAAAGTGCTCCAGCATCCGAAGCTGGCGCGGAGCCGCCAGCAGAGGACCCATCTGCAAGCACCTGGCCTCTTCGATCCATATGCGGGCACGCTAACAAGATGGCGTCCTATGCGGGTAAAAGCGGTACCCTCAGCACCTCCTCCTCACGAATCGTCTCCCTCTCGCAGTCCGCCCACTTCGTTACCTCTAATCACCAGCGGTAAACATCAGGACCTCAGACCGACTTCTAACTCATGGTCAGCTGCCTGCTGGCAAGGACTAAGGCCAAATCTGAAAACCGATCAGTAGCCTTCCTAGCCGCCAAAGGTTCATGGAGGCCAAGCACGCATAGTTGAGGACTCAGAGGGAAGTCTCTGTCCGTGGCCCCCCCGAACCACTTGGAGGACCGTTGTCAATTAGGGTAGTAAGATCGGGCAAGGCCAGACGATGTGGAAAAAAAAAATCTGCGTTCTCAACGACGGACAGGGGACACTCCAAGGCTGCAGCCGGGAACATAGCATGTATACATCGGGGAGTTAAATAGGCCCGATGTAAATAAAAAAATTGAATATGTTTAAAGCTGGCATTTCTAGTAACCTTAGAATAAAACTCCAGGGTCCTCCTCCAAGAGGGATCAGAGCGAGGCGTCCCCAGGTCCGCCTCTCAACACAACCGGAGGGTCGTGAGAGCCAAATTAATAAGGGAGTTGAGTAGAGCTGCAGAGACGGGGACGGGAACACTCTTAGCACCATGGCAGGAGAACCAAAAGGCAAAGCAGGGGAAGAGTAAACCAAAGAAAATGTACACCAGGAATGGAAAAGGTGAACCTGAGAGTAAGAGGGTGAACTTTGGCTAATGTTTGGTTAAATGTCAGGCAGAGGGGATAAGGGCGCATGCCAGACTAGAGTGCTGGCATGATGAGTAGCTGATGAGAGGAACAAATACATTTTTTAATGACATGTCACAGTCACCCGAGTGTATGTGTGCATGTGTGTAGTGGAATATGGTCAGACTACCCCTTGAGAAGTAATGCCCAAGTGGTATGAAAGAAAAGGAGTATCTGGGGAGAGTAATCACCTAATAGAAAGTGAGAAATTCCTCACTGAACAAAGCACTGGAGTTGTATGACTCATGCTTCAGACATGTTACACTCCCTGCACAGTAAAAGCAGCAACTCCAGGTTATTTGCATTTAGTTATTCACTCATGAATTATGTAACTCGACATTGTTGTTTTACCAGTTTACACATAGCTCCACCCAGGGAACATTTATTTTTTACAAGATTTTAGACCTTATCAATAAGATATATAACTTAAAAAATGCTTGAAAAATCCTGTAGAGACACCATTTGGTGCTTCCAGGAATATTTCATGGTGTGAGCATATTTCTTTCAGAACCCAGCATTCATTTCAGGAGGTATGTGATGGGAGGCAAAAGCACGTTCTGTGTTGTGCTCCCAACTCCTCCATAAGTGATAAATATATGGCGCTGGTGTAAGAGATCAGGTTTGCATCCCCTCCCTCTCCTCTACTCCACTACATAATATAATGTATTGTAATTTAATTTATATAGCCCTTACTACCCCTGACGTGCTACCTGCTCTATGGTGGGTAGCGCACTACTCTGGAACCAAAGGTCAGTGGTTAATTCAAAGGTTATTAGTTAGTGCTGATTATAGGGATTGGCCTTGTGCTCTCAGGACACTGTTACATGCCTTTCCTCCCTCTTCTTTGTGGGAGATTAAGTTCTTTGGGGTTGTTTCAAAAGGGATTGTGCCGATTTGGTTCTCCCTTCATCGTAGAGGGACCTGCAGGGCACCTCTCTGGTGCCAGAATTAGAGATCACACTTGTTTTTGTGTATAAAATCATATAGATTCCCTGATAGATTAAATTGGGAATAACCGGGCTTAAACCATTCTTCTGAATTCTTATGTGATTATCAGTGGCTCTAATCTTTGTAGATAGGGAATCCCATAGTTTTGTGGCTTGAACGATGAAGGTAGTGCCACCAATAGCTTTCTTCTTATATGTAGGAATTATTAAGCGTGTTGCCTGTCTCGAACATCAGATCCTTGGTTCGGAGTATTTGGTGATCTTTGATTGAAGGGCTTTTGGTCCTTTGCGATTTACCATTACGGGAGTGATGCATAGTAGTTTGAAAGAGAATCTTCTTGCAACTCGGAGACATTGTAGAACCTTTAGGGCTTAAGAGATGCAAGTTTGTATATTTACATTTGGAAGAAGTCCTGGTGCTGAATTCTGGAGTCTTTGCAACCTTCTCATGGTTGAGAGTAAAATGCTGTGGTATAGTTCGTTTGTATAATCAAGTTTGGAGAGGATGCATGAGGTTCTTGCTGGCATTTTTAGGAAATCCCAGATATGAAAAGATGTATCTAAATGTTTTCATTTTGCAGAAAGTTGAATGAGACAGGTTGTCCACTTGAGCATTCTTAGAAAGTGTAAAGTCGACGATAATGCCAACATTTACTACTTCTTTAGTTATTTTTGGCAGAGGTCCCAGTTCATGTGGCCATAAAGATAAAGTTTATTAACTTTTCCATTCACCGCAGGTTATTTCAGTTTGTGAGTCCTTTACATTGATTCTATGTCATCCATTGTTCTATGGCTATGAGACAGGTGCTGAGTATCGATTTTCCTAGATCCTTAGGGTTTTTCAATGTGAGATTTACCTGCCTGTCATGAATGTATGCATATGGCATGCCTATAGCTCAAACCTATCCAAAAGGCATCAAAGCACTGTACATGGTCAAGAGAAAGGAAATGTCAAAGAGGAGAGGAAGCTGGGTTGTGGGTGGTTAATGCATTGTGATGTTGTTTTCTTTAAAGAGGTGAGTCTTCAACTCTTCCCTAAATTGGAGCAGCTTTGGGGCAGTCCTGATGGATACAGTGATTTTGTTCCATATCTTGGATGCAAAGACAGAAAAGGTCTGCTGTCTTGTTTTTTTTTTTTTTTACAGCTCTTAGTCTGCAGTCTGATGGTGTCCTGGCTGCAGGGGTGCCGATATCCACCAGCGATGGTTAGTTTGTTAGCAAGATAAGTGAAGTGCTGGTTATGATACCTTTGTAAATGATGCAGCTAGTTTTGAAGATGGTGCCCACCATCAAGGGGAGCCATTTGAATTCCATTAGGATTGGGGTGGTGTCCTGATATTTCTTCAGACCCTGGATGAAATGTGCTGCATCATGTAGGATGTGCCTAAAGGGTGCCAGTGTGGCGTCTGGGAGGCTATGGGGTAGGGCATTACCACCATCCAGATATGAGAATATGTTCACTGGAACAGCAGTTCTGAAGTCGGTTTCTAGAAGAAATGGTTTGACTTCCTTTAGAAGAAAGAGCTGGTACCAGGGAGTCTCTTTCTTTTGGCAATGTATTTACTGAGGGTGACGTTGGTGTCCAGGATGAATCCAAATGACATAGCATTCAGTGAAAGTTAGGGTTTGAAGACGTCAAGGTTCTTGTTATTGAGCCATGTTTGTACTGTATCTTGTTTATTGTTCCTGGCGCTGCTATCCCCTTAGTTGTAGCAGGTGAGTTGAAAACTATTGATAATGTCTAGTAGTGATTTCATGTATGTGTTGAAAAGTAGATGTGAGATGATAGATCCTAGTGGGATTCCTATTTTGATGGAGTAAAGATTTCATGAAAAAGAGGGTATATGAATCAGGCAGGACAAGCTGTTTAGATAACAGGAAATCCAAGTAACAGGGATGTCATCTATGCCAACTTCTTTGAGTCTAAGAATCATGGTATTACGGTGTACTGTGTCAAAAGCTGCTGAAAGATCCAGATGTAGTAATGCAGTTACACCATTTTTGTCAAGTGTGTTTTTTAGGTCATTCCAAATTGCAATTAAGGCAGATTTGTTCCCTCTTCTTGGCTGGAATACTGTTTTCCAGTCTGAGAGCAGTTGGTTCTCTTCTATGAATTCCAAGATCTGGCAAAATGCTGCTCTCTCCATAAGTTTGCCGAGTAAAGGTCCATAGCAGATTGGTCTGCAGTTAATGGGGTCTTGTAGTTCCAAACTCTGCTTCTTAAGTTACGGATGTATGTATGATTTCTTCAATGCCTCAAGGAAAAATGTGTGCTACATGATTTATTAGTATTATTTTTGCCTGGGTTAGCTTTAGATGTTGATGGAAAATGTTTCAAAGAAAATATGGAGGGATGGCATCTGAAGGGGAGCCAGATGGGCTGCTAGTATTTACCAGGTCTTCAAATTCAAAGATTGTAATTTCTTGAAAGGATGATATGGATGAAGATTGTACTCCTTCTGTTCTATAGTTGGTTGTATGGTAGAGGAGCAGTTGTTTCCCTTGTTTAATGGATAAGAATTCAGTATGTCTGCTTTGGGTGAGTATTGTGTTGCTAGTTTATTGTGAAGAATGGGTAGAGGTTTTACAGTTCTCCGATTGCAATATTCTAATAGAATTTTGTTGAGCTCTTTGGCTGGGCATTTGGCATTGTGGATCCTCCACAAGTAGTGTTTTTTTAATGTTTCCATGCCTTCTTTATGTACACTCTGTTATGTCTATGTAGACACATTTTGTCATCATGGTTCTTGGATCTGAGCCATTCATGTTGAAGTCTTGAGACTTGTTCTTTTACTTTTTTCAATCCTTCATTCATCTTTTTGAGATTTGTATGTCAAAGGCTCATCAGATCACATAGTTTGCTTCTGAGTTTATTGTCTCCAATTGAGAGTTTGGGTGTACGTAAGATTCCAACTCCTGCATGTTTAATTTGTTCCATTGTCTGTAAATTGCTGTGGGGGGGGAGAGGGATTAAGTTGACATCTTATTAAAGATATTGATTGAGAAAATGATGATGTGATGATTGGCTCATGTGACTGGTGTGTTTAGATGTATATATGAAGGAGGTGGCGATAGTGTGATCCCCACTCACAACTATCTTTTGTGAGAAAGCAGGAGTAGTAAATCGAGAAATTAAGAGTGCTATCTGGGTCCTAGGACCTCAGGAAAAATAAAATATATATGGGGTGGGCAAAATGTATTGTTGGGATGAGGCTCCCCCTTTCAAAGGCATATTCACTTTGCTTATAAAAAAAAATGGAGAGGATCGACTAAGTCAACACGTACGTCTCACATCCAACACCTGTTATTCCTACCCCACAGAAAGCTAAAAATGCAACAAACAAGACTAATTTTTCACTGGTCCGATCCACAAATTCTTACCCTCAGTTTTCACTATATTGGAACTCCAGCATACAATTCTAGATGGGTGGAAGTTTAAGCAATCCATGTAAGGGCTGGTCATTTGGCACCAGGACTGACAAGTAGCAAGGAATAGCATTTTCCACAATGACCCTGTCAGAGCAGGACTTTGTCTGTTACACAATGAAAAATCAGAAGGTATGCCAACATACTGGAGAGAAGATTGCTCTACAAACACGTTAAAACTACTTAAATGTGCTCCTTGAACTCTAGAAATAAAAAATGCACATGGTTTTTAAAGATGTGAACTGCCTCACATACGCCACTAAGCACTTTACACTGCACCGTTTTTTGCAGCACTTATGTACTATGTGATTATTGTTTATCGCTATGTTTCTTGCTATATCAGCAATTAATTATTGTTGATCCAATATAAATCTATCTGCCAGATGTATTCATTCCCTAAATATAATTCCGAAGGTACCACTGTTTTCTTATGTAATATGGCAGAAATTAAAGCAAGTTGCTGCGAGTTGAGCTTACAGACCAAGTCTGCGGTACCCTTGCCTCTCCAGCAGAGGGCCACCAGCAAGTAAACATATATATACATGCGTGCGTGTGTGAAGCTGTTCGGTCTTTTGACAGTCTTTCCTCAGAGGGGAGTTAAAGAGGAAATCGTGTATAGACATTGCGAGCCCAGGCACGGAGTTCCTCAAACTGGGGGGGCACAGATGCCCAACAGGAGGTTGATAGTAACTCGATGGCGCTGATGAGCCCATGGCAAACCAATACGTTTCTGAAAGTTATGAGCTGGTGTGATAGAACAAGTGCGCTTGCTGTTTGAGGAGTGAAAAACCGGGGTAGATCTCCCCAGGTATGAGTACCCTGGCGCGAGCAAGGCACTGCACTTGGTGTGGGAAGGCAATTAGTTTGTGAGCCCTGTTTATCAACAATGACAGAATGCCCTGAAAAAAGTATGCCTGAAATGCCATAGTAAATGTACACAGTCACATTTTATCCACTTTTGTTGTTAAAAAAAGTAAATCCCGTGCAAATAAGTTGTGAAATGTGTGTCTGCAGTTTATTTGTGTTAGTTTCATTTACATCTCGCACAGAGACCTGTTGAGGCTCCATGGTCGATGCAAGTCGTGCATACACTAGAACCCACTGCAAGTTTAAACAATTCAACAAGTTGTAGGTCGGGTGCTTTGGTCATTGGGTCGATTTGATTTAACATTACAGCTTTGTGCAATTTCACACATTTATTCAAAGAGCGACAGACAATTGATTCCTTGAGCCATACAACTGAGTCACATAGTGTGAAACTTTGAAAAGAAAAACATGTCCGGGCAAAAAACATGAACTGGTGTTTAGCTTACATACTTTTCTTCCGTGACTCCATGCCACACTGCTCCAGATACAAGCAAAGCAAGTGAACTTACTCACGTACCCACAGAAGCTGAACATGAATTGGCAGAGGGCGAGCCTTCCGCAATATAATTGCTATTTATGCGACTTTGATTTAATTAATAGAAATAACACCTTCAGTATTTTCCCCGCTTCCGGTGTGGGCATACATTCGAATTATAAACGAGCGAGAAGATTTACCCTAGCTTTACTGCCTTACTAAGTGAGGTTAAGACGCCAGAAGTACAGCACACAGTAGGATTTCAACCCTTTCAAGAATCAAGATGCCTGAAAGGCGAAAACATTAATTAAAAAATCTGAGCACAAAAAAAAAAACAGTTTCTAAGTTGATGAGATGCTGAATCAATCAGATAATTTGTGTTTTGCAAGCTCAGCAGCAGGGGAACCGGGAACTTTCTAGAAGTCCCACATCCATACACACCATTTTAGACTCCCTATGGAGGACTGGAACCCTGAATATGATTTGCGCGCCCTAATTATTTTCATTACCCATTAAGAAACTGACCTCCTCTCCGTACTGTGGGGTACTAGCGTACTGTGGTAGGGTGCCGGATGTTGAGTTTGTCCATGGCCCCATATCTGTTCAACGTTCCGCTGCATTCTATCCAAGTTTGCGCTATATAAATTCCAACACAATTCAACTCAATACGCTAACAGTGGGTAGTAGCCAGTGGTAATTTGTGTATAAGCAGATTCTATTTGTATTTTGTATTTTAATGCTGGAGAGAAATCCTGAAATTTAGGAGGTTCAGGAGAGCTGTCTTGTTTGCAAATTTTAAGGCTGAATATATTCTTTCTACAGTGCAGGGAGATTAAATATTTCTCTTTTAACAGAATTAGGATACTCGATTGGAACAGTGGCAGAGGCTGGTTTATATGCAGCGGACTAAGACGGCTCAAAGGCTTCCAAGGTGGTGCCATGGTCACTGGTGGATGTTCAAACTGACCTAAATATTGACAGTTGGTGAACTTTGACAGTCATGGGACATAAATTCCTGGTCAGTATGCAAAACGTAAGGGGTATTCAGTGGATTGGGCTAAATGTCAAAGTGTATTTATTAAGTGCAGCATTCACTCTCCTTAGCAAGTCTCCATGAAGGTGGGTCAAAAATCAGGTAGACGTCTTCCTTTGATGACAGGGACTAACTATCTAATATAGACCCCAGGGACTCCAGAATCGCCTTGTGATTTTATAGGTGGCAGAGAGGGCATAATGTAACTCCTCAATAAAATGATCCCTGACAATCTACTGGTTGCTTGCCTTCCTTTAGCATACATCAGTGAGAGAATGCATCTCCTGAGGAGAATGGTGTGAAACCTGCAGGTCACAGTTTAAAATCCTAGCAGGCCCCTCTCAGGGTTTCAAGTGAGTTAAGTAATAATGCAACTTATTATTTACAGTGATACAAACAGGAAGATGGGCACCAAGGATTATAATAAATGTGCTTCTCCTTTTATTTGTTCTGGGAGGAAATTCTGCCTCTGCTTAATATGCAGGATTAGACAGGTTAAGCACCACCCAATTCCTATCCCCACTCCTCACCCCCACTCACTGGAGGCACTTAATGGCTTGACTGGAACGGCAAAGTTACACAGAGGCATACAGAGAACAGGTTATATCCACAGAAGAGGCCATCTGGACAGCCATCAGCAATAATTGGCAGGCCACAGAAAGGTCCAGGGCCGGCCAAGGGCGCAGGCGTCTCTTCCATTGCCAGGAGCAGGTGCCACCTGGAGAGCCAATGGTCTCCCCAATATTTTAACTACAGCAGATCCGACCTCAGTCTGAAGTGGGCTCTGTCCTGGGTTGTCCAAGGCTGCACCATGTAAATGTCATAGTGAAGACCCAAGGTTAAAAGGCAAACAAGAATTCCTCCTCACTTTGCATACTGCAGGGCTCAGCACTAGGTTTCCTCTAAGAGTAGCCCTTCCCACGGTAGCATTAACAGTTTAATCTCAACGAAGAATGCTCAGCAACTTTGGAGACGCGAGGTCAACCGCTCTAAGCAGTTGTTTACACACTGTGACAGAATTCAACAAAATGCCCTTCTTACACTGAGACTATAGGAAGTTCAGCCCCCTGAAAGCATGTGGCTCAGAGCATTCAGGACTAAATGTATAAAGATTTACACAAAGAATGTGCAATTTGTGATGCATCCTATGTGCTAATAGGTTCCATCGCACAGTATCTATTCACAAGTGGTCCCAACATAAACTGCCTAATAAATATTAATGAGGGAGAGCATGATGTGAAACCCCATTGATTGGCTGCAAATGCAGGGCAGGGATGGAGGGCCACAAGGGACAGTAGACCTCTGTTCCTAGATTCGCATTTCCAAACAAGAGATATTTTTTTTAAAGCAGTCGACATCCATTAAAGGGATTGATGCTGCTTTAAAAAACATGTTTCTCATTTCGGAAGACTTCCGGTGGTGCGGAGCAGGCAGTGGTCCTCTTGACCTTTGCAAATTACCTACCGACCCAATTTAGGGGTTGGTAGCTGATCAATCGCTCGTGACTGCAGCTGTGATCACAAACCATTACACGTAGGTTTGCCACTCAAATAGGAGGGGTTGCCTCTCTCATGCCCCCTCCTATTTGCATTTAGGAAAGGGACACAAACATCCTTTATGCATCTGAAAAACGTTTCCAACTAGTAAAAAAAAAGCTTTTTTACATTGTAAAAAGCACTTTATGTGGTTGCAAACCCTTTGCAAATCGCAGGGTGTGCAACCACAAAAGTGCTTTGTAGATCTGGCCTTTGGTCCTGACTGTGCCCTCTCTCTCATCCTGCCTTTTGTGACAGCCATGTTCTGATGCAATGAACTGATGCTGCATCATTTTCAGTGAAGTGAAGCAGGAGCAATTTATGAACGATTTATTAGTGTGAATAGGAAGCCTCTGTACAACAGAGCAATCAATGAGGTGATAAAATACAAATATTTCAGCATTCCTAAGGATAAATCTTTAATACTGCTCTCTCCTGACTGTTATGCAAGCCGTACAATTTAATAGTCAGTTAGGGCCCATAAACAGTAAGCATTCCTACTAAGCATTAACACACAAATCCTTAAAATGAGTACCGCGACGCAAGTCTAAGTTGTAAGTAATGAGAAGGTTGGAGTGAGGAGCTGAGCACCAAGAAGGCACAGCTACTGCAGCAAGGTCACACAGGTCCCTTATTAATATGAGACCAAAGACGTTCCTGTGCAATGGAATGTCGCCATGGCCCACAAGGCACTGCTCCGCTGCAGTGCTGCCCACTCATATTAGCCGGCAATGCAGTGGACTATGACAGACATTTCAAATTTCTCAGCATAAACCAGACAGCATGCATGTTCAATGCAAGTAACGCACACAGGTTTTATAAACTGAAATCTGGAAATAAGAGGCTGCACATTACATTTTATAAGAAACCACCCTTCTAGGAAAAAGCATTACCAATAATGTATCACCATAATAGGATTTTTAGCTACATACAAATAACTAACTATGTATTAATCTTTTTTCGTCTTTGTTCTAAATAATGCACTATTCAGTTTCATTGTATAACATTTCATTGTATATTTCTTTGAATAATAAAAAAACGTTTATCTTAATAATAACTTAAAAGTAGTTATTACATTCTTTTGTCATTTATTTACATATTGATAACCTAATTTACGTTTTCCTTTCAACACAATCTGCCTCATTATTACTTTTAGTTTTCAACTTTCCCGTCAACAAAATTGCAACCTCATAAACAAAATGACTATTTTCACTGTTCTGTATAAGCAACAAAGACTTTATGCCTGTATCAATTTAATTCACTGAAAACATTGATGTTTTATTTGTTAGCGCAATTTTAGGCCCCTTAATAATCGTTTCAAATAAAGATAAATATTATTCACACTGCGTTTCTTCTACAAACACTACTGTAGTCTGATACATTTTTAATTCTGAGCTTTCTCTTTATAGCTGATTGGACTAAACGCTAAAAACGCAGAAGCACCTGGTTTCATTGAATGAGTAAGTACTACACTTGTAAGCCTTTCTGAAACATTCAAAGGAGTCGTTTGGATGCAAACCATTTTAAGACCACTGAGATTAATTATTTTGAACTAAGGCGTTTTGGTGGAAAAGAGAAACAATATAAGCAAGTTCCAAACATCTCATACCTCTACATGTCCCTCAATTCTTAAATCACAAAAATGTTAGCAAACTTATGCTGTACGAATCAAAATAAGGCATTAACAGTGCAGTTGAGCTGATCAGTATTAGCATGTAATATAAAGGGCTCTGACCCTTTATAAGCAACATTTTTTAGTACACAAATAAACACCTGGTTGGCTATAGTTTTTGAAAGGAACAACATACCAAACACAGTTGGATTAGTAAAAATAATATATGAATTTTATATATAATTAAGAAAATGTTTATTTATTTATACTACTTACGCAGTCTACTGTGATATTCAATTCTAATCAAATGTCGATTTAAGGAGACCAGACATTGTGTGAATTCCAAAAATCAAAAGAATACTAAATGCAAACCAATTGTAAGCAAAAAGAGAGAAACCATCATGCAAAACACGAAGACAATATCTGAATTTCCAAAAAGAAACAGATTGTGATGAGAGCATTAAATGAAAGAAGTAAATAGAAATACTCTAAGAATAATCACAATTTTTTATCCAACATGTTATGATGCCGATTTTCTTCAGAATTGAATCTATTGCATGCAATTTCTCATTACTTTAAAATGACAATACGCAACTTTACATAAATTGTAACTTTTGTGCAGTCAGTTTCGGATAATGATGCAACCTTTAAAATTTACTTGCGGTGCTTGTTTATGCAATGCACTGATTTTATAAGGAGAGATTGTACTTATAAAGATGATGTTCATGAATAAACAAAGAACACCTTTCTAGCAAGTCGATGAAAATATATTATTTAGATTTGTCCTTTAAAAGTTCAATGCACACAACTATTCAACTTTCTTAATGACTTAATTACATTTTACACATGAGGGATAGTTAAAAAAAATCACCCTTACTATTGATCAGAAAATATAGCTTTTCCATGATGTTAGCTTTCATAAGTCCATGTTATTAACTACTCTTTTCCATCTTCTTTACAACTCTCGTTCTACACCTCCCTTCATGTAAATTGTTTTCATGGAAGAAAGATCAAACGTAACAGGAAGCTCAACACTCACCCCTGCTGTCTGGCACATATGCTCACCCACTGGACTGGTCAAGAAAGCTTTCAGTCGCTGGCACACTCACAACTATGTCCAATACTCAGTCACTTTCTACCAGTCTCACCTTAAAGTAACACTAGGATTAAAACTCCCTTTGAAGACTGAGGTCAGGACTCCAGAGTTCACAGATTATGGTAAAAAGACTTTGACCACCAAGACTGGATCTGTAGACAGCATATCCCACACTAATCTTCGCCATCTCTGCTACTTCCTTTTCCCTATCCCTCCCGAGATCATCCAAGTCGTGGTGGCTATTAGTAGTAGTCCTGATAAGTCCCACTCCCTGTACTTCCCAAAACAATAAAGGTCCCACTTTCTGTTTGATGAGAAAGCCAGAGATAGACTATTATTAAAAAAAATTGATTTCCGCAACCCGAAAAACACTACCATACTTTAACACCAAGGTAACCTTCAAAATCCTCTGTCTCAAGCAGAAATGCATTCATGGAAAAGTCCCTAAATACTATCACAGCCTTAAGAGGCTCTCTCAGCTCATCTAGCCAACACTACCACCAAATCACGTAAGTTTGTGACAGCTTGTTTGTCAATAACAAAAACCTCTGGCTATAGAGTACACTATTTAGGTCCATCAGCACTGAAACCACAACCCCTGGTTTCAGAAACCAAAACTAGAAACTCATCTTTCAGAAATCACATATGCACACTATATTTCACTGAGGAATGTCTTGGAACGATTCAGAATGGAAAGTGATGCTGTCCAATATACTTCTAAAATGTAATCTCACTCCTTAGCTTTTTTGCATCTAAAATGTATCACATCTGCTAATGCTTTAATCAGTAAATGCTCCTTTTAGTCCCTACAAGTGAGAAGTCCTTATGTCCTGCACTCTTGCTCTAAGCCCGTGCCCAGCAATGCATCAAATCCAGCTGATCCACTATATTCCTCACTCAGTACCTGCTTACTCTGCTCCTGCCTCACCTCTGAATTCTGTCCCTTCCTTCTGGTATCTTTGCATCTTCACTTCCACTTTTAATACTCTCCATACTTTGGAAACACTGGCACGACCTGCAACTTCCATACATTTCCACTGCAATTCTCTTCTCCAACTGCTTTCTAAATTCAAAATCTACAAAAAGCAGAACACTGTCACTTTAACACGGTCCCTCGGAGCTTCTTCTGCTCTGTGATATAATTTCCTTGCTAGAGTTGCGACTAAAAGTTAATGAAGGAGGAAAGGGGGGAGTGTGGAACGTCTTTAGTGCCACCCCATATTACAATAAGTAGTGTTGGTGTCTGTGAGTGTGAAGATTCTGGACTTGGAGGATGAGTGCAGAGGAGACGGTGATTGTGTTTCACAATAGGTCTCGTCAGTCTCCTTCTCACATCAAGGGGTCTCCTTGAGCCCTCTGGTCTCACCTCGCATTTGCAGGATAGCACAACTGATTTGGGCAGAATACAAGTTAAGTAATGCCACAGAAAAAGCAACCTATCTCCATTTGGCAATGTTTATGATATGGGAAGAGAACTCAAAGTATTGAACTCTTTATCTGAACGAATGTCAGGTTAATACAGAATGCAGAACATAAAAGGTTGACAATACAATACATGCAAAAGTGGCAACTTACAAAGTAAAAGAACTTCCAAAAGCCTATGATAGTTAAGAGGGGAAACAAAGTACGGACAAAGCAGAAAAATAGGTAGGGTGTCTGCACCCTGGCTTCCTGTTTCCAAAAGAGCTATCTTTAAATCTCTCTGCTTCTGTCACAGAGCATGTCACAGCAGAAGACGTCTTTTTTGCAGTCCACATGGACCAGATACACCCCTAACCGAGCACTTCTATTTACCAATGTACACATTTTCACTGCACCAAGATTTAACAAAACTAGATAGGGTGACCATTATTTCTCAACCTCCAAACCCACATCATGGAACATCTTCCCTTGTTCTTGTATTAGCCTCGCAATTATCTTGCATTTTTGAAAAACATTAAAATCTTGCATTTAACAACGCTCATTTTTAAAACTTCTTTATCCTGAACATGCAGAACCCTAAGCGTGAGGATATCCTGTTACAGGGTTGCAATGTACTCTCCTCAGCCACTCAAAATTCGCATTCTTCTCACCGAGAAACTTCCAATAGACTCAAGTATACATGTTTATGGCGCTCTCTGAGAAACGTCTGGCATGGGGTTTTGAGCAAGAATTCCTACCTAGGTGTTAACAGGCCATCAATGGCAGAGGCTACTGTTCTCTGAAGAGCAAGCAACAGACCACCAGCACCTCGTACAATGAGTGATTTTGTATGTCTCCTCTGACTGCAGCTTACGCTGCCTTTGAACTACTACAGCAGGAAAAGAAACACTTTGTCTGCAAGCGAAGCCAAGACCCACAGTATATTTCCCAGGAAATGTGGCATGCGAGCTTACTAGACTCAAACCAAATTCGTTGAGACTTTAGGAATACCACACTGCTGAAAAACATGGTGGCCAAAGGTTAAGACTGATGCATCTAGGACGTAAAAATGAAGCAAAAGTTGGTATCTTATCCCAATAAAAATTGAAAAGTTTGGCCACAAACCTTGCATTGTAGCTGCATATAAAAAGGAATAATTTCAAACTTCTTGCAAAGATGCAGAAGAGCTGTTCTCACGTCACGTCAATCCTTCCTCATATTTTAGATTAAAGACATTATCTACCACAGATGGACAGCCAACTTCCTGAATTACTTACAGTCACAGTGGGGTGCTGTATCAGGAGCCCCAACCAGCAATAATCTGAATGCTGGTAGGTGTGGTGTCCAGTTAGCCAGAAGGCTACATATTCATTTGCAGAGGTATTTCTTTGAAGCTGAGATTGGTCTGCTCAAAAGGAATGCCTATTTGGGTAAAGAGCAATGAGATATTATCACACACGTGCCACAAAGACTAGTGTGATGTACGGGGGCTTGGTCATAAAGGTAACTGAAAATGTCTTGAGTTTGCACACTATATTTGTAGGATCTAAAACAATCTCCTAAATTTTAAAAGCTGTATCCACAGCCACTACAATTTACCAGGCATACGCTAATTTGTTTGCCTCTGCACAAATATTTCAGCCTCTCACAACCCCTTTAACACAAGCTATCACAATCCCGTCCAGGGCCACAGGACTCTTTTCAAACTCTGCTAAAAACAATCAACTGCTGAAACATTTCAAGCTCAGTGAAGCCCATTACTAGTGGAGCAGTGCAATTTAGGCTCCATCCTTATACGTCATAAATATGCAATTGACCCATAACTGGCATTATATTCACTGTGTGCCTTAACTTCAATAACGTGTGTGAAGCATTTAAATGTATTAATGGACTGAAACGATTGTAGTGATCAGAGATTTATATATGTGCACGCTAATGTTTAATTGAAACATGTACTTTTTATTAACATTTTACATTTATTCTGCAAATTACACACGTGGATATAAAATTAGGATGCATTCAAATTCCTATTAAATGCTCAGCTAAACTTAGCCTGACTTCAGGCCTCAATTGAAATGCATTTTGTATTGCCAGCATGTTCTCTCTTTCTTTACAGGTGTATTATCATGATTCTCGTTAGTTAGAGAAAGGCTTATTGTTTGTATTAGACTGCTGATAGTAAGGCCTGGAGGAAAGAACTTGTCAGTGAACCTGGAGAATTAATGTTTGAAAAGGCCTGCTGTTATCATGTACCAAGACAGACAGATGTTCAAGGTTGAGAACTATAGTCCAAGTTTCAATGCGAAGGGAAACTGAAGGGATGCTGCAGACGCACTCAAGTAACAATTTGGTTAGTTCCTGGTGGTGTGAAAGGAGAAAAGGACTTTTCTGCATCTCCTGTTAATTTTAAATTAGTGTTCTCACAGTTGGAAGCAGAGCAGCATTCCTTTAGACGTAGAGAGGTACAGACCTCTCTGCTTGCCTTGTTATGTTTCATATAGATGCCCTAATATAGGCATAGTTTGAGATGCCCTAATATAGGCAGAATCTTTCACCTACATTAGTTCCCTATTCTCCACAATAACGGGCGCTGAGGGCTGAACCTTATCTAGACTGTGGTTTGGGTACAGAAGGAGGGTTTTTCCCGAACAATGGCCTCCTATACCATCTTCGATGTGCTCGAGTATGAATAAATATTCATAAGAGTTCTAGGAAACCAGGCAGGGGCTAGGATCCACCTGCATAAACATCTACGTAACCGGTTCATCCCATACGTCATCTTCATACCCAACAATGGCTAACACAAGACACAAGGGACAAAGGGACTCTATACTTTTCTGTATAAATACAGCACCTCTTGATATCAGTAGTTAGAGGGAACCGAGACTTCCAGGCCGACACACTGACCAGAGACGCTGAGGCTCCTGCATGCAGTCGCTCCAGCTGACAGTGGTCTAATCATCCCTTGCGGGGTGTCCAACTCGAGACCAGGACGAGGTACCACACTCTCATTATTCAGGTAATGGGGTTTGACTAAATCCTAGGGGGATTCTTGGCTTCTTTCACACCTACTCACATGCTAGGTACACTTAGGTACATCTAGACAGGCATCGTAGGAGTATGTGCTTTATTTTATAAATGCATTTTATATTCATGTATATGTTCATGACTATTGCAAAATGGTAGAACTGTACTATCCTTTCTTATTCACTGTACTGCTGATCATATATCTCTGCTACTGTTTAACAGTTGTCGCAGCACATATATTTTATACTAGAAGAACAACTGTGCAATAAATTCTTATTGTAAACACGCTCGACTGTTTCTTCTGTGTAACTCTCTGAGACCAAATGAGCAAGCACGAGTGACTGAGCGAAAAGTAGTACATTGTTTCCACGAGTCTGAGGAATCAGGGTTGTCGTGTTCGGAGGTTGCCAAAAACTAATCTCTCTGATAAAAAGGAGATTCTAGTGGCACTGTGAGCTAGCTAATGCAAACCGGCTAACATACGCGGTGGGGGTGCTCAGAATCAGTCTGCCACCAGGCCCACATTGTATGTTATCCAAAAGCGCAGGTCCTGCAGGGGTACTATAGGAACTACACTACATGGTGCCACCAACGTTGGTTTGGTACTTATTTAACAGTAGAATCTGAGTAGTTCAGTCGTGCTTATTCTCAGAGACCCCTACTCACAAAAACCAGAGACGTCTGGAGTGGGTGGGCACAAATTCCACCACAGCTGAGTAGGCGAGACATCCTATTTATTGGCGGTTGGTTAATCAAGCTTGAAGGACATTTAGTTCCCAAAATAGTGCAAAACACCTTATCTTAATTTCCTTGGACAGTTATTCCGTGTTCTTAACACAATGACTACCGAAAACGGAGAATTAGACCCACTGGCACAAATAGGTCAGTCAGATGAGGAGGAAGATGCCAATGCAATACAAATTGCACCCAATGTAAGACACACACTCACAGTTAAACTCCTCAAAAATGGTGTACCATCCAGAGGAGGTGTAGTAATATTCGTGATAGAGGTGTTCTATTCATGGGTTACATTCCCAGCAGCAAATGCTATAACAAAAACGTTTCATTATTATACACATGAAGAAGTCCCAGCGGTCTACACTCCGTTTGAGGAGATTGAAATTCCGCTTACCTACCAGGAACATAATTTCTGGTTTAATGGCGCCCTACCCCACTCAAGAAGAAGAGCAAGACTCGGTCCATTAGGAAGACCAACAGCAACATGGCCGATATTAGCGACCTATGCACCACATCCTGACATTGACACAATGCCAAAAGATGAATTGCTTTTTCAACACAAAGAGTTGATAAAACTTTACAGAAACATGACACAATTCGTCATGAGGACACTTGCGGTCCAACCAACAGTAATTACACCAAATACAGCTCCTACACAGAGCACAGCTACTAAAATTACTCCACAAACATTATACGCGGTAATGGGTAAATTGCCCACCTAACGTGAACAAATTCCTTTCTGGGTAGCTCAGAAAATAACCCAGTTAGAAGCAATATTCCCAAATACCACACCATTTGAAAAACACAGAATGTTAACAATCTGGTTGCCCATGGGGATTACACCACAGTTAGAGGATTGTACCTCTTGGGGTACAGTCTTTGCTGCCATATATACCAGAACTCATGGTATTCCTTCATTAGCAGTGATACCAGATGTATTAAGACAAATACAAAATGAGTACGGAGCAGAGCCTGCCCTGAACTTAGGGATGAAGTTATTAAATAACTACGACCAGGTATCAGCCATAATACTAGCTAACATTAAAGGGGAAGCAGCATCAGTGGCAATCCGCCAACGCCTACGGGAGTTCTCTCCATTAGAACAGGAGAATGAACTACCCAAAATAATTGAAACTGCGTGTGCAGAGTTAGGCAGGGATAGTTTGGGGAGAAAAGCTGTAAAACCTCAACTAATGGGCAGTCCCGAAAAGGACACTTCTAAGCAGACACCGACTTCTTCTAAAAAGAAGTGGTATAATAAAAAACAACAAAAGTTTAAAGACAACAGATCTCAGTCCCGAGACAGGTCTGCTCCACAGGAGCCCTCTGAAAAGAGGTACAACCTTAGGAATAGGGATAATATTAGGAAACCTGACAGGTATCAGGATACTGATACACGTTCCTCTCGTTCCTTTCAGGGCTCGAAGAAAAACTCTGAGAGAGAAGGACGGTCAGAACACAGAGAGGAGCGCACACAGTCCAGAGACAAGCAGCACGCTCCAGACTTTACTTCCAAAAAAGAAGATAAGCCAAAATCAAAACCTCAATTTAAGAAAAAGAAAGATGCTGGTCTGAAAATCAGACATGCCCAGAATTCTGAGGACACAACTTCTGAACGGGGAATGGGCTCTGACGATGCTAGACAGTGCGGCAGAAGTAGCAATAGCTCGCCAGAACCTGAAGGAATTTCTGGTGACAGCTGACTTGACTGATTACATCACAGTGGAAACACCAGACAAAAGGGTGAGCGTCCCACATAAGTTACATGAAATAACACTCTGGATGGAGGGGGACAAGCACAGGAAAATAAAAGGTCTCTTTTGGAAGAACTTATCATCTGGGTATGACATCCTGTTAGCCGAACAAGATTGGCCGCCAGCATTCGTAATGGAGTGCCCCAGGGGAGAAAGTATAATTTTTCCTGCATTTTCCGACCATGTTCCCGTTCACCTTAAACATACATATGCACAGGAGTGGGCAGTAGCCCAAGCTCCAGAATTGTACAAAAATAACGCTGGGTGGGATGAGGATTCAACCTACCACGTGATCCCGTTAAAAGTTTCACCAAATGCTCAGAGGCAATACCCAATAAAGCAAGAAGCTAAAAAACAGGTCAGGGAGATCTTAGATCAACTTGAATACCAGGGGGTCATTGAAAAATGTACCTCTCCAATGAACAATCCTTTGTTTCCCGTCTCTAAACTCGACAATACATATCGTCTAGTTTTAGATTACAAATATTTAAACTCATGCACAAATTCATTTGCTGTCCAAAATGCACACAGTGCCGCATTAATGAATAACATTGTGCGGAAAAAATACAAAACAATACTTGATATCTCAAATGGATTTTTCTGCCAAAATATAGCGCCTGAAAGCAGGTATTTGACCGCATTCTCAGCGTTAGGGTCCCAGCGACAATTTTGTCGACTCCCCCAAGGGTATAAGAATAGCCCCGGGGTATTTTCAGGAAGGGTAACAGAGTTACTTCAAAAATTTGATGAAGAAGCATTGTCATATGTTGATGATATTTATCTAACGGACGATGACTTAGAGAGGCACTCGACCAGGGTAAGCACCATTATTATGGGATTTTCCACTGAGGGCTACAAATTTAACTTTAAAAAATCATAAATAGCCCACCTCAATGTCCTATTTTTGGGATATGAGCTGTCAAGTGAAGAGAAAAGTCTAGCAGCAAACTTTTAAGAAAAATGTGCGCTGCTCCAGCCTCCAAAATCATTCAAAAATTTCGGCGGGACATACATTTTAGATTACGCACAAAGGGTAAAACCCTTCTACGACCTAATAAAACCTGACTTTTCAGTCAGAAATTGGACACAAGAACATACTAATATTCTTCATTCACTCCAGGAAGACATGATAGCTTCCAAACACGCAAAACGTACGCCACTTGGTGATCCGTATAATTGCAGGTCAATGCGGGTACACTTACTTAACCTTCAATGAAGGAGAAACAGTACCAAATCGCATACAAATCACACCTGTACACAAATGCAGAAATGCGTTTCACTTCAACAGAGAAAATCCTGACAGCTGTTCCGACCGCTGTAGCAAGAGAAAGAGCACTGGCTCAGGGGAAACGCATTTTTGTCGTAACCCCGGTACCGGCTTTAGAAGCTGTTAAAAAGGCTAGCATTCCAAATGCGAAAGCCTTACATCCAAGATGGATACAATGGGCTAATTCTTTTACTGCAACAGACGTTGAATACAGATTTGATCCAAGTTTAAAAACACAGGCATTCCTACAATATGAACACGAATATCCTCTACCAAATGAAATCTTGCCTCTCGATCAGTATGAATATATTATTTATACTGACGGATCTGCACAACCGGCCATAAGAAGTAAGCAGCAATACAGCGCAGCGTGTGCTATCGTTAAAGGGCACATGCAGGATGGAAAGTTCTATCTGAGTTGCACCAAAACGCAATCGCTAGGAGACTGCACGGCACAGTTGGCAGAGTTAAAAGCACTGATACTGGCACTGGTAAATACGGATCATGAATTCCCCACACTAATCGTGTGTGATTCGTTTTACTGTGTTCAGTCATATAATGAATACCTAGATCATTGGGAGCAAAACGGGTTTAAAGATGCGAAAGGTGGCACAATTAAGCATAAAATGCTATGGGAACAGGTAGCAGAGTTGAAAAACGAGCTACCAAGGACTCACGTGATTCATACACTGAGACATCAACATGATGGCGTTCACGTTGAAGGGAATTCATTGGCTGATGAAGCCGCAAAGGGGGCTGTTCGCACGGCTTCCGTAGCTGCACTCACTCGTTCCAAAACGAGAATAGACGGTGAGATTATGGTAGCGGTCATTGCTTCAGGCAAAGGCAGCACAGCAGTACCTAAAAAATTTCCACTCAAATACTCCTACAAGTTAGATGCAAGTAACATTCCATATGCTCAGATTCCTGGAGTGGGGGATAGGGTAATACCAAATATGGATCACAGGTTAGGTTTAATTGTGGCAGCACACGAAGGGATAGGTTCTGTACATACGGGACTTAGGGAGACTGTTTCTTTGTTGAAACAACGCTACTGGTGGCCTGCGATGAGAAGGCAGATTAGAGACTATGTCGGGAACTGCGACATCTGCAAGCAGATGAAAGGGTCCACCACAACACGTCCAGTACAGATACCATTATTAGACAGCATTAGGTTGTCCGTTCGTGTGCGTCCAGCTCAAGTTTCCTCAAGGTCTGGCCGCAGCGCTAGGCTGACGCTCGAACTGTTATAAAAGATTTGCGAGTCTTTATCGGCATATACGCAGTTAGCACGTTACATTCGGCCCTGCGTTTAGCTCTCTGGCTTACAAAGAGGCAATGGAAGGAATGGGCGTAGCATTGCGGTACTCCTCTCCGTACCATCCCGAGGGAAATTCGGTTGTGGAGAGGAAAAACCGGGACTTAAAGCAATATTTAACAGCTAGGGTATTAGGCAAGGGTGGTAGTTGGGTCAAACACCTTTATGGGGTACAGCGGGCGTTAAACAACCAGCCAAGAAACTCTCTAGGGGGTGTCATTCCATATGAAGTCCTCTTTGGGACACGAATGTGGGTACCTGATCTTGATTGTGAAGGCGCAGTGGCGGATGAAAAACCATTTGATATCCATGATCGTTTGGCTGTTTTACAGGATCTAAATGAATCCAGGACAAAACAAAGCAATGTCCGACTAAAGCAGACCACCACTGGGGAAGTCAAGGCAGACACGGCAAGACCTGTCTGGATCCCAAAAGTCGGGGATCTGGTCAGAGAGAAAATTGCGGACAAAAAGGAATTTGGACCTTCATACAGAACACCTGTACCAGTCCTTGCAGTACAAGGAACAAGAACTGTACTTTTGCCGCCTCTTGCCGGGAAAAAGGAGAAAATATTTGTCTCAATCGACTTAATCAAACCACACTATGTGGCCAATAATAAGCAGTAGGCCTCGTGGTCTCCACAGTAGCAGACGCCCTCCTCTGGCTACAATCCAAGAAGTTCAAACAGAAAGACTCATCACGTTTGAAGAGCACCTGTAAGGAATGAAGGACTAAGCAACAATGCTATGGAACTTGTTCCACTTGAACCAAACATTCAAATTCAAAATGAGCATCAGAATAATTCACAAGTTGCAATTAGACCTAATACAGAAGTCTACGTCAACATGCCTCGCCAAGAGCAAAAGAACATTTCAACTAATCCCGATGCAATTCCTACAATTGATCGAACTGCTTCTGGCTATTTCATGAACTTTGATACGTTTTCTCTGGATCCAAGCGAGCCGGAAACGACGCCAGCCAAAAAACCATTCAAGCGACAAATAAAGAACTTTCTTCACTTTCTAAAAAAAGACATACCTGGTATCGCCTTGGATTGAACTCTGGGTAATTTCTGGGATATTGTTTTTTCTTTTCTGGCTTGGCTTAGTACTAACTTTTAGTATGCTTATTAAGGGACGCTATCTTCAACAAAGCTCCACAGCCCAAAAGGTCAACATACTACTGAAGCCACAGCCATCATCACATCGTGAGCAAAGAGACTTGTCATCAGTGAACATTACAGCAGTTCCTATACCGGATGGTATAGTATGGGACAAGGTTGATTTTAACATATTCGGTCCGACGGAACTTTTAAAAATTAATCATATATTTAAAATTTCATTAAGTGATATCATTACCTCAAGTACATTTTCTGACGATTGGGACTCTGAAATAGTTAATAATATGTTGTCTGATTTAGAGAAAACAGCTGCATTTTCTAATAATGAAATGTTAGAGGGTTCTTCAGATTATGACAAATTGTACTGTTACCAACATTATGGTCATCATTTCCTGCAAAAATCCATTTCACCTAGGAATGTTTTTGAGTACCATCAGTGGGAACATTGCCCAACACCACCAAGAAGTAGTTCACAAACGTTTGCACAGAAATGTTCATACTTTTCAGGGTTTAACACCACAGATCCAGCCTCATATTACTACAAGGTTGCACCAACATCAGCACTGAAAATTATGTTGACAAACACTAAACAGATTTGCTCTGCTTCCTTTTTGGCCCAGTTATCTGAACAGGGTTACGACCTATGGAAAGACGAAATTGACTTAAAATCAGTTTGGGGTTCAAGGGACTGGCAAGTCCAGGGTACAGAGGCACTATTTATAGTATGCCTCATTCCACAGCAGATTATCTTTTTAAATGATACTGTGCAACAGACATCCTGTCTTGGACTAGCCAAGAGCAAGGATCTGAACACCCCTAGGTTTCCAACACCGACATATGGGGGGTGGCAGAATTCAACTACAAAAGAAGGGGCAAAAGTGGATGACATCTTAGAGTACAATAGAACAGACCAGACCAAAATTGGAAACAGTGGGTGGTTTGGCCCTTAGACACAAATAGCTTTCATAAGCGATTCCTGAACATCACCGAGGGACTCCGTATCCATAGGCCAGGCCCACGTTATGTACAGAGAGAACATCCAGGGGTAGTGACATCCTACAGTGCTGGGAAGTTGTGCCTAGGTTGGCTAGAAACCTCAACACTTGCAGAAGTGAAACAACACTTATCTTTACTCTCACTTGACATGGATCTTAGGGACTTTCTACTAGGACCCAGGAAAACACGTCAAAAACGTTTCATATATGCAGGCATATATGCTGCCTATAATGAAAACTGGAAGATTTCCCAACAAGAGGCCGCAGAGAGAATACGGGAAATAGACCGTATAAACTTAGAAAAAGCTTTAGCTGTGGTAGATAATGGGTTAACAACTTTGACCTCCAGGATATATTCATTGGGCAACATTGTATCTTCTGCTATCGACATACTGGAACAGGATTTAGCCATATTACAACACGGCCAATCTCAGTTACGTTCTATTATGTTATTAAGCTGGACGCTGCAATCTTTGCGTGCAGGCTTTGTGCCTTGGCGTTTTATAAACAGTACGTCTCTGTTTTCTGAATACAATCTAACAGATACACAAATAGAAATGGCACAAAGGGGAGCTAAATATACAATGCTGCGTACTGAAAAACTGGACAGGCTACCATTCACAGTGGCGGAATCACCATCAACAGAATGGCTAATCCACAGCCATATCACTCTCTCGGTCACGACCTTTCAGTTTCAGTATTGCCTTGAGCAAAGGCAGGCAGGCAGATATGAAAAATTGGGTAAAGAATACATTAAGGAATCCTGGGAATTACCATATAAATTTCGGTGCCGGAGTGGGGATCGTGAAGTATTCCTGAGTGGTACAAACTGCAGGAACGCTTTAAGCGGCTCTCTCATGTGTCAGGACATTATTTTACACGGAGCTTGTAATGGTTCGGTGGCGAATCTGTCTTGCCACATGAAAGGGACTCCAGCTGCCGTGATCACACCAGTTTTCGAGTTACTCTCGAATGGGAGCTACTTGATGCTGAATGATCAAGGTTGCTGTGGCATGCTTCCGGGCATCGCCTATCTGGTCACCGTGAACGCCAGGGTTACTTGCTGTATGCAAGTATTGTTTCCCCCAACAAGTACAGTCAGGGAGGCGCCTTTGTGGCCTGCGTTAGAGATATATTTTATAAAATTTGACGCTTTGAGCAGAATGAAAGCCATGCTTTTACAGCGAATTGTACCCTGAACCTCCGCTCGAGAGACCTTTGATCTTCAAGTTGCAAGGACCTCGACCGAGATACAAGCACTTATTCGTACAAACTGCCCCTTTCATTTCGTAGAAATGGTGGGTCGTATCTTTAACATGTCTGATACGAGTGGTATTGTACACTTATTTAAGACCATAGGGTCAGGTTTTCTAAGCACCTTCCAAACAGTCCTCGGAGTTATCCCAAATTTTATACACTTTATACACGGAATTGGAAGCATCTTTGGAGGTTTACCTCTGATACTGCTTTTAATAGCTGGAATCCTGATCGTCATTTTCCTGATACGCAATGGACGGCCCAATCACGAACGAAATGGCGAAAGCTATTCTGGAACGTAGATACCGTGATCGCATGGTACAACATCTGGGCGCGCCTCGCCTACGAGAACTGAGTGCTTCTTGGTTCTTATCGTTTAGACCAGTCTGGATGGACTGCATCTTACCTGTTCTTCGATGCCTGGTTTGCGGTGAAGAATGCGTGTTGGACATCTGTCTGACACTCGAGTCAGAGACGCCTGCGGACTTGAACACGAGGCTGAAACTGCTGAGGTCCCATGCTCGGCTGTGTCCCCAGCGTATTCCTATCCTGACGACTGCATTCCTTGAAAACCCGCAGGTGCCTTTAACAACTGGGGTGAGCATCAGCTCAGCCACCACTAGCGCTGACACCAGCACAAGCGCTACAACTAACACTACGGACACTGAGGTATCGACTACAGCACCGGCTGCCGATATGCCAACTATGGGCAGTACTGAATTTCATCTGTGCTCCATCGACGTACTGTGTGAAATATTACAATTCCCGTCCCCTACAGCAAGTGACTGTGATGTTGCGTCTCCCAGCCATGACATTTAATCTTCAATTGGCTCATAATGTGCTGGGAAAGAATTCGAGTTTCCTTTTTCATTTCGACTCTGATTAAATTTGGAACATTTACTACTAAATTGACACTATCGCTAGAGAAAGCATGGCCTTCCTAAAACGCTTGTGGAAGTTTTAAATTCTATAAATGAACTCAGCTAGAACTTTAGCTTCAATACAAACTCTAAAACTGACTCTACACATTTTTCCCTTTTAGAAATGTTTTTAAATATGCTTTAAATTTTTAAAAAATGTTTTTATATGGCTCACTGACAATTATATGCGCTACCACCTAGTATGACTTAGTAGTTTGCTGTCATTGTTTATTATTGTTGACTAGTAAGAGGAGTGGGTGTTATGTTTCATATAGATGCCCTAATATAGGCATAGTTTGAGATGCCCTAATATAGGCATAATCTTTCACCTACATTAGTTCCCTATTCTCCACAATAACGGGCGCTGAGGGCTGAACCTTATCTAGACTGTGGTTTGGGTACAGAAGGAGGGTTTTTCCCGAACAATGGCCTCCTATACCATCTTCGATGTGCTCATCCAGTATGATTAAATATTCATAAGAGTTCTAGGAAACCAGGCAGGGGCTAGGATCCACCTGCATAAACATCTACGTAACCGGTTCATCCCATACGTCATCTTCATACCCAACAATGGCTAACACAAGACACTAGGGACAAAGGGACTCTATACTTTTCTGTATAAATACAGCACCTCTTGCTATCAGTAGTTAGAGGGAACCGAGACTTCCAGGCCACTGACCAGAGACGCTGAGGCTCCTGCATGCAGTCGCTCCAGCTGACAGTGGTCTAATCATTCCTTGCGGGGTGTCCAACTCGAGACCAGGACGAGGTCCCACACTCTCATTATTCAGGTAATGGGGTTTGACTAAATCCTAGCGGGATTCTTGGCTTCTTTCACACCTACTCACATGCTAGGTACACTTAGGTACATCTAGACAGGCATCGTAGGAGTATGTGCTTTATTTTATAAATGCATTTTATATTCATGTATATGTTCATGACTATTGCAAAATGGTAGAACTGTACTATCCTTTCTTATTCACTGTACTGCTGATCATATATCTCTGCTACTGTTTAACAGTTGTCGCAGCACATATATTTTATACTAGAAGAACAACTGTGCAATAAATTCTTATTGTAAACACGCTCGACTGTTTCTTCTGTGTAACTCTCGGAGACCAAATGAGCAAGCACGAGTGACTGAGCGAAAAGTAGTACATTGTTTCCACGAGTCTGAGGAATCAGGGTTGTCGTGTTCTGAGGTTGCCAAAAACTAATCTCTCTGATAAAAAGGAGATTCTAGTGGCACTGTGAGCTAGCTAATGCTCAGAATCAGTCTGCCACCAGGCCCACAGTGTATGTTATCCAAAAGCGCAGGTCCTGCAGTGGTACTATAGGAACTACACTACAGCCTTATTTGTACAAGTGTGAAGCTTTATGCTAAACACTTGTTTCCTTTTCCCAAGACTGCTACTGAAGTCTGATCATGCTGACACCTTCTCTGCTCCCAAATGAAAGACCCTTGATAGATGATTCCATATTTGATTTAGGTTTAGAAAACAGAAGGGAAGTTTCTTTATGGAACATCTGTTTGCTTTGATTTGTTTCTTTGTTGTTGTGGCTGTCACAATTCTGTTATCTCATTTTATTGCGACTTAACCTACTGAGATATTTCAGCTTATCCGCTGTATTGTTGTATCTTCTGAACTTATTATTTGTTTGCTTATATACTGGATTGATTGGTAATCCAAAATAAAATCATTGTAACCATATTTTGTGATTCCTGGTCCGTACTGCGGAGTCACATAGGCTTCACAAGTTAGAAATGTGTTGTTGATGTCTTCTATCTTACATTGCTACACGTCAACCAACAAAGGTCCATACGAACGATGGGGAAACATCTTTAACAACTTTACTATGAGTTTGTGTTGTAAGGCCCAGTGCGCCATCACTATAGACCCAAATAAGAGATGGCATCAAACTCTTCCAACCACCTTGTGTCCTGCATCAGCTGCCGTCTGAGTCAAGGTCCTAGCCAGACCTTGTTTGGACTATAATGTTTATTTTGACCTCCTATTTAACGTCTAAACATCGCTGGATAAAGAGTTGGGATGACAGCATCTGAAAAACTGTGGGCTCTGAAAATTCTAATCTAAATTAATCCTATCTAAGGGGCCACACCCCCAACACTACTCCAATCTAACTTACTCACAAGTCGGCCATTTCACCCTACAAGTAAAAAAGAACGGCATTAAAACTTTCACTTAAACAGATTCTAATTCCGTTTTTGTGCCTATTTTATACCCAAGTCAGTTATATTTATTTTTGTCAATTTTGCTTTAGTTAGTATTCCCAAAGGCTCAGTGCTGTAGGTTACTAGCCACTCAGAAATTTTAGAGATTTGTTTTGGACCTTACATTCAATAATCTTTCGGGTTCAGTTCTCTTTAGAATAATGCCACCAGCACTTAAATTTAGTTTTAGTTTAACGAGTATAAGAATATTCTTTAAATTTTGTTTTACATTTCACGTATAGGTGAACAACAATACAACCAGCAACATTATGGGCCTTATTACAAGTACAGCGGTCCACAGGACCGCCGTACTCGCGGGGGCGGTTCGACCACCGCCACCACTCTGGGTCTCCCACAGTATTCAGAGTGTGGTGGTCAGACCGCCACAGGACCTCCGCGTCTGCCGGGAATCCAGAATCAAGCAGTGGTCGCACAGCGGAAGGGGGCAGCAAAATGCTGGTGGTGCCACTGAGGCACCACTGTGCATATTATGAGTTGCCTGTCCACCACTCCTTTCATGGCTGTGAGCCGGCCATGAAAAGGGTGGCAGAGAGGCAACTAAGGGGGCCCTAACTGGGCTCTCCTGGGGGTGCATGCGGGGGGCACATGTTGTGCCCCCTGAAATTGCAACCCAGTTCCTGCACGGTGTGGCATGCATGTTACACCGTGCAGGAATGTGCTGCAGACGCTGTCATGGAGGCGTCTGGAGTTAAGGCTCACCTATGAGCCTTATACAGCCGCCGCCATGAGACCACCTGTCCACCATGGATTACAGCTGTAATCCACCACGCGGGCGCTCGACGGGCTTGGCGGTCCTCCTGTTGGTGCGGCGGTGGTGGGCTGACAGGAGGACCACCAAACTCATAATAAGGCCCCATGTCACGGACGTTACAAACAATGCATTGCAATCAAACTCATTTAATAGGTAGTGGTTTCTACAAGTTTTACAGCTATGACCAGTTTGGGGAGAGACACGAGCAGACTGTCATTTTCAACAATAAATAATGTATGTGTGAGTCGCTCTGGCGTTTTATTAGTATATGTATCCATCAGATTACCTCAACACATTTATTGGCATCACTTTATATTTGCCATAATAACTCAATTAGATGTGGGCCAAACCATTTATGTACTAGTGACATTTGCGCGTCTTAATAAATACGTACACATTGGGCCCCATATATCCCTGTATCTGGATGCTGTAGGTAGCAAAGAGTAAATGCCTCTACTTGATTATTAGGTACTGTAAGATTCTTATGCCAATCCTCCATTTTGGGGCATGGTCTCCTACCCCATCCAATTGTCACTCTTCTCTTGGCAATCAATAATGCCATGGAACAACACAAAAGTGAACCCCTGGGTCTGAAACTTGAGCAGAGTGCGGGGGAGTCCTTTTTAAAGGACGGTTTCCCTCAACCACCTGTACGTGGCATGCTTCATCATCGGGTAACCTCCTCGCACCACGAACCTAGTCGCAGTGCGGGCTACAACTCCCTCACTGTGAGGGAGGAGCTCGGGGATGTTTTTTGATATAAAAAGAGGTATCCTAAAACCTTGAGATGAGCCGGGCGTGGAGGGAGTGAAATGGGGAGTGAAAGTGAGCTAAAACTAACTCCCTGGTACGTCAGAACATACTTTAATGGGACATCCAGAGGTCAGGATTAAAAAGGTTAAGCTATGGCAGGAGAATTCAACCTGTCGTAGACTAATAGTGGTCGACATGTTTCAGCCTGGTACCCTCCACAGAGGTGTAGCGGCTTTCTTCAGGACCAAACGTGAAAAGTGGGGTGAAAGAATCACGCATACCAAACTTAGTAGGTGTAAGAAAAAGGCATACAACCAGCCAGTGGGTATAATAACCACTCGAAATTGCTGCTGGTCAGCGTCTTCCCTGAAAAGAGACAAAGTGTTAGATAAACAATGTATAACACATATCACACGCACTCACTTATAAATGGCCACATATGGGTGCTGTAAATGCAGTTTGTGGCCTATTACAGTATCAGAATGACTGCTATAAATGCTTACCCGTATTATCGGGTGAGCTAATGGCACCTTAACCTCGGCACACACACTTGAGGTGGCATCCAATTCCTTTGTTGGTGAAAAAAGGATTGACTGTAACGTTCAGTCATAAAAGTACACAAACACACAGTTGACTTGATACACATATAAAAACAAATGAAGAGAGCTACTGGGGCCTTGTTGTAGCGAAAACGTGCTTATCCAAGAAATTGGCAAGGGAATATTCTATGAATGGCATTTTTGCTACCGTTCAAAAAGGTTCTGTAATGGATTCTATGAAGAGAGTCGAAATAATGTCTAAGGGTGCATAACCCCCATCGTTTGTGAGGGGTTGACAGATTTTTAGTTTTTTTGAGAATGTATTATGCCAATACATGGAGCAGCTTGTGTCTCTTGGGACCAGGGTACTGAGCACACTGAAGCAAAAATTCACTGCCAACATAGATACCACCCTCTTTCTCTACCTGTCGTCCTAGTTATATATCCTTTTTGAATGGTAGCGAAAAGGCCATTCATAGAATATACGGGCAAGTATTTATAACAGTTATTCTGATACTGTAATAGGCCACAAACTGCATTTACAGCACCCATATGTGGCGATTTATAAGTGAGTGCGTGTGATATGTGTTATACATTGTTTATCTAACACTTTGTCTCTTTTCAGGGAAGACGCGGACCAGCAGCAATTTCGAGTGGTTATTATACCCACTGGCTGGTTGTATGCCTTTTTCTTACCACCTACTAAGTTTGGTATGCGTGTTTTTTTCATCCCACTTTTCACGTTTGGTCCTGAAGAAAGCCGCTACACCTCTGCGGAGGGTACCAGGCTGAAACATGTCGACCACTATTAGTCTATGATAGGTTGAATGCTCCTGCCATACCTTAACCTTTTTAATCCTGACCTCGGGATGTCCCATGAAAGTATGTTCTGACATACCAGGGAGTTAGTTTTAGCTCACTTACACTCCCCATTTCACTCCCTCCACGCCCGGCTCATCTCAAGGTTTTAGGATACATCTTTTTACATCAAAAAACATCCCTGAGCTCTTCCCTCACAGTGAGGGTGTTGTAGCCCGCACTGCGACTACGTTCGCGGTGCGAGGAGGTTACCCGATGATGAAGCATGCCACCTACGGGTGGGTGAGGGAAACCGTCCTTTAAAAGGAACTCCCCCACACTCTACTCAAGTTTCAGACCCAGGGGTTCACTTTTGTGTTGTTCGATTGTGTTAGAGGTGAGTAGTCCCCTGATGGTCTTTAAACCTCCTCAGGCCTCATTTGTGTGTTTTGAATCAATAATGCCATAGCAGGAAAAAAACTCAGTGCCTTTGGATTCTCGCCCACACATACCAATAATGCCTACAATGGGCTATGAAAATTAAATGCTTTTTAACCCTTGCTCCCTCGCCCCCAACACCTCTGAACGAGTATGAATTTGACACAATACAAAAGGATGATATAAGAATATCTTAAAGGGGTCTTTAGCCTTTCTTTGTGGAGTCTTCCTTGCCTGTGTGTTTTATTAGCTCAGCTCGAGCTCGTACAAACATATCTAGCCCCTAGCAAACCCCTACTCCCCCCCCCCGTTTCCTCAGACTGATTTCTTATCATGCTTTGTATTAACACACTCCATTTTATAATAATATTCGCCCCAAGTTGTAATGCAAATTCCGATCACAAAACGTGAATCACTGAATGCCTTTTGACTGTCTTCTATTTATTGGATGACAATTGCACAAGCTGTAATCAGCGCAGACACAGTCAAAATACCTTTCATGATACATACCAGTAAACAACCAAATAATGCAATTGTTTAATCGTGTGGTGAGCATGAAAGACGATGAAGAGTATAAAATAACAAGCATTGACAAATGCAATAGGTCTCGCCTTTAATTAAGTTAAAGCCATTTGCTTTGCTAATGGTATTGTATAGCAAAGCAAATGGCTAGGTTATAGGTTAGTTTATCTATCCCCTTTTCCATCCCCTCTTAGAGACTTAAATTACAAATCTGATTCCTAAGACTGGTTCGAAATTAACTTTGGGGAAAGTCCTTTGGCAGTCTTTATTGTTTAATTAGGAACAGTTTATGAGGCATATAATTTTAAGCTCGCCATAGTAATCTCATTGGCGATATGACAGTTTTGTTGCTGCTGCAACTGTGTTGAATTTATTCCTACGGCCAGTGCTTTAAATGGGCCGGTACTCATCGGTACTGAGTACCGGCACTTCTTAGATTTATCACTTTGAGTACCGGCACTTCTCTACTGCCCTGGAGAGTACCGGTACTCATGAAAAGGTAGGCTCATTGGCTGTGCTGGTGAGCAGGAGTGGAACGTGTCTGGCAGCCAAGGCGCCGCTTCTGTAGCCCAGATCTGAGCCCCAGCTGAGCTATTCAGCAGGGCTCATTTGAATAATTTCCGGGAGCTCACCATCACGCTGTGCTTGACAGAGCAGGGTCCATTCAGGCCCTGTGCTGTCAATCACATTCACACTATCCTGTGCGTTCCTCCAAGCACAGGAATCATGTCAGTTCCCTGGCAGTTGCAATCAGGCTACGGCCAGTCCGGCCCTGGTGGCAATTAAAAAAGCCATGGTAGGTGAAGGGAAAAGATGGCTTTTATCATACCTTAGTCTTTTGTGTGTATGCCTGTTTTTGTAAGAAAAAAGTGAGAGAAAGAGAGCGAGAATCCAGACACTCCCAGGAGTTATTTTAAAGAAAATGGGTGGCACTTTGTTTGTACATATCTGCTTGGTGACAAAGATTCATAAATAACGTAAAAGGGAGGGAGGGTGGGTGAGTGAGTGAGTGGATGAGTGAGTGGATGGATGAGTGAGCAAGGGTGGAGGTATAGATGGATGGATAAATAGATGGATGAGTGAAAGCATGCATGGGTGAAAGAGGGTGGATGATTGGATAAAAGGGCGGATGATGGGTGGATAAGTGAAAGATTGGATGGATCAATCAATCAATCAATCAATCACGGCATTTATAGAGCGCGCTACTCACCCGGGAGGGTCTCAAGGCGCTGGGGGAGGGGGTAAGTTACTGCTCGAACAGCCAGGTCTTGAGCTGCTTCCTGAAGGCGAGATGGTCCTGGGTTCGCCGAAGGTGAGTGGGGAGGGAGTTCCAGGTCTTGGCCGCCAGGTAGGAGAAGGATCTTCCTCCGGCGGTGGTTCTGCGGATGCGTGGTACGGTGGCGAGGGCGTGGCTGGTTGATCGTAGCTGGCGTGTGGGCGTGTAGAAGGACATGCGGTCGTTGAGGTACTTTGGGCCCAGGTCGTGGAGGGCCTTGTGTGCGTGGGTGAGGAGTCTGAACGTGATTCTCTTGCTGACGGGGAGCCAGTGCAGGTCTTTCAGGTGTACGGTGATGTGGCTGTGTCGGGGGATGTCCAGGATGAGTCGTGCGGAGGCGTTCTGGATGCGCTGGAGTCTCTTTTGAAGTTTGGCTGTGGTTCCGGCGTAGAGGGTGTTCCCATAGTCCAGTCGGCTGGTGACGAGTGCCTGGGTGACGGTCTTCCTGGTTTCAGTGGGGATCCATCTGAAGATCTTGCGGAGCATGCGCAGGGTGTTGAAGCATGAAGATGAGACGGCGTTGACTTGTCTGGTCATCGATAGGGAGGAGTCCAGGATAAAGCCCAGGTTGCGTGCGTGGTCCGTTGGCTTGGGTGCGGTGCCCAGGGCCGGGGGCCACCAGGAGTCGTCCCAGGCGGAGGGTGATGAGCCCAGGATGAGGACTTCCGTCTTGTCTGAGTTCAGTTTAAGGCGGCTGTTCCTCATCCAGTCGGCGACGTCTCTCATCCCGTCGTGCAGGTTGGCTCTGGCGGTGGTGGGGTCGTTGGTGAGGGAGAGGATCAGCTGGGTGTCGTCGGCGTAGGAGATGATGTTGAGGTTGTGTCGGCGTGCGATGGCTGCGAGGGGGCTCATGTAGACGTTGAAGAGGGTCGGGCTGAGTGAGGATCCTTGTGGAACGCCGCAGATGACTTCGGTGGCTTCGGATCTGAACGGGGAGAGGCGGACTCTCTGGGTTCTTCCGGCGAGGAACGAGATGATCCATTCCAGTGCTTTCTCTCGGATTCCGATGTTGCTGAGGCGCTTCACTAGGGTGCGGTGGCAGACGGTGTCGAACGCCGCGGAGAGGTCCAGGAGGATGAGGGCAGCTGTTTCCCCGTTGTCGGTTAGGGTTCTGATGTCGTCGGTGGCTGCGATAAGGGCGGTCTCGGTGCTGTGGTTGGCCCGAAACCCGGACTGCGAGGGGTCGAGGGATCCATTCGTCTCGAGGAAGGCGGCAAGCTGTCTGTTGACGGTCTTCTCGATGACTTTGGCCGGAAACGGAAGGAGCGAGATGGGGCGGTAGTTCTTGAGGTCGGTGGGGTC
Source organism: Calotriton arnoldi (assembly GCA_963921515.1). Classification (NCBI taxonomy): domain Eukaryota; kingdom Metazoa; phylum Chordata; class Amphibia; order Caudata; family Salamandridae; genus Calotriton; species Calotriton arnoldi. The sequence continues at coordinate 667,392 of CAWUFW010004610.1, read as the reverse complement.
CGCCGTTGGTTTCTTCAGGAGGGCGGTAAGCTCGGCGTGCTTCCAGCTCTCCGGGAAGGTGGCGGTGTGGAAGGAGGAGTTGATGATGTCCCGGAGATGGGGTGCGATGGTGGCGTCGGCTTTGTTGAAGACGTGGTGTGGGCAGGGGTCGGTTGGTGATCCGGAGTGGATGGAGTTCATCGTGCGGGTGGTGTCTTCGGTGTTGATCGGGGTCCAGTTGCAGAGGGTGGTGGTGGCGGGCATTGGTTCGGGCGGTAGGGTGCGTTGTTTGTGCGTCGAAGCTGTTGTGTATGTCGGTGATCTTGCGGTGGAAGAACGCGGAGAGTGAGTTGCAGAGGTCTTGCGAGGGGGTGATGTCGTTGTTTCCGGCGCTGGGGTTGGAGAACTCTTTGACGATGCTGAAAAGTTCCTTGCTGTCATGGGCGTTGTTGTCCAGTCGTTCTTTGAGTGCCGACTTCTTGGTGGCACGGATCAGCTGGTGGTGTTTGCGGGTGGCGTGCTTGAGGGCGGTCCTGTTGTCTGTGGTCTGGACGAGTCGCCAGGTTTTCTCGAGAGTGCGGCAGTTCTTCTTGGATTCCTTGAGTTCGTTGGTGAACCAAGGGGTTTTCTTGCTTCCGGGTCTGCTGGGAGGGTTTTTAGTGGTGCGAGGTCGTCGGCGCAGGCGGTCAGCCACTTGGCGAGGTTGCTGGCTGCTTCGTTTGGGTCCGTTGTGTCGGTGGGTGTGTTCTGGCTGAGGAGGCGGTGAGCTGCTCGGCGGTGATCTTGCTCCAGCTCCGGCGGGGAGCCTGTTGCGGGTGGTGGTGGGTCGCAGTCTTTCTGAAGCTGAAGTGGACGCAGCTGTGGTCGGTCCAGTGGAGTCCGGTGGCGTGGCTGAAGGAGATGTGCTTGCTGGACGAGAAGACGGGGTCAAGCGTGTGGCCGGCGTAGTGGGTGGGCGTGTTCACCAGTTGCTTGAGTCCGAGGTTGGCGAGGTTGTCCAGCAGGGCGGTGGTGTTTCTGTCGTTGTTGTTCTCCAGGTGGAAGTTGAGGTCCCTAGGAGGATGTAGTCGGCGGAGGGCATGGCGTGCGGGCTGATGAAGTCTGCGATGTCTTCGCTGAATAGTGTGCGTGGTCCCGGGGTCTGTAGATGAGGGTGCCTCGGAGGGTGGTCTTGGGGTCCGTGTGTATCTGGAAGTGTAGGTGTTCGGCGGCGGTGAAGGTCTCGTCGGAGTTAGTCGAGATGCGGATGGTGTTCTTGTGTACGATGGCGATGCCTCCTCCCGTCTGGTTGTACGCGGTCCCTCCGGGTGATCTTGTATCCATCCGGGATGGCTATGGCGATGTCAGGCGCTGAGGAGGCGTTCATCCAGGTTTCGGTGAGGAAGGCGATGTCCGGTGCTGTTGCGTCGAGCAGGTCCCAGAGTTCCACGGCGTGCCTGTGGACGGAGCGGGTGTTCAGCAGGATGCATTTCAGGTGGTTGCTGCTGTTGCTCGACTTGGCGGAGGTGGTGCACGTCAGGGGGCAGGTGGAATGAATGAAAGGTAGAGAGGATGGATGAAAGGGTGGATGATGGATGAGTGAAAGGAGGGATTGAGTGAAAGGGTGGATGGAATAAAGGAGTGAAAGGGTTGATGGATGGATGAGCGAAAGGATTGATGGATGAGGGAAAGGGTGGATAAAGAGATGGATGAGTGAAAGGATGAATGGACAGGTTTGGAGATGGATGGGTGGATGGATAGGTTTGGATATGAAGGGTGGATAGACGTAATGGTGAAAAACTGAATGGTTGATGAAAGACTGAATAGACGATAGAATGTAAAGTTTAAATGGTGGACATCAGCAGGTAAATGTTAGGATGAAAGGATGAATGGATAGATCGATGGAAGAGACAAGAGATATCTTCTGGGGAGGGTCATGATGAGTTGCTTCATTTGCTCGGTGCCATAAGAGATTTGGTTCGACGTGGGGGTATTTTCAGTTTCTTCCTACTAGCGTGCTCAAAAATATAAAGTATTGTGCCAAACAGCAATTAACAGTATGACATTAAGAAGGTGAAACTATTGCAAAAAAAAGGAAATGTTAACATATTATCGCATTTCTCTTTCATTTGGTGTAATGAGTTAACCTGATTTGTTTAAATAAACACATGTCTCATGTGTTTTGGTATGTGCTGACACTAATATAGAAGTTAAGTATCATCATGTCTTGCCCTTAGCCCCGCCCCTAGCCCCGCCCCCTCACTACACCTCTAGCTCATTTTGATGAGTACCTGCACTTAATGTTTCCCATTTAAAGCACTGCCTACGGCATCTCTTACCTGAGGCCCCCCTGTCATGGCAGTTCCACATAAGGTATTGGCTTTTTTAACAGTTTCAAGTGCCACAGAGGCTTCAGAGTCAGCCGGTGGTAGTGCCATCAGAATGATTAATTTGAGAAGGTGCAGAATGAGGGTCGATGTGAGGGCCTCTGACTCCTTCCTTCTTTTAAGTACTTGACATGTTGATCCCCCTTCTTTGGAAGAATAGCCTGGGCCTCTTAGATATTTTTTAAAACAAGACCACAGGAAAATCAAAAAAGTTATGTAAACCTCAGACCTCTCCGCTTTAAACCCTCTAATATGTGGTGAAAGTCTCTATCAGTCGTTGAAATCCGTTACATCAATGTTTTCCCTGGTAAAAAACGACATTTTTCTGTCATCCAAGGTTAGTTTGAAAGAAAAGTTGAATTTTTTTCAGATATCAAGAATCAAATGTTAAAGAAGACCCCCTCCCCTTTTATAGTCTTTCAATAAAGCAGACTTAGGTTAGGTAGTCAATGTCTCCAGCAGACATTTTAAGATTCATAAAGGAAATCATTCCTGTGCCTTCTCTTTTAATAACCTCCTCCCCTGCCCGTCCTCTCACCTGAGAACTTCCAACGCGGCTTCCCCGCTGCCAGAGCTGCTCGCGCTGGCGCCCTTCCAGGCTAGAAGGATGGGAGGGTTTGCCTCTTCAACCGTCGATTAGAGCAGCGCCATTGCTCACAGGTCAGAGGAGGGCTCCCAGTTCTCTTGGTGAAATGATGCTTGCGGGGTCTGCTTGCTCTCGACTTCTGAGAGTTCATTTAACTGTGGGATGCATATTTCTTCCACATTTCATCCACTCACCTCCGCTCACGCTACTGATTAGAATCCAGTACTTAGCAAGAGACACCGTGTAGTCAGAGTCGTCCTTCGCCAGGAGAGCGCCCTGGGCGGAAAGAAATGTGGCACCCTTTCTGCTACTTGTGAATAAAATGAGCAACAGAGAACCCCTTTTGTGTTCAGGGGTCAGTCCCAACCTGTCTACGTCAGAATTGTGACTGGCCTCTGAAAGCAAACATCTCAGCGCATCCCAAACCAACTCTCCCGCCCCCACACACACTACCGCTCACCTGAATCAGAGATTAGCTCGCTTTTCAGGCTGGTGCCAAGTTGTTTGTTGGAGGGGGGTAGGGTTAAAGGGTTAATAGTGTGTGGCAGCTGGGGTGAGAGGGAGAAGGGAGGACAAGAAGGCAGCCTGATGGAGTGTTAAAAACAGCGCTTCCAGCACCGGAGCCAGGTGACAGGGTGACCTTAATGCTTCATACGCCCTCTCTGAAGGTTGGCGCCCTGGGCCTGGACCCAGCTCGCCCAGGCCAAACTCCGGCCCTGCATGTTTTATGATGTACTTCAATCTCAGTCTCCGAGTTGGTTTCCCAGAGCACATCTCTCCGGCAGTGTCAGTCACGGGGCGATGATGGAGGGGTGCGTGGTTCACCCCACGAGCGTGCTAATAGGCTGCACGCTTTCAACCGCCTTAATAAATTAGATTAATATAGCCCCTTTCAATGGAATGTAAATGTGGTGCTGGGCAAATCACTTAATCTCCCCATGCCTATCAAAAAATGAATGTGTCCTTGTGCAATGTAACTGGTGCTCATGTAAAGCGTTCCAATACCTTCGGGTCGAGTTCCCGCTATATAAAACTGTAAAAAATGTATATTAAAAAATAATAAGGGGAGAAAGTATAAAATATGGATAAATACAAATGAAGACGTTAAAATATCTTGAACCAGGGAGCCCTGTAGGCACGTTGTAAAGCACGTACGTTGTCCACAAATATATACATAATACCTTTTTTGATATGGCCCAATGGCTGCGGGCCTAGTTTCATCAACATCAGTTACATTTGGCTGTAGTGCTTCAAATGGGTCAGTATTAACAGTCAATATTGTCCTTCACACTGCTCGAAGTGTGCCCCTTTTGCACTTCTGAAAGCTGCTAAGTGCTAACTCTTCGCCCAGTGTCGCCCGCAGGAGAGCTTTCCGACAAAAAACAAAAAAGTGAACTTTTTGCTGTTGTAATTTCCTGCTTAATGTTTTAGTGGGAAAATTATGCCCCAAAAAACTTTTCTTACTTTTTTCAGGTTTTATCATCCACTTTTCTTTTCTTTCACGTCCTCAAGGTCACATTTTGACTGGAAAGACACCGAATTTGGATTAGGCGAGGTTTTACACATTTGCCCGCTGGAAGTGTCGCACCTGACATAGTGAATGAAAGGTCCACCCTCCCACCACCCACCCTCCCTAAAGCCAACCTCCAGTACATCTCAACCTGCTCTTTTAGAGAAAAAATGCCAGTTCACATTACAGTGTCAGAGGTCAACTGTGGACGGGGTCAACATCTGCATGCCCCCACCGTCCTGTCGCCTTACTCATTACGTACACTAGACATAGAAAAGTTATCCAGGCTGTGTCCGAACAGCCAGGCAAGGGCACCAACAGGCTCTCACGCGTGAGCACGTGACGCAGGGGTGGCCTCAAGCGGGGCGAGCTCAGGTCAGGCGATCTTTCTTTAATCCCACCTTCTCCATTTGACCAAAGTGCCTCATCCTGGGCAAATCACTTAATCTCCCTGAAACTCAATTCCCTCTGCATCGAAAGAACGGGAGCGCTTCAAATCTCACTTTAAGCGCTCTGTAAAATCCAGACGTTTGACAGACGCGTGGGTGATTGTAAGTAATTGTCGGGGTCACACGTTGAGCAAGCAGACAAAGAGTATTAGTAACCTGCGGGTAACTACTGACGTGGGAGGCGGAATCTAACACCCAAGAGGAGGCAGGGGCGGGGAAGGCTCGCGCTCAGCTCATCCGACGAGTCTGAACAGACCTTGACGGCAGCACTTTGGGAGAGGCCTGCCAGGCTCGGCTAATCAGTGCTCCCACTAAGAAGGGGGCGAGCGCACAGAATAGAGTGTGAAAGTGAGGGGGGGTAGGGGCTGGAGAGTCTAAGGAATCACTGAGGGATAATGACAGTGGAGAGAGAAGAGGGACACCGTGAGAGGAACGATGGGAAGTGATGTATGGAGAGACAGAGGCGAGAGGCAGCAGCGGAGAGAGAGAGGAGAAAACAAGTGCAGTCCCGAAAGCGAAAGAGGATCGCGCCGGAGCATGGGGATCTCTTATCTTTATGGGGCCAAGTGTTTAAACACATGGCCCCATAAAGACAAGAAAGTGCTTCCACGCTCGTGCACAATGGCCATGTGTTTTTAATTATCGCGCCCGCGTCTGGGCACGATAATTGGAAACAGATGTCTGCCGTGCGGGTAACCGCAGGGAAAAGGCCATGACGCACGAGCGTCTGGTCAGCTTTCAAAAGCCCCTTACTTAAAGTCTCGCAGAGCAGCGCTTGCGCGCTACTCGAGGCTCGACCTAAAAAAGACAGAGGGAGACAGAGAAAAATGTTATGGCAACTAAAAAATTTGGAACGACAAAATAACAAAAGACGTAAAAGTCATGTTGCAATATGTCGAACTCTATGAGCACTAAAAGCAAAAAGGAGCATTTAATCTGCTCTAAATATGCTAACTGTGCGGATATGCAAGTCATATTAGTAGTGCGCAAATAAAGGGAACACCAGTACTTACATTAAAGACATAAAACAATAAAAACCAACGCAAAAACAATATACACTTGATCGATAAAGTAGGTTAAATTAAATAAATGCCAAAAACATGATCAGAAGGACAGGGTGAACAAACATGCTGAATAAGCGTAGGAGATGGTGATACATCAACGACACAACACCGCTGTTCCTGAATGAGATCATGTGGGAGGCCAGTGGAAACCAGTGGAAACACACTGTAGGAAAGAGTAAAGTTCAGCAGAGAGGCCGATGAATGTAACTGCACCCACTCGGCAGACTGTGCAGCATCAGTCAGCAGTGGGTAACAATCTATCATACCAACAACCCTGCAGCGGTGAGAGGAAGGGACCATGGTAAAAAACACAGGGAGAGATTTCCACAGAAAGGTTTTTGAACACGAAAGTGGGATGAAAAGCACCATAAAGTCATTTAATGTGTCCAATGCCCGACAGACGTAGCATTCGTATTAATACTAGGGGTTTAAGAACTTGTGTAAATGTTTTACCACAAACATTATGAAGCTTTTTTCCACAGCCTTAAAACTCCACAAATATTTTATAATAATAATCTTTATTGCAAAGATTAAAAAATTCAACATGCAAGAAAAATGTTGTGCAAAAGTAGGCTTTCCGGCAAAGAAATCTCAGCAAAAATCCGCTCTTAACGAGAGAATTCTCTAATGAAATTTTTTTTACCGCAGTGAAATTCTCTTGCAAGCAAAACTTCTTGCTGGAATGCATGTCTGCAGGCCCCGTTTTGTGAAGTTTATAAAAACTCACAACCTTTGCCAAGTTTGAAAACTTTTCATGCAAAATTTAAATTTCATTCACCCCTAGTTACAACAAAAGCAAAGGCAAAGACAGGTCCTCATTTTGAAGACACCTCTGTTTCCAGGACTCGTGAACAGCATACTCATTGTCTGTGGCATCATTTAAGGGTCAGTGCCCAGTGAACCAATGACAGCTGCAGAGATTTTTCCAATAATTTCAGATGCACGTTTTTTTAGAATGGTTAAGGCCATTACAGGTTCTCTGTCCCTGGGTACCAGCACATCAGAGACCCCACAATAGATTCACCCATGTCTAGTTTCTGTTCTACAATCCAAAACAAGCCCAGAGGTCTGTCCAGCAACACCACCTGAATCAGAGCCCATAATCATCTTAGCAATAGTTCAAGCTTACTCGTGTTATCTGGAATGAGACGCCCAAACTACATCATTTTGTTTATTTTTTTACTTCCCCTCTCCTTCAAGTAAAGGAACCTTACAATGCGAGCACCCAATTTGAGAATGTAGCTGCTGTATTTGGTACTTTGAGGTGCAGACGAAGAATTACTTAGCAGTCTCTACCAGAAAGAAATTTAGTTAACACAGGTGATATTGTGTGTAAAAGTTGCATTTAATTTCCCTTAGTTCCGATTGGTCTGTGTTTTTTGTTTGTGAATGAAGTCAATTCATTCATTCCGAAACTATTGGTCAATGCAAAACTGTTATCCGACATCTATGTTTGTGGAATGTCCAGGTTTTTGGCTTTCAATATCTAGTCACCCTAAACTAGAGATATCACTTTACAGCCAGATTTACTGCGGGAAATTTGAGTGAGAAGTGGAACTCGAAGCATCACAGAGCAACTGAGAACACCTCCACATAAAATATTTCATGCAGTCCACGAGGCAACAGCAGATTCCTCCCAGCATTCATACCCCTTCTACTTCACCTCACTTCTGCCATGCTGTCTCTTTAGCATTGTGCAGCAGCTGATACCTGCCACATGGAGTGCTATACAAATGAAATTACAAAGAATACATAAACACCTCTCATCACAAGAGACAGGTTGACTTAGTATTTCTTTTATAGGGTACTGACTGTCACACATGGTGTCCTCACTCTGGCAGAAATCAGACGGGATGGCCTGGTGGCAATATGAGAACTTGGACAGTACTATGTGAATGTGGTGTAATTGAGAGCAAATGTTCACTCCAACAAAACCTTTGCTATCGAATAGAAACTAATGGTGTTTTGTGAGGCTGCGACCATGCCCTCCAAACCCATTTTTTGGCTGCCATCCACATTTGTATTCCCATCATCTATTACAGAATAATGATTCGTACACAAGAGCAGTGCCTAGCAACAATTTCAATGCAATAACAAAAATGTAAGACTATGTTTAGGCAAGAGGTTTACTATGGCAGGAGCTAGGGAATAAGCCATTTATCCATGGTTAAATGCACTGGTTAATCAATCGTTGAGTGACTACACACATAAGACCACACAAAAGTTAACCTCCACTAACGAGAGAAAGTATGAAACTACAATGACAAAGTCAACAGATCTCACCTTTATAATGCTTGTGCCGAGCTGTTGGCTCTGCCAAGGTTTGTCTGTAACGTATTGTTTAAAAAAAGTAAAAGAAAAAAACATTTCAAAATACTGGAGGACAAACAAACACATATCTTGTATTATCTCACAACTGTACATTAAATTCTATATGTTCTGTTTATAAATTGACGTTTTATTTTTCAAATACTTTTACCTAAGGGAACTATGAACAGAATATAAAAAGAATACTGAAGTGTCATAATGTAATGGGAAACACTTATCAAGGCCTAATTTACATTCCACAGGATTCAGCCATTTGGTCCTCAACTTTAGCATAAGGAGCACATTTATGGACCTTTAGGAAAAATGTCATGCTAAGTACACCTTCTGCTTCAAAGGCCAGCTGAGTGAGTCCAGCAGATGGCACTTCGTCCTGGGGCCATGAAGGCTTTTGTGTGCCAAAGCTTGTGCTTTCATGCAGTATCTGCAGGAACACTAAAAGTTTGTTCTTCAGCCACACCCCGGCTAAAACATCTGTAGCCGTGCTCTTACAGACCAGCTGGAAGGGGTGGGGATCAACACAGGGTGGGGAAAGGATCGTTTTAGGAGGAAACCAGTACACAAGGGGGAGAGCTAGAAAACACATGCACCCTTATGGAGTTCAGAATGAAAAAAAAGTTGTTCCCTAAATGTGAGTAGTGAAAGGATAAAAGCGAGCCAATCAAAAACAGAGGCTATACTGCAGGGGAGGGAAAAACACAAGTAGAGAAAGGCAAGCCATTCAATAAGAAAAAAGCAACAATAAAGCCAACCAATAGTAAGCACTAGGCGGGCTATAAGTCCACCATAAGTTCATAATCGGTTTTTCGCAACCAGTAGGCAAGACTTAAAGACTACTACAAAACATCCCTCTTAGCACAAAACAGAAAAAAATACTATTTAGCAAATAAAAACATGTGAAAGATAGCTTTGATAGCCACAAGTATATATATGTAAGTTCATTGCCTATGAAAAATGTCATTTTAAATTATTAGGATTGCTGCCCTAACATTCTGGTATCAAAACACAAGCAAAGCTCTCTTAAGGGAATTGACATCAGGGTCGGACTCGCTACCAGGCCTTTCGGTGGGATGGCAGGGTGGGGGCCAGCTTTGTTACTGGGGACCTTCCAGCCACGTTCCTACTTGCAGCCCTTCTAAATAAACAATGTAAAAACAAATGTTTTTAAAGTACGCTTTAAGCTTCGCTTTAACACAGAAACGCCCAGTAGCAAGTTCCGCCCTAATTGACATCACCAGTGAACTTCACCAGCACCATCAAAAGTTACACAACTGTTTAATGTTTGATCTCTTTTGAAAACAAAGTATGATGACGACTTTTGGTTCAAATCTAAGAAACGTCATGGTCTCTGATAGCATGTGTAAATCTCACATGACCTCAAAATCAACAAAATCTATGCTACTGCCTGTTTCGAAGGGAAGAGGACATGTTGGTCTGCCTTTCTGATCTATGGTACCAGGTATTTTAGAGGGGTAATTTGTGGTCGTGTCAGAGGTCAATGGAAAATACCACACATAATTTCATTAGCCATGCTGCCTCAGAGTCTGTAACTTGTCAAGAATGCAGCAGTCTGTGTGCACACAAACACTACAGCCATACTCACTGGGCACTACAATAGCTGCTTGAATCCAACAGTATCAAATGTAAAATCACCTTTAATGCAGTCTACAAGTATAGGCCTAAACATTTTCAAGAAAATCTCATGAATGGACTCTGTGCTCAAAGATCACAAGTTTAGCAGGCACAAGTATTTTATTGTATTATAAAGGCACTGAAATATTTAAGGCACAAGGCAGAGTGCGTTTCACTAGAGTCAATACCTGTGAGTCGAACAGAAACCATTTTTATTTCTGGTGTTAGCCAAGACCATTTTGATTTTACAAAAATATTATGCATAATATGCCTACTTATTTTGGGCCTTTCGGACAACTCTTTTCAGCCACTGGTCAGCTGTTATGTCATTCATGTACTTCTGCCCACAGTAGCATACAGCATGGAGCAATGGATCAACCCATTTCAGACAATGGCTTGTGAGTGAAGACATTCCTCTTTTTCACAAAGAGCACATCCACACACTACTGTAGCGATGTATGCTTTTAGAAACTATTTTTTTTTGTGCTTTTAACCAACTTTGTTTTTATATTGGCGAGTGCGCAGCAGGTCTCCCAACAATAAAGTTTAATAAAAACCACAATGAGTCAAAACAAAGATTGCAAAGCCAAAAGACTAGCAAACAACCTCAGACCTATAGGCTTTGCCAATGATTGTTGACACCGAGCTGTGTTCAGTCCACTAGTCTCAAAAATTTACAAGCATTTGCAATGCATTCGGTCTCGCCTTTGGGACCTTATATGTATTTAGCTAAGCAGCATATTAGCCTGGGCGCTGAAACATCTACTGTTCTTTAACATGGAGGGAAAGTAAGCACCAAACTGCGTGACACGCCAGGTATGGGAACACATGGAGAGAAATATTGCCTTTCAGCGGGAAATGGTATAGTCCAAAGCTTTGTTTTTCATATAAAAGCAGGGCCTTCGGTGGTCATATCACTGAAAATACAAGATTTGAAAAAATATTATTGTCTACGGGTGCTCGTGGAAGACAATTTCTATGGACTGGAATCTAGAGAATGCTAAAGTGATTCTGGTATTTTACTAATCTCTGCTGGTCGTTTTCGATCAAGAAAGTTAAATAGAGGCAATTGCCAGAATAATAAAAAAAAATAAAGTCCCTCAGCAGAAAGCAATTCTGGGATTTTACTGACCTCTGCTGGTTATTTTCTATCAAGACAGTTAAATAGAGGCAGTTCAACAGAAAAAAAAGTCCCTAAGCAGAAGCAGACAAGTCCTAGGGCTGATCTCCAGAGCCCACAAAGTACATACACATATAAGTATATACTAAAGTATATACTAAAGTATATACAAGAGGTCTCGAATGCTCGACCTAAAAATGTGTCTGCCATTGTAATTGTACAAAATATGCTTTTTGAATTTCTGCATTCTATCGTGTGTTAAATTGACGCAAAAGTGTGTAAAATGTATGTGTTGATAAAGATTTCCCATCCCAAGCTTTTCTAAACAGAATTCTCTTTAAGTCCGTTTAGGCTAACGTATTATTTTTTTAAAGCTCTATAAGGTTTGTGCCTAGGAGGTTTCTTGGCCGTTAATTGTCAATCTTCCTTGCCGACGTTGCCTAGCAGCTGTTCAGAATATGGTTCTCGCAGTTCTGCTGTTTAACTAAAACGTCCAAGTGGAAGAAGGAAATGATGCAAAGAGGACTAACTAGCATGCTGACGCACCCTTACCCTTCTCCATTTTCTTTGCTTTTTTTTAAAACTTTTACCGTATCAATTTAAGCTTCTCCTCTATTTCTGGAATATGGTCCCCCTTTTCTTGGAGCGTGTTTTGTCTTAAATATCCAATTTGAAAAATGCGTCTCTGAAATAGGTTAGTCTACAAAGGTCGTGTAACATCATACTGGGCGGGAGGTGAGTTGCAGAGCACCAGACGAACTCTAAATATTCATACACTAGTATCCACAGGAGTCACAATTTAAAGACTGATGTGGCACAAATACCACACAAATCCGTGAGCATAGTCAAACAAAAAGATGAACATGGAAACGTTCTTCACCAATGCAAGACAAAAAAAGCAAATCTACCGAAACACAAAGTGAATCGTTAACTAGAAAAGCCATATTTTAATAAAGGTGCTTGGTTTCTGGATTTATGTCAGTGTAGGGCAGTTTATTTCGTACACAATTAAAAAATATTCATAAACCATTCGTAACAAATATAAAACATTCGTTTGATAACGTGCAGCTTTAAGAGTTACAATATACCGTTGAAATGAACACAATATAAAAGCAAAAAAAGCGCTTTCAAAATTACGAAATCAAAATAATCTTCGCGCTCAAGTGAACGCTGGAAGGGCAGGAAATAACTGAAAAGAGAAAAAAAACGGAAAAAGACACCTGTTGTCTGTGAAACCTCAAAGGCGCTCGCTGAAGAAGTTGAGCCTGCCGAAGGGGTGTTTATTTGAGGACACTTGCCAATTCCATACTTAGTGTAAAAGGTCACACACTGTATCAGAAGAGAAAGTGAGCGAATGCCTGCTACCTGTAAAAAAATATATATTCACTTTTCAAATGTAATTTTCATATAAATGATAAAGTTCAACCATTTGTTCCTACCGCGCAGCGTGGCATAAAGTTAAAAACGAAACGTGGCCCCGTCTTGCTCCGGTTATTCGTCGATAATTTTGTCTGTCAGCTAAACCCGGGAGACTGACTGCGTTTGTCTATAACTTGTTGTACAGGGGAATTCCTATCAGGTGCTGCGCTTTGAATATTGTCGAACCCTTCCCCTGAGGCCCTGGGCTCATGATGGGGATTCCCCCAGCACTATATTTACCGGTTGGCAGGAAGCTGTGCAGTGGTTTATGCTAAGCCAACAGAGGGCTATAGCGAATTCCTGTGCATTTCGAGGCCTGATAATCTTAATAAATGGGGGCACTGGCACTGCTTCTATCTATATCTGCCCAGAAATGGCTCTCTCGCTGTTCATGAAATGCCCAGTTGTACCTCCAGTGGAGGCGGCCAAGTGTATATCAGATGCCACAGTCTTAGGTGAAGGTGAGATAGAAGCTGTGCCAAGGTGGTAGAGGGGGGATTGGGGAGACGCCAGTGCTCCTAAAAGAAACATGGAGCGGTCTGGAGGATGGAACATAACGTGGAGGGCAGAAGGCGAGGTTTGGTTGGAGGTAGATTGGTGCCACCGCCTATAAAAAATGTGCTTTATGAACAGAGAGGATGTACCACACATTTATTTAAATATGTAGGTGCTGCTTTACCATCTTTTTTTTCTACAACTGCATGGTGGTCATGTTATTTACTAGCATCCCAGTTCTCCTTGCAAAAGGATTTGCTGCATGCAGTCAACCGCTAGGTTGATAATTGGTGTCCAAATGATTGATCATATCACTGTCACTGGATGCCCCTGGACTAATGCATTCTTTCCAAAGTTTGTTGTGTCACCTAGAAGGCTCTTGACACTGGATCACTCGTTTATTTTTCCAGAAAAGTTACAGACCTGGGCGTCAAAGGATCAGTTGTTGCCTAAATGTATAGAGTGTGAAAATCCAAATACAGGCCTCTAAATTATCTGAAGAAGCTTTACCCAGAGCAGCAAATAAGACCTGGAATTCTTTATCTGTTGAAACAACTTCTGCAGCTCCTCTCTACAGCCTTTCAAAGGCCTCAATGATGCACTAAAAAATGTAATATCTTGTATAAAGCGAGATACGATGGAGCAATCTCCCCTGCTGAATCTACATAACCACTATCTGGTGCACATTTGGTAACAACGAGTGGGCATTTACGACTCAGGATAAACTGCCCCTTAGGATGGGCATGTACTGGATGAGTATGATAGATAAACACTTTACCCATATGGGGAGAATGCATTGCCCCGCTCCCTTCTCCAATGAAAGTAGTCATTAAGGCATAGAAAAGGGCTATAGGTCATTAAGTGCTCATTATCCCAAGATACCTCTCTCTTCAAATGTTTCACTTACTTGATCGCATATCTGTGTTTGAAGTCAACAGCCACACCTTGAAGCATACAATAGTTGCTGGAAGCAGTTGGGCATCTGGCTCAAGTCACCTGAATTATGTCTGCTTCCATGCGTCTCCTAAATTAATATTTATGTTTAACAATCAATGTCTGAGTTGGTAATAGGACAATATAGCTCTATTGGAAAATGTAAATGGAGTTGTGGTTTAATGCATATCACATGAATACATATTTAATCTAATCACACCCTCCTCATTTTTCCCTTCTAAAGGTGCTGGAATCTGCGTCTGAAGTTAATTTAATGTCAAAAATTGTACCGAGCAAAAAGAAAGCTATTTTTTTGCCATACTCTCTCCCTCAATTTACGACTGAAGCCTGTTCCATGTGGGTGCTTACTGGCATTGGTGTAACAAAACTTGAGGAGACCTACCTGCAAAGTACATGGAGAGGGACTCCCACGCTCCGGACCTATTCAGGAGCTCTTCAGGCCCGCCCGTGCACAGTGCCGGAGGGGGCCCCCTTGAGCACGGGGACCTCCACACCATGGGGGCAATTATTATGCCACTGCTTACTGGGTGTAGACAAAGCACCTCTGAAACGGACACCTCTCCTGAAGCAGTGCATCACGACTTCACAGTAGCCCGCCTGTGTCAGTACCGATGCACTGGCAATTTCCATCCATACAGTTGGGCCTGGCGGTTAGCCCACTGCCATGGGGTTGCATCGGCATCTACTTTGCCACTAAAGGAAAGAGATAGTTGTACCCGCTGAGACAGGCCTACTGCCTCCAAAGTCGCTGCTTTTCTCAGCCTTCAATTCTAGGCAGCTTGCTGTTCAGACCACAAAAAATTGTCGCTGACAGATATTCCCAGGCCAATTCCTTCCCATCCTTCAGCATCCAGTGCAATCAGGTCATAATTTCTGAGCAGGAGACTCCCATTTCCTTTCTATATGTTCTACAGAAATTCTCTCTCACACAAGCACACTACTCAATCCACCATCTATTATCCGCACATAACTACTCTTACCAGCAAATAATGTCTGGGAATAAAATGTTAATGAATTACAGGTCTGCGGCAAATTGAAAGTGGAGGTTAAGTGCTGGTGTACAAAGAAAAGGAAATTATGTTTCAGAGAAAAATTACACGTCAACCAGATGACCAGAATCCACATTAAATGTTCCCAAATGTATGTGATGGCAAGTCTGTTTTACGTGTTCCAGGAGTCTTCCTGAAAGGCCTGTTTTTTTCGAGCATATGGCTAATAAAAAACGGTTCACTCATCTGGTACATAAATCAGTATTTCGGGATCTTTTCTACTTTGCACCTGAGGATTCTGGTCTGCTGGCTGACCTGTAATTTTTTATCTGAAACATAATTCCCCTAGGGTGTTTATTTTCGTTAGCAATATTTAGAACACGCTATTTATGTCAGCTGATATTTCTATGTAAGATATTCTGAAAGGCAAGTTTGTCAAAATATGTAGGCTGCTTTGCATATGGAAGTTGGAAGTCACTCACTGGTAATAAGAAACAAACTTCTCTCAGATGTTAATACAAGGAAAACCTCGTTGGTGGTACAAGGCTCTCTCTCTCTCTTATACTGGGTAAACATGCAATTCAACCTTTGAACACACTGTCTAAGCACTGATCAAATAACCATAAAGATGCACGAACCTACGTAAATTGTAAGCTGTAGTAAACAAGTTGTGTACTGTATAAGTAATCAGGAAACCTAAAATGTGGTAATGATAAACATAATGTATTCCGGATAAATAATCACTGTTATGTGTACTGTTGGAAATTGTCATCAATAAAAAGAGTTATATAAAAAAAAACAATGGAAATAACCATAAAGACTTTCAGGAATGGAAATATTTACTCCAATTTAATTCCTTCATCAAAAGAACACAGAAAAATGCAAATATGTAATTACTTTTTGTTCTTTTTAGGAAATTGGGGCAAATTATTTTATTATCTATTTTGTACAGTTTCTTCATACCACCTTAAATCTGACGTGTAGGGAAAATACAGGAAGCATCAAAAACTCATTCAAGTTAAAAAAAAAAGTGATTAGCTCAATGAAGAAATGATGGATCTCTGCACAGAACCAATACATACAATTAACTAAATGGTTAACACAGATATACTGAAATAAGCATGGCTAGAACTGCTGCTTATTCAACAAATCAGGGGCAACTATGAAGTATCAATTTAAAAAGTAGTCAGAACTCATATAAGCAGATAGGCTTAAGTCTACGACAAAACCAAGTACAGACATAAAGACATGTGTGACAGTGAACAGGCGAAATCATGGAAAAAGCCCTTCACAAAGTAAAAAAGTTGATTCCTTAGGATGCATTGACTTTGCTAGAAAGCAGAAACAGCAAAAACATGTGCCCCTTCGCAGTTGGCGAGCACCCAGTAGTGAGGTGGAACGATGTTTTCTTGCAGCAAGAACTTACGTCAGGGAGTGAAAGCCAGTACCTCTGCCCGACAGAAAGGATTAAAGGGTAAGTGGAAAACGGTATGTGAGGCTAAAGCTTGTGAGCTGGTTGAGATTAGCATCCGACACCTTGGAGGGCACATTGAAAGGGGCAAACTCCCACTTAGGGCTGGGGCTTATGAAACCGACGACATATTACTTTTCACGAGCGGACTTAAAGTTGTGTTGATATTCAATTCATGGGGCATTCATCCGGATTATGGCCTACAGTACTTGATTGAAAAATGGAAGCCTGAAAAGTGAAATAAGGGTGGAAGCCTTTAAGCAATTGGGAGTTGAGCTGCATTGAATAATGAAGAAAGATTAAAAATTAGGGACAAACAAAGGTTTATATATTTACATCATCACCAAGAAGATAAAATTGCCAATTAAGCATTAAAACTTTTCGGATTTCTGTGCAAGTGCAAACCAGAGTCTGGAAATCATGACAGACAGAAGGTTGAGAAGGGCTCAAAGACCCAGTGAAATCTTCAATGGCAAAGGGATGTTACCTGAGCTGGCAAATAAACAGACGGTGGAACAACAAAGAACCCCACTGAAAATTATAAAAGAGTTGGAGAATGCCTTTGTAATGTAGACAAATAAATGGTGGAAAATGACAACTTCACAGAAATATATTGAACACAAAAGAACACTGAGGGGATTACGCATTCTAATAATGCCAACATTAAGTGATTTGGATGATGATATATTAAAAAGATGGCAACATGTTACTATTCTTGCAAACTGATGCCAACATTAATCAAACATGCAGAACAGAAATTGGAAAGAACTACTGGGAAAATAAAGGAGCTGGAAAAAGAACTGGTAAACATAAAATAAATGAAGAGATAAAAAATGCTCTAGAACTCATGGAAAAAAAACTGAGAAGCAAGAAGCTGAGGTTCAAACAAGAAAGGCAAAAACATTCAACAGAGATAGATTGGATTATGACAATGGGAGAATTTATACATTTGCCAAAAGATTTTACTCCATGAGGAATAGAGAATTTATTGATATGGCTCTAGGGCAGAAAGAAATGCTAGAAACTGGGGATAGCTCAGAAGTTAGCTCCGCGGACAAAGGCCCCTCTTCCTCAAATTTGGATTTTTTTCAGGGAAATGAGACTCATATAAATGTGGCCCAAACAAACAGCAAGAGGAGGCATGACCAAAAGAGGCAGTGGGGGAACAAGACCCGGAGAAGTGAAAGAAAACAGATCGCTAAAGCGAGGAGGAGGAGGGAAACGATAAGGAAAATGAAGTTGATGAAAATCAGAGACAATGGGAACCTAGTTATTAATCTTTCCTCCAAAACCCTTACAGAAGACCACTATAGGATACTTAGTAAAGGCCAATCATTTTGTCTAGAGGCGAATTTTGATCTTGCTAATATCTGAATAGACTAGTATAAATTCTCAAGAAAATTAAAATTGAAAGAGTACTTTGCCACTCGCACAAGGAAAATTATGGGCAAAGAGGAAACACCTATATCAGCTATAACATCTAGGGACATACCGTGTTTAAGGACCTAGAGGATCTTGGAAGAGGAATCTCATAGGAAGCTTGATGGGGAACCCAGTCATACTCTGTCAGATTTACAACTATGTGAAGTAATGGGCCTAGCTACCGGAAAGGCTGGGAAAAGTGTATGTAAACCACAGTCTACCTTTTGTCTGCAATCACCTACATGAAATAAAATTGACCTGTTTCAGGAAATCTTGGTGGAGGAAATTAGTCATATGGTCAGAAAAAAAGCCAACCCATAAATGGAGTAATACGACCATCAAGAGTGGTAAGCTGTGAGAGACTTACAAGAAGATCAGGAGATTATTGTAAAGGTTTCTGTCAAAGGGGGCAATATAGGGATCCAGGATCATTCAAGTATATATCAGAGGCTGAAAGACAACTAAAGACTGAACAACATTATATAAAGTTGAAAAATAATCCAATTAATGAAGTTGCTACAGAATACCACCAAAAACTCATCAAATGGGAGGAAATGGATTTGATTGATGAAGAAGAATTTAGGTATTTGAAAATAGATTACACAGTTATACCATTTACTTTCTTACAAAGGTACACAAAAATATAAAGGACCCTCCTGGAGGCCCAATTGTCAGCTCCACAGGATCTCTACTGGAAAATACTTCAAGATTCATCTACATTGTTCTCTTTCAATCTGTGACAGCTCTCCACTCATATCTGAGGGATTCTACAGATTTTTTAAATAAGATTTATGACATACCTTGGGATGACAATTATTTTATGGCATCTGTTTATGTGGACTCTCTGTCTACTTCCATTCAATATTCGCATGTAATCAATGCATGCAGGTACTTTCTCAGGTCTAGATCTGTGAGTTACATAGAACATTCAAACATGTTATTAGAAATATATTAGATTTCTGGCTCAACCACAAGATATTAATCTTTAATGGCATCTACTATTTGCAAAAGCAAGGTACAGCTATGGGGATGTCTTTTGCCCCAACATACGCAAATTTGATGATGGGGTGGTGGGAAGCCGAAGTTGTGTGGGTAGAAAAGAATCAAACTTTGTTAGAACATGTAAAATTGTGGAACTGTTTTATTGATGATTTATTATTTGGGAGGGTAATAAGAAGAGCTTAGAGTCTTTCATCACCTCCCCCATTGAAAATGCATGCAAACCGAAGTTCACCTATAACATCAGTGTGGATAGAATTGATTTTCTAGACACCGAAATGTTTATAAAAGATAAAAGAATCTGTAGCAAGAATCATCAGAAGGCTACTTCATGCAATAGCATATTGCATGCCAATCATGGACACCCTAAGGCTCTCAAATGCAGCGTGCTATTTGGAGAAATGTTACGTGCTAGATGCAATTGTTCTGAAATGGATGATTTCGAAGCACAGTCTGAGGAAATAATTGCACGGTTTGAATAGAGAGGTTATCACCTGGATGCTCTTCAGAATGCCCTGCAAAGAGCTTCTGCCAAAATGCAGGAAGAGCTGCTGGCAATCAAAAGGAAGGTATGTAAAGAGGAAACTGATGTTTGTTTTATAATGGATTTTAATATTCTGCACATTGAACTGAAGAAAATCATCAAAAAAACTGGAAGATCTTGCAAATGGATGAGCTCTTGAAAGGAGTTCTCAATGACCATCCTCAAATCCCCTATAGAAAAGTAGCTTCCCTGGGGCACTTATTGACCAGTAACCATATGCCACCAACAAAAATACATTGGCTCAGTAAAGAAAGGATAGACTTTTGGAAATGCTCGAAATGTAAAGCCTGTGAATATGGGTTGAACAAGTCTACTTATAATTTATACAATAATCAAAAACAGAAAATCAAGGAATTCATTTCATGTAAAACTAATCATGTCATCTATGTGCTGCAGTGTACGTGCAATAAAAACTATGTGAGTAAGGTGAAACTAAGAATTCTCCAGCACCTACGTGCAATACAAAACAAAGATTTCACATATCCCATTGCCAAGCATTTTTGGGAAGAACATAAGGGGAATCCAAAGGAACTAAGATACTATGGAATTTAACATTAAAAAAAAAATGAGAGAGGAGGCAATCATGAATTGAGTTTAAGAATAGCTGAATCAAGATTAATAATTCTTAGCGGAACGGAGGCCCCAATGAGTCTTAATTTGGATGCAGAACTACATGTCCATTTGTAGAAACTGTCCATCATGGGATTGAATTTAAATGTTGGAGATGAACTGGTTTACTTTAATATAAACTATAATTAGCATTCACAAAGATCACGTATTGTAATGTTGATTTCATACGAATGCATTTGATTGATATATGCACTGTGAACCACTTATGCACTTAATGATCATAACCGAGGCACTTCAAGATAGATATGTAATCCAAGACAATGGGGAATATAATATCAGTGTCGGTGAAGTCAAACAGAAAAAAAATAGTATTATGTGAATATATGTAAGAAGAATTAAGGCTAACAAAGGCTTCGCATCTATTGGATCTATTGTATTATATATTATGAAGTTAAATTTGATAATGAGATTACAATGTTGATGGTTCAATGGACAGGCAAGTTAACCGCAAGAGATGAGGTGAAGTTAGAGGTTGTAAAAGATCATTTATGGAATTTGTAACTCTTCTCTCTTTTGAATATTTTTAACATATTTAATGAATAGATGCAATATGATTTTTTTTCCTGCATTAGGTAACTATAACCAAGACATATGTGCACCCTCTCTAGTTATTAGTAGGGAATATGACATCAACGTTGAACGGATTAGGCGTGCAACGACCTGTGAATCGCATTGGTGCATTTAGAGTAGATGGGGCTAACAGAGGTGTCCTACTTTATTTAATATGCACTTTTTGTACTAGCTCTTCTTCTTCACAGCCACTTTATTTATAACAATTGGTGACATCCCATCATTATTGGTGGGGATTTGATATGTTATAATTTAGATGATGTGATCAGCAGGAATTATGGTAAATTGAGGTGTTCTATTTATGAGGAATGCATTTTGCCAACACTAGCATTGCATCATATTGTAACATGAAGACAGCATAAGTTAAATTACTGAAGAATAGATTTCAAACTATTGGTTTGGAATATGAACTTCCCCTAGATTCAGCCAAATAATAGATGGTGGTGAACTGAGATGTTCTGATTGCTGTAATGCACTTTAATAGCACTAACAATTTATCACACTGCAATAGGAAGGCGGTGTGTGCACAAAAGTGCTTTAGAATTTGTTCTGAATTATAAATTTGGATTATGGATTCTCTTTGGATAGTTAAATTATCTTCTTTCATTTGATGATGATCAGTCTGTGTTTCTATTTTAAATACCTGTAGATACACGAAAAATGTGACAGATACAAAATATGTTGCTCATTTTTTCATTGAATTTCACTAGGAATTGTAGGAAGGAATATGAATATGTGTCTGTCTGAATCATGTTGATCCAATACCTCCATTTACTTATTGGAGCCGAAAAAGTTTTGGATTGGATTTTTGAGCACAATGTATTTTTGGCAACAGTCTTCTCACCGTAGAAGAATAAGATTCAATTATGTACTATACAGAAATCTCGTTTTTTTGTTGTTTTTTTGGGAGTTGACATGCCTTTGCAATGGATTCTATATATGAAGGTGGTTAACGTAATGAAAAGCTTTTGCATTGCAGGTTAAACTTACATTAAGTTACTGAATGTGTGCTAACATTTTGAAAAATGTAAAAATTTTGAAATTACTTTTGTCCATCATGATTGTAACATGAATATCAATTTCTGCTTGTATTGTGATAAAGAGTTTCATAAATGTTCTCAATGACACTTGGAAAAAGAAAGAAAAATGAAAAAAGAGTTGTATACAATATGAACTGATTGGTGAAATGTAGGACAAGTATGGACCGTTTTTTGCCCTCATTTGTAACAGTATAGTTGTTTGATTTAGAAACTGTGGAAGGACTTTTCATATATTGTTACTTTAAAGGGAGTGTTTGGAACAGGACTCCGGTCCAGTTGAAGGCAATTCACCGAAACGCATATGCCATTCTTTGCACTTTTTTGTTTTTTGATGGAGATAATGTAACAGTATTAAAATTAGTTTTAAGTCTCATCTCGATTGTAGTGCCGCCTCTCCTTTGACCTGCAAAAGGAATGCACAGAATGGAGGGAGTGAAGGAATATATATATATATATATATTGGAGGAAAAAAATAAGAATAAGGGAAACCTTTTGGATTAATAAACTCCAAACAGTACAATTTGAATTGAATATAGAAACAGAACTACACACGGTGTTATAATTTTGTTTACACAGTCGTAATGTTTTCAATTTTGGGGTCATATCTACACGATATTGCTCCCGCAGTACTAGCAAAACACCACAATTATGAGAACTAGAGATGCAGATGTAGGCCCCAAGAACGTACTGTAGTATAACCTAAATTCAAATATAGAACAGGAACTTTGTCCTAGTTAGGACTATGAATTTATAATAAAATAAGAATCTTACAAGGGGCAGAGTGAGGCAATAAGAAACTATGATATGAATATGAAAGCTTCAAACTCTTGGGTTAGAAAAGAGTATTCCCCTAGTATCGAACTTACATCTTCTTAGACAAATTAATATAAAAAATTCTGAATATGAATATTGTATATAGAGGATGTCTATTCAGGGGGTAACAGGAGAATTACACGTAGCACAAGGGCAGGGTGAGCCAGTAGTGATCTAAATTGTTAGCATGGACAAGGATTTGAGTTCCTGGCACGGAATCACAACCAGAACATAGAGACTAATTGTCTGCGTCGCAATTTTCTTTCCCCCATTTTCAACTCAATTTTAGAGTAAGGTCCAGGAAAAAGACTAAGAGCAGTTTTTTACATGGGTCAAATTAGGATTTGATTTTTACTATACTTATTAACTAATTTTATTTGGACAGGACTCACCACAGGGTGGTTTCGAGAACGGTTAAGGATTGTTTGTAACGTAATATGAAGACAAACTAAATATCTCTCACATTTAATCAGATATAATAATTGAATGACTGAAGAAATAGAATTCACTATAGAGGACTGTCCGTTTTATGAAAGACGGACGAACCTTGCACAGCACAGGGGTGGCGTGAGCTAGTAGAGAACCAAATTGGGAGCAATGTCTAGGGTTCGAGCCCCATTCAGGGATCATTAACCTAAACTGAATGTGGAACTAATTTCCAGTTTCATAATTTTAAAGTAAGCTCTGCAGAGGACATTTGATTTTGTGCATTAATCCAATCGGGCTATGAATTTAGTAACACTGTTGATTGCATTTTTTTTTTACGGGGATAAGAGGCATCATATGTCAGTTTTATTTAGTGTTAGGATTACTTAGAACACACTACGAAGACAAACTGAAAAAGGTTCTCGCGCCTATCTAGGTGTAATCAATTAAGTGACTGACTGAGCATAAATAGTGGACCTGGTTGCCTTCACCTTAATGCACCTTGAACCGGACGGGAAGGCAGACGTGCTGCGAAATAGCTGCGGTAAGTGACAATAGCTTTAATGTCCTAGGTGTAATGTTCTAATGTTTATTTAAACATGGTTATCAACCATGCAGATTTGTCGAGCTGCTGGGGAATCGTTAAATAATACTTGAAGACGTAGAAAGTGTGATTATACTTGACCACATAGATTCTCTGGAGAACCACTTTAAGATAAATACGTTAAACAGCCTCTTTAACACACGGCGTGTGTATTTCAGGGTGTAGTCAACCCTTTGTTTAAATTGGGGGGATTGTTTCAAGGTGATTGGAAACAGAATTCTGTTACTGGAGATGTGTCCGTTGTCTGTTTAGAGTTACTTTTACGAAGTGAGTCCATTAAAAACTTCACTGACCTTGTCAGTGATCTGCTTCCCTTCCTGCGCAGCTCCGCCTGGTAGTGCTGCCCCTTGCAGGCTCACTGACCCTCGCTGGTTGGTGGTTCGAGACCCTCCACCACCCGCAGGCTCCTTCCCATGCCTCATCCCTGGTGGTCTAGTGGGGAGCATCTTTGCTCTGCTGCTGGTCTGCCTTCTGGCTCTTTGCACTCTTTTTTTCTTTTTTCTTTCTTCACCCTTTTTTTTTTTTTTTAGCAGTTTTTTCACTTTTCCCCTCTCTCTGCACCGTGCCCCTGCTCGACCCCCGTGGCCCGCCCCCTTCCTATCGACCCCTCGCGGCCTGCCCCATACCTAGCGCCGCGTTTCCCGCTTCCCGTCTCCCAGCTGTCCACTCCTCCCTTTCACACTACTTAATGGCGGTCGCTGCGCCAGGAAAGGAACAACTTCACTGACCTTGTCAGTCATCTGCTTTCCTTCCTGCGCAGCTCCACCTGGTAGCTGCTGCCCCTTGCAGGCTCAATGACCCTAGCTGGTTGGTGGTAGTCTGCGCCCATCCACGCCTGGACCATGCCCAGCGCCACAGACCTTGGTTCTCAGACCCTCCACCGATATGACGCCAACCCCCTCCTTGCCCTCAACACAGGACGCCACGCCACCTGCCACCTCACGTCGCCGAAGGACACCGAAGGAGCTTTCTCCTGCCGAAACTGCAGCTTCACTCTCACCCACCTCCGACGGCAGCCCGGCTGACACACAGGACACCTGACCAGCTCAGCTGCATCCTCCTCAACACACGCTCCCTCCATAAACACACCACAGAAATCTGGGACCTCTTTGACTCCGTCTCCCCCAACATTGCCTTCCTCACTGAAACCTGGACGAACCCCGGCTCGGGCCCGGACATCGCCATCGCCATTCCCGATGGCTACAAGATCACACGCACGGATCACACCGACCGACCCAGAGAAGCCATCGCCCACAAGAACTCCCTCCGCCTGACCACCCACTCGGACGACCCTACAGCAACCGTGGAACATCTCCGATTCCAGGTCCAGACCAACCCCAACACCACCCTCTGTGGGACCTCATCTACAGACCTCCTGGAACCCGCCCGCTCTTCACCGACGCCATCATCGACTTCATCACACCCCAGGCTCTCAAATCCACCGATTACATCCTACTCGGAGGCCTCAACTGACCAGAACACTGCATTCCTTCTGGAGAACCTCGCCAACATTGGACTCAAGCAGCTAGTCACCTCTCCGACCCACGCAGCAGGACACACATTTGACCCAGTCTTCTCCGCCAGCGAAAACATCACCTACAGCCACACCTCTGAACTCAGCTGGACCGACCACCACTGTGTTCACTGCCTTCACCAAACCCACTGTACACCAATGCACCCACCGTCCCCCGCCGCAACTGGAACAAGGTCACCGAAGAACACCTCACCCCCTTCCTCAGCACAACCACACCACAGACATCCATAGACGCCAATACCTCAGCACTCAACCTCCACCGATGGATCTCCAATCGCTCCGATGCACTGACACCCCTCAAGATAGCATCCGGCAAGCAACACTGCAAGAAAGTCAGCTGATTCACTTCTGCCCTCCATGAGTCCAGACGCACCTGTAAATGGCTCGAGAAGAGATGGAGGAACAACAAATCCACAGAAACCCATGCAGCCTTCAAAGCCGCTGCCTCCGCACACCACACCCTCTTCAAAACTGCAAAGAAAACGGCCATTCAAGTCAGAATCAACACCAACGCACACAACAGCAAATAACTCTTCGCCATCGTCAAGGAGTTCGCCAAATCCCACAGCGAGACCACAGAAGTCCCACCCTCCCAAGACCTCTGCAACAAACTCGGCACCTACTTGCACCACAAGATCAAGCAGATCTACGACAGCTTCGACACGCAAGACCCGCCCATTACTCTCGCCACCACCTCACGCGACGATGACGCCCCTCAACAGATCCTGCTCAACTAGACCCCCGCTCACCACAGACACCCTCAAGACCATGAAGAGCATTTACTCAGGGGCCCCCTTGGAGCCCTGCCCGCACCACATCTGCCACAGAGCCGCCACCATCATCGCCCCCAAACTACGCCGCACCATCAACTGCACCATCAAGACCGCCACCTTCCCCGATGACTGGAAACACGCTGAGATCAACCCCCTACTGAAGAACCTGTCAGCCGACCCACCAGACCTCAAGAACTTCAGACCCATCTCCCTGCTCCCCTTCCCAACTAAGGTCATCGAGAAGGCCATCATCGCCCAACTCTCAAAGTTCATTGAAGCCAACCACATCCTGGAATCCTCTCAATCCAGCTTCCGAAGCAACCACAGCACAGAGAACGCCCTCCTCTCTGCCACGGACATCCGCTCCCTCCTCGAGTGGAGAGAAACAGCAGCCCTAATCCTTTTCGACCTCTCGGCCGCCTTCGACACCGTCTCTCACTGCACCCTAATCACAAGACTCCAGGACGCCTGCATCCACCACAAACCCCTGGACTGGATCCGTTCCTTCCTCATGGGTAGAACACATCGAGTCAGACTTCCCCCCCTCAGAACCTACAGAGATCAGCTGCAAAGTGCCTCAGGACTCCTCCTTGAGCCCCACGCTTTTCAACATCTACAAGCCCCGCTCGCAGCCATCGTCAGGAGCCACAGAGTCAATATAATTTCCTACGCCGATGACACCCAGCTGACTGTCTCCCTGACCAACGAACCCACCATTGCCAGAAACAACTTTCACAACAGGATGAAGGCCGTCGCCACCTGGATGAGAGACAGCTGCCTCAAGCTTAACTCGGACAAGCCCGAAGTCCTCATCCTGGGGCCCAACACCTCCACTTGGGAAGACTACTGGTGGCCCACCAAGCTAGGAATCCCCCCCCACACCCACTGACCACGCACGAAACCTCAGCATCATACTGGACTCTTTGCTCACCATGAACCACCAGATCAACGCCGTCACCTCATCATGCTTCCACACTCGTCGCCTGCTTCCGAAGACCTTCAGATGGATACCCACTGAGGCCAGGAAGACGGACACCCGCGCACTCATCAGCAGCAGACTCAACTATGGCAACACACTCTACGCAGGCGCCACCCACAAACTCCTCAGGAAACTTAAGAACGCGCAGAATGCCGCAGCCAGACTGGTCCTCAACATCCCTCGCCGCAGCCACATCTCCAAAGACCTACGAGAACTCCACTGGCTCCCAATCAACAAAAGAGTCACCTTCAAGCTCCTCTCACACGCCTACAAAGCCCTCCACGATGCCAGACCAGCATTGCTGAACCACCACCTCTCATTCCACGTACCCACCAGACACCT
Organism: Calotriton arnoldi; assembly: GCA_963921515.1. Taxonomy (NCBI): domain Eukaryota; kingdom Metazoa; phylum Chordata; class Amphibia; order Caudata; family Salamandridae; genus Calotriton; species Calotriton arnoldi. The sequence continues at coordinate 640,357 of CAWUFW010004610.1, read as the reverse complement.
CCGCTACGCCCAACGGGCCCTCGCCACCGTCCCTCGGATCCGCAAGACCAGGACCGGAGGAAGATCCTTCTCCTACCTCGCCACCAAATCCTGGAACGCCTTGCCTCTCCACCTCAGGCTCTCCCAGTCTCTGACACAATTCAGAAAGGATCTCAAGACCTGGCTCTTCGAATGAACCACAGCACCCAGTCTGACCTGCAACCCACCCCTCCCTCCCTACCCCCCCCACCCAGCGCCTTGAGACCCTCACGGGTGTGTAGCCACGTTCAACAAGTACTGATTGATTGATTAACAAATACTGAGCCATCTCTACAGACACTTTGTACTAGACTGTAGAGGTAGAATGCATTTTTGTTGATTATTTGTTGACACGGCTATAGATTGCTGGTTTGAAAAGACATTTAACTTTCATTTCTAACTGATGACCCGCTGTCGGAAAGTAATCCATTTGATAGAAAGATTTTTTTTTTTAAATGGCTAGGGATTTGTAAATAGCCTTGAACCTCGGAGCTCCATGTTCCGTAAATTAACCCCTTATTATAACTAGATTTTGCACAGATATTTCGTTTGACGAATAACTGGATTCAGTTGAGTTGGAAATTTTAGCATTTTCTTAAACACACAGTACAATGAAACTTATTCCTAGAGTGGCGAGCAGATTTGATTAGGATGCCCCGCAGGTTGCTTTTTAGTGTAATGTATCTGTTTTTGTATATGTATATAGCAATGTCAAGGAGCAACTGTCCTAGAGTTCATGACAGAGCAACTGTATCTACTTTATTTACAGTATTCCTTATCAGGCAGATTGACCACTTACCTTATTGACCAGACTAGACTCACGCTGGAATTTGACTTTATAAGAAATTTACTCAGGTGAGAATAAAATTTAAGGAGGAACAATGAAAGGGTAGAACAATAAAGAACACTTAATAAGGGCTATTTCATGATTTCTATAGGCAACTACTTACATGGATCATGTGGAAGGGGCAAACTTAATACATAAATAGGATCTAGTGGAGAAGGGTTGAGAAATCACCTGCTTGAGTAAGTATGCACACACACAAGTAAAGAACTCTTGTAATTAACTCTGTTCGAACATGGTAAGCTATAGTCATAATATTCTCTATCATTTTACAGAGGGCGACACTAAAATAGATATATCAGAATTCAAGATCGGCCTCAACGTTAAAGATTCAGCTCGAGATTAAACCACAAATATTAACCACAAAGGTAATATCGCTGAGTAGTATAGCATTCAAATGAATAAGATGGAACTGTAAAGCTCACCACTGCCACTTATTTCTTAAACCAGATTGAGAAGAGCCAATAAGGAAACTATAGGTTCTGTATAACATTCCCCATGGCTTATGAATCGTAAAAAGAACACAATGAGAATACTTTAGAATCTACGAGTTTTATTTTTTTATTTACTTTTGTACATTATGATAATTAATTTGTATGTAAATATGTTTACTGTGCATGAAAATTTATGGCAATGCGTGTTTTTTCGTTCTGAAAAGTTCATAACTGTGAAATAGATGTTTTCATGTTTTAAGTGAAGCATTGTTTATAGTGTAATGTGTAGAAACTGTTTTGATTTTTGTAAAAAAAAAAAAAGATACTGATTTGTAATGTTCATGACAGCCCTGAAGAAGCGCGAGTATGCGCGAAACACGTGTTGGCTGTATTGCTGTATAAAATGACTCATCATGAGAATAACAATAAAGAATGACATAAGAAATCATCACAAGAGTATCTTGATTATTGTTGACAATTTATCAATATCATTGTATATGTGTATATATATATATATATATATATATATATATATATATATATATATATATATATTTGTAACCAAACGCCCGCAAGCTTAAGGACGCACTCGACACCAGCTGATAACCATCCGGTTTATTCACAAAAGGCAAACACAGCGTCCACATTCCATAGTGCAATTCATTGAATTTGGAGCCTTGAGCCTGACGCGTTTCGAAGCAAACAGCCTCTTCTTCATAGGCAGCTCAAAATGCAAATGTTCAACGAGGCGCTCTGAATCCCATTAACTGCATGCACTTTTATCGACTCCCAGTGAGTCTCGCTGAGTGTGTGATGTCCATACGCATGCTGGGACTTGTAGTCCCCATCAGGGCAATAAGTATCCTCTCAGTGAGTTCGTGAACATATTTACATTTCATAAAAGCAAAATTTTCCCTCTCGTAGGGCACAGAGTGCAACGCTGGTTTATATTTACCACAGTTGGTGTGCTGATTCTAGGTGACAAATTGGTTTCCACCCACAGCCTTTCTCCTTATTCGAAATGGTGCAGTCCTTCACGGCAGGGCAGCCGTGCAGATTTATTTGTAACCAAACGCTCGCAAGCTTAAGGACGCACTCGACACCAGCTGATAACCATCCGGTTTATTCACAAAAGGCAAACACAGCGTCCACATTCCATAGTGCAATTCATTGAATTTGGAGCCTTGAGCCTGACGCGTTTCGAAGCAAACAGCCTCTTCTTCATAGGCAACTCGAAATGCAAATGTTCAACGAGGCGCTCTGAATCCCAATAACTGCATGCACTTTTATCGACTCCCAGTGAGTCTCGCTGAGTGCGTGATGTCCATACGCATGCTGGGACTTGTAGTCCCCATCAGGGCAATAAGTATCCTCTCAGTGAGTTCGTGAACATATTTACATTTCATAAAAGCAAAATTTTCCCTCTCGTAGGGCACAGAGTGCAGCGCTGGTTTATATTTACCACAGTTGGTGTGCTGATTCTAGGTGACAAATTGGTTTCCACCCACAGCCTTTCTCCTTATTCGAAATGGTGCAGTCCTTCACGGCAGGGAAGCCGTGCAGATTTATTTGTAACCAAACGCCCGCAAGCTTAAGGACGCACTCGACACCAGCTGATAACCATCCGGTTTATTCACAAAAGGCAAACACAGCGTCCACATTCCATAGTGCAATTCATTGAATTTGGAGCCTTGAGCCTGACGCGTATCGAAGCAAACAGCCTCTTCTTCATAGGCAGCTCGAAATGCAAATGTTCAACGAGGCGCTCTGAATCCCATTAACTGCATGCACTTTTATCGACTCCTAGTGAGTCTCGCTGAGTGCGTGATGTCCATACGCATGCTGGGACTTGTAGTCCCCATCAGGGCAATAAGTATCCTCTCAGTGAGTTCGTGAACATATTTACATTTCATAAAAGCAAAATTTTCCCTCTCGTAGGGCACAGAGTGCAGCGCTGCAAAGTTGCCTTCTGGTCTTAGCAGTCCCCAGCATTGAAGTACAACCCCAGTGGGCGTCGCCATTGTTCGTGAAATAACTGATAATGCCTAAAGGTGCTGGTGACCTCACGGCACGGGGTGTGCTTCCATGTGGGCTCCTCACAGTGGGCAACTTTGAGAGTTGGATGTTTGAGCGGCTGTGCCCGAGCTGCGAGGAGCACCGCCGCTGTTTCAGCGGACCTGAGGTGTTGGGATGGCCTGACGCCAGTAACAGGACAGAAGCGCTCAAAAAGGAGTGTTCAATTATTTGCAGCGCCTTTGACATTGGAATTTACATTCATCCACTTGGATTTTTTTTAAAACTGTTGTTTCACGAACAATGGCGACGCCCACTGGGGTTGTACTTCAATGCTGGGGACTGCTAAGACCAGAAGGCAACTTTGCACACGCCTAGTGAGGCGGGACTAATTGCCCGAATGGGCAGTCCTTCATTCAAATAAAACCGGGTGTTTCCCATGCATTTGGTTGCTGCTGTTTTGTGAAGGATGGCTTGTGATCAAGGAGGTGTTCCGAAATGCGTAAAGCCTAAGAAGTAGAATGCGAATGATAATGCCTAAAGGTGCTGGTGACCTCCTGGCACGGGGTGTGCTTCCGTGTGGGCTCCTCACAGTGGGCAACTTTGAGAGTTATATATATATATATATCCATCTATATATATCCACAAATGCCTGTAAGCTTCGACTGGATACAGATCCACTCCAGTCACGACAAACCACAGTACTGCGGCTACAGTGTTACAGCGTGTTTATTAGCACAACACTAGCAACAACGTCTCAACGCGTTTCGGAGCCTTACGCTCCTTGATCACGAGCGGAAGGCTCCGAAACGCGTTGAGACGTTGTTGCTAGTGTTGTGCTAATAAACGCAGCACTGTGGTTTGTCGTGACTGGAGTGGATCTGTATCCAGTCGAAGCTTACAGGCATTTGTGGATAGATGGGGCTTGCTACCCCGCCGCAGGCTCACCGAAAAAAGTGGCTTGGGCTAAGCGAATGGTAAAAGATATATATCAACAAGAGACAAAGCTCCCAGATAAACGATCCTACTGAAGACAGGGTTAAATGTGTTTTGTGATAGAGTGTGTTATGTCAGTTCCAAAGTGATCTGCATGTTGAATCGTAGTAAAATTCTTTCTACCCATCACTAAAAATGTATCTATAATACCCCTGGACACATATAACTCAGAGGGCTATTGGAAATAATGATACACCTAATGAGATAACTCAACCAGAGGGCATTGAACCTAATGCAGGAGAGCTGAGCTCCACAGCACATTCTGAGTCTGAACTCTCTGAACCTCTCTGTGATAAGAGGAAGGGAGCAAAACTCAACAGCAGGATGGACTCCATCATTTTATCAAAGTAGTTTGCGAACCAAAATATTTGTTTCCCTTCACTGAACGTAATGTGTGTCTGTAAACAAAATGTGCATCTTGATAAAAAAAATCTCTGTGCAATAATCATGTACATCCACAGTGATTGCATAATGAGGGTTTGCATTTAACCTAAGTCAACTGAGCATTCAAACAGATAACACAAGTCACAGTACCGCAAGGAAAAAGGCACAGTGATGACAACAAGGCCACCGGTGCTGCAGCGGTGCGTGCAGGTAAGCGCGGTGGGTTGTTGACAGATGACGGAATAGGGAAAATTAAATAAATAAATCATTCCTATTCCGTCGTCTGTCGACATCCCCCTACCCCACCGCGCTTACCTGCACGGACCGCTGCTACGGACCGATGCCTGGATCAAGTTCAGGTTGAAATATGTAAAATTAGACATCAGGCTTGGATTCCTCAATGTAGTGGAATCTGGAACCCACATGGCAGGCTGTCTATTGACGATTCAACTGTAGTTGACTTTTCAATACACTTCTCAGAATTTTTTTTTTTGCCTATAATACATTCAGGCACATTTCAGATAATTTTTCATGCCAAGGCTATAAAATTATCGGGTATGACATTAGTTACCACAGACGGGAACTGATCAAAGGCAGCAGTCACTTGTTCGACCTCAGAAGAGATTACGTGGCTTGTCTATTTGTTGCAATAGCCTGTACAAGTTTTGTTTTTCCTCTCCCTGTCTAAAAAGACATGTTTTCAGCAGGGGAAATCTAGCATCAGCGTTGGTACCAAGTGCTGTCATCTAATAAATGCAGTCCAGCTGGGTGTTCTGAACACTGATACAGGAAGAGGCATTTTAAACCTTGTCACTCAAGCAAAATAAAAGGTCAAACAGAGTAAACCAAAATCAAATATCCTATTTTATTAGAACATGCGAAAACAAGAACTAGTAGAAACAATGTTAAAATTAAATGTGAAGTTTACAAACTTTTTTTTAAGTCTAATACAACTGATAAAGAGTATAAATCAATGTGCTAAAATCCTGTTCGGACATTGGTATTACAAGAACAAACCTACACATATGAAGCAACATATGAACCAGCCAGTAATAGTTAAATAAAATGCAGAGCTAAAGTGTAAAGAGAACTGAGAGTAGAAGAGAGCTCACTTGGTGGCTGAAAGCCATAAGGGAAGTATTGCCTCTGAGGGGACTCCCACATCAAAATTTAGAGGTCCTGAATAATTTCCAACACCACAAAAAGCCCCATAGAATGTGTCAAAGTAAAAGGAGGCAGAACCAGATGTTATCAAATCTGAAGCAAAAACATTTCTGGACACACAATCTTAACAAGGGTAGAAACGGGCTCAACTACTGAAGCGGGGATACTGTATATATTTATTTTTAATTCACAAAGCTCTCCCTCTCCAGGGAATCACCAAGGTTATTTCCTGTTCAAAAGCCCAGGATCGGTTAGAAAGTCCTATAAAAGTGCTCTTGTACAGGCACTACACTCGTTGAAACGCTCCGTCAGAATGATCCTGTGTTGAACTTATTCCGTATATACCCCTCTCTTCCATGTCCCAGACCACAAAGCAAGAAGTGTGAGATCGATGACAGAAAATATGCGGAGTTCAACCTCACATAAAGAAAAAGATAAAGTTACCTCGATGGTGGCTTCGTCATTCACAGTCATCAGACTCTTTCTCATTATCAACCTTGGGGGTACTCTGCCACCTAGTAGTGCGTATGAAAATAACTTCCATAATGTTAATTCAGAACTTTGCATGCCAGTATTGTGCACATATGTGAAACACCCCTATACCCACCCCGTGTGGGTCCTCACCAATTTCCGTCTTGAAAAAAAGACAAAAAGTAACTAACAGCAACTAACAGCCGTGAGTTTTCAGCCCATGGCGGAGGGGTCGTCAAGAGCAAGCTTGTACCAAATCCATCTCTTTGCATGGTCACCCCAGATTTTTCCCTTTTTTCTGGATTCTATTTTTGTTGGCCTTAACACTCTGTGCACATTACCCTTGCTAAACAGTAGTAAAGTGCCTGTGCTTCCCCATTAAACATCCTTACATTAGCTTATCCCTAATTGACTTATTTAACTTGCCTATAAGACTGTAGTATATGGTATAGAAACTGTATCTAGCCCTGGAAGTAAAATGCCACCTATGGACAGCAGCTCCTATTGTGCTATCCACTACAAGTGGTAGTGAAACATGGCTTTAGGTCTACCCTGCTTTGCCTGACAGCAGCAGCTTGAACCCTGCTGCACAGATCAAAAGCACTCTTTTGAAATAATAAGTCACCCCTCAGGGCATTTTGCCCCAGCCTTTGTCCGCATAGCTAGGCTTGCACCAGATCAAGTGGTGGAAAGCTAATCCCAGAACAGATTTTGAGTCCCCACGGAGGAGGAGACTGCTCATTGCCCGGGCCACACCTCTGGGTGGGTACACCAGATGTCCACAAAGGTAGAAAGGTTTCCTCATCTTGGATTTTAATAGTGAGGGGCACTGTGGGATTGTTTGCAGTAGGGCAAACAGAAACTGCTGAAAAATTGGCTAGGGTTGACCCTGGGACCATTTACCCCATTGGTCAGGGAGTGCCCCGGAGTAATCCTCACCCACTAGCTGCTTCAAGGCATAAATGTGCTATCCTCAGACACCATTCTTAGAACACTTTCAGGACCTGCAGAAGATCAAAAGAGGACAGGACTTGCTGTTTGTGACCCCGAGAGGAGCCCAGAACTACTGGACCTGCTCCCTCTTGTACCCAGGACAAAGAAGTGAACTCCAATGGTCAGCTGGATGACCTCCTGTGTGGCAACAGGGACACAAAAAACTCCAAGAGGCCTTTTCCTTGACGTACCCAGCCAACAAGCAGCAACTGGACCTGGACTGGACTTTGCTATTGGCTTCAGAGAGTCTCCAAGTGCCTCCCCTGAGATCCTGGGAGCCTTACAAGCATACTCCTGTGGTTGTTTGGACACCAGAAGAACGTCTGGAAACTTTTCAAAACTTTTTCTCCTGTGCTCCAGAGCTATAGGGGGGATCCGCCAGATAAAGTATCCAACCAACTGGTCCACCGTGTCGGATGAACTTCAACTTCGACCCAGTGAAGGCTCCTAACATCTCTGAAACAAAACTGCATTGAGAAAGAACAATTGCAGCGAGAAACCTCCAAAGCTACAACAGGACCAACATGCTTTCAGCATTCAGTTCCATGTAAGTGGCTACAATTTCAGCAGCGGAAAGCCGAGGGAGGATTTTACTTCTCAATAAGTGACAAAGTCCCTTTTTGTGCTGGAGCTTAGAAGAAATTTAAATTCTCCTCTTTAAAAAAGTGACAAAATCCCTTTCTGAAGTGGGGCTTGGAAACTTTTTCTAAGGTTTTGACTTCTATACTTTTCACTGGGACCAATCCACTTGTTGTATCCAACCAGGGCTCCATCGCAGTAGGCCTCAAAATTAGGCTTAGCTTCCAGTCTACCACTCCCATAAACAATTATTGACGCTCTGTGCTTTTTGGCTTAATTTCTACTTAAAACTTAAAAAATTCATATGTCCTGTTCCCCTTACTGGATTTTTGTCGTTTTGGTGTCATTTTGTTTATTAACGTTTAATCTATTTTTCTAATTCAGTTTGGTATGTTTATTGTTTGGTGTTTTGACTTTGCTACTGTTTTGGTATTGCATACATACTTTACACACTGCCCTAAGATGTCTGCTCTCTGCTATAGCTACTGGGGGTTGGACTCAGGTTAATTTAGTGACTTGAGAGTTTCACCTGACAAGAAATGTTAATATTCCTTGAGATGGGAACCCCAATTAATAATCCCCTTTGTCACAATGCTGATAGTAGGAAAGAACCTATAAGCTAAGAGTAACAATATCACCATGACAGTAACTTTATCCGACTCTTATGGCCTTACATTTTTCCATTACCAACTTTGTGGGTTGAGTATAAAGCAGTTGAGAATGAACAGTGTTATGTGCTCAATATTAAAGAGGCATTGACCACAATGTTCACAAGAAATTACTGTTATCAAAACTGCATTTAGACTGTGTTGTCAAATAAGCAGTATTCAGAACCCTTTGTTGATTAAGGGGTTAAACCTTTCATTATATTATAGTTAAAGAGGGTTGCAATATGCTCCGTCTTCTCTCCATTGACAGGAGATCTTTTATCTGGGGGAAGCAGGTGAGTTCCTAATACCTGAAATGAAGGAGGGTTAAAACCCAGATTAGGGGGCAAAGGCTTACCCAGAAAGATGAAAGTGCAAGGGAGGCTATCTGCTCTTTCGAAGGACCAACAAAATCAGAGGAGCGCAGTAAAGGAATGCAAGTGCATTGCCATCCAATCCAGCAACAGGCCATCTACCACAGATCTGGGCTCCCTGCTGCAACTTAACATTGAGAAACCTGGAAAAGGTGCCTATAAATGGATGACCACCAGTCTCGAAGATGGGGTCAAGAACGTCCTGGAGAATTTCTAACTGTGTGCTCAAGCTGTACACTTTAGTGCTATTGATCCCACAAGGTGGGAGGCAAGCGGGAACATGCTGTTCTGCAAAGCCAATTCCCACAAATCTACTGCTAGCTGGCACAGCTGTGGGGACTAAGTCTCTCCTTGCTTCCTCACACAAAACAGTGTTTTGAATAATTACCACACTGGAAGCAACATTTTTTGTGGAGGGACGATGGTGATTTGTCCCACAAGATACTGACAGAGTTTCTTTAAATGCTCCTGTCCCCCAGTACTCTTAAGAGTCTGTGAAGAGTTGATGGTGACTATGAGCTGCAACAAAGCATCCTATCAAAAGGATGGGAACATCTCCCCACCATCATAAGGCTGGAACCAGGGATGGCCAAAGTTAGACGAGCTTTGATGGTCGTCAAGCAGTAAGTTTCAATGGGGGGCGTGGCCAAGCATCTAAGATGGCGGACGCACACTAAGGGCGCTCAGCATCCTATCCCCTGATTATCGTGCCATCCAAGAGGCCTAAAACATCATCACCCGCACGGATGTTGTGCACTTGAGTCTGCTGCACCCTTTGCTGTGCCCCCTGTGATCATGCTGTGTCTGGTGGCGGATCCTCGAGGGACGCGGCCTGCTGCCCTGAGGGGGCCTGGCTCTGGCCTACCTGCTTGTGTCCTCGCTGCCCTCGTCGGGGCTTTGGGTCCTGCTCCATTGCCCTCACACCGGCCGGGCATCCACATGACCGGTGGTCTTGCCGCGGTGACAGGGCTCTACCACAGGAACTAACTGGCACCGCTGCTGGGCCCTACTTGTTGCTGCGTGCTTGGACTCCACCCCGGGAGGCCTCCCACACTCCTGCGACCGGGGCGGGGCTGGGCTGGTGGTTGAGGCCCGCTCGCAGCTACGCTTCGCGAGATCCGGCTGACGTGGCGCTGTGCTGGCTGGAGGCGGAGCTATCTTACACAATAGTGAAGGGGTGAGGGATTCAGACCCCTCTTCTCCGGCCCCCCTGCCCACAACTTGAACACACCAAAAGGAGTAGAGAGTGACAAAATATCTGTCTCTGTGGTGGCACGTGCTCTGTGTCGAAATGCTGCCCTCACTCACACAATTGTGTGACATGCTTCATCATAGGGCTGCTTCGTACACCCCTGCGCAGACCAACGCCTGGGGTGGAGCAATAGGGTAGGGGAAGACAAGACACAACATATAAAGATATATAGAAACAGTTTGACTAGGATCACCGAAAGTGGAAGTGCAGTGTGAGTTAAAACTAGCTCGGAGGTGTCGCTATGCGTAAATTTTATTCCTGGACCCTCCGGCCAGGATTAAAAAACGTGAAGGATGGTGGTGACTGGAAGAGATTATGAACTCCTTACACTCCTCCTTACTGCCAATTTGTCGACATGTTTCAGCTGTAGTGATGTGCCCACAGTATAGGGTCATGCCGGCCTTCGTCTGGACCTTTCCGATCCCAACACCACGGTCACCTCGTTACCTAGAGTGTGGTTGTACATGAACCAATTGTTCCTGCACCGAGGTATCCCTTAAGTAACACTCTCCCGCAATACTATAGGGAAGAGAAACAACAAACAAGAGAGGTCACTATTAATCATTCCCTCTCGTAGTTTCGCTTACCACCGCGCATCAGTCATTGTTAATCCACCACAACTCGGGTATAGTGCCCGGAACAGTATCCTTGATTAAAGATAACACAACGTCGTTCAATAATCTGAAACTGATGTAGATTCACCTCCTAGAATTGTACGCGTAGATCGCTATGCGTATGTACTCTTTCTCGCATCTCTCACTCATAATCAAAAGGTCATATTATGCCTTGTCACTTACCGAGTTTACATTAGAACATTGCTAGAACTGGCGAGAGACCAGGAGAGACCCCCTGTAGTCACACTCTGGGGGAGACAAATCAACAAGGAGACATATATAGTGGTTAGATGGTCAGGCACCACAAAAAACAACCAATCAGGGCGTTTCCACAGACTCCCTTTAGTATGATTCCAAACTTCGTCCTCAGTCCGGTTCTGCACCCACCCCCTCTCTCCTTACTTCTTCAAGGTGGGTGCTCCTCCCTCTGACCGCTCGTCCGCTTTCGCCGTGAAGGTGAGTGGGAGCGGAAAGTTTCCATTCTGAAATACCCGACCCGGCTCCTAGCTTCCCGTCACGTGGGAGCCGGGGCTTGGTCAGCGTCAGTCACGTCGGTGACGTTTGCCCGCAGCGTGCTACGTTGCCAGGGCAACGCTGACGCTCCTTGCTGTTTCTTTCTCTCCACCCGGTTGCATGAAACTTTATTGCAACGCGGGTGGAGAAAGCACTTTGACTATCTTTCCCTAAGTTAAGTATATCGCCAGCGGCCCTCCTATGTTTCGCATATGCTTGCACTGCTTGACATTATCATGCAATGCTAATGAGGTGCTCATTAATTTCATAAGGCTAATGTGGCCAGAAAATGCGATCATTTCCGCTCGCTCATTGTAATGAAAAGTGGAAACAGACGAGGATGGGGGCGTTTTTTTTTATATATATATATATCTAAGAGGCACTCTAGGAGATTGTGGGACAAACGCTACCTTACCCGCCTATAGAGGGCACAAAGAACCGGGATCTCTAGGCATTATGGACTTAAACGAGCATTGATATTTAGACACCTGCAGGGGTCAATCCTGATTGGATGTTTTTTGTGGTGCATGACCATCTAACCACTATATATGTCTCCTTGTTGATTTGTCTCCCCCAGAGTGTGACTACATGGGGTCTCTCCTCGTCTCTCGCCAGTTCTAGCAATGTTCTAATGTAAACTCAGTAAGTGACAAGGCATAATATGACCTTTTGATTATGAGTGAGAGATGCGAGAAAGAGTACATACGCATAGCAATCTACGCGTACGATTCTAGGAGGTGAATCTACATCAGTTTCAGATTATTGAACGACGTCGTGTTATCTTTAATCAAGGATACTGTTCCGGCCACTATAGCAGAGTTGTGGTGGATTAACAATGACTGATGCGCTGTGGTAAGCGAAACTACGAGAGGGAATGATTAATAGTGACCTCTCTTGTTTGTTGTTTTTTGTTTCTCTTCCCTATAGTATTGCGGGAGAGTGTTACTTAGGGGATACCTCGGTGCCGGAACAATTGGTTCATGTACAACCGCACTCTAGGTAACGAGGTGACCGTGGTCTTGGGATTGGAAAGGTCCTGACGAAGGCCGGCGTGACCATATACTGTGGGCACATCACTACGGCTGAAACATTTAGACAAATTGGCAGTAAGGAGGGGTGTAAGGAGTTCATAATCTCTCCCAGTCACCACCAACCATTCACTTCTTTTAATCCTGGCCGGAGGGTACAGGAATAAAATTTACGCATAGCGACACCTCCGAGCTAGTTTTAACTCACACTGCACTTCCACTTTCGGTGATCCCAGTCAAACTGTTTCTATATATCTTTATATGTTGTGTCTTGTCTTCCCCTACCCTATTGCTCCACCCCAGGCGTTGGTCTGCGCAGGGGTGTACTCAAGCAGCCCTATGATGAAGCATGTCACACAATTGTGTGAGTGAGGGCAGTATTTCGACACAGAGCACGTGCCACCACAGAGACAGATATTTTGTCACTCTCTACTCCTTTTGGTGTGTTCAAGTGGAGGAGGAACTATCCTGGGGCTACTGTGGCCTGGCGGGGTGGTGCGGGCCGGGCCTGTATATCCAATAGTGGTGCTGTGGACCTGGGCCTGGCCTGCCGTGCTGCGACTCCACGCCGGCTGCCGGGAATCCTGTTGGCGGGCTCACCTCTCGGCTGCGTTCGGCGGATGACGAAGGAGATGGCCTGGTGAGTGGGGAGACCTGTCCTCTGCGCGGACTTGCTCCCGATCTGGTCCTGCTCTGCCGCCTGGCTCCTGGAGCTGGTGGGGGGGCTGTGGACTGGCCCGTAAGCTTGTCGGCTCTGCCACCCCTTGCTGGGGGCTGAGGCTTGGGCCCTTGGCGATGTGTTGTGCCCCTGAAGTCAGTAGAGTGGTCCTTCCCGAGCTTGGCGGTTGGGGCTCCGCCGCAGCGGTAGGCCCGGCGCCGATTCTTGCGGTGCTGATGCTGAATGTGTATATGACTATCATACCCCTCTGAGACACAAGTGGGCTGGTGCTGTTGGGGCTGGGCCTCATTGTCGCACCCCAGCCATTCTTCACTGACAGTGAGGACACGGTACACATCCGGCCGAGGAACAGTGGGGAGAGGCTCTGGGACCTCTGACCAGGCTGGTGATATCGTCGCCTCTCCTGGCTGCAGTTGGATCGCTGGAATCCTGAAGGTGTGCCGTCCATGTAAGGTAGGCCTGCGGAGTGCCCCCGTGGCATTCGTCCTGGGCAGGGGTGGGGGCACCGAGGTCTTTTGGGCCTGGGCCCCCCTGTGCGATGCGACACAGTGGAGACAGCGTAACTCACACCTCCCGCAAGTGAATGTTGGACAGCACGGTATTCAGATCGGGCCTAAGCTGTTCAACCCCCCCTCTGCCGAGACTTTGTGTTCCCGGTGTCCGAGTGACCAGCCGGCATGAAACAGCGTGCGAGGAGTGCGCTGAGAAGGAGGACAGCCTTGTTTGAACCCCCCTGGGAGGGCCCCCCCCTCATGACTGTACCCAACAGGACTATTGTGCCGCCAGACCCTTATGCCCAGTGCACAGCAGCTGGCCTTGGGCCGCCTTCGCTCAACCTCTGCCCTCGAACACTGCCCAGGGTGGTCCTCCTCAGGGCGTGGCCGGAGATGCACCGGGGGGTGCAGTGAAAACTGCTATGCCCGGCCAAGCAGACCTCTCTGCTAAACTGGACTCAGTACTAGCTGCAGTAGAGCGGATTGGCACATCATTGGATCAAACCCGGACCTCTCTTGAAGACAGAATAGACAATGTCACCTCTGACTTCATGCTCCTTCGTGCAGATCACCAGAAATTGTCCGAACGCATGCAAGGAGCAGAGACTGCACTGGCAGAACTTCAGCCCAAAACCCGCTATCACACGGTGACGCTACAGGATCTGCTAGACCGGGTCTGCACCCTTGAAGAAAAACTGGACGATGCAGAAGGTCGCTCGCGTCGCAACAATGTGCGAGTGATTGGCCTCCCGGAGGGGGCTGAGGGCCGCGATGCGGTTGGGTATGCGGAGTCCTGGCTGAAGGAACTGCTCCCTCCTGGAACACTCTCCCCCCAATATGTTGTGGAGCGGGCGCACAGGGTCCCTGCCCATAGGCCTCCTTCCAGGGCTCGCCCTCGCCCTTTCCTAATTAGTTTGTTGAACTTTCGTGATCGGGATGCGATACTGAGAGAAGTCGGGCGACACCCAGGACCCAAGGTGCAGAATGTCTCGGTCTCTTTCTTCCCAGACTATACAGCTCAGGTGCAGAGGAGACGTGCTAACTTCGGAGCGGTGAAGCAACAGCTGTGAGCCAAGGACATACGCTACTCTCTTCTATTCCCAGCTCGCCTCCGGGTGATTCACGGCAGCACAGCGCGTTTCTTCGACTCTCCATCCGACGCTTGGGACTGGCTAGAAGAGAATGGCTTGGCGACGATCCCTAGGCCACGGGAAGATGTCACATCACAGAGGAGATATAGGGGAAGGAGTCAGAGGGGCAGAGGATCGCAGCGTTGTGTCTCGCCTGTCAGCGCCCCGGACTCGGAGCAGATCCTGTTGGAACGCCAAGACGCTTTGCATATTGCTTCATCCCTCCAATCCACCAGACTGATACCTGAGGCTGCGTCATCACCTTCCACTGCCGGGGGAGAAACTGACTCTCTGCAGGCCTGGTCTGCTGATCCAGACGCTCCTCCAGTGGTCACGCCTCAAACATCGGACAATATTGTCTAGTATAGTAGCCAATGTCATTTGTCTCCATAGTATGTATCTGTAGCCTTCTAAAGAGCTGTAACTGATCCCCACGCCCACACTCCGACACTCCAAACCGCACAATCGCTTCACATTACACGCCTCCAGGAACGCCCTTGGATGCCAGTTCTTAGTGTTACGTAACCAGGGGATGAATCATTAGATAGCTATCTCCCTCTTGCTCACACCCCTTTCCAGTCTAACTCTGACTTCAAGTTAATCGCGATGGTTGGGAGTCTAAGTTTGGGTCAATCCCAGTTTGGTGTTCGCTCTTATGCTGTTCTCAGATCTAGATTGAATATTATTATTTCCTGCCGGTATATGTTGCCATACACAGTGACCTACGGCCGTTTCTGCTACGTCACCACACGTGTACTGCTGCGTTGTCCCGGTTCTTCAAGCCTACATCACACACATGACGGATATCAATATCATTTCCTGGAACGTTAGGGGCATCCACACCCCAGCGCGCAGGTATGCCATATACGCCTATTTGCGGCGCAGATCCGCCGGGATCGCACTCTTACAGGAGACGCACCTGACAAGTCTAGAAGCAGGCAGACTTCGACACCGCTGGCGCGGCCATCTATACAGCACTAACTACTCATCACAGGCCAGGGGCGCCCTGATATTGGTGACAGCGGGAACCCCATGGGAGGAGGAGGAGGTTGTGGTCGACCCGGCGGGGCGCTATGTGTGTGTCAAAGGCAGGCTCAATGGTCAAATCCTCCTGTTGGGTTCCATATATGCTCCTAATTCTGACCAGACCAGGTTCCTTGGCAGCCTCTCCACCACACTATCTAGATGGGGGGTATCCCTTGGTTACTAGGCGGGGACTTTAATTCGGTCCTCGATGTCTCACTTGACCGCTCCTTCCCCCCCTTACCCGCACTAATGCTTCCTCTAATGCGCAAGCTCTGCATGCCTGGCTACGACACTGGTCCCTTATAGATGTATGGCACGCACGTCACCCTGACTGGAGAGTATATTCCTTTTACTCGCCGGTTTATGACCTCCATGTGCGTCTTGATCGCATCCTGGCAACATCGGCCCTGCTACCCTTGATTAGCGACACCAGCTATTTAGGCTGTACACACTCGGATCATAATCCCCAGATCATGTCACTCAGCTGGGAGGCTAATTCCCCTTCACACCCTGCCTGGCGGTTGCAGACGGCGGCACTGGAGGATCGGTCCTTCCGCTGCTCCTTGGAAACAGCAGTAGTCGGATATTTTGCACAAAACGTCAACTCCACAAGGTCCCCCCTGGTAGAATGGGAAGCCTTTAAGGCTACCACGAGAGGTCACTGCCTGGGCCTAACCTGGAGCATCCGCAAGCAATTAGATACCTCGCTTGCCTCCATTGAACGGGAACTCCTTCATTGGGAGACTCTATCAGTCACTCACCCGGAGGCACAGGCTCGGCTCGAGGCCCTACAGGCAGACCGGCTAGAACTACTGGAAAGACTGCGTTGTCACAATTACCTACCTCACTCTGCCCGCACCCACGCAACATCAGACAGGGCAGGCAAACTGCTTGCGTACCTGATTAGACAGGAGCACCCACATCATCCCATACAAGCAATAAAGGACGAGCTCGGTCAGATGAGATATATGCAGAGGGACATACATGAGGCCATGACTCGACATTACACCACATTATATGCATGTAGCGCACATGGCGACGCCCAGCAAATAGGTTCGTTCCTGGATTCTGTACAACTACCCTCCCTATCTGTTGACCAATTAAGAGAGCTGGACTCCCCCTTAACTGTAGAGGAGATTAGGGAAGCACTGACGTCCCTTGCATCTGGGGAAACCCCGGGCCCTGATGGGTTCCGTGCGGAGTATTTCAAGTCCTATGCGGAGACTCTGGTGCCCCGCTTAAACGCACTCTACAAAGCAGCGCTTGACAGCGCAGCTCTTCCTTCCTCTCTTTATACAGCCAATGTTGTATCCCTGTTGAATCCAGGCAGGGATCCCACAGCCCTAGGGTCTTACAGACCACTAGCAATTCTCAATACCGACTACAAAGTTCTTGCGAAAGTCCTTGCCATTCGGCTTGCTCCCCATGTGCCCTTCCTGGTGCACACAGACCAAAATGGTTTCTTTCCTGCCCGGAACTACGCACTCAATCTCCGCCGCTACTTTAGAGTATCCGAATATGCCCCCTCAACTGGCCCCGCTCGGGATGCCTTGTGTTTGACCTGGAAAGGGCGTTCGATTCTCTGGAATAGGACTATCTCTTTGCTGTGTTGCCAAGGTTTGGCATTGGTCCCTATTTCCTCAGCATGGTTCGGCTGTTATACAAGCATCCAATGAGTCAAGATAGGGCCCTACATATCGGACGCCATCCGCGTGGGTCGTGGGACCCGACAGGGCTGCCCACTCTCCCCGCTCCTCTTCTCCCTGGCTGTGGAGCCCCTAGCGGCGTTCATACGTGCCTGAGTAAACATGGGCATCCCCTTAGGTGACGACACGCATACAATCTCGCTATATGCGGATGACCTTTTATTGTACGCCAGGGATCTTCACGATATCCCCTCTACGCTGGACACAGCACTGTCACAATTCGCCACGGTTTCAGGCCTCAGGGTTCATGCAGCAAAGTCCATTATCTACCTGTTCACACTGTCCACTCCAAACCCAGGGTACTTCCTGGGGGGGTCCCGGTGTCGTGGTGCACGGATACCTTCCGATATTTGGGTATCCACATATATCGCACCAAAGCCGACCTCTTTGACGGCAACGTGACTAGAGCCACCTCCTCTATCTACTCGCAGATGACATTCTGGAAGTCTCTCCCTCTGTCTATTTCGGGCAGAGTAGCTCTGGTGAAGATGGTGGTTCTTCCACGTCTGCTTTACTATTTCGCCACCCTGCCAATTTACATTCCCCCCTCCTATTTCAGCATGCTGGAAATTAAGGTCAGGGATTTCCTTTGGGGCACGTCTCGGCACAGGGTCTCCATCAGGAAGTTATATCTGCCGGCAGGACAGGGCGGATTGGCAGTGCCTAACCTTGAGCATTACTATTTAGCAGCCCAGCTACAATGGGTTGCCAGGTGGCTGGCCTCGCGGCACCTACCAGACACTGCCACACTACATCCTCCCCTGACACTTTATGCTTTGCTTCGTATGTTCCACCCCTGCGCTAAGCCCAGTAGAGTGGATTCCTTGATGCTCTCCATAGCGTATAGGTGCTACCGTAGAAGCTTGTATATCACTCGCGCTACCACACCATATGCCCCTGCAATCCCGCTGCTGGGGTCACAGAAAGGCGGTTCATGCATCACAGCGGCTGAGTTGCGCGGTTGGGAAGCGGCGGACATACATGACACAGGTAACTTTTTTAGAGACGGAGCCCTGATCCCCTATGCAGATTTAATCTCAGAAGATGGCCTGCCCCCGGGGCTCTTCCTACTCCACCGTGCACTCATTGCCTCACTTTCATCGAAGTGGGGTAATTTAACAGCGGAACCTTCCACACACCACCTGTTGCAATATCTCCACATAATGGGCACAGGGAGGCGCTTGATACGCTGGTTCGCCTCCTCCCTTCGTCAGCACACAGCGATTCCACTGACCTCCCTGAGACACCACTGGGAAGAAGATGTAGGACGGGTCTTGTCAGAGAAGGAATGGGTGACAATACTAGAAAGCCCGACACATATCCCTCGCAATCAGCGCTTCCGGCAGATTCAATATTTTATACTCCATCGCGCCTACCTCTCCCCTGCACTGATAAATAGGTTCTTCCATCGAGATGACTCTGAATGCCCCAGATGCCGCTTGCCTAATGCAGACCTCCTGCATATGCTATGGCTTTGCCCTGCCCTGGGGGAGTACTGGATGGGTGTAGCAGCCACCCTGTCCCGCTGCACTGAACGTGAAATTCACCTTTCAATGGGAGGTGTACATCTTACATCTCTTCACGAGGAGCAGGAAACGCAAGGCTGCCACACGATTTTTACACCTAGGCCTAATTACGGCGAAAAGCCTGATTACTAAAAGGTGGAAGGTCCCGACGGCGCCCCACATATCAGCCTGGCGCCGCTCGGTGCTCAACTGGGCCAGGGCAGAGGGCATGGCCCTACAGAGGGAGGATCTGCTGGGGCTCCGTAAGTTTCCCCTAGCTAGCAATTGGGGGGCCATTGTGGACGAATTGCAAAAGCTGGTTACGCCCACCGATGACACACAGGAAGAGGCGGTGATCTCAGTAGTTCTGAGTTGACACTACATCACCACTAATGGACCGCTGCAAGTGAGGTAGCGCCTCGAAACCCCATTCGCCCTGGCAGTTCATAGTTCCCTGAAACACACCACAAGCAGTTACTCATCCACAGTCACATTTCTGGGTCTTAGGTCACGGGCAATCTCCCTATCCCTCCGTCAAGTTATTTTGTCCTCATTTTGTTGTACCCTCTTCCCAATGTTCATTGTTACTTCACATAGCGCGTATTGATGTCCCCATTCACAACAAAGTAATGTTGCAACCATTTACTTATTTACCTAGGTGGTTCAATTGGGCTCTTATTTGGGTGATGTCATACCAGTCTCACTCTCCTTCCGCCACCACGGATATTAACACTAGGTATGTTATAGTAATGCATGACTGCTGGCCACTTGATCTGGTCTTTTGATTGATGTGCTGTATTGTTTGAAAATATAAATGCCAATAAAAAGATTTAAACAAAACACAAAAAAAAGCAGTAAGTTTCAATGTACTGCCAGATGGTGCATTAGGGAGCGCATGTAGAGCCTGACAAGTGGTCCATCCCCGTTCAGGAACCCTAAAGCCCCAAATGTCAACCACCAAGTGGTCGCTTTGTCGTTGATCGCAAGTGATCCACCATTTGCCAGATAGCATCTGCTGTCTCTGGAGGCAGAAGTTTTTGCCAAGCTGGAGGGCAGAAATGCAAATATGAACTGAATCCTTCTGGATGGAAATTAAGAGGATTCAGGGTAGTTCACTGAGCATCAAAAATAGAATATAACCTTGGGAGGTCAAGCTAGACTGGGCTTTTCCATTCTTTATGCTGCTCAGATGGGATAATTGCCCATGCACAGATAGCTGTGAATCTCCTGCTACAGCAAAAAGATCTTAGTAAGGGCAAAGGGATGGCACTGAGACTTTATAGCAGTATCCCACCCACATGGATAATGCTAATTTCCCATACTGAAAGAGGAATAGTTCCTCCCAGTGCTTAATATGTAGGAATATTAAGTGCCATCGCTCAGATATTCTTTAGGAGGTCACCACCAGCACATCACACTGGAATTGCTGATGCTGCCCTTATTGCTCTTTTCTATTCGTGGTATAGTTCTTATCATTATGGTAAGCACCAGATTTAAGTTCAGGCACTATAAAAATGTGTTCAGGATAGGGAGTAGGCTGTGCTTCCTATGGAAGGGTATGCTTTTTGACTGTTGGGTTTCCTGAAGAAGAGATGGCTGTCGTACAGGTCTTGGAGTGAAGGGACTACCTAGGCCTGAAAGAACAGACTGGTATGAGATGCTACTGGGGTTACTTGCAACACCTACTTACAGGGACTTACAGGGGTGCATGCAGCCTATGATGAATGCATGAGTGTGACGTACCTGCAAACAAATCTCCACATTAACCACTATAAAAGCAATTTTCAGATCCACCACTTTTTGACAGGATGTGCACATGGCTGAAAAAAGAAAACACCAGGAAAAAAGTAAGGCTGCTCATATGGTGTTTCTGAAGAGTTCTTTTAATATTTCTTGAACGAATAACCCCTGATAAAAAGCGTAAACCTTAACTTAGTTTCTGCCAAATAGAGTGCATGCATCTTTTGACAGCATGCACTCTCTCTTTCTGGGAGATTTGTAGAAGAAACCTTTTAATGCGCTGCAGGGGACTGTTGCCTCCCTAATCTCAGTTCTTCCCCGACCCTCACCCTTCTTAGTCCGAAGTCTGACAGCATGTGATCACTTCAGCTTATGCCCAGTGGCGGCTCCTCTGCTAAGACGGAGGAGTGTCACCCCACTGCCTTCAAGCAGGAAAAGAAAGGAAAAAATAAAATGATAATAACGTAGTGTTATTTTCATTTTATTTTATCCTCCTGCTGCGGCAGCTTGCGTGAGGGGGCGGGGCGGGCCTGAAGAGCAGGGGAGGAGTGGTAGAACCCTCCTAAGTGCGCAATGACTGTTTGGCCGGCCCTCTCAGGCCGCCCAAAATAGTCATGCGTACTTTCCCTGTTCTCCATGCAGGCTGCATTACAGCCTGCATGGAGAACATGCCCACCCCTACAGCCCCTGGCTGAGCGCCATGTCACGGCGCTCAGACCAATCACAACACTGCATTGCAGCGTTGTGATTGGTCAGGGGAGCCTGTGTGCCGGGTGCTTCCTGTTCCTGGAAGACGAGGGCAAGAGTAGAGACCCGGGACGCGGCGGGAAAATACGTTCTTTTTTTTTTTTTTTATTGTGACCCGCACATCCCCCTACCCCTCGCCCGCCTACCACCCCCGTGCCCGCCCCGCCACCCACAAGCCTGCCAGCCACCATTGCTTATGCCACAATATTGAATGAAAGCACTTTTGTGAAACTGAGGCAGCAAATCAAGACAATTTACTGCATGCCTGAGGAACATAAGCCGGTTCGCCTTAAAAATCTATAGCCGTTACTAAGCAAATTAAAATTAAGAGATCTCCAATCGAAAAAAAAGGAGGCCCTATTATTCTACATATCTAGGGAAGAAAAATGGACCGTTTCTGTACATTTATGAGCACCTGCCACCAGTCACTTCCATTTCATCATGCTGCACCGCAGAATTTTAAATGTTTTTATTGACTTTTTATAACCAGCATGTTATGCATTCTTCAACATATGGAATTTGCTTAACATCATGTTCTGAAGTAAACGTCGTAAATAATATTATTTCAGGGGACCTCTGCAGTTGGCAATTTATAGCACATTTGTTTCTTACTTTTAACCCATACCTCCCCGTTACACTTTACAATAATAGATTGGTCTGTTTCTTTAATAAGTTATTTTGTGTATTTGTTGCTTCCAGTTCCTAGCATAATTTTCTCCTGGTGTGTTTTCGCAAGCCATTTTTCGAATTGTATCTGTTGGCCATCTATCAATTCTCTTTGGCAATGTTGGTCAACTCATATGTGATCTGAATTGTGGTATTTATTTTGCATTCCGTCCCCCTTCAGTTAATTACAGAGGTAAGTGATCTCGTTTGGCCATCTATTTCAGCATTGTGCCCAATGTCTGTGAATCCTAGTTCCCTACGTATTTCTCTGATTGCATTCATATCCGCCTCAACTCATATCAACCTCAGGTCTGGAACTAAACATCTTCTCACTCCACTCAGGGTACGTACCGCCAGGCACGGTGGCCAATCATTTTCCCGTCTAGCCCCCGCTTTTGGAACGAACTCCCATTGCAGCTTCGCTCAATCTCGGATCATAAACAGTTTTTAAAAAAAAGCTTAAAACCTGGCTATTTTGACTGTCCACCATCCCCCTTTTTTTCAGCTGTTTTATCTTTGCCTTCACCAGTATTCGCTATAGTGCTTTGAGACCCCTCCGGGTGATATGTGCGCTTAATAAAACTCTATGACTAGGACTATATCAATTGGGGGTTTAGGTAATCTCTAGTCCCTCGATATACAATCCTTTGCTTGCAGGAATAGAAAAAAAACTCACAATAAATGTGCATTCGACTTTAGCTTTTTTTAGGTCTCAGCATGCCGAAGTAGGCATGTTTGCTGGGCTGTAAAAAATGTTCCTACCCACTAGATCAGTTTGTGGTAATTTTTTGCTACTATTCTGTCAGTTTGTTCCATGACTTTACCATGTGGCAGAAGGATGCCTCCCCCTTCCAGCATCCAGAGCTTGTGCTGATATTATCGGGTCAGGTATGTTTGATAACGGAAACAAAAGGATGCATTTAAATCTGCAATTCTTGGACCCCATTTTCTGGAAGTCTTTATTCCATTTTTTGTCTGTCAATGTTGTATTCAGTTGCATTTCCCATCTTGGTCTAGCTTGGTGCTGGGGGCGGACACACCAGTCTTGAGCATTTTGTATAGTTGGGTTACTGCTTAGTGACCTTTTCCAAGTATAGGTCAGGAACTGCACTGCTGGTAGACCATATTTTTATCTAATGTCCTTGAATGATTTAATATATCCAGCTTGATATAGTTCTCCAGGTTTAGAGACACCTGCCTTTGACCAGTCTGGACCTAACTGATTTCTGCTAGTTTCTCCTCACTCCACAGCAGGAAATCGTGCGTGTAGTGATACTACACCATAAGCCCCACCAATTATTTTGAATGTTTTCACTACTGTGCTGCCACTTTAGCCCTGGTTCCACTGAGTTTGACAATGTAACAGATTCCAAAATCTCCCATTCTTCATTAATTTACCATTCCCAGACATGTCTTCACTTTTTATAGAGCTAAGGATTTGAAATCTCAATTTCTTAGTATTTCTGACAATTTCACACAAAAAAATGACCAATTTTTACAACAATCTTCTTAATAACGCTTTGAGTTCAACTGTTCTCAACTTAAAGTAAGCTCATATGCATTCCGCAGATTGCTTCACTGCATCTAAATTAATTTGCACACCCTAGTACAGGGCTTATTCCACAAAGCAACTCAAAATGAAACCTCTACAGCTATTCAGTTATCCTCCATCTGTTCCGCTACCTCATTGGTTTCTGTGGAATCCAGGATAATGTCCTTCGAGAAGCCAGTAGAAGATCTGTTGAGTTGAAGTCCAATCTTTTTTTTATTCAGCTCTTGAATGCCGCGGTTGCCCTATTGTTTGCTAAAAGTTTGCCTGACTCATCTGAAAGGCCTCTATGTCTGTACATGGGTCAGTTTTATTAAATTATTGATGCTATTGTACACACAACTAGTGGCTCGGATTTGGACCAATGACCTCTGATACCTTTTCGTTGACTAGGGGCAGCAGGAAGGGCTGCCCGCTTTCACCCTCTATTGTTCATACTACCGATGGACCCTCTGGTTTGTCACGAACGTCATAATGACAGAGGACTATTTTGCTCAGGCCACCTATTGCTCTCCATGTATGCCGACAGAATTTGACTCCTTGTACGACTGTCAGCTGCTAACCCCTTCGTCCCCTGATGAGAGAGGTTATTGAATTTGGCCAATTTTCCAAGGTGTCCATAATTTGGGGGAAGACAGAACTGTTTACAATCACTCTGAATACATTTACCAGCGACCTGGAGTTTCGATTTAGTGGGTGGAGAATTCGATTAGATATTTAGGGATTATTTTACACATAAACTGCAAGGCAGTATACACTTAAATTACAGGCCGGCAATTGACAAACTACCCTGCCAAATAAATAAATGGATAAGATTACCAAGCTCTCTGGCAAGCCGAATGACACCAATAATTTATAAGGTCAAGTTAAGAACATTGCTTTAGGTGATGAGCTCTGCTGATTAATTTTTACAGATCTTATACATAAAGGGCAGAGATGTATAATTATGTAACCCCTATTTGTTAGTGGGCATGTAATGATCTCTTAAATCGTATGGTTAGTTGTAAGGAGGGGTTACTCTTGAGCAGGAAACGTGTATTTCTAATATTTGCCGAAATATTAAAGTAGAATTGGTGGCAAATCTCTATTTATTGTGGCACTTATATGAATTCTGTGCACATTCATGTTCCATGATAAGTATGTAACGTTTGTAGACTTGTTTTACACCCTTCTGTAAGTTTGCAATGCAAATGAAAATTAATTAAAAAAATTAATTATTTCAAGTCTATAGCTATAAAAACTTTAAATCAACTATTTCACACCACCTATGCCTCACTATGGTTATATCTCTTCCACTTCAGCAGAATGTTTTTAACCACTTCCTTCTGGTTTGGATGTTCAGAGTGCAATCCAAAAAGGAAGTGGTCTTCTAGCTCTTCCCTACTAGGGCAATGCACACAATTTTCAGATAATAATCCTGAAGAGCCCCATGTTTTGGTGCATTTGGCAAGTGGGAAAATGCGGCAGCTTTATTTTAAAGAAAGAAGTTTTGTATGGGAGCTGGATCAGGTCCAGGTACAACTCCTAGCCTGTTGAGCCCTTAAGACTGCAGATAAGTTGAGGCCGCAGGGCTGTAAGCAGTATTCTCTTCCGACAGCCAGTCTGCCTCACCTCACTATGCTGCTATTGCCAAAACCGGAAGCACGAGGTAGTTCACCTAAAACATAATTCAGGCATGCATGCTTTCTCCATCAGTAACTAGTGTTTAACAAACACAGGGTTACATGTGCTCCCCCTCACGTCTAATGGTTTCCCTGAAAACGACCTACTGAGGTTGACAACAGACACATCCACACTGCCACAATCTACAATCCTTTTAGTCCAAGTTCTCTCAAGAGAGGGACAGCTGGAGTCCCTTGGGGTATGGAAAGCAAATGTTTCAGAAACAGGCTTTCCTTTCTATCCAGCTCAATCTTGGCATTAACCCCCAAAGCTGCACAACACATAAGGCTTGAGCCCTACTACATTACATCATTGGGCCCATTCACTTCCACCCAGCTGAGCGGTAAGCCTCAGTATCGCTATATACATTAACCACAGACAAGTGTAGATTTCTGATCGTGAAACTTCTAGTTTCCTTTTTCCCAGAACCGAATGCTGCATAAAGTTATTTTAAAACAAGTCAGCCATTACTCAAAGAGATACATTGAAAGGACAAAGACTCTGACAGCAAATGGGGAAACGCTGTGCCTAGAAACATAGCGGGCTGAACCTATGGGAGATAATGCTCCAGCCGTTGTTTTATTTCAATGGGATAACATTCTCCATGCTGGTTTGTGGTTCCAATGGTCAATCTGAAAAGCTAAAACGCCAAACCGCAAACTACTCTGGCCGTTCAACATGCCCTATGCAAACAATTCACAAGAAATACATAGACTATTTTAAGCGTCTGGGTGAAGCAATTCCATTTGGCCCCCGCCCTAACCTTATCTGCACATTTCCAAGGGTACTCTTGATAGACACAGGACCTTCTGCACAGCATCCAGTTTGGTTATAGCTTTGCACTTTCATGTCATTCACAGACTGATTTTAAAACTTAGTTTAAAATTTCCACTTTTCCTTTAGGTCTGCTTCCCTTCGCAGCCGCTAATTCCAGGAGTAGTCTCCCACTGAAAAAGCTTTTTACTTCTACTGCGTTTACTTACTTTTGGAACATAAAATGTGTGTTGTTATTATTATTACTATCGTCATCCTTCTATTACATAATAAAAATACTAAATTACAATAACAACAATATAGTGTTTATTTAGTACTTATATTGTCATAGGCTTGCAGCGTCAAAGACCTGTTAATTGATAGACCTTTCTATGCCAGCTCTCTGGCCTTTGCTCGTGTTAACATAGCGATTAGTAAAGCTACAGATCCGATATAAGTTTAAAGCAAAAGACCCTTTTATTGCTCATAAACAGAAAGACACAAGTGTTGGGAGATTAGTTTGGGTTCATATTATATGTTGGTTTGTTTGAAAATAAAGATGAACAGACTACGCTCTATTTAATTTCCAGTTTTTAACACCTAAGCAAAGGAAGTGCATGTTTTTTATTGATGTTCATATTATCCCAAGAGGGAAAATCTGATCAATTATCAAAAATACAAAAAAGGAAAGGGTGACACGTGTGCATGTATTACCGCGAGTGCATATGTGTCATGACGCTACGGCTGGCCAGACATATACTTGCGTTTGTATCACTACACATGCGCACACATACGGCACAGCAGGGCAGCCATTTTGCTTTTCTTTTAATTAGCGATCCAAGATGACAGGCAACAATCATAAAGAGGTAACTAAAATAATTTAAATTTGTGCAAAAGCATAGTTTGAAAAAGATGCAGCATGGCAA
This sequence comes from Calotriton arnoldi, assembly GCA_963921515.1. Lineage (NCBI taxonomy): Eukaryota > Metazoa > Chordata > Amphibia > Caudata > Salamandridae > Calotriton > Calotriton arnoldi. The sequence continues at coordinate 613,450 of CAWUFW010004610.1, read as the reverse complement.
TAAAGCAGGAAAAAGATGCAGCTGTAAAAAGAAACAAAAAAAAAAATTTTTGTCTTTGAAAAAGTGACAGGAGGGGTGGGTAGGAAAGCAAGAGTAATGGAGGAACTTGAACAATGGGAAAAAATAAAAAGAAAAAAAAGAAATGAAAAGCAAAAAAAGCCTGGCAGGAAGGGGTGGTGGAAGAAAGAGGAGCTGCGGATCAAAGGAGCAGCGAGATACGCACAGGGAGGTGGCAGCTATTTCAGATGGAAAACAGTATACAAAGGAAAGAGCAAGAAAACACATGCAGTCTGTTGGAGTGCAGAAAGAAAAACAACAAAGTTGTTGTCTGAATGTGAGCAATGGAATGATAGTAATTATCTAATTGAAAGAATGGTAAAGAAGGAATGCTCCCAAAGGGAGGGATAGTAATACAAAAGCAGGCAAATGAGATTGACTGGAGAGTCAAACAGTGGTAAGCAATGGGCTGGTCCAAAGCTCACTGTAAGTAGGGGTATTGTCCACAATTGGTCTATGACAACAGACAGCTGCAGGTTGTCTGTATAGAAGACCTAAAAACGTTTTTAGACAAAGATGTAAATACAAGCACTCTGCACCCAAGCCACCAAGATGCATAAAGAATATCGTCAACTCTTTAGAGTGCAAGTACTGCATTGTAGGGTGATCAGTGAAACACACAAACCGGAACAATCAAAAAGCAAAATTATGGACCTTAATTCCTCAAATGAACCATCAGTACACCGTCAGTAGAATCTGCAGGTCTTGGATTCACTTAAGGGACTTACGCATTTCATAAACAGTGGCTCCGCATTTCACAGGGGGCAGCTACTTCACAGGGCGGCTATGTATTTCACAGGGGCAGCTCCGCTGAAAAGGTCCTAGAATAGGTGCTTATCTCTGCAGGAAGGAAAATGGTATACACATACCTTAGAAAATGCTCAACTTCAGCTAATGTAGGGGTGGTATAAACCGAAAAACTACACAGGACATACCCATATGCTTCTAAATTGACGCAATGCTTAGGAAATGGCACAGAAGCAGGATGCTGGAGGAACTGCAGTAAACAGGGCACATTCCCAAGTGCTATGGCTAGAGTTAGTAGCAATGTTAGCTGAAATAGCTCATGAAGAAATTGCATTCGTGGCTGAGAGATTTCTTCTAGGTGGGATGAAAGAAATTAAAAGCGACAGAGGCACGCTTAGGCTGGAAGTTGCAATGTGAAGATGAAAGGGCCACTAGGATGTTCAAACGCGTACATGATGTGATAGAGCTGCACTTGCTCATGTATAAGGTAACAATAAGTCTAATGTCCAACAGGTAAAATAATTTTGGGAGACTGTGCACAAAAAAAATAAGTTGTTGTAGAAAAATAAAACAATTCTGTAATTCATAGAATGAGGATGCTGCTGGGAACTGGAAATAGAATATAAAATGTCCTCCCAGTTTACAGAATTGGATACATCCAGAGGTTGAAGTGAGCAGGAACAGAGTCTGACTATTTGTATTGTTCCACCACTTTTCACAGACCTTCTCACTGCTTCTGAGTTTTTCCATTTGCAGTTAATGCATAGTTCTTTTTGCTACAATGATGATCAAAACTCTCTTGGAAACTGATGAGCCTGCAAGCAATCCAAGAGAAACACCTAGTCTTAATGCCTCGTCTCATCTTTGCAACATTTTTGCATTGTACCATGCTTTTTACCTCTTCTGTCCTGGCCTGTCACAGTTCCACTACTATTTTTATGCTTTGACCTCTTAATAGATCTTAATTCCAATTGGTAAATGCCGAACGTATAATCAATGTATTAAGACTGAACATAAAAATCCTCTATTACACATCTCCAAGCATATGTTCCAAGCATATGGTCGTTTGGTTTACTGCTAACCCCACTGTAGGCCCGATAAGAAAAGTTGTCATAAATCTAAATGAAAGATAGTGTATAGACTTGGAAACAGAGGCCAGACTCAACAGAATAAGGATTTCCTATTCCACATTTTGGTCTACAGGGGCTGCTAGACATGCTGTAAGCCGCAGACAACAGTTGAATTTCTTTAAGATACACAAAATACCTCCTTTTGTGGGAACAAGACACCAGTCTCTTTGATACTGTACAGATCATGAGTTGTTAATTACAAAAATGCAAGGCCAGTCTCTAGCAACCAGTGCTCCATAACAGCTATACTAATTCAACCTAGTCTATAATGTTCCACTGCTTCGGAATGTTTTTGTTACGTCAATGTAACTGGGAATCTGACAGGTAAACTGGAACACTATTGCTTCTCGGTACCCTCCAGAATGGCAGCTTCCCTCATTTATCTTAACATTTATGTACGCAAACCTACTCCTGCTGTACATAGCTATTAATCATCTCATACTTACCGGCCTTATGCACTTTTTAAAATGTTGAAAGATCTAAGAAAGGCTATTATCTGGATAGACAAGGGGAATGTCTGTGGAGTAATCACTTTAGTTTCATTTATAAAGAAAATCTAAACTTGTCTACAATTCATAAAATCTTCAAACCATGTGCATCAACAACAAAAACAATAGAGCATACATTTGTAAAATTGGAAGACTATCAAGTCAAGTGAATAACATTAGTTTCACCTACTTTTTAATTTTTTTATTACAGTTCCTACAAGTGTTCAGAGTGATATCATGTATGAAAAGCTAATACTGATTCAGTGAGATGAGAAATGTGAACCTATATCTTTGACCTTGTGTTCTTTCGAAGTAAATTCTAAATCTGGTAACACCAACCTTCTAATAAAAACACCCTTCTGCTCAAACACTTACAAAGCATTGTTTGAAGATCGTCAAGGGCAGTTATTGATCATGTGCCTAAATCACAGAAGGCTCCTAGCTAGGTTGTATAAATCCTTTTCGAATAGTTGTGTATTGGCAAAAGGTCTTAAGTGTCTTAAAAGACTGGTGAGATCTAGGACAATTATTTTAAAAAATGGCTGCTTAAGAGTTGTACGTAATAATCAAGATGACTTAGTGGTTATTGTAATGGAGTGTGGATGGACTACAATTTCCATTTCACTTCACTCATTATCCTTTGTTTGATAAGCCTTAGTGACAAAACATGGAATGCAGGATATTCGCTCTCCATGGTAAATGCGGAGAAGGGGCATTCTGGATGTACGCTGCAAGGCAGCAAATGGAGTTCTTTGAATGTGTGTCCAATATTGGAGACACCCAGATTTAAAAAGTCAACCACATTTAGTATGCTACCCTCTGCATCCTGAACACATGATAACGTGATGCCCTTACAACACAGGGTGGATGGTGGTACTGTTAATTACATGCAAGTCCAATAAATATAATGAAACTAAAGAAACTGGTGAGCTCTGTTCTGTACTGACTTTGACAACTCAATAATTGTTCTGTGTTACAAGGAACGCCAACATTCATCACAATTTTAAAGAGTAGAAGAATCCTTTGGTGTCGAACAGAATATAGGAATTTACATACTATGATGAGATTAGCTTCATGTTAAAACCACATTATTAATACAATGCATTTTTTTCCATATAAATTGTTGCCCGGGATACACAACAAAAACCCAAGGTAGCGGCAACAGGGGAGGATGAAAGTTGTGTTTAACTGAATGTTCTACTGATTTTGCAGCTCTACCACCTCATTGTCTGTGCTACTGCAATGCGAACTGAAGTCTGGGACTTAGGAAAAAGCTAAGGAATCCAGATAAGGTGCAGATAGAGGAGAGTGAAAATGGGACCTGGTGTGTCTGCCATTATAGACAGCAAGAAGACTCATTATTTACACTGTGCAACAGATGACATGGTAAAGATGCAGAGAAACAGATCAGTGCTTTGGGGGGGGGGGCAATCGGCACACATTCATCAATGACACATAATAAAGTGAGAGATGAACGAAATCAGTCTCCTGGCAGTAAATCAGCTGGGGAAAATAGAAAATTATATAAGGTCCAATTTAGATAGGTTACTTGGCCCACCAAGTAAGATGTGCTGAAGAAATCCTTCTAACAATAGTAGGCAATTAGTGTCTGCTCATCAAGTTAGGCAGAAATGTCACCTAAAAGAGGAGCAGAAAGATTTCCAAGACTTCAACAAGCCGAAACATATTTGCTTGAGCGTAAGAATACCTTGGGGAGAGTCCCAAAGGAAGACACTTTTGCAAGCGGAGTAAGCAGAAATGGAAGGCATGAGTGGACAAGATTCTTTGTTCTAGAAACTGCATTTGAACACTATCTTAACATTTAATTTAACACTTTATGTGGTATGTCTTTCAAGGTAATAGCAAGAAAGAAAGAAAATAAGGTAACATTTATTATGTTAGTTTTTGTAAAGGTTTAGCCAATTGTCTGCTCCCCGTACCCCCATCCCCGCTAGAATTCGTCCAGGTATCAGCCTATGCAGATAGTCCCTTCCTGTTTCTGCCCTGACAAGAAGAATAACTTTTATGGTCTGCTACTCCGTATGCCTGAATTTTTTTGTAACAGAGAAATTGTTATCTTGTGGGCATGATGGTACATTCTGCATAGAAGAATGAAGCACATCAGAGATCCTATGCAATCTCTGCAACTTTCACGTGTGGGTGAGACAGACTTGTCTCTCTTTCCTGGAGTTCATTTAGTGGTAAGATGTTACAGTGTGACATAAAAGTTATTCTTTTCTTTATTTGGAGTCAGATAGTTGGCCCTTTTGGCATTGGTGCTGTAGATAATGGCCAGGTGATACTTTTTCAATTAATGTTATATTTGGATGAATATACGACGACTTTGGAGAAAGCCCCAAAGGAAAACACTTTTGCAAATGGTGTAAGTGGAAATGGACAAGTTGGAACAGGTTGTTGGTGCCTGTCTTCTGTTTGGACCTATCCTTAGATGAACAAGATTCTTTGTTCTACACTAGAATTTCTATGTTATAACGCTCAGATCTTGCTACGTATGATGTACTCAAATTGATTGATGTAATACTTTCAAAAATGATTTACTCTTCATGTACACCAAAGAGGTCTGTCATTTTACTGGTCACATCTTTTTACTGTCGCCAAAAATAAAACTTACATTTCCAACTTTTACATTAAGAATAGACACTTTGCTTAAATGTCCATATTCAGGTATGCATTTTCACAGGTCCATCACATCTAGCCTAAATATGCAATAATATGTGGTTTAACTGGGGTAATCCCCATTATGCCTAGTCTGCTCTTTCTTGTTTTATCCATGACATAAATCATGTTGCCTCTTAACAGGTACTATTAAGCCATTGCCTTTATTCCAGAATTTTCTTTCCCTTTTCAATTTTTTACTTTTGATGTACCTTCACCCGACTGTTTCCCATAATTGTGGGAGCTATGCATAACTTCCTGAAAGTACCAAGAAGATATGCCACAACCACTGAGGTTTGGGGGGACCCCAAAGGGAGGAACGAAATAAGGAAGAGCAGACAAGTTGTAATGAAGATTAACCCAAGTAATCCAGGTAATCCAGGCATTATTGCTGCGTCTGCTTCTTCCTTGCTTCATGACAAAATTAGGTTATACCACAGAAAGTATTACTGGTCATGGCACCACAACTTCAAAAAACACACCACTAAATATGCCAATACAAAACACATGTGGCAGTTATTGAATATAAATAGAACAGAAGACAATACAGAAAATGATAATGAACAATACAGGTAGCTGGAGGGGCCAAGTGGCCACCCTGTAAACATCAATCAGAGGAACGCCTGAGGCAGACGCCCAAGATGCTGTTACCCCTCTTGTGGCATGCCCCTGAATAACTGGAAGGACCTCCCCTTCCAATTCATATGATTTGGAAATTAAGGTCTGAACCTATTTACTCAAGGTAGCTGTAGCCGGCTTACAACCCTCTTGAAGGACCCAAAATTCACAAAAAGTCTTCACAGGAGCAGAACCTAACGAAGCCCTCTTTGTAACATCTGGGCAAAACCAGTTCAGTAGCTGGCTGCGCAATCTTGTGGGAGTGAGACGTGAATACCAGAAGCTGATTCCCTACACCACCTAGAGCCCTGTAGCCACCGGAGAATTTGATAGAGCACCAAGCGATAATAGCACCCAGGGTAAACGGAAAGTGGAGAAAACCCACAAGATGGTGCCCCAGGTCCCTTCAAGGTAACTGCCTCAATTCACGGCAGTAGAGGTCCCATCAGTGTTCTAAGACCATCATGCAGCTAAAACAAAATCTAAAAGACTTTTTAGAACCTTCATCTCTAAAGCATGAACCACTCAGAAATCGCTTAACAACAGGTAAGTGTGTGTTCTTACCTAATACCTCCCACTTTTCCACTTGTATCTAGTGGCAGGAACCCAATAAATGGAGTGTAATCCTAAGGGAAGGAAAATAATACAGGATGCTGAATCAATACTAAAACCAAATGTCTTACCCCTAGAACCCCGTACATTGCCCAGTAGTACCTACGCAACAGGATTTTGAGGGAGCAACACAAGACCTGAATTACATCATTCCTTCAAAGTCTCTCAAACAAAAATTCCATAGAAATTCAGTGATTGAGTATGTCCCCAGAAGCGCCTCTCGCACTCTTAATCACGGTGTTCAGCAGGATAAACATCCATTAACAGTCTTTTCCTTCTTTTGCAGGATGCACATCACAACATCCATAAAGGTTGTGGGATCCCAATTCAGGACAATGAGTAAATATCCAAAATTACTTGCATGCATGCATCTTATCAGATTAGAAGATAAGTCAGCTGTTGGTAAATGGTTATTGTACCCTTTTGTCTCCACAGGCGCATGAAAGATGGAATACTTTCCAAACTGCAAGCACAAAGATTAAATCGCAACAGTGCAGAAGCCGCCATTGCAGAAATTAGGGAATCTCTCCTGAGGTTGCTGGAAAGGCAGCAGTGTAACCAAAAAAAGAAGAAATCAGCAGTAGCGAGACCGTTGTGAAAACAAGCTAAGTGTAGCTTCAAGATAAGAATTGCAGGCACAAACGGGTTCCCAAATACAGCTTTTATGCTGCCCCGCTTGAGAAACCTTACCGCAACTAGCGCAGCTTCCAGGAGGAGGACCAACGCAGCGGAATACTGACGAGCCCAACAAATTTAGGCTGAAATTTATTTTGCCTTTCCTTTAAGGCATAGATATTTCATAGATAATCACATCGAACCCCCAACTGAATATCTAGTATTCTGGTTTATCAGCATGCTTCCTAAATCTTTCCTTTGCTTGTTGTAAATTCTCCTGCGCTGTCTGATGTATTTTAACTATGGGTTCCTGGAAATCATGCTAAGCAGGTACAATTTGAGGTGTTTGTGTTTTGCGGTCATTATTTTTGGGTGAAAGCACAAAAAGGGGGAGAAACCCAGAGATTAATTTACAAATTTTTTATATGCGAATTTTGAAGTCCATAAAGTTTCCCCCCAATTGGAACTGTCTTGTAAGGTTTGGCACCTAATACACTGCTCTAAACCCCGATTCACTCTCACAGTTTGGCCATCAGTTCGTGGGTGATGGCTAGATGAAAGTCTACTTCAATACCCATAAGATCACACAAGGTTCTTCAAAAATGAGAGATAAACTGTGAACCACGATCAGAAATAAGTACAGGCAGTACCCCATGTAAATCAATTATAACTGCTCAAAAGCCTCTGCTAATTCTTTAGCTGTAGGCAGACCTTTCAAGGGTGTAACATGTGCCAATTTAGTGAACTGATTGACAGTTACCAGTATTGTATAACATCCTTTTGGAGTACATGGTAATTCAACAATGAAATTCATTGACACTGTATGCCAAGGCCGTAGAGGAACAGGAATAGACATAAGCAGCCCATGGGAGATGCATGTGTACTTTTCCCTGGCCCACCATGGTAAAGATTCATAAAGATTTGTGAATCTTTACCATGGTGGGCCACCAAAAATGTCTACATAACAGGTCTAGGTTTTTTCTTTTCTTTTGGATGATCAGCTAATTTACTAGAATGACTCCAATCAAGTGCCTGTTCCTGTACACTACGAGTAGACACGTGATGTAATGCAGCTGATTCTTTACTTCACTATTATGTTGCTCTAGGACTTCTTTACCTGCCTTTGTGTTTTGCGTATTGAACCTGGGTCAAAAAGTCTGGGATTGTTACAATCCTTAGCACTTTATCAACTGGAATTATAGGTGGAGGATCATGCATTCATTCACATGGCTCATGACTATAACGAGAGCGGGCGTCTGCTTTCCCATTCTTTTTTCCAGGATGGTAAGGGAGAACATAATCATAATTGGAAAAAAACTGTGTCCATTTTAGCTGTCGAGCAGACAAGGCCCTGGCACACTTTAAGGATTGTAGATTGCGGTGGTTAGTTAGTATGGTTTTCGTGTGCTGGGCCCCCAACAAATAATGACGTCATTCTTCAAATGCATATTTAATGGCTAAAGGCTCCCTATCTGCGCCAGTATAGTTAACTTCAGCAGATCCAAGTTTACGTGAATAAGCGACTAGATACAATTGTCCAGTACACTTATGGTGTTGCGACAAAACTCCTCACACTGCAGCTTGGGATATATCTGTCTCCACTACACAGGGCTGTGTTTGATCTGGATGCCTATGAATTAGGGATGTGAAAAATCTTTCCTCTGGGGCCTGAAGAGCTGTTTCTGCCCCCACATCACACTGAAAACACACCCCTTTTCTTAGAAGTCTAGTAATAAGACAGACAAAAGCAAAAAACGGACTTATGAAACGCCGACAGAAGTTAGCAAAGTCAAAAAACTCTGCACTTCAATTCAATTTATCTTTATTTGGTTATTTAAAAAGATAACCATAAATGAATAAGAATCAACACACATAATATACAATTAGATTACAATAAATTCATAAAAACAGGATCATAAATACATTGGTCATTTCAATATTCAGTTATGCCAAAATATTGCATTTTTAAAGAAGGTTCCCACTGCATGGCAGACTGTAGCGTCTGCTGCCATACGAGGAAGTAAAAAGCTGGTCTGCACTGTAAAAATGCCTGATTTTTTAAGATGGGTAATAGAAATTGTTGGAAACGGGGTAGCGTGGTGCAGAGCGGGCAGGCCAAACTCCGGAGGAATTGTGTAAAGCATCCGCGCAGCACACACAGGCGACACACCAGGCACACTACAAACGGAGACCACACCAGTTTAGGTGAAAAACAGCATTTGTATTATGCAGAACTCAGCACAATTAATCACAGTGGTGTACACGGCGCCAACTGGCACCAGACAGTCATGTACAAGGGGCTATTTACAAGGCAGGGCCAATCGGGCCGCTGCCAACATCTTCAACACAGGTTGCAAAGGATCAATGACAGTTCCTAGGTCTTGCTAACGGTACTCAGTCCGTACCTGTTGGGAAAAGGAAATTAACTTAGCGTCTTCCCATGAGCAGTAGGCAACCTCTTTTAGGCCTAACCTATACACGAGGAGTAATAGGGGGCCTCTCATTAGGCCTAAGAAAATGCGTTCGGCGTCATCTAGCATACATCAAATGAGCATGGAGGCATAGCATTAACTTAGAGCATGTACTTCAGTGAGGCTCAATGCATGTAGGTACTTCCAATCCCTGGGAGGACTTAAAGCAGGTATGCAAACACTGTGGGTAACATTTTAATCAATAAGCCTCCTCAGGCAGGTTCACGAGCCTAAGCAGAAATCACATAAAGACCCCACCAATAGCACCTCTAAGCACAGCTTACGGCGAGGGAGCCTGATCCTACAGTGGGGAAATACCGGTACACATTCCTGTGGCAGTGACAGGCAAGACAGGTAACATTACCCTCAATTAGGGCTTAATGCAGGCAGGTCATACCATACAGGGGGACAAGCCTAGCTGAGACTTTAGGGAGGCCCTGTGGCGGTAAAACAGAGTCAACGCAGGTAGGGTTTCCCAAGACTATCTCCCACCTGCAGTCAGTAGGGCCCACCGTGTTAGGTAAGAACCAACATGCCCCTCGAGGCAACTGCCCCCTGTCCGGCGGGGCCGTGGAGTAGATTGAGGCCCAAGAGTCACATGCCACGGTGGAGTCCCTCCTCTGGCCTTGGTAATAGAACCCCCTCAGTGCAGAAAGAGTACTGGCCCCGGGGGGCGGGCACCGGCAATGTGCCCCGACACACCCTCTTACAGAGTACTAGCTGCAGGTTGCAGCTGCCCACTGCCAGGCAGGGCAGCTGGAGAACCGAGGCCACACGGCCTTCTGAGCCGGGCCACAGGGGGCGGGCACCGACAATGTGCCCCGTTGCCCCCTCGACAATCAGCACCCCCAATGAGTCCCACACTCACCAGGACTATTGCGGGCGTCCTCCGGCGGCTCGCTGCGCTCTTTCTGCACGCGGGGCTTCCCTTCACTCACGGGAGCCCCGCATTGCCATCGGCCGCCTCTCCCCTTTAGACCTCTCCTCCTCTTCGATGCAGCTGCCCACTGTCAGGCGGGGCAGCTGTGCAGGGCGTCCACACAGGCCCCCTTGGAGCCCTCACTCCTCCGCGATGCCCCCAGAGCCCCTCACTCACCGGGCTCACTGGAGGACTCCTCGGTCTGCTCCTTCGGCTTCCCTCGGTAGGCGGCTGATGCTCCACGCAGCCGCTGGCCTCTCTCCTCACGCGGGGCTCTCCTCAGCTCAGGGGAGCCCCCACCTCACTTCCGGCAGACCTCGGCCGAGGTCTGTCTTCTTCCGGGTCGCCGCAGGCAGGCGGCGGCCCTCCGCAGATCCTGGAGTGCGGGGTGGGCTCCCGTTCTGGTTTTCTCAAGGTAGGAAGGCGCGAGGTAGGCTCCCGCGGCACTTCCAAATAAGCCGCTCTCCTTCACGGCCACACGCGCTTCCTCACTCTAGCGCGCGACAGCGCCTCCCAAGGCCGCGGCGGTGATCCTGGGCGACTTCCTCTTGCGCTGGGCAATACGGGGTAGGCTCCCGTTTAAGGAGTCTCAAAACCACGGGGTGGGCTCCCGCTGGTTTAATTAGCACCACGTGGCGGTACACACGCGGGGTGGGCACCCGCTGGCAGGTGAAGCTCAGGGGGGATCCCCCACTCTGGGATCTCCTCGGGACACGTGGCAGCATAGCGCTGCGGTCGCGGCGGCGACAGGGTCTCACAGCGCTTCCTCCCTCATGGCGCTTGACCTCACAGCGCACAGGGGCCACGGTGGTGATGCCTTCCACAGCGCTTCTTCAGGGCATAGCGCTTCTTCAGGCCCGCAGAACTTCTGGGTAGCACAGCGCTTGGGCAGAATAAAGCGCTTTCAGGTCCTAGCGCGTTAAGGTCACAGCGCTTCTTCAGGCACCGTAGATATAGTGCTCCCCAGGCGCTAGGGTGCAGGCAGTCCAAATATGGCGCTCACTGGGCGCTAGAGGCCAGGGGACAAGTAGTGCAGGGCGAGATCAGAGGCTAGCAGGGCGGCTCACCAGTTCTGAAGCAGCAGCTCCTCAGAACGGTCATCCTCCAGTATGGTGGCAATCCTGCCAGCACAACAGCCTCCACTCCGGCAGTGTCCCTTTTATTGGCCCCGGGGTCAACAGAGGGGTGCAGATGGGCACAGGGGCCAGCACACAGGCCCAATGTGGCGGTCTCCCCTGGCAGAGTTCCCCCTTCCCTGTCTGGACTGCTCTTGACAGACTCTGACTCTTCACTGAGCACGTGGCAGCCCAGCCCCCCTATATGTATCCCCCTCACCCCACCTACCAGACAGGCTGGAAGCTTCCAGAAGGTTCTCTGGGGAACCGGTTCTAACTGGTCTAGGGGGAGGAGTAGAGCACTCTCGGTGCGACGCTTCCCTACCAAAGCAGGGGGCGCTGGGGGACAAACCACTAGACTGCCAACCCACCTCAGTAAGGCGTCACATGGGCAGGCAGGCAGGGCGTCCATTTTAACAGTGACATTTCCACAGTGCTTTTCTAAGATGGTGGCGCCAACAGTGTGTAGCACATTACACAGCATTTGGCAGCTTCTGTTCGGACACACCATGCTTTACCCTTAATAAAAGCGAAAAAATTTAGGGCAAAAGGGCCAAGTCCAACACAACCCCCTCCCAGCCAAAAGCCAGGGTAGACCGATCAATGCCTTGATGGGCTTCCCTGCTTAGGGCGAGAGAACTTGGACGCGGGCCCACAACTGCAGGAACACCCGCAGGTTCTTCTCCACTCTGGAACCCGATGGTTCCCTCTCCCAACTCCTCTTGGCCCAACTAGGCCACCCCACTAGTGCTCCCTAGTTGGCTGCAGCCAGGACCGGGCCCTAGGCCATCCAGATGTCTCTGGCCCTGGCTGTCTCACAGAGTGGGGGGCGGTAGCTCCAGGCCCGTAGTACCCGTTGACCACTCTCCCTCTCCTCCGTGCAGTCCCAAACTGCCAATGGTCTTCCCACCTAGGGACCACACTCTCACACTGTCCACCAGGTAGGGGCGAGGCTCTCCTCCCCCTCCCTCTCCTTCTGGGGTTCCGCCCTCTCCTCCTCTGCGGGGCACCCTCAGAACACCACTCTCTCACTCTTCCAGGGCCGTGACCCTGCAACCGATCCACCAACCCAGGGTCTAAACCCTTAGGTTGCCCCGGTGCCAGAGGCGAGTCCTCCCTCCCTCTGCACCCCCTCCCAGAGTTCCGCACCCTCCCACCTGGAGAAGTACCCCTGGGAGTCAGCTCCGGAGGGACACTGCTTACAGACGTCCCTCCCGCCAGGTCAGGCAATACCTGTCCCTGGCCTCCCAACCCAGGATCTAAGCCCTGTGGCTGAGGCGGTGCCAGAGGCGAGTCCTTCCTCCCCCTGCACCCCCTTCCAGAGTTCCGCACCCTCCCACCTGGAGAAGTACCCCTGGAAGTCAATTCCGGAGGGACACTGGTTACAGACGTCCCTCCCGCCAGGTCAGGCAGCCCCTGAACCTGGCACCCCAGCCCAGGATCTAAACCCTGCGGCTGGGCAGACCCCAGAACCCCTGGAGCTCTTAATACAGACCCCCGGGTTCTCCTGACACTGGGGGATCCCCTTCCATGGACGGCCCATCGGGACAGCCTAGGCTCCCAACCTGGGGTTCCCTTATGGAACTCTCCAGGCCCTGAGACTGCGGTTGGGGCACCTCGGGACACCTCCCCGTCTCACTCCTTCCTATCGATAGGATGTGAGGCCCTACAACCCTCTCACCTTCCTGGGACCTCGCTGGGCTATTCTCCACCTCTCCCACCTCGCTGGGTTGGGAGATCCCTGCACCACTCCCTTCAGGATCACTCCCCACTGCCCTCTCAGACTCTCTGGCACTCACCCAAAGGTCTGCCTCCCGTGCAAGCTCCCTGGGGTCGGAGAGCCCACACCGCAACAGGTGGTGGCGCAACCCGGGAAAACAACTCTGGAGCACATGCTCCCTGATAATCAGGCGGAACAGCTCTTCCCCATCTGTCACCGCGCCACCCACCATCCACTCCTCCAGTGCAGTCCAACACACGTCCACATACTCCCCCAAGACTGATGGGACAGTTTTCCCCTGCCCTTGAACTCCAACCTGTCCCCCTCCTCCTGGGGATCAGGCACCATCTTCCGGGCTCTGGGAGTGGGACTTCCTGCACTGGCTTCACTCTCGCTGCCACCACTGGATCCCACCCTCACTGGTGAATCCAGACCACAGACACCACTCTCAGGGGACAACCTACCCCCTGAGCTAGTCTCTCCCTGGCGAAGGCCCTCTCCGCCTTAGCCATCCTCTCCTGTGCTAGGACCCTCTCGGTCTCTAGCCTTTTTCCCTCAACCCTCAGCTGCGCTAGCTCCACTCTGAGCCTTTCCAGCGCCAGCTGATACTCCCTTTCTTCCCTCCTATCTACCCACTCTTCTGGGGACAGGGAAAGGGGTGGGGCAGTGCCCCTGGGGCTGGACCCAGCACGGGACTCCCTCTCTATGGTGTCCTCCCTCGCTCCCGGTGTCTCTGCCCTAACATCCTCTTCCTCCTCAAAGTCACCACCCTCCAGGGTTATGGACTGGGACCTCTCACTCTCAGAGTCCTCCTCACGGTCTCTACCAAATCCATCCCTTAAATATGCAGAGGGGTAATCGGAAAGGTCCCCGTGGGGCTCTAAGGGTTCCCCCTCTTCAGGGCCTCATAGAGGAACAACTTCCTGCGGGTGTTGCCTACTGTGGGTATCCCTCTCTCCCTGCAGAAGTCCATCACCTCCTGCTCAGTGTACTCCCCAGGCAATCCTCGTCATAGGTTAACCCCATCCTGGTGAGATACACCCGGGATACACCACCCACAGTGCAACAGGGAGACACAATCCCCAAAACAACACTTTTAGGAGGCAAGTACAATCAGGAAAACAGTCCCCAAATCTGTGATTACTCTCAGGTGCACCCTTTGTAGTGCAACCAGTTGTCGCTGTGGTACTGCGCAAACACAAGTCCTATCCCACCGCTGCCACCAATGTTGGAAACGGGGTAGCGTGGTGCAGAGCGGGCAGGCCAAACTCCGGAGGAATTGTGTAAAGCATCCGCGCAGCACACACAGGCGACACACCAGGCACACTACAAACGGAGACCACACCAGTTTAGGTGAAAAACAGCATTTGTATTATGCAGAACTCAGCACAATTAATCACAGTGGTGTACACGGCGCCAACTGGCACCAGACAGTCATGTACAAGGGGCTATTTACAAGGCAGGGCCAATCGGGCCGCTGCCAACATCTTCAACACAGGTTGCAAAGGATCAATGACAGTTCCTAGGTCTTGCTAACGGTACTCAGTCCGTACCTGTTGGGAAAAGGAAATTAACTTAGCGTCTTCCCATGAGCAGTAGGCAACCTCTTTTAGGCCTAACCTATACACGAGGAGTAATAGGGGGCCTCTCATTAGGCCTAAGAAAATGCGTTCGGCGTCATCTAGCATACATCAAATGAGCATGGAGGCATAGCATTAACTTAGAGCATGTACTTCAGTGAGGCTCAATGCATGTAGGTACTTCCAATCCCTGGGAGGACTTAAAGCAGGTATGCAAACACTGTGGGTAACATTTTAATCAATAAGCCTCCTCAGGCAGGTTCACGAGCCTAAGCAGAAATCACATAAAGACCCCACCAATAGCACCTCTAAGCACAGCTTACGGCGAGGGAGCCTGATCCTACAGTGGGGAAATACCGGTACACATTCCTGTGGCAGTGACAGGCAAGACAGGTAACATTACCCTCAATTAGGGCTTAATGCAGGCAGGTCATACCATACAGGGGGACAAGCCTAGCTGAGACTTTAGGGAGGCCCTGTGGCGGTAAAACAGAGTCAACGCAGGTAGGGTTTCCCAAGACTATCTCCCACCTGCAGTCAGTAGGGCCCACCGTGTTAGGTAAGAACCAACATGCCCCTCGAGGCAACTGCCCCCTGTCCGGCGGGGCCGTGGAGTAAATTGAGGCCCAAGAGTCACATGCCACGGTGGAGTCCCTCCTCTGGCCTTGGTAATAGAACCCCCTCAGTGCAGAAAGAGTACTGGCCCCGGGGGCGGGCACCGGCAATGTGCCCCGACACACCCTCTTACAGAGTACTAGCTGCAGGTTGCAGCTGCCCACTGCCAGGCAGGGCAGCTGGAGAACCGAGGCCACACGGCCTTCTGAGCCGGGCCACAGGGGGGCGGGCACCGACAATGTGCCCCGTTGCCCCCTCGACAATCAGCACCCCCCAATGAGTCCCACACTCACCAGGACTATTGCGGGCGTCCTCCGGCGGCTCGCTGCGCTCTTTCTGCACGCGGGGCTTTCCTTCACTCACGGGAGCCCCGCATTGCCATCGGCCGCCTCTCCCCTTTAGACCTCTCCTCCTCTTCGATGCAGCTGCCCACTGTCAGGCGGGGCAGCTGTGCAGGGCGTCCACACAGGCCCCCTTGGAGCCCTCACTCCTCCGCGATGCCCCCAGAGCCCCTCACTCACCGGGCTCACTGGAGGACTCCTCGGTCTGCTCCTTCGGCTTCCCTCGGTAGGCGGCTGACGCTCACGCAGCCGCTGGCCTCTCCTCACAGCCGCTGGCCTCTCTCCTCACGCGGGGCTCTCCTCAGCTCAGGGGAGCCCCCACCTACTTCCGGCAGACCTCGGCCGAGGTCTGTCTTCTTCCGGGTCGCCGCAGGCAGGCGGCGGCCCTCCGCAGATCCTGGAGTGCGGGGTGGGCTCCCGTTCTGGTTTTCTCAAGGTAGGAAGGCGCGGGGTAGGCTCCCGCGGCACTTCCAAATAAGCCGCTCTCCTTCACGGCCACACGCGCTTCCTCACTCTAGCGCGCGACAGCGCTCCCAAGGCCGCGGCGGTGATCCTGGGCGACTTCCTCTTGCGCTGGGCAATACGGGGTAGGCTCCCGTTTAAGGAGTCTCAAAACCACGGGGTGGGCTCCCGCTGGTTTAATTAGCACCACGTGGCGGTACACACGCGGGGTGGGCACCCGCTGGCAGGCGAAGCTCAGGGGGATCCCCCACTCTGGGATCTCCTCGGGACACGTGGCAGCACAGCGCTGCGGTCGCGGCGGCGACAGGGTCTCACAGCGCTTCCTCCCTCATGGCGCTTGACCTCACAGCGCACAGGGGCCACGGTGGTGATGCCTTCCACAGCGCTTCTTCAGGGCATAGCGCTTCTTCAGGCCCGCAGAACTTCTGGGTAGCACAGCGCTTGGGCAGAATAAAGCGCTTTCAGGTCCTAGCGCGTTAAGGTCACAGCGCTTCTTCAGGCACCGTAGATATAGTGCTCCCCAGGCGCTAGGGTGCAGGCAGTCCAAATATGGCGCTCACTGGGCGCTAGAGGCCAGGGGACAAGTAGTGCAGGGCGAGATCAGAGGCTAGCAGGGCGGCTCACCAGTTCTGAAGCAGCAGCTCCTCAGAACGGTCATCCTCCAGTATGGTGGCAATCCTGCCAGCACAACAGCCTCCACTCCGGCAGTGTCCCTTTTATTGGCCCCGGGGTCAACAGAGGGGTGCAGATGGGCACAGGGGCCAGCACACAGGCCCAATGTGGCGGTCTCCCCTGGCAGAGTTCCCCCTTCCCTGTCTGGACTGCTCTTGACAGACTCTGACTCTTCACTGAGCACGTGGCAGCCCAGCCCCCTATATGTATCCCCCTCACCCCACCTACCAGACAGGCTGGAAGCTTCCAGAAGGTTCTCTGGGGAACCGGTTCTAACTGGTCTAGGGGGAGGAGTAGAGCACTCTCGGTGCGACGCTTCCCTACCAAAGCAGGGGCGCTGGGGGACAAACCACTAGACTGCCAACCCACCTCAGTAAGGCGTCACATGGGCAGGCAGGCAGGGCGTCCATTTTAACAGTGACATTTCCACAGTGCTTTTCTAAGATGGTGGCGCCAACAGTGTGTAGCACATTACACAGCATTTGGCAGCTTCTGTTCGGACACACCATGCTTTACCCTTAATAAAAGCGAAAAATTTTAGGGCAAAAGGGCCAAGTCCAACACAACCCCTCCCAGCCAAAAGCCAGGGTAGACCGATCAATGCCTTGATGGGCTTCCCTGCTTAGAGCGAGAGAACTTGGACGCGGGCCCACAACTGCAGGAACACCCGCAGGTTCTTCTCCACTCTGGAACCCGATGGTTCCCTCTCCCAACTCCTCTTGGCCCAACTAGGCCACCCCACTAGTGCTCCCTAGTTGGCTGCAGCCAGGACCGGGCCCTAGGCCATCCAGATGTCTCTGGCCCTGGCTGTCTCACAGAGTGGGGGCGGTAGCTCCAGGCCCGTAGTACCCGTTGACCACTCTCCCTCTCCTCCGTGCAGTCCCAAACTGCCAATGGTCTTCCCACCTAGGGACCACACTCTCACACTGTCCACCAGGTAGGGGCGAGGCTCTCCTCCCCCTCCCTCTCCTTCTGGGGTTCCGCCCTCTCCTCCTCTGCGGGGCACCCTCAGAACACCACTCTCTCACTCTTCCAGGGCCGTGACCCTGCAACCGATCCACCAACCCAGGGTCTAAACCCTTAGGTTGCCCCGGTGCCAGAGGCGAGTCCTCCCTCCCTCTGCACCCCCTCCCAGAGTTCCGCACCCTCCCACCTGGAGAAGTACCCCTGGGAGTCAGCTCCGGAGGGACACTGCTTACAGACGTCCCTCCCGCCAGGTCAGGCAATACCTGTCCCTGGCCTCCCAACCCAGGATCTAAGCCCTGTGGCTGAGGCGGTGCCAGAGGCGAGTCCTTCCTCCCCCTGCACCCCCTTCCAGAGTTCCGCACCCTCCCACCTGGAGAAGTACCCCTGGAAGTCAATTCCGGAGGGACACTGGTTACAGACGTCCCTCCCGCCAGGTCAGGCAGCCCCTGAACCTGGCACCCCAGCCCAGGATCTAAACCCTGCGGCTGGGCAGACCCCAGAACCCCTGGAGCTCTTAATACAGACCCCCCGGGTTCTCCTGACACTGGGGGATCCCCTTCCATGGACGGCCCATCGGGACAGCCTAGGCTCCCAACCTGGGGTTCCCTTATGGAACTCTCCAGGCCCTGAGACTGCGGTTGGGGCACCTCGGGACACCTCCCCGTCTCACTCCTTCCTATCGATAGGATGTGAGGCCCTACAACCCTCTCACCTTCCTGGGACCTCGCTGGGCTATTCTCCACCTCTCCCACCTCGCTGGGTTGGGAGATCCCTGCACCACTCCCTTCAGGATCACTCCCCACTGCCCTCTCAGACTCTCTGGCACTCACCCAAAGGTCTGCCTCCCGTGCAAGCTCCCTGGGGTCGGAGAGCCCACACCGCAACAGGTGGTGGCGCAACCCGGGAAAACAACTCTGGAGCACATGCTCCCTGATAATCAGGCGGAACAGCTCTTCCCCATCTGTCACCGCGCCACCCACCATCCACTCCTCCAGTGCAGTCCAACACACGTCCACATACTCCCCCAAGACTGATGGGACAGTTTTCCCCTGCCCTTGAACTCCAACCTGTCCCCCTCCTCCTGGGGATCAGGCACCATCTTCCGGGCTCTGGGAGTGGGACTTCCTGCACTGGCTTCACTCTCGCTGCCACCACTGGATCCCACCCTCACTGGTGAATCCAGACCACAGACACCACTCTCAGGGGACAACCTACCCCCTGAGCTAGTCTCTCCCTGGCGAAGGCCCTCTCCGCCTTAGCCATCCTCTCCTGTGCTAGGACCCTCTCGGTCTCTAGCCTTTTTCCTCAACCCTCAGCTGCGCTAGCTCCACTCTGAGCCTTTCCAGCGCCAGCTGATACTCCCTTTCTTCCCTCCTATCTACCCACTCTTCTGGGGACAGGGAAAGGGGTGGGGCAGTGCCCCTGGGGCTGGACCCAGCACGGGACTCCCTCTCTATGGTGTCCTCCCTCGCTCCCGGTGTCTCTGCCCTAACATCCTCTTCCTCCTCAAAGTCACCACCCTCCAGGGTTATGGACTGGGACCTCTCACTCTCAGAGTCCTCCTCACGGTCTCTACCAAATCCATCCCTTAAATATGCAGAGGGGTAATCGGAAAGGTCCCCGTGGGGCTCTAAGGGTTCCCCCTCTTCAGGGCCTCATAGAGGAACAACTTCCTGCGGGTGTTGCCTACTGTGGGTATCCCTCTCTCCCTGCAGAAGTCCATCACCTCCTGCTCAGTGTACTCCCCCAGGCAATCCTCGTCATAGGTTAACCCCATCCTGGTGAGATACACCCGGGATACACCACCCACAGTGCAACAGGGAGACACAATCCCCAAAACAACACTTTTAGGAGGCAAGTACAATCAGGAAAACAGTCCCCAAATCTGTGATTACTCTCAGGTGCACCCTTTGTAGTGCAACCAGTTGTCGCTGTGGTACTGCGCAAACACAAGTCCTATCCCACCGCTGCCACCAATGTTGGAAACGGGGTAGCGTGGTGCAGAGCAGGCAGGCCAAACTCCGGAGGAATTGTGTAAAGCATCCGCGCAGCACACACAGGCGACACACCAGGCACACTACAAACGGAGACCACACCAGTTTAGGTGAAAAACAGCATTTGTATTATGCAGAACTCAGCACAATTAATCACAGTGGTGTACACGGCGCCAACTGGCACCAGACAGTCATGTACAAGGGGCTATTTACAAGGCAGGGCCAATCGGGCCGCTGCCAACATCTTCAACACAGGTTGCAAAGGATCAATGACAGTTCCTAGGTCTTGCTAACGGTACTCAGTCCGTACCTGTTGGGAAAAGGAAATTAACTTAGCGTCTTCCCATGAGCAGTAGGCAACCTCTTTTAGGCCTAACCTATACACGAGGAGTAATAGGGGGCCTCTCATTAGGCCTAAGAAAATGCGTTCGGCGTCATCTAGCATACATCAAATGAGCATGGAGGCATAGCATTAACTTAGAGCATGTACTTCAGTGAGGCTCAATGCATGTAGGTACTTCCAATCCCTGGGAGGACTTAAAGCAGGTATGCAAACACTGTGGGTAACATTTTAATCAATAAGCCTCCTCAGGCAGGTTCACGAGCCTAAGCAGAAATCACATAAAGACCCCACCAATAGCACCTCTAAGCACAGCTTACGGCGAGGGAGCCTGATCCTACAGTGGGGAAATACCGGTACACATTCCTGTGGCAGTGACAGGCAAGACAGGTAACATTACCCTCAATTAGGGCTTAATGCAGGCAGGTCATACCATACAGGGGGACAAGCCTAGCTGAGACTTTAGGGAGGCCCTGTGGCGGTAAAACAGAGTCAACGCAGGTAGGGTTTCCCAAGACTATCTCCCACCTGCAGTCAGTAGGGCCCACCGTGTTAGGTAAGAACCAACATGCCCCTCGAGGCAACTGCCCCCTGTCCGGCGGGGCCGTGGAGTAAATTGAGGCCCAAGAGTCACATGCCACGGTGGAGTCCCTCCTCTGGCCTTGGTAATAGAACCCCCTCAGTGCAGAAAGAGTACTGGCCCCGGGGGGCGGGCACCGGCAATGTGCCCCGACACACCCTCTTACAGAGTACTAGCTGCAGGTTGCAGCTGCCCACTGCCAGGCAGGGCAGCTGGAGAACCGAGGCCACACGGCCTTCTGAGCCGGGCCACAGGGGGGGGGCGGGCACCGACAATGTGCCCCGTTGCCCCCTCGACAATCAGCACCCCCCAATGAGTCCCACACTCACCAGGACTATTGCGGGCGTCCTCCGGCGGCTCGCTGCGCTCTTTCTGCACGCGGGGCTTTCCTTCACTCACGGGAGCCCCGCATTGCCATCGGCCGCCTCTCCCCTTTAGACCTCTCCTCCTCTTCGATGCAGCTGCCCACTGTCAGGCGGGGCAGCTGTGCAGGGCGTCCACACAGGCCCCCTTGGAGCCCTCACTCCTCCGCGATGCCCCCAGAGCCCCTCACTCACCGGGCTCACTGGAGGACTCCTCGGTCTGCTCCTTCGGCTTCCCTCGGTAGGCGGCTGACGCTCCACGCAGCCGCTGGCCTCTCTCCTCACAGCCGCTGGCCTCTCTCCTCACGCGGGGCTCTCCTCAGCTCAGGGGAGCCCCCACCTACTTCCGGCAGACCTCGGCCGAGGTCTGTCTTCTTCCGGGTCGCCGCAGGCAGAGCGGCGGCCCTCCGCAGATCCTGGAGTGCGGGGTGGGCTCCCGTTCTGGTTTTCTCAAGGTAGGAAGGCGCGGGGTAGGCTCCCGCGGCACTTCCAAATAAGCCGCTCTCCTTCACGGCCACACGCGCTTCCTCACTCTAGCGCGCGACAGCGCTCCCAAGGCCGCGGCGGTGATCCTGGGCGACTTCCTCTTGCGCTGGGCAATACGGGGTAGGCTCCCGTTTAAGGAGTCTCAAAACCACGGGGTGGGCTCCCGCTGGTTTAATTAGCACCACGTGGCGGTACACACGCGGGGTGGGCACCCGCTGGCAGGCGAAGCTCAGGGGGATCCCCCACTCTGGGATCTCCTCGGGACACGTGGCAGCACAGCGCTGCGGTCGCGGCGGCGACAGGGTCTCACAGCGCTTCCTCCCTCATGGCGCTTGACCTCACAGCGCACAGGGGCCACGGTGGTGATGCCTTCCACAGCGCTTCTTCAGGGCATAGCGCTTCTTCAGGCCCGCAGAACTTCTGGGTAGCACAGCGCTTGGGCAGAATAAAGCGCTTTCAGGTCCTAGCGCGTTAAGGTCACAGCGCTTCTTCAGGCACCGTAGATATAGTGCTCCCCAGGCGCTAGGGTGCAGGCAGTCCAAATATGGCGCTCACTGGGCGCTAGAGGCCAGGGGACAAGTAGTGCAGGGCGAGATCAGAGGCTAGCAGGGCGGCTCACCAGTTCTGAAGCAGCAGCTCCTCAGAACGGTCATCCTCCAGTATGGTGGCAATCCTGCCAGCACAACAGCCTCCACTCCGGCAGTGTCCCTTTTATTGGCCCCGGGGTCAACAGAGGGGTGCAGATGGGCACAGGGGCCAGCACACAGGCCCAATGTGGCGGTCTCCCCTGGCAGAGTTCCCCCTTCCCTGTCTGGACTGCTCTTGACAGACTCTGACTCTTCACTGAGCACGTGGCAGCCCAGCCCCCCTATATGTATCCCCCTCACCCCACCTACCAGACAGGCTGGAAGCTTCCAGAAGGTTCTCTGGGGAACCGGTTCTAACTGGTCTAGGGGAGGAGTAGAGCACTCTCGGTGCGACGCTTCCCTACCAAAGCAGGGGGCGCTGGGGGACAAACCACTAGACTGCCAACCCACCTCAGTAAGGCGTCACATGGGCAGGCAGGCAGGGCGTCCATTTTAACAGTGACATTTCCACAGTGCTTTTCTAAGATGGTGGCGCCAACAGTGTGTAGCACATTACACAGCATTTGGCAGCTTCTGTTCGGACACACCATGCTTTACCCTTAATAAAAGCGAAAAATTTTAGGGCAAAAGGGCCAAGTCCAACACAACCCCTCCCAGCCAAAAGCCAGGGTAGACCGATCAATGCCTTGATGGGCTTCCCTGCTTAGAGCGAGAGAACTTGGACGCGGGCCCACAACTGCAGGAACACCCGCAGGTTCTTCTCCACTCTGGAACCCGATGGTTCCCTCTCCCAACTCCTCTTGGCCCAACTAGGCCACCCCACTAGTGCTCCCTAGTTGGCTGCAGCCAGGACCGGGCCCTAGGCCATCCAGATGTCTCTGGCCCTGGCTGTCTCACAGAGTGGGGGCGGTAGCTCCAGGCCCGTAGTACCCGTTGACCACTCTCCCTCTCCTCCGTGCAGTCCCAAACTGCCAATGGTCTTCCCACCTAGGGACCACACTCTCACACTGTCCACCAGGTAGGGGCGAGGCTCTCCTCCCCCTCCCTCTGGGGTTCCGCCCTCTCCTCCTCTGCGGGGCACCCTCAGAACACCACTCTCTCACTCTTCCAGGGCCGTGACCCTGCAACCGATCCACCAACCCAGGGTCTAAACCCTTAGGTTGCCCCGGTGCCAGAGGCGAGTCCTCCCTCCCTCTGCACCCCCTCCCAGAGTTCCGCACCCTCCCACCTGGAGAAGTACCCCTGGGAGTCAGCTCCGGAGGGACACTGCTTACAGACGTCCCTCCCGCCAGGTCAGGCAATACCTGTCCCTGGCCTCCCAACCCAGGATCTAAGCCCTGTGGCTGAGGCGGTGCCAGAGGCGAGTCCTTCCTCCCCTTGCACCCCCTTCCAGAGTTCCGCACCCTCCCACCTGGAGAAGTACCCCTGGAAGTCAATTCCGGAGGGACACTGGTTACAGACGTCCCTCCCGCCAGGTCAGGCAGCCCCTGAACCTGGCACCCCAGCCCAGGATCTAAACCCTGCGGCTGGGCAGACCCCAGAACCCCTGGAGCTCTTAATACAGACGCCCCGGGTTCTCCTGACACTGGGGGATCCCCTTCCATGGACGGCCCATCGGGACAGCCTAGGCTCCCAACCTGGGGTTCCCTTATGGAACTCTCCAGGCCCTGAGACTGCGGTTGGGGCACCTCGGGACACCTCCCCGTCTCACTCCTTCCTATCGATAGGATGTGAGGCCCTACAACCCTCTCACCTTCCTGGGACCTCGCTGGGCTATTCTCCACCTCTCCCACCTCGCTGGGTTGGGAGATCCCTGCACCACTCCCTTCAGGATCACTCCCCACTGCCCTCTCAGACTCTCTGGCATTCACCCAAAGGTCTGCCTCCCGTGCAAGCTCCCTGGGGTCGGAGAGCCCACACCGCAACAGGTGGTGGCGCAACCCGGGAAAACAACTCTGGAGCACATGCTCCCTGATAATCAGGCGGAACAGCTCTTCCCCATCTGTCACCGCGCCACCCACCATCCACTCCTCCAGTGCAGTCCAACACACGTCCACATACTCCCCCAAGACTGATGGGACAGTTTTCCCCTGCCCTTGAACTCCAACCTGTCCCCCTCCTCCTGGGGATCAGGCACCATCTTCCGGGCTCTGGGAGTGGGACTTCCTGCACTGGCTTCACTCTCGCTGCCACCACTGGATCCCACCCTCACTGGTGAATCCAGACCACAGACACCACTCTCAGGGGACAACCTACCCCCTGAGCTAGTCTCTCCCTGGCGAAGGCCCTCTCCGCCTTAGCCATCCTCTCCTGTGCTAGGACCCTCTCGGTCTCTAGCCTTTTTCCTCAACCCTCAGCTGCGCTAGCTCCACTCTGAGCCTTTCCAGCGCCAGCTGATACTCCCTTTCTTCCCTCCTATCTACCCACTCTTCTGGGGACAGGGAAAGGGGTGGGGCAGTGCCCCTGGGGCTGGACCCAGCACGGGACTCCCTCTCTATGGTGTCCTCCCTCGCTCCCGGTGTCTCTGCCCTAACATCCTCTTCCTCCTCAAAGTCACCACCCTCCAGGGTTATGGACTGGGACCTCTCACTCTCAGAGTCCTCCTCACGGTCTCTACCAAATCCATCCCTTAAATATGCAGAGGGGTAATCGGAAAGGTCCCCGTGGGGCTCTAAGGGTTCCCCCTCTTCAGGGCCTCATAGAGGAACAACTTCCTGCGGGTGTTGCCTACTGTGGGTATCCCTCTCTCCCTGCAGAAGTCCATCACCTCCTGCTCAGTGTACTCCCCAGGCAATCCTCGTCATAGGTTAACCCCATCCTGGTGAGATACACCCGGGATACACCACCCACAGTGCAACAGGGAGACACAATCCCCAAAACAACACTTTTAGGAGGCAAGTACAATCAGGAAAACAGTCCCCAAATCTGTGATTACTCTCAGGTGCACCCTTTGTAGTGCAACCAGTTGTCGCTGTGGTACTGCGCAAACACAAGTCCTATCCCACCGCTGCCACCAATGTTGGAAACGGGGTAGCGTGGTGCAGAGCGGGCAGGCCAAACTCCGGAGGAATTGTGTAAAGCATCCGCGCAGCACACACAGGCGACACACCAGGCACACTACAAACGGAGACCACACCAGTTTAGGTGAAAAACAGCATTTGTATTATGCAGAACTCAGCACAATTAATCACAGTGGTGTACACGGCGCCAACTGGCACCAGACAGTCATGTACAAGGGGCTATTTACAAGGCAGGGCCAATCGGGCCGCTGCCAACATCTTCAACACAGGTTGCAAAGGATCAATGACAGTTCCTAGGTCTTGCTAACGGTACTCAGTCCGTACCTGTTGGGAAAAGGAAATTAACTTAGCGTCTTCCCATGAGCAGTAGGCAACCTCTTTTAGGCCTAACCTATACACGAGGAGTAATAGGGGGCCTCTCATTAGGCCTAAGAAAATGCGTTCGGCGTCATCTAGCATACATCAAATGAGCATGGAGGCATAGCATTAACTTAGAGCATGTACTTCAGTGAGGCTCAATGCATGTAGGTACTTCCAATCCCTGGGAGGACTTAAAGCAGGTATGCAAACACTGTGGGTAACATTTTAATCAATAAGCCTCCTCAGGCAGGTTCACGAGCCTAAGCAGAAATCACATAAAGACCCCACCAATAGCACCTCTAAGCACAGCTTACGGCGAGGGAGCCTGATCCTACAGTGGGGAAATACCGGTACACATTCCTGTGGCAGTGACAGGCAAGACAGGTAACATTACCCTCAATTAGGGCTTAATGCAGGCAGGTCATACCATACAGGGGGACAAGCCTAGCTGAGACTTTAGGGAGGCCCTGTGGCGGTAAAACAGAGTCAACGCAGGTAGGGTTTCCCAAGACTATCTCCCACCTGCAGTCAGTAGGGCCCACCGTGTTAGGTAAGAACCAACATGCCCCTCGAGGCAACTGCCCCCTGTCCGGCGGGGCCGTGGAGTAAATTGAGGCCCAAGAGTCACATGCCACGTGGAGTCCCTCCTCTGGCCTTGGTAATAGAACCCCCTCAGTGCAGAAAGAGTACTGGCCCGGGGGGGCGGGCACCGGCAATGTGCCCCGATACACCCCCTTACAGAGTACTAGCTGCAGGTTGCAGCTGCCCACTGCCAGGCGGGGCAGCTGGAGAACCAAGGCCACACGGCCTTCTGAGCCGGGCCACAGGGGGGGGGGGCGGGCACCGACAATGTGCCCCGTTGCCCCCTCGACAATCAGCACCCCCAATGAGTCCCACACTCACCAGGACTATTGCGGGCGTCCTCCGGCGGCTCGCTGCGCTCTTTCTGCACGCGGGGCTTCCCTTCACTCACGGGAGCCCCGCATTGCCATCGGCCGCCTCTCCCCTTTAGACCTCTCCTCCTCTTCGATGCAGCTGCCCACTGTCAGGCGGGGCAGCTGTGCAGAGCGTCCACACGGGCCCCCTTGGAGCCCTCACTCCTCCGCGATGCCCCCAGAGCCCCTCACTCACCGGGCTCACTGGAGGACTCCTCGGTCTGCTCCTTCGGCTTCCCTCGGTAGGCGGCTGACGCTCCACGCAGCCGCTGGCCTCTCTCCTCACGCGGGGCTCTCCTCAGCTCAGGGGAGCCCCCACCTACTCCGGCAGACCTCGGCCAAGGTCTGTCTTCTTCCGGGTCGCCGCAGGCAGGCGGCGGCCCTCCGCAGATCCTGGAGTGCGGGGTGGGCTCCCGTTCTGGTTTTCTCAAGGTAGGAAGGCGCGGGGTAGGCTCCCGCGGCACTTCCAAATAAGCCGCTCTCCTTCACGGCCACACGCGCTTCCTCACTCTAGCGCGCGACAGCGCTCCCAAGGCCGCGGCGGTGATCCTGGGCGACTTCCTCTTGCGCTGGGCAATACGGGGTAGGCTCCCGTTTAAGGAGTCTCAAAACCACGGGGTGGGCTCCCGCTGGTTTAATTAGCACCACGTGGCGGTACACACGCGGGGTGGGCACCCGCTGGCAGGCGAAGCTCAGGGGGGATCCCCCACTCTGGGATCTCCTCGGGACACGTGGCAGCACAGCGCTGCGGTCGCGGCGGCGACAGGGTCTCACAGCGCTTCCTCCCTCATGGCGCTTGACCTCACAGCGCACAGGGGCCACGGTGGTGATGCCTTCCACAGCGCTTCTTCAGGGCATAGCGCTTCTTCAGGCCCGCAGAACTTCTGGGTAGCACAGCGCTTGGGCAGCATAAAGCGCTTTCAGGTCCTAGCGCGTTAAGGTCACAGCGCTTCTTCAGGCACCGTAGATATAGCGCTCCCCAGGCGCTAGGGTGCAGGCAGTCCAAATATGGCGCTCACTGGGCGCTAGAGGCCAGGGGACAAGTAGTGCAGGGCGAGATCATAGGCTAGCAGGGCGGCTCACCAGTTCTGAAGCAGCAGCTCCTCAGAACGGTCATCCTCCAGTATGGTGGCAATCCTGCCAGCACAACAGCCTCCACTCCGGCAGTGTCCCTTTTATTGGCCCCGGGGACAACAGAGGGGTGCAGATGGGCACAGGGGCCAGCACACAGGCCCAATGTGGCGGTCTCCCCTGGCAGAGTTCCCCCTTCCCTGTCTGGACTGCTCTTGACGGACTCTGACTCTTCACTGAGCACGTGGCAGCCCAGCCCCCCTATATGTATCCCCCTCACCCCACCTACCAGACAGGCTGGAAGCTTCCAGAAGGTTCTCTGGGGAACCGGTTCTAACTGGTCTAGGGGAGGAGTAGAGCACTCTCGGTGCGACGCTTCCCTACCAAAGCAGGGGCGCTGGGGGACAAACCACTAGACTGCCAACCCACCTCAGTAAGGCGTCACATGGGCAGGCAGGCAGGGCGTCCATTTTAACAGTGACATTTCCACAGTGCTTTTCTAAGATGGTGGCGCCAACAGTGTGTACCACATTACACAGCATTTGGCAGCTTCTGTTCGGACACACCATGCTTTACCCTTAATAAAAGCGAAAAATTTTAGGGCAAAAGGGCCAAGTCCAACAGAAATCTTCGCCTAAAAGTGTCTTAAAATTTACAAATAAAGTAAAGTGCAACAAGGTCTGAAGGGAAACACCATCATTAGGGCATGCAGAGATACTATTTGGATCGAATTGGCCCAATGGAAAACTGAGATTACACCTAATGGTGCCCAACCAAAATCTAGTTACAAGCGACCTTTCCCACACTTTATTGATCTGCGATAAATAGGGCTCTATACCTTGGCATGTCTTAACCGTAAAACAATCTCGCATAGATGGTTTATCCAATTCCTTTGCTTCCCCGTTAGCCATGGACAATTTTTTCTTGGCCCAACCCATCTCCCTTTTGTTCAGTAGTTGTGTGGAAGTAAATAGCTCTGGTGGATCCATGCTATTAGTGATATTTCTAAAATAATTCAACCATGGAATTTTCAAGCCCAAATACAAACAGCCAGAAGTCATTTCCCTATTGAGTGCTGTGTGCTAGTTTGCCCAGATTGAAATCCAAAGGAGCAGGGGAGCAAACTCTATATGGTCTTCTACATAATCTATGCCCAGTTCCTCATGTAATGCATGTAATGCAAAAGCATGGGCTGCTGGGCCCAACTCCCAGCAACAGCCTGCAGAATCTATTCTCTTCCTGCTGCAGTGAGGAATTGTTCCAGTATCACCAAATCGGCGCCCCATAGGTTAAAACCGGTAGGCATTTTAATTTATACACCTTGAGCAGGGGCAGTATTGGCATATCCCCCACTCTAGATGATTATTCAAAAACAGCGCCCACTGCGGCATTAAACTGAGTGCATCACTTAGATATACATGGTAACCAATTTCCCTTGTCATCAAATGTCACTCCCAAATAGGGAAACTCATGGACACGGCTTGTTGCTTGACCTTTAATGTCCAGATGACCTAGTTTACCCTGGGCTTTATCACACAGCAAAGAGTGGGTTTTTGAAATATTAACTTCTAGGTACAGGTCATCCACGTATTTGACAATGGGGTCCACCCCCCCCCCCCCCCTCAAGCCATAAGCTGTTCGAAATTCAAGACAGTAAAACTGCATCGTCGACATACAGCAGAGCCGGCATGCCCTTGACATTTACAACTGGTATATCTTTACACTTATAAACTGAAAAAAGAGTGCAGACATTAATATATAAAAGTAATAAAATCGGAGCTAAAACACAAGCCTGACGCACACCCCTAAAAAGATTTTCAAATTCAGTACATTCTCCCTCCAAGCCATACCTGACTGAAGCTCTAGTTTCATCATGGAGTTCTTGTAAGAATTCTACTATGGAATGAGGCACATTCAATTTATGTAGGATTCCCCAAAGTTTAATGCACTTTGACCCTATCAAAGACACTACCATGGTCCATGAATCCAAGGTATAGGGCTT
Organism: Calotriton arnoldi; assembly: GCA_963921515.1. Lineage (NCBI taxonomy): Eukaryota > Metazoa > Chordata > Amphibia > Caudata > Salamandridae > Calotriton > Calotriton arnoldi. The sequence goes on along the minus strand of CAWUFW010004610.1, from coordinate 583,909 downwards.
CTTTCTTGGCAGTCGTATATTTACCAATCAACAAGTGTAAGTTTAAGCACTGCTCCTGTGTCTCCAAGCCTTCTCTAAACCCATATAGTACTGGGCTCATAATGGCATTGTCCTGGGCCCAACTCTCAATTGTCCGCAAAAGAATACGTCCTAGGATCTTCACCATTGAGTCCAGAAAATAAATAGGCCGGTAGCATTTGGGGTCACTTCTGTTACTTTTTATAAATGGCAACTATGAATGCTAATCGCCAGGAGCGGGTTATTCCATATATTACAGTATCATTTAAAATATTAATGATAATGGGTGCCCATCAGTGCCAGGTGCCTTATTTTCATGCTTTCTTGAATAGCTGTTATCACCTCATCAAGGCAAAACCTAATATCTAGACGAGGGTGGGATTGGACCAATGCCTCAGCGTCCTCCAAAATGTCCCCACATGAATACATTCGGCTAAAGTGGTCATACCGGCATTCAGGTGGGATTTTGGACTCCAACCCCTCGGTCGTCCCGGTTGAGAAGTTTCCTTTATTCACAATGCTCCAAAACATCCTACTGTTTCTAGTCTGGCATGCCTGGATAAGCCTCTTCCACATCTCTTTCTTGGCCTCAACTTTCCTATTTTTAATTGCTAACTGATATTTTAAACTAGCTTTTTTCACCCTTGTTCCATCTCTGGGGTTACTGCTCAACTCGTTTCGCAACCTCTTGTTAGCGGCTTTACATACACTATCAAACCATCCAGATTGGCGATTTTTTGATGGTCTGCGGGTGCCATTGATTATATCTCTTCCGGAGCTATTCAATTTGTCTATAGCAACCATAACCTCAGTGGGGGACGGATTTACAGACAATAAGACAGCCATGATCAAGCTAAAATTGCGTTTCACCAAGGTTAAAAGAACAGATGGGATGTTAGCATGTCGCCAACTCACCCTGAGTCAGTTATCCTTAATTATCATACCCCTAGGACACACGGCTGCATGGGAGCGTGTAAATACCGGCAAATCAAATACTATCTCAATAGGATTATGGTTGCTATGCTCCATCTCCTTCACCCCAACCCTGAGGATAAACTGACTCAGAATTCTAGATACAAAAACATAATCAATGACTGTGCCTGAGCCCCAGGCCACAAAGGTAAGGGCATGCCTAAAGAGATTGCCCACTGACTCGGTTGTATTCATCAATCCAGAGTTGTGAAGCGCCTTCAAAAGTTTTTCCCCTCTGTAATCTGCACCCTGTCCTTCAATGCAGCTAAAATCTCTCTTTTTAAAGGGGTTTGGAAGAGTAGTGTTTGCACCAATTTTTGCATTAAAATCCCCTGCTATAATAACACAAAAGACATTTAAAATAGCTTCCATTCTCCGTTTCAAAAGTGACATGCCAAGAACAAAACATGGATTTGACATCCCAGTTCCCACACTACAATATAGAAATTAACTACAAGAATATTAAACTTTTTGGGAAACATAACCCACACAATCAAGATACCCCGGTGGTTACATTCAATTCGGAAAGCCCGATATATCTTAGCAATACGAATAAGCGCCACCAGCCCCCACTCCTTAGCTCCATGGCCATGATCCAGAGCAGTCGGGACAGGGAAACTCAAGAACACATCCCATTCAACATACCCCAGGGACCAGGTCTTCTGCATCATCAGGATATCAAATTTGGAGATATACTACACCCAGTCCTCGTCCTGTAATCTAGTTTCACACCCAGCAATATCCCAACAAACAAGCTGCATTAAAGAGTCCACCCTGGTGCAAGAGTCTGAAAGGGGGTAAACGCCTCCCTGCTTGTTGGACCAGGCATAGTCCCGCTGGCTACCAAAGAGTTGACAGTGGTTATCAATCATTGTCCTCTAGGCCAGATAGCGTGGAGAATCTGTTGCTAAGCCTAATGGGGAGCTGTTCAGTGCATACCTTTCCAGTTCTCGGTTCCTGGTAAGTCAGCAGTTTCCCAGATGATTGCAAGTGCTTGTAAAAGAAACCCAGAGGTACCAAACTAATCGTATCAGACATTAATCCATACTGCCTCCAGGAGAAAATCAAACGATGTGCCAACCTGGGATACCGGCAGTTAATTATGTCGCAGTACCCCTTCAGCTGCTTGGATGATAGACCCACCCACCCAATACCTCTCACAAACAAAATATCATTTTGTTCAATAAGGAGAAAATCTGAATTCTTGCCCAACCAGAAGCTAACCTTGTTTTTTAATTGCGCAGTGGATTCCCTTACTTCAGGCAGCAGTAGAGGTACATTTGTTAGGACTGCGACATAGGGGCAACATTCTGGCAGGAGACTGAGTTAAGATTATGTGCTGGGTTGGTCATCCCCAGATCTGGCCCCCTCATGGGCATCTAGCAAGCCTCTGTTATATTCTGGCCCACTACTAATCTCTTTCTGTAGCATACTGGAACTGCCTTCTTGAGATACACGAGGAGTAGGCCTAGGTGGAGTGACCAGAGCTGCTGGATTTGATGAATTATCCAGGGAAACCAACCCTCTTTCAGAGCGATCCACTAACTTCGATACATCACCAGAGGTAGATACCCTGCTTACTGTATTGGACCTATATACTTGGCCGTCCTTTATCTTAGAAACCAACTTGGAATCTTTCAGTTCTCGGGAGCTCAATTTGACTTTCAGGGGCCTAAACATGAGTCAACTAAAGCCTAATCTGCTCCAAAAGAGTGTCCCAGGAGTGTGTGCGACCATTATCATCTTTTACCGAAGTGAGCATACAGGAAGGCTCAACTAGGGCCTCATTATTCTCTCCACGATTTGCTTCTCCCTTGCTTCTTTCTCCTATAGCTCTCTTTTTACAAGACCTTTTTGATTTACGCTTTCTTTTTAGTGGTGGACTTTCAGTGCTAGAGGGCAAATTAATAGAGCAGTTTGGCTCCGGTCCTAGCCGAAGAACGTCCTGTACTGCAGAGGTTGGTCCAGAGCATATTATCAGGTCTGCAGCAGAGTCAAGCACCTCAGACACCCCACTCAGAGTCAAGTTAGTATCGGGCAGAGGTACGTTGCTGATCGCTAAGCTCAAGAGAGAGCTTTCTTTCTCCCAAGTCAATTTCCATAGCCACCACCCCTACGGCTCTGGCCAAAAAAGAGCTTAGCGTCTTGCTAGGAGGTTCCCTCTGTGGCCCCACCTGCAACCTTTACCCTTGCCGCTTTCTTTTCCCCAACCTGGAGTTCTGGAACCACTGGCCTATCACCATCTAAGGAAAAACTGAATCCAAGGGGAGTTGGATACAGCCCAAAATATCACTAGAAATGTAGGGCTAACAAAACTCAGAAGCTAATGGCCACATGATGAGTTTTTATCCAGGACCGCACTTCACAAGCAAAATAGGGTTCACCCACCAAAATGTCCTGTATTGGGGTACTACGATGGATGGCCCAGCCCAGCCTTGGCCGGCCACGGACGGACGCAGACAGGCCCACTCTTCACCGAGGCCGAAACCCGTGCACGTCCTGCGTAGCAGGATGCCCTTCTGCACTTTGTGCCGTGGTGTGGCTGTGGCCCATGCCTCCAAGGCAGCTGGTGGTCGGAGTTCCTGGGACACGGAGTCCTGATAGCAACAAAAGAGTCTCCCTGCACTTCCTTCACCAACTGGGGGGGGGATTTCCAAACATTAATAGCTGCAAACGCCTTCATATCCACCTGAATAGCTTTTGAAGAGATGATAAAATCTAGAAATTGACCCTTTTCGACATGGAAAAACGTTGCCTCCAACTTTGCACACAACTTATGCTTTCTCAACTTCCTCAAAATGTTTTTAACATGGGCATCACCAGGTATTCAAAGAGACCAAACTTGGTACGGAAGGTAGTCTTCCACTCATCGTTCTCTGTACCAGGTGGTAAGCCCCTCTAATGTCCAATTTACTGAAGATAGTGGCCTTTTTCACTTGATCTAAGAGAGATCAAATCAAAGGTAAAGGGTACCTGTTCTTAATAGTAACATGATTAAGGGCTCTGTAGTCTATGCAAAGCAGGAGCTCTCCTCCCTTTTTAGAGACAAAAAACAACGGAAAAGACACCAGAAAACGGGATGGACGGATGAACCCAATTTCCAATAGTTTGTCCAAATATTTTCTTAAATGCAGATTATCCCGCTCCATTAGAGCGTAAATCTGGCTACATGGTAACTGACCCCAGGCTGAAGATCAATCCAACAATCAAAAGGTCTGAGCAGGGGTAAAAACATTCTCCTTTTTATCAAAGCGTCCTTGAAACTATGGTATTCCATGGGAACCAATGAGCCATTGCCTCCCAGCGATCATTGTGTATGCTCTTGCTCTACAGGAGTTTTCAGAAAGCAATTTTGTTGACAGTGGAGAGAAAGGAAGGTGCTGTCCCAGAACCACAATCAATGAAAGGATTAGGTTGATATAACCAAACTACCCCCAAAATAGCTTGAATTTGGGGAGCAGTTATAATATCAAAGCAAACAGACTCATGATGTCTATCGGCCATTACCAACATCAACAGAATAGCTTGAGAGTCTACAGTTCCTGACAAAATCTCTCTCCCATCTATGTATGAATATTCTCAACCTTATTCCTAGACACAATAGGGATAACCCAGTTTCTTGACAAAACGTGAATTCATAAAGTTTTCAGTGGCACCAGACTCAACCAATAAGTCTATACAAATGCTATTGTTCATTTCCCATTGAAAACATACGAATATGTGAAAGTGTTTGATGGGAAGTTCACAAATAGTACTGCCTAAATCTGAAAAGACCTTCATATGGAATTTCCCAGTAATATGGTCTCTACAATTATCGGGTTTGAGTGTTTCCCGCCTATTTAGTGGTTGTAGATGCCATTCTAGATCTTTTTAGGGCTTACTAGTGCAATCTCTAAGAAACTGTTCACATCTTCCACAATATCTGCAACGTTTCTTATCCCTACGCTTTTGTCTTTCCTTATTAAAAACTGGATCACTCATTCCCCCTATCTGCATGGGTTATGTTTCAACTACCACCTTACTCTTGATCTTCTTCTCTTGAACTAAGAATATTCCTGGTTCAACTCTCCCTCAATGAGACTTCCTTTCTATCAGTCTGTGATCTAGCCTGACAACCAGGTCAATAAGGTCATCACAATCATCTGGAGGATCTACTCCCTGGGTCAGCAAATTCTTTAAGTCATCTTATTATCCTCTATAGAACATAGAGGCTCTCTTCTCCTTAGGCCAATCTGATTCAGCAATAAGTGTATCAAAGGTGGTAAAATAAGTGATGAGATCCTTACTTCCCTGTTTCAAATTCAATAGTTTAGTATCTATGGATAGCATGTTTATCAAGCAATTTCCTCATTTCGGTCTTAGAATCTGTGTAATTATATAATATTTTATCATTCGTTTACACTAGTCGAATCAACAATGTAGCCGCAGTTCCCTCTACACAAAGAATGAATGCCACTCAAAATTGGTCATTCAGAAAGTATGTTGGTTTGCACATGAAATGCAACTGGCATTGATTTAAAAAGGTGGCAAACTTAGAAGATTCAACATACCAAGCCGGTGGGTCATCACGCCCAGACTCAAGCCGCTACAGCTATTTAAATGTCAGAGTTTTTTGCATAATTTCATCCGTTTTAACCCACATTTAATCCAAGATTACTTCAAAACCTTTTAAAAAACAATGTAATTTCACACTTTAGGTGCTGCAGAAATGCCAATCCAGGCCTTATTCTATAGCCCATTAGAATTCACATTGTTTCCTTGGAAATCGTCCATATGTATACCTAATGCATTCGGGCTTTGAAGCCCTTCGTCAGGGATCTGAAATATAAACGAACCCATCAGTCACCAGACAACAGTGTTACTATAAAGATACACCATTCGTTCTGTTAAACGCATGCTTATACCCTAAAAATATTAAATATAAAATACTCCGTGCTTTAAACATATCCTAAATGTGGTGGATTCATTTTTGTACTATCAAGGGTTTAGAAAACGTGTATTTTTTCAATGTTTACTAGGTAGAACGGGTCACAGCAACCATGTGGGATGCTTATTGTTTTCACCTGAAGAGGTAAAAGAGGGTATTTAGAGATCAGTTTACTTCGGGCACAACCTGTGTGGGAGCAAGTAACAAAAGGTCACGCTACCGGATGTAGCACGTAACACCAGAGATTCTAATCGTACATGGGCATCAGGGTGAGTTGATCATTTTTGTTGAAGGGGGTAGTCACGGACTTAGCGAAAGCACGAGTCTATACAGGGGAGACTGATTTTTTGGTTGGAACAGATTTTTTGGGTTGGTAGAGGGAACTACACAGGAGCACTTATGTTCTATGTGGAAGGCACAGAACGGGTTGATTCAGAGAAGGATATTTTTTACATGTGTGTAAATATATGTGTGTAAAGTTACGCTTACACTTTGTAGTATATTTACTACTTTTGCCTATTTCGCCATTTCCGATTGTAAATTTCCTACAAAGTGTAGAACTGCATGTCCCCACACGCAGGAAAAATGTGATGGAGCTACATTTACGAGTATAAAGTTACTACAGACAAAAAGAACCCAGAAGTAAGTATGGCACCAGACATGGCCAACCACTGGTACTGCAACACCTTCCTATAGAAAATACTGGCAGTAGGGACTTAAAATGTAACCCCGTGGCAAATAATGTTAAAATAAATGTATTTATTTTGCTATATAGCTATATATATATATATGTGTTAATGATAAAATATGTAATAATCTTTTTATTTAGTTTAAAAAACTTTATTTAAAAAAATGTTTTAAATTAATTCTAAAAGAAACAATTGATGGACGGAATGCTGGACAATGCAAACATTCACCCCCAGTCACAAGGATCTGGGTTAAATCCATCATTCTTTTGCTCACCACACCACCCCAGTTTGGACCCAGCCATATGCAAATCAGTCTTGACCCTGTCCCTTGGGGAACAGTCCAGCCCGAACTGCCAAGCCAGGTCCTCCCTGGACCGGAAACAAGCATCCTAGGACCGGTTTCAGGGCATCACTCTTCTTCAGCCAGGCTAGCTTGAATCCAGTGGTGTGGTGAGCACGGGACCCACGTCTGGGCATACCCTTCCCACTTAGGGCGACAAATGCAAAAGAAACAATTGATGGACGGAATGCTGGACAATGCAAACATTCACCCCCAGTCACAAGGATCTGGGTTAAATCCATCATTCTTTTGCTCACCACACCACCCCAGTTTGGACCCAGCCATATGCAAATCAGTCTTGACCCTGTCCCTTGGGGAACAGTCCAGCCCGAACTGCCAAGCCAGGTCCTCCCTGGACCGGAAACAAGCATCCTAGGACCGGTTTCAGGGCATCACCCTTCTTCAGCCAGGCTAGCTTGAATCCAGTGGTGTGGTGAGCACGGGACCCACGTCTGGGCATACCCTTCCCACTTAGGGCGACAAATGCAAAAGAAACAATTGATGGACGGAATGCTGGACAATGCAAACATTCACCCCCAGTCACAAGGATCTGGGTTAAATCCATCATTCTTTTGCTCACCACACCACCCCAGTTTGGACCCAGCCATATGCAAATCAGTCTTGACCCTGTCCCTTGGGGGAACAGTCCAGCCCGAACTGCCAAGCCAGGTCCTCCCTGGACCGGAAACAAGCATCCTAGGACCGGTTTCAGGGCATCACCCTTCTTCAGCCAGGCTATCTTGAATCCAGTGGTGTGGTGAGCACGGGACCCACGTCTGGGCATACCCTTCCCACTTAGGGCGACAAATGCAAAAGAAACAATTGATGGACGGAATGCTGGACAATGCAAACATTCACCCCCAGTCACAAGGATCTGGGTTAAATCCATCATTCTTTTGCTCACCACACCACCCCAGTTTGGACCCAGCCATATGCAAATCAGTCTTGACCCTGTCCCTTGGGGGAACAGTCCAGCCCGAACTGCCAAGCCAGGTCCTCATACTGTTTTGTAATTTTAAAACAGAATAAGTAAATGGAAACATTTTATTTTAGGTAGGATTCTTCAATTTAATCTTATAAAAAAGTTTTTAGTTAGTTTAATATAGTTAAATTAAATATTTAATTCAAATGAAGTTACAAGTGTAAAGAAAGTTACTTCTATTAGATTTTCACAAGAAAGCAGAGTTCCCCACCACGAGGGAAGAGAGCTCCCTATGGTTAAGCATAGGGACAATTCTAAAACGTTTATTACACTTTTAAAAAAAATAGTAAAACATTGTTTTATTAAATATTAATGTAAAATAATTTTATATATTTATTTTAAATGTAGAACTAAATGGAAAAAGGCACAGCACTATTAACTTAATTTTGAACGAAAGATTTCATTAATTTAAATATATTGCATTAAAATTACTTTTAGTAAAGATTTATTTGAAAAAATACACTTAAAATAAACTATTTATATTTACTTCTGTACTACAAAAAGTTAATCATAGACTGAAGTAACACTAATTTATTTTTTAATTAAATTACATGCATTTGTAATTTAAGAAAAGGTCTTGAAATATTTTACCATAAAATAATATTCATTCTCTATTTATATATAATTTTGAGAAAAAAATGGAATTGAATTTATTTTAACATTATTTCCTATGAGGTTCTATTTTAAGTCCATGCCATCATTATTTTCTATGGGAGGGTATTGTAGTACCAGTGGTTGGCCATGTGGGTGCCGGAAAAACTTCAGGTCGGAGTTGGAGTAAATTTACTACTGTTTTTGGTCCTTTTTGGATGTAGTAACTTTAGAAGTGCAATTTGTTAAAAGCAATGAGCTTACGTTTTTGTGGATGGGTGTCTTCCTCCCTAAACCCTTCCTTAGCCCTCTATAAACCCTTTTCTTTTTAGTAGCAAGTATTCAATTTTATTCCAGCCACTCCCACGGTCCTTCCCAAAGTTACTACTAAGCAATAAACTTACATGTGTGAGGTTCTCCCCACAGAACAGATAGGAGAGGGAAAGGTGGAGATTTACACTTGTACGTTTGTAAATTGCATTTTGTAGTAAGTAGTACTACTGCAGTTCTAATTTACGCACAACAAAATGCAGTTTGTGAATCGGGCCCTAGGTCTGTAAAAACTAGTCATACAGACTGGTACCCTACACGTTATATTTGATTGCAGTAGGTCCACGGATTCCATGAGAGGTTGGAATAAGCGATTAATAAGAGGAGGAAACAACTACTGATCAATGAGTCTGTGGTCCTCTCTCAGTTAAGAAGAGACCATTCTTTATACTTGGCATCAATCATTGTCATATTTTGCTGCGTGTCTGTGGATTCACATCTAGCCACAGAAATCACAAAAAAGTGGCTTAGCCTCTTTTTTTTTTTTTAATATGGGGCCATCTGTGTAACCTCTCAGAAACAGATAAAGCATGTTAGGGAAATAGCACTAAGCAAAAATGTTTTATCTTTTGCTGTGGAAACTATTTAACCACTGCATGAAAGAGCACAGGCTTTTAAAGTCAACATTTGAGAATCCAACATATCTTCTATTGAAGGATATGAACAGAAGAGATTGTTCTTCCTAATGTATTGGTTTGCTGTTTGACTCAAAATCAGATCAAGCTTGATGATCATGGTGTTCATGATTTTCTAGAGTCACATCCTGATCATGGATATTAAGGCCCCATGGACATGCTTAAAAATAGAAAATAAGCATGTTGCACTTAATTAAGCACATTTGAATGAGGAACATTACAAATGAACAATAGCCTTGAATGAAACAGAACACATTTAACAAGAAGAATTAGCTGATGGCTACAACATTTGTTTTTATTTTATGCAATATTATTATTTTCACATATTTACTGGAAGAAGTCAGCGTCAGAGTTTCCAAGTCCGTCTCGGTGTTACAGTTACAAGAGTTTGCCACCAGTCCATAAGTAAAGTTTGATATTAGCCAGAGTTAGTGTGAATATGTAAATGTGCATGACTCTGTTAAAACAGAAACTATTTTATTTACTGTTATAGCCTGGTTCCGAGCTCAAACATGGCATATCTTTGGTAATGATTTGAGCAGTTCATGTAGTCACAGATAGATTAAACCATCAGAGGACCACATTGCTGCTGTTCTACACAGGCAACTAAATCTCTTGTGCCCAAGTGTGGCCCTTGCCAAGTTGTTACCTCACACAATCAAATGTAGCCATTATTAAGGCAGCAGGACTGAGAGTGACTGTGGTACATAACTGAAATCTATTTTGAAGGTGCAAGGGAACAGAAATGGGAAAGTGTATTTTCCTAATATCTCCCCTGGGGCAAGCTAGTCTTCAATTCTATGATTACTTTGGTTCACATTCAATGATCATGTTCATTAATATTTAGAGAATTTGGGCCAAGATTGTGAATGAACAGAAATAGGCCAGACTTCATATATAGCATTGGATATCTAGTTTGAGCCTCAAGGGGTGAATGTGCTCAAAGTTAGCTCCAGAATCTTCAACTGTATAGCTGGACATTGTTGCTAGCACAATTATTGTACAGTGAGGTCACTAGTATAATTACCATCCACCTTAAGCGAAGGACCAAAAACATGACAGGCACATGGGTAAAAGATCCACTCTTCTAATTTCAAAATATATCCTTGAAGAGCACTAGAAGCAAGATTTTGGACTTTTCGGAAACATGAATTTGTGGGAAATTGAACACAAATTTAGAAACATGTCCCACAATAAAAGGTTGCAAGACATTGAAATAAAATATTTTGGGCCAGAAACATAGCATGATAGTTGTAGGAAGTGGGGCAAATATCTGGACTATATTTAGAACGGAATGAAACATATTGTGATGGAACTGTAATGACAATGAGGAGGTAGCAGGTCTACAAATCAAATATCCCTTTACAATAGACAGCTTGGTTGATAACTTGGAAGACTAGCAGAAAAGCCTTATTTAGAAGATACAACTCTTATGTGATATGGTATGCCAGCAGGGAAAATAGCCTTTACAATGTGGAAATTACCACGCAGTGCCTTAACCACGCACATTTTTACCACGCATATGCCTTTACCAAGCATATCAGATAAGTATAAATGTTTGGGTGTGTAACTCTTACTGCCAAAGAACACCCTTCCAAGCGGGTCAGGGCTCTTACGTGCAGGCATTTTGCACTAATATATCCACGGACAAAACACTCTCAGCTCCGAGAGCGTAAACGAGCCACTTCATACTGATGATTTGGCACAGAATTTTATATTTTGGCAAGTTCATAACACGTTTCGACCCAATCACGGTTTTGATCACATGGTATTGAAAAAAGGTCTGCTGCTTTGTTTAGATAAGCATACATACATAGACGATAAAGAAAGACTTTCAGTTGGCATTAATATATGCAGCCAAAGCAGTAGTAGTAGTAGAATACATAAAGTAATCATTGTAAAAACCAGAGGAACATTTGGTGTTTATATTTTAATGTCACCAAATAGTTCTTATTGCACATTATGCACAATACCACTGGTCAAAAGTTAATATCTTGCAAGACATCAAAAAACTTCACTTCGGTTCAGTGACTAAGATGACCATAATCCTTAGCACTGTGTGCCAGTAATCACCACCACTGCGTCCTTCACTCACAACACTGGAAATAGGCAGAACTACATATATAGCATTGGATATCTAGTGTGAGCCTCAAGGGGTGAATGTATTAAAAGTTAGCTACAGAATCTTCAACTATATAGCTGGACATTGTTGCTAGCACAAATATTGTACAGCGAGGTCACTGGTATAGTTACCATCCACCTTCAGGGATGGACCAAAAACATTGCAAGCACCTGGGTAAAAGATCCACTCTTCTAATTACAAGATATGTCCTTGAAGAGCACTAGAAGCAAGATTTTGGACTTTATTCAGAAACATGAATTTGTGGAAAATTGAACACAAATTTAATAACATGTCCCACAAAAAAATGTTACAAGACATTGAAATAAAATAGTTTGGGCCAGAAACATAGCATGATAGTTGTAGGAAGTGGGGCAAATATCTGGCCTATATTTAGAAAGGAATTAAATATATTGTAATGAAACTGTAACGACAATGAGGAGGACGCAGGTCTACAAATCAAATCCCTTTACAATAGACAGCTCGGTTGATAACTTAGAAGACTTACAGAAAGGCCTTATTCAGAAGCTAAGGTTCTTGTGTGATAGGGTATGCCAGCAGGGGAAACAGCCTTTACAATCCGGAAATTACCACGCAGTGCCTTAATTAACCACGCATATAAGGTAAGTATACATGTTTGTATATATATATATATATATATATATATATATATATATATATATATATATATATATATGACCAAGGCTGCGGGCGGCAGCTGAAACGCGTAGATAATGCCATCACTAAACAAATAAAGTTTCGAGTGGAGTAACCTTTGGAGTGCCGGTCTTTCCTTGAAACGAAGGAATTTTGTGATTGAAATATATATATATATATATATATATATATATATATATATATATATATATATATATTCCCAAATTGCCCGCTCCACATCGCAAACGGACTCCGACATTGCTCGGGTTCACGGCACGTAAGTTTATTGTCACCATGCCAGGCTTTGGAACTTTCTTGCTTATGTGCAGTTTTAAAATCACCCAGCAAACGCATTTCAGTTAAATTGTCTTTTTCAATGCAGGTTACAAACTAAGGGTTACCAGCTGTAAGTCTTTAAATACACGTAGGCGGACTCCCATTGGAGGATATTTCTTGGCCACAAAAGAAGGACTGGGATTTCATGTGAAATACTTGATTATTATCAGCTTCACCCAACTCCTACAGTCCTCCTTGTCCATATCAGCCACTTTAAAATACATGGTCCCTTGAAGTAAAACAGTACATTATGTCCATAATTCAGCCACAGCCAGCCTAAATCCGTGAGCGTTAGTTCAATAACACTCGCTCATATACATAATAATGTTACGGCTACTGCCAGCGTATAGGCTTCACTGTTTCGGCTGCAGCCGAGTCTACAGCCATGGCAGCTGACTTCCACTCATATTCACAGTGTCCCGTTGTGCAGTTAAATACTGCTCTCCTGTCTCCCCAATACAACCATGGTGGTGCGGAGTGGCTCACCCTGCCACCAGGCTTCATCCGTCACCTAGCACACGCCGACGGCCCGCCTTCCACTTCACTGCTGGGGGGGGGGGGGCTTCGCGCTGTGTAGCTCCAAACAGCAATCCATTCAAACCAGCGATTGCGATGCATCAGACCAAGAGGGCGAGTTGGATCCCAGCCCGGTAGCTTGAACACACATTCCCAAATTGCCTGCTCCACATCAAGAACAGACTACGATACTGCTCGGGTTCACGGCACATAAGTTTATTGTCACCATGCCAGGCTTTGGAACTTTATTGCTCATGTGCAGTTTTAAAATCACCTAGCAAACGCTTTTCGGCAATTACAAAATAAGGGTTACCAGCTGTAAGTCTTTAAATACACGTAGGCTGACTCCCATTGGAAGATATTCCTTGACCACTAAAGAAGGACTGTGATTTCATGTGAAATACTTGACTATTATCGGCATCGCCAAACTCCCACAGTCCTCCTTGTAAATATCAGCCACTTTAATATATATATATATATATATATATATATATATATATATATACACACACACACGTATACAAATATACATATACATACATACATACACACACATTTAAGGTTTTAGGTCTAAGATTGGGAAGGGGTATAGGGGGTAAAGGTATTTTAGGGTTTAGGAATGGTAAGGGTGTTTTTAGGGTTTAGGGGTAAGTGTATTGGGTGGCAAGGGTGTTTTTAGTGTTTAGGGGTGGCTAAGGGTATTGGGTTCTAAAGGTATTTTAGGGTTTAGCGATGGGTAGGGGTATCGGGTGGTAAGTGTGTTTTAGGGTTTATGGGTGGTAAGGGTATTGGGTGGTGAGGGTATTTTTAGGGTTTGGGGTGGGTAGGGTTATTTCTTTTATTTGTTTTCCTCATATCACCAAAAAGCGTCTGCAATACTTTGTAGAGCCACACTTCGCTAACTGTCCACCCAGCAGCCACTGCAATCGCTCTGGTCTGAATACCATTCCAGACCAACACCTTTATCGGTGCCATGGTGTAATCATTGGACTAGAAAGTCAATACCCAAGGATCTACTCCACACCAAGAAATCGAGCCAAATGACAGGGGTGATCCCCTTCTCCGCTCCCTGGTCTAGACGTGCTACACTAATGACTGCCCTAACCCAATCTTCTACTTTTGGGGGCAGGGATCCCTCCATTTTATGCAAATTTCTCTTCTGGCGATCAGGATCAAATAGAATAACAGCCCTCTGTGAGTGCGGTTCAACAGCTTACATACTTCTTCGACTCCTCCAAATAGTACGAGAGCAGTACTCAAATTAATCTCTCTGCCAAATATACCTTTAAAAGCAATCTCAATCCCACTCCAATATTCCGTCAACTTCGTACAGTCAAAGAAAATGTGAAGGTCCATTGCTCTTATACAACCACATCTTGGACACTTAGGAGGTGGGCTTGAGACAAATTTTGCGATTTTTGTTGGAGTCCAGTATAAGTGATTGATAGTAAAAAAGTGATTTTTCTTCAGATTGGCTGGTTTCACTAAGCTGTAAAGGAGCCTCAAAGATTAGTCGCAGATTACCTTAATGTCGCAATCAAAAGGGGATCCACTCCAGACTGAATAAGGAGGTGCACAGTCCTTTTCGTCTGCCTCCAGAAGCTTCCCATACCACTTTGAGACCTCCTTATTTTTAAGGCTTACATCTTGTAAAGAAAGCTCAGGTTCCCAATCTCCACGCACTTCCCCCTTGGTGGCTATAAACCAAGAAGAAAGTTGAATAAACTTAAACCTGGAGAAATCATTACCAATCTTTGCTTTTAGGACTTCCCATGGGTACACGCCCTCTGATGTAATCAAGTCTAACCATGTTGCTATGCCTGCCCTTCTAATAGGGACACTTAAACTATATTTTAGGCATAGCGGGGTCCCAGGAGAGTCCCAAATTGGAGCTAGGTCAGAATAATAGCCTAATCCCCACCTTTTCCTGACCTTGTACCACAAACAAAGGGCCGATCTCAATATTTTCAATCGGACTTTCTTAAAGAACCTGGGGGCGCCAAACTTATACAGGAATCCAACACCACCCCATTGCCTTATCATTTCGCCTAGGAGCCTCCCCCAGGTAGAGCCATCCTCCTTCCCAAGCAGCATCCGGATGTTTTTGAATTGGAAAGCCACACAGTACCAATTAAAGTCTGGAAGGGCCAACCCCCCTTTGATAAGCCTACGCCTGAGTTTTTTCCATGCCAACCTTGCACCTTTGTAAACCCATATAAAGCTTCCAACTTTCCCCTGGATTTTATCGATGCCTGATTTAGGGAAGCCAAGGGGTATGGTATTGAAGAGGTAGGTTAGTTTGGGCAGTATAACCATTTTTATTAGGTTGACCCGTCCAAATATAGTGAGGGGAAGATTTTTCCATCTTGCTAGTAGGCGATCTACGTCTCTTGCTACCCTATCTAAATTAAGCTGTGGGATTTTATCTATCTCGTTGACTATTACAATTCCTAGATACTTAAAATTAGAACTGACTTTCCCATCCCAGCCTTGGATATTCCAGCACATCACCTCTGTTTTCGAGGTGTTAACTGAATATCCTGATAAAGGTCCAAATTCCCCTAAAAGATGTTCAACTCTCGGGATAGAGGTAGCTGGATCAGTCGTATAGAGCAGCAGGTCGTCTGCGTAGAGTGCAACCTTACTGTTGTAGGACTGAGATCTAAAAGGGACCACGGAGACTTCAGATCTCAACACCTGGGCCAGTTGCTCGATGTATATGTCGAATAGCAAAGGTGAAAGAGGACAGCCCTGCCTTGTCCCTCTCAATATATTAAAACTGGATGTCAAAACCCCATTTAGCAGGATCCTAGCTGAGGCTCCCTCATAACTTGTTTTTAAGGTGTATAAAAAGATAGGCCCAAAGCCCATTACTCTCATCGCCTCCCACAGATACTCCCAGCACACTCTGTCAAACGCTTTGGCTGCATCCAAAGCTACCACTGCCAAGGGCACGGAGCGTTCTCGACAGCAAGATCTATTGTGCCTATGAGCTGCTGGGTCTGCTCCTGTATATACCTCTTCGGGATGAAGCCCTTCTGATCTGGGTGAATTAACAGAGGGGCTATTTTTGCCAGTCTCCCTGCTAAAATACTCATGAAGATCTTATAATCTGCATTCAGCAGGGAGATTGGCCTGTATGAATCTGCTCGCGTGGGGTCCTTCGAGGGTTTCAGGATAAGTACAATTGTTGCCTCTTTCCATGACCTAGGCACATGACCCCCTAGTTGATAGACCGAATTGAACAACATTTCTAAGATCGGTACCAGCTCCTCGATCAATAGGTTATATAGTTCGCTGGGGAGAGCATCAGTGCCTGCCGCTTTACCATTCCTACTCTTGCTAAGACTTGATCGAATCTCCTCCCTTGTTATCGGGGCATCCAAAATATTTCAGTTATCTGTTGTCAGACTCAGTAGTTGAATCCCATTTAACCAGGTCTTAACGATCTCCGGGTTTGGGGAAGTTTCTCTCCTGTATAGTGCAGAAAACAGTGACACTAAACACGCTTGCATGTCCTCCATTTTACTGGAGACGTCCCCGTTTTGGTTTATAACCAATTTACTTATATGATTCCTAGCCCGATCTACTCTGGCCTTCCAAGCCAACAGGGTACCTGATTTCTCACCATACTCGAAAATCTCCGTTGACTTTATAAACCATTGTGCTTTACACTTCTGGTCTACCTTAACCCTATATTCCTGCCGGGCCTCTTCCAACAGTTTCTGTACCCAAGACTTTGCTTCAATCATCCCCGAATGCATTCGGGAGAGATCTGCCTCTAACAGACCCACCTTATCCTCCATCTTTTTCAGGGTTAGTCGCTCTGCTTTATTTTTAGCACAAATTAGACTATGCAGAGTGCCTCTAATAAAAGCCTTAACGACATCCCATACAACATCTAATGTCATAGACCCAATGTTGTCCGCAAAAAATCCTACACATGCTTGTTTAAGAGCTACTGTTATCTCTGGATCAGTCAGCATCACTCTCTTTAGTGTCCATCTTGGCCTTAGTGACCGGCCAAAACCCGCAAGAGAGACACAGATCGCAGCGCGATCTGAGATATTACTGGGGAGAATATTGATAGTAGTTATGAATTCTACAATAGATCTGTCCGCTAAGAGATAGTCTAATCTTGAAAAATGCCCATACTTTTTACTCTGGAAGGTGAAACCTTGGGTATCACCCCTCTTAGCCCTCCATATATCTAATAGTTCCAGATCATGAATCATGTTATTTAGAGCCTGACGAACTCAAGGGGCACCATCATACCGACTCCGATTCGATCTGTCAAGCAGGGGTCAAGTAAAACATTAAAGTCCCCTCCAATTATTATAGGTGCAGAGTTTTCCATCAGATTCCATTGAAGGTTGCAGACATGGGTAGGATCGTCTATGTTAGGGCCATAAAATGTTGCACAGGCTAATTCTTTCCCAGATTTATCAGTTTTGGAGGATTTTACAACACAGCCTGCCCCTTGTTTAATCAATATAGCAACACCCTTACAATGGGCAGTCTGTTCTGAGGCAATACAAGACTCTATCCAGGAGTATCGAGAAAAATACCTTGACTCTCCACAATATCCAAATGGGTTTCCTGGATCAGACATATTTGTGCTCTACACTCCTCTAGGTATTTCATAACTAATCTCTGTCTACGTTTGCATCTGAGACCATTTACATTCCACGAAAGGAATACTAATTCATTAACTCCCATTGTCAAAGATCTCTGATCTAAGTACTGTCATAACTGAAACTAATACTAGTATTATAACAAATAAGAAGCTTTCTGACATGATAGAGGAATATTTTTTTAATTTTCTACCTCTGCCCCCCACCTCGTGCTCCCCCCTCACCCACCCCCGACCCTACCCCTGTGCCCGATCTCTCCCCCCCCCCGGGGAACCCTCCCTACTATATTAGGCATAAAGCCAACTGGGCTTCAGTCATCTGGAATAATGAAGCATATTCATATCGGGGCTCCTTTCCTCTCATTTCCTCCCCTCTCCCTCATACACTTGCCCCCTTCTTAATCTCTGCTATCAAATTATCTGCCTCCTCCACTGAACGGTGCATATACATGTGGTTATTCCACATTGTGCAGAGCGAGGCCGAGATTTTTAACTGTGCCTTGGCCCCCAGTTTGTTCAGTTCCTCCATCTGCTTCCCCATTTCCCATTATTTCTGGGCAGTCGTATGACACACATCTGATCGTATTGAGAAGGAGAAGGATCCGGCAGATAGAGAGCCTTTCTTTAGCGCTATGGACAAGATTGCCTCCTTGCTAGTATATGTAAGGAAGTTGATCAAAATTTTCCTCAGTTTCTGTCTTACAGGATTCCTCTTATAAGGGTCTCGATGGACCCGCTGAATCTCTGAGGAAAGATCTACATCCAATCGATTCTTTAAAGCGGTTTCTCTCAGCAGCGAGATCACAAAGGCCTTGATGTCAGAACCTTCCGAGGCTTCAGGGACATTATTTAATCTTAAATTGTTTCTTCTTGAGTGATTCTCAAGACGTTCCAGGTTGTCCCTCATTTCTCCATTTTGCCTCGCTAATCGACTTATCTCTACTGTAGATGAGTCTTATGCCACCTTTATCTTGGGGATCTCCTGTTCCAAAGTATCAGTTCTTAAAGATACTTCTTCCAGCTTCTGCGCTAAAACTGCACAAGAGGCCTGAATCGCCACTTGGTTATTCTCAGAAACCGTGAATCTATTTTTCATCTCATCTTTAAGAGCTAAGAGGATGTCAGCCAAAGTCTCTGGGGCCATCTGAGGTGCTTGACTAATGCCTGGATCAGACTGTGGAGGTATTGCTTGCTCACCCTGGTCGTCGTCCTCCTCCCATGTCTCCAACACAGTGAACCTATTAGCAATGGTTACAGAGGAGTGCGTAGGAGTTTTTAGACTCCTGCAATCAGCTGGACGGGGGGGGTAAAGAGGCTAGGTTTGAGGGGGAGGTAGGGGGTCGAGTACCTTCCTGGGGGTGACTTAAGTTCCCATCCATCCTAGTAGTACTTACTTTGTTGGAACTGCCTTCTTGCAAAGGGGTGGAGGCTGGCACAGCAAGGACCTTGTAATAGGATTTCAATGAAGGCGTGATCCTTATTTTTGATTGTGTAGCCTTCTTCCCCCTACCCCTACCCCTAGGACTTTTAGTGGTAACAGGGGGCGTTATCTTCTCTCCCTTCCCTGCCAAACCTGTGTCCTTCTTAAAACTCTCAGGAGACTTAATCTGGCCCTTATTTGTACTTCCAGGAGCACTTATGAGGGAGGGGGGCACCGAAGCCACCAATTCTGGCGCCGAGATAGCTAACACACCCCTCGTACGAAGTGTATATCTACAAATTTGACCTGTGGGTGTAGATGATCTATTCAACAATTTCCTACCCCTCTCCATGGGGTATAAAGCCTCACCTCCCCCTAAACCTGTCTCCGGGTGCCTATCGCTTAACACCCCGAAGTGAGCAATGGGGGTAGACTGAACAGGAAATGGAGCACCAGTAACAGAGGCCAGAACCAGGGCCGAACTCAGGGTAACCCTTGTAGCCTCGTCTGCCTCTGGAACGGTCTTACCGGCCCCAACGTGACGATTCTTGGGGCATATTTCCTCTCTCCTCCACTCTGCAGCCGGCAGCCACTCTGACTAGTGTCATACAACCACCAACAGCTACGTAGATTAAGGTAAAGGTATGTCAGAGGCAGTCTGCTAGTTTCATTTAGGGCCTGATTACGATGGCGGTGGGACCGCCACTGTCAGGCCGTCGGAGTCGCTCCCACCGCCATCCAGCCCATTGATCCAACCGCCGCATTAGGATTCAGGCGGTCGAAGCTCAGCTGTCGGGGGAAAGACCAACGCATCCGACAGGATCAAGGATCCCGTCAGGGCGGCGGTCGGACTCATATTCCCTGCAAAGAGGGCGGTGCCTGCTCACGCAGTGCCGTTGGGATTAGGATGTCCCTTTCCGCCTGCCCTGTCATGGCGGTTCACCTGCCATAAAAAGGCAGGCGGAAAGTGACTTTGGGGGGCCCCTAGCAGGGCCTCCTTCCCCCCTGGCCCTCCGCTATGGGGCCTGCTAAACATCCCTGCACCATGTGGCAGGCACCGCATGGTGCCTGCCACATAGTGCAGGGATGTTTTAAATGTGTACATTTTGTATTGCGGCATGTGCTGCAGCAATGAAAAATATACACATTGCGACCGCCGTGAAGGCGGTCGCATCGTAATGCGGGCAGCGGGACCGCCGACTTCTAGTAGGGTGGTCCTACTTCTGCCACGGAGCCGGTCGGACGAGAGTCCGACCGGCATCGTAATCAGGCCCAAAGTCTTCTCATTTCGCTATGTTTCCCTACTTTCATCCTATTTACATAAGACTTTACTCGACCGATCCCATTCTGAATGCTATTTTTGAGTTTGCCCTGTGCTCTCGAGTTGGAGACTAGTTCCATGTGTCCAATGCACCTTCCCTGAAGACAAACATCGACCTTGCAATAACCCTGACCACTTCCAGCTCAGTAACGCAGGCTCATCTCCTGTTTCTGGCACTCTGGATCCAGTAATGTGGCCAAGAGACTTAATATATCTGCTATTGTGCAAACAGGTAAACTTCATCCCTTATGTCATATCGTGTGGCATTGAGGAGAGCAACAGTAACAACTGTTCTTATATAGCTTACAAATTCTGCTATATTTAGTGTTATGTAAGAGCAAGTTTTTAACACAGTATGTTGATGATTATCGGTCACTCATCTCACTTCAAGCATAAAAAAATTAAATATGTGCTTGGCTTTAACAGAGTGGTGTGCTTCAAAACAATGCCTTTCTGTAACAAGGAATGAGTGGGGGGCAGTACCCTTACCAGACGCCCAATCCTACAGACTCGATAAGGCTAGACTGTGGGCAAAGCTTGACTTCTGGGGAATACCCCAGCTCTTTCATTGCTGATAACAGCTCTGTACTCTGAAACTTTGACAGTGGTGTGAAGGCCTATATGAGTCAAGTGTCATACTGGTCGGGAGTGAAGAAGGTTATGCTCCTGCCCTTTTATTGTTTAAACTTTATATTTCTGATCGTGAGAGGCACTGGGGAAATTTAAATTATTTCTGCTGACATTAAGGTGCAGGACATCCATGCACTTTTTATGCAGATGATAGATACAGCGTTATGCGACCAAACCGCTGCACGGTTGTAAAAGAGCATTGCAAAATTTGGTAGATACTGCAGTTTAATTCAAAATACTATTTTTCTTCCATTGCTCTTCCACAAATTTCTACGTTTTTCGTTGCCTTTTCTTATTTGTAACTTGCAGCAGAGGCTATCACGCAACTGTTTCAGTTCAGCCCAGGGCTATCTGCTTCTTGCTCTAATTCTTCTAACACAAGTGATCTTCCTCAAGCACTTGGATCTCACCCATGCATCAGCAATTGCCAAGGATGGGCAAGAATTCCTAACATGGGTCTCCAAAGTAAGCAACTCCCCATTCCAATCTTCCGTTCCACAAACATCCCAGAAGCATACTGACCTGATCAACCTCGTTTTATTTTCTTTGCATTGCTTTTCTTTAGAGCCGCTTCACCAAGTGGTTCTAAGGAGCTGTACACCGAAAGTAAACTGCATATGATATAACTATGGCTAGAATGAACATCAATCATAAACCAAAAAGAGGGTGGAAGCGAGGATAAAGTGAAACCAACCAAGTGTGCAGGGGGAAGGGTTGGGAGGTTAGGGTGGATGGTTATCAGAACAAGTGTGTATTTCAGAGTTGAGATAAATACGCTGAGCTCTTACAACTGGGTGAGGCAATTGAGAATTTGAGTATTTCCAAGAAAAAGGAATGGGGGAGTTAAGACAGTCCAGTGCAACTTTAATCTCGGTAAAAAGTAAAGTCTTGAGTCTCCTGTGAAAGTATGTCAGGTGTCATTCTTAACTGGTTTGAGAGGGTGTACCAGATAGTGGGTGCGGATCCAGAAAAATGAACATTTTAGAGATTGTGTAGTTTTGCATTTAGAGGACTTTAACATGATAGTCTTTGCTGCAGCATTTTCTTGCATAGCCATAGACTTTGAATAGTTCAGAAACCTATCTGGAGGAGTCGTGTGCAAGGCTTTGAAGGTTAAGCCACAGAGGTTGACTTTAATTTGAGCCTCTAGTCAAAGCCAGTGAAGGTCCTCCAAGATCAGGGAGATATGGCCAAATTTTCCTTTGTCAGTGATCAACCTTGCTGAGGAATGAAGGGCTGCTCTTAGAGGTAGTAGGGTGCAACCTGGGAGGCCGGCTAGGATGGCATTTCCTGTGTCTAATATGGAAATAACTAGTGCTTGATCAGTTGTCCTCTGAAAATAAGTGGTTTATTCTTATTTGCTGGCGAGATGTAAGTTTGCAGTGTGTGAAAACTTATTAATATGGGGTTTTAGTGATAGTGTTGCGGTCAAAAGGGACTCAGAGAGAATTTACAGTTGTACAAGGAGAGGGTGGACATCCATATCCCATTGGCATTGAGATTGGGTCTTGGTCAATCTTATGCTCTCACAATCACGCCATTAATTCTAAACGAGCGACAGCAATCTCACAGGCATGATCTGCAACATTAGATCGGACAATGCTCCTCACTGGGCAACAGCTGGTCTTATAACCATTCACAATCTGCACCTATTATGCATCATGCAATCCTGGCTGAATGTGCACTTACAATCCACAAATGCTGTAGGTTTCGAGGACAACTTCTGCAAACTTTAGTAAATTCCTGAAATAAACCTACACCCTGCATGGTCTCAGACCTGAGGACACACTTCTGTGACTTTAAGGACTGGGCCTGCATTTTTTTATGTACTGACCATCATTTATACAGATTCTCCATGAAACACTTTTTATTTAATGATGCCTTCGAGAAATGGTATTTAAAATTGTTCTTAAAATTGCACAATCATTTAACAAAACTGTCTCTAACCTTTGCCCACTCTTTTCAAGCTCCGGATATTTTTTGAGTGCATCATATTTTGAAAGCAAGCAAACTGCACATTAATTTAGAAAAATTGACTGCAACCTTCATCCATATTTTTTGAAGTTGCAAATATCTCGGTTATATATCTTAGTTCGAAAAACAATTACTAATCTTGTTTCCATTTTTAAGAATGCATTTGCATAAACTCAAGAAGCATTTTAGGATCATTATCAATATCCAAACATTTTTATGTTGAGCCTACTAGACAGCGCATGCGCCGTCCGTTACGAGACATTCTGGGGCATACCAAGAACATACAGTGCTTTGAACCCGCCCACTGCTTAACATTGGTTGGCTTTACTGCCACTCTCAATTTTGCTGCTTCTTATTTTATGGCTTTTCTGTCAGCCTTGTGTTTGTGTCACCCATCAAGCACTGTCTTTTTACAATGTGTTCAATTGCCTGTTCTCTGTCAGGAAACTACTTTTTAGGTCTCACCTAGGCAGAGCTTGCGCTGTCTCTTCGAGACATGCTGTTTTTCAGGATATGGGCATGAAGCTCCGCCCACTTTCCGCCCATCTTTTTAATTGGCTCCTGTTACTGTCCTTTGAAAATGGTGGCTTTTCATTGGTCAATAGGCTTAGTAGTCCCTCCTTAGTACCGCCTTTTCTCATGTTGTAACCTCCCAAGAGGAGTACACCCCTCATACATGTGTTGTTACTCGGTATGTTTTATTTACAATCTGTGAGCACTATTTTCTTAAAGACTTTCTCTAACCCGCTGTTGCAGGCACGATACGCTCTCCCGCAACTTAATAACTTTTTTGCAATGCAGCACGCCATGCTTGGACTTTAACAATGGCAGCTGCGCAACTTTTTTTTGTTGTGCACGACTCGCCCAACTCTATTTTTGAAACATTGTATGCTTTTTTTGCCCAATGCGGCACGAGGCTAGCGGCGGCCACGCGTTTTCTTTTTAAAATGAGTGGCTTGCCCAACTTGCACCTCTCATGAAACTTGTTAATTTACAAAAAAAATACATATATATTTTTTGCAGTGCGGCACACTTTAAGATTAGCATCCGTGCACCTTGCTTTTGTTCAGCGTAAGCAGGGGGATGGGACCAGTCCCTCGCGACAACTTGAGGAGGAGTCCTCAAAACACAAACTAGGATGCCGCTCCCCGCTCTCCTCCAGGGCAGCAGACACTGCTTCACAGCCCCGCTAGTGCCCCAGCTGCTTAGCACTGCATCACCATACACACTCCACCTGCCATACACCCAGCTCTGGCAGAATTTGTGTCTTGCCTCGAGCCTGAATCCTGGCTGGGTCTGCCTGTTCAATTAAAAGGTAGGCAAGCCTATCCTCTTTCTCCCCTTTGTCATAATAGAACTATTTGGTACACAGCAGTTTATGTACGGCACCTCTCTTTAATAAAGCTTCTAAGTCACACCCGCAGGTTTTTGTGAGTGTTGTTTATGTTTAAGCAGTTTAAAGTGGAAAAGTAATACAGCGGCCAAACAACTTTTGTTTTCTATTTATGCTTTTTTGTAACAATGGCGGCAAGTCGCGCGGCGTGCCGCCATTACAACAAAAGTCAATAAATATTTTTTTTTAAATGTGTTTGCCCGCCGTATTACTTTTCCATTTGCAAAGCCAATAGCTCTGCATTTAACTAATGCGAGACCTATTGTATTGGAAATGCTTGTTTCTTTTTCTGTAAGATAAGCACATCATGAGAATATTGCATTTTCCATCTCGCGCCTTTGTGCAATTCCCCTTCCCTATATTGCATTCGCCCTTTGCTTCTTCATCCAAACCCCACTTGCATCCACTATGCATGTTTTTTTTCTCTTTCTCTCCCCCCGGCTACTTCTCCTCATAACACCCATCCACGTATGGATAAGTCACTGAATGCTGTGTTGCAAAAGAACTAATAAAATAAAAATACATCAACAACCACCACCTACTTGCTGACTAGCAATTAGGTTTTAGTTCTTGGTTCAATACAGAGACTGCCACTCTAAAAGTGGCAAATGTTATACACTGCATTTTGGATGGCAGAGACCATGATTGCTAGAGTCAATGGCATTGAACACCGTTGACCACATACAGCTGCTAACCTTGTTATAATAAAGAACGGGCAAGTCCTAAAGTGGTCTCTCACCAAGGACAGTTGGTGAAGATTAGAAATCGGACCTTAAGGAACACATCAATGACATTGGGTGTACGCCAAGACTCTATGCTGGCTCTGACATTGTTCGATTTTTATCTCGAGCCTCTCGGTTAATTCCTGGTGGAATCCGGTGTCACTATCCGACAGTAGGCAGACAACACCCAACTTTACTTAAAGACATCTCACTAAATTCTAGCACTAGATGGCTGAAAAACATTCTCATGCTAAACACACAAAGATGGAGGTCAGAAACAAATGTTATCCTGTATTTGACAAAAGAAAACTGGATGGTTTCTTTCCACCTCTCACCTCGCAGAAAAATCACTGGCCTTGCAAATAGACAATATTTTATCTTTAGCACCTCACATCAACATGATGGCACAACCAGCTACTTTATTTCTATATTCACTTAAGAAAATCTTGTTACCCCTGACGAAAGGAAAACTGCTGATTATTTATTGATCATTTCTTGACTGCATGGTATAAATGCCAGTCCGAAGAAGTTCCTGAATTCACGCTTGCGCACACACCGCTGGTCTCCATGCCACAGGCCATCTTATATCCACTAAGAGAAAATTTTACCCCATCTCACAAGATCTGAAGCCTTAAACTGGTTTACAATGAAGGCAAGAATCTGATTTTGAACTAGTTATCTTACATGCAACGTCTTGCTTCTAGGAAACCCACCTTACCTAACTAACCTACTGACAACTCAGATGGACAGCAAGTCCTCAGAATTAAAGACACTTTAAAACTTGGGAACCCCAAAGTTCAAAACTATTCTTGCACTAAAAGAATCCTTCACTGGTGCAGCACCGACCTTTGGAACTCTTTTTCTCCTCCATTAAGAAGCCTCCTGAACTTCCTGCATTCCAGGAGAAAGCTGAAAACGTATCTCTTTGGTTGCCATCTAAACTAATGTATAGAATGATACCCACAACACATTCTTAAGTATTTCTTAGGGTCCAGAGGATTAACTGATGGGTATGCTTACACATTCTTTCCAAACATTTCCTTTAAAAATTCTTGTACTTGGCCCTTCATTCTGACAAAAGGGACTGGGGCAAGCACAGGAGCAATCAGGAAATATCTTGTTAAGCACCATAGAGGTCAAATATGTATTATACACTAATTAAATTGTACCAATTTGAACCAGGCACTGATTGAGACTTTAAGATAAGTGCAAGAGCCCATCCAATATGACTGAGTGATTGGCTAGGAAAATCAGCATTCCATTTGTTTTTGACTATCAGCACAGGCCACAGTTATCAGTCTGCAATGCTCTAAATAGTGATGAGATGCATCTATTGCTACAGGAAAAATGATGTATTTCAATATTGCTGTTTCTGCTGGGGCAAAAGGAAAGTTGTTTCTGATATTGAGTACTGTTTTGGTGAGCCTGGCGTACTGCAAAAATGTACCTGACCAAGCACTAAATTGAGCCTGCACCTCATCAAAAGGTTTTATTCACCCAATCCCAAGCAGGCTTCATAACACTTTATGTGAGGAGAGCCCACTGGAAGTTTTTATTGCTCCCAGGAAAAAATATTCTGTCTCTTAACTGTATGCCCTCTCCGACTATTCCTTTTCTGGTAGACGTCAAACAGCAAACCATCCCACTCCATCTTTTAACAGTTAGGCTAAATAATAAATTTTGAGATTTGGGAGACTCAGCCCATAAAGTTCGAAATGCACTTTCAGAATACCCTCGATTACTCTACTCTGCCTCTCAGCACACACCTATTTAACCATATATTGGTTTAGATCTTTAAAGAAAGAGGTCCCTGCTAGGTACACGGTAGGATGTGTGAATATGGTTCCTGCCGCGAGACTTGGGTGCAAGTCACTGAGGTTCAACAATTACTAGAGGATAAAAGTGTAAGGGAATAAACAAATCAGTATTAAAGGTACCTTGAGACATAAGAAAAAATCAATGGAAGAGCAAGGGATGAGGCAGGAGGTGCGTCCCGTTCCCCAAAGAGATAATGAACTTTAAACAATGTGGACGACCCCACTATGTATCTAGAGTGTTATCACTGTATGTGGTATGAACATGGACCCATTAGGTATGTTTAAAAGACCCCTCACACACCAACCTAGTTGGTGTCATGCTTCATCATTGGGGTCCCAACCGGGCGGCCGAATGCTGCCCGGTTGTGCTACGACGCCTGGTTACAGCGGAGCTGGTGTGGTGCGAATATGTGATGTGAAGTGAAATACTACAATTAAAAATATCTCTGAGAATCCTTGCCCTTAGTTTTAATTCTGGCGGCTCAGGATATGATTAAAAACAATGTGTATAGTACAACTAATTTGGACTTTTTACCGTAAGTTGACTATATGTGGCGGTCTACATGTTTCAGCCCGTAAAACAAGTGTGAGGGCTTTCGTCAGGACCAGGTGAGTGAAAAGTGAGTGGCAAAGGTGAAATATGCCACGTGAAACCTGAATAGTACCTACACACGCGCTAAGGTGTGTGGTGTAAGTGTCGGTGTACTTACTGACACTTGTAAAAATACACTATTATGGAAATTTGGCAGTTTTTCGAGGCTCAGGAGGGTAAGGTACTCATCCAGGATACCAATTTGGATTTGGCCGGGACTACGGGAGACTGATACAGGTTTTCAGCAGGGGCCTCGCCAAATCCAAATTGGTATCCTGGATGAGTACCTTACCAACTAGGTTGGTGTGTGAGGGGTCTTTTAAACATACCTAATGGGTCCATGTTCATACCACATACAGTGATAACACTCTAGATACATAGTGGGGTCGTCCACATTGTTTAAAGTACCTTGAGACATAACACAGCTCCATGATAATGGATACTAACATGGGTCCACTAGGGTGTAAATCATTGCTTACATACAGAATTAACTTTCCTGTGCTCTGGTGATGTCTCCATGAGCTCTATGACTTTGCAGCTGGGCAGGCATTTAGGAGATTCCCTTGTAAAGAAATTCCAGTTAGGTATTGGTTCATGCTTGAAATGAACAAAGGCAGTAAATACAGATTATGTGTACTGAGGTGCATTATATTATGCACATATTAGCCTGAAATTAAGACTTTGGCACTGCCATTATTTCAATGACAAAACGAAAAAAAAGGATTGACTTGCGTAACAACTTTTTTCATCCTGGCTAATAAACTGACATCCAAGTTATGTTATGCTATATTAGAAGTTCACAAGTGTGCAAATATCTAAAAGTGCCCTTGCGCTGAGAGACAAGCAACTGCTCTACCCACAGACTAAACAAAAAACCCGAAATAAACAGTCAAAGAAAATGAAGCAACAAAAATCAGAAGAAAAAAAGGATGAAATTCACAACTGTGGCAATCTTGATTTAGCAGCACAAATGCTCTTTTCCTCACAACTAAGACACTGATGAACACGCAAACCCTCCTCTCATCATTCTAGAATAGATTCAGCTGGTGTGCCCGTCTCACTCACATGTTTCCCAAAGTGTTTCCATTGTAACTACCTATGGGAAATTCTACACTTCTCACTCCGCTTAGTTTACTCTCATTGATCAATTTTGCAAGTCATCCTAACAAGTGTTGGAACATGTAAAAGTAGTTAAAGTTAAGAAGGTGTTTTTATAACTAGTTGGCAACCATGCCAATTCGCACCCCTAAGGTTGGCACACATAGCATGATTTTTCAATTCATCTGACTATGTTGATATATATCTGTGTTTATGTGTTTCCACTGGGTTACCCGAATGAGAGTAAAACAACAATCTGTGGCAAATTTCCTTGTTAGAGATTCACAGCATCATGTTAGAAAAAGAGGTTCAGCTTTGACGAAGCAGGACTGTCTCTCCTGACAAATGCTCCAGAGAGTGACTAAGACTCTGAGCAGAAACATGTTGACTTCATAACATACACAAAGGGTCCTAACAACCTTTCTCCTACCTTTTAACATTGTGTTAGAGACATCATACTAAAACTAATGAACAAGTTACTTACCTTCGGTAACAATATATCTGTAAGAGACAGATTAGTTATGGATTCCTCACCTTAGAATTACCCCCAGGCGTCAGACTGGAACCGCAGAATTTTTCTTCAGCAGTACCCCTGCACGTCGGTAGGTGGCGTCTGTGGACTCCGCGTTCGTCGTTGGCATCGTGGTCACCGGAATGATGTTGTGGTATTTATTTAGACGCCACCCCTGCGCGCTGACGTCAGTTCTTTACACGACATTCCACGCCAGAAGCGCAAGACACTGACCACTGGTGCACAAAACTAGGGCCCTGGAGGGAAGTCCCTTACCCTAGACGTCAGTTTGCAGAACTGGGAGGATGAGTGGGGAGGTGAGGAATCCATAACTTAAAGAGGTTTTGAAGGAAGAGCCTGCAGCTCACTCACCCTGCGAGCAGAGGTGATGGCGACCAGAAAGGCAGTTTTAAGTGTCAGAAGTCTGAGAGGACAGTTATGTAGCGGCTTGAAGGGAGCGTACATAAGATAGGTCAGAACCAGGTTCAAGTCCCACTTGGCATTACGAAAGGAATTAGAGGATACAAGTGAGTAATGCCCTTAAGGAAGCGATTTGCAATAGGGGACTTGAAAAGAGAAGGCTGGTCAGGAAGCCGAAGAAAGGCCAAAATATAGCCTTTTAGAGTGCCCAGAGCAGAGCCCTGCTGGGCCAAAGAAATAGTGAAGAGGAAAACCTCTGAAAGGGGGGAAGAAGGGGGCTCCACAGCCTTTGCTGCGCACCATGCCACAAACTTGTTCTATCTACAGGCGTATACCGTTTTGGTGGAGGGACGCCTGGCTGCCAAGATAACGTTACAGACTTCAGGAGGAAGGTCGAAAGCTGTCAACTGTCGCCGCTCAATCTCCACGCAAGGAGGTGAAGGCTGGACAGGTTTGGGTGGAGGACCGTCCCCTGCTGCTGCGACAGAAGATCCTCCCGAAGAGGCAGTCTGATCATAGGGTCGATGGCCATGTGCAAGAGCTCGGGATACCAGACTCTTCGTGCCCAGCCCGGGGCCACAAGAATGACTTGGGCCCCGTCGCGCATGGTCTTCTTCAGCACTCTGGGTAGAAGTGGTATAGGCGGAAAGGTGTATAGAAGACCGCAACTCCACTCGCGACGAAAAGCATCGCTGAGCGAGTGCCGCCTTGGAAATTTCAACGCGTAGAACTGCTGACATTGCGCGTTCTCCTCAGTGGAGAATAGATCTAACCAAGGCTCTCCCCACCGCTGAAAGAGACCTTGCACCACCTCCGAGTAAAGACGCCATTCGTGATCCATCATGCACCGGCGGCTGAGTTAGTCCGCCCTGGCGTTCAGAGAACCTGCCAGGTGTTGAATCACCAGGGACATGCCGTGATGTTCCAGCCACTTCCAGAGACGAAGTGCCTCCTGACATAGGGTCCACGACCCCACCCCGCCCTGTTTGTTGCAGTAACACATGGCGGTGGTGTTGTCCGTGAACACCTGCACAACTCTCCCTTTGACAGAAGGAAGGAATGCCTTCAGTGCAAGATGGATCGCCAGAAGCTCCAGAAGGTTGATGTGGAGCCGGGCCTCCGCCGGAGACCAGAGGCCTCTGATCTCCGCCTCTCCCATGTGGCCGCCCCACCCCAGAAGTGATGCATCTGCCATCACTGTGAACTCCGGTTGGGGAAGGGAGAGGGATCTGCTGTTGACCCAATCCTGGTTCGTTAGCCACCACTGCAATTGGTGTGCAGTGCCCTTCGAGATCTAGACGCAATCGGAAAGATTCCCCTGATGCTGTGCCCACTGGGACTTCAGGTCCCACTGCAGAGCCCGCATATGCCATCTGGCATAGTCCACCAGCAGGATGCAAGAGACCATGAGGCCCAGTAGCCTCAGGGTCATTCTGACCGAAAACCGGGATAGATGCTGAAAGAGCGGAATCATAGCCTGAATATCCCAGATTCGCTGCTCTAGAGGATAAGCCCGAAACTGTGCTGTGTCCAGAACCGCTCAGATGAAAAGGAGCTTCTGAGAGGGAATCGGGTGTGACCTCGGCACGTTGATGGTGAACCCCAGCGAATACAGGTGGTCGGCCGTAGTCTGGAGGTGGGAGACGACAGCCTGAGGAGAGCCCGCCTTCAACAGCCAGTCGTCGAGATAGGGGAAGACTGGAACCCCTGATCTGCGCAGATGAGCTGCCACCACCTCCATCTCTTTTGTGAACACCTGAGGGGCGCTGGTAAGGCCAAAGGGGAGCACGGTAAACTGAAAGTGTTCGTGACCTACCGTGAACCGCAGGTAACGCCGATGGGCCAGCAAGACAGGGATGTGAAAATAGGCGTCCTGCAAGTCCAACGCTACCTTCCAGTCTCCAGGGTCGAGGGCAGACAGGACCTGAGCCAGTGTCAACATTTTGAACTTCTCCTTCCGGAGGAAGCGGTTGACGTTCCTGAGATCCAAGATAGGACGCAGGCCCTTGTCCTTCTTGGGCACCAGAAAGTAGTGGGAATAATAACCACAACCTACTTCTGGGGCAGGAACTCGCTCGATGGCTCCCTTGGCCAAGAGAGCCGTAACTTCCTGTTGGAGAAGGGCCAAGTGATCCTCCGACATGCGATGAAATTGAGGTAGCATGGATGGAGGGGTAGTCTAGAAGGGGAGGGAGTAGCCCCTTTGGACTATCTGCAGAACCCACATGTCCGACGTGATGGTGAGCCAGTGGGGGAGGTGATGGCGAATCCTGTCGCCCACTGGCGAAAGGTGGCCCTGAAAGGTCGGACTAGGAGGGCTTGGAGGCTGCTGCAGAGGGGGCGCTGGTGGACTGGCCCGCCCGCTGGCCCCCAGACCCACGATGGTGGGTCCCACGTCCCCGGCCGCACAGAGGTTGGACAGCTTGTGCAGGCCTGTGGCTCTGGACAGAACGTGGCGGGGCACCCCTTCCGTAGCCATGAAAGGGGCGCAAAGCAGACTGCGCGGGGCGAGAGGTGGAAGCGAGGCCCAAGGGCCTAGCTGTAGCCGTGGAGTCCTTAAAACGCTCGAGCTTGTTGTCTGCTTTGTCGCCAAACAAGCGACGGCCATCAAAGGGCATGTCCAAAAGTGTAGCTTGGACATCACCCGAAAAGCCAGTGGACCTCAGCCAGGCGTAGCATCGTAGGGCTACTGACATTGAAATCGTCCTGCCTAGCGAGTTGGCGGTGTCCAGCCCACACCGTATGGCGAACTTCGCTGCGTCTCTCCCTTCGGCCACTGCACGGGAGAGCGCGGCCCGGGCCTCCTCCGGGCACTGAGGCAGCATCTGCGCGACCGTGTCCCACACAGAATGGGAGTAACGGCCCAAGAGACATGCGGTGTTTACCGACCGCAGTCCTAAGCTGGAGGAAGAAAACATTTTCTTCCCAAGATGGTCCAGCTTCTTGGATTCCCTATCAGATTGTGCGATGGGGAATGCTCCCTTGGAAGTGGAGGCTTGGAACACCAAGCTCTCAGGGTTGGGGTGTTGGGGGAGGAAAATGGGGTCGCCCGGGGCCGGGCGGTGGCGTCAGGCAATCATCTTATCCACAGGAGCCCCTGTGTTGGGTTTGGACCAAGTGCCCAAAAGGATGTCCGTGAGGGCCTCATTGAACAGCAGCAGGGGCTCCGAAGATGCCGCTGCCGGTTGTAGCACCTCGGTCAGGAGGTTAGTCCTAACCGCCACCGTACCAATCTCTCAGTCCAGAGCTTAACAGTCAAACCGTGCGTCTGGTCAGATCACCATCTAATAAATTTTACCTTAAGTGATCTCTCATTAGCCAAACCCTCAGCTGGCCCTAAATTATTGACCAGGAACTGGAATCGTATCAATCTGTCAGATTTCTACAATACCCTGGCATCTAACCTCCCGTCAAGAATAGATAATGTTGACAAGCTTGAGACAGCTATTACAAACTGGCAACTAAAGGCAAGTGAGATACATGCCCCATTACAAAGCAAAGCAAGTCGTTTGCGGCGGCATGAGACTTCCAAGTGGTTCTCCACAGAGTTGAAACTAGCAAAGCTAAAAACCTGCCAGCTGAACGGAAATGGCGAAAAATCTAAACGCCAGAAACATGGGAAATATATGTAAAAGCCCTGACAGCCTATAAAGCAGCCATCCTAGAGGCAAAGAAAGCCTTTTTTACAAGCAAAGTATTAAGCTCGGAAAAAAAAACTAAAGACATTCTTAATATAGTTAAGGAACTATCAAACCCGGACCGCATAACACCTGCTATCACTCCGTCTCAGGCATTGTGTGACGATCTTAATAGCTTCTTTGTGAACAAAATTAAGAAAATACAAGACTCCATCGCTCCTAGTCCACTGAACTGGAAACTCCAACAGCAGTATACCAATCCCTCTACACTCTCTACCTTCCATGGTATAAACTCAGAACATCTCACAGAATTAACAAATAAAGTAAAATCAGGCTCACCTAAAGATCCATGCCCCCCTGCAATACAAAAAGACATCTTCACAATATTCCCAGACAGCACCCTGGCCTTGCTCAACCTGTCGCTTGAGCAAGGTGTGGTCCCGCGTGCTTTTAAAGACGCAGTTATAATCCCGCTTCAAAAGAAAGCTGGTATGGATCCCCGACAGTTGGGCAACTATAGACCCATCTCGCTTCTCCCTACCCCGGCAAAAATTCTCGAGGCACATGTAGCTAAGCTTCTCTGTGCCTTCACCGAGGAGACCAATTTCTTAGATCCATACCAAGCTGGCTTCCGGCCCTCCCATTCGACTGAATCAGTCATTCTAGGTGTTGTGGACGACCTGAAAGAAGGGGCTGACAGGGAGTGCACGCAAGCTCTGGTCCTTCTCGACCTGTCGGCGGCATTCGATACCGTGGATCATACGATATTAACGGATAGAATGGCGGCGGCAGGTCTCAGAGGAACTGCCTTAGAATGGATGAAATCCTTTCTGAGTGATCGCACCCAATCAGTTAGGCTTGCACCCTACAGCTCTGCCATTGTCACCACTACCTGCGGGGTGCCACAGGGCTCCTCCCTGTCCCCTCACCTGTTTAACCTCTATATTCGCCCCTTGATCCATTCCCTCCAACAAAGGAAGGTTAAGATCTACAATTACGCAGATGATATGCAGTTGATTTTTTCAATCGACGAGACTGAGGACTCCAAGGCATTCTTCCAAAACACTATGTTATTCATCAAAGACTGGATGAACCACAACCACCTTAAATTGAACTCTGACAAAACAGAAATAGTCATTTCCAACAATAGACTAAACCATTGGACTCCAACTCACTGGCCGGTTACATTAGGAGCCCCACCAATCCCTAAGAATGCTGTAAAGAGTCTCGGCATCCAAATTGACGCCAACCTCTCTATGCAATCCCAGATAAGCATGGTTACATCATCCTGTTTTTATCAACTGAGGAACTTCAAAAAGATCAGGAGATTTTTCACTAGGGAGGCAAGCATGGTAATCATGATGGCCATGATTCTATCTAGGATTGACTATGCCAATGCCATTTACCTAGGTCTCCCCATCAACCAAACCTATAAGCTTCAGCTGATACAAAACCAAGCTGCCAGAATCATCTACCAACAACCCAGGCACTGCCATACGAAGCCACTGATGAAGGAGCTCCACTGGCTTCCCGTAGCACAACGGTCCATGTTTAAGACTAGCTGTATTATCTTCAAAGCAATCAACGCCAGGGGCCCCAAATTTATCTCTACAAAGATCCATCCTTACCTCCCAAAACGGAATCTCAGATCGGCACAAATGAACCTGTTGACGGTCCCAAGATTTAAGCGCAAAAGAATGGGCGGCTCACGATTCTCTAAGCTGGGCCCCCAACTTTGGAACTCCTTGCTGATTGAGATCAGGCAGACGACTGATTATATGTGTTTTAGTAAAAAATTGAAAACCTGGCTCTTCACTCAGGCCTATTGCTAGATACTACTCCTGTGGTGGCTCTTAACTCAGCGCCAAGAGACCTTTGGTGTACGTGCGCTCAACAAATTCCCTGAAACATAACATAACAGGAAGCTTGAGGTTTAGGGCCTCAGCCGCCCTACGCAACACCACTGCGTATGATGCACCCTCCTCCGTAGCCACAGTAGGGGGAGAAAGCATGCCAAGGTCTGGAGAAGTGTCCAGACCACTGGCCTCACCCAACTCCTCTCTCCAGTCCGGTTCTCCCAACTGGTCTGCAACAGGGTCCACAGACCCCTCCCAGTCCTCCTCACCTTCCTCTGGTAGCCACTCAGGGCGATAGGGAACACCAGGGGAGAACAGGGGTACAAAAGTACCGGTCGGCGACGTCAGTCTGGCTTCATGTCCACATCGAGGGGGAGGCTGGGGTCGGCGCTGGTTGAGGACACAACCGGCGTCGGAGGGGGCGGAGGTGTCGCCAATGGATTCGGCGCCAGAGGAGGTGTCACAAGGTCGACCGGCACCGATCCGGATGCAGTCCTGGATCCCTGGGGGCTCTGCGGCGCCGAAGCCGCCGGCATCGAAGGCCTAGAGCCCCCAGCTGAGTCCGCGGGGCCCGAAGGCGTGCCAGCGGAGTCGGACTACCCAAAAATAGAATGGAGGGCTTCGTAAAAACTACGAAGTTGGGCAGGGGTCGCTCCGGCTCCCGGTAAGGGAGGGAGGCTCGGAGTCGACCCAACAGGCTCCGCAGGCAGAGCCGGACGACTACCTGTCGCATCCTGCGTCGGCTGACAGACGGGGAGAACGCGAAGATCGACGGGGAGAACGCGAAGATCGACTGTGCTTCTTCACCTTCTTTTTGTGCTTCGACTTACCCGAAGACGAAGACTTCGACGAGGAATGGTGGTGATGGCTTTGCGACTGGTCCCGCGACCTCCCTCTCGGCCAGGACCTCGAGTGGCGCGGAGCCGACTACCGGGCCTCCAGAAGCTTTCGGGACCGCTCCCGCAAAGACTTCAGGGCCATGGCCCGGCAGTTGGAGCACGACTTCAGGTCGTGGTCGCGCTCCAGGCACCAGAGGCACACAAGATGGGGGTCCGTCGCCGACATCAGCTTGTGGCAGGAGCCACAAGGCTTGAAGCCGGTCCGCCGAGATGACATCCCTGTGCACCAGGAGTCGTAAGACTCAAAAAGACGTCAACAAAAAGTCACAAAAATTGAGTCAAAAAGTGACTCGAGGTACCGCTCTCCGGATCTGCGCTGGCTGGTGCGGAAAAAGAAAGAACTGACGTCAGTACGCAGGGGCGGCGTCTAAGTAAATACTGCAACGTCATTCCGGCAACCACGACGCTAACGACGAACGCGGAGTCGACAGACGCCAAATACTGACGCGCAGGGTTACTGCTGAAGAAAAATTCTCCGGATCCAGTCTGACGCCTGGGGGTAATTCTAAAGTGAGGAATCCATAACTAATTGTCTCTTTCAGATTCCATAACTAATTGTCTCTTTCAGATTACTTAACCATCACTTCACCATTTTAAGCCATTACAAACTCTCCTGTAAAAAAGAGTCGTCACCTCCCTACAATAGCAACACAAGCAATATGCCTAATGGACGCAAGATGAGCACACTGATACAGCACAATTAGATGCGGATCCGATGATGAAGGATGCAAAATTACTGGAGTTGAGCATCCTTTTAATGGAAAAGCTCATCAGGTAGATTTATGTGGTAGGTATATACGGATACACGTGCTTCTTCATTTTGAAAACGCTAAAAATACTATATCTCTACACAGGACCATTTTTGTTGATTCAAACATTATGCGTTTACCTGAAATGAAGACATTGGCAGTGCCATTACTTTCCTATTAGGAATTTGTATATTTTGGTGAACAGTTTTGTCAAATGATGAATCCAAAACATAAAATTCTCTGTGCTGATGTAGGTGAATGATTCTTAAATTGTTATAAAGAAGCTGATTCATAGTGTTAATTGTGTTTTAAGGATTTTATTTTTGTAAAAGACATTTAATGCAATTTAAACCATAATGAACTTCATTTTGAAGCTCAACCGCAAGACAATAGTTTCTCTGCTATTGTTTGGAAAGATTACCTGGTGCGGCAGAGTGTTTGTGTGATAATTTGCATATTACATGCAAGACCAGCCTGATTACATGTTTAACGTTAGACAATCCGTGTATGCTTATAGGGCCAAGGAAAGCATAAAACTCTCAAATAAATAAACAAATAAAAAGTGTTTGAGTGGTAACAATTGTCTCCTAGATCGCCTTGCTTTCAGTTTAGAAATTCCATGTCTGAAATCGTTCAAGCTACCATGATAGAAAAGGAAATCTGTCAACTTCTCTGGTGCACACATTGTAATCGCAACAGCAGGGAAAGACGACACTGCAGAGATCCATCTTTGAAGGAAAAAAGGAAAGTTACATCAACTTCTGTGACTTCTTTATGCTCTGCAAAGGGGAATCATTTGCACAGTTTTGTAGCAACGCAGCACCCAAGCAAGACTAAACTGCCTCCTCGTTCCATAAGACACTATTTATGATAAAGGTATATAAAGTTCTGATGCAGGGGCAAGGTTAGACACATGGACCAGTTGATGAGGTGCAATGCTGAAGGGCTAAATTCCAACTGCTGACCAGATGACAGCATATGGTATGTGGGGAAACTACACATGGCTTGGCATTGTAATACCTCGTGAATTAATACAGCCAATTAGGTTGGATGGCTGAAAACATTATAGACCCACTGGGTAGGAAATACACTAATAGGTTAGGCATGTTTGATGAAATGTGATTGGGGTCTTTTTAACCTTTACCATACTTTGCCTATTATCTGCAGAGTTGTTTATAATTATCATGATCATACTGACACGTGTTATGTTGACAAGCACTGCATAATAAATAATTATACAATTGCAAAATATCAAGAGAAGAGATTCTCTGACATCTAACACTCCCTGTCTAACAAAGCATAACACACAAGTAGAGGAGTGACAAACACACGCGCCAGTTCTCCTTTTATCAAAAAATGGTACATTACCTTTTGGGGCTTAGGCGATCTACCAGGTGTGACACCAAAAATAATGGAGTGAACATGACATACCCCTTGAGCAAATATGGAAATGCAGGAGGCCATATTCAAACCATGCACATCTACTGACACTAGCAAAACGTCACTAGCACTTTGAAGACCACTAACAGCAGCCTACTTAGTTTTTCATGTTTTCCACTTGTTCATTTAGAGATGGTTGACTGCTGGGTGAGGAAATTAAAATATTGGATAATCAGTTCATCAAACTATAGATAAGGAAAATACATAGATATAGATGTTTTGATCAATAAGTAAAAAATATTGTATTCATAAATACAAAGAACAACATAGTTCAGATTTAACAACAGACGCACTAATGGATTCAGCAAATGAGAGAAGGGTTTCACACAGTAGGATAACTTAATAAATTAAATCTGCACTGAAATGACTAGGCATGGATACAACATTATGTGTAGTGTTTTCTTCCTGCAAATAAGGTATATCGGTCACCCAAGGAGTCTATTTTCCCTTGACCAGAACTGTCTGCATGGCAAGATCTCTATTAGTAGGTATGAGTGGTATACAAACAAACCTGATAAGTGACAGACACCGAGTAGCTATGGAGCAAAACAAAGGCTTCAGCAGGTTTCAGGAAAACTTCAAAAATGCCATAATCACTGCTCTTTTTGAGATTTCTGCTTGTATCTCCCGCCTTGTGAAAATATGTACTTTTGGGTTAGCAACTCACAATGATGATGTGTGCGAGTAGAGTACAGACTCAACACATGATGGGGCTCTGTTGCCCCCTTTTGGCATTTTGCTCACAGCAGTACACACAAAGATAAGAACCTAGGATCTCCCGTCATTCTCAATGTTGTGAAGGTACACCCCTAACTTGGCAACCTATTGTAGTGGAAAATAGAAGGGTGATAATCCATTCACTAAAATAAACTTTGAGAAACGTTGCTCCTCAAAAAACGGATGAACAAAAACAATGGTTTAAATATGTCTAACTGTGAAGTCATGTATACTACAGTACTGAGCAACTATGATTGGAGCAAAAGTCCATTATTGTTGTTAATGATACTGTTGTATAATGCACAATCCACCATTAGTATGGCATTGCAGTGTCTTTCTGTAGCCTAAAGTATGACTTTGTCAAACCTTTTGCTGTTTGGGTAAATGTTTTGCCTTAAGTGTGCTATTTGTGGAGTACCAGCCTTAAAGAAAGTGTGCTATTTGTGGAGTACCAGCCTTAAAGAAATTAGCAGTATCCTCTGGAGTAAACCCTCTTATTTAGAATATTATGAGGAAACACATAAGGAAGCTCTTTAAATCTTAGTTGTCAATATGACTAACAGCAGCAGAAGGTATTTGTGGATGTATTAGGAATTTGGACAGTGTACTTCTAACCCTATTGCTCTTGCCCATCTTCCAATAAAATAACATCACAAGTGGATGGTTGAAAATACAGGCTCTCTCTTTACTGTAAAACGCCATAATGGAAGGACTTTTTCTTTTAAATTCACAAAGCCAGCGTTTGACTCTCCATAATGTAACTGCTATCCCACTGAGTTGTAGTCCTCCCCAATCTCACCTGAAATAACTCTTACGGAAACAATGTTTGGGGATGATCTCAGAGCCTATCCGGCCTCAGTTACCTTTGGCAAGATGAGGTCTGCCCAGGGATCACTTGTTCCTCCTTCGTCAGGAACCCACACAAAGGGCAACCCACTGCAACTCCTGGTGAAAATCTCTGCAGCTTAAGCTAGCTAATTATTTAATTCAGCCATTGATTAGATTTCATCAAATAACACAAAAGCTTCAATAATTACGACTGATGCAGATAACCCATTTCATCTAGATAATTTGACAGCTTTGTTTCAGATTCTTAGTACTTTTCATTTTTCTTTTCAGTTGATACACATTTTTAGAAATCTATACTCCGATCCCTCTACCAGAAAAGTATTAAATTCAAAAATAGGATGGCCAAATCATTATTTCTTGTGTCTGCTTACATTTTTTATTGAACCCTTGGCAATTTTGCTTCATAATGACGATTCTATTTCACCTCCTCTTTTTGGTGCGTCTAAATGAAAACTTTTCGCTGACGTTATATTTTGTCAGGTGTGAAATCCAATATTCAAAAGGCCTTAGACAGAATTAATGATTTCACTTCCATAGGTGTCTATCAGATCAACCACAGTAAGTCACAGATTCTGCTATTTAATGTAACAGAATTGGATCTTTTACGCCATATATGGGGACAATTTGCTTCTGTTTCTCCAATCTTTTACTTAGGCATTTATGTAACTTCTAATTTTCAGATTTGCTTAAGCTATATTATGGGGCCACCTTAAATAAGGTATGTCAGTGATCGCCTTTGTCAAATTCAAATTCAAAAAGCTTTATTCGGTGTAAATACAACAAACACCATAAAAGCATACTAATACACAGTAAAAGAAAATATTCACATAATACATCATACTTAATATTCAAAATTAAAATCGATTTTACAGGTTAAATTTTCCATGGAGATTAATTCAATTATAAAATTATTAAAATATCAGTGCATAAAAAGATCATAATACGTTGGTACGGCTACCACAATTTGTGCAATAAAATGCTAATACATACAGGTCGATATAAAGTTAATAAAGTGCCAA
The DNA here is from genome assembly GCA_963921515.1 of Calotriton arnoldi. NCBI lineage: Eukaryota > Metazoa > Chordata > Amphibia > Caudata > Salamandridae > Calotriton > Calotriton arnoldi. The sequence goes on along the minus strand of CAWUFW010004610.1, from coordinate 543,099 downwards.
TGCATGGAGAAATCTTAGTACAAAAGTACAAGCTGCTACAATATAAGCAATAAAGTGCTAGTGATTATAAATGCGTGTATATAAACAACATAATAAAATATAATTATTGATCTTGTTCTTCATATAATAGTGCTTCCAAATGTACAAGTTCTTTTCTTTTCCCAATTGAGAGTTGTATATAACGTATAACAGAACTTATTACTTTTATGTTATCCAGACTGCAAACAAAATCAAATGCATTTTTGTAACTATAAAGGGTATTTCTTAAAAAAGAGGTTTTAAAATTGATTTCCGGATACCCATATAAAAAGGACAAAAAAGTATAAAATGCATAGTTGATTGTAAAGTTTTACCATCACATGGGCAAGGTGGTAATATATGACACCATTTTTCAGTACTTGGAAAGGCAATTAAATGGTGTAGGGTACCTAGCCTTAGCCTAGTCAAGTAGAATCTGTGCTGGGTATTCCTTACCAATATCAAATATGGCTGAATGCCCCTTATAAACGGACCTTCACAATAACTAGCTACAGTCTTTTTTTTAATGACAGCGCTTTCCCGTTCCTGTTCCATTACAGTTAAGTATTTTGATTTCAAATAGTTTTTAGAAAAATCCTGTATTGTAATGGGATTGTTTTTGTCGATACCGACTTTACATTTCATTAAAAGTTTAAAAATGTGCTCCAGCCAGGGTATTTTAGAACTATGGTCAAGGGCTAGGCAGTCCATTATTAAATCCTTTGTGAACTTAGTTTCTTCCTTTGCCCAGAGCCCTCGCCAAAATATAAGGCCTGCCATGTTTATTGTGTCACTTAAATATGGTACAAATAACTCTTTATGTACAATAGCGGTCGCAGTAGCACTAGGGACCGCCAACAGCCTTTTTAAAAACTTGTTCTCCTTTATTTGTAATGCAGCCGTATTTGTTCTCTCCCATAACGCTGCACCATGACAGACCCCTGAGACACACTTGCTCCTGTACAACGATAGAATTTCCAGTATGGGTTTGTTTCCTATTTTTGCTGCAAATTTTAATATACCCTCTGTAATTCTTAAAAATTTCATTTGACATAATTCAATGTGCTTATTCCAAGAACCATTTTTGCAGAATAACAACCCTAAATACGAAAAGGTAGATACTCTATTAAGTCAAGTCAAAAACTCTGTTTATTTAGACCATAGTCTTTTAAACACAATAAATTACAATATATTAATAATGCATAATTTCTCCAATTTCATTACCAATAAAACATACAATAAAAATTCAGCACACTTCTTCTACTCCCAATGACAAGAGTCTACAGTCCCAAATGAATTCTTTCTAGTGTTAAAACTTTTATATAACGGGAAGAGCATCTAAAACTTATAAAAGCCGACTAAAATCATTGACTCCCCTTCATTTTCTCTCTTACGGACCCTTTTACCGCTTTCATATAATTTCCCAGAGCAATAGCAATATCGAGATTTGGCAACTCCGTAAATAAAGCTATTGCTTTGGCTCGTGATCTTATTTCATATTTGGCAAATATTGAACGTAAATACAGTTTCCGAAATGAGATAAAAGAAAAACAGTCAACCAAAATATGCCAGATATCACTTTTTGATCCTAGCCCACATTTACATTTACCATCTGGCTGTATCATTTCTACTTTTATCTTTTCCTCCATTAGCCAGGGATTTATGCCAATTCTTACTCTTAAGATCTCACATCTTACCCCATAATTGGGCAAAGTGTCCAAATACGGGTACCAAGTTTCATTCATCCAGGAATTTCTTAGGCACTGTACCGATTTTTTTGTTTTCAGATATTCCAGATCTATATTCCTTGAGGCTTCTTTACCCTGAATCCTAAGAGAACTGTTGGTGAATTCTACATCCAATGTAGATTGCGAGGGTCTCACATTTAACCTTTCCCCTGCAGAGAGGATTTTTTTCCTAGATTCCTTTGCCCATTTTAGGCTACTCAATCGTAACTCCTCTCTGCACCATTGTGAGACCTTCTGCACACCACCCGGATCCTGACGTTTCCAAAATCTTATAAGGGACATTTGGATCTGTAAGCTCCATGCTATTGTACCTAACTCCATTCTAATAGCCTGGACCATTGTGGAGCTTGGCAAAGACAATAGCATTTTTAAAATCTTCCCTTCTTCAAGATCCCACCCGCATTTACCACTTAGGTATAGAACTTCTGCTCCATATAAAACTTGCGGGGGTATCATTGCTTCATATGCTTTTAGCAAGGGTCTGTGGGACATATCTCCATATTCTCTATTAAATTTTTTTAGCCCACAGATTGATGTAAAAGCTTTTGCTTTTTGTGCATCTATTTTAGGGCACAACCAAACCAAACTCCTAAGTACCTATACTCTTTTACAATCTCCAATCTGTCTTGACCTAAAAACCAGTTAAAATTCATATCTCTTTTCCCAAAACATAAAATCTTTGTTTTTTCCATATTTACAACTAAAAACTTGGCCTCACAATATTCCTTAAAAACATTTAATTTCCTTTGAAGCCCTATCTCCGTTTGATCAAGAATCACTAGATCGTCTGCGTACAGAAGGCAAGAAACTTTATTTCCACTCATTCTGGGGCTTGCACTTCTTTCCACTTCTAAGGTAGCCGGTAGATCTGCTAAAAATATGGCAAAGAGCAAAGGGGCCAAGACGCACCCCTGTCTAAGTCCATTCTCAATCGCTATTTTCTGTGTCTATTAATAAAAACCCCACCCACATGATGTTGTCTGTGCTTTGGCCTTTTCCCCCCACATGTCATTACAAAAGTTTTCTTTAAATTTAACTGCAAATCAATATCCGTCATATATAGGGCAACGTTTTCAATCAAAATTTGCAGGCCATTTCCAGTCCTGGACATTAAGACAGCATCATCTGCATATAATAAAACAGGTGTGGGGCGTTTTCCTACTTTTGGGGCATCTGCAGCTAACTTTTGTAAAAATGGGTCCACATTATTTATGTATAATGAGAATAAAAGCGGAGCTAGAACACATCCTTGTCTAATCCCCCGCTTTACCATAAAATCAGGTGTACATTCCCCCAACTTCCCATATCGTACCCTAGTAGTTAAAAAGGCATAAATTTGTGATAAAAATGAAATTATTTCAATAGGGGCCCCTAGCCCCTTCAATATTTGCCAAAGTTTTTGATGATTAACTAAATCGAAGGCGCTAGTTAGGTCTACAAAGCATAGGTGGAGTACCCCTTCCCTAGCCTGTGTATACTTCCCTATTAACAATTCTAAATTTAAGCACTGCTCTACCGTCCCAATACCCCTTCTGAAACCATACTGGGCTTCTGTCAAGATTTTACTTTCACTAGCCCAGTCTTCTAGCCTTTCTAACATAATTCGACCCATCAGCTTCGATGAGGTATCAAGAAGGGATATTGGGCGGTAGCAGTTAGCCTTCCCTCTGTCCCCCTTTTTAAAAATGGGAACAATGATACTTTGCACCCAGGTGGAGGGTAATACACCTCCCAAGGCCACATTAAAAACATTCAATAAAATAGGTATCCAAAAATCCATGTTACACTTAAAAAACATCTATAGGCACCCCTTCAGGTCCAGCAGCTTTTCCATTTGCGCATTTTTCAAGGGCTAATTTGATTTCTTCTGTAGTTATGGGTAATGCCTTTATGGAGTTTACTATTATAAACTTATCTCTTTTACAATCAATTATTTTTAAACCTTCAGGATTAAAGATCTTCTCAAAATGTAACACCCAGTCTTCTGGTGGAACCACAGTATCAATCCTTACTTCATTATTCCTTTGAAATATGGATGATTAATTGTCTTCCAAAAAAGAACAGAGTCTTTCGTCTCAGCTGCCTGCTTTAGCTTCTCCCAGGCGCCCTCACGGATCTCCCTTTTTCTATTTTCCAAGTTTTTTTTATAATTTTTCCTTGCGGTACTAATCCTATCAGGGTCCCTGGGTTTTTGTTTAAGAGCCAATTTCAATTCCCCATTCAGCCTCGTGCATTCATGGCTAAACCATCTTGGATTAAGATCACAGGTTTTCTTCTTCTTTTTTGGCTTTTAAATTACCAGCAATTTCCTTGGCAATATTACTAAAAGCAGTTATGGTAGCTATTTTACTCGAAGAACTATCCAAGCAAATTTCTAAATCCTTTCGTGTTCTCTCTCTAATATTTTCCATAAACATAACTGGGTTAACACCCGTCCATTTTATGGATACACCATTGTTTCCTTGGACGTCAATATCAGCATCTGCTCTCTTTCCTCGTAATTTGGTCGGCAAGTCTATTTTCAGTATCAAGCTTAAAGGATGATGATCGCTAAACAGACTAATATTAATCAGGACTTTCTCAACCAAATTACTACCGTTTGCTGATTTTGACGCAGCCCAAACCAGCTCGTCTGCGGAAGCCAAACAGCGCAGGTTGTCTAAGAAGGCCAAGAAGACCCGAGAGGGGACTTAACTATTGACCGCACCCAAATCGAAGAAAGGCCTGCTAAACCTACTGTGGCCTCCTCAAGTCGCATTCCAAAGCCCACCAAAAACCTCAATGAACATTGCAGCGATATTTATTGTACCTCGGGCGACACGATCCCAGCAAATGCACATAATGATAGCGGAACTGTTGCTCAACAAATATAGGTAGACAGTCTCATAAGGGACATTTTAGGAAAAATCAAAACCATCATCCTAGAAGAACTGAGACCACTCACTGTTCGCCTTGATAAACTGAGCATCTGGTGTGGGGAAAACAACATCAAGGTGTATGTGGGGTTAAATGGTAGACTGGATGTGCAGTGCCAAACAGACCAGGCTGCGTCAGACAACTTCACATGGGTCACCCCAGCTAATAGTAACAAAAGGGATAAGAATGTTTCTATCAAATGGGCTCTGAAGGGGACAAGGGGTGCGTGTCAAATGGATCACCCACCAGTAGGCAGTGTATTAAGGAGGGGCGAGGGGGTCAATCAGACTGAGGCTCGTAAGGCAGATGCTGCGAAACCCCCAATAATCAATCTACCTCCAGCCTCATGCCCATATGTCATGATCCTTGCCGGGGTTCCAGAGATAAAAGCTAGCCAGAGAGAATCCCAAGAGGATTTAAAACACAAAACGTTGTACTGGCTATCTAGACATAGACACTATCCACATGACAGAGCAGATGACATACTCCTAACGCGGAAGGTTAGCTGGATTGGGAAGGGCCCCAAAAGACTAGCCTGGGGTCTGTATTGTCATTAATTTTAGGAACCCAAAATTGGTCTATGACCTTATATTAGGTGATTTATCATGCCAGCATCAGAGTTCGCCCACAGTGACCCTTCTGCTTGGATATTTCTACAAACCATCCTTGTGTGAATAGCGACAGCACCCCCTGTACCCTCCACACTCTACCCATGATCTGGGTTGCTACTCCCACCAGATGTATGGCCACCATTCTTATGCAATCCCAGTAGGCAATAAATTTGAGGCACTTGGGGGGGTGGATTGACTAACAGTGTCCACTGAGACAAAAGGGTGCCAGACCTCCGGGACAAGGGAGAACGGTAATAATAGCACCCTATCTTCAACTCTCGAATCGAATCCTACATGCTCTTGCAGGCCACCTTCTGGTGAGGGTGCTGAGCAAAAAAGAGCAGAGGAGGAGTGCAATTGTATTCACTAGTGGGTAGGGAATGGGACAAAAACAGCTGTCTAGTAGACCCAGATCCCCATCATCCACCCTTAAAATCTTTTCGTTAGGTATATCGGGAGGGGCAGAAGTAATTAATAAGGAAGGGGGGGAAACAGGGAGTAGGAGAAACTGGGTGTATTGTAACATGTACGGACCCAGGGGGGGAAGGCCCAGGAACCTAAAGGGGAAGAGGACTTATGTACGGCTACCCTTGATGCTAGTGATATGTCAAAAGCAATCAAAGTGGCTTCCTGGAATGCTGCAGGTCTGAAAAGTAAGTTGGACTGCAGTGACTGGGGTCTTACGTAGACCAATACAATGTAGTGCTATTTCAGAAAACCTGGAACAGGGAGGAAGCACAACGCATGGGTTTTGCGGCATTTACAAAGCTGGCTACCACAGGCGGGAAGGGCAGACCAGCTGGGGGGCTAACCACAGGGGTTGCTACCCATTTGGGCTGTATAGCCAAGGAGATTAAAACTGGGTCGGAAGACATACTGTGTGTTGTGTTGAGTTTAACCCCTGACGTGGCCATAGGCCCGGTCAATGTCTATTAGAGACCCATTAGTACAGGGCAGGAATCTCCTGTAGTTGAGCATCTATTTACTTTCTTGTCCTCTCTCTCAGGGAAAATCTTTAAGGTTGTTGGGGGTGACTTCAACTACCAATTTGAGCCCCTGGGCAATGGCCAAGATGATACCCTAGGTGAAGAAGATAGGCTGTGGTTCATTCCAGTTTGACTATCCCCCCTATTAAAAAGTGGTCCTCATTGACCATTCAAATCAATGCTCCTACTTTGAATCATTCCATAAGAGCATGTCATGGACATACCAAATCAGATAGGAAAGAATTGCATACATTTAACCGGGCAGGGTCCTCGTCTCTAATTGACTATATTTCCGTGGATACTAGATTATGGCCTGAGGTCTTAGATTTTGTCATCTTACCTAGGTTCGACAGTGATCATAATCTTTTGTCTCTAGATCTGGCAATATATGATGGGAGTCATAAATCAACGTGTTATGACCCGCTCGATGATAGACTGTCTTTGTCATCATCACGTCCCTGTATCTAATGGGCCACCGTGCAGCTGTCTCCCGATCTCCCTGTATGAGGCACTGGCTAACTCAATGACAGATATGAGCAATTTTATTGAACCTGATGGGAAAATTTGTTTCATGGATAGAGTGGAAGAGATACATGTAGTGCTAACTGACACAATGACGGACCTGTTATTCGCTGAAGTGCAGAATAGGGGCATTCGGTGAACCATTCCTCATGGTACAATAGTCAATGTAGGAATGCTAAAACAGCCCTAATATTAGCAATAAAAGCCAAGGATAGAGCTCGGATCCAACGTGAGAGAGCTACACATAGCAACATCATTTATTTGGCTAAGAAATAAAGGGATCAGGCCAAATGAGACTCTCTTCTTCAGGCACTAACACAAAAAAGTCTCAAGGGCCTTCTGGAACATAGTGACCTTTGGGAACAAGGATGGTAGGTCCAATATTGAGCCTAATATAGCGGCCGAAATGTGGAATGGGCATTTCGGTTCCTTTATGATGTCCAGGGGGCCCAGGAGGAATGGGTGAACACTACCACAGGAAACCCCAATAGTGGATTGAGTGGGCTTGATTAGAAGGATTTTCCTTTGATAACTCTCACAGACGTCCATAGTGCTATTAGAAAAATAGCGCGCCATAAGGCGCCTGGCATTTACAAAATACCTGGGGACCTTTATCTTTCCGAACCAGAAGTTTGGGCCCCATACATGTGGGCGATATTCAACGCCATAATGGGGGGAATGCCCAGTCAACAATCCTGAATTGGAGCCAAAATAATTCCTGCTTATAAAAAGAATCTCCTCTGCTACCAGAGAATTATAGACCCATCAGCCTGGTCGATGTGATGCAGAAAGTCTTCTCAAGGGTAATCTTGGAACGACTCCATGAATGGATGGAGGATAATAGTAGACTTAGCCCACTGCAAGTAGGCTTCAGGAAGCAAACATCTACCATTGACCAGGTTTTTAGGCTCCAGCTCCTATACTGGAAATCAGTTGTATTGGAGGGTGGTAGCCTTTATTTAACATTCGTAGACTTAAAGTCATCTTTCGACTTAGTTCCAAGAGGAAAACTCTGGTCTGTACTGATTGACATGGGGGTTCCCTTCTACCTCTGACTAGAAGACTATACGAGAAGAACTTTGCGCATGTTTACTGTGGGATACTGGACGAGCTTTCAGAACCATTCCATGTGAGCAGGGGAGCACGCCAGGGTTGTGTGCTGGCCCCCACCTTATTTTGTCTCTATATAAATGGCTTGGTGGACTCATTAATTGAAGTTAGAAATAACGATGCTCCCAAGATAAAAAAAAAAGTTCTCTTCGACCAATGCTCCAGCACTGATGTTTGCCGACGACACCCTCCTTTTATCTAAATCTCCAATGGGTATGCAAAGGATTTTAGATGGGTTCAGCTCATTTTGTAAGAAGAGGGGGCTAGAAATAAATGTCGGTAAGATGAAAATTTATGGTGTTCAAACCTTTGTATTCTACACAGCCAAATCCCTCTCTGAATGGAACCCCCCTTGATAGGGTTACCACCTTTGTTTACATAGGGCTAACTTTTAATGAACATATGGATTGGACTATCCATATTGGCAAACAAAGGCTGAAACTTGTACAGATTACTGGTGGTCTTGGTAGGGTGCACAGTGGGTCCTTTTTTAAGCCTATAAGTCCAACGATTGAGATATATAAAACCCAAGCCTTAGGGGCTATTTGCGACGCGGCAGAGCTATGGGGGCACAAATCTGTGAAAGAGATAGCGCTGGCGAATAATAAATTCATCAGACAGCTAGTGAGTCTTACCCCCAGCACGCTGCTAGTCCCGCTTCTTCTTGACATAGAAATCAGGCCCATTTTAGTAGGAATTGGCCTAAGACCTCTCCTCTTCTGGAGAAAAATGTGGGTTACGCCAGAGCTGACATCATATAGACTTGCTTTGGAAGGGATTTTAGAACTACTCGGGGCTAAGAGACTGCCATGGTTTTCTTATATTGGGAATACGCTGACCAGAATTGGTCTTGGGGACTTATGGTCTGACCCTGCAGCAGCATGTTTTTTAATATCGAGCAAAGAACTTGTGAATTGGTACAAGGGGTACAAACTCTCCTCTATGCTGACGGATGCAACCATGGGCACTCTGACAGAAAGATTCACCCAGGTTAAAGATGTCTATAATCCTGAGGTTGTTCTTGATTAGATTCAGCCAGCATTGGCCAGAAAACTCTATATACAGTTTAGGCATGGATCCCTTCCCTTGCATTCTTTTACCAACAACTGGAGAGGGGACCCAATTAAGAAGTGCCCATCCTGTGGCGCATCAGAAGAAACTGAGGCACATGCCCTCTTTATCTACCCAGCCTATAAAAAATATAGGTCTAAATGGATAGTGCAGATTTATAGGAACTTAGGGACTTCCAGTTGCCAAATGGCCATTGGAATCTTTAAATATGACAGTCACCAGCCCAGTGCTTTTGCTGTATCAAGATACCTGTTTGCCATCTGGTGTGTAAGGGAAAGGTTCATATAAATAAACCTTTTTGTATGACAAATGGTGATCATTGTCACTTGCTGGATGCCCTGTACAATATATAAATTCATACGAAGATACTGGCACTAGGATCCCAATGATTTATAATCAATTGTGTGTAAATAATCAGAGGGGGGTGCTCCTTTCTGACCTAGTACTAGATTAATTTGTTTTAACATAACATGATATGTACATAGTATTGTATTTTTTTAAGATGTATTATTGACTTTTAACTATCATGTATTTTTTTATGGGATATTTATATTGAATTTAACTTGTATTTTGTTGGTTGTAAAATGCACTTTTATGGTTTTTATGACCGAAATAAAGATGAATGAATGAATGGATGTTATTCAGGAATTGGCAGGTGCTTCAGTGGAATCTCAACTTTTCTGACTGTAGAAAACAAAACATGTGCTGACTAAACACTCCCCTTTTCTAATGCTTGGGGATGGGGGCCTGCCCAGCCTTCATTTCTCGGCACTCGGTATGTTTTGCATACTTGCAATGACAGGAACAGATCTCATTCTTGCTTCAAAGAAATTTAGGGTGATGTTTTGCACTGCAGGCAGAGGAGCAGCAATTCTCTGTAGTCTTCTTAAAGCAAACAGAATTTTTTTTATGGTGCTTTGGGTATGTTCTATGATAAATATAACTGCAGTAGTGTCAGTGGCATTCAAAGGGTTGAAGACAAATGGGGAAATTAACCTAGGGAATTCATAGAAAACATGTTCACAAGCTCTCCATGTGCATGGACGGGAAAGCTGGTGATGCTAGATTGCTTGTTGATAAAAGGTGCAACAAGGAGGCTGAGGGAACTTGTGGGAAATCATATAAACACCCACTGTCAAATGCAGCAGCCGGCACTGCAGTGATTTCAACACAGTTGCCTGTATTGTGAAATGACTGAGATTAATTCACTGGTAACTGTCTGGCCTTAGGTACAACTAGGGTTCCTAGTCCTAGGAAGAAGCATTTAGATCATATTTAAATACAGATGTCATCACATGATCTGATTCACAAGATGTTTCTTAACCCTGATCCAAATGTATAGTGTTATTGAATTAGACACTGAGTTAAAACGATTGAAATATTGCAGCGTACTTAGCATTCCATAACTCTTCCAATCTTGATGAATTAGATGCATAATGAAGGAACCAAAGACACTAACAAAAACCTCACAACTGGGTTTACGTTCTCTGCAAGCTGTTACACAACAGGAAAATCGTATGTAAATATATTGGCAATCGTATGTAAATATATTGGCAGACACCCTTGTTGATAATTTACAAGATGTTTTACTTTTCTAAGCACCTCAACTGGGAAGCCGACTTCTAGACCTTGGAAGAGCAAAGACTTACATTTGAAATTACCCACAGAGAACAATGATCACTTTTTAAATTACTAACTTCATTGGAAGCCTTTCTTGGACCATTAAAACTACTTTGCAGGAGGATTTAATTAGAAAATAGAAATAGATATATGGGTCTCTGTATTTAAGACAAATGGAAAGATTAAAAAATCCACCAACTACCATTTCAATGCTGACCTCTGGGCAAAACAAATCAAGTTTATTTATACATCTTGTCCTGTTGCTTATGCTGGACTCTGATCAAAATACTTAAAAACAACACTTTACCGTTCATTTTGTCCAGAGAGTTTGAGACTGGAATAAAGGTTTGGCTAAACTGTTAATTAGGTCGAAAGCATACATCAAGTTGTACTTGCAAACTCTCCGAAGATTCTGAAGCTTCTCATTTACCCATATGATTAAAATTTTAGTAGAAAACTTCGTAAATGGTGTGATTTGTTTTCTGCCAAGTCAAAGAGTGCAAGCAAGTCGTATTGGTAGGGCCTAATCCAGACAAGCTTGTGACTTAACAGAATAGAAAATTATTAAATGCATTTTTACCCAATTTCGTAAACCTTTCCTTTATACTTATATTTTAAATATATGACCACTTCTCCACATTAGATTGTTTGAAAGCTGCTCATGCTTAGGCCTCACCAGAGTAGAAATCCTCTTGACAGTAGGCCTAGTCAAGCACAACTTGTTGAAGAAACGAAAATTGAAGAAGTGACACACGACCAAAGTGACAGCCTTCATAAGCCTTTGTTGAAGGGTTGGGATCCCGTCCCGATAAATTCTACAGGTTTGAGTTTCCAAAATACTGACATCATGCCATCTGAAAAAGTTGTGGTTGTAGCTCTTCACGAAAAGTAAAATCTGTATAATTTTTAAGCAACTATTAAACCCTATTAAAAGCTTATTATTAATTCCCCAGCTATCAGATAATGTGGACGCTAGCTAGAAATGCACTTTTGCAGACAAAGTGAGTTTGCTGGTTGCATGCTATGTAACATAATTTAATTGAATGTTTTATTTCCTATGCTTTGCTAAATACCACAAACCCTTTGTAACCACTCAAGACTTCTGATTTGTAAGCATTGCTATTTTCAAAACGGAGCTGTTCATTTTCCCACTTGGAAGGAAATAAACTGCTATTTGGGGAACTAACAGTGTAATTTTGCGTCTTCACTCGCATCAACTATTTAGACACTAGACTGGACGTTTATCATTGTTGCAGTTATAAAATGAATCCCCTGCAAATTCAAAACCCATGCTTATAATAAGAGAGTTGTAGAATGCAAAAAACGTGTGCCTTTGACCCATTATTTAGAAGTTACCCTTAGTTAGGGAGAGCTTATTCGCCAAGAGATCTTTGAAGTTATGTTTTTCCCCATTTTCAATATGGGACTACAAATCCCATCATGGTGAGTGTTGTTGGCTAGTTTAACAAATAAAAACAAAAAAAACGATAAATGCCTAGAGAGGACCCTGATACTATGGGATGAGATGGCATCTAGGAAAGCATTAGCTATTATGGAATAAAACAAAAAGGGTCATATGGAACGCACTGTAAAAGTGGGGTAGAGTTTAAAAAAAAAAAAAGCCTCGAAGTGGACTACCAGTTGTGTTATTTTCCGCTTCATGACATCTATGGAAATTACTGGAGGTTTGACAGCAAAACCACATATTTATTATTAATATGCACACATTTTTAAAGCTGCTAAGGGTGTAAGTGAGGAGGAGAAAAAGACTGTTTATGTCCAAAAAAATATGGCGCATCCTCTAATGATGGCAGGAATCCTCATACCAATGTACTGTATATGTCATAATTGCAGTGTTGAAGTACTAAGACATATGCACACTATAACATGACTTCAATCACAAAGGGTAACGTTTCACACAGCGTTCACCTAGATAGTTTTCTAATTACATGAAATAATTGAAAAGAATTTTCCTGATTACTAAAATGCGCTTTCAAAAGCAACAATCAATCTACAAGTATGAAAAGTCAAGCTATTTTCTCCTTTCAGATGTGATATCCAAATTTTTCAACCAGACTGGCACACCTGTTGGGAGTGTAAAATGAGTGACCTCAGCTCTTTAAATAAAAGTTCATAAAATAAATATATTCGTAGCCTGTGGATTTTTCAAGCTAGGAGAGACCACTAATTTAGCTAGTCACCTTTAGGCAAAACTCTTTAAGCTACTGGTGCTGTTTCAACCCCTTTTGTTCTAAACCATCTGCATAGGATGCCTAGTGCATGCACATTAAAGTTTATTCAAATGCAACATTCAAAAAATAAATATAATGCAAAAATGTAGAAACTTACACTTCAGGCAATCACTCTCATATCATCAAGGCCTTTGTAATAAAGTCTTTGAAACATATTTGCTGCTGGTTTGAATACAATGGCAAGAAAATGTTGGCATTTCAAGATGTCATACAGTTATCGGTCACTTCTGATAACAAGGATGACTCACGAGCTTATCCAAAAAGAGTTGCACTTCTTAAAATGGATTATCCCTCAAAAGCGGAGTTTAACTTCTCAACTGCGTCCATTTGTAAGATTCTGAACATATCTAAAAGTTAGCTATGTATGTACAGCTTTCAAAACCTGTTTGGGGGGCAATGTGGGTCCCACTGAGTAAAAGGCTTCCCATTCTAAGCCCAAGACCATTAAGTTATAAATTTAGTGGGATCCCAAATAAATGTTGTGCGATGGTGCCCTCATTTATGTTACACCACTATATCTGCTTGTTATTTAAAGGCAGATTCAAACTTTTCATGATAGAATGATTGATCAATCCAGTTACATCACATACATTCCCCATCTTAAAGGGGCCATTCAGTGAATGATGCTGCAATAGATGCCAAAACTGCAGCAGACATCATGAAACAAACCAACATTCTTAAATGCCTATTGCTGATGTTCAGAGGTGCAAAACTGGGTAAAGAGAGCACTTTGTTTTCTTTACACTGGGTGTACCCGTTAAAAGATTAGCATTTTTTTTTACTGAATTCACCATGGCCAGACAAGCTGAACAAAAACGTCCTAGTACTTGATGTCATGAGGCTGAAGAATGTAACGCTAAAGGTGCAGCATCAAGGTACCTGATAAATAAAATCAAGCCACATGCCCCTATTAAGATGTTCATTCCTCAGATGGAAAATATCTCTGTAGGGAGGAATTAAGCTTAACACTGCAGGAAGTCAAACACCTGTGTACCTACTAGTGGAATTATTTCCGATTTGACCTATGGTATTGTAAATCTACATATTTAAAAGCAAACTAAAACCAATGCTATTCTGAATTACTTCAGACAACTCCTCCTAAGACTAACATTAGGAGACAATTTAGTTACATTAAGCACTTTACAAATACCTTAATAATAACCTCCAACGAATGAATAATTTGGGCTGTATGGAATGTAGTGGCAGAGCAAAGTAGACCTTACTCTGCATTTAAGTAGATCACACACTAATTTAGAAAGTGGCTGGTTTTGCGAAAGAGTTGTATATGGTGTCAAATATCCACTTTGTAGAATGCATTGCACTAGCATTCCCGACAAACAAGTGTATTTCAGTGGCACGGTTTCCTGCTGAATGTTAACCAACTGGAGTACGTGTTGCTTAAACCTGGGATCTAAAATCGAATTAAGTTTAACATGCAAAGGGTCTTGCAGGCTACTGCAGATGTATAATTATGAGTCAGTGTGTGTTTCATCTGCAACAGGTTTGGAAGAATGACTCAGTGCAGACATTTGACAATGCAGTTTGCACCCATGCGAGAGGAAAGTAGGCACCTACTGTCATTCATTTCAAAAGGCATGATGGCGTGGACCCTTCAGAACCCGGGTGGTATAGAGATGAAAAAGAACTTAATAAAAACACCGAGGGGGTCAGATGATGAAGAAGAAAGGGATATCTCCATAGATGTGATAATTGCCGATGGGAAAGAGGGAGCGCGGGCCTCTTAAAGTAGATTAAAGCAATGTTCAGTAGAAATTCGGTGGTTCAGGGGTCCTTCAAAATATTATTTCCCCTTTACTTAGTTAAAGGAGGGAAGCATTAATATAAAGCGAGAGGCATGTCTAATTTCTCAGGAGATGTACTGTGGCACGTTTGAATGTACGGAGGAGGGTAAATGCAGGCAAAGCACTTTAAAAAGCGAGGTTTGCAAACCGAAAGAAAGTCAGGTGGGGATTTATACTGTTAAAAAAAAAGTATGTTTATCGGTTGAGGGAAATCAATAGCTCCACTCAATGAGGTACACAGACTAAAAAAAGACGCTGTCCCTTTAAAAACTCGACCCGCCCACCAGAACGTTGAAGCGACCAAGAAATTAGGCGATTTCAGTCGTAAATTTGAAATTAACAGGCAGCATTTGTAGGACCCCCCCAAGAGGGATGCAGGGAGGCAGACTCTCCTCGGAGCAGTAAGTACTTACAGAGCGGGGAGAGCAGGCAGCCTGGCCCGGTGGGTGCAGGTTTTTTCCACAGCCGTTTTCAAACCGCCGGGGCTCGTGCAAGCAGGGACTTGTGAGCGAAGTTAAATAAAAAGGCATGTATTTCCTGCCTTATCCAAGACTGATAGCTAAAGCTTGTCAGAGTCCACGGTGCCATTGAGCCGGGAAGAGAAGCAAGTTGCTCGGGCTGCAGAAAGTCCCTCCCCCACCCAGAATGAACTCTAGTCAGGCTTTCGCCAAGCACGCTCTGCGTTTTTTTTTTCTAACTGGAAAGTCCCTTCTGAATTGCAATGCTGTAATTCACACACACTCTTACACACGCACAGGCGGAGAGCGGCACTTCCTCTCTGTGTCCTGGAAATCCCCGGCCTATCCCTTTGAGAGAAGAGCCTGACAGACAGGCCCTGACACCTGATGCATCTAGGAGGGGGGGAGGGGGGGGGGGGTAAGGAGGGGTATTAAAAAAAAAAAAGGGGGGGCGGGGAAGGCACCTTTAAAAAAAAAAAAAAAAAAGTTATTTTTGAGCGACCTTTCTTTTTTAAGAACGAGTGGAACATTACGAATTAAATCCGTATTGGGATTTTTTTAAACTGAATTTTAAATTTATATTGTGGCCCAGAAAAGGCTAATCTCGTTCTAATAATAGCACCCTACACTATAATATTTGCTTTCAGAGTGCCATATGTACTATATTCGATTTGCCAAGTTTTTCCCGAACTTGTCAACTTGAAAAAGCTATTTTTAGAAGTATTTTAAGGTAGATTTGAATACTCTGAAGCACAAGCGTAAAAATGACTTTATTGAACATTTGAGAAAACTTGTATCCGAAGTGTGCATGATGAGAGGGCAAAAGTGTGAGGCCAGGCAACATAAAATGTGAACGTTTCCAGGAATTCAGGATTATTTCCCTAGAATCACGAAAGGTGGCAATCATCTCAAAATAAATATAGGATTGAGGAAATAATATCTGTATCTACAGACAGGCACTCTGCTCCCAAACCTAACTTTAAAAAATATCCCAATGTAGCTTAGGCTTTTCCTCACAAACAGTATGTACACATGCCCCTTTTCGGCTTATTCATTCCGTTTTTATTAGTCATATTGGTTTGGGAAGGTGATCGTTATTTTGATAGGTGGGTTAAGAACTCCAGTATGAATTGCAGGAGAGGTGTGGTAATCCTGATGTGAGGGGGAGTGTTGTTCATCATATATATATATATATATATATATATATATATATATATATATTTATTTAGTAACTAGTCGCACCCTCCCTACAACTACCTAACTACAAAAATGTTTAGTGCCTTCTCACCCTTTAGCTCTAAGGATTAATTATTCAGTATTAATTCCTCAGTCATAAATTTCAGCCAAGGGGGCACATCAAGGAATCACTGTCTAGTTTCCTGGGAGATTATATTTGTTCCACAGCCTCAGAGCAAAGAATGAGTTGGCTTGCCTTCTGTTTGTTTCCTACTTGCAGATTACAAGCTCAAGTCTGTGATGCATTGGTTCTCTTGTTGAGATGACCACCAGGGAAAGCCAGTTGCTCTGCTAGTGAAGAGGGTGAGTTAACGACCAAGCTCTAACAGCAAATACACAGGCCCTGTGCATGATGCATGCTTGCACGGGCTTCAGTGTAGGTCATCAAGATAAGTCTGATGTGAATATATTTTGTTGTCCCTTGATGATGTTTACAGCAGCATGTAGGACGTATTTCAAAGGCGCCAGGGTAATGTAGAAGTCCGATTCTGGTTGGTATTGTTTTACTTTATGGAGTAGGGAAAGCTAATACCATGTTGACTAGATCTTCTTGGTGATGTATTTCAGCTTTTGGCATATTGGTGCATGTTTATTTTCTGACTGGACAGGACGCCTCTTAAGGGAGCAAGGTGGAAGATTCAAAGAGAATAAATCCTTGTGGGACACCACAGATGGAACTGGCCTTAGATTTATGCTGCCTTGGCTGAAAAATGCTCTAGTACACCCCATCTCAGCGCCATGTACCTGTGCGCGCACACCCAGAAAACTAATCAAAAGTTATTCAAGTTCATTCTTTAAAGTATACATTTTACAGGCACTCTGGCGAACACTTAGACGGGTGCTTCCTTCGTGAGTTGTGGTGCTCACGCAAAATATGTCCCAACAACACTCCCCAAGGAACCAAACAGAGCATATATTCCAAATTTATTTGAAAATGCGTTTCGGCATCACTTCCTTAATCATGTTAGTTTCATATGCAAATGCACACCGTCTTCGGACGCCCATTAAGTACAGGTTCCTAGATAGATTATCAACAGTGAGAAAGGACTGCCTGTCAAACTGGCCAGTTTACTCGCTGCCATTGTAACGTGTTTTTCAGCATTCAATTGAGTTGCGGTACTCATGTCCACAAAGTTCATTTGTACCTTTAGTAGATGTACATAAGGGACATTACCAAATGGATGGGTTCCCGTCACGGAGACCAGTACCTGCTGGAATACAATCTAAAAGCAAGTGCGGTAAAACAAGGGTGATAGCAAATGTCACTGTCACGCAGTGGAGAGGAATGAGCAACAAAAGAGCCTGGCGTGTTCTGTTATAAAATCTGTCCTGCACTCAATGGGAGTTGAACACCTACTAAAGGTACAAATGAGCGTTGCTGGGATATATATATATATATATATATATCTCTCACTGTGATACTTGGCTAGGCCCAGTAGAAGGTGCAAGCCATATCATTTTTGATTTGTTGCACCCTTTTAATCTTATGAACTGGCATTTTATGAAATAAAGTCTAATTTCCTGTACTGGATTGTCGTGTGGCTAAAGATCTGTGTTGTCACCGTATTGGGGTCTGGGATATTGACTGTACGTAAGGAAAATATATTACGATATATAGTGAAATCTCTGGCTGGTGATGTAAATTTGGCTGCTATTGTGAATGCTTCTAAGATTGATTGTACTACGAGTAAAGAAAGTACAGTGGTGTAGCCATCAATGTTATGTCGCTGAACTCCAGAGAAAGTGTGAAAAATCCAAGCGTCACACAAAGAACAAGTGAAGCAAATGAGCCACGCCTATTCGTGGTATGGGTGAAGTATATAGCTGGTGGTGTACTTTGGGGCTAATTGTCACAAATATATTAATAAAGCATGGTGTGGCAGCACAATGCCATTTACAGGCAGCACATTTGTTATTGAAATAGCCACTACATTTCTAAAGGGGTACAGTTTTACTAACAAAACTATAAAGCGCATAAATGATGTGTGAAAATTGTGTCTCAGCAAATATTTGTGATTTACGCATCACTTTGTAAAGTGTCTTGATTTGTTTTTATCCAGTCAAAATCTTTGTTTCCATTACACTTCAGAATTACAAAAAGCACTTCAATTATCCTTCCCTAACTGTTGATCATATTTTGAAATAAATGTACAGTTCACTTATAAGTATTTAAATTCCACTGTAGCAAGATTGTCACCTAGTTCATTTTACAAAATCCTCTCACTGCAATCAGAGATAGAAAAGTAAATGCCAATTTTTACGTTAAAAGAATAAGCAGCAATTTGTCAGAAGGTACAGCCTGACATTTGACCTCTGTCTTTGAACGCACAGCAAATGTGACTGGATAAAAATGTAATTCAAAGGCATCTTTATTACTCATTTACCTTCAGAACTCCTGCACAGTAATTTTGGGGGTACTGCTGCCCCCGCACCCTTACTTTCCAGTGAGTATGAGAAAGTTTGTTATTAATATCTCAGTTGGAGCCCTTTCAAATCTATTGAAGGAACCGGTGAAGGTAACAGTGAAAAAGAGGATAAATAAAAAAACACTTATGTACACAAAAGACCTGTACTCGTAAATAATAGCGCAGAATATCACTGAATCCTTTATTTCAGACTGAGAACATTACTCCAAAAATACCTTCTGTAACAAAGCAAGAGAAAAACGAGGCACATCATAAAATGTGACTCAAAAACTATTAGATTTCAAGAAGAATCTACCTTGGTATTCCTAGAGAGAAGATTATTTCACAAACTGTTCAATCTTTTAACTGATGACTCCTTCATGACCAGAATTAGGGTGTCTCCTTAGTGAATGAAATCAACAAAAAGAACAATCACCTGCAAGGTATCATGTACAGACACTGCTATCAGTTTATATACGTAAAGCATCTGATTTGTTAATTGATCCTTATATGTTAATTTTTATGATTACTTTCCAGTGGGACACAGTTCATTACATCTATACCAGTCATGAATAGTGGAAATGCTGCAAAGAGTTCTTTGTCTGTGTGTGCTGTATTCAGGTTCTATTGCTATGATTACATTTGCAAGAACATTGTTAGATATGTACAATACCTCTAAATCGGTGGTATCCTTTAACACTATAAATGCTTGTGTTTTGGTAAGTCCTTGTGGAGAGGTCATTTGCTCAGCTGGTACAGACAATTTCTATCAATATCGGATGACAGAATTTGGACATGCAGTACAAACAAAGTTCAGTTCAAAGTAAAGACCTGTAGACCATCACCATGATTTCACTAGATCTGAGACAGTGAACGAATAACTTCACTTTCTTCAAAGAAATTATTACCCTTGCAAACATTCTGAAGGTCCTATCACCAGCAAATAAAAGACTGGTATGGAAAAATGAATTCTCAGTTATACTTGGTTTGACACACTTCTTCACTCATTACATGGTGAAGAGGCTCTATCACACAGTGAGCTGGAAATCTTGCAGAGAATAGTTTTCCTGCTCGGGCATGAGGGCTCTGCACAGTTATGTTCCAAATAAACCCTGCCCATGACAAAGGAGGTGGTGGCTCTAGATTATTGAGTTCCTGCTTCATAGAAGGGTAAGTTTGATTGTTTGGGCAGTGCAGGGGTCCAAAGTCCCATTGTCCATAGCCCTCTCCCTTTCTCCCTGAAGGAGCATATCCTGAAAGTTATTCTAAGGTTGGCTGGTCTGTACATACTACAGGATGTGCCAACATGGAAACTGGCTAACCACAGTAGATGGTTGTCCAATCCTGCCTTGGTTTTGCTTTCAGTCACAGGAGTGCCTTTCAGCAGTTAGGGATTGACACTGTGGTTTCCTGGGACCCTTGCCCTCACCACTAATATGTATAATGGTGGTTTTGGACTACCCTAGTATGTATCCAGAGCTTATATTTTTGAAAGTATTCACCACTGAATCAGTAGCTGAATCTCTCATGCAGATGCTTGCCATGTTTGGCTTCCCTGAAGGGTAACCTTGGCCCAGGAGGCACTACAATTGTGAGGAGTGTGGCGCATGTCATTTGGTACTTTCTTCGTCTAGAAAGATAAGAGCGATCCCAAAAGGTCAAACCTGTGTCAAGGTAGGAAACCTTGGTGTTATCAGGACTCCAACCAGTCCCTGATCCCAAAGGTGAGTGAAGCCCCAAGCAATGTGTTCTATATCATACTGACACATCTTGCCTCGCATATGGGATACCCACAGAAACTGCAAGCCATGCTCACCCTTGTGATGTTATGGGTAGAGTACGCAAATTAGCCCTTGCTACTTACTATGCAAATTGCAAAGGATCCAAAGCACTGCAGCAAGACTATTCCTACACCTCCATCCAAGGGTAGACCTCATCCTGATGTCTTATGCATTGCTCTCTTACCACCAATAGCCAAATGCTCTGCCTTTATAACACTGGGCATCACACACAAAGTCATCATATAGAAACCTCCGCAGGACCTGTAAGCTAAATCTCAGATACACCCAGGACACCCACTCCATTTGAGACTACCATCTATCTGAATACTCCATCCTACAGGAAAAATAAATATTGGATGAACAGCATTATCAATACATGTGGCAAAGCTTTGTTACTTCTTGACAGGCAAGATCGGAGGTTTACAAGACAATCTGAAGTTGAGAAAGGAAATAAATACATGGTGCTTCCCAAAATAGGATTACAGAACCAAACTTGTGTCTTAGCTCTGCAAACCTGAACAACCTTGAAGTCAAAACAAAACACTTGAGCTCTCCAAGACAGACACAAGACTTGAAATTCACATGCAACCATAGCAAAAAAGAATTATGTTACCTCGATCTTCTAGTGAAACACAGCAGTGGGATAGTTTACATAATACTTTATCGGAAACCTACTGACAAAAACTCCCTGTTAGCATACAACGGTTCTCACCCCAGGTCATTGAGAGACAATTTGCCATATGGGCAGTTTCTCTCGATCAGGCAATGTTTTACTCAGAGAAACAACTATTTTAGAGAAGTGGAGATTCTCCGTATCCAAATTGAGAGTAGTTACCCCAAGAAGAAAATTCGTAGAGGCCTTAAATGGGCATGGTACTGCCCTTGTGAGACACTTCTTACCCAAAAGACAGGAAGTATGGTGATGACAGGATGATTATGGTCTCTACTTGCAGTCCATAGAGTAATTAAATTTAAAAAAATCATTAGCAGACACTGGCATTTTAGGATGTATGCAGCAATAGCCCCCTATTTGCATATAAAAGGAATATAAGCATAAGAGTTTGAGTGGTGAGAGCATAAAGGGCCCCACAGAAGCCAGAAACTATAACATCGGCCTGGGAGATTCCACCAGTGGGAGGACATTTCAGATGTGGTAGATGCCAGGTGCGCAAACTCTCTAAAATACTAAAGTTATCAAGGTGCACACAAAAGGGATAGAACTAACTTTTGATTTATAATAGCAGGAATATGATAGAAGTAGTAATATGCCCTTGTGACTTGATGTGTGTTGCTCAAACAATGCAGATGATTAAACAAAGAGTCTGCCAACCTCGCTGACTGATATGATGTAACACAGAAGATGCATCATTGGTGAAACCCTTCCTGGAGACTAACCACATAGAGGACAAGCTGCGGTGTAACACATTTGAAATAGTGACACCAGACCTATGAGGGGGTAACCTCACAGGTCTACTCTCTCTCAGGGAATGTAAGTGGATGGACTGTTTGAAAAGCACAGAAATTGGACTGAATGACATATGAAAACTTAGAGGCATGGCTGCCTCATTGACCTGCACCAGATTTCTTCTGATATAAATACTGTTGTCTCTCGGCAGACAGATAAATACATCCGTCTGTCAGTGACCAGGTGGCATCTTGTGGTGTCATCAACTCTGATGTGCATTAATTACATACACATTTAGAGTTGTTTCAACATGTATATAATGTTTCTACACCACAATATGTTTATTGGTGTATGGTCACATATGTGACTTTGTTAGGTAGATCACATACAATTAGGTCATATTGAGCTAAAGATCCATATTTATTAATGTTAGAAATGGGTCTCTAGTTGGCGGAGGTATGTACCCTGTCCATGTCGGGAGCACCACTCTAGTCAGGGTAAGTCAGATACACACCCTAAATTAACCTGTGCTCACCCTCTGGTAGCTTGGCACAGAGCAGTTAGGTGCAAGTGTCAGCTCCTCCCTCCCAATGTACCACAGGAAGGCATCAGCTTGGTGATGGGCCATCCGGATGCAAATGTCACACCTCAACTCCCTTTGTGTGACTGTCTAGAAGGAATGCACAAAGCCCAGCTGTCACCCAACCCAGAAGTATATTCAGAGGAAGGGGGAGGCACAGAATGGTTAAAATAAGAAAATGCCAACGTTCTAAAAGTAAAATTTTCAGACCTGCAATTTAAAAACCAACTTTACTAAAAGATGTATTTTTTAAATTGTGAGTCCAGAGACACCAAACTCCAATTTTTTTTATCTGCCCCCAATGGGAAATTACACTTAAAAGATGGATAAAGGCAATCCCATTGTTAGCCTATGAGAGAGATAGGCCTTGCAGTAGTGAAAAACTAATTTAGCAGTTTTACACTACCAGGACATGTAAAACTCAAGAGCACATATCCTACCTTTTTAAATACACTGCACTTTGCCCATGGGGCTACCTAGGGCCTACCTTAGCGGTGACTTACATGTAATAAGGAAGGTTTGGGCCTGGCAATTAGTTTAACTTGCAAGGTCCAAATGGCAGTTTAAAACTGCACGCACAGGCTCTGCAATGGCAGGCCTGAGCTATGTTTAAAGGGCTACTGAGTTGGTGGCACAATCAGTGATGCAGGCCCACTAGTAGTATTTAATTTACAGGCCTTGGGCACACATGGTACACTTTACTAGGAACTTACAAGTAAATTAAATCGGCCAATTGTGGATAAGCCCAATACCATGTTAAGAGTACAGAGCATATGCACTTCAGAACTGGTTAGCAGTGGTAAAGTGCCCAGAATCCTAAAGCCAGCAAAACAGGAGGCCAGGAAGCAAAAGCAAAAAATCAGGGGAAACCACGCCAAGGATGCTAGGTCTAACAATTTATGACTAGCTATTGACGTCACCTGCTTTGAATAACCTCTTTAACCCACCGTTCCCCCTTCCCTCCTCCCCCACCCCCGTTATACCTTCCTTCCCTACTTTATCCTGATTGACTCCAGTGACTATCTTGTTTGTCAAATGTCACAATCAGTACCCGGCCTAGCGATATGTGGGATGGGAGAAATGAGCATAGTGGCTCTTCCTGCGTCTTCCATTGTTTGAAAAATATTGCTGATAGATGGACTGTCTGAACCATGATACCTTATGATCCGCTAATTGGTTTGGCCAAGGCGACTTTTTGGAAAGTTTTCACATGGATTATGTGAGGCATGGACATTTCAGAGTTGTTTTAATAGAGCGGTAGGTTCTCATGATTTGGCTTTGGTGAGCTTTTGCGGAATAGTTACAGTTCAGCTTTCACCCCTGTTGCCTTGGGAGCACAGCAGTATGAGTTGTACGAGTACAGTAACCCACAAACAATGACTGGCTTAGTTTTTACGAACTGTAGACAATATTGTGTATTGGTCGGCATGGATTATAAATGCATAACCGCTGGGGCAATGTTTTATTAAATAACAAGCATCGCCAGTGAAAAAACACTTTATAATGGATCAGTGGAAAGGACGTTGTATGTATCTTAGACCAAAGAGGAGTGCTACTTTGCCTTCCCTACTGCCCAAAATGCAACGCCTTATTATTGATACTGTGTTGCTGGCTGTTCTCTGGTCGGTTTATTGTTATTTTTTCACTGGGTTATAATTGTTAAACTCCAGTAGGGGCTGGAGATAGTTGGTTTCAAAATGATACAGGCGATAATGTGAGAACACTGATGGGTTTCCCTTACATAATCTTTTTCTGTCTATGCTGTGATGAGTTATTGATGTGGCATGATTACCTGACTTCCTCAGCGTGGTATAGGATTACTGCGGCACACAGTTATGTTGTAAATTATATAAGCATGTTGGAAGACACATTGGTTGGTCCTACCAGGAATTGAATAGCCTTTCTCTGCTCTTTTACCCTTTAGGTGTTGTGGTAGATGGAATTTGTTGCCCTGAGGAGACCCACTGGAATCAGGGTATGGGTCGAAACGTCAACAATGTTGAAGGTATTGTCTAAAATAGACTGATTCAAATTCAAGCAACACATACTCAATTTGACTGTGTAATATTAGAATAGAGGAACCTCCCTTTTGTTCAATGTATGTATGTGTATGATATTGTTATTGTTCACACGCTGCACCAATGAGTACTGAGACTCCTGCACCACTATATATTATAATAATAACCAAAGGGATATAAATGAATGCACTATTTTCCATTTTGAAAGTTTGTGCTTTGTCGTTCTTGAAGAATACATTATTCACAGGTGTTCATTGATCTGTTCATATCTGCTGTGATATTGAAATAAGACCCACATAACCTTTTGTTCTTTTTCCACGCTTCACAAAATAGGGTTACAGAACCAAACTTGTGTCTTAGCTCTGCAAAACCAAACAACTTTGAAGTCCGATCAAAACACTTCACTTGAGCGCTGCAGGACAGACACAATAACATGATCGGTTTCAAGAAAAGTCTCTGAAAGTACTATAAGTGTGCACCAACACAGCCAGCTGTAATCCGTGCTGCCGTGGATGCAGCTTGTACTTCCCTGAGCATTCATAATCAGAACACCTTTACCATGAGCCTTTAACCAAAGCAAACCGTAATAATATCTACTTGCCTCAGATTGGACCAACAGAGACAATAATACCATATTGGACCGGCCACCAAGAATTTCTTGCTACAAGCCTTCCAGGAGACCAAGGAAGAAATAAAGGCGGTTAAAATGGATCTGCAGTGTAACCCGAAGGAAGTAATGTCCGCATCCGGGAAGTCAAACAAGAGGTCATTTACAAATATGCAACAGACCGATTCAATGCCATACTGGAAAGATCTGAAAAAGAGCCAATGAAACTGGACAGGACACATATATTGGCCCCAACGATACTGAACAGATACCTCCTCCTGATGTGCTGGTGAGAATACACTTTTTTTGATGAACATGATAAAGAGTCCATATTGCCAGTGGCTAGAGAGGAGGGCCCAATCTTCTATAACAGATCACAATTACAGCTCTTCCAGCATCTTTCATCCACAACACTAGCGAAACATAGTCTTCAAACCTTTCCTAAATTCTTTGCAATCCAAGGACATTAAATACAGTTTGAATCACCTTTTTATGTTTAAATGTATTTATTGAATTTTCACAAAAAAAAAAACTCACAACCTACAGAGATGACATTAGGATATACATAGTGCAGTGTCAGGTACCTTATGGTGAAAACCATAACCAGGAGGGTGTATCCAAAAAGAATAATGCATGCTATACAATGCCATGTTCCTCTCCCTTGCAAAGGCCACCCCCTGAGTTGGGTCATTCTGTAATAAACTAAAAACAATAACAATAACACCCACCCCCCTCCCCGTCCGGTAGTTCCTGCGCCCTTGAAGGGCCAATGGGATACGAGTGTTGCTAGAGCATCAGTGAAAGGGTCTGCGAGAGCTATGGGGGACTCCATAGATCCGACAATCTGAGCACCCGCAGGTATTTGGGTTGTGTAACCTCATTGAATTCCGACGATAACAGTTGCAAGAGAGGGGCCCACACTGTCTGGAATGAGGCAGTGGAGTTTGTCAGGGTAGCCGAAATGCGCTCCATGCCCAGGATGAACCAGAGTCTGTGTAGCCACCCTGTGTGAGTGGGTAAGGTGGAGGTACCCCAGTGAGACAGTATGTTTTGCAGTGCGGCCCCCAATGTCAACCCCATTTGGCGTCCCTTCACGCTCTTCAGTGGATATGTGATTGGATTTGGAAGCCCTAAGACCACGTACACCGGGAGCCTCGGGATCTGTGTATCGAACAGCTCGTCTACTACTTCGAGGATCTCAGCCCAGTAGGGGGAGAGTAGCGGGCAGTCCCACAAGATGTGCAGCAGCGTGCCCTCCTCACCACAGCCCCTCCAACAAGCAGAGCTACGTTGCGAATTGCCCCTGTGTAGGCGGACCGGGTAAGGTACCAGTAAGTAGCGATTTTCGTGGCGGTCTCTATGCTAGCCACGTTGCGACCTGTGTGTTTTGCCCTGGAGTAGATCCCCTCCCAGTCCTTCTGCGTGAGCTCCCTCCTAATTCCCGCTCCCATCTTTTCTTGCTCGGTGTGGTTCGTGTTTGCGTGGTGTGTCTGAGCATGTCGTATATATTGGAGACCAAGCCCTTATCCGTAGTCTTTGTGATCAGCCATTTTTCGAAGTGGGTTAACTTGCGGCCCCCTCCGTTTTTATGTCCGGTTGAAGCACCCAGTGCCTCAACTGCATGTATCGAAACCGCTCTTCTTCTGGGATCCCATAATCTTGTTTCAGCTGAGTAAAGGGGATAATTCCCGACAGGTCGAATAGGTGGCCCACTGAGCGGCAGGGGGTGCCCTGCCATGCTGTGTATGCGTTATCGGACCAGCCCGGCGTGAAATCGCTGTTCCCGAACAATGGGGTCAGGGGGAAGGGAATGTAGTAAACTTTCTACGGACCGCTACCCCATCCCACACCGACATCACCGACTTAGTGATGGGAGAGCGCATGAGGCCTGGTGGGCGCTGCGCCTTCCTCAGGAAGGGAACCCTCCAGAGTGGTACCTCGGCTAGGGCCCTATCCTGGAAGAGCCATCTTTTTCCGACTCCGGTCGGACCCACTCCACTAAGTATCTCAGCTGCGCGGCTTTGTAGTAACCAAGGAGGTCTGGAATTCCCAACCCACCCTGCTCCGGTCTTTGGTATCCCAGCGCTTTACCCATACGTGGCCGCGCTCCCGCCCAGATAAAACGATTGATGTCGCGTTGCAATGAGGTTATTACCCCGGGAGGTGGTGGCGCTGGGAGAGTCTGGAAGAGAAATAGTGCTTTTGGCAGTAGGGACATTTTAATCGCCGCAACTCGTCCAAGGAGGGAAAGCTGGTGCTTACTCCAGCTATTCAGGTCTCTTTTTGCCTGTTGGGCCAAACGGGCGTAGTTCAGGTGCACCGTTTGACTCACTGACGGCGCTAGTTCTAACCCCAGGCATGGGATTGAATCCACTGCCTGGATGCCGCACATATCACCCTCTCGTCTTCCAAGCAATGCCGGTGTCGGGTGAAGATCCAGAATGAGCGACTTCCCAGCATTAACTTTGAAGCCGGACACTTCACCAAATGTCTCCAGCTCCTCCAAAAATGCCGGAAGGGAGACCCGAGGTTCCTCGAGCGCCGCTATCACATCATCAGCATAGAGACTGATTGGATGGGTTTCCCCCCCAAATGAGATGCCCCGGATGTTGCGGTTGTCACGGACTCTTTGCGCTAGGGGTTCGATGTATAGTGCAAAAAGGAGTGGTGACAGTGGGCATCCCTGCCGTGTCCCCCTCCGGATCGCGAAGGGCTGCGAAGTTGAGCCATTCACTCTAATGTGGGCTGTAGGGCCACTGTAGCAACAGCCCACCCACTCCCTAAATCTCGCACCCAGACCAAATTTAGCCATCGTGTGCCCCAAAAAGCGCCAGTCTACCCGATCAAACGCCTTTTCGGCATCTATAGTCAGGAGGATCGCGTCGAGTTTTGTCTGGTTGGCTTTATCCACGAGATGTAGTATCCGTTTGGTATTGTCTCCGCATTGGCGGGATTGAATAAACCCAGCTTGATCGGGCTCAATTAAGTTGAGCATGCATGGACCTAGTCGGGCCGCGAGTATTCCAGTAAAGATCTTAAAATCGACATTGAGGAGCGATATTGGGCGGTATGAGCCGCATTGTTGCCGATCCTTGCCGGGCTTCGGCAGAACCACTATGGCAGCCCCCAGCATTGTAGTGGGAATCGCGTCCTCCCCCTCGAACGAATTAAACAGGCGGACCAGCAGCGGAGCCAATAAATGGCAGAATTTCTTATAGTAGAGGGCAGGGAACCCGTCTGGGCCGGGAGACTTAAGCAACTTAAGACGCGATATCGCAGTGATGACTTCGTCAATTCTAATGGGGGCATCTAATTGTGCCTTCTGGTCGGGCGTTAGTGTGGACATTTCGACTGAGTCTAGGTACTCTAATGTCGCCTGGTCCGTTGAGAGATCAGCCGTGTATAGCTTCTGATAGAAGTCCCGGAAGGCCCCCGCTATGTCCTGGTCTCCCACTATCTCCTTCCCCTCGCTGTCCCGCAGTGAGGGTACTTGCGTTCGTTGTCTCTGAGCCCGAAGTCTGGCAGCTAGCAAGCGGCCTGTTCGGTTGCCTCCTACATAGTACGAGTGTTTTAATCGGACCGCCGCGTATTCAGCCCTGTCCAAGTCCAGGCCTGCCAATTGCGCTCTGGCTGCCTTAATCTGGCGCCACACGCGGGGTGCCCCAGTTCTACTATGAACTCTTTCAAGCTCCTGCAGCTGTGCGGACAATGTCGCGCGGATTTCCTTGCGCTCTTTGTTATCTGCCGCCGCTATAGGTATTAATTCGCCACGGATGACCGCTTTCAACGCTTCCCAAAGAGTCGTGGGGCCTATACCTGGCGTGTCGTTAAGAGCCAAGTAGTCCTGGATACGAGCAGTGAGCTGCCGTTCCACGGCCTGTTTGTGCAGCATCGTCTCTCTGAGCCGCCACTGACCCACCCGCATGGGTCCCGTAGAGAGTGACATGGTTGCCACCACTGCCTCATGGTCCGACAGCGCCGCTGGCTCGATGCTCACCGATCCCATCACCCTAGCAATGTCCTGTGTGCCAAGAAAATAATCAATACGAGCGTAGGATTTATGTGCGTGGGAAAAGAAGGTGTACTGGTGCGAGGTCGGGTGTGCCTCCCTCCACAGGTCCCCAAGGCCCATCTCTCGCAGCCACTGTTTCCCTCCCTTTGAGAGTTCCCCGCTCGGAGAATATACAGATTGGGTTCTATCTTTGCTTGCATCCATCACTAAATTCAAGTCTCCCCCAATGAGGGTCATGCGATTCTGGGACGCCAGTGAATCAGCTAGTGCCTGTTTGAGGAAGGATTCCTGTCCTATGTTGGGAGCATATATAGAGCCTATCACTATGGCGTGTGGGCCAATCCGCAGGTTGTGAGCCAGTAGCCTCCCCTTTATTTCGGCCACCTTCTCTAGTATCGCTCCCGGGCACCGTTTAGCAACAAGTATGGCAACCCCTGCCTTTTTCCCCCCCGAGGAAGAGAAATATTGGTGTGGGAACGCCCTGGAGCGCATGCGGTGATGGTCCCTCACCATAAGATGAGTCTCTTGGAGAAGACATATGTCCGCCCCCGTATGTTCCAGATATGACAGTATAGCTCGTCTCTTGATTGGGTTGTTAAGGCCTTTAACATTAAGAGTAAGGACCTTTACCTCCCTAGCAGCCATGACCTTCATCGACCCAACGCGCTAGTGTGTCTTTATGTGTCGAAGCCCTGCCATAGTGTTGCGCCGAGGCGCTGTCTGTGGTATCACGCTCCCGAACTACCGGACAACCCACCCACCCCACCCAAACCTTCCCCCCCAACCCAACAACCCCCCCAACCCAACAACCCCCCCAAACTGGAGTCTGTGTTTTCCACTGTGACCCCCTCCCTCCCCCCTCCCCCCTCCCTAACCCCAACCAAATAGTCCCCAAGTTCAGTCATTGTCCCGCACCCGTCATCCGTAGATGGGGGCACGTGGTAAGTGAGAATCTGGGTGTACGTGTGGACCAAGTAGCCCGGGTCCCCCGCCCCGAACCCCGCCCCCGACCATTGCCATGTCATTGCTTCATCACTTCCCCTCGCTTCATCATCATCATGAGGGGGTCATGGATGCAGTGTCCTTCAAGACCGCTTCAACAGCTGCCTGTCGTTCTTGCGCCAAAGCGTTGAGGTCCGGGCGTATCTCCCCGCCAGTTGAGCGTCAGCGACCCACACGTTGCCATCCCGCCCCGGGTAGTCTCTGTGGGCGTTGTGGTGAGCTCTCCGGGCTCTGGGTCTCCAAGCCTAAGATCTGGCATGATTCCCGGAGGGAGCGAAGCTGGTGGAGTTTGCCGTTCCACCTGAAAATCAGGCGAAAGGGATGCCCCCAGGAGTACGTCACCCCCTGCTCCCTCAGGTGTGTGGTCACCTCCCTGAAGGCCTTCCTCCGTTGTAGGGTGATAGCCGCCAGGTCTTGATAAAGGGCTACCGGGTTACCCTGGAATGTGAGGGGCTGTTTCGAGCGTGCCGCTCGCAAAATGCGCTCCTTCAGGGGGAAGTCGGGCAGAAAGGCCAATATGTCCGGCGGTGGGGCAGGGGCCCGCCTCTGCAGCCCCACCCGGTGTGCCCTGTCAATGCGGATGTCAAAATCTGCCGCCTCCCCCAAAATGTCTCGGAAAAGACCCTGGAGGTATTGGGCCGTATCGGCCCCTTCTGTCTTCGACGGAACCCCTCTGACGCGGATGTTATTGCGTCGTGAGCGGTTCTCGAGGTCCTCCGCTTGTACTTGTAGGTCAAGTTGTTGGTCGCGAAGGCGGATGACCTCCTGCTGAAGCATTGCAACCTCCTCACCCTTGGCCAGCTCAGATTCTTCTATTGCCGCAACTCTGTCCCCTATTTCATCAACGTCATGTCGAATTTCTTTGACTTCACCCGCTATTTCGTTTTTAAGCGTCTGGAAGTCATCACGTAGGACGTTGAACAGGGATTCCAGAAAGGCTCGCGTGATCGGGACCTCACGGCCCTCCGCTCCCTCAGGGGTAGTTGCAGTGGGTGGCGTTCTGCTACCTTTGTCCCCCGTTAGGGGCCCTTTGATGAGCATCTCCCTTAGGGACCGTTCCCCCTTCCTCCGCGCTGTGGCCATCGCCGCGACGCGCCCCTGTATTGGCGAGATAAGATTTATGCCTTGTGGCGCAGGCAGTGTCTCTGTCGAACCAGTGGCCACAGAGAGAGGGTCTTTTATCTGGCGATCCCCCGTCTTTGGGGTTGATAGTCTCTCCTCGTCTGTCGCCTGTGACCTGGGGTAGAGTGTCACTTCCGAGAAGCGTCGAGGGAGAGGTAGGTCCCCGGTGTACCCTCCATCCTCTAGTCCAGGGTACGATCACTCGGGGCAGGGGTCGCGCTATGCTCTATCTGCCGCTCACCCCTCCAGACGCTGCTGCTTCGCAGGGCCTCTGTTGGTGGGGTCACCTCTCCGCCCGCTCCACCAATGGCGGATGGACACCAACGCGTAGGGCTCCAGGGGACCCCTGCAATGTCTTCCTCTCCGCCGGGGCGAGAAGTAGTCCCCCGTCGGTTAACTGTCCCCGGGTGCCTTATGTCCCTTAAATGCTCACTGCCCACGTGTGTGTTCTCCTTCGAGGCCTCGCGGTCCCGCAGGCGTGGACAGGAGGGCACTCCCCTTCGGCGATGTAGGCCCCCGGCCCGCTCCGCCTACCTGGATTCAGGCTCCACGACCCCTCAGCGCGGCACGGGTGGCCCCTCACTGGTGTGCTGAGTCCACAGTAACACCGAAGTCCGGGGCACAGCGTCGCTCTTCCTGCTTTTCCACCCCTCTGGCTGTTGGTGAGTGTCTGCGCTCGCGCTCCGTAGGCCCGAAGCCGCGCCCTCTAGTAGCCGGGAGGTGGGGGCACGGAGCTCCACAGATCCCCCCTGCAGCGCGCCTCCGCCTCTGCCGTGTGCGCCGCCGCTCCGAGGACTCGCTCACGTAAGGGCCTGGAGTGTCTTCTGTCCTTCGCTCTGTCACCACCTCCGTAAGTTCGGCAATGCGAAAATCACTCGATCGGTGTGCCCAGGCCTCGGTCCAGGCGCCAGTGCTGTCCCCGACCGCCGGAACCTGCGGGCTCCCGTCCGAGAGGCGCCGCGATCCGCAGCTCCCGCAGTGGCACCGCCGATCTGCTGGCAAGTTTACCCCCACGAGCCGCTTGCTCCGAGGGGGATTGTGTGTGTATATGGCCGGTTTCAGAGGCCGGAGACGAGGAGCCCACGGGCTATGCGACCAGTCAGATCGCCATCTTGGCCACGCCCCCTGAATCACCTTTTTAAATGGATCTTCCAATGGGAGGGACAACAGTGCTCCTTCTCCTTGAAAGAAGCACAATCCACACTTTAATCTACCCAGAAGACGTTGCTGGACCCTGCCATGTGGTGAAGTATGCACCTGCAGATACCTAATTAAGATGGCACAAGGTCTCCTGTTGCAAAAGAAGGCGGCTACCTGATAAAGGGGAGCTTATAGCAAGCAAGGAAGCAGTAATTCAGTATCTATGCATAGTCAGCAGTGACTCAGATACCAGCCCTCCTGTCAACTTAGAAAGGTAACATGGGTAATTGTGGCATGTGAAAGGCGCTGCTTGGACTGTGCAAGACTTGAATAAAAGCGGTAGAGTGTCTGTCTCCAGATCTGGGATGGGCCCAACAGACAAGTTACCCCTGATTTCTGGTTGTTTCCTCATTGTTTTGACAGCAGCCAGAGGGTGTTGATATGCCTTTCTATTAGGTTGGTACACTCAGATTTCTAGGGTTCTCTTCTGGGAATGAACTAATGTGAATTGATTATATAATTAAAGTTATGTTGGGGAACTTGAGAGAAGGGAGGGATGGGAGTAGGGCAGGGAATTTCCATCACAAAGGCAACTTTATACCCAAAAGATTGCCATACCATCAAGGAACAGCTTGGCCAACCAGTCATGACCAGATGTCACGATTCAGCGCGCTTAGTGAGGCGTAAATGGAGTGTGTATGCCTGAACACTACAACTCCCATAATTCCACTGACAGGGGTGTGGCCCTACCTCTCCTCCGTATTTAAGCACCTCCCTCATCCAGACGGGTGCTTGTCAATCGAGCTCATTGCAGTCTTCACGAGCCAGTGTTCCTGTTTGCAGAGTTGTTCCTACGCAGTTCCTTGGTCATCCGGAGGCTCCTAGTGGTGTGTGACAGCCGCGCCGAAGCGCGAAGGGAGAAGACCAGCGTTCTGAGCGCCCGGCCGCTGCCTCGGTGTGCGACCCCTTCCGGGTTAAGACGCGCTGACGCGCGGAGGGTACAGAACGCCACAGCGGCAATTACGAGACTACTTCCCCAGAGACTGCTGCCTTGTTGGAGCTTCCGTGCTGGAGCACCTGGTGTCCCGTAATAGGAGTTGAACGCGGCAAGGAAGTCGTGTTTCAGCGTGAACAGAGCCGATGAGAGGCTCGGAGTAAGATAATCCCGTGTGCGGCCAAAAGGTTGCTTTTCCTCGCCTCACAAAGCTGGGGCAGACTTCATGACTCAGCTGGAATGTGAGGTCGCCATTTGGACCCTTGCCAGTTGGAAAGGAGTATCCGCTGTGGTTTGGGACTCGACCAATTCAGCTAAGTACAATTAACTTCACCATTATTATTTCTGGCATTGCCTTTCTTGATTAAAGAATGAAAGCGGCCTGACTAGCTGTAAGTACTTACACATAGCCATTAGTTTTCTTGCTGGCGTCTGTGTATGATGTTTGTTACAGGTGTGTTGTGCTTGTGTCTTACCTAGGTAACCAGGGACTAGCCAGCGGGAGTGGCTTCTTTAACTCCGAGGCCGAGTTCCATCGAGGGTTCAGCAGCCGCCACCTTTTTGTTTCCTTTGTCCCTTTTTTCCCTTTCCCTTCACGTAGTGTTTCCTGTTGGCGTGGTTGGTACACCCCCACAGGTCATACTATTAAGGGGGATAGGGTTACTTGGCATCTTCCATCGCTCCCGTTGTATCCGGCTTTACAGGTTAGTGGTTGAACTAATCCGTCCGTGACAGATTGACAAGCCCACGGTTACTTACAGCCTGAGCGATGGAACCCAACGTGATCCTTACGACTGTGCTAGAAACGTTGACAGCGTTGAGGATGGAAGTGGATGCCTTCCGAGGGGAGAACCTAGAGCTACGTAATGAGATGGGCACGATGAGACGTGAAGTAGCGGGTCTGTCCCGCTCGAATCCTGGGGGTACACGAGGAGGTTCGTACATAAAAGACTGGACCTTACCGCCCCCGCTTACTTCACACGACACTGGCAGTGGGCACGGGACCCACACGCAGGATGGAGGGACAGGGCCCTTTTCTTCTCCTGCCCAGGGTGGGCCTGCCTCTATACAAGTGATACAGCCTTTGCAACTACCCCTCGCCCCTCCTGAGAGGTTCTTTGGAGATCCCAAGAAGTTTGGAATATTTTTGGGTCAGTGTAAGCTGCACTTTATGTGCAAACCTGCTGTGTTCCCCACTGACCAAGCCAAGACGGCATTTGTTATGTCCTACCTAGGGGGCAATGCCGCCAGCTGGTCATTTCCCTTGATAGAGAGGGACGATCCTGTGTTGCGTAACTTTTCTGACTTTTGTGAAGAGATGCGCAAACTGTTTGACAGAAAGGCACACCAGCTATCCTTAGACAGGGAGCTTATTGCTCTTAAGCAGGGCACGCAAGATCTACTCACATACATAACCACCTTCAACAGGCTCTTGGTGGAAACCAATTGGCCTATGGAAAAAAGAACATCATTATTCTACCAAGGCCTGAGAAGTGAATTAAAGGACGTTTTGGCTCAAGTCGTGCATATGCCCGCCACGTGTGATGAACTTATAGATCTCACGGTTCAACTTGATCATCGGCTTCAGGAAAGAAAAGGAGACAAACAAAGGGCGGACTCAAGATTCCTTCTACCACGCCCTAGGCCCATACCAGAAGAACACCTGGCTACTCCTGATGGGACAGAGCCAATGCAGATCAGCGGAATAAAAGGGCCGATTAGTCAAGATGAACGTGACAAGAGAAGGAAACAGAGGTTATGTATGTACTGCGGGAAGCCCGGTCACTTCATCAGGGAGTGTAAATCTAGGACCAGGTTAATGAACAAAGGCAGTCCGGGATCCAGGAACCTGACCGTGGTGGAGTATACCTCTGAGGATCAGGGAAACTAACGCCCTCGAACAAGAAGGAGACCCCTTGTTTGAGTTTTAGGAGAGCAGAGGTCTCACCAGCTGTGGCCAACACAGTTCAAACATCAGTGGCCCATATGAACGTGTGTGTTACGCTGGAACTACCAGGAGGAGGGCCCGTAATGGTGCATGCTTTACTGGATTCTGGAGCTACCGGTAATTTTATTGACCAACAGTACGCGCAAGAACTTGGTGTACCCTGCATATGAAAAGAGACTCCGGAACCTGTTAAAGCTGTGGATGGAACGGCTTTAACTTCAGGCCCAGTGAGGTTTCACACACAATTGTGTTTGATGCATGTGGGAGCAGATCATTCCGAATATATCCAGTTCGACCTCATAGATGCTCCCCACTTCAAACTCATATTGGGCATGCCTTGGCTAACCCTACATGATCCCTTAGTGCGGTGGGCTGCTCGCACGGTCACTATGAACTCCTTGTTCTGCAAAACGCATTGTTCTACCGAGAAGATACGTTTGCCTGACGCCATGGTGAGCTCGGCAGGACTGCTTGCGAGCGCTTGTAACGCACAGACCGTATGCTGTACCACCACGCTGCCGGAGGAATACGGGCAGTTTAGTGCGGTGTTCAGCCAACAGGAAGCGGAAAGGCTACCCCCACACAGAGACTACGATTGTGTGATTGACTTAGAGCCTGGAGCCAGTATACCATGCAGCCGTATCTACGCCCTTACTGAATCAGAAACCACCTATTTGCAGTTGTACCTCACCAAGATGCTGTCCTTTGGCTTTATCCGTCCCTCTTCTTCCCCTGCTTCCTCGCCGATTTTCTTCATTCCGAAGAAGGAAGGCGGCTTGCGGGCTTGTGTGGACTACAGGGCGATCAACAGAGTGACCAGAAAGAACAGGTATCCTCTGCCCTTGATACCCGTGCTGCTGGATCAGTTGAAAGGAGCCAAGGTATTTACCAAACTGGACCTTCGGGGAGCCTACCACCTGGTAAGAGTGCGGCAAGGAGACGAGTGGAAGACGGCTTTTCGGACGAAATTTGGGCTGTATGAGTACCAGGTCATGCCCTTCGGTCTCTGCAATGCTCCCGCTGCGTTCCAGTTTTTTATGGATGAAGTCCTGAGGGGCCTGCTGGACGTATCATGCGTAGTGTATATCGATGACATACTGATCTACTCAGCGTCCTTAAAGGACCACATCCTTCATGTATCCGAGGTTCTGGAACGTCTACAGAGGTATAAGCTCTTTGCTAAATTGGAGAAGAGCCTCTTCCACGCCACCGAAGTGGAGTTCTTGGGATATGTCATTGGACCAAACTGTATACACATGGATGACAAAAAGGTACGGGCCATCCTGCAGTGGGAGTCACCCTCCTGTGTAAAGGCCTTGCAGAGCTTCCTGGGCTTCGCGAACTTTTACAGGAGGTTCATTAAGGAGTTCTCCGGTATCATACAGCCCCTAACACACTTGTTGCGGAAAGGAGCGGCGTTTCGCTGGACCGACTCCGCGGAAAGGGCATTCCGAACGCTAAAGAGCCGTTTTACCAGTGCGCCTGTGTTAAGACATCCCGATGCCTCTCGACCGTTTGTGGTAGAAACGGATGCGTCTTATTACGCACTAGGTGGAATCTTATCCCAAAGACATCCTGACACAGGCCAGCTTCATCCTGTTGCCTTCTTCTCCAAGAAGCTGTCGTCTTGTGAGTGCAACTACAGTATCACCGACAAGGAGCTTTTGGCAATAAAGCGGGCATGCGAGGAATGGAGACACCATCTGCTGGGAGCTAAACACACCGTGGAGATCTACACCGATCACCGGAATCTGTTATTCTTGAAGAGCGCAAGAGCCCTGACTCCTAGACAACTCCGGTGGTCGTTGTTTTTCTCTGAGTTTGACTTCGAGATTCGATACAGGCCAGGAGCACAAAACGGCAAGGCTGATGCCCTATCACGACCCACACCTGACCCTGAACGTGGCCTGGTGCGAGTTGAAGAAAACCCTGTCATACTACAGAACGCTTCCTTTCCAGCGGAGTTAATGGCCTTGACAAGAACACCTGACTTCTTGGGAAAGGTGAGGGCGAAAATCGAAGGGCTAGACGAACAAGCCTGGGTTACCGAAGAGCCTCTGCATCGTTCCTCTCTGGACCGGTTGTGGTATCACGATAAGCGGTTATACGTGCCGGAGGAGTCACTGCAAAGACAGGCCCTACAATGGGTACATGATTCTACACTGGGTGGACACCTGGGAGTCCAAAAGACTCTTCAGGCTATGCAAAGACATTTTTGGTGGAATACATTAAGGAAAGACACGATGAAGTACGTCGCGGAATGCGCTATCTGTGCACAAGGAAAAGCACAACACAGCAGGCCCAGTGGATTGCTCCGGCCCATACCAATACCTCCAGCTCCCTGGCACACCTTGTCTATGGACTTTATAGTGGAGATGCCTCCCTCCTCAGGCAATAACACCATTTTAGTGGTCGTAGATCATCTGACCAAGATGGGCCACTTCATTGCAATGACCAGGCTACCGACATCAGTGGAATTGGCTCAGGCGTTCTTGCAACATATCGTGCGCCAGCATGGCATACCAGCAGTCCTCATTACTGACAGAGGGACTCAATTCACCTCCAGGTTCTGGAAGGCACTGTGTGTTGTCATGAAAGTTGATGCCCGTCTTTCCACTAGCTACCACCCGCAGACAGACGGCAAAACAGAAAGACTGAACCAGACGTTAGAGCAGTATCTCCGCTGCTTCACGTTGCAACATGAAGAGGAATGGAGCACGCTTCTATGGATGGCCGAGTTTGCGTACAATAACTCTGACCATTCTTCGCTGGGGTGTTCGCTCTTCTTTTGCACCTTGGGTTACCATCCTAATATGTTGCCCTTCGACTGGCCTGTGGTGGCAAAGCACCCCTCGATCCAGGAACACCATGCACACCTGAGAAAAGTACTACAGACTGCCAAAACACAGCTAACAGCCGCTCAAGCGCGCGACAAACAGTATGCAGATAGGAAGAGAACCCTAGAACCGTCCTATACAGTGGGGGATAGGGTGTGGCTGGACACCAAGCATCTACCATTTAAGGGGAATTCTCGGTTGAAACCTAAGTTTGTGGGCCCCTATCCCAAAGAGAGAATAGTCAATCCCGTAGCAATCAGGTTATCTCTCCCTTCCTCATGGCGCATCCACCCTGTGTTTCATGTTTCCCTTTTGCGGCCTTGTCTCTCTCACACCAGACTACCAGTGAGACCACGACCACTGTCTGTAGAGGGGGAAGATGAGTACGAAGTCAGGGATGTACTCGACTCCAAGCGTATCAGGGGGAGGGTGCATTATCTCATCGACTGGAAGGGTTATGGTCCCGAAGATCGCTCTTGGGAGCCCATTACCAATCTCCACTGCCCCGGCCTTCTCAGACGTTTTCACTTGCGGTATCCCTCTAAGCCTGGTGGGCCACCGAGACGTCGGCCCTTGAGGGGGGGTTCTGTCACGATTCAGCGCGCTTAGTGAGAGGCGTAAATGGAGTGTGTATGCCTGAACACTACAACTCCCATAATTCCACTGACAGGGGCGTGGCCCTACCTCCTCCGTATTTAAGCACCTCCCTCATCCAGACGGGTGCTTGTCAATCGAGCTCATTGCAGTCTTCACAAGCCCGTGTTCCTGTTTGCAGAGTTGTTCTTATGCAGTTCCTTGGTCATCCGGAGGCTCCTAGTGGTGTGTGACAGCCGCGCCGAAGCGCGAAGGGAGAAGACCAGCGTTCTGAGCGCCCGGCCGCTGCCTCGGTGTGCGACCCCTTCCGGGTTAAGACGCGCTGACGCGCGGAGGTTACAGAACGCCACAGCGGCAATTACGAGACTACTTCCCCAGAGACTGCTGCCTTGTTGGAGCTTCCGTGCTGGAGCGCCTGGTGTCCCGTAATAGGAGTTGAACGCGGCAAGGAAGTCGTGTTTCAGCGTGAACAGAGCCGATGAGAGGCTCGGAGTAAGATAATCCCGTGTGCGGCCAAAAGGTTGCTTTTCCTCGCCTCACAAAGCTGGGGCAGACTTCATGACTCAGCTGGAATGTGAGGTCGCCATTTGGACCCTTGCCAGTTGGAAAGGAGTATCCGCTGTGGTTTGGGACTCGACCAATCCAGCTAAGTACAATTAACTTCACCATTATTATTTCTGGCATTGCCTTTCTTGATTAAAGAATGAAAGCGGCCTGACTAGCTGTAAGTACTTACACATAGCCATTAGTTTTCTTGCTGGCGTCTGTGTATGATGTTTGTTACAGGTGTGTTGTGCTTGTGTCTTACCTAGGTAACCAGGGACTAGCCAGCAGGAGTGGCTTCTTTAACTCCGAGGCCGAGTTCCATCGAGGGTTCAGCAGCCGCCACCTTTTTGTTTCCTTTGTCCCTTTTTTCCCTTTCCCTTCACGTAGTGTTTCCTGTTGGCGTGGTTGGTACACCCCCACAGGTCATACTATTAAGGGGGATAGGGTTACTTGGCATCTTCCATCGCTCCCGTTGTATCCGGCTTTACAGGTTAGTGGTTGAACTAATCCGTCCGTGACACCAGAGGACAGCTCCACACAGTGCTTGAGACAATGACATTGAGGGCCACTACATTTAATGTCCAGGGCCGAAATAACTCGGCTAACTTGAAAGCGTTCCATAGTAGTTAGCCTACCAGAGATCGGACATTTCTTTTCTCCAGGAGACACATCTTCTCCATACAGACCTGAGTAGAATGCAGTCCCATTTATATGCCAAGCGGTATTTTACCTAACACCTACCAAGACAGCTGAGGTGGGAATTCTGGTAAACGTATGTATTCTTTTGTGAAATATGAATCATGACGGGTAAAAATGGGTAAGGTGTGTGTGTGTGTGTGTGTGTGTGTGTGTGTGTGTGTGTATGTATATATGTATATATAATTAACCAAAGACAAGAAAAGTTCCTAAAACAGGTTATTCATAAAATTGTTAAGTTTTCCTCTGGTCCCTTAATTATGAGGGGAAATTTTAACCTCGTAAAGAATGTTCTAACAGACAAGTTACTTACCTTTAGTAATGCCTTATCTGGTAGAGACATTATCTAGCCAAAGATTTCTTACCTTAGAACTTCCAGTTGTCAGGCTGGATCTGGAAGATTTTTGATAGCAGTACCCCTA
Organism: Calotriton arnoldi; assembly: GCA_963921515.1. Lineage (NCBI taxonomy): Eukaryota > Metazoa > Chordata > Amphibia > Caudata > Salamandridae > Calotriton > Calotriton arnoldi. Next base: position 502,640 of record CAWUFW010004610.1, on the reverse strand, counting down.
CGCGTCGATAGGTGGCACTGGTCGACCTCGTGTGACGTCGTAGGCGTCGGGTTCGTTGTCGTGATGTCCGCGTCGTCTATATAGGCGCTGATGTCGGTACTTTTCACAACTTTCCACGCCAAAAGCACGGAGCCATGAAGTGACTGACCATGGTGTGTTAAAAAACAACTAGGGCCTTGAAAGGGGAACAGCCCTGACACTAAAAACTGATCCGCAGTGTGGGGAGGATGGGTGAGTCGGTAAGGAATCTGCAGCTAGATCATGTCTCTACCAGATAAGGCATTACCGAAGGTAAGTAACTTGTCCATCTCATACTCAAGCCGCAGATTCCTTACCTTAGAACAGATACCCAAGTAATACCATCCCCTTAGGAGGGACTGCGGAAGTGTTAGTACCGAACGGCAGAAGAGGCCTTCCCTACGGATCTGATTGTCCAGGCAATAATGTTTGGCAAACGTGTGCAGAGATGCCCACGTGGCCGCCTGGCAGATGTCAAGGACTGGAACCCCACTCTGAAGAGCTGTGGTGGCTGCCTTATGCTCTGGTGGAATGAGCTGTAAGGCCTTCAAGAGGCTGTTTCTTTGCCGAAGCTTAACAGATTTTTAACAGATCTGGGATGGGCCCAACAGGACAAGTTACCCCTGATTTCTGGTTGTTTTCTCATTGTTTTGACAGCAGCCAGAGGGTGTTGATATGCCTGTCTATTAGGTTGGTACACTCAAATTTATAGGGTTCTCTTCTGGGAATGAACTATCCAACATGAGATGCTCCTCTTCTGCACAGCACGACCATTCTTTGCTCCAATGGACCCCAGAAAGAGTTGGTCATCCACCTGGAACTCTTTAGTGCGATCAAGGTAGAACGATGATGCTCTTTTTGGGTCCAGATGGTGGAGACGCTGTTCCTCCTTGGAAGCATGCGGAGGAGCATAGAAGGTGGGCAAGGTGATAGATTGCCCTAGATGGAAAGGGGTCACCACCTTGGGCTAGAAAGAAGCCCTAGTGCACAGCACTACTTTGTCTGGAAAGACGGTCGGGTAAGGAGTCTGAGAGGATAGGGCCTGCAATTCGTTCACCCTCCTGGCAGACGTTATTGCCACTAAGAAGGTTTTTTTTATAGGAAGGAGCTGGAGGGGACAATTATGGAGTGGCTCGAAAGGTGCACACATCAAATAGGTGAGAACCAAATTAAGGTCCCACTGGGGCATGATAAATGGTGAGGGGGGAAACGTGTAAGCCACTTCATGAATCTATGTAAAATCAGAGATTTAAAAAGTGACGGTTGATCTGGCAACTGTAGAAAAGCAGAAACGGCTGAAGGGTAACCCTTCAGAGTGCCCAGAGCAGAGCCCTGCTGGGCTAAAGAAAGAATGAAAAGAAGATCGTCCGAGAGGGATGTAGACGGGGTCAACAGACCGTTCTGTATAATATTTACAAAACTTTTGCCATCAGCAGGCGTATACCGACTTGGTGAAGGGACGCCTGGCTGCCAGAATAACTTTGCAGACTTCAGTAGGAAGGTCAAAAGCTGTTAACTGTCACCACTCAATCTCCACACAAGGAGGCGGAGGGTGGACTGGTCCGGGTAGAGGACCCTCCCCTGCTGCTTCGACAGAAGATCCTCCCGAAGGGGCAGCCTGATTGGAGGATCAATGCACACCTGTAGAAGTTCGGGATACCAAACTCTCTGTGCCCACTCCGGAGCCACAGGGATGACTTGGGCCCAGTCGCTCTTGATCTTCTTGAGCACTCTGGACAGGAGTGGTATGGATGGAAAGGTGTACAGGAGGCCTGTGCCCCACTCAAGATGAAAAGCATCACCGAGCGAGAGCCATCTTGGAAACTCCAGTGTGCAAAACTGCTGACATGGCGCGTTCTCTTCCGAGGCGAACAGATCTAACCAAGGCTCTCCCCACTGCTGAATGAGACCTTGCACCGACTCCGTATGGAGACCCCATTTGTGATCCGCTAGGCACTGGCGGCTGTGTTTGTCCGCCTTGGCGTTCAGGGAACCAGCCAGGTGTTGAACCACCAGGGAAATGCCATGTTCCAGCCAAGTCCAGAGGCTTGGGGCCTCCTGACAAAGGGTCCACGACCCCACCCCACCTTGTTTATTGCAGTACCATATGGCAGTGGTGTTGTCTGTGAACACCTGAACTAGCCTCCCCTTGAGAGATGGTGAGAAGGCTTTCAGTGCCAATTTTACACATGATTCTTATGGGGATGCCGTAAATGAGAATATGCCTCTTTTTTCCGCTTTCCCTCACCCTGCATGTTATTACAACGTGGTCGTTACAACGACCGCGTTGTAACAACGCATACCATTACCCTGCAAGTCGTAACAACGACTTGCGGAGGGGGGCGCTGGATGTTGGAATAGTATAATTTACTATTCCAACTCTAGTCTGTGCGGACAGTAGGGAAGGTGTTGGATTTTAAATGGTATGCGTTGTTACAACGCGGTCGTTGTAACGACCGCGTTGTAACAACTTGCGGGGTGACGGATGCGGAGTAAGGGGTGTTTACCCGTAAGTTAACGTGTGTGTCGGTGTGTGTGTGTATGTGTATATATATATATATATATATATATATATATATATATATATATATATATATATACACATATATACACAAGTTAAATCTTCAAATCATAGAACAGGAGCTAGATGGAAACAGCCCGGGCCCTCCGACCTTCTATGGTAATGGCCACATGTCTACTATAGACCATATACTGGTGCCAGTTAAGAATTTACACTTGATTAATTCTTTTAAAGTTATAAGCACTGTGTTAAGTGGCTATGCTGTATTAGCTCTTTCGTTAAACATTGTCTTTTACAATAATAGTGAGCAAATGGAAGCTGTGCCATTGATAAATACATCAGGGAGAAACGGGATTACCCTAAAATGGGCAGGGGCTAACCAGCCCAAAATACTTGAGGCAATCATCACAGAGCAATGGAACTCCTTTGCTATCTGCACAGAATCGAGGGCAGACCACAATAGGTTTGCTGACGCTTTTCATCACATAACACTAGCAATTGCAGCAAACCTATATAGGCCAGTTAAAAGTGGTAGAAATAGAAGAATTGTACAAGGGTGGTTTGATTCCAATTGCACACAAGGTAATCGGGCCTTAATCACTTGGAATCACCTAGAGATGGGGGGAAATTAAGGAATTAAGGAAGGACTATAGGACCACGTTAGGCAGAAGAAAGAAGGAATTACAGGAGCAGGCCTGGGCAGATTTAGAACAGGCAGCTGATACCGGAAATCATATTCTCTTTTGGAAAACTATAAATACCCCCTTTCTTAAAGAGAGCACCACCCCTACTATGGACTTGTTGATTTTGCCAGATGCCTGGATTACACATTTTGGAAGTATTTTTAACCGATATAACTTAGTAATTGGTGAACTGGTGAGCTGCCTAAACATAATTAAGTCTGGGCCTCTGGAACGAATAACCATGGAGGAGGTCAGTGTAGCTTTAGAAGCGAGCGCCAAGGAAAAGCATCGGGTGCCCGATGGGGTCCCAGTGGACATTTTTTAAGTCCCATCCCTCCCTGTGGGTCCCATTATTGATCCAAATCTTTCATGTAGCATCTTATGGTTGTTTCCCGAAATCATGGAGCAAAAGCAGGATTGTCCTTATATTTAAAAAAGGGGACAGGGGCGACGCTACGTGTTATTGCCCCATATCCCTCCTGGATTCTACCTTGAAAATCATGGGTAGGCTGAACTTGGCGAGGCTGGACCCCTAGGCCCAGGAAAATAATATAATACCGATTCTCAATTTGGTTTCAGGAACGAAATAGGGACTGTGGAACAGGAAATTAACTTACACCTTATTGTCAGTAAGCATACTATGGCCAGGGAAGGCCATGTCTACTTATGTTTTGCTGACTTGTCTAGCGCCTTTGACTTGGTGAATCAGGCCAAGTTATGGCAGGTGCTTATAGACCTGGGCGCTCCAATTAATATTGTAAGCTATCTCTCCCAGTTATATGCTTCCCTAACTGCTTGTGTGCGTTACGGGAAAAATGGGGGAAAACAAGTCGTTTTCTGGTGACCCAGGGGATTAGGCAGAGGTGCGTACTCGCACCATTTTTATTTGCACTGTACATAAATGGTGTGGACAGCTTTTTGCAAACATAAATGCAGATGCCCCTAAGGCGGGCCCCCACATCACCACAATTCTACTTTACGCAGCCGACCCAGTATTGATATCCAGGACAGCAATTGGCCTCCAGCGACTAATAACAAATGTTATCATCTTCATGGAGAGTGGAGATTTAAAACTGAACTTGGCTAAGACCTTTACCATGGTATGGGGGAAAAGCTAAAAAAAAAAAAAAAGGGGGGGTTTAGTCATTATGCAAATGGCCAAAAGCTTGAGGAGGTGAATACTTTTAGCAATCTGGGAATTGTCTTCTCCCAGAAAGGTGAGTGGTCACCCAATTTGAAATTGGCAAAATTAAAATTCATAAGAGCTATCTCTGCAATATTTATTTTTTCCCAGAAAAAGTAGGAAATAAACCCCTGAGAGAGGTTACTAAACTCTATAGAGCTAAATGTCTCCCATTGGCTCTTTATGGTTCCTCAGTATGGGGCGGAGAAAAGATCAAACTCCTACAGTTGCAAGAATATATCTATTTCTACACAGGCTATTGGTGGTGTCCAAATCAATGCCAGCATTTATTTCTCATAAAGAACTGGGTTTAGTGTTCCTGGAGAATACCATTGACCTTAACACACTTTAAAAATGGTATAGTATCTGATCAAAACAGGGCGTTAAGTTCACTAGGGAATAATTAAGGATTGTTTGGGATTAAACTACTCTGGAAAAGTACCCTGACACCAGTATATAAGATCTTTGTTACTAGAGCCGGGTTTACATTTTAACACCCTAGAACCCCACAGTATTTTGCAATTTAGCAAAAGAAAAATTTCATTGATCTTGTTGGGAAAAAGGGCAGCCCTTGGGGAATCACAAGAGAAAAAGAAACCTACAGTGACTAGATACTGTGTGGGCATAAATCAATAGGGGATTCAGGGTTACTTGATCGAGGTGAAGAACACTTATGACAGATTTTTGTTAATGAGACTTCGCCTCGAGATGATCCAACATTTACTGGTTTTCCCCAAATCAGATGCATGGCAGCCGAATTTACCAAGGTGCCATGTAGTGGACAGACAGGCAAGAAAGACATCCACACACTTTTTATTGTTTTGTAGATTTTACAGTGATATTAGGTCATCGACATTGCGCCCCTCTTTTTATCTCAAGGTATTATCTATCATGAGAAGGCTCTTATCTTTTTTAAACACCTGACAAGTTTATACAAATATTGTGTTATCCTCGATTATATTAAGAAGGCACTTTGTAGACGACATTCTTTAACTTATTTGGATGATCTGCCTTTCGAGGAAACCCATGATGATATTTGAGGACCTTTACTACTGCCTTTTACAGGCAAAAGATGTAGGTTGTTAATCAACAGGATTTTTGGATCTCTCTATAGAATTTCATAAAGGGAGATGAACATGTGAGTGTATTCATCCTGAATTGTCATTTTGCCAACCTATATTTACTGATTAGTTTTTGTATGTGTAAATAAGTATGTTTTTAGACAAATAATATGTATTTTATATTTTTATATCATTGAATGTTTTAATATGTAATTATGTCTTTTAACTGCTGTTTTTTTAGGGATTTGTTCATAAATCTGAATAAAGAAAGATTGATTGATTCATAGGTCCATACAAGGACCAAGGAATACCAGGTATCTGCAGCAACAAAGCATAAATGCACCCAACATTAACGTGTATGTAGTAACGGTTTATCACTTCTCTATTCATCAGTATCAACCTCCTCGTCACTGTGGCCTCTCCCGGGAGTCAGAAATCGGTTGCACGACGACACTCATGCTTCCACATCATCCTGAAGTTGTTCATCGGTTCTGCTACTCTTCATAAGTATCTCCTCGGCCAGAGACCACTCCACCACTCCTCTTCCCAACGATCCATCGACGGAACACCTGCCCCATCCATACAATAGCGACGGTGCCTCCTGACCAACACCAGCATTAGTTGTAAATACTTACAGGCCTTTTTCTTCCCTTTGGCTCTCACCATGCTACCCAGAAGGCAGATCTGGGGCATAAGGGCACCCTGCAGTGCCGTGCTGCATATAATTCTGTCCACAACCAGTGTCCAGTAGCCATACACCTACAGGCATCCCCATGCCAAGTGCATAAAATCTGCATCTACCACTTGGGGACAGGAAGAAGCCCGATCCGGATATAGGCGGCTCAATGCCAGGGGTATCATGTAAGTACAATGAAGAAAGTTAAAATAGATTAGCTTAAACCGTGTATTGCTGGAGACCGTTTTAGTCAAAGCGCAGATTATTGCCCAGACCTCATCTGCCATAGGTTCTCCCAAATCCGTCTCCAACGCCTCACGAACCCTCGGCGGCCCGTAAGCGACATCAGCCCTGATGGCCTTCTGAGTCAGTGAAACCAGGTGTCTCTTCATTCCACAGGCCAACATAACCCCCAGGGTGTCTGTCATAGTAGGGCTGGCGGGAAGGTCCTCCGGGTCTGTTGAGTAAACTCAGCCATCCCCTGGATCTGTTGTTTTAAACTCAGCCAGGCCTGCATAATGTAGAAAGTGCCTTGGACAGAATCCGAAGGCAAGCTGTGCATCTTCAAAGGAGATAAATGTCTCATCTAGATATAAATCACTCCAATTATCACAACCCCCTTCTGGCATGCTTGGTAGGTCATAGTGGTCTCCATGCGCCACATCGGTTTAAGTACCCATGCTGGGAATTCTTTGTGAAAGGGCGCCCGACAAAGCACCACGTGCCCCAACCGCTGCCAAACTCGAGCCGTCTGCCTGACCACATGTGGCATGTCAGCAGACACCTCCGACCTCTCCATCAGTAAAGCTGAGGGGGCCACCCCTTCCACAGTCCCCTCCATCAGACATTTTTCCCAGTTGCCCCCTTCAGCCAGCCATCAGGCCGCATGTTGTGCTTCTACTGCAAAATAATAGAACTTCAACCGAGGTACCTCCAACCCCATGTCCTTATAGCTTCTCATCAACATAGCCCTTGCCACCCTACTGTGCTTGGCTGCCCATAACAGTGAAGTAATCAGGGAATCCAATCACCCAAGTGGGCAAAGAAGAGTGCTGTAACATATAAAGACAACGCAGCAGGAGTACCATCTTAGAGACAGTGATCCTGCCCATAAGCGACAGTGGCAGGTTGTTCCAAAATATGACTGACGACCGAAGGGAGTCCATGACCCGGCACATGTTATATTGCATCTGGGCCTTCTGCGAGTGAGCCACCTTGATTCCCAGGTAACTGAACCTTTCCAACTCCCACCGGAGACCCAAGTCAGGAAAGTCTGCCTGCAGGGTCCCCACCAGTGCCGCCATTAGAAACAACAACGATTTCCTCCTGTTCAAACATAATCCCAAAATCGCTCCAAATTCGTCCAAAATACACAAGAGCTCTCCAAGCGACTCCCAAGGCGTCTTAAGATAAAACAACACGTCATCTGCGTACAACGACACAGGGTGTCTTGTAGCGACCAATTTTATGCCCCAACGCATCAGATCTCTTTGAACCCTGATCGCCAGGGGTTCCAAGGCAAGAGCAAACAACAAAGGTGACAGTGAGAAACCCTGCCAGGTGCCCCTTCCCAACTCCAGCAGTCACTCTAGGCAGTTGTTTCCCACCCTGACCCTTGCACTAGGACTCGTATAAAGTAGGTATATCCAGACATGAAATTTCAGACCAAAACTGAAAACCCACAGGACTTCCGAGACATCTCCCTAATCAACAGTGTCAAATGCCTTTTCGATGTCCAGGGCCATTTCCTCCTATGCTCCCTTATGTCATGTAGAATATGCGAGAGCCATTTCAGGTTTATGTCCATATTACGGCCTGGGATAAATCCACATTGGTCTTCGTGGAACAACCTGCCCACAACAGGGCTCAAGTGGCTAGCTAACATTTTACAGAGGACCTTCACATAGGTTTTTAGCATAGTGAGCGGGCGGTACGCCGCAGGGTCTGTCTTGTCCTCCTCCAGGCTTAGGCATCATGCAGATTTCTGCTTCCCACATGGTTGAGGGCAACACACCCTTGTCTCACGTCTCCAGGAGACCCTCTGTAAGGGTTGTTAAAGTCTGGCAGAATTCTGCCGGGAACCTGTCTCCCTCCCCCTCCCCCCCCCCCCGGTGCTTTATACCTATGGAGTAACGTCAACGTCACTCTCCACTCTTCAAACATGAGGCCAGATTCCAGTTCAAGACCACCTCTTCCCCCACATTCGGGAGAGCTAGGCTCCCCAGGAATGCCTGAAGCCCAGTTTGAGTAATCTCTGGGTCCCTCTTATAAACCCCCTCCAGGTGCTGCCGAAACGTATTCATAACCTCCGCCCCAGTAGCCTTCAGCACCCTATCTGCCGCTCTCCGGTGTACAACCGGAGCCACTGCCGCTTCCTTGCCCAATATCCAGGCCAGAGACCTCCTTGATTTATCGCCCTCCCTATGTAGACGCTGTTGATACTGCCTCCATGTGAACTTGTCCAGTCTCACCCATACATCTGCTACACGGCGCCACTTAGCCGCCTCCTCCCTCTGTCTCCTCCTGTCTTCCAGCTCTCCGGACTGCAGGACCGCCAGATCTGACTCTCTATTCCTAAGCTCCCTCCCCAACTGCCGCTGCACCCCGCACGTCAAACTCGTACATTGGCCCCGCTACGCAGCCTTCATCGCCGCCTATTCAGTGGCCATAGAGAACGCACTCCCCCAGTTGTGAGCCATGTAGTCGGTCAGCGATAGTGCTAGGGCCTCCCTACCCTCCACGTTGGAAAGCATATCCGCTGGGAAACGCCACTGCGCGCTCTGCTCCGGCATCTCCCCACCTCAGTTCACAGCTAACCGGGGTATGGTCAGATAAAATCAATTTGCCATTGAGCATGAGTAAAGTGTTCACGATTTGAACCGATGGTGTGCATTCTATCACTCATACCAATATTTACACTTCTGTCCTTCCGATAGTTTGCACCCCAGAATTATGCTTGGTAAAACCTGTAAATCATGCAAAATGTAAAATGTTTAAAGTAAAGAAATGGATGCGTTTGTTTATAATTGGGAAGAACAGTAGAGATTCATATATTGTTTCACATTCGAGGCCATTTAGCTGGTTAGCAGTATCTTTAATAATTTTGATTTACAATCAGTTACCATTTTTCATGTTTAATGTCACTTTGGCAAATATTAATATGGCATATAAATGAGTGTATACTTGATTTATGTATTACTAGAGCATATTTACGGTGATGTTTTAACATAATTGTTTGATTTACTGTTTTCAGGTTTTAGTGGGATGCTGATCCATAGTCATAAGGTTTGATTTCTTCAACTTCACTGCATGCAGAGCACGGCGTAACTCTAGTATTTTGTTTATTTTTCCATCACTAGTTTGTTTCTGGGTCACGTGTTCTTTTGTTTTTTTTTAAAATTAATTCCACCTGAGTGCTTAAAAGACCTCTGATTCACTCGTTCGCGTTGATTGAGGACGCATCGATGGCCTGACTGCTTACTGTTAGTCCGCGCCAGGGGAGGTAAATTGCACACTTTTTTGTAACGATGGCAAATGTTTTTTTTCACTTGAAGCGTTAGTTTAATTGCTTTACTCTTTCAAAGCACGTTTTTCATGTATGGGCCGGATGAGCTCTGTGTTTCATTTGCAATATGGAAATTACTGAACTGATCTTCAGACCGAATAGTGGACTTTTTAAACTAATGAATATTATGTGAGTGCATTACATGTTTACATTGGGGCCAGTAGCGGCCGGTGTCTGGGCCAAGTGGCAGGGCGGTGGGAGAAGGGGGACCAGGGACAGGCAACCCAAAAAAATAATAATAAAATAACTTACCTGTTCGAGCTCCTCTCTGGCTCCATCACCGTGCACTGCAGGCACAGGCTTCCAGAATCCCCAGGGCATATCCTGACGCTGATTGAAAGCAGTGTCCGGATTGGCCTGTTCGCTGATAATTTGGAGACTGGGAGCCCGTGCCTAATCTCTCCAACCCAGCAACGTAACTCGGTTGGAGAAAGCTTCAGTGCGCATGACGGGTTTGGCTGGCGTGAGAAGGCCGGCCAAACCGTTATGCACACTGACAACCAGTGCACCTACCACTCCCCCTCTGCGTGTCATCCCCGTGGCCCGCCCGCTAGGCAACCCTATGGAGAAAAAACGATAATAAACACAGATTCATTATCGTTGTGTCATTTTTTGGCTGCTGGCAGAGGGGGTGACGCTCCTCCGCCATAGCGGAGAAGCTGCCACTGATTGGGGCGTGTTGCTGTTTTCATTACACATAGAGCATGATCACGAATCTCCAAGCGGTATATTCAGCATGACGAGGAAGGTGCATTAAAATAAAATCACTGCGCATGAGTCACTTGGGATCTTTGTGGTTTAATAGGGATTTATTAACCAATGGGGGTTATATAGGCATTTTATGTTCTTGGTTGGTTATTTTACAGAGCATCATATTTACAGATTAATCTGGTGAATGACTATGGCTCAGAGTGACGTTGGGCATTGGAACAGATGAAATCGGATTATTCTTGCTGATTGACAAAATGTTGTTTATTGCTGATGTTGCTATTGTCTCTTTTTATGTCTCAGATCACAGTTACTCCTGGAGAAGGGTGTCATCCCGAAATACATTGGCTTGATGTCATTATCGCTGTTATGAATTTCGGAAATATCACATGTTGGAGCAACATTTGTCATGGCTTACGCGAATGTAAAAAATTGAATCCTCATGTTTCTCATAAATATTGACGTTTAAAACGTGGATGAGTATCAATTAAACTGATTAAATTGGACTAATTTTGTCTAAGTGCACTCCTAGGGACTGATGCAATGTGTGGGCACCAGTTTTTGGTCAATGTTTAGCAGGCCTTGGACAGAACATGTACCAGAATCGCGCAGGTAGGACACAGTCACCTTCTCATTAACGGGGAGCCCAGCCAACAGCACTCTATCCAGCCTACTGTACGTATTGTGTATGAAAAAGGGACCAGTGTAGATCAGGCTCTGCGACCGCCATGCATCAACAAGTCCCAGGTTATGCATCACCACCCTTAATGCAGCAGTCATTCGGTGTTCACGCAGGGGCAGAAGCCTGTCCAGTTCAAAACACAGCTCAGAGTTGAAATCTCTCAATCAAATCGGAGGCATATCCTAGCTAACCATCTAAAGCGGGTTCACCCGTGTTGAGCGTGTAAGTGTTCAGAAAGGAAACATACCGCACATCCAGCGAGCCCTGCACAAGCACATATCTACCCTCCACATCCGCCTCCGAGTACGTTAGGGAAAACAGCGTCCCAGGCGCCACCCAGATCAGAACTCCCCTGGCATACGTGGAGTTAAAGGCATGATAAATCTGACCCTTCCGCTCCTTAGATATTTTGACAGTTTCTGTTTCATGCATGTGTTTCCTGGGGACAAGCTACATTAATTTTGTGTTGTTTCAGAAAGGACAACACCCTTTACCGGTTAGTGTGATTATCCAGACCCGGACATTCCAAGTCAAGAATTTTTACCTATCGCCGATGATTTCTTTAGAATTCGATCAATAACTAGTAAAGCACAACACATCTAAATAAATTAAAAAGAAACGTATACATCCCCCCCGACCCATGGGCTAGTATAGTGAACCATAAAGCTTCTACATGTCCACCCAAATGAAGTGCCGGACCAACACCCTGTCCAACAGAGAGCGGGCCGTAACACTCCGACCCAAACCGTCCAACCAATCAAAAGAATATGAAAGGACAAAAGAGAGGGGAAGAAAGAGATAAAGCGGAATACAGAAGGGGGGAGGATGTAAAAGAAATACCTGGGACCTCCGCACAGACCAGAACCCATTGGCCCACATGTGCCTTCTCCAACACTTCCATCAGTAGTTATCAGCCAGAGAAACACTGTAATATGCCATTTAGAAGTGTAGCCAGCCCCCTGCATATGCCAAACACCACTGTTAGGCCAGTTGTTTCTCAAAAAAGTTACTTTGAGTTCTCTGGGGCAATCATCAAGGTTTCTGGTACTACGTCATTCACAAGTCGCATGCTGCCCCTCTGCAAGACCCTGTTTGTAAAGGAGGCAGCTCCCCCAGTGGGCCTCTGCGTGTCCCCCACGTCCACCAAGTGCATTGTACCATCTTCCTGAATCGTGCCTTTATTCACGGCCTGTCACTCAGCCGCCGCCTGGCCCCCCCAGGGGAAGGCCCCCTTCAGGACCCTGTCCAGACCCTGCTGCCCGGCCCCGTGGCCGCACTTTCTCATGCATCCCAGTGAGGCTCTATCGCACGGCTCAAGCCAGTCCCAGACCTCATCCAGGTGCTCAAAGAAATGCACCTTCCCTTGCGATATGACTTTCAGTTTGGAAGGGTACAAAGGCATATATTTTAATTGCATCGCCCTCAGGCTCTGCTTTACAGCCAGAAAGGATTTCCGCTGTTCTCGTACCTTCTAGGTATAGTCCAGATAGATCGCAATCTTGTTGTTCTCAAACAATGGGACCTTTTATTCTCTGGTAGTTCGCAAAATGCAATCCCTGTCCCGATAGTTCAGGGTTTGGGTCATAATCACCCTCAAGGGGCCCAGGAGGAGGTGGGGGAACCAACGCCCTAAGTGCACGTTCAACCAGAAAGAACTCTGAGAGCCCCAGGGGTCACAGAAGTCGCACTCAGGCCTCCAAGAAGTCCTCTACCGAAGCCCCCTCGGCTCTCTTTGGGAAGACCCGCACCCTAATGTTACTACTACGTGCCTCCACTGTCTGTTTCAGCTCCCGGGTTATAGACGACATCTTAGCCATTTGCTGCTTGAGCTGCAAAACATCCCCCTGCAAGCTTTCTATGTTACCCTCTGCCTCCGTCACTTCATCAGCCACTTTTCTCAGGTCATCTCTAAGCAGAAGGGCATTGATAGACTGTTTCAATCTTGTGTTCCAATGCCTTGGAGGAACCCTGTATAACTGCCAGCAGGTCCGCACTTGAGAAGTCACCCACCCCCTCCGGTGAGGCACTCCTAGACTCCTCACCCCCGTTCCAGGTGGTCCACTGGTACGGCTGCGTGATAGTGTTAGTAGCGTTTGAACAAGCAGCCTTGTCCTTCTCCATGGTGCCCAGTACTTCCTCAGATAGGAGGATGCCCCTAAGCCTCAGCTGTTTTTGGTGAAAGGCCCCTAAGGGGCCAGGCCCCAGGCAGCTCTTCCAGCTCTGGATGTCCCACAGGCAATGTAAGGGCTACCCAGCAGCAGCGCCGAGGCCCCCAATGTTTACGCCACCTAGTAGAGCAGACAACTCTAGACCGCCTGCATGGAGGTGTGGGACCGCCTAACTCGGATTTCCAGGCATCAGACTGGATCTGGAAATTTTTCTTGAGCAGTACCCCTGCGCACTGGTAGGTTGCGTTGTTCGGCTTCGCATGACAGCAGCCGTCCCAGAAGTGACATGCATGGTGCCTATATAGGATCCACTCCAGCGCACTGACGTCTGTTACTTTTCGCAACTTTCCACGCTTGAAGTGCAGAGCCACAAACCACAGTGACCACTGGTGTGGAATACTGGGGCCCTGAAAGGGGAAAGCCCCGTCCCTAGAAATCCATTCACAGAGTGGGAAGCATGGGTGGGTCAGTAAGGAATCTGCAGCTAGATAGTCTCTCCCAGATAAGGCGTTACCGAAGGTAAGTAACTTGTTCATCTGATAGAGACTTCTTGTCATGGTTCTGGTGAGGGCTTGGCGCTCCCCGAGTGGCTGCGGTGTGCATGCTCCTACTAACACTACGGAAGCCGGATTGCCTCACTTCCGCCTAAACATGCGGTTAGCAGTCTAGTTTCCGCTACCGGAAACCACCGCCACGACTTCCAGCGCATCCGGGGGAAACCGCATAATTGCCTCGGTTCCCTCCCGGCACAGCGCTTCGGATTAACGTCGTAGCTGACTTCGGATGCCTGAACCTGCCTCATCCACTGTTAAGGTAATTCCGAGTCCGCGCAGGAGCGCTTTGTTTGGTTCCTACCTACCCTGATCTTACTCCTGTTCCCCGCTGCCAAGCGCGCCCGGTCTTCTTGTGGGGCGTTCTACTGAGAGACTTCACCGCGCTGGAGCGCTTTTTGTTTGGGATTCTGTTTTGCTGCACAGGAGCGCTTTGTTTAGGGATTATGTTTTGAAGCGCAGGAGCGCTTTTGTTTTGAGATTGTGCTTAGGAGCGCTTGCCTTGGAGTAACACATCACCGCACAGGAGCGCTTTGGGTTTGCATTGTACTTCCTCGCACAGGAGCACTTGGTGTTACATGTACTTACCCGCGCTGGTGCGCTGAATCTCTTTTCTGTTTCTGCTGATGACTTCTTTGTTTTATGGTGCTTCTATTAGCAAGGTGATTACCGGTTCCGTATGTGTGTGTATATGAGGAGGGGTGGGTTTGTCTATGCCTATAGTAACCTGGTGTCCCCTTCTCTAACCCAGACGGTGCTTCATCGAACGGTCCCCAGAGTGAGAGAGGTCCGTTACTCGATCTTCTGAACACCATCCCCGTCATCTCTAGCTTCCTTCCCCGATCCCATTACCATCCTGGTTAGTGTTCACTTCCCTGCTAGGGTAAGGTGGGAACGGTGGCGGTTGCTCATTTCGTCTCTGCGAGAATACTTCACAAGCAGAAGGTAAGACTTGTGGGGTACCTGACACTTCTAGCTGCAGATTCCTTACCTTAGAATAGATACCCAAGCAATACCTCCCCGAAGGTGGGTCTGCTGACCAATTTCACACAAGGAAGTCCTACAGGACCGAACAGGCAAAGGGTCCATCTCTACGGACCTGACTGTCCAGGCAGTAGTGCTTGGCAAACTTGTGCAAGGAAGCCCACATTGCCGCCTGGCAGATGTCCAGGACCGGAACTCCGTGTGCTAAAGCAGTGGTTGCAGCTTTAGCTCTGGTGGAATGAGCATGCGCACACTCAGGGGGGGTTACTTCTTAGCCAATGCATAGCAGATTTTGATACAGTGCAAGATCCATCGGTAGATGGTCCTCCTTCAGCACCTTGATCACCTCCATTTGCCGCCTTCCGAACTTGTACTGTTCTCTGTCCAAGCGTCCCTTGGGCTTACACAAGGCCACACCCCCCAGGTCCAGACCCCCGGGTGCCCCTGCTCCTGCCACCCAAAGGCCTTACCTGAGAGGTGTTGAGAATGCGTCAGGCACTGCCGCTCCCCCTCCGTGAAGCACACTCCCAAGTGGCAGCGCATCAATCCACCCCGCTGCAGGCCGCCAGTGTTCGCCTCACCTTACTCCAAACATCAGGGGCCCCTCTGTACACTGTTCTCAGGGGGCCGGCTCGCCGTCCACGCCATGCTGAGGTTGGGGCCCTCCTCTGTGTTCGCTGCAATGTCTCACAGATTGTTCCAGGGACGAAGAGACAACCTCTGCCCAAACAGACACCCACACGGGCCAGCAGCAACTTTTTCAGGGCAGGATTTTCATCAGGGCTTCCCCATGCTGTTGCAGTAGGGCCCGGCCGCCACTTTGGTCACACTTGAGGCTGCCCCAGGACCTTTCCCTGCAGCCCAGGTACCAGCCGCTTTCCCCGCAGCCTGTTTCCAGCAGTAGAAGCGATGCAGCAGCAACCCTATCCCACCATGCATCCTCAACAGCTCAGTTGTTGTTCTCCGCACCCGTTGGCGCTGCCATCGACAGTCTATGCTGCCACAGGTCCTAGCTCGGTCCATCCCTGGCCAGCCCTAACAAGGTGAATGTGTGAAGGGGCCCTCGGGTGCGGATTCGTGGGAAGTAAGGCCCAGCTCCACAGTCGGCCTACTCGCAACCCTTTCTCAGCTGCCCAGGTGCCTGCCGCGTCATCTCAGGATAGGCCCTGCCGGGAACCATGCTGTCAAAAGGAGGCAGGCACAGTGCCGGATCACAGCTGGTAGGCTGACTCAGTGTGCCCTCCAGTTTCTGCCTGCGCCCGAAGGCGCCGATATCTTCTGCTGCCACCCCAGGTCTGGCCCAACAGAGCCACTCAGCTGGCTCAGACCCAAGTTGCACCATGTCAGGGGCGCACCGGAACTGGCCCACCTCCGCCCTTCACACTGGCTGCCAGGGGAGACAGTACTCCTCGTAGCTCCTCTGCTGTACTCCGCTGCGTCGTGGCAAGTGGTTCCAGGCCTCGCCTCGAGGTCTCTACCAGGCTCCACAAGATCGCCGATCCTAGGGCCTCAAGTGCCCTCAGCAAACTCCAGGACTACTCTCCTCATTGCTAGGAGGTTGTTGTATCAATTACAGGTCTTTGCTGTCCTTTAGGAACATGAGCTGGACAGGATGTTGAAGGATTAGGCCTTGCGGGACGGGAACTGAGCTTGGCTACATCCTGTCGACCATCTTGCCAGGCCACACCCTCCCCCATCCCCCCCCCCCCACGCTTCTTTGCAGCCTTTTAAAAGACCTTTGTCTCTGAGCTGGTCCTGCTATTAAAGTGATGTTTTTAATAGGTTTGATGGCACCCATAGAGTAATGTGCTCCATGCCAGAAGTGACAATTTTCCTAATTGCTACACCTGGCAAAAATTCCACACTTTGAGCCTTGTTCATCCCATTATCACTGTTAAATATTGAGATTAAAATCTTTACGAAAATCTTAGTGTGGTATTTTCCCTTCTGGGCCTACTTTGGTTCTCCCTTGGTTACACGTATTAGCAGCTTTAGGCTGCCGTTGCTTTGTGCAGACATACATAATACATTTGTTTGTGTGATATGATATCATTTTAGCAAGCTATGCATCTTATTTATTGTTCAGTGACTTTTACTGGGAATTAGACTGAACATTTCGTAGAACATAATGTACTGTTTTTCTTGTGCCCGGTCAGTAACAGCTCCTAACATTTCTAGACATAACACCGTAGCTTAGCTGCAGGTCTTCTAACACAACAGTTTCTTTCATATAAACTATCTTGACCCCTTGGAGGTTAGAGGGGAGAATTCCAGCAGAAGGACAGGTCTTGGAACGGAGGCAGCAGCCTTGGGCAAACTGAGTTTACATCTATGATGCGGACCACCTAACTACACATACCAGGTATGGGGTTTGGCGCTAAGCCCAGATATCACTAATATATCCCTGTGCTCACATAGTGAGGGTAGGCTAAGATAGATATATTAGTTGCCATGGTCGGTTTGTTCATAGTTTACAGTCTGTTAGTAATGTTAATTACTTTTCTTAGTTGTATTTGTTTACTAATCGCGTCAAACCTGCTTCAAACTACGCTACGATAGTTTCAATAAATATATTGTAAACTTCTTCGTGTCTTTCTTCTGTTTACTATGGACATGCATGAGTAAAAACGAAAGGTGAGGATCTGTTTCCTTGGGGACTGGAGCTTCAAGTTCTAGGTTTGCCGTAATCACCTGTTACTCTGTAAGGTAAGAGTGCAGGTGAGGCACTGTGAGCTATTTGGATTAAAGCCTATAGTTACTGAGGTGGTAGTGAGACTCTGTCCCTACATTCTGATGCACTCTTCTCCAAAGGCACAGTTCTGTTTCCAAACATAATGCCTGCAACATTAGTCACTTGGGCCGGACGAGGTGATACCTATGTTGATACAGGCTGAAATGGTGGACTTTAACAGGAGGTTTAATGATGGTGACTATACCAAAAAAGCCTTGCACTTGATAGATATTCCCAGAAAACACGGCAGGGGCACAGCCTTCTTCTCCCTGGACACAGAAAATTAGTTTGATAGAGTGAACTAGGAAATGACAGATAACCTTCAACAGTTTGTGATGGATGATGCTTTTAGGGCTGGATGTTGGCTAATTACAACTCTGCTTGGGCCAGAATTAGAATGAATGGATGCACTCAGAGCATGTTGATATTTGCCAAGGGATGATGCATCAAGGTTCCCCTCTCTCACTTTTTTTTTCTTTTACTTTTTGTGCTCACTCTGGAACCCGTTTTACAAAAGATCAAGGGCAACCTCTCCAAAAAAGGTTTAGTCTGTGGCCGACACATAAAACTGCACAGTTCTTACAGATGACTTTTTAATAACCTTGGTGGACCCACAGCATTCACTAAAGGAATTAATATCTGAATTAAAGTCCAAACAACCAGTAATGGTTTCATATAAACTTTAATAAATCTGAGGGCCTGGTGACAGCTGGAGTATCACGCCTAGTGACTCACCTGCAATCAAATGCACCCTTAAATGATCCACTGGGGCATACAGTACCTGGGTGTCAGAATTACCTGCAAGTTATGCCTTTGTGCAGCTGGTAACCTTATGACCCTCTTTAGGGAAGTTAAAACTGGATTTGTGTTCTGGAGGACCTATACGCTTTCTAGGATGGGTCGAGTTGCTGTCCTAAAGATGAGGATCTTACTCGAAATCTTAGTGTTTTGAATTCTCCCCTTAACCCTGAAGTATAGTGATGTTAGCTACCTCCAAGAACTGTGAAATCAATTCAACCAGCCTACAAAGGGGTGGGATAGGAGGCCGCCACATTCTCCTCTATTATCAAGCCTCAAACGTGCTATTTGGTGGACTAGCTATGAAGGAAGGTGGACAAATTATGTATTTTATTGATCAAAATATAGTGACCTGTCCACTAGCAGAGGTCCCCTTGATACCAAGGACCCACCGGGGTCGAAACCTATACCTCTCCGCAGTCACTAGGCCCATGATGGAGGTGTGGGACCACCTAACTCGGATCACAAGGCATCAGACAGGATCCGGAAATTTGTCTTGAGCAGTACCCCTGCGCACCAGTAGGTTGTGTTGTTCGGCTTTGCGTGGCGGTGGTGTCCGTCCCAGAAGTGACATGCGTGGTGCCTATATAGGCTCCACTCCAGCGTGCTGACGTCAGTTAATTTTTGCAACTTTACATGCCCGAAGCGCAGATCCACAAACCACAGTGACCCCTGGTGTGGAATACTAGAGTCTTGAAAGGGGAAAGCCCCGTCCCTAGAAATCCATTAGCAGAGTGGGAAGGATGGGTGGGTGGGTCGGTAAGGAATCTGCAGTTAGATAGAGTCTCTACCAGATAAGGCGTTCCCGACGGTAAGTAACTTGTTCATCTGATAGAGACTTCTAGCCGCTGATTCCTTACCTTAGAATAGATACCCAAGCAATACCTCACCGGAGGTGGGTCTGCTGACCAATTTACACGAGGAAGTCCTGCAGGACCGAACGGGTAAAGGGCCCATCCCTACGGACCTGACTGTCCCGGCAGCAGTGCTTGGCAAACGTGTGCGAGGAAGCCCACGTTGCCACCCAGATGTCCAGGACCAGAACTCCGCGTGATAACGCAGTGGTTGCAGCTTTAGTTTTGGTGGAATGAGCATGCACACACTCAAGAGGGTTGCTTCTCAGCCAATGCGTAGCAGATTTTGATACCGAGCACGATCCATCGGGAGATGGTCCTCTTCTGCACAGCCCGTCCTTTCTTTGCTCTGACATACCCTGCAAAGAGTTTTTTTAATAACTTTATTTATAATTTTTCAAACAAAGTACGTTCCGAGTTGTTGGCATTCTTACATTATAAACATAATTCAAATTCAATGTACGTGTGGCATTTTGGGAATTTGCACGTCATCAGGGGCTTACACAAGTTTCTATGCAAGGTCATTAATAGGATTACATTTCCGGCATCGCCCGCCCCCCACGTAGTTATACATGTATCTCCCACCGTCAATAGTTAGCTGCATCTTGTAAACATTCACGTGGTCAGAGCAAATCTCTCGTCATCCATAGTGGTGCTGTCCTATACTACAACACGCTCGTTCCCCATTGCTATCCTTATACTGCAGTTCTCTCCTCATGTTCCAGTCCCTCTGAGTGTTGACTATCCACGTTGGTGTCAGTTCCTCCCTTACTATGTAAGTACTCTTTAAATGGTCCCCATATGTCGCGGGGTCTGCTACAGGTCGGCATCAAAGCATTATACGTGTCAGCGTGTGTGTTACAATAGATCATGTCAGCATACCAGTCCGAAATCGTCGGTACCGGGCCCCTCATCCAACGCATCGCCACTCATCTCTTGGCCAGCAGCATGCCCATTGCCACTAGTTTTCTATATTGTTTAGGTACCCCAGAGTCTAGTCCCAGTAGGGCTAATGTTGGGGAGTCTGGTACAGTCTGTCCTACCATTCCCTGAAGCTCTGCTGTCACTTTTAACCAGAATGCGTGTATCTCAGGGCAGAACCAGGCCAAGTGACCGAACCCAGCACTTTCAGCGCCGCATCTTACGTACCTATCCTTCTCTCGCAGTCCGTACCTATATAAGCGGGCAGGGGTATAGTATACTCTGTTGAGGTATTTAAAATGTACTAAACGATGCCTGCCGTTTTGCGATATGGTCTTAATAATTGAGCAACAACATGTCCATTGTTTGTCAGTGATTGTTACACCCAAGTCTGGCTGCCATTCCAGTTTTGCCTTTCTGCTAGCTATTTCATCGTTATGTCACATAAATTTATACAGCGTCGAGGTCCCGTGGGCTGGGGAGATTGCTTGCAGTAGGTATGTCAGGGGAGTTATTTCAGGTGGCTCTGCCCTGTCCGCACTCAAGTGCGTACGCAGCGATTGATGTGCTCTGTGGCAGTTGTATGTAATGCTTAGCGGAGTCTCAGTTATCAATTCTAGGACCTCTCTCCAGGGTCTCATGGTTCCATCCTTGAAAAAGTCCCCCATGTTATATAGTTTCACCTGCTTTAGCGCTTGCATTACTGCCCCATCAGCGCTAAGTGGAAACCAGGTACACCATTCTATGGGGAGCTTTGGTGAATACAGTAGCGGAGCCTGTTTTTCGTTCGCCGTTTTCTGGAGTAGATAACTCGTGGTGCTTATCGGGTCAATTATTCGAAATTTGCGTTGCACTGCGGTGAGCAGGTAGCGTTGGAGTGATTTTGGGGGCAGCGGCTTCCCTTTCCAGGTGCAAATGTGGAAGGTCTTGTGGCCCATGAAACCAATAGTACCTGTGCATGATCTGCGCAGCTCTCTAGTATGTTTCTAGGTCGGGAGCATCCAACCCGCCCAAAGTGTAGGGAAGGGTCAACGTGTTCCATCCTACCCGTGGTTGCTTCCCTGCCCAGGCTAGATGGATCATAAGCGTGCGTAGTGTACAAAATACAGTTTTTGGTAGTAATATTGGTATATTAGCAAAAAGGAAGAGAAATCTAGGGAGGACAATCATTTTCATAAGTGCTATGCGGCCTAGCAGCGAGAGATGCAGTCGTATCCATTGTTCTATTGCTTCTGTCAGTCGCTGCACTGCTTTTCCATAATTCTCCCTTATTACTATGTCAGGGTCCGAGTGTTTCCCTATTCCTAAGTATCGCACTGGTTCGTTAGTCCCCACTAAGGGGATTTCAGTTGGGGTAGGAGTAGTAGATGCTGTGAGCGGGCATATCAGCGATTTCCTCCAGTTGACTTTCAATCCCCAGTGGCCGCCAAATGGTACCACTTCCCGTAGCACGGGCGCTAAGTTGTGTTCGGGGTTCCTAACGTATAGCAAAGTGCCATCTGCATATGCCGAGATGATTAATTTGTAGTTTGGGAACCGTATTCCCCAGTGTGAGTGATACTCGCGTAGAGCGCATGCCAAGGGTTCCGCTACCAGTGCATATAAGAGGGGGGGAAACCGACATCCCTGTCGGGTTCCACGTGTGATCACTAGAGGAGCAGATAGTGTCCCGTTCATGTATATTCGCGCCGTGAGATTCGAGTGCAAAACTTGTATTAATTTAATGTAGACTTCTCCCACCTGATGTAGCACCGCCAGCATGAAGGGCCATTCTACAGAATCAAAGGCCTTTTCGGGGTCTAAAAACATTGCTGCAGCCTGCACCGCCGGGTCAATTAGGGTGACAGCGCCAGAGTTCTAAGGTTACTGGTCAGGGTTCGTCCAGGAACAAACCCAGATTGTTCATGTCCTATGATGCTTGGAAGCAGAGGGGCTATTCTATTCGCTAGAATTTTAGTAAATAATGTTGTGTCAGTGTTTAGCAATGACAGGGGCCGATAGGAAGAACAGTGCTATTCGGGTTTCCCTGGTTTCCGTATTGCTATTGCATCGCTTCTCGCATGGTAATGGGCATGGTACCGTCGCAGGCCATCTCTTCAAAGAGATTCACTAGATGGGGGACCAATTTGTCCTGATATGTCTTGTAGAAGGCCAGCGTAAAGCCGTCGGTTCCAGGCACCTTCTCGCTGGGCATCTCTTTAAGTGCTGCAGTTATATCTGTAGGGCGGAGAGGAGCTATCAGCCTTTCTCTATCCTCATTAGTAAGCCATTTCATTTTGATATGGGTGTGATTGAACTGGGAAACACGCCAACTCTACGCGTCCCGCTATGGCCAGACACGGCCTCAGATGCGTGGCATAAAATAGTTGCTTATAGTTTGGATAACTGAATGGAGCCAAAGTACATGAATTTTACAATGGATTAAGATTTGGACAAGGATTCTAAGGTTAAACGGAACACTACATGGGAGAAGATGCCTGTTGTTTCCGTGAATTACCCAGTCCTTTCACACCCTGAAGAAACCCGAATTGTGGGCGAAACGCATTTGGCTGTGCAGAAATGTTCATATCTCTACACAAGAAAATGAATAAAAGAAGTACAAGATAAAAAGAACAAAGACCTCTCAAATCGTCTTTATTATCAATTACAGCATTGACTGAGTTAATTGTTTGAATTATTTTGAGAGTTGCCTCTCTGTTTTTGTATATATATTGATATGGGTTAAGTAGTCCGTTGTGTCTTCCTCTGCCATAGTGGGGCGAGATATGTAAAGATCGGAGTAGTATTCACAAAATCTGTCCACTACTTGCGTCGCTCCGCTAATGGGTTTGCCAATACTTCCTTGCACTCTGAGCACTTTGTTTGCAGTTCTACTTGGTCAGGTCAGGGCTGCTAGTGTGTCGCTAGGTCTCTCTCCCTCACCATACACCCTGGCAATTGTGTACTTCCCCAAGTGTGTGAGCTCGGTCTGGGTTAGCTCATTGTATTCGCCTAAGGCAGGTTTAATCTGTGCCTGCAATTCTGGCTTGGCTTTTGCATCAGTTCTAGTTCTAATATTTTCAGCTCCCCCTCCAGTCTCTGTAGTCGACCCCGAATAGAGCGCAGCATTCCTGCGTGCTTGGAGATTGGGATACCACGAATATACACTTTGAAGGCTTCCTAAAGCGTGGACATTTTAGTGACACTGCCTGTATCAATACTGAAATATTCGTCAATTGCTTGCTTGTGTGAGTTCATTTCGAAACACGGGGTCTAGGAGCGAATACTGCGGAAACCGCCATGGATCATGTTAGGTTGCATATCTAGAACACGCAAGGTAAGCTGTACTGGGGAGTGGTCAGAGTAGGTTCTGGGAAAGTGCTCACAGGTCTCCATGTGTGGCAGCAGGGAGCCGGATTAGCCAATAATCAATGCGCATGTGAGTGTCATGGACAGTAGAATAATGTGTGTACTCTCTGCCTTGGGGATTGGTTTGTCACCAGGCGTCCACTAGTCCGCCTGACTGCTATAGCAGTGATGGCAAGAGCTGACGCCGCGGGTCTGCGTGGTGGGACTTTGGATCTGTCCAGTTCAGGGGATAAAATGCAGTTAAAGTTGCCTCCCCATAAATGTGGTATGTGGCTATATGTTATTGTTTTGTTGTGCAATGCGTGATAAAATTGCGTGTCCTCATAGGTAGGGCCATACACGCCTGTCAGTAGTGCCTCAAAATGTCCCTGCCTGCAGTGCGCAATCACAAATCTGTCTTCTGTGTCAGAGTGTACCATCTTAAGTGTAATACCAGAGTTACGTCGAACCCATATCAGCACCCCGCGTGCATGAGAGGTGAACCCAGCAGCCAGACATTCTCCCCTCATTCTACGTTGCGATATAAGACTGGTCTGGGGAGCCAGATGTGTTTCCTGCAGCATGGCCACGTCTATATTATGTCTGTGGAGATATGACACTATTTTGCTTATTTTACGGTGGTCATTTGGTCCCCGTACATTCCACGTGAGGAACCTTAGGGCAGCTCCTCGCTGCAATGTTGGGCCGGTAGTGTCAGGCATGTGACCCATTGATCCTATCCTTTACCTGCGTTTCCAAGCGCATTCCCCTTTCTTCACATCGATTTTGCTACAATCACAGTTCAACCACATGAGAACCCAATGCCCCCCCCCACGCCATGTTCCTAAACATGACTTAGCTTACAACCATCCCCCCAATACAACCCCTGTAAAAAGTTGCGGCGAAAAAGTAAGAGAAAAAGGAAAGAAAAAGAAGGTAAAGTCTAAATATTCTAACCAAACAGTCGGTGTGGTTAACACTCTAGGGCGAAAAGTGCCGTATCATCCTTGCTTACATAAGTATAAGTATACATAATAATGGTGTTTAAAACTTCTCGCTGCTACATCATATTTCGCGGATACCTCATTACCCATTAAAAAATAACTGATCGATTGCTTCCGTCTTTAGCGGCAATCAGAGTCACATTTCCGGAGTCTACTAATGTGTTCTAATTCTAACACAGCAAACCTAAAAGAGGGAGACCCTATAATGGAAGACTTTACTCTCCCAGACCTCAACATTAATATAAACCCGACTCCAAAGTTATCTCAGGCACCTAATTTGGAGTCGTCCAGGATTCATAATCCTGTAATTTCGCCTCCCCTAAATCCACGGGATTTCCCTCAGGATCCCACGTTAAGATGCAGTTGTTTAGTAGCACACCCAGCGGAACAAGTATATTAAATTCAAGAGGGTCTGCTTCTCCTGATTTGTCCTCAAGTTTTCATCCCTTTAAATAATAATCCAGAGACAAAAATGCTGATGTCTGGAAAGAGTTTTGTCTTCTATCTTAGCCTTAATGGAGGAATCAGTAAGTAACTGATTATATTCTGGATTCACTCTTGGCCTTGACTAAGTTCATAGTCTCTGAACAAAGACACTCGCCTGGTAAAGCCGGCCTACTTCCTTCTTGTAAGCCCAATCCGAGTAAGGGGACCTCTTCTCATCCTTCTTTGGAGGATAATTCCAATCAACTTAAATCTACTCAAACATGCTCTCTCTTTTACGCTAAAGGGCGGGACTTTGACGCTCAGGCTGGTAAGCCCTCTTCTAGTAGAAAAAATAAAAATAAATTGAAAGATAAAGATAAAGAAAATGTAGATATATTTGACGAATTACACCCTTCTTCCCTACAGCAGCTCTTCGAATCTGAGGACTCAGTTCCAGTATCTGTATCTTCGCCCTGTCAGCAAGCTAAGAAGGAAAAATCAAATACAATGCGAAAAGTTTTCCCCATTTTTCTAAAAAGAAGGTGCAAAAAATCCTGAGCATCCCATAGTGGGGGAATTAAAAACTGGTTGCTCACCTCCTTAAGGAAAAAGATATTAAGAACAAAAGTAAAATTGTTTGCGAGAAGAAAAAGAAGGAAGAAAGGGAAAAACATCGTAGGATAAATAAAAAAAGGGCAAAACGGCTTCGATTCGGCCCTAATTTAATTCTAAACCTATCATTGAACTCTGATTCGAACGCTATGAAGAAGGAAGCTGGTCAAGCAGAAATTAATTTAATGGGACCTCGTTTACCTCTAGTGGATCCTTGTGCCCCAGTTCAATCCTCCCAAGATGTAAGATGTAACCGTATTAGATCTAAGCGTCCCTTCTACAGTAAGTAAGTAATTTTTTTATTTGCATAGTTAATTAAAACCATTGCAATACAAACATCGAAATATAAAAGCAGATCTACATGCATTGATAAAAACAGTATTTCATAAATCGCAATTTTTTGTTTCTTTTTAAAATCATAAAAATGTATACTTTTGGGCGATCTTAAGCGGAAATAAATACGGTTTTGTGTTATAATACTATCTAATAGGCAATTAGGAATCAAGTCTTGGCATTTTCCTTTCCACCACCTTCATAAACTTCACAAGACTACAGTTCAGCTGTGGATCGTGGGGTGCAAAACAGGCAAGAACTGCTTGTCTTCGTGAGCGTATCCCTCACTGATTAAAATGGCATTTTAGCAGATGTTTTCGTTCATCCAAAAGTTTGTCACAGGAGCATAACAAATGCAGCATATCCTCTGGCGCTGAACCACATAAACGACAGAGGGAGCCTGCCTTATCCTTTAGCCAGTGTGGAAAATGCCGGGTACAGGGTAACAGGTCCAACCTGTACTTTAAAAACTTCATTTTAGCAGTTTTAGCATAACCCAATTCAAGGTAGTTCTGTGGTGCTTGTGTGGAATACGAGTTCAGGGTCATCCAGCCATGTGACCTTTTCGTGAGGGATGCCTTGTCTTCAGCCCACGAAAGATGTTTGATTGTTTTCCTAACCAGTTTTTTGAGCGTTATATGATTTGTGGGGGTATCCCAAAGCTGATTTAAGCCAGTATTCGCCAAGCTGCTTTTGAGGTACTTGGCTGCTGGTGAGGCTGAGTGTTGCTCTAACTCCTTCCATAGATAATCATTTAGAGTTCCTTGTTTGGATTTTTGCACTTTGTCCCAGGTAGTTATGTACGCCCCTGTCTTGCCAGGAGCTGTTTCTGGACGCCAAACTCTAGCCTAATTTGAGCCGGTGAGGTATGTTTGGGCAGGCTAAAAATAATCCTGTATACAGCTATGACTGTATTATCAAGAATCTTTGCATCTCTACCTCTCTGCACTTCACTCCCATAAGTGATTGTTGGCAGGAGTTTAGCTCAGTATTACTTGTACCAGGTAGGTCCCTTCTACAGTACAGAGTAACTTGAATCCTAATGCCACGTTATTTGCTTCCTCTTTAGGTAGTAATGTACTTTATAATCCTACTGAAAATGTTCCTGAGGTAACTTGCCAAGATAATCACTCACTTTCTGTACCTTATATTTTAGATTTTTCTTTCATTTTTGATCATGAGCTGTATATGAACAGGTCCTTTCTATTGGGTTGTTTTGCCGAAATCCCTGGCCTCCAAATGATCCAGAGTAATGACCTTGCCCTGGTTCAGGTCCAAAAATATAATAATCCTAGGGAAGCAAGAGTAATGTTTGCATCTAAAGTTATCTCTCATCTGATAATGTCAAACAGTGATAAATTACGATGCTGTGGTATTGATGTTTTTGTACCTGAAGAGGAGCTAGCCTCAAAAAAAGCGATCCAGAATCGGCAGTTTAATACTTATCCAGATATCCCAACAAGGGATCCGCCCCACCTGGAGAGAGAGAGTATATTGCAGGTTTCCCTTGGTAAAGAGGGAAGGAGAGTTTCGCTTCCCACAGAGAAAAAGAACAACTATGTACTGTCTGCAGACGAGGAAGATAAGAAATGGAGTTGGGTAGCAGGGGCCCTTAACACAAATAGATCTTAAGGCTTAAAATACGGGAATTCTTCCAAGCAAGGGTCTTAAATTGATCTCTTGGAACGCAGCCGGCTTAAGCACCAATAAAAATAAACTCTTATTCTTGAAAGAGCAGAGTGTTGATATAATATGTCTACAAGAGACTTGGATCACAAAGAACTGGTCCATTGAAGACTATGTAGTGCTGAGCCGTCCTGCACCCCAGTGAATAGAGGACATGCTAAAGGAGGTATTGCTATATTGTTAAGAACAAGTCTTAGATGGACATATAAAGTAATCTTTCATGCCTCGAACTTAATTCAGGCGATTAAGCTAGATTTTAAGAAAGACCAAGATCATTCAGATTCTTTGCGGATCGTAAATGCATATTTACCTCCTGATGCATCTTACTCTTATCTATTAAAAGATTTATTTGTTTTTATCTCCACAACTTTGGAAAGTGAAGATTGCAGGTTTCTAATGCGGGTTGGAGATTTGAATTCTAAAGTTTCTTCCCATAGCATAAGGTTATTTGCTAACGCCCCAAAAAACGAAGTCTTAAACATCCCCCCTGCTCAGTTCCCGAACAATAACCGGACTGGACTGAACTGATAAAAGAGGAGCTGTATTACTTTGAAGGTCTGAGAAGTTTGGATCTTATAATTGCCAATGGGAGGTTAGAAAATGATATACCAGCAAATCATACCCATAAGGTGCCTACTGGGAGAACTATTATAGATTACTTAATTGTTTCTGCAGATTTCTTTTGTAAGCTTATAAGTATGGAAGTTTTGGAAAATGATTTTAGCGATCACGTGTTGATCTGCTCTAAATTTAAGTCTACTCATGTTAAGGTCGGCTCCTGGAATTTTAAAGATAGCACAGTAGGTTTTAATGCAACAAATGGTGGAATCCATTGGAAAACCCTAGCTACCTCTAAACTAAAAGAGAATTTAACAGTTTTGATAGGAGATCAGCAGCACTTAGTAATGGCCGAGTGATATTCTCTCCAATCCAATTTATTTGAAGCCTTTAGTCGTAACACTAGTACTTTGGCTACATCATGTAAATCCTCGTACGTTCCAGCTAAACGGAGATCATATTTTAACCCAATGCTTTCTATAAATAGGGAAATAAATAAATTAGTGAGGGCTCAGTTCCTGAATTTTTCTCTCGAACGAAGTAAATTAATAAATCTACTAAAGAGGAAAAGACAGAGGAAAAAACATCCCTTAAAGCAAATAATGGCAGATCACGAATGGGTACAGTTAAAAGAGGCGGCCTCAAAAAATAACTCTAAAAGGTATTGGGAAATAATCGCTGATTGTTGCGGCACAAGAGTAAGAACGCTCCCCATTCCGATTAAAGAAGAGGAATGGAAAATCCATCTGGTAGAACTTTACTCTGTGAATCCTAATCCTTCCGGTTCTGCCCCCGCTCTACCCTATTCGTTCGAAATCCCTGAATTCAGCTATGCACCCTCAACGAGTGAAGTGGTAGGATTTATTAAAAAAATGAGAGCCTCTGGAGCAATGGGTCCTGATGAAATTCCCATGACAGTAATTAAAAAGGAACCTCTGTTGTGGGCTACATACCTAACTCCACTGTTTGATTTCTGCTATTTGCAGGGAAAGACGCCTCCATCTTGGTCTGGAAGTATTCTAATCCCTCTGTATAAAAAGGGCCACAGACATCATCCGGGAAACTACCGGCAAATAGCTCTATTAGATGCGGTGGGGAAAATATTTGCTCGTAGTATTCTTGATCACCTCACTGAATGGGTGGTGGAGAAGAAGGTCCTCCCTATAGAACAAGCAGTTTTAGGAAAAATCACTCCACCCTGGATAACATCTTCATGTTGAAACTAATTGAGGAGAAATACACGATTTTTCGTAGGTCAAATGTATATACGGCCTTCATAGATTTTTCAACGGACTTTGATAAGGTAGACCGGTTGCTACTGTGGAGAAAATTACACAAAATGGGAGTGCTGTCTCCTCTGTTATCTTTAATTATTTCCCTACACTCTCAAACATGGTGCCAGGTATTAATTGGAGGAAATCAAGGCTTATCTGTGCTACCTACAGAAAATGGTCTGAAACAAGGGTGTCTATTAGCACCACTGCTCTTTTCCTTTTATATAGCAGATTTACCTGAATGCTTTTCTCATTTAGAGGGAGATGCACCAAAGATAGGCAGCCGTCCTTTTGCATGCCTTCTGTATGCAGATGATATAGCAGTGATGGATCTAACCCCCATTGGGCTGAATAAAAAGCTGATATCATTACAGAAATACACGATGGCACACTTTTTGAAGATCAATGTTTCTAAAAGTAAAGTTTTAATCATGAAATGTAACAGAAGCAGAAAAGTATGTAATTTTAAGTGGAAAATTGGTCATGAAAAGTTGGAGGTGGTAGATTCTTTCCTCTAGGGAAATTAATAGCGGGCAATACAAAGAATAAACCCCATATCGCACACAGTTCTTGTAAAGCAACATCTTAGGCCAGTGGTTCCCAAACATTTTTGACCCGCGCCTCCTTTGACCAATTGGCCGCAGCTCCCCATTACATTACTATTTTTTGGTGGGGGACGGAGAATGTAAGGCCTACCTCGGTAGGACTTCCATTTTAATCCCTGAAAATAATAGGAATGAAGGTATGGAGAGCTTCTCATATCATTTTCCTATATTCGTTCTCTTTTGAGGTCCTGCTCAACTGACTAAATCAAACTTGGTTTACTTAGATTGTTTCTATAAATAAAGCCAGCAATTTTCTCACGTGGATAAACCACATGTTGTAGGATTGATTTTTAAATGCATTTGTGTACCTATTGCAACCTAGGTTTGCAGGCGAAAGGATTTTCAAGGGCAAAATTATAATCATGATTAGCAAAATTGCCAGGATTGTAGTGTCATAAATGGGATTTATGAATTTGTAAATTCTGCAGCATGGTAAAATGTCTGCATTCACAAATGTAGGGTTAGGTGTGGGATGCTTGGGAGGTCCTACATGAAAATGGGGTGAGCATTACAAAGTAGATTTGAATTTCCCTTTCCCCTGCATCTTTACAGGCCCGACAGAATTGAAAGGAGCCTCACCCTGCACCCAGACAGGTCTTATAGACTTGGATGGAATTTTCTTCCCCTAGCTTTACCACCTTATAAACTGGAATGGAGTCTCAAACCTGCACCCTTATTGGCCATATATAGTCTCAAATTGAGTCTAATCTCTGCACAAGTGTCTACAGCAAGGTTGAGACTGCTTTCAAATGCATGCTCTGTGGAGCAGTTCGAAATGACTAGCAGATTTTCACTTTATATTTGTAAGGGCGTCGAGCTGGGTATTAATCTCGTGATAAACTGAGCAAGAGGTGAACGTTTCATCGAGAGGGCTTGTGAAGTTCTTGGAAAGAGTGAAACGCGGTGGAAGGTGGAGGGGGTCAAGAGAAGAGCACACTTGCTTGTGGGTCCACGGGGCCCTCTGATCTTGAGCTTCCCAGTTCGGAGAAGGCACTGCATGTTCCTTCGTATGCTGTGAGAGCTAGTGCTTAGAAACTGTGTTAAGTGCTAAAAAGAAAACTAAGTTGTGATAGCGTCCCTTTGGAGAGCTGATTTAGTGCATGTGCGTCAGACACATATAGTACTAAGATTAATGGTGACTTGAAAAGAGGGAAATAAAGACTGCATTCACACGCATTTCTAAGTATAAAGGATATTCAAATATGATACGAACTCCTGCACCTTGGGGGTAAGTACAAGTGAGAAAATGGAGATTTAACTGAATTTGGGAACCCTCTCCATCAAACCCATGAATATAATCTAACTGAAATAGCTCTTATAAGTTTCAGTTTGAGGCTAGTTAGCCCGAAAGTGTGTGATAAATGCACATTGCAAGCTCAGGGCCAGTGATATTTCTATTTATGGTTATTTCTCGAACCGGAGTTCACAAACAAATATAATAGACATATATAATTTGAAAACAAAATGACTGCATACTAATTGTCCAGGCGCAACTACGAGAGTTCCTATACCTGTTTCCAGCTGCTCAGTGCTCTCACTACCCGACCCGTGCACTGCTCTCCTCGTGAACTAACAGAAGACATGCTGCTGCGCCGCCTCCAATCAGGGCTCGTGGGGAGTTAGGAATTCAAGTGCGAGTGAGAGATGTTCTATAATTATCCAGCTAACGTTTTCAAAGTGAATAAAAGAACATGCAGTGTAATATCTGGTGTAATATGTGAGCATTCCATAATGTAAATAAGACTAGTAGTACTAGTCGGTTGAAACAAAATTTAAAAAGGACACTTTACTAGGTGATAATGCCACGCTCTCGGCTCGTACTGTGCTTCCCGACTCTTGCTGACTTCCTTCCTCCCTCTCCCTGCGTCCACAGAGCCCAAGGCTGCAGCAGCAGAGAGAGAACGAAAAAAAACAACACAGAACT
Organism: Calotriton arnoldi; assembly: GCA_963921515.1. Lineage (NCBI taxonomy): Eukaryota > Metazoa > Chordata > Amphibia > Caudata > Salamandridae > Calotriton > Calotriton arnoldi. The sequence continues at coordinate 470,787 of CAWUFW010004610.1, read as the reverse complement.
ACAGCTGCTGAGCGGAGTTACAAATCATGGGGCTAAGAGGCAGCAAGTGTACCACCTAGTGGGCTCCAGGTGCAGTGCACCCGGCCTACATACAAACGGCCAACGTAATTCCTAATGGATTCTTCTCAGCAACTGCGACCGTGGCGCCCCTGGCTGGTTTTAGTGGCGCACCGGGGTGCCACGGCGCACAGTTTGGGAACCACTGGCTTACCCTATGTCACATGAACCTTTTACCTCTAAATAACCTAACAGCAAACTGGTCTCACTGCATGAAAAATGGAAAAATCAGTAATCTCTGTGATTCGGGCATTCAGAACCTGGATCACGTCTTGTTTGTCTGCCCAGCATTGGTTTTGTGTCGTCGTCGTTGGCTTTGTCCGATGTTTTACAAAACTGTATCAAAAATTTAACTTCAGCCCGTGAATTTCTCTTTTGTCCGAAGAATGAAGCAGTTTGTGTAAAATTATTCAACTTTTTTAAGGAGTTTATGAATATATTTTAACCTTTATCATATCTTTTTTAATGGGTTCTCCTTTTAGATACATGGCTCTCCCTCCAATTATGCTGTTAATCTCTGGGCCTCGGTGTCTTTAAGGTCAAAAGAGTCCTAGCACTCTTTTCTTTTCTAGATTGTATTTTGCACAGGTTATGGCTGCTATTCAACTGTTCCTCGCACAATTGGGATATATTGTACTCCCACACTCTTGCTGCTATTTAAAACTTGATTTTCTTAAGAAGCTGTTATTATACATTCTGTATAATGTATTAGAAATTTGCATATGTAGTTGCTGCTATTTAATGCGTTTTTACACAAAATTAGAATATATTTATTTTAGGTTTTGTGTTAAAGGAAAATGTATTGTTTATTTAAATATGCGGGTTGTTTTAGAATACTTTCCTGTTTTTAAAAAGCAACTGTTGTGATGTACATTACTCAAAATTGAATCTAACATGAAGCTACTATTGTTTAGTATGGATCTATACTTGTGCCATTTGTTTGGGTAGAGGTTTTATTTAGGACATTGTAACTACTTATTTGTTTTAATGCTGAGAATCTTTATTTGCATCTCGCTCATTGGGGTAATTGACAATATCCACCTATGTTATGTGAGGGAAAATCTAAGACTGGCTATGAAGGGTTTCGATATTTATCAATGGACTGAGAAATGAACTGAGCTTATATTTTATTATATTTTTTATGTAATAATCGTATGTATATTTTATGTGGACCTCATTGGAGATCCAAATCTTTAATAAATATTGAATTGAATTAACTCAGCAATTCAGCTCACCAAATAGTAATTATTTGGGAACTCACCCTGTCGTGTATGTCCTTCAGACTTACTGAGACATCAGTGTCTCAGGGGCGAGTAAAGTAGGCGAGCATTCATTACTTACAAGTGACTAACCGTTTCAAATACCATTTATGGTTTTGTCGAAGTTCCACGTAGTTGGCTGGTCGTGTAGGCCATTGTTTACTCATCTTGCTGATCGAGGCCGCTGGGGATCTCATCTCGTTTCTTTGTTGTTTCCAACTCCCTGATCAATTGCTGGAGACTTTTTAGATCGGTGAAGATCCTGGGTTTCCCCTCTACTATGACACGCATCTGCGCCGGGTATAGCATAGCATATTCCACATTGAGTTCGCGGAGTTTCTTCTTTGCTGGGGCAAATTGATGTCATGCTTCTTGCACCAGATGCCTGGGTACAGAGAGATATCAGAGCCCTCATAGTTAAGTGTCTTGAGTTCCCTGGCTCGACGCAGGGCAGCATCTCTGTCTCTGTAATTGAGTATTTTCGCTATGATGGGGTGGGGCCCCCGGTACCGGAGCAAGCGATTAGATGGGCGCGCTCTACTATAAACATAGCTGAGAAAGTATCACGGCCCAGGAGCACAGCCAGCAGGTTCTCGATGAAGATTTCCATATTGCCAGTGGTTGTAGACTCTGCCAAGCCAACTATACACTTCTAAATCTTCAGTCTTGCTCTGCATTGCTGGCAGCATCTTATCAGCTTTTATATGACCCTCCAGGGTCTGCACCTGCGAGTCCTCGATGTCCGATACGCGCTTCTCAACCATATCCAGCATTTCCAAATGCTTGTCTATTCTTTCGGACATGCGGTCCATACGATGGGAGAGAGAGTCAATCTTACCATCGATAGTGGCTAGGCTTTGTTGCATGGTTATCAATAGTTGCTTTATATCACTTTCTTGTTTGCCCCCCGTTGCACCTTGTTCCTGATCCTGAGCAGGGGCGTCCTCGTCGCACGTTCTTGCTGATTTGCGTTGGTCAAAGCTTAATTTGGGTTGGCTTCTGTCTAGTTTCCCCATCGTGCCGGAGCCGCAGCTGTGGTTGCAGCCCTATGCCACTCCCCAGGGCTCAGAGCCAGTCTCACTCGGTCAGGGCCCAATCCCAAGCAGCAAGGGTTCTATCTATGCCCAATGTGGTCGTACCTCGCCTTTCAGGGAAGTTGCAAATGTGGGAATGCACCAGTCTTCCACTCAGGTCTTCGCTTAGCACTGCAGTGTAGTGCAGATGTCAGTGGGCCTCAGCGCCTCTCACCACAGTGTAGGCCCAAGTGCTGCAGGCCTTGTCTCATCAGGCAATTCTCGGTGCTGCGGGAGTGTGTGTACAGGTTGGCAGTCGCCCAATAAACAAAAGCGGTCTCTGGTGGGGGCAGGGGCCGCGTACTATCCCCGCTAGTTCTCTTCTCTCTGCAGGCAGTTAAATCCCGCGCCCTGCGGTCTCCAGGCGTGCACGTCTCGCCGGCCCGCATCAGGGGGGGCGCGCCGGGGCTCAGCTCATTCACCGGAATTTGCATGCCGATCAGGGCATCACGGAGCCCTCCAGGGGACCAGGGATCCTACGCGAGCAGGCACGTTGTGGGTCGCTCACCAATACCAGAAGGTGCCCTTGAAATTTTCCGAGTCTTCCGGCCGACTAGGATGCACCAGCAGCTCGTCACCCCCGGCTCAATTCGTCGTCTTTAAAAATCAGAGACGGCCGGATCGCGGTGTCTGGGGGTTATCATCTATTCATAGGTAGTATTCGACTCTGGTTGCAGCCATATTAAAGGATATTTAAGGATATTGATGAGGCCGGCACCAGGGGCTTGCTTAAGGTGCGGCTAGCTCCGTCCTCTACCCTGCGAAGAGTTGAACGTCCACACGGAACTCTTGTGTGCGCTCATGGTAAAACGACAACACTCTTTTTGGGACCAGATGGTGAACTCGCTCTTCTCTCTTGGAGAGATGAGGCGTAGCGTAAAAAGTAGGCCAAAGTAGGCCAGTGATGGACTGGCCTAAGTGAAAGGAAGTGACTACTTACAGGAGGAAGGAAGCCCTCGTACAAGGCACCAATTTGTCTGGGTAGATGTTCATGTAGGAGGCTTGATGACAAGGCCTGAAGCTCACTGATCCTCCAGGCAGATGTTATTGCCACCAGGAAGACCGTCTTGATGGTAAGAATCCTGAGAAGACAGTTATGCGAAGGCTCAAATGGAGCGCACATCAGGAACGTCAGGACCAGATTAAGGTCCTGCTGAGGAATAATGAAGGGAGAAAAAGGAAACATATGTTGCAAACCTTTCATGAACCTATGTTCAATAGGGGATTGGAAGAGGGAACGTTGGTCAGGCAACTGCAGAAAAGCAGATATAGCAAAAAGGTATCCCTTAACAGTGCTCAGAGCCCTGGTGGGCAAGGGAAAGAACAAACAGGAGAGCCTGAGAAAGAGGAGCAGGAAGAGGGTTAACTTGTTTCTCTGCACACCATGCCACAAACTTGCCGCAATGGTAGGCGTATACCGTTTTGGTAGAGGCACGCCTGGCTACCAGAATAACACTGCAGACTTGTGGCGGAAGGTTGAAAGCTGTCAACTCTCAATCTTCACGCAAGAAGGAGGAGCATTGATAGGTTTGGGGAGAGAACCCTCCCCTGCTGCTGCGACAGAAGATCCTCCCGAAGGAGCAGCCTGATCAGAGGTCGATGGCCATGCTCAACAGCTTGGCATACCAGGCGTTCCTTCTCCAGTCTGTAGCCATAAGGAAGACTTGGGCCTGGTTGTACCTGATCTTCTTGAGAACTCTGGGCAGGAGTGGTATGGGCGGAAAGGTGTACAGGAGGGTCGAGTGTCACTCGAGACAAAAAGCGTCTCCAAGGGAGAGCCGCCTTGCAAACTCCAACACGCAGAACTGCTGACATTGCGTGTTCTCGTCAGTTTCGAACAGATCTAACCAAGGCTCTCCCCACTGCTGAAAGAGACCTTGCACCACCTCCGGATGGAGATGCCATTCGTGATCTGCTTGGCGTCTTTGACTGAGTTCACTTGCTCTGGCGTTCAGAGAGCTTGTCAAATGTTGAACCACCAGGGATATGCCCTGCTGTTCCAGCCATGTCCAGAGACTCAGGGCCTCTTGACAAAGGGTCGACAACCCCGCCTTGTTTGTTGCAGTCTCACATGGCGGAGGTTTTATCTGTGAACACTTGGACTAACCCTCACTTGATGGATGGTAGAAAGGCTTTCATTGCCAGCTGGATCACACATTTCTTCAACAGGTTGGTGTGGAGTCCGTATTCCGCCGGAGACTAGAGGCCTCTGATCTCCACCTCTCACAGATGGCCGCCCCATCCCAGAAGTGATGCATCTGTCACTACTGTCAGATATGTTTGGGGAAGGAAGAGGGGTCTATTGCTGACCCAATCACAGTTCGTTAATCACCACTGCAGATCTGTGGCAGTTCCCTCCAAGATCTACACCATGTCGGAGAGATTCCCCTGATGCTGCTCCCACTGGAACTTCAGGTCCCACTGCAAAGCCTGCATATGACAATGGGCATGTGTCACTAGCAGGAGTCCATGAGGCCCATCAGCCTCAGATTCAGTCTCACTGAAATCCAGGATAGAGGCTGAAACATCGGTATCATAGCCTGAATATCCTGGAGTCACTGTTTGGGAGGATAGGCCCGAAACTGAACCATGTCCAGAACAGCTCCAATGAAAGGGAGCGTCTCAGAGGGAGTCAGGTGAGACTGGTACGTTGATAGTGAACCCCAGCGAATGCGGGAGGTCCACCGTAGTCTGGAGGAGGGAGACAACAGCCTAGGGCGATCCTGCCTTCAACAGACAGTTGTCGAGATAGGGGAAGACTGGCACCCCTGATCTCCACAGGTGAGCTGCAACTACTGCCATCGCCTTCGTGAACACCCAAGGGGCACGGGTAAGGCCAAACGGGACCTGAGCAAGAGTGAGCATTTTGAACTTCTCCTTCTTGAGGAAGTAATTGAGAGAGCGTAGGTCAGGGATAGGATGAAGGCCTCCATCCTTTTTGGGCACCAGAAAGTAACGGGAATAGCAACCACGACCCACTTCTGGCGTCAGCACTCTCTCTCTTTTTCGCCAAAAGAGCCATCACTTCCTTGCGGAGAAGGGATAGGTGGTCCTCCGTCAGCCTGTCGTAAGTAGGTGGCATGGAGGGAGGGGCAGTCTCGAAGGGGAGGGACTAGCCCCTTCAGACGATCTGCAAAACCTACCAATCCGATGTTATAGACCACCAGTGGGGCAGGTGATGGCGGATCCTGCACCTCACTGGGTACTGTGTGCCCATGATGGTAAGAGGGCAGACTATAAAGGTTTGGAGGCTGTGGCTGCCGGAGGAGTGGTGAACCTGCCCGAACTCCGGCTGGCCAACCCACGGGGTCTGTGGGTACCATGACCTCGGCCATGCAGAGGCTGGGAAGTTTCGCACCGCAGTGTCTGGGCAGGTAAAGACGTGATTGGAAGCCCCTTCTGTGGGAAGGGGGCATAAAAAATGCGAAAGGCAGATGGGGGTGACAAGGGGCCATGGAAAAGCACAAGGACCTGGTCGTAGCCATGCTATCCTTAAAGCTCTCCAACGCTAAATCCGCCTTGTCTCCGAACAGACAGGAGCCATCAAAGGGCATGTTGATAAGTGATGTTTGGGCATCCCCCAGAAAAGCCAGTAGTTCTCAACCAGGCATGGCGCCATAGGGCCACGGTCGATGAAACCGTTTTGCCCACTGGGTCGGTGGTATCTAGTCCACAACTAATGGTGAACTTAGCTACATCCCTCCCGTCTACAACAGCCTGGGAGAGAACGTCCCGGGCCTCCTCCGGAACCATTGGTAGCACCTGCGCAACTGTATCCCACATAGCTTGAGAATAGCCACCCAAAAGGCATGCAGTGTTCACAGACCACAATGCCAGGCTGGTGGAAGAAAACATTTTCTTGCCTAAGTTGCCCAGCATCTCGGATTCCCGATCCGGTGGTACGGTTGGGAATGCGCCAGGATTTACGTGGGAAGTGGTGGCTTGCTCCACCAAGCTCTCCAGATTAGGGTGTTCTGTGAGGAATTTTGGGTTCGCTGGAGCGGGCCGATGGCAGTGGGCTATTGTCCTCTTCAGAGGACCCCAGGAGCCCCTGTGTTGGGCATGGACCAGGGCCCAAGCAGGACTTTAAGGTAGTGCTTCGTTAAATGGGAGAAGCGACCCGAAAGGGGTCACTCCCGGCTGAAGCACTTCCATCAAGACGTTAGTCTTGAATGCCACTGAGAGCAAGCAAAGGTCCAGGACCTCAGCCGTCCTCCTCACCACCATTGTGAATGAAGCTTCCTCCTCCATAGCCACTTTAGGGGGCGAAAACATGCCAGTATCTGGAGAAATATCCAGTCCACTGGCGTCCGCCAAATCCTAACACCAGTCCATGTTGGCATCACATGACTGGCATTCTTCAGGATCCAGCGATTCCCTCCCATTCCTCCCTGAGTCCTAGCACATACGAAAAGGGCTCAGGCTCTGGCCTGAAAGGCATGGCTCCAGTCAGCGCCAGAGACTGTGTCGGCCGATGCCCCTCCGGCGGCTCCATGTCGGAGTCTGGAATATAAATGGGGAAGGCGCCGGGGAAGGTTGACATGGCACGACCGGTGCCGATCCAGATCCACATGTCGATCCTTTGGGCCAGACTAGCGCCGGAGTCACCGACGTGGATCCAGTAAGTGCCCCTCCCGAACCCACGGAACCCAAAGACATGCAGGAGAGAACGGGTCACCCAAATATGAGGTGCAAAGCCTCATAAAGTTCCCTCAATTGGGCGGTGGTCCCTCCCAGAAACCCAAGGAGGCGCAAAGATGGCCCAGGCGCTGGCTCAACCGCGGAGCAAGGCCTCGAGTGACGTTCCCTCATCTCATCGGCCGACAGAAGAGGTTATGCCGAAGCACACTTCGACTACTTCTTCTTGTGGTGCAACGTACCCAAATGACCTGACTACTTCGAGTATGACGAGGATCTCTGACTCCCCAACCGCTCCCGGGATCTTCCTCTCGACCAAGATCTGGACCGTCACGGCGTCGCACACTGAGCCACCAGGAGTTTGAGGTAGCCCTCCCTCAAGGCCTTTGGGTGCATGGCACGGCAGTCAGAGCAGGCTTTCTGGTCGTGGTCGCGCTCGAGGCACACAAGGTGTGGGTAAGTCACCGACATTGAGCGGTGGCAGGTGACACGGGGCTTGAAGCCGGCCTTCTTAGATGACATTCCTGCCACACTAGGAAGAAAAAACCCTCAAAACACTTTGACAAAACGTTAAAAAAAAAAAAATCAAAAAAAGACTAAGGGTTACTCTTCCAGGATCTGCGCAAACTGGCGCGGAAAGAAAAGAACTGACATCAGCGCTCTGGGGTGGCACCTATATAGGCACAGGCACGTCACTTCTGGTGCGGATGACGCCACGCCGAGCTGAACGACACCACCTACCGGCGTGCGGGGGTACTGCTCAAGAAAAACCTGAGGCTAGAAGGCTCTATCAGATAGGTTGGACATGTACTTTTAAGATTTACATGTCCGAGTAGGGGAAAAACTCCTAAATTTGTTTTTCACTACTGTGAGGCCTACCTGTACCAGAGGTTAACATTGGGTTGCCTTAGTACATTTAATAAGTGCTAATTTTAGTATCTATGAAATTGTAATAAAAAATCCTCTTTAATGGTTAAGTTGGATTTTAAATTACAATTTTGAAAATGCCACTTTTAGAAAGAGGAACCAGGTTTGAGTCTGGCGAGAGGCTCAAGCATCATGTGGCTCTGGGCAAATCACTTAATCTCCCCATGCCTAAAAATGAATGTGTCCGTCTGTAATGCAACTGGTGCTCATGTGAAGCGCTCGGATACCTTCAGGTCAAGTTCGCACTATATGAAACTGCAAAAAACAATATTTCCTTGTGGGCTTGGGTGACTGTAAACAGGTAGGTAAAGATGAAAACAAGGGATTCATTTGGAAACAATATTTCAAGTATATTTATTATTAATCAGCGATGTCTAGAATGGTTTAAAGAAAAATAAATTAATTTAGAATGCAGGTGTGTATATTTTGAAACTTGTATTGAAGGAAACAGATATTTAATTCAATGATAACAGGGGTTCAGAACATAAATCTCATAGTACATTGACAATGAGTGTTACAATATCTTTTCCAGGTTTTATATGCATATGCCGGTGTACTTTATGCCCACTTTCTTGCATACAACTAGAGTCTGTTATTTAAAAAAACAAGACGTTTATTAGGTGTCAAGTTTCCAATTCCAAACCTCTTCAAGTGCCTACGAGGAATTTCAGATTGGCACAGTCAAAGGCTTTGGCCGCATCAAGAGTAACTATTGCAAGTGGGACCCCCTTAATTTTATGGCAAGATCTATTGAGCCTATTAAGGAGTGTGTGAGGTCTCTCATCTGCCTCCCAGGTAGGCTACCCTTCTGATCTTCATTAATTGAACTCCCCACTGCCTTGCACAAAAGGGTTGCCAGGATGCTTGTTAAGATTTTATTGTTGCAATTCAGCAGCGATATTGGCCGATATGATTGACACTGCATTGTCTTCTTACGCAGTTTTAGAATTAACGAGATGACTACCTCATCCTAAGACTCTGGTAAGGAGGAGCCCCTCAATAGCATGCCATTAAATAATTCAAATTTCTATTGTTATCGTGCACACTGTGTTCCTCTAGACTTGTAATTATTTAACAGGTGCGTGCAACTGCGGGTGTGTATGTTGTCTAACCTACACATGCATGTCTATCAATCCTGCCAAAGACTGTAATTCTTTGGACCCCATGAGCACTGCAAAAATAATTTATCATAAAAACGAAACAAACTTAATCTTGGCTTTCACTTTGTACAAATTTTTATCATCTTCTAGTTCTAAACCATGAAACAAACATGTCTTTTGCTCATTCTAATACAGAGACCACTCCTGTAATCTACTTTTATGATCTTGATGCAATCCTAATTGCTAAATATATCATATTGCTCCATACAATACATTGCAAGTTGTTGTGAGTACAATCTTATTAACATTAAATAGCCCAATGCATTTCGGGATGCACTCCCTTCTTCAGGGGCTGGTGATTGTAACTAAAATAAAGACAAACATAAACAATCTTAGAGTGGCATGACCGTACTCTATCAACCCAACAAACAGCTTATGGGTGTTACTTATTAAAGTTCCTTAGTTGCATAAAAAATGAGTTGCTATGTAGACAACAAGCAGGACAGTGACCTTTGTTAGGAGGTGTGATGGAACAGAACAATTGAAAGTACTAGAAAAAGGAACATTGTTTGTGGACACATACAATACCAATATGCTAGAAAGTGAGGTTTCTCTCTTCAGGTTCATGAGAACATTAAGGTTAAGACACTTTTTCTCGAATGTATTACCTCCTCAGGGCATCTTAAATCAGAGTGAGTTCATGGAATTTAAACCCAGGAGCACGTTTCTAGCACCAACATCACATAAATTACTAGATACTTTCGAGCTATTGGTGAAAAATGATCTGCAGAAACTTGAATTCAGGCCTAAACGTAAACAGAATTTGACCAAAAAAGAGAAAAACATACTGCAAACATTGGCAACTAACACAGATCTAGAGTTTCAACCAGCGGATAAAGGTGGGGTTCTTGTATTAATGGACCAGTCTTTTTACGTATCAAAGGTGGAGGAACAGGTTAGTGACACGTTGACATACATGCAATTGGACAAGGATCCAATCGGTGATATAACAGAAGTCTTGACAGCGTTATTAAAGAAAGCTGAGGATTTAGGATGGATTTCGTCTTCTACAAGATCTTTCTTAACTACATCTTTTCCAAGAAGACCACAATTATGCATGCTCCCTAAAGTCTACAAGAGTTTGCTTAACCCACCATTTAGACCCATAGTGTCCGGATGTAATTCTGTATTTGAATCGATAGGCAAGTATCTCGACACTTTTTTACAACCATTTGTACAAATATGGACCACATACATCAAGGATACCACCCACTTTTTAAACAAATTGAGTGAACTATCAACTGAGGACCTGGCAGAGTAGATATTGTGTACAATTGACGTGACATCACTGTATACTTCAATCCCCCATCAGGAAGGTATACAGGCAGTAGAATGGGCGTTGTTACAATAACCCAATATTAAAGCCCATAAAGTCTTTTTACTAGAATTGTTGCATTTTTGCCTCTACCATAGTTATTTTCAGTGGGAAGATAGATTTTATCTACAACTCAGAGGAACTTCGATGGGATTTGCCAGGGCACTGGCCTATGCTAACATCTTTATGGCTAAATTTGAAGCCGAGAATATACTTGACGAACCTTCATGGAATAACAACTTGGTGATGTATAACCGGTTTATCGATGACATCTTCTTAATTTGGAAGGGGAGCTTTGAGACCCTATGCTTGCAGATCCAACGACTGAACCAAATTGACAGCAGGATACAATTCCCAAGCAACATCAGCAAGACAGAAATATCATTCTTGAACGTGAAGATTGAGAAAAAGGAAATGGGATTGAGAACAAGCGTGCACAAGAAATCGACGGACAGGAACAACATACTACTATGTCAAAGTTTTCATCCTGAAATGTGCTTAATAATTTAACATACACACAGTTTTTGAGAATCAGAAGAATCTCTTCTGAACCAGAAATAGCTCAGAAGACCATCAGAGAACATAAAGAGAAATTTCTGCAAAGGAAATATCACTCTAAACTATTGGATGACACCGAACAAAAAGTCATGGCACTAGACAGACAGTCATTATTAAAGCAAAAACCGAAGAAAGAGTTTAAGAGACAAGTATTTGTTTCTAAATATTCAACACAATCTAAGAGCATTAAGAGAATCATTAACCAGAGGTGGGAACTCATACAACATGAGCCGGATTTTAAGGGACTCTTTAACCCCTTCGCCGCTGCGCGAATTCTCCTGCTGTGCGGGAGAATTAATGAGTGGGCGTGTTTCGGACGCCCCTGGCCGTCCTCCGCACACGCCCACCGTGATGTCGGACGGCCGGGGGCCGTCCTGAGCACCGAAGGGGTTCACCAGAACGCAAAATTTGAAAGAGATTAAAAACGTTTAAGGCAACACCTAAAGCAAATGTGGCTGGTATGAAACGATGTTACAACTGCATACACTGTAACAATGTGATAATTGGGGATAGTGTTACACATCCTAGATCAGGAGAAGTGATCGAACTATGTCACTCGTACACTTGCAACACACAGAACGTAATATACAGTATAAAATGAAACGCCCATGTGGATTATTATATATTGGTAAAACAGAACTTAAAGTAAAAATTTGTATTACAGAGCATAAAAGCATGATACGTAATCAAAATACGAATTCCGACCTAGTGGTACATTGGTTGGATTCCAAACACATGATTTCTCAGTTAGGGTTTCAAATCATAGAAGCAGTCAAGTTACATACAGGCTGCAATAATGATCAGGTGTTGTCACAACAAGAGATTTACTGGATTAAACGTTTAGACACAATGGTGCCGAAAGGTCTTAATGACCAGATCGATATGAGTTGTTTTCTATGAGGCAATAACTCTGGTAGCACAGAACGACACACAGTTCTTCTTTACAGGTTTACCTTATTTTGTACTTTTGCATGGAACGTGCACTTAGATTTTCATTTTTTCACATTTACTTTTATTGGGATTCTCAATCAAGGTACTAATGGATTGAGATATTAATGTTTTCACTATAATTGTTTCACAAATTTTTCTACTAAAAATCTTTTTTTTTTTTTAATGTCATCTATTTTTTAATTTATTTATTCTTAAATTACACAGTAAGGCAATGTAGTTTAGATTTAAGAGTTTAAGATTTGATGTGGGCAACAGCACAGCGTTTAGAATTAGAAGGAATGAGTTCAAGGTCAGCATGGTTATCCAAACTCAGTATCATCAGGTTTACTGAATAGTGAGCACGGTCACACACAGCATGCTATTGGAAGTTAACACGCCAGGGGCATGGTATATTTACTAGTGTAGTTGGTTAAACGCATTGAAATCCATTCTCCCATGCATGTTTTTCGGTAAATACAAACACCACAGTTTGGAGAACATGGATTTTTAACCCTTATCAGATTAGATATACAATCAAGTTGTTCCATTTCATTGTTGTTGGGCGGAAGTTTTTATAACGAGCAATAGCCGGTTGAGCATTTCTCGCTTCAATATGGCGGATCCGACAGTCTGGAATGGTCGTGCATGTTGTTGGTCTCAGTCCTCTTTTGATATTTATGCGTAGACGATTCAAATGGAGAAGCGGTGCAATGCGGTAGGTGCCCATTTCACAGAAGAGTAGAGGTTTACGGAAGAAATCCGCATTTGATAAGGTACGAACTGAACTGGCATTTCTTAGCTACAATCAGGAGTAACAGCGTTAGCATTATTACTGGTGCGGTATTCATGGTGGGTTTCCATTCCAATATTACAGGCACAGCATAATGCGAAGTGAGCATTATTTATCCAGTGAAGAGACACGTTAATTGTGGTGACAATGAGAAGGCTGTGATACAAGCAAGACCAAGATAACATTTGATCTCGAGTCGAATTACAGTCTGGTAGGTCTAGTTCATATAGTACTGTTTCACAGTCTCGACAACAGGACTCTTCGAGCAGCAGTTTCAGATAACATTCCTTATGTTTTCGTTGGCAGCCACTTTTAGTATAAAGAGCAGGTAAACCTTGAGAACTCAGCGAGGTACAATTTTTTTTAATGAACATGAGGCACAGGGAGTGGTTAGGACACATTTGTAATATGGTTTTTAAAGATACACTGCTTCACTTATAGTTTCTTTTTGGAGAGCATGGTTTCATCTAGCTCGTATTGATTCACAGCATTGATGTGAGTTTTCTTTAATCACATTTCTTAGTAATAGTCACTGTTAAATATATTTTTTCGGCGTTAGCAGAGAAGTGCATGTACACATTTGGTTTTTGATCGATTTACTGTAAGAACACAAGGTTCTGTTCCATCACACCTGCTAACAAAGGTCACTGTCATGCTTGTTGTCTACATAGCAACTAATTTTTTATGCAACTAAGGGAACTTTATTAAGTAACACCCATAAGCTGTTTGTTGGGTTGATAGAGTACGGTCATGCCACTCTAAGATTGTTTATGTTTGTCTTTATTTTAGTTACAATCACCAGCCTCTGAAGAAGGGAGTGCATCCCGAAATGCATTGGGCTATTTAATGTTAATAAGATTGTACTCACAACAACTTGCAATGTATTGTATGGAGCAATATGATATATTTAGCAATTAGGATTGCATCAAGATCATAAAAGTAGATTACAGGAGTGGTCTCTGTATTAGAATGAGCAAAAGACATGTTTGTTTCATGGTTTAGAACTAGAAGATGATAAAAATTTGTACAAAGTGAAAGCCAAGATTAAGTTTGTTTCGTTTTTATGATAAATTCTTTTGCAGTGCTCGTGAGGTCCAAAGAATACAGTCTATGGCAGGATTATAAAATAATTCAAGCCAGACCAGGATCACTACCTCTGGCAACAGAATATAGAACTCATTTGGGATCCCGTCCGGGCCTGCTGCTTTCCCCTCTTAAGTTTTTTAACTGCTGCCAAAATTTAATTCTCCGTAATTTCACTACTCAAGAGTTGCTGCTGCTCAGAAGTAAGTTTTGGTAAATGCTTATCCAGTGACCAATTATCCAGCTCCACCTCATCTACCTCAAGCGTTTCTGAATTTAGGTCCTGATAGAACTTAGGAAAAACCCGTTCTATCCCTTATGAATCCACCACCACCCTATCCTCCTCTTCATCCCTGATTTTTCTGATATAGTTTCGTGTTCTATCCATCCTAGCCTTCCGTGCCAGAAACTTTCAGTAGCTCTCACCCTGCTCATAATCACTCAGCTTACTCGCCTCCCACTGCTGTTGTACATTCTCCTCCAACTTTACTTTAAACTTCAGTTGCAGATCCTCCAACTTTTCTTTCAGGCTCTTTCTGATCTCCCCCTGAACATGTGTTAATTTCAATTCAGTCTCTGCCATGGCGATCTACACTTCCATCTGTGTGACCTGCCTCCTTTCTCTCCTACTCCAAGCGATAGAGGAGCTCTTCAGAGCCCCCCTTAGCTAGGCCTTAAATGCATCCCATACCAGACGAATAGGGGCAGAAGCCATGTTCCACTTAAAGAAGTCTCCCGAACCTTCCTCTATCTCATTCATAATTCCCTGTTGAAGGAATAATCTTCTATTCATGGTCCACCTTCTTTTTTTTAAAAATATATTTTTATTGGCATTTTATACAATTTGTCAAACAGGATATGCATAAAGCAGAAAGGAAAAGAGAAAAACGAAGACCCTGATAGGAGGATATAGCGTCAAATAAATCCACGTTGTGCAATGCAAAAGTATCAATAATAGCCCACTGGCATCCTCAACGATCCTCCGTACTTTTAGTATAATAATGCTTATACAGGAGTCGCATGTCGCCCCACCTAACAATCATTGCATTAATCAAAGCATTTTGAGGGGCTGTTTACGTCGCCCCGTAGTGGTTACATTCACCAGTGCTTGCTCCACTATTACAGTACATTTACATCTATTATATGGGTAGCCGTCCAGATTTAGTCCATCTTGCGAATATGACATTTAGGTTCGTGGTCGCATCACATGACTAATAAAGTTCAAGCCATCGTAAGAAAAAAGTGAAACTCAAACAAAAGGGACAAAAGAAAAGAAGACCCAAACCATAAAGAGAAAAGAAAAAGAAAAAAAAAAGTAACTTGTGCAGAGGAGTAGTGCGTATGCGTTACCTCAGTAGAATCCCAGGAAATTGTTAGCAGGCATGACCCGCAGGCAGGTCCAGGGGGGGATAGGAGGAACCCCACCGCTACGCATTTCCCATCTATTCTCCGCCAACCAGCCTAGAGTAAACTGAGGTCCCCATACAGCCCACTCGGGTGTCAGACCCTTGCAACTCCAAAGGGTCTCTGGAAGACACCGCGTGTGATGGCATCGGGTTATAAACTATGTTGATCTGGCCCATCTTCCTCTCTACCGGCACCTACAGGATTCTCCCACTCGGTCACAACCTCTCTCCATTGCTCAGCAATAGGGCGCTTTCTCATTCCCCGAGCCTCCTCCCAGCACAGTATCCTGCCCTCAGCTCCGGCCCATGTAATCACATCCTTATTCCAGGCTACAAACTGTGGCCCCCTCCCCGATTTCCACTCCATCGCTATCCTGCGCTTAGCGAGGCCCAGTGCAAGATCAACCATCCTATTCCCAACCATGCGCTTAGGAGTTCGGGGGAAGAGGCCCAACAGACACACCTGTATCGTGGGAGCCAGCTCCCTCCCCAATGCCTCCTTAATTTTGGCCAACACTGCCTCCCAGAAAGGGCGCAGTCCTTGGCACTCTCAGACAATGTGGCCAAAATCAGCATCTGGATAAGCACACCTTGGACAGAGTCGCACCTCCCCTCCATATGCCACATTTAGACAGTGCGAGGTCATGTAAGTCATGTGCGTATAGTTAAATTGAATGTATTTTAAGCGGGTGTTCCGGGAGACCCTCTTGTGGTATCGCAACACTTTACGCCACTCCGAGTCGGTAAGAGCCCGTCCCCCAGTCTTATCCCACCGCGCCCGCAGCCCGTCTAGAGGGGTGAGAGCAGCTTCCGCCAGGGCGGCATATAACCATTTAACTAGGTGTCCCGCTGTGCCAAGCGTGAACAAGGCATGGAGGACCGGGTGTGTATCAGGCTCCTCTCTCCTGCTGCCCCACAACTGTGCAAACGTGCATGTCAGCGCCTCATATTGAAGGAACTGACCCAGATGGAGTCCGCAGCTCTCAACCAGCTCTGCGAATGGTATCAATGTTTTGTCTAGATAACAATCTCCAACATTGTCCTGTCCAGCCTCGGACCACTGCGCCAGCTGCTCGCTCGTAAATATAGACCGCGGGTCGCCGTGCGGCAACCCCACTAGGGGCAGCAAGGGTGTATATCCGACAGACCCTCGCCCCCCACCCCCCCAGCACCTCCTCCACGCCCGAAAAGCCATACGTTGCAGCAGGGAACAGTAAAGGGTAGGCGTGGATGGCAGCAGCAGCTTCGCCGTCACCAATTTTGGGTTAGACGTCGGGTTCGACAGACATGTGCCACCCTCGTTTACCCCCTCCACCCACTGCGCTAACCACTGTAGCTGAGCAGCCATCATGTAATGTTGGAAATTTGGGACCCCTAGGCCTCCCTCTAGCATTGGCGCTGCAAAATGGTTAGGGACACTCTCGGACGCCCGTCCCCCCACACCTGCTCCCGCAAAAGGGCGTTCAAAGGGCGGAACCAACCTCTCGGCATCAATACCGGTAGATTTACGAAGAAATACAACAGCCGGGGCAACATAACCATTGTGGACAGAGTTATCCGTGCCATAATGGGTAACTGTAATGTGCACCAAAAATGAACGCAGGAACGAAGTGAACGCAGCGCCCCATCTAGGTTCCCATCTCATAAGTCGTCTAAGTCGTGATAAATGTGGATGCCCAAATATTTAAAGGTACTCTGAGCCCAAAGAATGTCGGTAGGCAGCGTCACTGGTCTGGGCAATGGTCCCTCTATCGGGAACAGATAAGTCTTGGATTTGTTAACTCTAAGGCCGGAGAGCCGAGCAAAGTTTTCTAGGATAAGAAAAGCTGCATCCGCACCCTCAACCGCCTCCGACAGATATATCAGCAGATCGTCTGCGTACAAAGAGATGTGGTGTCGCTGCCCGCCAAGGGATATTCCCAACCCTGCCCCCCCCCAGGCGAAACCTTTCAGCTAGGGGTTCAATGGCCAGGGCGAACAACAGCGGGGACAAGGGGCACCCCTGTCGTGACCCCCGGGATATCTTATACTGCCGAGAGATAGTTCTACCCGTCCGAACTCTCGCAGTAGGTGAAGCATAAAGAAACCGCACTTAGTCTTCTCCTAGGCCCATTTGTAACATCACCTCAAACAAGTACTCCCAACCCACGTGTCAAAAGCTTTCTCCAAGTCCACCGACAGGACCACCGCCCGCCGGTGGGCTGGGGCTTCCACATGGTACAATACAGAGTAGAGTCTACGGAGGTTGTAAGAGGTGTTGCGCGCCGGGATAAACCCATTTTGATCCGGGTGAATCAAGTCCTTCATTTGCGGGAGTAGCCTACCTGCCAGCACCTTGGTCAGGATCTTAAAATCTAGATTAAGCATGTATAGGGGCCTGTAGTCCCGCACTCCAGCTCCCGGCTTCTTGGACTTTGGGAGAGGGATCACAAGTGCCGTTTGGGTGGAATTCGGCAATCCACCCCCCACCCCCCTCATATGCCTCTGTAAATAACACAACTAGGTGCGTGTCAGTGAAACGCTGGTAGAATTCAGCCGGAAGGCCGTCAGGCCCCGGCGTCTTACCATGTGCAAGCGCCGAGATGGCGGTCTTGACTTCCTGCAAGGTAATCGAGTCTCCCAATTCCTCCGGGGCCTCATCTTCTAGTGTACGGAGCAGCAGGGGACCCAAGAAGTCCCGTATGTCCTGCAGGGGGGCCACGGCCGGTGCTTCGTATAGTCTTTCATAATATGCCAGGAATGAGTCGTTGATTACGTCCGGGTCATGCACGACGTCTCCCGAGTCCAAGCCCTGTTGCGTGATTGGGCACGCCCCCCAACTCAGGCTTAATCAGTCTCACCAATAGGCGACCCGCTCTTCCTTCTACCTTCTGCACCCAGTCCAAGTAGTCCTTATAATGGTAACACCTTAACCTGCCCAGTGCGTCGTTATAACGTTCCCGCGCTTCCTGTAGAGCCACCCAGGCCGCCCCATCCCCCCCCTGTAAGTTATCGAGTCTGCGAATATTACCCTCCAGTTCCAGGAGCTCCTGACGCAGTTCCCTGTGTGCCCCACAAGCCTGACCCATACAATGGCCCCGAACGACCACTTTAAATGCCTCCCATTCCATCTGGGGTGATGAGGCTGTGTTAGTGTTAATGGGAAAGTATGTTTCAAGTAGCGTAAGCAACGAGGCCCGAAAGGGGGCATCGTCCAGCAACGACGGGTTTAATTTCCAAGTGGGAATCAGAGGGTGCCGCCCAGCCAGCTGATACAAGATTAGTAATGGGCTATGGTCTGACAGGGTGAGCCCCAGATATTCAGCGTGGGTGACGGAACTATTAACACCTTCGCCGCGATCGGAATTCCGCCCAGGTGCTGGACATTCCGATCGCGGGTGTGGTCGTGACGAGCTCAGCTCGTCATGCGCACAGGCCCACCGCGCAGCATGACGAGCTGAGCTCGTCATGAGCATCGAAGGGATTAAAGGTCGGGGAACAGAGGAAGACGTCAAGCCTAGAATGTACCTGGTGCACCGATGAAAAAAAGGAATATTCCCTGTCCCTTACATGCTGCAGCCTCCATGTATCCCCGAGCCTCCATTGAAACATCCAATTAAGGAAACCTGCTGCCATACGGTGGGGCTGAGTTCCCGGCAATGGGGGATGGAAGCGATCCACCGCGACACAATTGAAATCGCCCCCTATAATGAGATGGCCGCACATGTGGTGAGCCAATGGAGCAGAAAAAGACTCCAGGAAACCGATCTGATCCTGGTTAGGAGCATAAATATTGCCTAGCGTCACCTCCCGTCCCGCCAGTAGGACGTATCGTCCCTCCGAGTCAAGCCAGGAGTGTTCAAGGGCACTCTGTACCTCCAGTGTATAGTCCGGGAAGAGGGAGACTTTGCTGTTATTAACAGTGTAGGGGCCCTCTATACGTGCTTTCTGGAGGAGCGTGTCTCTGTCCCGGAAGTGAAGCAACCGGGCCACTACTGGTCGAGGAGGACACCCCGGCGCCAGAGGCCTAACCGGGACACTGTGGGCCCTTTCAAGAGTGTAGAAGGTCGACAGACCCTCGGGTGCCACCACTGTGCTCAGCCATCGTTCCAGGTAGGACACCATGTCGCCGTCTTCCACACCTTCCGGCAATCCCAGGACTCGGATCTTGTTCCGCCGGTTGCGCCCCTCCGCGTCCTCAGCCCGTCGCTCCAACACACTCACCCTGTCTGTGAGGGCCCCCATCTGCTGCTCTAAGGCCTTTTGGGCGGGGGCGATAGCTGTGAGGCTGGATTCTGTCTCCTTCATCCTCTCCGAGAGCTTCTTGTGCTCCTCTCGCAAGAGGCCAAGCCCCACCGCCACCATGCTGATGTCCTGATGGAGAGTGGCTTTTGTGTCCGCTATGGCTTCCAGAATTTTGCTCAGCTGTAACTGTACTGGGTCCTCCAGGGCAGTCTGTGTTTGTTCCGGGGCACTATCATCAGGGTCTTGTGGGACCCCGGTCTGCCGACCCCGAGATTTTCCCATTGCGTTGGATAGGCCACCTGGCTGATTGGTCACGCCGGAGGAGGGAGGGCCGCTCCGTAGCCAACTCCAGGGCCTACCGGACACCTCGTGGGCAAGGATTATGACACTCAGGGGGGATCCCCGACCCCGCTTCCTCCCAGGGCGCTTTCTCAATAGGGTTGGCGACGTCTAGTAAGCCACTACCTAGGGGCCAATCTGTCACTCAGGCCCCCGCTCTCCCAGGAGCCCAAGGCACTCCACACCCCCCTTGCCGATGATCCTCCTTCACCTGTGTTTCCAGGGAGTCCGGGGAGGCCTCTTCTCAGCGCTGCCCCTATCACCCCTGGGGGGTGCCCTCCAAGGTCCACAACCACTGACCGAGTCTGGGCGAGGGTGGTCTGCTTTGCACCCCTCCCTCAGTTCAGCCACAGGCCCATACAAACTCAGTGCTCACTAGGCCGCTATATCCGCCACCATAGGCCAGGCCTCCTCCAAACAGTCTCACAGGGGGCAGGTGGGAGATGCTCCGGCCGCTTCTGTGCCCCACACTCAGGCAATCTTCCTAGGGGGCAGCAGCTCATCATCCACGGGTCGATCCCTAGCCACTGACAGTCTGTTCCCGCTGAGCCAGGACAGCCCTCCAAAGAAGCCCCCAGGCAGTGCTCAGGCCCAATGAGGCCACCTTCCACAGCGGACTTCCCGCCGCTTCCCTCTGGTTCCGGTGCTGGGCCCCGTTCTCGCAGTGTGGCTAATGGCACAGCCTGCGCTTCAAACTTCAGGCCCTGACCGGGCTCCAGCGGCCTGTCCCGCTCCGGTCGCCTCTGCGCAGTGTGTCTGACGCCGTACCTCTGTGCCTTCACTGCCTTCGTGTTCCGGCCGCCTCCCGTGGCGCTCTGCGGGTCTTTATGGGCCGCCGCCCGCCAGCTCCAGATCGCAGCCCAAGCCGCGGCGAGGTCCGATATCCGCTTCGCCTGGGCGAGTCAGCCCCGGGCCACCATTTTGGCTGCGACGAGCGCCAGCAGCAGTCGAGGGTCCGGGCTCTTCACGGCTGCTCAGGAGGCGGCGCGGTCACCGGGACCAGCTTCCCAGCCTCTCAGCACCGATCGGGCAGGTTTGGGACGTCCCCGGTCTCCGGCTGTGAAGGAATATACTAATAAAAGTCGGGCCAGCACGGAGCTCCGAGCTCACGCGTCCCCCATTCTCAGCTCCTTGGCCACGCCCCCCATGGTCCACCTTCTTAACATCAAACTTGCCAGCAATCGTAGTTTTAACAATAAGGCTGCATGATCAGATATATGGATAGGGAGATACTCTATATCGATCATTTTTTCTGCCTCCCTCACATCTAAAAAGAAATAGTCACTCCTCGAGTAATGGCAATTCTTCTTACTATAGAAAGAATAATTCCTGCTTTTTCCCCTTACCCTGTGCCACACATCGCAGAGGTTCAGATTTTGTAGCATTGACAAAAGATAAGCCCTCATCTTTTGCAAGATGATTTGCATATGTACCAAAGACCTATCTAAGTTATTGTTCAGTAGGATATTAAATCCCCTCTTCAACATGGTAGGGGCTTCAAACAGTAACAATGTAGAAAAAAGGGTATTCAGTGATGAGACGTCATGCACATTTGGGCCATAGTAACTAGCTAAGGTATACCGACACTGCCGGACCTTAATCTCTGCTACTATCCATTGCCTCCCCCCTTCATCAGCCTTATATCTCACCACTTCCACCCCAGCATTCACCTTAACCAGAATGGCTATCCCCTTCAGGCAATGTTGCTGGTCTGTGGCTACTACTTTCTCCACCCACCTTTGCTTTGTGAAGAGATTCATGCATTTCGACGGCAATAAATGGGTCTCCTGCAGCAGGGTAATTTGATTTGTGCTTTCTCTCAGATATTGAAGCACCTGGCGCTGTCTTCTAACCCGCAGCTCATTCACATTCCAACACAAAATTCATCGGGAATTACTCCCCTGCAAGTCACCCCTTCCCCTCACAATTGTGACCCTAACTAAGCTATATAGGACATTACTTTCATTTTCTCCCTACGCTCCACCTCGTGTGCACCCCCCTCAGTAACCCCCCCCCCTCCTGCCTCCTGGCATTCTGTGCCAATTCGAGCTACCACCCACTTGGACCATTTAAAAAATACTTAGGTTTCACCCTAAGATAGTACTTATGTAACACCTCTTACATGCCCCTGGTCACGTATTTAGTTATAAAGTTATCCAACTCTTCCGGTACCAGGAAATAGTGTATTTTGTTGGCACACATGACCTTCAGGATTGCTGGAAACCTTAGCTGCACCACCGCCCCCATTCTTCTAACGTCTCAATGCATTTGCCTAGCTCCCACCGTCTGTCGTCAGTGGTACTAGTGATATCGGACCTGATTGTAAATTGTATTGTATTGTAATTGCATTTATATAGCGCTTACTACCCCTGTCGAGGTGTCAAAGCGCTTTTTCGGCGAGTAGCACGCTACTCCGGAACCCATAAAGGATTAGTGTTGAGTTAGTATAGTGAAATATGAAAGTAATTTGAGTGGTGGATATTTATTCAGTTATTTGGATTGAGAAGGATAGCTGAGGGAAAAAAGGTTTGCATTTATATAGCGCTTGTTACCCCTAATGGGGTATTGAAGCACTTTCTTGGCGAGGAGCACGCTACTCCGGAACCCATAAAGGATTAGTGGTGAATTAGTATAGTGAAATATGAAAGTAATTTGAGTGGTGGATATTAGTCAGTTATTTGGATTGAGAAGGATAGCGGAGGGATAGAAGAGGGAAAAGGTTTGCATTTATATAGCGCTTGCTACCCCTAATGAGGTGTTGAAGTGCTTTTTTCGGTGAGTAGCACGCTACTCTGGAACCCATAAAGGATTAGTGGTGAATTAGTATAGTGAAATATGAAATTTGAGAAGTGGACATGTTAGTCTGTTATTTTGATTGAAAAGGATAGTGGAGGGATAGAAGAGTGAAGGATTTAGACTTTTTTTTTTGGGAGGTCATAGCAGTAGTGGGAGGCTTGGGATGAGTAAAAAGGGATGTGGAGGGGAAGAGTCAGAGGGAAGAGTTTAGAAAGGCTTGTTTTGGGGGATCAGTATAGTAAAAGAGATGTCAGGTGGTGCAAGGAGGGGTAGAGTAGGGGAGAGTCTAGAAAGGGCTATTTTGGGGATCATAGTAGTGGTATGGGGTTTGGGATGAATGAGAGAGTGGAGGTAATGGATATATTGATAGAGGTAAAGGGTGAGAAATAGCCTAGTGCATTGGAAAGAGTAGTAGAAAGAGGTTTGAGATGAGTCAGAGAGTTGCGGTAGAAGATATATTGAGAGAGGTATAGGGTGAGAAATAGGGTTGTGCATTGGATATGCTGAATTAGAAGAAAGTAATAAATATATAGATCCATAAGTAGTTGGAAAGTTTATAGATGCATAAAGGAAGTAAGTATATGTAGATTAAAGATATTGATAGAGGTATAGGGTGAGAAATAGGGTAGTGCATATAATATTTATTTTTTGGGAGGAAAGTAATAAATATATAGATCCAAGTACATGGAAGGTATATAGATGCATAAAGGAAGGAAGTAGAAGTAGATTAAAGATGCATTCGATAAACTCTGGTTTTCAAGAGTTGTACTTAAAATATATATATATTTTTTTTTTAAACAATTATTCTACATGTTTATACAAAGCAATACACATATATAGGTACATATCTATAGTACAAATAAATGCTTATATACAGAGGGATATGCTGCATATTTCTGTTTGCGTATGGTCCTTATGTATTCAGGATCTTGGACCCTCAAAGACTTTTATTTCAAGGACGCACCCAGGATTTTCTCTTTAGCTACATATGACTGAAAATTAACTAGGATCTTTCTGGGCCTCTTATGCCTTGGGTTCAACTTAAAAGGGTCACAATGTCGCCCTTCCCCGGACTGCACACGTTGCGGCCGGGCTCCGGCTGACTTTTACCATATGGTCTGGTTGTGCCCGGGCCTTGCCTCGTTCTGGTCGGGGGTGGAATCTGAGCTCACACAGACCTTGGGTTGGCGGGTTCCCCATGACCCCCTGCGCCTTCTCTTGGGCGTGTTTGATGGCCTGGACGGTTCTAGAGCGGATAAACAATTTCTGGTGATGGCGATCGCTGTGGCCAAGCGAGACATTGTGGCGGCCTGGGCTCAGGCCAACCCCCCTACCCTGAGAAAATGGCACCGAGGGGTGGACTGGTGCGCGGCCCAGGAGGAACCCCTCTTTGAGGCACGTGGCTGTCCAGCGAAATTCCACAAGATTTGGGGCAAATGGTTGAACCTACTGTAAACTCCTTCCTATGGCTCTCCCATGTAATAATGTACTGCTTTCCAGCTTGGGTGGCTTGCCTGCTTATTCCTACTATGGCTGTGGTTTTTACTGCCTGTTGGGGACTGTTTTTGCCTTACCTTGTAAGAGATGTGCTGTCAATTCGTTTGTTTGCTTTTCAAAATGATAATACAATTGATTATCAAAAAAAAAAAGGTCACAATGTACTCTTTGGCTTTCTGCTTCTAAATCTATAGAAGAAGTCACCTGGGAGAAGGCTTTGGTCAGAAGATCCACCGCAAACAGTTTAACATCAGCCCCCTCTGCACTTTCCTTAACATCCAAAATTCTAATGTTATTCTGCCTTGAGTTGTTCTCAATTCTTTTTAGCTTCTCTGTTAGCTCCTTTTCCCCATGTCTCAGCAGAGCTACCCCCTGCATGTTCCCATTCACAGTTAAATTTAGCTCCTGACCCCTACTTTCTAGTGCATCCGTCCGCTGGGCCAGACCTAACATTTTCTCCTTGAAGCTCAGGCATGTAGTCTGTATCTCTCTTTGATTTGCTACAGAAGTTGAGAAACGTCCCTTAATCTCTTGTGACAGCTGACTAAACATCTCTTGAACTAGCCCCCCCCCCCCGCCACCCAAGCTATTACCCCCACCGGCTGATGCCTGCTCCAGAGGTTTGGAATTGGAGATGAGATCCTGAATGTGCTGGGCAAGATTTATTACGCTTCACGGGACCGGGTGCTAGTCATTGGTAGTCTTACCTCCCCAGTTAAGATAGGCAGGGGCGCCAACCAGGGCTGCCCTTTATCTCTCTTCCTCTTTGATTTCTATATCGAACCCCTGGTGCAAATTTTGGGGTTAAACCGTGAAATCAAGCCATTCATGGTGGGCACCTTTTCTAGAAAGATAGCATTATAGGCAGACGACCTGATGTTGTATACCTCAAACTTAGAAGAAGCCATACCCTGTCTGATGGTGGAGGTAAAATCCTTTGGAAAGTGGTCTGTCTACGAAATAAATGATAGAAAAACTGAGATAATGGTTTGGAACCAGGACCATCAGGAGATTCAGCTCTCAAATTAATTAAGGTATTTGGGGTTAACAATACTACACAATCTGGAGAAGATTCCCGCTATGAATTTGGAGAGAATTTTTAAAGAGGTAGATATGACTCTAAAAAGGTGGCAGAATCTCCTCCTTATCCTGTACAGCAGAGTAAATCTGGTCAAGATGTCTATTCTACCCAAGTTCTCATACCTGTTCGACAATATACCGTTAGAAAGCTCTTATGAGAATACAGGGGTGAATTACATCTTTTATTTGGGCCAATAAGGGGGTCAGACTCTCTTGGAAGAAGCTGAGAAGGAGAATAGGGAGCGAAGGGTTAGGGCTTCTGGATTTTCAACTGTACTTCTGGGTGTATCAACTGAAGAATAGCAGGATGCTTATGCTCCGCCCAGATAGTTCATTGGTGGGTCTCATGTACATCGCAATGCTGAATGACCTGCCTGAGACGGGCTTCATGTATAAGTTTGGGGCTCCCACATTTTTCAAGAAAATGCAGCTGAAGTGCTTGAAGGCAGAAGTGAAAATGGGGTACGAGGTTTGGTCCCTCTTGGGGATACCATATTATAGTAAATGGTCACCAGCGGGGGACTCCGGAATGCTTTCTGGATAGTCTGGCAAGATCCCTGAGAGAGACCGGAATATTGTATTGTGGCAGATGGTGGAAAGGGGCAAGGCCCTCTCCTGGGTTACCTGGAAGGAATTGACAAACGGAACGCTTTCTAGGTTTAAGGTCTACCAGATATCTGCTTGGCTCAAAAATCAGAGGTGAATTGATGCTGAGGTAAACTCTATAGAAAAGGATCTTCAGGATCCGTAACTAAGAAAGGAGGAGATATCATGCTGGTATGGACATATGGTGGCAGCAGTGGAAGAAAGCATGTGATTCCCTCATCTGGTCTGGGAAGGATACTTGCCAAGTGCGGAGTTGGAAGAGTTATGGCAAATAATTATAAGCATGCTTTATTCTGTGATTAAATCTGCTGCTCTAAGGAGAAACCACTTCTTCACTTTGTACAGAGTCTACTGGACCCTGGCGAAGCTGGCCAAGATAAGAGGTGATGGGGAATCTAAATGTAAGCGGTGTGGAGCTAGTGAGACATCCAAATGTTCACTAGCTGCCTCACCCTTGAAGAGTTCTGGGGGACTGTGGGTAAGACAATTTCTGAAATCCTGGGATTGTATGTGGAGGCAGGACCCTCTTTGGTCATGTTTGGTTTGGTACAGCAAGGATCTGGTTCTGGGAGCCTATCGAAACTTTAAAGCGTGTTGATATTTTACTTGATTCTTATGGCAAGAACGGAGATATGTACAGTGTGGTGCCAACCTTTACCCCCAACTGGGCCGGAGTGGTGGAACTCGGTGAGATACTTTACGGAATTGGATAATAAGACTAGTCTGAATAGGAGTAATGCAGAATCTCAGTCATTTTGGAATTTGTTGGAATCTGATGGATGTTTATGATGTCTGATGATTATACCTCTTGGCCAGCTTCAGATGTATGGTGTTGGGTGGTGTATCGGCTCTGACATCAACTGAAAATGGACCTTGATATAAGCAAGCAGGGGAGATGGATCAGGAGGGTGCTTGCTAATCCGAGGTGATATGAGGACAAAAATAAAATTAAAAAAATAATTCCAAAAGAAAGTTGGGTTATGGGTCAACGTTTTTGTCTCAATTGTTGCACATCTGCAAGGCCATCTTCAGGACTGTATCTTTGGATGAAGATGAAGGACCCCCTTATAAATATTTAAAAGGGAACATGTCTTTCATACAAACAAATATCATTGAATTCTACCTTTAAAATATACACCTCCAGTAAAGAAAAAGAAAAATTGCTCGAAAAAGTGTAAGGATAAAAACTATCACCATGTTCTTAATCCATCTACACTGGTTTGTCGCCTCTATAGAATTATCATGATATATGATAATTGTGCCCAGCATGGCCTATTTACGGTACGTTCCTTTCCCCTTATAAACTTTGTTCTGTTTAACAGAACAAAGTTTATAAGGGGAAAGGAACGTACCGTGTATAGGGCATTTGTTTGCAGAACCGCAAACAAAAAAGTGAGACAGAAGACCTTCAAATTACACAAGCTACAGTCTATTGCATGTCATATTGTGTGGCAGGCATCACAAGAATGCTTACTATGTGGCCAACAAGTTGGTATTTGGCTGGGACTTATAAAGCACAAAGCTCTAAACTCACGTGGTTAGGAAACAAAGAATTCAGTAGTCCTTGCAGAAATAAAACCGAACGTTAGGGTAACATAATAGAATGGGAAACCCTTGACTATCCCGTCCTATTGGGATATCAACTTTATCAGTACCCACAGAAGAATTGTGGTCTTAGAACAAATTCAATGTTCAGCGAACTTTTGGTGCACATGGCAGGTATTGGTAATGTTTCAGCATCTATATAAAATCCTAAAAGGATTTAAACCATTATTAGAAAATGGAATAGTTGGAGCATACAGTTATAACTTATCTGAGCAATATTAGAGTGATTAGGTGTGTCTGAATGGGCCATCTGCTGGCAGGATGGGGGGCGGAGATGGGCCCAACCGCACTTGCAACTGAAGGGCGTGTCACCTCCACATTGTCTCTGCAGCCAGCTTGGAACCAGGGCAGGGGAGTCAGGAAATGCCAAGCACTTCATAGAGAAACTTCTCCGAACTTCAAAGAAGGCACCACGTATAAAAATAGGGCCCTTAGACCTACTCTTCATTTCACTTTCGGGACCTGCAGAAGGCCTCTCAGAGGACTGCCTGCTGTGTACTTCAAAAATCTGCTTTGTTGGACCTCAAAGGACTGCTTTGCTGCCTTGAACCTGCCTTGAGCCCTCAGAGGCCAGCCCTGCTGTTAAGCCCTTCATCTTCACTGACCCCAGGACTACCAGAGGGCTAGTTTGTTAGCCTCCTGTTCAGAGTTCAACCATCTTGAACCAGCACCTGGACACAGCTAGGGTGAGCTCCGGACGCCTAAGTGGTGCCCCTCAAGTCCTGGACCCTTGGTGTGGCCTCAGTTGAGCTCTCGTTAAGTTTTTGGGCTCTCTGCAAACAGGTCCATTGGCACCAAAACCTTGACATCCATGCCAACCATCAACGCGAACTTCCAGCGAACCAACTATTCTGGCTACAGCATCGACCACTCACGGTGACCGCCAACGCGAAGCTCCAGCCCCGGCCATGCCTGACAGGATCTTCACGCTACTGCGACGACTGTCCGCAACGACCAGCCTGCTCTTTGCACTATTTCAACAGTCATCTGCAAGGCTTTCTCTGCTCCTCGCGGCCCCTTCTACTATTAACGGAACTCTTTGCGCTGGACTGTGATGGTAACACTTTCAGCAGAACTAACCTGGTTCCTGTATCCGGCCCGTGCTCCGTTGCAGTTGGCCTGAACTTGTGACTTTCACCTGGTATCGCATGATCACATAGGAGCGAGTGGTTCTTTGTGCTTTTTGGCACTATTTTCACTTAAATCTTTAACGATTCATAACTTCGGCTCTACTGATTGGATTTATGTTGTTTTGGTCAAATAATTTATTATCTTTTACTCTTTTTCTAGATTAGTGTGGGAGTTTTCTTGTGTTTTCACTTTATTACTATTTGTTTACTCCATAAATACTTTAAACATTTCCTCTAAATTAAGCCTGACTGCTTTTTGGGCCAAGCTACCGAAGGTTAAACACAGGTTAATTTAGTGACTTTTTGTGTTTCTCCCTGCCAGGGTTTGCGGCTGTTGCTTGACAGGGGCTTACACCCCAGTTAATCAGCAACCCAATTTCTCACACTAGGCCATGAGAAGCTAGTGTTTAGTATGCTTGGTAGGGAACTTTGAGTAAACTGTGGGACCCAGTGCTCACATGTCTCCCCCAGATTCTAGAGGTCTCTCATGCCCATGGAGAATGAGAGTGTTGGATTTTCTAGACAGACAGATACAGCAGTAATGGGTGATTTAAATGGGTTTTAGGGTCTCTGACATAACATCAGCCGTTCAGTGCACAGAGGTGTGGGTAGCAGAAAAGGAAGGTGCTGAACCTGATCTGGTGGGGATGAAAGGGTGGGGTGGTTCCATTTTGAGGGATGTTGGTTGGATATGCCTGTCTTATGTTTTATTGTTGCACAAAATATTAATAAAATGATTGAAACGAAGATTCACTTGAAGAATAAGGTGCTGTTTGAATGGAATGAAAAATGTCATATAGCTTTCAATAAAGTGAAAGAGGCTATCTCAATGGCTTCTGCCTTACAGCCTTATGGTAGGTTATGCTGCGTGATGGTTAATGCGTGTAACTGTGGTGAAAGAGTAGAATCCACAGTGGGCTTTGTTCTCAAAACTTTAAGGTTCATGGAATGCAAGTGTCATTGAGAAAGAGAAGTTGACCTGTGTGTGAGGTATTGAAAAGATTAAAATATATGTCAGCAAGGCCATTGTTTTTAAGAACAGACCATCATCATTGGTAGATATCATTTTTGGTCAAAAGGTGAAAAGGTCCATGGATAGTGTGCCCAGGCTTGCCACAAATTTGTTCAACTTCAAGGTGAAGTATATTTCAGGTTGATGTAATGCCAGGGTTGATGTTTATCTAGCCTTCCTGTTGAAATTTCTGATGAGGGACTGTCTGATGAAATAGAAGATTGTGTCAAATGAAGAAGTGGCTGTACATTAGGGCCACTGGAATTATGCGATTTTACAGCAGCTGCATTTTCAACATATTTATGGACACGTTGCATTTGGCACATAATCCATAATTTTCTACATATTTTGCAGATTTTAAGAAAAATAATTGCTTCTAACTCAAATGAACCAAAGGTTGCTAAAAACTCAACAAGTGTGTTGCCACGCAGCAGAAGGCCCTTTGCGAAGGTTGACTGGACACATTTGTGTTGCTTATTGCTGTTTGTGTTAAACTGGTACTAATGGAATGAAACATTTGCCCCCACACTGTTAATGTGTAAAAATAACAAAATAATGATGTGATTCTATCCCAAACTATGCAGAATTCAGACACATGATAATAATTTGCCCTTTTTTGCCACATAATTTAGTCAACCCTGTGAAATTTGTCCCTCGCCTACCACGTAATTCTAGTGGCCCTGGTGTAGATGCAGTAGTGTGTAAGAATAACGTTGAATAGAAGTGAGAGTTAGGAATGGATAATGACTTACAAGAAGTATTGAGGTTACTGGTAGGGTGGCCCAAGGAAAACACTTTGAAGCAAAAGTGCCAACCTTTTTGGAAGGTTGCTGGAGAGTTGTCAGAAACTGCTGGGGTTCTTATTTTGCGATGACAAGCTAATCCCTTCCTTTATATCACAGAGTAAGATTGTTGATATTGCGCATTGGGGAATACTAGTCTTGTCCGGAGATGAGTTTAGGTGGAACATTGGTAGCCCAGTCTCAGTGCCGATGTAGAGAGGAAAGTTATGTAATGTTCCCAGTGCAGAGTGAGTAATAAGCATCTTATCATATGTGCTTCGCCAGAAATAGCTGTGCCATGCCCAAAGAGAGCCTGGCAAAAGATAGGGTTCGATCTTTTCAGATTCTTCTCTTGCCTTTGAGGTGCATTTTAGTGGCAATTAACCGTCTCTGAAGTTTGGTGGAAATCAAGTTTTTGAGTGACCCCACCACTGAGGAGGTGATCAGATTTTTGAAAAGTATAAGTAATAGAGGGAGTTCCTGAATTCTTGTGGCTGATAACGCGATTCTGTTCACTTCGAATAACATGTCTGATTTCTTTCCCAATTGTGAAATTACACATTTGAGGACGCCATTACCAAGTCCACGCAGAGGAGATTTAACAGAATTTTGGTGGAGTGTATTCAGAGTGCCCACAGGAGTAGTAAGGATGTTGCAGTGACAGTTGAAGAGCTTTTGTGGACATATAGAACTACTCATGTTGCTACAAAGCTCTCTTTCAGCTGATAGGAGGTAGGAAGGATAGTTCTGAATTGTGCACTTTGACGAATGATCAGTGGTTGCGGAGAGAGTAAAGTATTTGGAGAGAAGGCGTTATGTGAAGGGTTCTGTTAGTCATATCAGTAGTTAGGAATTTGAAAGTAGGTGATTGGGTGAGGATCAAGAAACCTGTTTTGTTGAAAATAGGGCTGGCAAGGTTCAGTGATCTGTGCATGTGCAAGACGTGTGTGGCAATGCTGTAATGGCTAAAGGGTGGCATTATGAAGAGTGGCACGGTATAATGATTCACACTAACAAGAAATACATCAGAGGTCAAGCGATATACCTACTGGCCTTAGGTGTGGTGACCGGAATCACAAAACAACAATAAGGCTGAAGGATTATTCTTGTGGTTCAGGTTTCTGATTTCCTTGGTTGTGCTAAAAATCTCATGCTGCCTCATAAAGGTAGAGCAGTGACCATTGCTTTGCATTTTATGTTTCTGCTTGCTAATGCCCTTGTGGTACAATCTATGTTTGGAGTGCCATTCTGTATACCCGGGTTTTCATGGGAGTAAGGATTGCACTTCTGAATAGGATATAGATGCAAAGTGGTGACTTTACCGCAAGGGCTCTGTATATTTCCTTCTAACCATCTGAAGGGTTGTTAGGTCCGTTTCTAGAGAAACGTATCCGATAGAAAGGCCCCACTATACACAGACTAATATATTGCAAAAATGATTAGTGGTCCATCCCGGTTTCCAAGACAGCCATGGGCAACAGGTACGTCTTGGTGGACCATGCCACCCGGTACCAGGAGGCTATCCCTCTAAGGACAATGACGGCACCCTTGGTGGGCCAGGCGTTAATGGGGATCTTTCCCCGCGTGGGGTTCCCCAGAGAGGTAGTATCTGACCGGGGTACCAATTTCATATCCAAGTATATGACATCCCTGTGGGAGTAGTGTGATGTAACCTACAAATTCACCACTCCTTACCACCCCCAAGGTAATAGTTTATTGGAGAGATTCGACCAAACTCCGAAGGACATGATCAAGGGTCTGACCGACCCATGAGGCGTAAGTGGGGCATCCTCTTGCCATGCCTTTTCTTTGCTTACAGGGAGGTAGCGCAGAAGTCATAGGGTTCAGTCCCTTTGAGTTACTGTATGAGCACTCTGTGAGAGGACCTCTCAGTCTGGTGAATGAAGGCTAGGAGACAGCTCCCAGGAAGAACCCTGCAGGATGTATTTAGCTACATGCTGGCCTTTAGAAACCAGACTGCGCTCTTCAGGAAACTCGCTCAGACAAACCTAGAAGCCAGCCAGGAAGAGATGAAACGCTGGTATGACCAGAATGCCACTCTGGTAGAGTTTCAACCTGGCCAAAAAGTGTGGGTTATGGCCCCAGTAGAGCCTTGCACTCTTCAGGACAAATGGACTGGGCCTTTTAAGGAGGTGGAACAAAAGAGTGACGTCACCTACCTGGTGAACTTGCATACTCCCAGGAACCCTTTGAGGGTCCTACATGTGAACCGCCTCAAACCTCACTTTGAGAGGCCTGAAGTAAGCATGCGCTTAACAACAGATAATGGGGTGGAAGAGGAGAGTGAACCTCTCCCAGACCTCCTGTCTGTCAAGGCGCATGATGGGTCAGTGGAAGGTGTGAACCTCTCCGCTACCCTAACCCCAGAACAGCAGAGTAACTGTCACCAACTGTTGGGGCAGTTTGCCACGCTGTTCTCCCTGACCCCAGGTGTCACCCACTGGTGTACCCATGATTTGGACACTGGGGACAGTCCTCCTGTAAAGCACAAGATTTACCCGTTAACTGACAGGGTCAAAGCCAGCATCAAGGGAGAGGTTTCTAAGATGTTGGCATTAGGGGTTATAGAGCCAGTCCTTGGGCCAGCCCAGTGGTCTTGGTCCCAAAGGCTGCTGTACCCGGTGCCACTCCTGAACTTCGGTTCTGTGTGGACTACCGTGGGCTCAATGCCATCACCAGGACTGACGCGCACCCCATCCACGGAGTTGATGATCTCATAGATCGTTTGGGAGCTGCCAAGTTCCTCAGTATGTTTGATTTAACGTCTGGGTACTGTCAGATTGCCTTCACTGATGGGAACAAGGAGAAGTCTGCATTCTCAAAACCAGAGGGGCACTACCAGTTCCGAGTGATGCCCTTTGGGTTGAAGTATGCCCCTGCTACCTTTCAGAGGTAGGTCAACCAGGTTTTGGCTGGACTGGAAGATTTCAGTGCTGCCTACCTGGATGACCTTGCAGTGTTCAATTGCAGCTCGAAAGTTCACTTGCACCACCTCTGAGAAGTGTTGAAGGTTCTGCAGAAGGCTGGCCTCACTATCAAGGCCAGCAAGTGCCAGATAGGGCAGGGGGCTGTGGTGTACTTAGGGTACTACGTAAGAAGCGGCACGGTGGTGCCCCTACAACCTAAGATTGACACCATCCTGGCTTGGAAGCCCCCCAAGACCCAGACAGAGGTGAGAGCTTTTTTAGGTCTCACTGGTTACTAAAGAAGATTTGTCAAGGGCTATGGCACCATTGTTGCCCCCTTGACTGAGCTGACTTCCCGGAAGCATCTAAGGAAGGTGATCTGGACTTATGCCTGCCAGACAGCTTTTTATGCCCTGAAGGCAGCCATGTGCACGGCGCCCGTGCTCAAGGAACTCGACTTCTCCAAAGAATTCGTCGTGCAGACAGATGCTTCAGAGCATGGTGTGGGAGAGGTGCTCTGTAGTCTACCTTAGAAGGAGACTACTCCCCAGGGAACAGAGGTGGAGTGCAATTGAGCGAGAATCTTTGCTGTGGTCTGGACGCTGAAGAAGAAGACCACCCTACTTGTTTGAGACTCACTTCCGAGTTCAGACAGACCACTGGCCCCTCAGATGGTTAATGCAGATGAGGGGTGAAAACCCAAAACTGTTGAGGTGGTCCATCTCCCTACAGGGAATGGGCTTTACAGTGGAACACCGCCCTGGCACAGAACATGCCAATGCTGATGATCTGTCCAAGTTCTTCTTCCTCAGTGACAAGAACTCCCAGTTGGGTGGGTAGTTCTCCCTACTTTCAGCTGGAGGGGACGTGTGTTAGACCTGGCATCTTTTGGCGTGTTTCCCCTGTCTTTTCTGCTTTCTGACCTGTTTTGATGGTATGCTGGACTTCGTTTTGCTAGTTTAGTGTCTCGGCACACTTTTTCACTGCTATTCAGTGCTAAAGTGCAAGTGCTCCTACTGTAAATTGTGTTATGATTGGTTTTCCATGGTTGGCATATTTGATTTTCTAGTAAGTCTCTGGTACAGTGCACTGTGTGTGCTCCGGGCCTGTAAATCAAATGCTACTAGTGGGCCTGCAGCACTGCTTGTGTCACCCACACAAGTAGCCTTTCAAAGGTGTCTCAGACCTGCCACTGCAGTGTCTGCGCGCAGTTTTTACTGCCATGTCAACCTGGCAAGTGCACCCACTTGCCATGCCCTAACCTTCCCTCTTACTACATGTAAGGCATCCCTAAGGTAGGTCCAGGGTAACCCCCATGGGCAGGGTGCAGTGTATGTGAAAGGTAGAACATGCACTGGTGTGTCTGACATGTCCTGATAGTGAAATACAACCAATTTAGTTTTTCACTATTGAAAGGCTGCCTTTCCCATAGGTGATCATTGGAGGTGCCTTGTAACATTTTACAAGTGCAATTTTCAATTGGGAAAAGATAGCGAAATGGAGTTTAGGTTCCTTGAGTTCAGAATTTAATAACGCATCTTTTAGTAACGGTGGTTTTTAAATTGGGTGTTTGAAAATGCTACTTTTAGAAAGTGCGTATTATCTTGTTTAACCATCCTGTGTGCCTCTGCCTGTTTGTGTATTCACCGTCTGGTTTTGGAGTGACGGGAGCTGGGGATGTGCATTCACTCTAGACAGTCACAAGGGGGTTTGAGGTGTGTCCTACCTTATCTGGGTGACTCATAGCCAGGCTGAATAGACTTTTCTGCATTTAGAGTGGTGGAAGGAGTTTTCACTAGCACCTGAATAGGCTATGTCTGCTCTGCACAATGCTGTCTCCACCTCCTGTAGTGAAGCTGGACTAGAGAGGACAGAACTGGTTTCTACTGAGCAAGAGGGACTTGCTGCCTAAAACTTCAAAGGGAAAAGTAGTATAAATATTGGGGCCCTGACCCCAGAACTTTAGAACACTTTTGGAATAAGGACCCTGCCAAGACTAAGAGCTGGAAGAGCTGCCAGCAAGAGTGCTGCCCCTTTGCTGTTTGTTGCCTTGTTGGGTTGGCCTGCAGTTGCTGCTTCTGTCTTGAGCAGTGAAAGGACTGGACTGAACTTTCTTGAATCCTGCTGTTAAAGTTTCTCCAAGGGCTTGAAGTAGAGCTTGCCTCCTGTTGGAAGTCTCAGGCACACCAAAGACTTCACTATCCTCTGGGTACCCGCATCTGGAACTGCGTGTTTCAGCTGCCACAGAGGAAAAAGCAACCTGACGCCATCAAAGACGCTGCTGCCGGCTCCAAAACCTATTGGCACCGTAGAGAGCACCGCCCCGCTTCGCACCGCAGCCCTGGTCTCACCGGCGCTGCCACTGAGCCACGACCTGAGGGCACCGCACTTCACACCGCCATGCTTCACTGTGCCGCCCTGGAATTCCCGATGACAATGCTCCACGCCGACATCGATGCCGCTGCCTGCACCGTGGCCTGGGGGCACCACTCGTAAGTTGCTCAACGTACCGCCCCGTCCCACACCGCAGCCTTGGCCCGCCGGCGCCATCGACTCCAGATCGTCTACCGACGACAGAGCTTCAGCAACGACGATGCTGCTGCTTGCACCGTGACCTGCCAGCACTGCAACGAGCACTATCCCACTTTGCACTGCAGCCCTGGTCTCACTGATGGTGTCCAGTGGACACCGTCACCGGGCTGATGACTGCACCGCGACCTGAGTGCACCACATGGCACACCGCAGCCCCGATGCTGGCGATCAGGACTTCAGCCTCACGGAGTTCAATCTGCAATGCGTGTGACTTCAAGGGCCCGACAACTCCTGCACCGACCTCCGGGACCAACGCCTGCCGACGCCGCCTCTTTGGATCTCTTCGCAATGTTCACGATGCCCTGTATTTCCAAGGTACTGTTTGTGAGTCTTCCCGACACCATAGCTGGCCCGCGACACCGCGGTCAGCCTGAACTGTTGGATTTGTTTGTTCAAGATACCATAATAGCTCCGGACGGAGCTATCGACTTCAAGTAACTGTATTTTAAGTCTATTTATGCAATATTTGTACTTTGGTTACTGTATGTTGGATTTGTATTGTTTTGGTCTTGTTATACACAGATAAATATTGGACATTTTTCTAAAACTGGTGTGGTGTCCTTTTGTAGTGTTTTCACTGTATTACTGTGTGTTATGTGCAAATGCTTTACACATTGCCTCTGATATAAGCCTGACTGCTCGTGCCAAGCTTCAAGTGGGTGAGCAGGGGTTATTTCAGATGTGTAATCCCCTTACCCTGACTAGAAGGAAGGGTCCCTACTTGGACATGGTGCATACCTCTGCCAACAAGAGACCCCCATTTCTAACAGGTCTGCTCTCTTGTACCGCCACCCTTGGACTCTTTTGGCTGCTTCATCTTTGCAGACAGATGTCCGTCTTTGCGCTTTGGGGGCCTACCTTGTCCCTTCTGGTTACCACACTGCTCTTCAAGGTCAGCTATCACCCATGGCCTTTACCTGTCAATCTCTTTATTCTTCAGCGCTCACCATATACTCCTTGTTCTGTGGGGTGGCTGCTGTTTAACTCTTTTAGCAAGAGTTTTTGACCCTTGGCTTTTTTCTCTTAGAGTGGTTTGCCAGGGACTTGGTTCCTCTTTACGACTGCTCTTTTCTTCGTGTTTTCTCTTGTTTCTACTTATGCATCTTGCTCATCCAGGGTTAGTTGTACCAGTCTTTTTTGATTTCGCACTCTCTTCTTGAGAATTCCTGTCTTCACTTCCATTTGGAAGCTGGGGAACAGTTTTT
This sequence comes from Calotriton arnoldi, assembly GCA_963921515.1. Classification (NCBI taxonomy): domain Eukaryota; kingdom Metazoa; phylum Chordata; class Amphibia; order Caudata; family Salamandridae; genus Calotriton; species Calotriton arnoldi. The sequence continues at coordinate 433,796 of CAWUFW010004610.1, read as the reverse complement.
CTCCATATAAGGTGGTATACTGAAGGCTTTTTGCAATCACCATATGTGGTATTCTGCAGGATTTTCTTCCAATAGATTTATACTTCCTGCACTTTTTTCTGTTCCCGGTCTCATGTAGAGATGCTCTTTCCTGGACTCCATACTTGTATGTTCTGTACGCCTTTTGGGTTCATCTTTGCATGCATGCTATTTTTGCACTTCTGCTTCTTAGGTACCTTGTCCTTGTTCGATGATGTACCCTCTATATCTTCTCCAATACCCCAGCCAGGCCCTCCTCTGTCTGACTCACTTACTATCGGATGTTTCAGAGGCATTCCTATTCTAATCTTCCTGGTGTAAGTATTTCTTGAACACGGATGCAGGTGTTGAATTCTCTCTTGCAAGGTTTTTCAACCTGCAGTCCTCCGTCACGGGATAACCCTCTGGTCTGTTGCAGCTCCACTAGTCAGTTAGCCTTGTTTTCCTGTGTCAGCGTCCGTTCTTTTCCTTCTGTGTGTGATGCTTCTCACACTTTCCCTTTTATTTTCCAGTTGCGTGGCTCTTTTCAGCCTAGTACTCTTGTTGTCTCTAACATTATCGTGTCATAATTGGGTCCTTGCCCATATGTATATATTATCTATATCAGTGATACTCAAAGTACAGCCTAAGGGCCTCATTCGGCCCTCTTGACTTTCACATGGGGCCCCCCTTATGCACTTGATTCAGCACGCACATTAAAAAGATGTTAAATAAAGAGCCAAACATTTATTTAAAGGTTAAATGAAGTTAAAGAATGGAAGTAACTAGGGAGTCCTGCACCACTTAACTTTAGAAACACCTTCATTTTTAATGACATCTTGTAGCAAAAGTGTTAAAATATGATAAAGTCTCTTTAAAATATAAAGTGTATTTCATTACCATGCAGAGCCATTTCATCTTAGTACATCAGAATATATCAGTGCATTGAGAAGTATTTTTCTAGTATTCAAACATGAATTTAGAAACATTAATTATTCCCCTCACCCTTACAACAATACCAACAGTTAACTAAGAGGCAAGTTACTTTTTATGTGCAACACAAAGTAGAGAGGGGGGACGGGGAGCTAATTGGAAAGAAATGGGTCCAGTACCAGTGCTCCCAAGGATTCACGTTGTACTCACTAGTGGGTAACTGTTCCTGTAAGAAGAGGATAGGCAACCTATTATGGTTGGATAGTAGTGTCGGTGTGGTCTCCAGAAGTTCAACAGGTTGGGTCTAGATGAAGGTGGGGGAATTCCTCCTCTTGGAATTAGTGCCCTCACACACCCTTGCGAGTGTCATGCTTCATCATCGGGCTTAGCTCCTCGTGGGGGTGGCGCTGCTGTCCCCCACGGGCCCCGCGAGAGGGCTCTTTATCGGAGATCTTTTACACCAAATTTGTCAGAAAGCTAGATCTTGATCGAGAAAGAGTGCTTTTAGTGTTTTGGTGTAAATCCGTTCAGTAGTTTTGGAGAAATTAAGGTTTAGAAAAATTGTATACATCACGCCGCAGAGGCAACAGATCTCATGCTCCGATCTGATTAGCTGCCGCCACATCAACCAGGAAGTGGTGCCAGCCATCTTAGGACTCTGGACTCAGCGCGGTGACGGTGTCTAGTCCCCAGTCCTAAAAATAAAACAACAAAACAAGACATGGGGGGAGGGTAGGGATACGCCTACCCTTTAGGCCTGGTTGTGGGGTCCCAGAGGGACCCTGCCTGGTACCAAAATGACAAGTTACTTACCTTCGGTAACGCCTTATCTGGTAGAGACATGATTTAGCTGCAGATTCCTTACCTTTGAACTTCCAGGCGTCAGGCTAGATCTGGAAGAATTTTGGTAGAGGTACCCTTGTGCGCCGGTAGGTGGCGTCGGTAGACTCCACGTGACATCGTCGGCATCGTGTTCGTCGGCGTCGTGACATCTGCGTCGTCAACATAACCGCCACTCCGGCACACTGACGTCAGTACTTTTCACGACTTTCCAAGCCAGAAGTGTGAAGCCATGAAGTGACTGACCATGGTATGTTAAAAAACGAACAGCAAGGGCCCTGAAGGGGACATCCCTGATACTTAACACCCAATTCCGCAGTGCGGGGAGGATGGGTGGGTCGGTAAGGAATCTGCGGCTAGATCATGTCTCTACCAGATAAGGCGTTACCAAAGGTAAGTAACTTGTCTATCTGATAGAGACATCTAGCCGCAGATTCCTTACCTTTGCACAGACACCCAAGCAATACCATCCCCAGAGGAGGGACTGCGGAACGGTTCAGACCAGCAAATCCTGTAAAACAGAGCGACCAAAGAGGCCCTCTTTGCGAACCTGGTAATCCAGGCAATAGTGTCTGGCAAACGTGTGCAGAGATGCCCACGTGGCAGCTTGGCATATATCCGAATCTGGGACACCACGTTGGAGAGTCGTGGTGGCCTCTCTTGCCCTGGTGGAGTGGGCCCAAAGCCCTTCAGGGGCACCTTCTTCGCGTAACAAATTTTAATACAGAGGATAACCCATCGGGATATAGTCCTCTTCTGGACAGCACGGCCTCTCTTTGCACCCACTTACCCTATAAAGAGTTGGTCATCCACCCGGAACTCTTTGGTTCGATCAAGGTAGAACGATAATGCTCTTTTTGGGTCCAGACGGTGGAGACGGTCCTCTTCCTTGGAAGGATGCGGAGGCACATAGAAGGTGGGCAGAACAACCGACTGGTTCAGATGGAAGGGTGTTACCACCTTAGGAAGAAAAGATGCCCTAATCCGGCTTACTACCTTATCTGGAAAGATCGTCAGGTAAGGAGGCTTTGAGTATAGCACCTGTAGTTCGCTGACTCTCCTGACAGAGGTTATTGCCACCAAAAAAGCTGTCTTGATGGCGAGCAACCGCAGAGGATAGTTATGCAGCGGCTCAAACGGTGCACACATCAAAAAGGTGAGCACCAAATTAAGGTCTTACTGTGGCATGATGGAAGGTGAAGGGGGAAACAAATGGGTTAGCCCCTTCAAAAATCTCTGCACTATAGGAGATTTGAATAAGGGTGGCTGATCAGGCAGCCGAAGAAAAGAAAAAAGGGCCAAAAGATAGCCCTTCAAAGTGCTCAGAGCAGAGCCCTGCTGGGCCAAAGAAAGTATGAAGAGAAGGACTTCAGATAAGGAAGCGGATAACGGGTCAATAGACCGGTCTGTACAATATTTACAAAACTTGTTCCATCGGCAGACGTATACTGACTTTGTAGAGGGACGCCTGGCTGCCAAAATATCCTCACAGACTTCAGGAGGAAGGTCAAAAGCGGTCAACTGTCGCCGCTCAAGCTCCACTCCAGGAGGCAGAGAGTGGACAGGTTCGGGTGGAGGACCCTCCCCTGCTGCTGCGACAGAAGATCCTCCCGAAGAGGCAGTCTGACCGGAGGATCGATGCTCATCTCTATAAGCTCGGGATACCAAACTCTCCATGCCCAGTCCGGAGCCTCAAGAATATCCTGTGCCCGGTCACTCCTGATCTTCCTGAGCACTCTGGGCAGAAGTTGTATGGGCGGGAAAGCGTATAGGAGTCCTGAGCTCCACTTGTGACAAAAAGCGTCGCCGAGCGAGTGCTGCCTTGGAAACTCCAACGCGCAGAACGGCTGACATTGTGCGTTCCCTTCGGAGGCGAACAGATCTAACCAAGGCTCTCCCCACTGCTGAAAGAGACTTTGTACCAGCTCTGGATGGAGACTCCATTCGTGATCCGCAAGGCACCTTCAGCTGAGCTTGTCCGCCCTGGCGTTCAGAGAACCGGCCAGGTGTTGAACCACCAGAGAAATGCCCTGATGTTCCGACCAAGTCCAGAGACGCAGCGCCTCTTGACAAAGGGTTCACGACCCCACTCCGCCCTGTTTGTTGCAGTACCACATGGCAGTAGTGTTATCTGTGAACACTTGAACAAGCCTTCCCTTTATGTACGGCAAAAAGGCTTTCAGTGCCAGTCGGATGGCCCGAAGCTCCAGCAGGTTGATACAGAGCTTGGCTTCCGCCGGAGACCAGAGTCCTCTGATCTCCACCTCTCCCAGATGGCCACCCAAGCCCACAAGGGACGCGTCCGTCACTACCGTGAGATCTGGGTGGGGAAGGGAGAGGGGTCTGCTGTTGAACCATTCGCGGTCCGTCAGCCACCATTGCAGATCCTTCGCAGTGCCCTCTGAAATCTGAACCAGGTCGGTGAGATTTCCTCTTCAGTTCCCACTGCAGAGACTGCATGTGCCACTGTGCATGGGTCACCAACAGGATGCAGGAGGCCTTGAGGCCCAACAGCCTCAGAGTCAGTCTCACCGAAATCCAGGATAGAGGCTGAAACATCGGTAACATAGCCTGAATATCCTGGACTCGCCGTTCTGGAGGATAGGCCTGAAACTGCACCGTTTCCAGCACCACCTAAATAAAGGAAGCGACTGGGAGGGAGTCAGGTGTGACTTCGGCACGTTAATAGTGAACCCCAGCGAATGCAAGAGGTTCGCCGTCGTCTGGAGGTAGGAGACAACTGTTTGGGACGAGCCCGCCTTCAACAACCAGTCGTTGAGATAAGGGAAGACTGGAACCCCAGATCTCCGCAGATGAGCTGCGACTACCACCGTCACCTTTGTGAACACCCGAGGGGCACTGGTGAGGTCAAAGGGGAGCACCGCAAACTGGAATTGCTCGTGGCCCACCGTGAACCGCAGGTAGCGCCCATGGGCAGGCAGGATGGGGATATGGAAGTGGGCATCCTGCAAGTCCAGCGCTACCATCCAGTCTCCTGGGTCCAAGGCAGACAGGACCTGAGCAAAGGTGAGCATCTTGTATTTCTCCTTTTTGAGGAAGAGATTGAGGGTTCTGAGGTCTAGGATAGGACGAAGCCCTCTGTCCTTCTTGGGGACCAGGAAGTAGTGTAGTGTAGTTCCTATTTCCCTAATAGGCTCTGTGCATTGGAATAATATAACATATAGGCTTGACATAGGACTAAGGTCGGGAAAGTCCCTATCGAGTATATTAAACTTAATTACTTGTGCCAGCTAGCTCAGAGGCCACTAGAAACTCCTTGAGAACAAGAAGGGAGTAGTTTCTGGCAACCGCATAAACATGACCACTTTGTTTCCCTTTAGAATCGGAACACGTCTCAGAATCGTGGAAACAATAGATAACAGTTTCACTCAGTCAATCGTGCATGCTTAGTTTCTACAGAGTTACACAGAAAGGAAAGACGGGCGTTTCAATAAAAGGGTTTTATTGAACAGTCTTGTTTCTCGTGTAAGAGATATGTGCTGTTATGATCACAAGACAGTATGCAAGATAAATAATGTACAGCGTAAGCAGTAGAAATAAATAATACTGCGCTAGCATTATCTTTTAGCATATATTCACGTACATAAATAACATGAGCTAAAAATGCGAGTACTCATACGATGCGTCTCTAAGCTAGTTCTACCCCAATGTACCTAACCTAGTCTAGGTGTAGGGAAAGGTAAGAAGTAGGTGGAGTATTCTCTAGTATGGTATACTAAGAGTATGTTAAGTCTAGTATGCCAAGAGTCCCTCTAGGTTCTAGTCAGCTCCACACCTTGAGAATGAGAGAGGTGGGAATCTCTTGCCGGATCTGGAACTCTAACACCCCGCGAAGGGAGTCAGAACACTGGAAGCTGGATTCGTCTGCGTGCAGGAATGACAGCGTCTTCTCAGTGCGTCAGGCCGGGATACGGGCTCCTCTGAAGTCGAGGTCTCCTCTAACTTGCTTGGGCAAGGGAAGGTATATTTATACCTGGTAGGTGCCTTGGATTATTAGCATTGACGTAAAGTCGGACAGAGGAAGACGTCAGGAATGAACCCTTAAGGAATAACGGTTCATACATAATAGATGAGTTCTTGGAGAAATCAATAGTCCTGTGCTAGGGGAACTCCCGAAGCTTAAGGGTCTGGTTTCTAAGAACTCGTTGTGACGTTAGGGTGGACGGATGTCAGTGACCATGCCTGTATTTGGAGTGCACGGTTAATGCCTAAATAAGGACTGGGATTCTATGCCTATATAAGGGCAATGCGAATTGTGCCTATATAAGGACATGATTCAGGAAAACCTACATACGGACACCTAAAGCGGAATACAACACCCACTCCACTTTCGAATGAACGATAATACTAAATGCTAAACATTTAAATGCTAAACATTAAATTGAGTACCACATGTTGCTAAAAACATTCCTAAAAGCATATTAAAAGAAGTTTAAAATAAACTGTTGAAATGCAATAGGTACTGTACATTTAAAGCATCGTTTTCATTCTAAGCATATAATGGAGATAAATGCAACATGAATGAATAAACAGAAATATATACATATGATGAAATGGTTGATAAGTTTTTCAAAATCAAAGCCATTGCATATCATGGTATTAAATGAAATGTTAGACAAGGTGACAATGTGTCCCTGGAAGTATTCAAAGAAGTCCGTTTTATAAGACTAGTTCTACTGTAAGCAGATTGTTCATTTGCCATGTCATTTCAAACATTTTTAAAAGAAAAAAGTTCAATTCTGGGAAAAGTACCAAGTTTGAAAAATATGAAGGCCAAATTTCATTGTTGCCCTGGTACACTGTGAGCCGAATCAAAGTCAGTGTATGGGTCTGGCGTAAACATGAGATCATCTATTTCCGTAGCCAAAATATCTTCCACCGAAGTTGGTGACATTTGGAACACCTCGTTCAGAAGGTTAATTGCACAGAGATGAGAAACATCGCCTTCAGCAGAAGATGCAATGTTCGCGTCCGTTGTTACCTGTGTGTCTGTTGATCCATCTCGTACCTCAGCAGCTGCCGGAAGCGTCTGTGAGATCTCAATGAATGCCGTCATCAGGATTGGAAGCCTCTGGGGACAACACAGAGCATGGGCCGTTATCAGGTCCAGCAGAGTATCGATATCCGTTGGCATGACTGATGGGAGTGTTAGACAGGTGTCTAGCACGCATTCTTCACCGCAAAAGCCATGCAGCGTAGAACAGGTAAGATGCAATCTTGCCAGATTGGTCTGAATGACAGGAACCGCGTTGTATTAAGTTCCCGTAGACGAGGCATGCCCAAAAGCTGTACTATTCGCTCACGGCATTTTCGTTCAAGGAGAGCTTTCTCCACATCGCTCGGAGTGATGTTGGCGAATAGGCTTGCCATAGCGTAGTAGGAGGAATAGAAACAGAATTCCTGCAACAAGTACTAGAATTAACGGCACACCACCAAACACCGAATGTGCGAAGTTTGGGATGATTCCGAGGACAGCCTGCAAAGGTGCTAATAGTCCGGAACAGATGGTCTTAAATACATGTACAATTCCGCTCGTATCAGACATGTTTAAGATACGTCCCATCATTTCTACGAAATGTATAGGGCAGTTTGTACGAATTAAAGCTTGTATCTCAGCCAAAGTCCTTGCAACTTGTAAATCATAGATTTCTTTGGCCGAGGTCAGAGGCACTGTTTGTTGTATAAGCATGGCTTTCATTCTGCGTAAAGTATCAAATCGTATAAAAGAGACATTCAACGAAGGCGATAGAGGCGACTCCCTGACTGTGTCTATTGGGGCAAACAATACTTGCATACAGCAAGTGACCCTGGAGTCGACCATTACCAGATATGGGATGCCTGGCAACATGCCACAGCAACTCTGATCATTCAACATGAGGTAACTCCCATTAGAAAGTTGGCCAAACGTTGGATTAATCACAGTAGCCGGTGTACTCCTGCTGGTGGCAGGACAAATTTGCCACAGAACCATTACAAGCCCCGTGTAAAGAAATGTCCTGACAAATCAGTGAACCGCTTAGTGCACTTTCACAGTGTGTACCGCTCAGAAACACTTCACGATCCCCACTCCAACATCTATATGTGTAAGGTAAATTCCAGGATGTCTTAATGTATTCAACCTTTCATATTTGCCTGCTTGGATTTGTTTGAGGCAATACTGAAACTGAAAAGTAGTCACAGGCAGAGTGATTTTGCCATGAATAAGCCATTCTGTAGCTGGTTTTTCTGCAACTGTGAATGGTAATTGTTCCAGTTTTTCAATGCTCAGCACTGTATTCTTTGCTCCTCTTTGTGCCAGTTCGATCTGTTTATCAGTTAGATTGTATTCTGCAAACAGAGCCGACGTGTTGATAAAACGCCAAGGCACATAGCCCGCACGCAAAGATTGCAGCGTCCAGCTTAATAACATAATAGAACGTAACTGAGACTGGCCTTGCTGTAACATGGCTAAATCTTGTTCCAGTATGTCAATAGCAGAGGATACAATGTTGTCCAATGAATAAATTCTGGATGACAAAGTTGTTAACCCGTTGTCGACCACAGAGAGAGTTTTCTCTAAATTAATACGATCAAGTTCACGTATTCGTTCTGCGGCCTCTGCCTGTGTCACTTTCCATGCTTCATTATAAGCAGCATAGATGCCGGCATATATGAAACGTTTTTGATGCGGTTTTCTTGGTCCAAGCAAGAATTCCCTAAGGTCTGCGTCTTCTTTAAGTAAAGATAAGTGTTGTTTCACATCCTTAAGTGTAGATTTTTGCAGCCAATCGAGGCATACTTTTCCTACACTGTATGTTGTTACTACCCCCGGATGTTGTCTTTGGACGTATCGTGGGTCTGGCCTATGAATAGTAAACCCCTGTGTTTTATTCAGGAATCTTTCTTGACAGATGTTTGTGTCTGTGGGCCAGATCAACCATTTTCTCCAATCAGGTTTTGTTCTGTTGATTTGTAGTATTGTGTCAACTGTAACCGCTGCCTGTGTATTGTTATTACTGGCAGGTGTTGGTACAGAAGGAGTTTTCATGTCTTTAATCTTGGCTAAACCAAGGCAAGACGTTTGTTGCACAGTGTCATTCAAAAACAAAATTTGCTGAGGGATGATACAGGCTCTAAACAAAGCTTCTATCCCCTGCACTTGCCAATCTTTAGTACCCCAGACAGATTTTGTGTCTATTGTGTCTTTCCACAAGTCGAAACCATGTCTAGACAGTTGGGCAATAAATGCTGCAGAGTAAATCTGTTTTGTATTCGTTAACATAATTTTCAGTCCTGTTTTGTTTACAGTTTTATAGTAAAATGTTTCTGGATCAGATGTATTGTATCCTGAAAAATATGGAAACTTTTTAGCAAATGTTTTTGAACTACCTTTTGGTGGTGTAGGACAATGCTCCCATTGGTTAAACATAAACACATTTCTAGGTGTTGCAGATTTATGCAAAAAATTATGACCATAGTGGTTATAGCAATACAGCTGTTCATAGACTGATGAACCCTCTAAATATTCATTATTAGAAAATGCAGCAGACTTTTCTAGGTCAAACATCATATTATTTACAGTTTCATAGTCCCAATCATCAGAATAGGTACTGGATGAAACAAAATCACTTAGTGAAATCTTAAATAAATGTGGAATGTTCAAATGTTCCGTAGGGCCAAAGATATCGAAATCTGTTTTGTTCCACATTATACCATCCTGTATAGGAACGGCTGTGATGTTCACTGCAGACAAGTCTCTTGCTTCACGATGGGATAATTTGTGAGGTTTCAAAAGTAAGTTCACATCTTTACTTTCAATGTCCAAATGGATGTATCTGCCATTTATAAGCACGCTCATAGTCATAACCAAAGCTAGCCAAAGCAGAAAGAAAAATATTCCAGAAATAATCCACAGTTCAATCCATGGTGAAACCAGATAAGTCTTTCTCAGAAAATTTAAAAAGTCTTGGAATTGCTGTTTAAAAGTTTTTGATGCTGGCGACGTTTCAGGCTCACTTAGATCCTCAGAAAACGTATCAAAGTTAATGAAATAGCCAGAAGCAGTTCTGTCAATTGTTGGATTTGCATCAGGATTTGTAGAAATCGCTGGAACCAGTTGATCACTTGTTACATTGGTGTAGACAGGTGTATTTGGACGAACTGTTACTTGAGTTTCAAGAGGGATGAGTTCCATAGCATTGTTGCTCAGTCCTTCATCTGTTACTGCTGAATTCTCGATGGTTATCAGTCTTTCAGTCTGAACCTCTTGGATAGTAGCGAGAGGAGTGCGTCTGCTAGTAGGTCAGAGTCCACGAGGCCTACTATTTAGTATTGGCCACATACTGTGGTTTGATGAGGTCGATGGACACAAATCTTTTCTCCTTCTTTCCAGCAAGGGGCGGCAGAAGTACTGTTCTTGTTCTGTGTATGGCTAGGACAGGTACTGGTTGTCTGTAAGAAGGTCCAAATTCCTTCTTGTCCGCAATTTTCTCTCTGACTAGATCCCCAACTTTTGGAATCCAGACAGGCCTTGCTGGGACCGCCGGTTTTCCCCAGTGGTGGTTGGCTGCAGGAACACGTTGCTTTGTTTCGATCTTAGTTCATTTAGATCCTGTAAAACAGCCAAACGATCTTTGATATCAAAGGGTTTATTTTCCACCACTGTGCCTCTACATTCTAGATCTGGCACCCACATTCTTGTCCCAAATAGGACCTCATATGGAGTGACCCCCCTAGAGAACTTCTTGGCAAATTATTTAATGAGCGTTGGACCCCATATAGATGTTTGACCCACCCATCACCCGAACCTAATACCCTAGCTGTTATAGACTGCTTTATGTCCCGGTTTTTCCTTTCCACAACAGAATTTCCCTCAGGATGAAACGGAGAGGAGTACCACAATGCAATGCCCAGACTGGCCATGGCTTCTTTGTAAGCCCGAGAGCTAAACGCAAGGGCCCTGGTCAGAATGTAGCGTGACTATTGCGTATGTGTCGATAAAGACTCGCAAATCTTTTATAACAGTTCGAGCGTCAGCCGAGCGCTGAGGCCATATCCATAGGAACCTAGAGCAAGAATCCACTGCGACCATTATATATTTATAGTTACCGTCCCTTTGCAAGGGACCGCAGTGGTCCAGGTAAACACAAGCTAATGGTTTGTCTGAAATTAACAAGGGTGTCTGCGCAGGACGTTTCACTGTGGAGACTTTCATCTGTTGGCATATTTCACATTCCAGAACATAGTTCTTGGTCTGTTTCCTAATGCCAGGCCACCAATATCTTTGTTTCAGTAAAGATACTGTTGCAGAAATACCTGCATGGGCAGAGGCTATCCCTTCATGTGCTGCTAGGATTAGTCCTAATCTATGTTCCTTGTTTAGAATTACCCTATCCCCCACTCCAGGGATTCGAGCAAAAGGAACGTTGTTCGCATCAATTACATAAGAGTACTTGAGTGGAAACTTTTTGGGTAACGCTGCACCACTGCCTTTGCTCGTAGCATTGACAGCCAACATTATCTCACTGTCTATTCTCGTTTTTGAACGAGTGATCGCAGCTACGGAAGCCATCTGAACAGCCCCCTTTGCGGCTTCGTCAGCCAATGAATTCCCTGCAACGTGAACGCCATCACGTTGATGACTCAGCGTGTGTATCACATGAGCCTTTGGTAGTTCGTTTTTTAACTGAACTACTTGTTCCCAAAGCGTTTTATACTTTATTGTGCCACCTTTTGCATCTTTGAACCCATTTTCAAGCCAATTTTGTATTTATTCATTATACGACTGAACACAGTAGAAAGAATCGCACACTATTAGTGTGGGGAATTCTCGATCTGTACTTTCAAGTGCCAGTTTGAATGCTTGTAGTTCAGCTCGCTGAGCTGTGCAATCTGCTAGAGATTGAGTTTTAGTGACCATTGGTCTGAAGTTACCATCGCGCATGCGACCTTTTACGATTGAGCACGCTGCACTGTAAGCTTGCTTACTCCCTGTAGCGGGTTGTACGGATCCGTCAGTGTAAATTATGAATTCATACTGATCGAGAGGCAGAATCTCAGTGGGCAGAGGACATTCATGTTCATATTGCAGGAACGCTTGTGTTTTTAAATCCGGATCAAAAACATATTCAACATCTGTTGCTGCAAGAGAATTAACCCATTGTATCCATCTAGGATGTAATGCTTTAGCATTTGGAATGCTTGCTTTAGTTACCGCCTCTAAAGCCGGTACTGGGGTTACGACAATAATGCGTTTCCCTTGGGCTAGAGCTCTTTCTTTTGCTACTGCAGTTTGAACTGCTGTCAGTATTTTTTCTGTTGAAGTGAAGTGCATTTCTGCTTGTGTATACAAATGTGATTTGTATGCTATTGGTACTTTTTCACCCTCATTAAATGTTAAGTAGATGAATCCGCATTGACCCGAAATTATTCGGATCACTAAATTGCGTTGACTTACGCATGTTTGTAAGTGATTTGTTGCTAACATGTTAGCTTGGAGTGAACGCAAGATTTCTGTGTGTTCCTGTGTCCAATTTTTGATTGAAAAATCAGGTTTGATTAAGGCGTAGAGAGGTTTAACCCTTTCTGCGTAATTTAGAATGTAAGTTCTTCCAAAATTTAGGAAATCCAGGATGGATTGTAAATTTTTCAGCGTTTTAGGAGGTTGGAGCAGCGCACACCTTTCTAAAAGTTGGCTGCCAAGCTCTTGCCTTCACTTGAAAGCTCATATCCTAGGAAAAGGACATTGAGATGGGCAATTCTGGATTTTTAAAGTTGAACTTATAGCCCTCAGAGGCGAAGCCCAATATAATGGTGCTCACCCTGTTCAAGTGTTTGTCCAGGTCATCGTCTGTCAGATAGATGTCATCGACATATGACAATGCCTCATTATCATAAATTTGTAGTAACTCCGTTACCCTCGCTGAGAATAACCCCGGGCTGTTCTTGAACCCTTGTGGGAGTCGACAAAATTGACGCTGGGTCCCCATTATTGAGAAAGCTGTTAAGTACCTGCTTTCAGGTGCTATGTTTTGACAAAAGAAACCATTTGAGATATCCAATGTGGTTTTATATTTTTACGCACAATGTTATTCATTAATGCTGTACTATGTGCATTTTGCACTGCAAATGTTTTTGAACAAGTGTTTAAGTGTCGGTAATCCAAAACTAGACGATATGTATTGTCTGGTTTGGAGACAGGAAACAAAGGATTGTTCATTGAGGAGGTGCATGTTTCAATCACCCCTTGATATTCAAGTTGATCTAAGATCTCCCTGACATGTTTTTTAGCTTCTTGCTTTATTGGGTACTGCCTTTGAGCAGTAGGTTCATTTTTTAGATGTATTTTGTGGTGAGGTGAGTCCTCATCCCATCCTACATGATTTTTGTATAATGCTGGGGCCTGGGCAACTGTCCATTTCCTGGCATAAGTATGTTTTAGATTAATTGGAATATGGTTGGAGAAGGCAGGCATAATAATGTCCTCGCCATGTGGGCACGCCCTGACAAATTGTGGTGGCCAGTCTTTTTCTGCTAGAAGTATGTCATAACCCCTTGAAAGTTTCTCCCAAAAGAGTGTTTTCACCTTTCTCGGTATGTCTCCCTCCATTCGGAGTGTTATTTCATATAACTTTTGTGGAGTACTAACCCTGGTGTCTACAGTCTCAACTGTGATGTACTCATTCAAGTCCACTGTCTCCATAAGTTCCTTCAGGTTCTGGCGAGCTATTGTGACTTCTGCCGCACTGTCCAGCATTGTCTGAGCCCATTCTCCGTTCTTGAGTTGTGTTCTCAGTATCCTCGGCATGTCTGACCTTCAGACCTGCTACCTTCTTTTTTGAGAATTGAGGTTTTGATTTATTTTTCGGAACGTGTTTGTCGTCTTTCGATTTCACGCGTTCTTCTCTATGTTCTGACCGTCCTCTTCTTTCCGATGTCTGTGACGAGATCTGAAAGGTACGAGAGGAACCTGTATCAGTATCTTGATACCTGTCAGGCTTTTTAAATTATCCCTATTCCTGAGGTTATACCTCCTTTCAGAGGGCTCCTTTGAGGAGACCTACCTCGGGATTGAGAACGTTTCTCGTTTGAATTTTGTTTATTAGTTTCCCACTTCTTTTAGAAGATGTAGGAGTTTGTTTAATAGAGTCCTTCTCAGGACTTTCAGATAGTTTTGGCTTTAATGGTCTTCCACCCAAACTATCTCTGCCTAATTCTGCATAAGATTGTTCTATTATTCTGGGTAGTTCTGTTTGATGTTCTGTAACATCGAATTCCCTTAATCGCTGGCGGATCGCCACTGCTGCTGCCGCCCCTTTAATATTAGATAATATTATTGTTGAGACCTGGTCGAAATTTTTCAGTAATTTCATACCTAAATTCAGAGCAGGCTCTGCCCCGTATTCGTTTTGAATTTGTTTCAGGACATCTGGTATTACTGCAATTGACGGAACACCATGTGTTTTAGTATAGATGGCAGCAAAGACTGAGCCCCAAGTGGTGCAGTCTTCCAGTTGTGGTGTGATCCCCATTGGTAAACAAATTGTTAGCATTCTGTGTTTCTCATACGGGCTAGTATTAGGAAATACTGCTTCTATTTGAGTAATTTTTTGAGCTATCGAGAATGGAATTTGCTCACGTTTTGTGGGCATTTTACCCATGACTGCGTATAAAGTCTGTGGTGTAATTTTTTGTGTATTCCCCTGTTGTGGGGTTTGATTTGGAAGTGTCAATGGTGGTTGGACTGTGAAAGTCCGCATGATATATTGGACCAATTGTCTGTACATTTTTATTAACTCTGTAAGTTGAGTAAGTAATTCCTCGTCTGACATCTCTTCAATGTCAGGATGAGGTGTGTAGCCGGCTAGAATCGGCCATGTTGCTCCTGGTCTACCTAGTGGACTGAGCCTGGTAATGTTTTTGTGATGTTTTAGGGCGCCTTTAAACCAGAGCTGATGCTCCTGGTATGTTAGTGGAATTTCAATATAATCGAAAGGAATATATTCCTCTGGTGGTTCATCTTCTTTGTAGAAGTGAAACAGTCTTGTTACTGAATTTGATTCAGGGAATATTATCCATGAATAGAATACCTCTGTCTGAAAGGATTCGTGTGCCTCTATCACGAAAACTGCTCTACCGCCTCTTGGTGGTAGGCCATGTTTTATAAGTTTTAGAGTGATGGCTCTTCTTAAGTTTGGAGCGATGTCTATAACACCCTCCTCGGGTTCATTTAAACCTGTAAAGTTAAAAACTGGTACGACTGGGTCAGCCGTAGCTCCACCGGTTTCGGTGGCATTGTCCCGGTTGGACATTTGTTTTTTGAAAAATGTAGAACAAGTTTCAAGGAAACAAAAAGATAAGGTGCACAATATTTTGGAACACTGTATCCTTCAACGTTGAACAAACCAAACAACTAATATATAGGGGTTTTTGTCCTAATTAGTTATGGCGGATATTTAACCCTACCCACTCCAGATGTCTTATGGAGTATGTGAGTAGGGATCTCTGAGAAAAGCACGACTGAGTTACTCAGTATCTAGCGTTAAATTACTGCCTTACCAAACGTTTGGGCGCCATGTAGTGTAGTTCCTATTTCCCTAATAGGCTCTGCGCATTGGAATAATATAACCCATAGGCTTGACATAGGACTAAGGTTGGTATGTCCCTATCGAGTATATTAAACTTAATTACTTGTGCCAGCTAGCTCAGAGGCCACTAGAAACTCCTTGAGAACAAAAAGGGAGTCGTTTCTGGCAACCGCATAAACATGACCACTTTGTTTCCCTTTAGAATCGGAACACGTCTCAGAATCGTGGAAACAATAGATAACAGTTTCACTCAGTCAATCGTGCATGCTTAGTTTCTACAGAGTTACACAGAAAGGAAAGACGGGCGTTTCAATAAAAGGGGTTTTATTGAACAGTCTTGTTTCTCGTGTAAGAGATATGTGCTGTTATGATCACAAGACAGTATGCAAGATAAATAATGTACAGCGTAAGCAGTAGAAATAAATAATACTGCGCTAGCATTATCTTTTAGCATATATTCACGTACATAAATAACATGAGCTAAAAATGCGAGTACTCATACGATGCGTCTCAAGCTAGTTCTACCCCAATGTACCTAACCTAGTCTAGGTGTAGGGAAAGGTAAGAAGTAGGTGGAGTATTCTCTAGTATGGTATACTAAGAGTATGTTAAGTCTAGTATGCCAAGAGTCCCTCTAGGTTCTAGTCAGCTCCATACCTTGAGAATGAGAGAGGTGGGAATCTCTTGCCGGATCTGGAACTCTAACACCCCGCGAAGGGAGTCAGAACACTGGAAGCTGGATTCGTCTGCGTGCAGGAATGACAGCGTCTTCTCAGTGCGTCAGGCCGGGATACGGGCTCCTCTGAAGTCGAGGTCTCCTCTAACTTGCTTGGGCAAGGGAAGGTATATTTATACCTGGTAGGTGCCTTGGATTATTAGCATTGACGTAAAGTCGGACAGAGGAAGACGTCAGGAATGAACCCTTAAGGTATAACGGTTCATACATAATAGATGAGTTCTTGGAGAAATCAATAGTCCTGTGCTAGGGGAACTCCCGAAGCTTAAGGGTCTGGTTTCTAAGAACTCGCTGTGACGTTAGGGTGGACGGATGTCGGTGACCATGCCTGTATTTGGAGTGCACAGTTAATGCCTAAATAAGGACTGGGATTCTATGCCTATATAAGGGCAATGCGAATTGTGCCTATATAAGGACATGATTCAGGAAAACCTATATACGGACACCTAAAGCGGAATACAACAGTAGAGGGAATAGCAACCACTGCTTACTTCGGGCCCGGGGACCCTCTCTATAGCTCCCTTGGCTAAGAGAGCATTGACTTCCCCGACGGAGCAAGGCAAGGTGATCCTCCGTCAGCCGATTGTATGCTGGAGGCATAAAAGGAGGGGTAGTCTCGAAGGGGAGGGAGTAGCCCCTTCAGACTATTTGCAGCACCCACCTGTCCGATGTGATGTTTTGCCAGTGGTGGAGAGGATGGTGTATTCTGCCACCAACTGGCCGAGAATGATCCTGGGGGATCAGACTAGGAAGGTTTTGCAGCGGAGGAGGGGATGGTGGCTTGGCTTGACTTCTGGTTCCCAGACCCACGAGGCTGGGGTGAGCCGCGTCCACGGCCCGCAGGGGTTGCTGAACTTGCTGAGCCCTCTGGCCGGAATAAGGTTGGCGCGGCTGGTAGCCCCTTCCGTAGCCATGAAAGGAGCGAAAAGCGGATGAAGCCCTGAGGGCAGTAGTGAGGCCCAAAGACTTGGCTGTGGCCCGCGAGTCTTTAAAGTGCTCATGGGCAGCATCCGCCTTGTCTCCGAAGAGACGTGAGCCATCAAATGGCATGTCCATGAGGTTAGCTTGGACATCCCCTGAAAAACCAGATGTTCTCAGCCAGGCATGGCGACAAACTGCCACCGGCATGGAAATCGCTCTACCTAGCGAGTCCGTCGTGTCCAAGCCACATCTGATGGCGAACTTAGCTGCGTCCCTCCCATCTGATATAGCTTGGGAGAGTTGAGCCTGTCCTCCGAGACTCTGGGCAGCACCTGCGCTACCGTATCCCATATAGAAAGGGAGTAACGGCCCAAGAGGCATGTGGTGTTCACCGACCGCAGCACTAGGCTGGCGGAAGAGAACATTTTCTTCCCGAAGTTTTCTAGCCTCTTGGATTCCCTGTCCGGGGGTGCGGAAGGGAATGCGCCTCGGGACGTGGAAGCTTGGACCACCAAGCTTTGGGGGGTGGGGTGGGGTGGGGTGGGTGGTGAGGAAAAGTGGGTCCCCCGATGCAGGCAATGGCGGCGGGCAATCGTCCTATTCACAGGAGCCCCTGTGCTGGGTTTGGACCATGTCCCCAGAAGGACGTCTGTCAAAACCTCATTGAAAGGAAGTAGGGTTTCCGAACTAAAGACCCCAGGCTGCAGGACCTCTGTCAAGATGTTTGTCTTGACTGCCACTGTAGGAAGCTGCAGGTCGAGGACCTCTGCAGCCCTATGCACCACCATGGCAAAAGATGTCCCCTCCTCCGTAGCCAGAGTCTGGGGAGGTGTCCAGACCACTGACCTCACCCAATTCCTCATACCAGTCCAGGTCTTGTTGTTGCGGGATTTATAAGGGATCCTGCTCCCACTCCCAATCCTTTTCCTCCATCCCTAACCCTTCAGACTAGGGCAGAGAGAACGTCATGGAGCCGTACAGCTCCGGTCTCGGCGTCGGGGGACGCCCGACCGGCTCCGTGTCGTCGCGAATGAGGATCGGTGAGGCGCCGCTGATGGGTGCCGGCGACGCCGAGGACCTGTGCGCCGGACGCGACGCCAGGGAAGGTCGCTGTGGAGGTGCGACCGGTGTCGGTCCGGACCCCGGAACGGGTCCACTCAGAGGCCGTGGAACCGGGGCCAGAGCTGCCGGCAGGGGAACCATGGGGGCCCCTCTGTCCCTGAGCCTGTGGGGCCCGAAGGCGCGCTGGCAGAGTCAGGCCGCCCAAATATGACACACATGGCATCATAAAATTATTTGAGTTGGGCGGGGGTCGCTCCCGGCCCCGGAAAGGGAGGGAAACCCAGAGCCGACCCAGGCACCCGTCCGCAGAGCAGGGCCTCGAGCGCAGAGGTTTCTCCGCCGCGTCACAAGACGGGCGGGGTGAAGTCGAAGCACTCTTCATCTTCTTGTGCTTTTTGTGGTGCCTCTTACCTGACTTCGACGATTTCGACGAAGAGGAATTCGAATTGCCGGAGTGGTGCTCGGTCCTTCCTCTCAACCGAGACCTGGACCAGGATCGAGACCAGCAAGGCGACCTCCGCGGTGTCGGACGCCAGGCCGCGAGAAGCTTCAGGGACCGCTCCCTCAAAGCCTTCGGCGCCATGGCCCGCCAGTCAGAAGACGACTTGGAGTCATGGTCGCGTTCCAGGCAACAAAGGCAAACCAAATGGGGGTCCGTAACCGACATGGCACTGTGCCAGGCGCCGCACGGCTTGAACCCCGAAGTCTTCTAACTCGACATTCCTAAACACACCAACGGAGTTGACAAAAAGTCTAAAAAAGTCTGTCAAAAAATGACAGGGGGTAGCTCTCTTCAACGGATCGGCGCTGGCTGGCGTGGAAAGAAAAGAACTGACGTCAGTGCGCCGGAGTGGCAGTTATATTGACAACGTGGACGTCACGACGACAATGAACACGACGCCGAAGACGTCGCGCGGAGTCGAACTACGCCACCTACCGGCGTGCAGGGGTACTGCTACGAAAAATCCTCCGGATCCAGCCTGACGCCTGGAAGTTCAAAGGTAAGAAATCTGCAGCTAGATGTCTCTATCAGATACGTGTTTTTTTTTTTTTAATTTTGCTGAGAATTTGCAGAGGATCAACACCAATTTTATTTTTATTTTAAAGTACACTCCCATGCATTTCTAAAACCAACCCTGCAGAGTGGGGCAGGACCCGGGGGTCGGCGAAGATATTACTGAAGGGGAGACAGGGCGTGGCCTCCCTCCCCGAGCTTAATAAGCTCTTGGGGACCCCATCCCCCGGGGCCACGATAGTTTAAAAAGGGATAGGAGACACGCGCCCCCTCCCCGAGCCTAAAAAGTCCTCAGGGACCCCATGCCTGCGTAATTAATTTATTCTCTGAGCCTAATTAGGCCACGGGGACCTCATCCTGCAGGGCTGAAATGTGCATAAAAGGGGAGGGGCCACATGACCCCCCTCCCCGAGCCTAATAAGATCCTAAGGACTCCATCCCTCAAGACTGCCATTTTAATATAGGGGAGGGGGTGCGCAGCTAAGGCCCGGGGGCCCCGTCTCCCGGGCCGACATGGTTTAAAATGGGGAGTTGGACGCGCTGCCCCCTCCACAAACCTAAAAAGGCACCAGGGACCCCATCCCTCGGGGCTGGCTCTCTTACTGTTTCCTGGGGAGCCATCCCCGGTACACAGTAGTTTCCGAAACATGTGTTTGCTTCCGTCTGACTGAAGCATTTTTCAATCTCCTGCCAAACGGAAGAAAGCAGTAAGTCTGAGATTTAAAAATGCCACCGACGGCTGGGGGCAGATTTGTGTTCTGTTTCCCTGCCTGCATCAAAACAAAACCCATGTTGCTTGTGCCTGGAGGGAGCAACATACCTGCTCCCTCCGGGCAGGAACAATGCTGGCTACCACACCATGCAGGGAGCCGGCTGAGGCCGTGGGGCTCCCCCCGCAACCCCCACCATGTTTGTGGGTGACCGGGTTGGGCACCGGGGCACTCACCTATATTGAAGCCAGGCTCTGGTTGATAGGGTCATAATGGGCTGGGGGGTGGGGCTGGATGCCCAGCGGCCCCCTCTCTCAATTTAAATAAGATACGGCCTCAGGGATGGGGTTACCGTGGCCTATTGAGGCCATGCGGCCTCCCTCATCTGGACGTGATGAGCTACTGTCCCCCATGGAACTGGGAAACTTGACAGGACTAATTGTTTAGAGTATTTTCAGAGCACTCAAATTTTGAGGAAAACTCGTGAATAGCGCATGCCTAGGTGTTTGATTTGCTTTCTGGGACTTGTATTCCTGCTTATCGCCTTATTAAATCTGGACTACAACTCCCACAATGCAGAGCCTCAAAATCTGGACTGACGGGTTTTTACTCATAGCGGACCTGCGTAACTCGAGGGCTCTGCATTTTGGATCAAGGCATCAATGGTTTACGCATACTACAGTTTATGCAAAAAGCATGAAGCTCACGCACAGTGGGCTTGGTTACTTTTATTTGAGGGGAAAAAGCTGAATGAAGCCTTTGCCTCACTGTGTTGGACAGGTGGCAGCTGAGCCATCGTGCCCCTGCCAGAGACGCCATGGTCGTGTGTTCTTCCTTCCCTGGAGAGCGGTGGCTCTGGAGCGCCCGCCGGCGGGAGGACGCTGCCGGCTTTGTCACTGGCGCCGCCGCGGCCCTGCCCCTAGTTACGACCGAGGCGTCTGTCAGAAATGGACAGGAGGAGCGGCGTTCACACAGAGAGGGAGTGAGTAAGCGCCGCCGCTCAGCTGTTTCCGTTGCTGGGGGTGGGTTTTGTTGGAAGCCGACAAGCAGAATTTAAGGAACGCGCCTTTCTCCCTGTCTGGTCTCCGCTCCGTATCAGATCATAGCGCGGCCTGGGGCGCCAGATGTTTTTTTAAATGTCCACCGTCGGTACGTGCTGCATAGTGATTTGTAGGGACATACAATGAACCAGGGAATTTTTCTTAGATTGCTGATTTGTTTATTTTTTTCATTGATCTCTACAGTTAGGACCGACAGTTGTTAATTTTCACGGTGCCGGTTGCAATCGTAAGTAGCTTATCCTGTCCAGGTTTTTTCTTTGCCTCCTGGTTGTAGTCACTGCTTAGGTCATTAATTCGGGACTGCATGTACCAGGATGCACAGAACAAAACTCGAATGGATAAGCTTCGGAATTAACCACGGGTGACGTTCTGAAGCAAATGTGCTGGTGCACGCGTCTCTTCTACTGGACGGAACATGCCGGACTGAATACAGCTTTACATTTACATTAGATAACTATTTAACATTTTCTCAATTGAGATAAAAGTTTAAAAAAATTAAGCTATTAGCTATAATTCACATTTCAGAAAAAATGCAGCCCAAGTTAATTATTATTAAAACTGCTTACTTTCACTTTCAGGCATAGCTGGGAAGTGGCTCCAGGTCATGCGTGACGCCGCCTTCCCGTGTTGGCTTTTTAGCTGTCACTTTACATGCAGGGATTTGTAGGCCTGCATTTATAATGGAAATATACGATGCTAAACCACTGCAAAGCTGCTCTTGTCGAAAAGATCACATGCCATGGAGGCGCTTGGCAGTTATGCACTCTTAAAATAAAAAAATAAACTGAAATACATCCTCTTTAGGGCGATAATTGAATCTATAAAGATGAGCAATCCGAGGTGAATCCTATCTGCAAAGGTCACCGAAGACCACCCGTGCCCAACGTTGCAAAGCTGGAAGAGGCCAATGTGTCTAGCTGTCTAATGACATTTGACACGTTAGACAAATTGATATGTACAAAACGATTCATGTTGGGTCTCACATGATAGTGCAGAGAGATGCTATTTAAGATGTACTCTACTGGCCAATTTGGAAGAAAACGTTGCCAGGTGATATTTTGGAAATAAAACGTCGCCTTGCGTGTTATGTAAGAGGATGCAAAAAAAAAATAGCACCGGTGTGACGTACTAGCGTGTTTCACTGAGAGATGTATGCCATTCAAGAACTCGAGCACTTTTTTTTAAATATATGGGAAAGACTTTGGCAATGTACTAAAACGGCAACAGCTGCTCCTCTTTACAGAGGCCGCCCATGCAGGTCTTTATTTTCCAAGGAAAGACATTCCGTTTGGTGGTTTCCGTTATGTTTATATTGTTTTCTGTGATAAGGTGAAGAAAGTCGTAAGGCGAATTTGATTACGACACGTCAAGTCGTTTTACCCGAATTAAACCAAAATGCTGAAATGTCCAAGCACAAAATGCATGCCCGAGATGGGTGTGATAATGAATATAGTAGGTGAAAAAATCGCAGAGGCAAAAAAAATTATTGTGTGATATATTTACAGTCCCCTCCATGGCAGAATGGCCAGCAGGGATTCTGTGCTGTTTGATATCTGAAGTGCTGTTTAGCTTGGCTTCAGCGCCTTGAGACTTTTTCACGGGCCATAGTTTTTGGAGCTAAGGGCCATCAAACTGCCCACCCCATCTAATACACAGGACTGCAGTTTTTTTTTTACAATGGGGTTTGTGCTGCCAGGATGATCAAGGGTAGGGCACTACGTACACACTTAAAGGGTTAAATAAACAACTGTACAGCTATCTCCCTCTATGCGGTCTTCAGTCATTGCCAAGTGGCTGCGTGTTCCTTCGTGTAGGTAAATGTATGCCCATGTTGTGCAAGGGGGCTCGCATGTACTTTGTGGGCACTGGGCAGACCTAGCAACGGCTCCTATCTGAAGACCGACACGGTGGTCACCCGCCAAAAATAATCCAGCAATCTCCCGCCGATCGCACAGAGCTCTTATCCAATGTGCTTGCCATGTATGTGGTATATAATATGTATCAGCTTGTCGAAATTGGCGCCTTAATTAGTATTCCAAGGGGAGTATCAGTGATTGTATTCTTACCAATCTAATTGGTATTCTAAGCCGGTCTAGTCTGGTCCAAGAGTATGATATTTGGTAAACGTGCATCCTGTTTCTGGAAATTGCACCTGTGAATATAGGCTGCCGTGTAACCTTGTCCGCGGAAAGTCACGAAATGAATGCTTTTTCTGAGAGGTTGGGCGGTCCTGGGCAGCTGGTCATGCTACGCCCAGGACATGTTGCTGCTGTGCACAGGTACAGGTGACGCCCCCAACCGGTGGTGCGTGTACTATGAAATCGGAGGCAGACATGGCATGAAGGCGGTTGGCGGGGGTGCACGGTGACATGCAAATGAGCCCTGCTCCCCGCCTCCAGCGAGCAGCACACACATGCACAATTTGTAGCCGGCACTGAAGCATCGAAGCAGGAACGCACGCAGGTGGCACGCACCAAGCACTGCAGTATGCCAAAATACACAAAAAATAACGCGCCTGCAGCGCGGTGCATTTCACGGTGCATAAGCATGCAGTCCCTCTCACCACATACCTTTTTCGGACTTTGCAGAATTCCCCGCTCATTAGCCCATGTCGTTCCGGCTCCATTGTAAATCGGACGAGGGAGAGAGGCGCTGAGGTTACAGCTCTTGTCCTGGAATGACTCCTGGGTGCAACAGTGAAGGCGACTGGCCCTACCGAAGGCGCCGGTGCCTGAGAGGGGCTTGCAGGAAAAGCCACCGTTTGCTGAGGGGAGGAGGGGGGAGCGGACGGGAGAGAAAAATCCAGTTCGTCTGCAGGCAGTAGCTCCAGCAGCAACGTGGAAGAACGAGCCGTCCGCAGTGATGAGGTCAGAGGCAACGGCACAGCAGCAGTAGGGCTCCAGCTCAGCCTCAGCCCAGGGCTTGGGGACACCGGAGAAAAGCCGCCCGGAGAGGGGTCCGCCAGCCTGGCTCCTCAGTTTATTTCTCTCTTTGGTTCCAGAGTGCCCGTGCGCTCCAACCAAGGCAGGGGCGCGTGAAGTGAATGCGGGCAACGGGCATGTATGTCGTCATACTTCTGGAGTAAAATCATGACGTAAGCCAACATGCAACGGAGTGACGAATGAAAAGTTCTGTAAGGCGTTCTTATGCACGTCACACTGGTGCAAAGGGCAGGACCACGTGTTTCGCTATCATTGGTGCAGTGGCACTACGATGGTTCAGCGGCCGACTGAACCCTGATTATTGTTGATTTTTACTACCCATGCAGCAGACTGGGCACAATTTCCTTGTATGCACTTTTGCACGGGGGTGTTTCCAGTGGAAAAACAATAGTCTTCACAGTTTTTGTGGCCTCTTTCTCAGCCCCCTCCCTCAGATTTTGGCATGTATGGGAACTGAAGGAAAAAGAGGAAATTAGTTATCTATAATTGTTTTGGGCTGAGATTCACCAATTCACCCCTCTGTTAACCAGCAAAGTAATTATTTCCCATCTCTTCTGGATGCAATAGCTCTTGGCCATTGAGCGAAATATATTGTGGATTTCGGATATTTCATACGTCCTCTTGAAGTAAGCAATCAAAGAGAAGTCCTAGGGATTTAAACTTGACGGGGATCAGAATTCAAATAAGAACCTTTCATCGCATTTGATTCACCCACACACGGCGACCTTAGAACCCAGGCTTACTTGTTGGAGTCTAAGAGATGGCTTAATGTGCCTTTGTTTTCTTTCCTTGCCCCCTAAGGCAAGAAGGCTACAATGTATGTACATGCAGATACTACAGATTATTCAGGCTGTTGATTCGAATATACTGTCTGCATGCTATCAGTGCTCTGCAAGACATGAGGGAATTAGTTTACTTTCACCATCTCTTAGATGACTGATTCGCGCCATAGCGGAAAGCCAGGCTCACAGCTTCTTGGCAAAAAGTTTGGAGTTTATGGACAGAATTGTTTACATTTCTGTAATTTGCTGATGAAATCCTTGGCCTGAATCGTGCCACATGCAATGTTACAAACTTTATTGTTCTCAGCATTTGCCATAACAATATAAAACTCTAATAAAACACATTTTATCATTAGCACATACTACAAATTCACAGAATTAAAAACTATGAAATATATATATATATATATATGTGTGTGTGTAAGGAAGTGCCCCTCTTTGTATGGTCACCCCCAAGTTTTTGGACTGATGCTGCTCTGAGCACTCTGAAAGTGCACTGACGCCTGCTAACCAGACCTCAGTGCCTGTGCCCTTACCAGTGGCGTCGCCCCACTGCTCTTCGAGGAGTGAAAAAGGGAAAAAGTAAAATGATAAAGTTATTATCATTTTATTGTTCGCTACTGCAGGGCTGGGTTGGGGCGTGGCTGGTGGCTCATGGAGGAGGAGTGGTTTGTGCACACTTAAGTACGTATGACTGCTTGGCTGGCCGTCTTGTCCCGGCCAAACAGTCATGCGCACTTTGCACTTTGCACAGGCTCCCTATCCCCATCTGAGCACCGATCCATGGCGCTCAGACCAATCACAACGCTGCATTGCAGCGTTTTGATTGGCTCAGGGGAGCCTGTGTGCCCGGGTGCTTCCTGCAGCTTCTTTCGGACTGGAGTCAGGAAGAGAGGCGAAGAGGAGACGGAGGAGAGGCAGTGGAAAAGGTAAGTGTGTTTTTATATTTTGCAAACCCAGCCCCCGTACCCCTACCCCGTTCGCTACCAGCCTCCCCTGGCCCTTACCCTTAAACTGATAAATCGAATTAGCTTTTCCCAGTTGGTTGAGCTAGTTTACCTGCAAGTCACTAGTAAATGGCACCCAGGGCACTTAAGTTAGAGGGTCCCTTCCAGGGACTACAGCACTGGTTGTGCCATCCTGGGTGGGACATAAGCAAAACAAGTCTCCCAGGCAACAATATGCAGGCTGGAGGCACAGTTTAACTGCTGGCCCGACTTTGCTATTTAAAGCAATGGCAAAGCCAGACTTCCCCTGGGTATATGTGTAAGTCACCCCTATGGCAGGCCTATTAAGTCCTAAGGCAGGGTGCAACATATTCCCCGGGCAGAACATCTAACTTTACATGTTTTGACAGTGAAAACGTGGAACTGTCATTTTTACTGTGGAAAAGCTTGGTCACCCATTTTGCAAGTGCAGAGTTGCACGCTGACCCTTCAACTGTGCTAATTCTGGAACAATGTGACCAAAGTGGGTCATCCATGGTATCAAACAAATCATTACATTAAGCTCAACTTGATTCTCAGGTCAAAATTAATGTAACAAGTTGCAGTGTGCAACTTTAGCAAAGGGGCCACTTTGTTGCCATCAGTCTGCTGTGCCCATACTGGTTGCACATGGGGTCCTGTAGCTGAGACAGCTTTCTGCCCTCCTGGGGAGACGTGTTAACTACTTCCAAGAAAGGATAGAATAGGGGCCTGCTCTGGAAGTAGGTGTCACCTCCCTCCTGCAGGAAGCCCAGGAGTGGCTCCTTCAGTAGGGCGGAGGAGCGTCACCCCGCTAATTAAAATGTCCCAGAGCTGAAAAATAAAATCGTAATAAAGTTACTTTATTACCATTTTATTTTTCATTAATACGCCTCTAGTGTCAGGGCGGGGCCATTGCTACTGAGTAGCAGCAGCAGGGAGGAGTGGTGGGCTGGGCACTTAAGTTTAACATGCACGTCACTTTGGCTGTCTGTCTTGCGACGGCCAGCCAGACATGCACACTTTAAACTTCTCTAATCCAACTGTCTTAGACAGCTGGGTTGAGAGGAAGCACAAGCATCCAGTGCCCTTGGGAGCGCCGAGAAAGCCCACTCCATCAAATCCTGGCGCTTCTCTCATGCTGGTTAATAGCATGAGAGTAGTGCCGGGATTGGTTAGGGGAGTTGGCTGGGGTCCGCACTGGAGGAAAGAAGAACACAAAGACCGGAGCGAATAGGACGTGCAGCAAGGTAAGTGACCATTTTATTTACTTTGTTTGAATGTATTTGTCTGTGCTAATGTGCACTAAGTTGCCGACATGGATTACAGTACCATTTTAAAGTTAAACATTTTAGCTTTAAAACAATAATGTAATGCATGTCAGCAATTTCGTTAATGTAATTCTACATGTATGCATCTACCACCCATTTTCCTGCTGCACCACTCTCCGTAGTTGGCAGCCGCCACTGAGGAAGCCACATGGGTGTTAGCTCAAAAGGCAAGGTTCAGAAGAGAAGCCACCCTTGAAGGGCTAATGGGTAACAATGTGGAGAGGGGCTGCTCATTCTTCAGACAGACAGGCTGGCACTTGGGACAGGAGAGGGGAAAACCAGTTGCCAAACCGGGGCATGTAGCCCCCTTGGTCGCCACACCTCTTGGTTGGTCTTGGGAGATCCACACTCCGGGAGAGGAGTCCTGCCATTTTGGAAGAGGGCAGAATTGTGCATCCTGGGATGCCCAGATGCCACACTTCGCAGGAGTGGTCATCAGGTGGGTGGGTACTGGTAGCCCATTGGCAACCAACCGCATCCTGCCCTGAGGGCTTTTTCTGAGCATAAGTAAGGCACCGCACCCAAACTCAGATCTCGACTGGAAGAGGACTGAAGAAGGACTGCCCTGCTGCACCGTGGAACCAGCAAAGAGGCTGTACTGGCATGGACTGAACTTGCTGGACCTGGTGGCTAGCAAAGGAGAGGGACTGTGCCTGCTTTGTTCTACTTGAGGAGAAGTTGTCTCCAGAGCCCGGCCTAAGCCAAGAAACTCCAAGGGTCACTGAGCTGGCCTCCTGTTTACAGCACAGGGACACAACGGGTGAGAAGCCTGCTGGGGGAAGGTGGTAGCCCAAAGTCTTGAACCCTCTGCCAACCGCTGCCATGCAGCACCAGGGACCAGAACTCGATGAAAAAAGTTGTACCAGAGTTCGTTGAGCCCAGGAGTGTCGTCGGAGTGCAGCTGGGACCCCCAGAGGAAGAGTTATGAACCCAGGAAGGATTGCCCTGTGACGCGATACTGGGCGACCGGTTGTCCAGTGGCGACTAGACTTCTGCCAACACCGAGAGGACTTCGAGGAACGTCGACCCTGTGACCAGGACCTACTCACCCCGTTCGTGGACCGAGGAGTAGTCGCAGCAAGACCCCCATAGACCGCATCGCATCCACAGCACCCTTTGAGCATCCTTCAACCCTTGTATCAGAACCACTTCCATAGGAAAGCCCTGCAAAGGATAAAGGTGCCTGGAACTGACTGAAGATTGCTTCACCTGCTGAGGTAACTGTTTCTGAGGACCCTGCTGGTCCCCTTGACTTGCTCCCTACTGGAGTTGGTCGCCTAAAGTGATTCTTAGTATCCACATTTCAACTAGACCAAACGTTTTGAGGAAAAAGTGTATAATAAGTTGAATTTGCAGTTGAGTGAAAAAAACCAATTTACTATATCTTGTAAAATTTATATATCCAGAACCCTCAGGTGTATCTTTTTTTGTTGTAGTGTCTAAAAATACAGTCTATTTTTATAAATGGGTGTCGGATGTTTTTGCTGTCTTGACGATTTCTTCTTCAAGTGCTTTGGTGCTGTGTAAATGCTTTACACTTGTTCATTTGTGTAATAATTGCTGCTCAGAGCCACAGCTACCCAGGGTTGAGCTGAAGGCTTGACAAACGAAACCATAGGGTCCTAAAGGGGTTGGGAAGTTTATTACACAGTGAGGTTGCACAACCACAACATATAATAGACCAATTTCCTCCAATATATATATACATATAACAGTAAGGACATTTAGACTATAAGATAAATAAAATAAGCTTTCCAGACACACAAGTGGCAAATTAAAACTGCAATTTGACAATTCCATCTATTTGCCCCTGTTTATTTTTATCTCAGTACACCATATGAATGATGCTATGGCAAAGTGGATAACTGGCTGATCAGTCCAGTATTGAAGTGGAAGTTCGTCTGCAGGGTGTTTAATGCCAAAGATTTTAAATATTGACAAGGGCCTCTTTTTGCAAGCAATTAATGTCTTTGTACGAAACAGGATGGAAGATAGGGCTGAATCCATACCACATTAGCTTCAATCGCGTATACTATCTTTGCTTATTGATAAATTACAGTTTCTCTCTTGGACTGTAATAGGGAGTGTCCATATCCTGCATACAAGGTATAAAGTACTACCTGCCTCAGGTTGTATTCAGTCCAGATGTTGCAAGTAGTTTTTTTTTTATTTTCAAAAACCTTTATTAAAAAGGACAAAACGAGGCACGTTACAGGTAGGCATCACAGCGGTCAATACAGTTGAAATTACACTTACAATTGCATTTCACGGTACAAGAGAGAGAAGGCCAATAATAGCACAAAAAAATACAGCAGTACTTGAGTGGTAATCAAGTTACAATAGAGGAGGCACAAATACTCCGGCCCGGGGGAGGGGGGGCGGGACCGGCAGCACTGTCACAGGCATCCAGCGTGTCAGGACCATGATAGTCCGTCCGTGGGCTGTTAGGGGCGGTTAATCGTTGAAGGTAGGTGATGAGGGGAGCCCATATGTCTGGGGGCCTGCTGGCCGCAGGCATCAGATCCCAAAACTCACCCAGGAGTGTCTGGCAGTGGGCTGCATCGTCCAACCAACGCTTAACAGTGGGGGCGGGCCTGCGCCCCCAGTGCATGGCCACCCTGCGCTTAGCCAGTACTAGCAGCATTGCTATTAATTTACGGTTGGCATCTGACACATGTTTGACGTGACCTAGGAGGCATGTCAGGGGGTCAGGAGTGATGCGTTCAAGTGTTATGTCGGAGATGGCAGCACATACTCCCTGCCAGAACGATGATACCCTGGGGCACAGCCAGGCCAGGTGGGCAAAGTCTGCACCGGGAGCCAAACAGCGCATGCATCTATCATTGTTAAGTAGGCCAATCTTGTATAAGGCTACGGGGGTGCTTTAGAGTCTGTGCAAATATTTAAAATGAATGAGCCTTAGACGGTAGTTGGGGGAGAGGCGCTTGATCTGATTACAACAGTATAGCCACTGCTCAGGAGGGAGGTCTCTTTCTAAGTCCGCACTCCACGCATTGCGGGCACGTTCAGAGTTAGTGGAAGAGGCGGCAAGCGCAAGGGCATACAATCTAGTGACCAACTTCCGCGGGAAGCTAGAGGAGTGGACAAACTCAAGTGCTGCGTTGGTCTGGGGAGCATGAGGGAACGCAGGGTTGTCTTCTCTACATGTCGCTCTAATCTGGTAGTATAGCAGCCTGTCAAGGGGAGCAGCGCTGTCGGGAAGAGTGAAAAACGTATTGTCAGGGTAAATGTCCGCTATAGTGTTGACACCCAGGTGAGCCGCGTGGCGGGCCATGCCAGTAGTCTGACATGGGGGGGAATGCTGGGTTGCTAGCAAGTCTTAAGGAAGGTGTGTACAAGATGATGGCGCTAGTGTATCTACGCAGCCCATCCCACGCCCAGCACAGGCATTCGACTTTATCAAACTCGCCGCGGGGGGTTTGGGTGGGAGAAAAAGTGCGGTCTGAAGCGGCCATGGGGCAGCAAGGTCCGCCTCGACTGCCGTGTGAGGTTGAAAAGGCGTGGGGTGTAGCCAGAAGTGGAGAAAGCTGGCCTGGGCGCACAGCGCATAGAGCTTAAAGTCTGGGGCACCCATACCACCACAGACCAGGGGTAGAGTGAGAATATCATAAGCAATTCTAGGTTGGCGTCCGGCCCAGACCAGAGTGATAATGTTGAAGCGGAGTTTGCGGAAAAAATTCGATGTGAGAGGGACAGGGATGTTTAAAAAAAGATACAGGAATTTTGGGAGCACCACCATCTTGGCAATTGCAATGCGCCCAGCTAACGATAAAGGGAGCTTTTGCCACATGCGGATTTTGGCCTCCAGCCAATCTATTGCCTGACCAAAGTTAGACTTCCAGAGTTCGTCCAGATCCCTGCTCAGCCAGACCCCGAGGTACCTAGTGGGACCCGACGCCCAAACGAAGGGGTAGTCAGGGGTAAAGGGTTTTGTAGCATCCGTGAGGGGAAAGAGGACCGACTTGCTCCAATTGACTTGGATTCCAGAGAGGCACCCAAATCTCACCACTAAAAAAAAATCTGTATTTGTAAAGCGCGAACTACTCACCCTTACGGGTCTCAAGGCACTGGGGGCCGTCGTGGAAATTAAGTGAGCTTTTTGCCCAGAGTCACATGGTGCTGAGCTGAGCTGCCGCCGGGGATCGAACCGTGAACCCTGTGCTCCGAAGGCAGCTGCCCTGGCCGCTGCACCACACCTCTCCCTGGTCATGGGAGCGAGGTTGTCCTGAGGGTTTCGGACATATATCGTGACGTCATCTGCGTACATGGATGTGACAAGGGCGCACGCTGAGAAGCCGATGCCCCGGTGGGTGTGATGTTGTCGCAGTCGCGCCGCAAGAGGTCCCATGGCTATGGCGAAGAGCATAGGGGAGATCCCTGCATGGTACCTCTCGAGATGACAATGGGATCAGTGACCTGCCCATTAATCTGAATGCGAGCCGTGGGGAGGGAGTACAGTAGCTGTATCTTGCGTACAAAATCTAGACTAAATCCCAGGCGAGGAAGAAGGTAGAAGAGGAAGGGCCACTCCAAGGTGTCGAAGGCTTTGGCAGCGTCCAATAAGGCAGCCACAGCCGGTAGCGAGGGGTTAATCTGGTGGAGGACTGCGAAGATGGTTCGCAGATTGTGAGAGGTGAAGCGCCCCGGGATAAAACCAGATTGATCCGGGCGAGCGATTAATGACATGAGAGGGAGAAGGCGGGTAGCCAGCAACTTAGCATAAATTTTATTGTCGGTGTTTATGAGGGACAGCGGGCGATACGAATCACAGCACTCGGGGGATTTATCCGGTTTCAAAAGAAGGGTTAGCAAGGCCTCGCGGAGGGATGGAGGAAAACTGCTGCGATCGAGAGAGTCATTGTACATTGCGGCTAGGTGCGGGACGAGAAGAGGCGCGTATTGTTTATAGAATGCCGGTGTGAGACCATCGGACCCGGGGGCCTTGTCACCCGGGAGACCTGCAATGACCGTAGAGATCTCCTCCTGAGTGAACGGCTCATCAAGGTAGTCTCGATGATTATTGCTCAGCCAGAGAAGTTCGATGGTGTCAAAATATTGATCCAGTACCTCACGAGGAGCCGCTTCACCGGCAGAGTACAACTAGGAATAAAAAGCGGTGATTCTGGCGATGATTTCGGTAGGAGAGGTTGTTCTACCTGAGGTTTCATCCTGCAGTGCCTTTATATAAGAGGAGGCATGCGGTCGTTTAAGGAGATTCGCGAGTGTTTTGCCGGGGCGGCCTCCCTCACCATATCGACGGGCGCGCGTCTCTCTACCCAAAAAAGCGACCTCCCTCTCGGCTGCCTCAGGGAATTCAGTAAGTTTGGCTCTGATCAACGCCAGCGTAGCAGGGCAGGGGTCCCGAGATTGTTGGAGATCTAAAGTCCTAACCTCGTTCTCCAGACACTCAAGAGTACCGCGGATGGACCTCAACACCCCGGACTGCTTGGCAATACACTCCTCCCGAATCACAACCTTAAAACCCTCCCAGAGGGTCGAAGGCGACTCCACCGAGCCGACATTATATTCAAAGTAGGCAGTTATAGCATCGCGAATCTCCTTGCGGAAAGCAGCGTTCCAAAGAGCATTCGGGGGCAGACGCCAAGCGAACATACGGCGCAGTGTGAGCGGGAACCGCAAACGCAGGTGAACAGGGGCGTGGTCGGAGAGGGTGCGGGCCATGTGGTCCACTGAGGTGGTCCAGGAAGAGACGTCGCGGGTAGTGATCCAAAGGTCGAGGCGAGACCATGTGCCCTGCGAGCCCGTGACGCAGGTACCCTCACACCTGTCGGGGAACGCATGTCGCCATGCATCCAGCAAAGAGTTGTCCGATATAATAGTGAAGAAGGGAGGTGGCCTGAGGGTGGTGGGTGCGATCGTCAGAGCGATCCAGCGCCGGTGAGGGAGCTATGTTAAAGTCGCCTCCCCAGATCAGGGAGTGGGGTCCCAGGGAAGAGATGAGCTGCCAGACATGTGTAAAAAAGTCAGGGTTGTCAGAATTTGGGCCGTACAGTGCTGCTAAAATCAATGGCTGATTGTAAAGGGAGCCAGCGAGGATCACATACCTGCCCTCTGGGTCAATGAGAGAATGGGTATTCTCCTAGGGAAGACCTTTACGGAAGAGTATGGAGACTCCGCGGGAGTAGTTAGAATAGAAGGAGTGAGTTTCGCCCCAGTGTCGAGATAGTAGCCTAGAGGCGGTGGCCAAGAGGAGATGAGTCTCCTGGAGGAAACAGACATCCACTTGGTGCCTGATTAGCTGCGTGTGCATAAGGCGTGCCTTGCAATAGTCATTTAGGCCTCTAATGTTCCATGTGCAAAACGTAGTGTCTGTCATGTGATAGCGCGGGGTGAGTCAACAGCGGATTGCCAATGATGCGGGGAGAACGGAGCCGCAGGAAGTGCCATGATGAACAGCGCATTGACTAGTGCATACCGTAGTAACGTGCCAAACATAAAACAGAACAATGAAGAAAACACATCTCTTGTAGGAGGTGCCAACTCCGCAGGGGAAACCCCAATCCACCCACCACCCACTCCAACCCCCCAATTAGGTTGATTATCCAAACCCCACCCATCCATGGAACCCAAACTTGGAGAGAAAGCTACGTAAACAGGAAAGGGAATTATCCCAAAGGGGCATGGTTCCACCTGGCATACACCCCTGCCATGAAGACAGGGTGGCCAAGCCAGATTAGTAGTCGGACATTAATAAGGCAAAGTTAAAGTAAGCATAGAGGCGTCCCGCCCCATAGGGAACTCAGTCAAGAGCCCAAGACGGCCCCCGTAAGTAACTGTGTTAACCAGGCTGCATCGCAGCAAAAAGAGAAACCAATGGACAGTGCTCCGCAATCTTAAATCAGTCATTGTCACTCAAGTGTCCTGTTACAGCAGGCTCATGGCTCCTAGTGGCATTGCGCTTCTAATTTTTTAGCAAAGGACAGCGCAGACTTGGGGTCATTGAAGATCTGCGTTTGGCCACACTTCTGGATCTTGAGCTTGGCAGGGTAGATCAGGGCGTACTGCACCTCGAGTTTTTGGAGACGTTTTTTGGCAGGGAGAAACTCTCGGCGGGCGGCTTGCACCGCCAAGGTGAAGTCTGGATAGAAGGATAGAAGGTTCCCTTGGTGCCTCACCTCGCCCATCTCCCTCGCCGCCCACAGCACAGCGTCGCGGTCACGATAATTTAACAGCTTGGCTATGATCGGGCGAGCAGGCGCACCCGGCGGTGGGCGCTGTCCCAGAGATCTGTGTGCCGGCTCAACAATAAAAACTGAGGAGAGCACATCGCCAAAAAGGTCTCGCAGCAGCGTTTCCACGAAGTCCTCCATCTTTGCGATGTTGGTGGACTCGAGCAGGCCCGTGATGCAAATATTGCTCCTCCTGGAGCGCGCCTCCAAGTCCTCATTCTTTGCCCTGATTAGCTCCAGCACCTTGTCCATCTTTAGTAACTGTTGCTTGTCCGCTGCTGTCGTGTCTTCAACCTCCGACACCCTCGTCTCCAACTGCGCTATCTGTGCCTCGTGCGTGCTCACTCTCGCCTTTACCTGGTCGAGGCGAGCAGTCAGGCGGTCTAGTTTGGAGTCAATTGTGCCAAGGCTGGATTTGACTTCTAGCAGGATCGCCCTCAGGTCATCATCTCGTGCTGCAATGGCATCCGTCTGGGTGGACTGTTCCTCCGCTTCTTGTGCAGGCTCCTCCTGTCTAGTTTGGCGCCTGCTGTCGAACGAGATCTTTGTCTGCTTCGTGTCTGCCTTGCCCATGGTGCTCGTTCCAGCGGAAACGTCGAGAGAATGGACGAGAAAGGCGCCCAATGTCACAGGGTCAGTGTCACCGCTGAGGGTACTCAGTCAAGACAGCGCACAAAAGCTGATGGGCCGCTATGCAAAAGCCGTTGTCGAGAAGTGTGCACCCGCTTCCCAGTAGCCAGTGGATGGTGCCGGCTGCAGTTACCACATTCCACGCACGATGAGCATTATAAGGTGAGGGTCAAGACATCGCCAGGCGCCCTATGTGTCGCAGCACCAGGGAAATTGTAGCCAGCTCCCACTCAGCGCAGCCCACCATGGACCGCCCCACCAGCAGGCGCTGCCAGGATCTGCCCGGGAGTATCTTATAAGGGAAGGAGCGTGTCAGCACGCTGGCCACAGTTCATAGGTCAGTAGTACAGTGCAGATACACCACTCAGTTATCCTGTCTGTAGTGTAAGGAAGCGTAGTGCAGGCAGAACGACCCAACAGGAGAATGCAGCCTTTCGGGCAGAGCACAGCACGTAGGCACCACCAAGCCAGGAAATCCAACCGGAAAGATCGGGCCACGCGGCGGGAAGCAAGGAGATGCGGAGCGGTAACACCTGATTGTGGTGCCCGCACAGCACGCCAGCAAATGTCCCAGGGCTCCACCATGGGTCGCACCGGCTCTTGAGCCGCTCCACTCGCTGCTGCTCACGCAGCGGGAGCGCTCCGAGCGGGGAAGCCAAGGAGGCACGGAGCTCCCGTCGCGGGGCCCGCACGGACACACCGGCAACCGGAAGGGGGGCTCCCTCCACCTCACCGGGCCATGACTGCCAGGCACCCGCGGTACAGCGCCCGCACCCCTATCCCGCCCGCAGCCACCAGCCACCGCAGGCCGCGTCACTTACTTGGGCCACAAAGGCGCCGCAGAGCCCAGCGCTGTCTCGCACTTCACGTTCGTTGCAGCCGTTAGGAGTGCACTGCAGCCTCGGCACCAGTATGGACCGCAGGTATGCCTCCCAGCAGGTCAGTTCTCCGCTCGGCAGTACGATGCTTCGTGTCGCCTGGGCCAGATATCCTTTGCCATCCAACTCAGTCGCGGGAGGCCACCATGTTGGGCCTCCGGCCGCGCGGCCCACGTAAAAGCAATCTCCACAATGGTGCGATGGTTAGGAAAATGACGCCGCCGGTACAGTCCCCAGGGTGCAGGCAGCCTCGCGCTCAGGCAAAGGGGGGGTCCAGGGGCCCCCAGTCCGCAGGATTTTAACGGATAGACGGCTTGGCCGGCAGAGCCCACTCAGAGTGCGGCCATCTTGCAGTCGGCTAAGCCACGCCCCCCTGTTGCAAGAACTTTAGTCTAGTTAGTACAATGAGCACTTTGTAGGCACAGCAGATGTCTCGAACACAGAAAGGGTTGGATCACGTTTCCTGGGTTAGCCCATGAGGAAGGTACACTACACAGATAACCTTGGTGTTGGGAAGAGGGACATCTGGTCTGGGGTTCACAGTACAAATTTAAGCTCTCTCTTCATCATGGCTTTCGTGACAAACAACACAGTTTGTAAGTATTCAATACAAATATAATTTGTGAAACATACAAAAATAGTTTTTACAAAAGAACAAAAACAAGGTACTATATTAAATGTGTTACGGCGCAGTACACGTGACAATAAATAAAAAAAAGTGCAAAGAAGCTGAACAACAAATGTATAGGGTTTGGTTGTTTCTGAACATCTCAGCTGTCACAAATATCAATCTATTTCCAAGGGGGCAACAAGAAGCCCTACCACAGTCAACAACCAGGTTTACTCAATTTGGAGCATACATATGCATCAGTGTGTACATGTATTGTGTGTACATCTCCTTCACAAAAGGAACACAGTTGAGTTCATAAAAATAAATGAGTTACTAGGGATCTTTGGTCCTGATGAAGGCTGTATGACAATTTGGATAAACAAAACAGCTGTAACATGTAGACCTGACCTCATGCTGGAGTAATAATTACCTCTCTACGTCAACCTGTGCGTTTTTAACCTTACCAGGCGAGCCCACTAATAAACTCATCAAATGGGATATCTCATTTGGGTATTTTAAAGAAAAAAAGTTATAAAAGATCCCTCAGACCCAGATTATCAATTGCTCCCTTATTTAGGTTGAGCCCACTCAGATGCACCATCATTCTGGATGCAGGACTCTATGATCAGGGGCGTACCTTCAGGGGGAGTTTGGGGTGTGATACCCCCCCAAATAAATGCATTCTTGGCCTGGGAATTGGGTCTGGGGGCCCGAGTTGTATCTGCTATCTCTGCATTGGTTTTAGAGAGAGATATAGCCATCTGGTGGCTGAATTTAAAATTTAAAACCGGCTTCCCGGCTTGTTCAAATTATGTGATCCTAGGCAGATATTTTATTTCACAGAGCCTCCTTTTTCTTTATTATTATTATATATGAGACCACTTTTAAATAACTGAGTTCAGGATGTGCAATGAACAAGCACCTCTTATGTTTGATTTAATAGACTATAATGTTGCTCCATCCATAATAAGAATCTGTGCCACGTTTAGGGTTTACATCACTACTGACTTGCTTCTTAGTTCACTAATGGCACTGTTGTTGGGGGGGCGAGCCATGAATGTTTCTAAAAATTATCAATTTAAACAAATGTCAGTCTATGCGGTGATATAAACTGACGTACTAAGGTTAAACAATTCAGAATGTTAAAGAAATACACTTTTTTGAATTTTGAAGAGATTGTATCATATTTTTACATTCTATTTGTTGCACAATACACTTGCCAAACGTTTTCATGGCTCTGCTCATGCACGGAGTCTTAGAGCTAAGCCAGACCCATAACTCTGCTTTGGCTCGGCTTGCCCTATTGATTTGCCTGCGCTCCCTCTTATATTTGCAACTTGGAGCTAGTACATGGGGCCATGAGTCACTTGATAAATTGATTTGTAAAAGGCGAGGACTAGAAACATGGAGCTCACCCACCCATAAACACCGATTTGACAACTCTACCATCAAGGCTTCTTATAGCAAAGACAAAGAAGAGTGCATGTAGTAAAAATATGTTTAAATAAGTGATCCCTGGGCAGGGACCCCTGGCCGTTGCTTGTGTAGCACGTGACTGTAGTCCTGAGTCCCTAGGGAGAACTACCAGGCCTAGGTGGGACGGGCAGGGGACAGCTTCAGCAGAGGTGTTTGAGGTATGACAACCCTCAAATGCATTCTT
Organism: Calotriton arnoldi; assembly: GCA_963921515.1. Classification (NCBI taxonomy): domain Eukaryota; kingdom Metazoa; phylum Chordata; class Amphibia; order Caudata; family Salamandridae; genus Calotriton; species Calotriton arnoldi. The sequence goes on along the minus strand of CAWUFW010004610.1, from coordinate 395,926 downwards.
GGTTTGGTGGTTGCGTCTGGGGGTACTGAGTCAGGTCTACTCTGTCTGTCAGTTTTTCTCGTCCTCATTTCACTAACGGGATTTAACATATTCATTTTTGGGATTGAGATCTTAAATATATATATAGGAAATGCTTTACCAAATAAAGAAGTAAATCTGCACTCATAGAAGTACTCCTTGAATGGGTGCAAATGTACTACATCTTGGAATTCACAATCGTTGGCAGTAATAGGCTTGGAAAGCTGTGCCAGACTCAAGTTTCCCAGCCCTGGTCATCAAACATCCAAATATTAATAGGATAAATGCTTGCACATAGTCTAACCACTGGCAATTGTTCAGGGTAGCATTCCAACCCATCATTCTTCACTCACTGTGCCACTGTAGAAAAAGGACCGCCTAATGCTAGTCAGTACTGACGCTATTACTCATGGAAACAGTCCATCCCGAACCTTGGTCATCTGATCCCTCCCACCTCCAGCCCGCTGCTTTTTTAGTGTGAGAAATGTGAGATTCGAACCCCCGAATCTTACTGTCTAGGCTACGCCCCTTTCTATGATGAATCACGCCACATATAATCTGTGGGTGAAAGTCCTTTTAAAACCTCCTTGTGGCTGTCCGAAGGGTGTCTAGAACAAAATCGGGATCCCAACAGATCCCATCACTTTATTTTCTCAGCAGGCCTTATCTCTGTTGATATGAATTGGATCCTTTTATTACAGCTTCTAACTCGGTTACAAAAGGCCAACCATCTGTAAAGTCGATATTGCGAACTCCTAACGCTATGACTTGACCAGGACCTTCATGAGGACTAATTAAAAAGCACCCTGAAAAAAAGAATAGAGAATATGGTAAGTACCCATGCGAAAATGCCATACTTAAGGCAATGGATCTGCAGAATCTTGACCTCTGTCAGGACTGGCCAGGGTGTATGCACGATAGCTGTGGGCAGTAATCAAAGGTACAACAGATTACCATCCAAATGAAACTTTATGATGTGTGCGGTGCTGAACACCAGTGTGCCATGCAGGGTATCAGTACAAGTTATTCACTCATCCACCCAATAATGTTTGCTTAACAATATAGAAAAACACTGACTCAGGTTTTAGGCTACCTGCTACCGGATGATCCAGGGGTTATGATTCTGGGTTTGCAGGCTACAAATGCATTGGTAAGCAAGAATGGTTCACTGCTCCGCACTGTTTTGGAGGAGTGAAATTGACACAGGCCTATAACTGGAAAAAGCCCATAGCGCTTCCAATTGAACAATGGTATCATAGACTCTGTACTCTACGTGCAATGGAACACCTAATGTATAACATGGAAGAACCCCATTTGGAATTTGAGAACAAGTGGGGTGCTTTACTGAGGGCTCTGAATAATGGCCTAGCGCAAGCTTCATGCCCTCTGAGATGGAAAGCTATGTGCCAATTGGGAAAATATGATAAGGGCAGTGGAACTGAAAATCTATCGTATTAATATGGATATTAATGACAAACGGAGGGCATGTGGTGGACCTGTTGGGAAGGGGTGAGTTTGGGGACAGTTCACTTTTTTCGTTTTTATTTGTGCTACCTTTACTTAAGAAAACTAATTAACAGATTATTGCAAAACAATATAGAAACAAGTAGTGCAAAAAGGCGCTACGCACAGGTGACTGAATTAGCAGAGTTGGGTGTAAGGCTGGAAAATGGTTACATACATTATATTCAAACATTAGGTACATCATGGAAAAGAACCAAATTGATTTTACCAATGCAAACATAGGGTGCAAGCTCTCAATCTCACATACGGCTAGCGCGCACCTGAGCGCAGGTGCTAATATAGGAAAAAACGGTGTTAGCAACAGCATGCCTGATGCTCGTGGAGGGAATGGATCCCAGGAGTTGTGAGTTTAAAATCGGTAAATTAAAAAGAAACATGGACGTAATAACCGCTGAGTAACGGTGAATATAACAAAATTATTTGTAACCTGAAAGCCACAGTCAATATAAAATAGCAGAAAGGTTGGGGGGCGTGGCTACGCCAGCAATGGAGCCGGACGTGCTCGAGTAGAGCTCCGTCGCAAGCTCCCCTCTCTGACCTCATATCTCCGTCAACAGATGTCCGCTGGGGCTGCCAGCTCCCACGATCGCACCGGAGGCTGGCCTGGTGTTCCGGTGGGAAGAGCGGCTGTAGCAGACGGGAGAATCCGCGGCGCGCCTCTCCAACTCTGAGGCCGCCCGGCAGATCGCTGCTGCCCTGGGGGAAGACATCTACGTTGAGCCGAGGATTGGCTCCGCCCACCAGGCCCAGAACTGTGGCGTAGTTCACAGCGCGAACGCTGTGTACTTCTGTTGAGGCTGGGACTGGCCGACACCGAACTACCGCTGGCCGTGGGGGCCGTTAGAGAAAAGGTGTTGCTCAAGTGCGGGATCTTCCCCCCCTCCGGGGTGCCGAGGCGTCTTTGCTGACTCGCTTGGGCTGCCGCGTCTCGGCCCGGTACCCCTGCCATCAACAGCCCAGAGGCCGCGCTCTACTACTGGACCGCACCTCCTCCCCTCCCGCTGTAATCCACATTGTGCGCCCACCGGAGGTGGTGCAGGAGACAGATGGTGAGTGCACTTGGCTGCGCGGTGCAGGGCCGCCGAGGACACGGTGGGCATGACACCTGGTGGCAGTAACCTTCGGCAGCACCAGCAGAGTGGAGAAACGACATAGGGCCACACAGCCGGACCTGGCCCGTTGCGGACGACCCTTCTCACATGCTGCCCCTCACCTGGTGAGCTCCCGCCTTCGGGGGGTAAATCGCGGGTCCGGGAGGCCCGGACAGTGCCTGGGGCATCATCCGGCTGCGAGAACCACCTGTAAAGAGGCGCTACCACTGCGTGATCTTCTCTGCCCCTCCCGCAGCGCAGAGGCGCCATTTTGGACTCGTGCGAGCTATTGACCCGAGTCAGGTACCCCTGCTGTGGACAACCCCGGACCGCGCTGCACTGGTGGCGCGCCTCACAGTGCCCCAATTGGTATCCATCCTACTTGGCCACTAGAGGGGGCCCAGGTGACGGCGGTGAGTGCAGGTGACCACGCAGTGTGGGGGCGCTAGAGACAGTGTGCTTGCGATGCCCGGTGGCAATGAACTTTGACGATGCTGGCGGTGAGAGCGGGCAGCACAATATTTCAGGGTTAGACCTGGCCTGGTGCTGGCGTCCCTTGCGCCACGACGCCCCGCGTCCTGTGGAGTCCTGCCTGCGGAGAGAGTGTTGCAGGACCGGGAAAACCGAGCGGTGCTAGAGGCAGCAACTTTCGCTCCCACGCACCACCTACCAGACTGGCACTGTCACCCACATAACTGACTGCACGTGCGGGGCAGAAGTGGTGCCCTACCTGCTGCCAGGCCCTTCGCACAGACACCCGGTGGCCCATGTCGCGTGGAGGACGCACGCGGACCGGTGTTGGGGGCACGGCAGCCCCACCCCCACAAACCTGAGCTCAGGCAGATAAAATGGCTGAAGCGGGCACGGCTGATCCGATGTCGCACAAGCTGGATGCGGTGCTGGCGGCGGTGGAGAAGCAAGGGGAAACAATGAACCAAATCCGCACCTCCCTGGAAGGCAAAATAGACAAGGTGGCCATTGATCTCACTCTGCTCCATGCAGATCACCAAAAGCTCGCAAACCGAACTACTGCTGCCGAAAATGTTGTTGCTGACGTCTCTCCACGTGTGGCCACGGCGGAGAAGCAAAATCAAGACCTTCGCAACAGAGTGGAGTTTTTGGAGGACAGGGCCGAAGACGCAGAGGGCCGGGCTCGGCGTAATAATATCCGTGTGGTAGGCCTGCCGGAGGGAACGGAAGGCAAGGACCTGGTGGCCTACACCGAACATTGGCTCCGCACACTACTACCTGGGGAAGCCCTCTGTCCTCATTTTGTCATCGAAAGGGCACACAGAGTGCCAGCTAGACCCCCGCCCCCGGGCTCCAATCCAAGACCACTTCTAATCCGCCTGTTGAACTACAGAGACAGAGATGCCGTACTCCAAGAAACCAGGAAGCTACAAGATGTGCAGGTAGTCAACCACAAAGTCATGTTTTTCCCGGACTACACACTGCAAGTTCAGAAACGACGATACTCCTATATGGCAGTAAAAAGACGGCTCCGACAAAACAATCTCAAGTACTCTTTGCTGTTTCCGGCAAAGCTAAGGGTGATCGCAAACGGAAAGACTCACTTCTTTAGCACCTCGGAGGGGGCGTAGGACTGGCTCGACACTTATGACTCCACGGGCGGCAGGAACCAGCCCACTGGAGCAAGAGGGCAGAATCCCACCGTCTCTCCACGCCGTTGACGTAGGGTAAAGAAAAAAACACAGCCCTCGGCTTCTCGGACTCGTCCCGGAGCTGATACTAAGTGGCCAGCTCCAGGCCCTCCAGGCGGTTGCGGCCATTAGCAGGACACAGGATGAAGAGACTAACTCGGCTTCTGACCAGCAAGGCCCGGCAAGCGATGACGAACTCTCGGACAGTTTTCTGGCCTCACAAGATTCATGTGAACTACCTCAGGTCACTCCACAGACCTCTAATGACATTGTCTAGACTCCTGCTTTTTACATCCCCTGCCATACACAACAAAGACTGCGACACCATGTATGCAAGTATCACGGATCTGCATTCAGATTGCATGTCATATTTATATGCTCTCAGTGTCAGCAATGTGTATTTATGCTAGGGCTCTAGCTGTAAGCGGGAGTTATGGTTGAAGACAGATTCAAGTGTTAACAGGCGAGGGCTCCTTCACCTCCCCATAACGGGAACATCATATTTGATATTTGAGCTGCGGCACTGATCCACGCGAGCTTGGCCAGAGGCTGGGGAGCTGCCGGAGACGGACCCCCTTTATTTGGCACTTCGTAGATTGCTGTGTGCTGTAGTCCCCCCCCCTAGACATTAGTTGAATGTTACTTCTGCTTCTTGTTTGGACGGTTGCCTGTTGCACACTCGCCCTTTTGGTATTATTCTTTGAATATGGTTTATGTGTTTATTATGCCATCATGTACGCACTGTGGTATGGTAGTCAGAGTACTGGCTCAATGGGGGCACAGAATCTGCAACCGCTCTCATATCCAATGCTTCAATCCTGCACGATCTTCGGCTGGACTCGGCCCTGTGCGATGACGTCAATCACACACCATGGCGCCCATTAAGATAGGCACTTGGAATGTGAGAGGTATACACAGCCCATCACGCAGGTACCTCATCTACTCATATCTAAAATGACATCACGTACAAATAGCTCTCCTCCAAGAGACACACTTGCCCAAACCAGAGGTAACACACTTGCACAGGAGATGGAGGGGGCAACTATACGCTACAGGTTACTCAGCATACGCAAGGGGAGTTCTGATATGGGTGAGGCCGGGGACTCCCTCCCAGGTGGAAGACTCTTTAATAGATGCGGAAGGCAGATACGTAATAGTTAAGGGTGCCCTGGACGGAAGGCCGGTGGTTATTGTGTCATTATACGCACCTAACTCCGACCAGGCTGCCTTTTTTGAAATGTTATCTCACAAGCTGGCCGCATGGCATGATACCCCTATGGGGTTAGGAGGTGACTACAATTGCATCTTAGACGTCTCGTTGGACCGCTCCTTTCCCCCCCTGCCTGGCACAGCTACACACACCGCAATGAAAGCGTTAAATAACTGGGCGACACAATGGCACCTAACAGACGCCTGGAGGCATAGAAACCCGCAGGACAGAATATACTCCAATTATTCGGGTGCACATGGTCTTCATGTATGCTTAGACAGATTTATGGTATCCAGTGATCTTATGCCATGTGTTTCTGAGTCACACTACCTGGGGCAGACACACTCAGACCACAACCCACATGTGTTGGAGCAAGAGTGGGAGGGTGATATGCCTCCGATTCCTGTCTGGCGCCTCCAGCCAGACACTTTACTAGACGCGCCATTTCGTGACTTGTTAGCCACTACGTAGCACAATACTTTGACGAAAATGCGGGCACAGCCTCATCGCCGCTGTTGGAGTGAAACGCCCTCAAGGTGGTCGTGAGGGGCCACTGTCTGGGAACACAAGCAGGCATACGAGCGCAGCTAGAGAAAGATCTCACTACTATAGAGAGAAAACTTGCGTCCAGTGAGCGAGAGGCGGCTGAGGTCACCCCCAGACACCTTGCACGCCATAGAGAGGAGCATGCTCGGTTACTAGAACGGCTCCGATGCCTTAATTATGCAGCACATTCGGCACAAACGCACCACATGGGGGATAAAGCAGGAAAACTGCTAACATGGTTGACCCGTCAAGACGAGACAACGACTCCTGTGGCATCTGTACACACGACGCGAGGGGTTACAGTGTACACACAACGGGACATACATTGCGAATTCGTGACACATTATCGGGAATTATACAAATCTCACGCGCAAGCCACCCCAACGGAGCTACAGCTATACCTTGAGGGGATCACCCTGCCGCATCCCACGCGTGATCAGAGAGCAGAATTGAATGACCCTATCCTCTTAGAGGAAGTCCAAGACAGCATATTCTCGCTGTCTAACGGCAAGTCACCGGGACCTGATGGTTTGCCGACAGAATTTTACAAGGCCTATGAGCACATATTAGCGCCACAGCTGTTAAAAGTGTACGAGACTGCTGTGGACGACTCCACACTCACTGACACACAAAATGAAGTGCTACTGATCTCTCTCCTCAAACCCGGCAGAAGCCCTGAAACCTTAGGTTCTTATCGTCCACTAGCCCTCCTAAACACTGATTACAAGATCTTTGCATCGACTCTGGCCAAGCGCTTAGCGCCCTTGGTTAAAACACTGGTGCACCCTGACCAGAATGGTTTCGTCCCCGCCAGAAGCACCTCACTTAACATACGCTGGTTCTTCAGGGTACAGGAATATGCCTTGCACAGATGGCTGCGCTCAGGCTGCCTAGTGCTGGATCTGAACCGGCAACACACGTGCTGCTGCAGTACTTACACGTAATGGGTGTGGGTTCGCACATAGTACATTGGTTGGTGGAAGCTCTACTTACACATACGCTGAAGCCCATGCTGAGTCTCCGTACACGATGGGAAACGGATAGAGGGCGACCGTGGATGGAGAAGGAGTGGAACGCTGTCCTTGCGGGCTCCTCATTCATACCGAGAAGTTCAAAATTCAAACTAATACAAACATACATAATACAGAGAGCATACCTTTCGCCCGATAACATAAATAAATATTTCAACACTGCCACTCCCGCGTGCCCGCGATGTCAGCAAATAAACGCAAACCTTTTATACATGCTTTGGTCCTGCGCCTCCCTTCAACTCTACTGGCGCGCAGAAACAGTAGCACTTGCGAACTGCACTGACGTGCCCCTACCGCACACGTGGGAGGTCTGTATACTGGGTCTATATGCCAGGTATAAAAAGAATAAAGTTACCTCCCGGTTTAGAGATCTGGGACTGATAGTGGCACAGCGACTCATCACAAAGAGGTGGAAACACAATGCCCCCCTGGAAATAGTCAGCTGGGAAAAATCACTTACGGTGTGGGCGCAGGCGGAAAGCACAACACTACACAGGGAGGAAACTGCAGGGCTTCGTAAGTACCCGATAGCGCAAAACTGGGACACCATCCTTACGGCATTCACACACGGGAACAATAATGGCAGCGGCAACGCCTCCCCGAAGGCAGCTAATACAAACACCAAAACCCCAAGTCAATGGGCGCACGTCATCTCATGTCTAAACTGAGACCTATAACGTAACACGCTTATGGCCTATACCCACTACCGTGAACTTACCTGAGCTCTCACCTGGCCACCTGATGTGCCCGGGTCTTAACTGTACGCATGAGTCAAAGTGTCACCCCGGCGAGCTACCATAATATGCATATACAAGATGTGTACATCCACGCCCAGCTGCGATACGTTCTTGATGGCAGTTTGTTTAACAAGTTATTAGTTTAACGGATTAAAATATATATATCTTATTAGCATATCCCACAGACTAATTAGTTTCCTACGGAGACGATCATGTATGCATAGCCTCCAAGTGTTAAATTATTGACCACTCCATGAGACGATTGAATGCAACCATGTCCGTTGCGACTGCATATCTTACAGACGCTACCATTTGTACACAAAGGAAAGGAGTGACACAGAGCGGGAAAGCAGTGATGTACAACTGTACAATTTACTATTACGAATGTAGAAACCTATCCATATATGCTCTGCAAATGTACTTATGATATAAGCCTCAGCTGCATGTCCTCTTTCATGACATTTGTTTGTACTGTATGTGTACTGTTTTGAATAACCTTAGAATGTTAAAAAAAAAATCAAAAAATGCAATAAAGATATTTAAAAAAAAAAAAAAATAGCAGAAAGGTATATAGTATTGGTGATCGATTTAATGTTCAATTCTAAATACAAGGGCACTGGCAGCTGCCTTACTTCGGTACAACCCCAGAACTCTGAGTCATATATCACTGAGGTCACTGCCTTCTGCCTGTATGCTTTCTTTTGAATTAATTTTTGTTTAGTTATAAACAGGGCATAATACTGATAGGAGTACACTGTTGTCATTGTTGGACATATCCACCGTATATGTCACTTACATAACAGCAATTTAGAGGTAGAATTATATATCCTTATTAGAGATGGTATGTTGCTGAGGGGGGGGAGATACCCATTGGCCCGGGAGTGGGAAATGTGACGCACCTGTTTGCGTGGGAGCCCTAGGTCAGTGTCTGGGGGGGGTGCAGGCGTCTGACTAAGGCATGGATCAGCAGAGCTGTACACGGTGAGCAGAGATGAAATCTGTTAGTGGTTACTATCAAGAAGCAGGAAGGGAACACAACTGTTTTCAAGTGGCCCTTCACAGGGCATATTTATGGGGATTTGGGGCAGGGGGGGGCAGCAGGTCACCTTACTGCACTGACCTGCATCAAAGTGAAAGGTCAGGAATGCGGCGTATCTATGGCATACAGCCCATTCCTGTCCTTTCCCTCCTGCCGTGGCACCGTTTCAGCAGCCTAGCGCTGGTGCAAGGGTGCCTGCGTTGCATGCAGGATTGTTTTTGCGCAGGACATCTTCCTGCACAAGAACAATCCTGGGAGGCTGTTTCCTCTTTCTATGTGTCCTGCAGCACACATAAAAAGAGGAAAAAACTAGGATAAATAAAGTTATTTCTTCTCGTTGTGCCTCCCCTGGGGAGGCATACGGTTTTGGCGCATCCCCTGGTTTACATGGTCTTGTAAGTCTGGGGATACATCTAAATCCAGGGGTGTTGCATGGGAACACCCACCGCAACGCCTCCCTAGTGGAGAGTAAGGCAACGCAGTGATTTGGGCTGCCTTGCCTTACTCCATAACTATGAGGCCACGCAAAGTGCCTTTGCCTGGCCTCAAATTTGATTTGATGGTTTGCTCTGCCGTTACATAAAAAAGAAAAAGTGATGCAAGGGGCTCGTAAATATGCCCCCACGTGTCTATTTGATTATTCAGCAGCACCTAGCACAGTGCTAGAGAAGCCCCTGCAGTAGTGTCTGCTACGGGCTGTAGTGGTGGGGGGACGTTAAAAAGAAACATCCACTTACCTGCCAGCCGCCACATCTCCTCCGTCCGATGCAGGAAACAGGAAGGAAACAGGCTCCCAGACTCCCATAGCCAATCATGACACTGCTGTCACCAGCATGACAGCAGAGTCGTGATTGGTCTGACCACCGTGGTTCGGCGCTTAGACAGTGACTGGGAGCCTGTGCATATTCTCCACCCAGGCTTTGCAATACAGCCGGGTGGAGAATATGCTAAGTGCTCATGACTGTTTGGGCGGCCCAAGACGGCCGGCCAAACCATCATGCGCACTTAGAAAGTGCCCACCACTCCTCCCCCTGCTCTGTGGGCAGCCTAGCCCCGCCCGCCTGCACCTAAAAAAAACAATTTGGAAAAATAAAATGATAATAACATGGTGTTATCATTTTATTTTTCCTGTGGGGCGCCGCCGCTGCGCCTTAGCGAGGAGCCGCCGCTGCGCCTTCGGAAGGTACTGTTACCACTGAATAATACTAACCTGTGTAGCGACAGCAGTGCCAATATGAGTGGATCCCTTTTCTTTTTCGTGATTAAGTGATCCGTGCGGGCAGAGGGTTTTACATTACTGTTAGGCTCATTGCTGTTCGGGAGGCTTTTGCCCCATGCTAGAGAAGGATTGGCCATATGCATAGCATTTGAACTTGCTAAGTCTTTAAGGAATCCTGGACGTATCAGAGTAACATTTTGATCCTCTGGCAACCTCCCATGGTGAGGGCCATGTTTATAAACTTTTACCAGGTTTACCTCCTTTCCTGGACTTGCCTGCTAGATTGGATAGAGCTTTGATGCCACTTTTGTTTTTTGTATTGTCGCTTTACTTTCTGTCGTTGTAATGCAAGGGACACTCTGTAGATTTAAATAATGGGGGATTTTAGGCACACCATATTTGTGGGATAGGAGTGTTTTGGAATGGTCTGAGGTGATGAATATGGATTGCAGTGCTGAAAGATGATGCTTTATTAATTTGGTATATGTGGACAATTAGAATGGCTGATGGTGCACAGTGCTTTAGGATGATGGAGGCTAAGGACTGGCCGTACTTGGTATATCTGGAGTGCTGTGACTTGGAATGTTAATGGTCTAAGAAACAAAATAAAACATGGGTTGGCCACCCAATTTCTGCAATGGCACAAACATGAATGTTTCAAGAGACCCACATCTTAATTAATAAGTGTCAGTTCCTTGGTTGGTGAAAGTGCTCACTACCTTAACCTGCAAAGGCTAGGGGGAGATATATTGGTGTGGCAATATATGCTTAAACAACTCTGCCCTCAAACGGTTCAAGAAATATCTGGACCTTATTGACTGTTACCTCATGGCAGCAGGCATGTGGGTCTTCTGCACATTTTATGTCTTTAGACTCCTCTGGCCACCTGTCCTAAGTCCCTCTTTGGCTCCACATAAATGGTGAGGGTTTTAACAGTGCCATCTCTATCAAGTTCGTCAGGCCAGGTTTTAATTTATAGCTACGCAGGTTGTTGGTTAAAGAGATAGGCAAAATTCTTGAGTGCTACAGACCTGAGGGATGTGGTGATTCAGACATGGTCATGATAGGCAATGTTTTGTTTATTTTTGGGGGCTTGCCACTTGCCTCAGAGAAGATTGCTTCTGCATCAGCGCCTCGTCAGAGGTAGTAAGCGCTATATAAATGCAATTACAATTTCTTGTGATACTGATCTCCTCTCCAGGAGTATTGAGATTTTTGCCGGGGGACTCTTACTATTTACCCTAGCTATCGCCATGGGACTGGGACATTATCTAAAGATCAAATGCATGGAGAATCCAGTACCATGCAGTGGTAAACCATTTAGCCTCAATGATCACTATATTCTTTAAGCAGAATTCTCATACTATTGACTCCCAAGACACTTTAATTTAGGCATGTAAGTAATTTCTTCAAAGGACTGGCATTGTCCCACAACACCTGCAAAGATGACAAAACTCTCCAATTATTGAGGATTTGGAGACTGCCATTCTTACCACTGCGAAAGAACTAGCTGCACTAGCTAGCCAGTGGGACCAGTGTGCCCTGAATAAATTGAGAGGGAATACAAGGAGGCAACTACAGATGCTGCCAAAACGTATTCTTTCAAGCGGGCCTGTGACCTTCCATTTGTTCTATGCCTAATTATATTTCCCTATTCTACTGAAATTCATATCTACTTACCTCCCCCTAGGGTCCGGTCTCCATCTTTGCTCGTTTTTTATCCTGCTACCAAAGACCGCGTATTTCTCCTTTAATACATAACACGGAACACATCTCTCTGCTGGTGCTTTCATTGACATGAGTAGGCCTTCTTCATTTTTGACATTCATTAGAACATTACCCCCTTTAGTTGATTTTTTAACTACTTCATCACCTTCTCTATTGCTTAGAGTCATCATTGTGTATACAGTCTCCTCAACAGCATGCCTTCTATTGACTAATCTAGTGGTGAACATTTCCCCTAACTTCTGATTAACCCTTTTACAACATCCTATCACTATCTGGATGAGACAGAATATCAACAACATCATCACGAAAATAGGCAACAAGGCCTTACATAGTCCCGAAATCTAAGATGGTACCCAAGCAGACCACCCAGTGAGCCACCTGTTGGGGGCACCCTACTCATCCTCCATTGTCTTCTGCAAGGTGTACAAAGTTTGTATGGCCTCTGTTAATGCTCCATTATCGGTGTTGTTGGCTGAGATGCAAGTATAACAGGGCGTGTGAATCTTGGCACATACTCCTCCTTCCATCGCCGTCATCAAGTCTAACACATGTCTGTGCTGCATAAGCATTACTCTCATTGCTTACAGTTCTTCTTTGATGCCATTGAAGCTATCCTCAGTGGAAGTTATAGCTTTCAGCAACTCCTAATGTGTGATCTGCAACCAACGTGCGGTTGCTTTTGCTTGAACGAACGAAAGGATGCCGTCAAAAAAGATCTGGGTGTCTTTAAACAGCCTGTGCTCTTGTGAGACATCTTCCCAGGCTGCAGTACTGTAATACTCTGCAGTTCTCTTCCTTCAATGATGATGTAACAAAGTCATTGAACGGCTCATGGGATGATCATGCAGTTCAGAAATATCAATTCTTGGAATCACCAAGGAGGGAGTGTGCACAGTCACCAAAGATCAGATACCTTGCCAACCTGAAAGGAGTCATGTATAAAGCCATTTGCCACAACTCCAATAAAAATACATCAGACTAGAGGTGCCCCATTGCATGTCGGCATGAAACTTTGTGATGTTGCAGTCGATGTTCTTTCCCAGCAGGACTGTTCCATTACCCCTGAAACATGAAGAGAAAATAATAGGTTTTCATCCTGCTTGAACAGCTGTAGGCGTTTTTACCCATGTTAACCTAGATATATTCTCATCCCACACTACCTGTTGTGAACTACCGTCTGTCTGATTCAGGGTCCATAAAGATAGGGCCCTGCACCCGAATGTAGCGCCATGATTCCAGTGATCATGAACATATACTGACTCATTTTCTCTGAGATATGGCCTTTCCTGACAATCGTGTGGCCTAGGTGTTGCTGAGTAATTCTGGCAGAAAAGCGAAGGTTGGGACACCCCTAAAATCCCTGATGTACTGTAATATCCTAGCTCCCCAAGTTTCACCCTTGTACCTCATTATCCCTGTCTTGGCCATTGTATCTAATTTCACTACTAACTCTTTGCGGTCTGTTAGTACATTCATTACATATGCTAACTCATCCTCATATTGTGTAGTGTTTACTAGGAATGTCTCATGTCTGACCAACAGTGGTTGCATCTGCACTCGTATCCTACAAAGGAAAAGGTGTAACAGACACATGGTAATATTTGGCAGTTCCTCCTTAGCTGAGTGTAACCTATCTGAGTCGCTGGCGTGTGGAATCAAAGAGCAATCAAAACAGGAAGTATTAGCAGTCTGCATACCTATCTTTGTCATATGTTGGTACCAACTATTATCTAATAGCCCATCATGAATATGTGATATATTTTTTTTGTTCAGGTACTGCTCTCTGCAAGGGCTTAATACTATTGCATAAGCCCATAGAGAAAGTACAATGCCACTTTAATGTATCTACCAGCATAAAAAGGCATAAGAAAAACAAAATAGCAATACATAACTGTCTGCCTGTAGAGTCAACAAAATACTCAACTCACGCTTTGAAAGAAGACAATGTTGTTACTCTTGTGTCTTGCTTCCCTCTTCTTGTTCCCTCTCTGTCTGTGGAAGTGTGTGGGGCAAGGCGGGATCCAGTCTCACATGGCAGCGGTGAATCCATGGTTTCCTGACATCCACCTTTACAGCAGTAGGGGTGCTTATCATCACTGAAAAAGGACCGCTGTACTTGGGATCCTTTCATTAGCAGACAAAGGTTCTTACATAGACTTTCTGGCCAACGGGTATCGGACTGGTCTGCTGGGCTGAGGCAGTCTTCTCTGTTTGTGACACCGGTTTAGAGAAGAACATGGCCGATTTCATTAACTCGTTCAAATAGCAATTAATTTCTTCCACTAAAACTTCAGCTGTTTTATGGGCGTCTGTCCTCTTCCTCGCTATCATTAAAGAGGTGAGCATGGGACGCCCTGTCACTATTTGATGTGGCGTTAGATGGTGATCACTTCCTGGCTGATTTCTGAGGGCGTACAAAGCCAGTGGTAAACAGTACAGCCATTTGTTTTCAGAGTAGCACATAGTTTGCTTATTTTATTCTTGAGGAGACCGTTCAGTCGCTCAACTATTCCATTACTTTGAGGGTGATAAGCAGATGTCAGTTTGTTTTATTCCTAGGGCGGTACAAATGTGTTGAAAAATCATATTAGCGAAATAAGGTCCATTATCTGTGCGAATTGCTTCTGCCATGCCCCATCTCAGTATCACCTCTCTTATCAGGAAATTAGCTGCTGCTTTAGCATCATTATGTGCACAGGGTCCTGCCTCAATCCATTGTGAAAATGTACAAAAATGTACTATAAGATCCCTGTAATTGTTACATATTTCTATCATGTTGACAAAATCTAGATGTAGATGATTAAATGGACCTGTGGAGCGTGGTATTGTTGAGGGGATTACTTTTAAGGACGGCTTGGAGCTATACTGTTGACATACTGCACATTCTGTGATGTACATAGCAATCATTTCAGATAATTGTGGAATAAACCAATCTGCCTTTAATGTAGCAAGGTGTGTCTGTTGGTGTGTTTGCTGGGAGGTGTAATTGCTCTAGAGCTGTATACAACAAAGCTTGTGGCATTTCTTGCTTCTCCTATACTTTCTTGCCTGTAAATGAAAGCTGTTGGTGACTGAAAACATCACTGTTCCCACAGCTCCCTTTCGTGTGGTAGTCCTTGTTCATGCAATTCTCGTAAATGTAATTTCGCTGTCTCTGTATATGGGGTTGGTAATTCTGTATTATCTTGTTGCCTGCTTGTCATCATACCTAACGTATGTTCATCACATTGGTTATAATTTGGAGATGCTTTAGCTCCTTCTTTTGCTGCCCAATCTGCCAGAGCATTGCCTCTCGGGATAAGATCTTGCTAATTG
The DNA here is from genome assembly GCA_963921515.1 of Calotriton arnoldi. NCBI lineage: Eukaryota > Metazoa > Chordata > Amphibia > Caudata > Salamandridae > Calotriton > Calotriton arnoldi. The sequence goes on along the minus strand of CAWUFW010004610.1, from coordinate 380,807 downwards.
GTGTACACTGCATATTTCACCACTGTTACTTTGGATGGAAGTGTTAAAGCTTCTATTAACTGTGCCAATAAATCCTTATGCATTATGGGGGACCCATCAGATTTAAGAAATCCCCTTCTTTCCCATCCGTGAATGCTAGAATGTACAACGGTGGTGACGTGCTAAATCTGAATAAATGGTGACCTCTAGTCCCTCAGCTTGCTGCAATGCTTTAATGATGGCCACTATTTCAGCCGCTTGTGCTGAAAAATGAGAAGGCAGTGGTATCTGACTAATAATTTGTAATGTATCAGGTGATCCATGCTGTTCAGCTCTTTCAACTGCTGCTCCTGAATGTCTTACCCCAGTTGCCTGATCTATGAAAGAGGAGCCATCAACAAGGAGTAACATGCTCCTTAGGATTGGGTCTACTCCTACCTCACTTTCTTCTTCTGGTGTGTAATTAGCACAGTCATGTACCTGTTCATCGTCAGTAATCGAGTGTACGAAGAATGTAGCTGGATTAACTGTGACAGCATACCACTTGTAAAGATGGCACTGAAAGTATTACTTTGTACCCAGATGCCCTCTGAGTTGTAAGGGTGCTCTTCTTTGCAAAATAGCATTCATCGCATGCTCTACATACAGTGTTAAAGGTGATCCATCAATATTGTGGTGCTTTCTGAACTGCAAATGCTGAAGCCAGTGCTTGCTCACATGGGTATTGACCTTTCATGACACGATCCAGCAGCCCACTGTAGTAGGGCATTGGTTTGTGTCCCATGGATGTTTTTAGAGGCAGCACAGCAGTCATTTTCATTCCATGACAATGACAAAAAAGGTCAAATGGTTTGCTGTAATCAGGTGTACCTAACACTGGAGCATTTGTGATTGCGTTCTTTAGCTTCCAAAATGCTGTCTCTCTTTCATCAGTCCAGTTAATTTTGTTTCCATTAGCATGGGAGTATTTTAGAGCGGTCAAAAGGGGTGCAGTCAGGGTGGCATAATCAAATACCCACTGTCTCACATAACTACAGAGTCCTAGGAAGTGCTGCATCTGCTTTGTGGTGGTGGTATTGAGCATGTTACTGATGCTCTCTGCTCTGTCAAGTATCACCCTCCTCCCGTTTTTGGAGATTATCTGCCACAAATAGCATACTTCTGTCTGCACATATTGTAATTTGTCTTGTCTACTTTGTATCCTTTTTCTGCAAGAATGCAAAGGAGACCAATAGTATCCAAAATGTCACTTACATACTGTAAAAGGGTGCTTTTGCATTTTATGTTTGTTAAATCCTTTTTCACTGTCCTATTAAAAATACTCAGGGACTTACAATAGACCTGTGGGAGCCTTCTATAGTAATACTGAGTTTGTCTGTACGTAAACCCTGTTAAATATTGACTATTTGGGTGCAGTGGAATACTGAAAAATGCATTTTTCAAATCAATCACTGAAAAATAGGTGGCATCCGTAGGAATGTTTGTCAGTATGACTGATGGATCTAGTACCACTGGAAACTCTGGGATTACTATACATTTCAGTGGGCGGAAATCTTGAATCATCCTCCAAGTTCCCCTCTTAGCCTTTTTATAGGGTAAATCTGCGTATTACAGGGTGATGTTCTCTCAACCATGCTCAAGTAATGCCTGTATTATGGGAAAGATGCCTTCTTCTGCTTCTTTGGATAAGGGATACTGATGTACCCTGGGCAGTATCGCTGCGGGTTTCAGTGTGATTTTCACAGGCTCAGCTCCTTTGATCAGTCCCACATCATGTGGGCCATTTGTCCATAGACTCTCCGGTACCCTTGCCAAATCCTTTTCTCTCATTGTACTGTCTTGTGCATGTTTTAGCACTGTCCTATATTGCAACTGCAATCTAATAGGAATATCCATTTGGAATACCACTGTTTCAATTGATGGGCTATGGTCAAACATTTTTTCATCCAATATGTCTCTCAATTTGACCCCTGGATCTGTAAATACTACTGATGCCCACGTTACTTGACTCCTGTCAAATGCTATCAATAATGCATAACGTGGCTTTATTTCGAGGGCCATTATCTCTACCACCATGTAGGGTTCTTCTCTAGTATCCACAGGTATCTCGGGTCAAAACAATAGTTCTTTTGGTATTTGCACTGTCTTTCCCAATAGCACTAGTGTATTTGCTACCAAAACATATATGCCACGCAAAAAGGCCTCTGTATCCACAGGAATTGCTCCAACCTGTTGTCCCAAGTCCTCATGAGCTAAAAGTGACAACATCCTACCTGGTGTAATGCTAGGTGTGTAACATACCATTGACCCATCTTCCAAAAAGAGATGATCATATTCAGCTTACTCATTAGGTCTCTTCCAAGAAGATTGACCAGTGCCTCTGGAGAATATAACAATGGTCCTTCAATTTGTGTGTCTCCTATTGTCATACTCACTGATTCAGTAAAGGTAACCCTCCTGATAGCCCCAGAAAACCCTGGTGTGTCCAGGGCTCGAAAAATCCACTCGCCCGCTCGCATTTGCAAGTTGGATTCAATAAGGTCGAGCTATTTTTAGGTCCTACTCGCCCTTTCTGGCGAGTAGGAAGACAAACTGACACTTGACCTCTGCCTCTGAAAGCAGAGCAAATGTGACAAGATAGCAAGATTTAAAGGCATTTTTATTGCTCACAAAGTGAATGAGCAATAAAAATGCTTTTAAATCTTGTTAACTTGTCACATTTGCTCAGCTTTCAGAGTCAGAGGTTAAGCGCATTTCAGTTAGGTTGAGCAGATGTGTCACGTTACTAGTGCAATTTTTATGATTTTTCGAGCACTGGTGTCCATTGACTTGTGAAAAAGTAGTAGTGTTCCTTCCTTTATACAAGATTTGGTGGCCGCAGTGTAGATCAAAAAACTATAGGGGCGACCTTCTATGGCTACCGTCACAGTCGGTTCCTCTTCTGATCTGTGGGTTACCGATAGTATTGGACACATAATAGTGGTCTGTGAGCTCTCTCATTGCGTATAGTTATTGATTGGTGTCCCTCCAGACATTTGGGGTTGTGCAGAAAAAGGATTACCTCCTTATACAGTTACTCCTCCCAGCTGGACCTATGTGGGTCCTCCTGTAGTGTTTCTGACAACCTTGGGAATATTCTGTGACATTTGTCCATGTTGTGCAGTCCACTGAACCAGAGGAACCTGCGGGGGTTGTTGGGGACCCCATTGCATCTGTTATGACCCCATCTGCCTCTGCGGGACAACCAATCCCTGTGCTTGCTAGGCCTCAAAAAATCCTAAAAATGTTACTGGACCTGCAGGTCTAGTGACTTAAATAATCTACTCGACCTAATTATAATGCTCTTGACCCATAAACTGGTTTAAAGTTATGTGATCCTGGGCAAGTATTTTAATTCACTGAGATGCCATTTTCTTCTGGATCACACATGAGAACACCTTCAAATACGCGAGTTCGGCATGTCCGCTGTACAGAAAACTCTTTTGTTTGATTTAATAGAATAAACTTTTGATCCATATATTATACAAATCTAGCCACATATAGGATACACATGACCGTTGACTTGCCTCAGTTCATTAACCGCAATGTCATCAGCGCGGGGCAGGAATGTTTGTCAAATCATGTTTAAAAACTGTCACTTTTATTAAATACATGACTAAAGCATAAAGTAGCAGCACACTGTCATTTGCAATCAGCAGATTTTTCATTCAAATGGCCACAGAATTTCCCACTGACATGTTGTTTTAAAACTATATAGTGTACACTGTCTGGAAATCGAGTTTCTGCAAATATTAGTCATTTGCACATCACCAAGTAAAGGGTGCTAATTTGTTATGCTCCTATGTAAATCTTTGTTTGCATCACACTTCTGAATTACAAAAAAAAGTTATTTCATAATGTCTGGTTTATACTTGTACTATTCATTTACAAGCTGTTTAAATGTTGTTAGAAAAAAACCCCTGACATTTTGCAGCCTTTTTTCCACAATTATTGTCAGAGAACTCACTTGACAAAAAGCACTACCTATAACAAGAGAAAGAAAATTAAACACCATTTTCCAGGAACAGATAAGCAACAATTAATAAAAACAAACTGACATTTGACCTCTGTCCTTGAACAGACTGCAAATGTGTCAAGAGAAAACAAGATTTAAAGGCCTCTTTATTGCTCATTCACTTTCTGAAAGAAAAGAACACCTGCTCCTTTCAGCTTAAGTTAACTCGCCAGCAAGGACGAGAATCTCACTCGCAATTGCGAGGGGGCGAGTTTATTTTTTAGAGGCCTGCTTGCTCATTGTTCTTTTTCATTCTACATTCCCTCGCAAAATGACCCATATTACAAGAATAACAACACTGTTGGCCTACCCTATATCCTCCTTGTCTCCTTCCCTGCATAGGCCTTTGACCTCCTGTAAAACCTCCTCATCCCTTTCTCATGTTACTTACTAGCTGCCCTCCTGGTGCCTGCACCTGCACAGGCATTTGTGGTGCCGCTACAAATGCCCCATCTGTACTTGATTTTTTAAAGTTTCTGTTGTACCAACCCTGCTGTAGCACTCTGCCTGCTCTGTTCTCTCCTTGTCATTTTCTTTTTTCCGTTTGAAATAATGTATTATATGGGCTTGTATTTCTGGCCACAGTTTAGCCTCAATTCCCACTACTCTGTCGAGGCTTGGTTGTATATCTGTGGGCAGACCTTATTTCAATCGCATTACATTATAAAATCGCATTACATTTCCTCCAGTATTTTCCCAGTTACATCCTACTTCCTGTACTTATCGTTCTTTCATTCTGGTAATGAATTCTGCAATATCTTCAGGTGGTTTTAAACTCTCTGCCATAAAGGCTCCAGTGTCTGGTATGCCTGCCGAAGTGAGTCCCAGACATGTTGATCAATATTGTTAAAAGAAGACCCATCCAACTGTATTTATCAATGTTATTTGAGGGAATCCTGCCTTGACAAAAATTGTATTTACTTTGTCTCCCACCAAAGAACTGAACAAACTTTGAACATCACCCAAGGCGAGGTTCACATCAGCAGTGTGTTTCTCAAAGCATCTTATCCATTTATCTGCTCTGTCAGACAGCAGGTGTAGTGCCCTCTTTAAATTCTCTTTTATCCATCTGTGGCCATGGTAGGTATGTAGGCAATGGTCCACCCTCGAAAATGAGGGGTACATGAGTTATCGGTCAGGGATTACTTGTCTTGGTTCTAACCTTGGATCTGATCTATTACTTCTAATCGCATCAGTCAGTTTGTCTATAGCATACTCCTCCCATACAGAGAGGCACTCTTGCATATAGGGATAGTTCTGTATACAATCTTCGGCAGTTCCTAAATCAATAGGTTGAAAAGACCCTTGTTGGGGCCATGGCTTCTTCCCATCCTGTCTAGTCCATTCTGCCAATTCATCCGAGAAGGGTTTGCAATAGTAACTACCCTCCTTATATTCTATTACCTCTATAGGTGTTAGATCGGACCCACTCTTTTTCAGAATTGACTTCATCTGCATTTGTGAAATGTCTCTTACCGACATTGGCGACCACTGTAGAGGACAAGGGCGGAAATTTTATGGTCTCCTGTTAGTGTCTTGTTCATTTGCACCTCTGTTAAGCCTGACTTCCCACTCCTCATCTTCCTCTGCCCCTCCTGCGGCTTGTAACTCATTTGGCGATTCATGATATTGTGCCATTTCTATATTTCTTTCCCATCCTTCTTCCTCTCGTATCCATTACTCAGTTGCCTCTCTCAAAGCCTCTGCAGACGTGTTTCCCAGTTTAAGAAGTACATGTCCCATAGGGGAGAAGGGCTTCTAGAGTGTTCTGCCAGTCTAACGGTGTGCTGTAATTCATATATGAGCCTGATTCTTTGGTCCAGTTCCAAACCAGTCCGAGAAGTCATAGGGGAGAAGTTCCTGCGTAATGTTTGCTTCTCCTCTGTAGGTGGAACTCTAACGGGATCTTGATACCCTGCCGCTGGTAGAATGGGGTAAAGACCAAAAGGCAGGGGCTTTTCTGAAGACTGTGTCACTGCCTCTTCAGGTGCTGTTGGCTTTAAGTTTGCTTTCGTATCGCGGAATACCCGCCATAATGAGAAGGTACCTTCCCTTTTCTGTCTTTTCTTTTTGTCATACTTAGAGCAAACGTAAGTCGATGTGTGCTAATTATGTCTTTGTCAAATGTCCCGTTCTTTGGCCATGGCTGGGTGTGGCCCTTAGTGCTTTTGTTTACAATACGTTTGTATCTTCTTCTTGTCTGAAGGGAAAGTCTTTATCATCTGTTCCAAAGGAGTCTCCATGGTCCGCTTAGGATGTGTGTGTATTTCCTATGTGTAATAAAAGTGCTGTTTTTAATCCCTTGTTTGTTAGCCACTGTCATGTGCTCTTTTGAACCTGTCTCCTTTACTAATGTATATTGCTAACCTTTTGTAGTGATAAACGCGTATTGGTCCTTTACAGTGTTATCAGACTTCACATATACCACTATGAGAGCAAAGTGATGAACATCAAGCACACTTCTCTAATCTGTGTAACACTGTGCCTGACGCAATACAGGTTACAATATTATTTATGAATATAAACAACTGTCTGCGGTGTTCAAGAATGTAGGCTCCCATTCACATTTCACATTCCTCAATCGCAAATATCTGTGAGGAATGCGTCAAGAAGGGCTTCTAATATGATAGGCAACTATGTGATTATATGAATTCGAGGGGTATTACATGGACACAGGGGTTCTCCATTGGCCCATACAAATGTAAACTCTAATTCAATCTCATCTGTGACCTGCCATGGTAAATTATTTGACTCACTCATGTGAAATTAATAATCTTTAGACTTGTCTTGGGGTGTTTTAATCTGACTCCTTCTGCTTTTATTTGAAATAATGTTTCTCCACTTCCAGGACACCTTAGGGGTCTGTACTAAAATACCAAAAATATCGGACAGATCTTGCTGCTGTTCTTCCTGACTAATACCAGTCTGTATGACAGCCTGTGGGGACCCCTGCCACTTCTCTATGATTTGCCCTTTATGGTTATGCAGTACTGTATTCTTTGTCGTCTTCCTTATTCATGGAGAGATATCTACTTACACCTCACACACTTTTCGGATTCACAGCCAAGAGTCTGGCCGTGCTCAGGGTAAAGTCAATTGTCACCAGTAATTCCCTGTTCCTTTGTCTGTCAGACCCACCAACTGATGCCTCAGCTGTTCCTCCTTAAAGACGCCTTCCAGATTTCTGAAATCTGGGATTCCGGGAGCCGAGCGTCTGACTTATTCAGAGTAAGGCTTGCCAGCGCCGATCGAATGACCGTCTCTATACCACGTCAGACTTCACACACTTGTTACCCAGTCCCGTCACTTTTCCTGCACTGGGTCTCTGAATCTATCCAGGATACCTTCTTGCGAGCACTCCCAAACTAATGTTTTTTCCAGAAGTTTCCTTCTGGGTAATGCATTAGTAGCCAGCTAGATCATTCCCAGAAGGAAATGTCTCTTCCAGGAGCTTGTCTGCAAGGTAATGCACTAATACCCATCAGATCACCCCCGAAAGAGTGCCTCTTCCAGGAGCTTGTCTCCTGGGCAATGCACTAATACGGGTCAGATCACCCCCGGAGGAGTGTCTCTTCCCTTCTATTTCACAGGGGAATCTGCACTAGCCAGTCTTCCAGTGTGCACCTGTAATCACCACATTTCATTTCTCAAAACATATCATTTCCAAACCCCATGCATGCATTTCTATACTACAATTGCCACAGAATCATGCAATTTTAATGATGAAAGGTTCGAAGTTCAATCTCTCCTCTCCCCCTTTGATGGCAATCTGGGATCTTACCTGCACGTCTCTTGAATAGGCAGACTTTTAGTATGAAAACACTCGGCATCTGCTTACCTGATATTTGCGCAATTTCTATTCATATCGACAGCAGGCAGCGACTCCTTTGAGCGCAGTTTGGAAAAGTTTTTTTTTTTTTTTAAATTTTTTTTTTTATTGATTTTAGTGCATAATTACAAATCGGAATACACAAGCAAATATTCAAGTCAATGAAATCAGAAAGATAATTTCGCAATAACTCCCTCCCATACCCCCCCTCTCCCTCCCTCCCAGGCAGATCCTTATCAGAATTCCAAAACACTTCGCCTATTGCAAAAAATCAACGTATACATGGTGGGTGGTGATACCGATACAGACTCTCCTACACAGTCCACATCTATGGCCAGCAAACTTGAACACACCTTTAGTAATGTCCCATAGGGAGACAGCATTTGCCATGCCAGCCAACGGGCCCCTCTCCTAGGGGCATCCAACGTTCATGCCAGGTCAGGGTGGGACATCAAATATATTGTAAGGGGAGCCCAAAAGTCCTTGGGGCGGGAAGACTCAGGTAGCTCTTCTCCATATATCCGAAGCTGATCCCTACAGTACAGTAAGTCCTTAAGCCATTTGTTAACAGTGGGTACTACCTTGGCTCCCCAGCACTGCGCTACTGCCCTTTTTGCGAAAAGGGTCGAGATTGCCACTAGGCGCCTGTTACACGGCTTGAGAGGTTTGACGTGGCTTAGCAAGTACATCTCAGGGGTACAGCACACAAGTTCTGACACAACAGCCGTAAGCATGGTCGTCACTGCAGTCCAGAACGAAAGCACACCAGGACACACCCAAGCCACATGGAGAAAATCTGCATCCGGGGCTCCACATCTCACACAGTTAGCAGCCTCTCTCAGACCATATTTGTGCAGAGGTAGGGGAGAGTAATATACCTGATGCAGGAATTTAAAATGAATAATTCTGAGGTTACAATTAGCTGTGAGACGTCCCGTGTGCTGACAACACTCACTCCAAGTCTCCAGTGTAATAGGGGTGCCCAACATCGTTCCCCACCGTACACACGAGGGGGAGTCTTCTTGCTCCCGCTCCCGCAGCGAGGCGTTATACAGCCTAGTAATTAGACCCCTTCGGGACGCACCTGAGAGCATCACCTGCAGCGCCCGCAGAGTGGTAGGTTCGGCTGGATAATTCGGGTATGCCGCACGGACAGCTTGCCGGACCCGAACATAGGTAAAATTAAACATAAAAGGTCGATTTACGCCACACTGCGCCGCCTGTAAGTCTTTAAATTGACCGCCCGTATATAAGTCGCCCAGTGTGGTGATGCCCGCAGTTGTGAGTTCTTTCCTGGCAGTCGCCTCTCGTGCCGCAGAGATATCAGGATGTGAGACTAATGGTACGGATGGAGCGTATAAATAAGAAAGTTGAGCCCGTAGCGCAAGCATTCGCCACGCCCACGCCGTGCACTGCGTGGGGTTCATCTCATTTCGTGGGCCTCCTGTTCCCCCCGTAAGAGCAACTGCCTGTACTGGAAGAGGAAAAACAGCATCCGACTCAATCGCCACATGAGGCTGAAAGCGCTGGGGGAAATGCCAGTAATGTGCGAATTGCGCCTGCGCACATAGATAGTAAAGACGAAAGTCTGGGGCCTCGAAACCACCGCGGTCAAATGGTAGCACCAGCAAATCCCATCGACACCGGGGTTTCTTACCACCCCATACAAACGTTAAGAGCGCAGACTGCAACGTGCGGAACAGTGCCATATTCAATTTGATAGGGATGTTAACGAAAAAATACAACAGCTTGGGCAAAAAGACCATCTTCACAACGGCAATTCTATCCGCTAATGATAGAGGTAAGTGTGCCCACCGCACGGCTTGTTCAGATATACGTGAAATCGTGCGACCATAGTTCTCGGAAACAACTACAGCTGGATCTCTGTGCACCCAAACTCCAAGATATTTGACCGGGTCAGATGTCCAGGCCAACGGGAAGTCCACCTCGACCTCAGTTGTTCGCGCAGTTAGTGGAAACACTACGGACTTGGACCAGTTAATCCCCAGGCCCGAGAATCTTTCAAATTTTACGTACTCTCGCAGCAGCGCAGATAGGTACGTAGCAGGTTCGCGGACATACAGCAGCATATCATCTGCGTAAAGTGAGACAATTAAGGGTCGCAGCCTGAACCTCAGAGCCGCCGCAGCGTGTTTCTGACGCAGCATGCAGGCGAGGGGCTCCAGCGCCAAAGAGAAAAGCATAGGAGACAGAGGGCACCCCTGCCTTGTACCCCGTTCAATGCAAAACAATGAGGACACCCATCCATTAACCCGAACGCGAGCCACCGGTCCGCTGTAAAGCACCCGAAGCCACTGCAGAAAAAAAGGTGGGAAGCCCATGCGGCCTAGCACGGCAAACATAAAGGGCCACTGCAAAGAGTCAAAGGCCTTAGCTGCGTCGAGTAACACGGCCACCGCCTGGAAATCAGGTTCAAAGTAGTGTAGCGTGGCGAAGAGCGTACGCAAGTTGTGTGTCGTAGAGCGCTCCGTGACGAAGCCAGACTGATCAGGCAACACCAGTAGAGGAACTAACGGTTGCAACCTGGTGGCGATCATTTTGGCGAGAATCTTTGCGTCGATATTGATGATGGACAAAGGTCGGTAGGAGCCGCATTGATTTGGGGGCTTATCTGGTTTCAATAGGGTGACAAGGAGGGCCTCCCGGAGGGAGTGCGGCAGTGACCCACTGTCATAAGCCTCTGCATACACAGCAAGGAGCCGAGGGGCCAAGTCCGCTGCATAGGTTTTGTAAAATTCGCCAGGTAGGCCGTCAGGTCCTGCAGCTTTACAGGTTGGTAAAGACGTGATAGCCTCCCTGACATCTTCCACTCCGAATGGTTGTACGAGGTGTTCTCGATGTGCTGGAGACAACCATCCTAACGCTATCTCATCGAGATAGGTATCTATCTCCGCCGCCGATGGAGACTCTCTGGTGGCATAGAGACTTGTATAGAATCGCAAAACCGTGTCGCAGAGGTCCACAGTTGAATGACGGGCGATCCCATTTTCATCTAACAGCTCAGCAATGTCATCTTGACGGCGCGGTTCCGAAATTTTTTGTGCGAGCGAGCGGCCCGGTCTGCCACCCTCCCCGTAGTAGCGCGCTATCCGACGTCTGGAGCAGTGTGATAGCTCCTGATCCACCGCATCATTGTGTTCCCAGATAAGCTCCCTCATGGCCGCAAGTTTAGCTGAGGATGGGTCAGACTCGAATTCTCGCTCCCGCTGGGATATGTCAGATGTCAACTTCCGTATTCTACGGCGAATATCTCGCAGGATACCAGACTGGGCCCCAATACAGGATCCCATTATGGTAACCTTAAACGCTTCCCAGAGCGTGCCCGCGCTGTCTACAGATCCCTCATTTTCCCAAAAATAATTCTGGACTGCCTCCGCCACGGTCTGGTGGAAAACCGGGTCCTTGAGCTCTGAAGGTTGAAGCCGCCACGCAAAGGGCGGTCTCTGGTAGGCCGGGAGCTGCAGCTCCAGAAGTACAGGGGAATGGTCCGACAGAGTACGTGCCTCATGCGACACCGCCGTGGTCCAATTACAGACCTGCGCTGAGACTAGCCAAAAATCAATGCGGGACCAGGAACCATGGGCCGCCGAGCGAAAGTGCTCTCCCGGGCATCCGGATTCCGGGAGCGCCAAATATCATTTAGTTGACCAGTATCCATCAGACCTAGCAACATGTCTGTCGCAAGTTTAGGCCGCAACATACCACTACTTACCCTATCCATGGCTGCATCCAAGCACAAATTAAAATCTCCCCCCACACTATGGCGGCCGGGGGAACTTCGATATTCTCCGCCACACATCAGAATAAAATGAGGGGTCATCCACATTCGGACCATAGACATTGACTATCAGCACACTTTCACCACCCAAGCATCCATGCACCATCGCCACTCGCCCGCAGTCATCTGTCTCTGATTTGACCACAGTGAAGGGCACACCCCTCTTTACCAGGATAAGCACGCCCCTAGAGTAGCTAGAGAAGGACGAGGCAACCTTTACGCACGACCAGCGTGCGCCTATCTTACCAGCTGACTCCCGGGTTAGATGTGTCTCCTGCAGTAGGGCAATATGCACACCCACCCGATCTAAATAGGCAATCACTGATCTAATCTTTTTAGGCGTGTTCAAGCCTCGAACATTCCAAGTCAGGAATTTAAATGTAGAAGTCATTGTAGCCGGCCGGCCATAGTGGGACATCGGAAACATAAGAATGGACAATCCTCTTCAAGGATAACCAGGAATCAGTGCCTACCCACACAGTAATAATTCGAACAATAAACCCCCTTGTTCTGCCTGCCCAGCCCAGGACCCCTCCTCCCCCCACCCACTTTAGCTTCCCCAACACGCCAAAGCCATCCCGTAGTTCAGCCCTTCCCCCCTCCCCTATCCCAATAAACAAAGCACAACTTTGGGGTATACCCATTTACGGGGGGCACTGAGTGCTACCAACCTCCCACAGAAAAGGAGGTGGCCGAGTAGGTCTACAAATTGCCAATACAGGGAATCGCCCATGTTTACAGTCACAGATGTGTACTAGTGCCATGACCCCGACTCCAGTGCATACCCCATACGGACAAACATCAAGCAGGTCCCTACTAGTTGCGGCCAAGCAGTGCCAATACCCGGGGGGGACTCCCTCCCGAACCCAGTGCTGGAGAACTCAAGACATCATGAGAATCTAAATAGAGGAAGAGTTATATGACAGCAGCTCAGGGGAGGGAAGCAAGATAAAGACAATAACCCAGCCAGCATTGAGGTCCAATAACACATGTTGTATAGCGTCCACATGTTCCAATAGAGTTAGGCGCCCATCGTATACCAGCCAATATAAGAAACTTAATGTGCGTGCCAGTTCGAGAAAGTGTTCCCATCACTTTATTTCTATTCGTCCTCGGGTGCTGTACCAGACTCTCGTCGCTGTCGCTTCAGATGTTTAGCGTGTTCCATCGCGGCCTTGGGAGAAGCAAAAATCTTGGAGTCACCATCCCCGCCAATGCGAAGACGGGCTGGATACAGCATGGCGTATGGGACCCCATTGGCCTGTAGGAGCTTTTTTACGGGGCCAAATTCACGGCGGGCCGCCTGCACTGCCACCGTAAAATCGGGAAAAAAGGAGAGAGCGTTGCCTTGATGCACTATCGGACCCTTCTCCCTGGCGAGCCGTAAGATTGTGTCTCAGTCCCTGTAATTAAGGATCCTGGCAATTATAGGGCGGGGAGGAGCCCCCGGGGCCGGACGGGCAGCCAGCGAGCGGTGGGCTCGCTCCACAATGAACATTCTGGAGAGATGTTCAGGCCCGAAGATCTCCGAAACCAGGCCCTCAATATACGTCTCCATTTTCCCCACATTTGTGGACTCCGGTAGGCCTGTGATGCGGATATTACTGCGCCTCGATCTAGCCTCTAACTCCTCATTCTTGGCTTGAATCACGGCCAGTATTTTTTCCATATTCAGCGCTTTTTCTGCCACAGTGCTCAAACCATCCTCAGTGTCAGACACCCTCTGCTCCACCTCCCCCATGCGTGCATTTTGTTTCTCTAGCTGGGAGGACACATGATCGAGGCGGTTGTTGACCGAGGCCATCGTGCCTTCTATGGCCTGCAGAGAGCGCGGCATGGCTAGCAGCGTGCTTTCCAGTGTGGTAGGGCCGTCCGCCTGCGCATCCGCCTCCGAGTCAGAGGCCGCCTTTTGTGCAGTTTTCGCGGGCTTGCGCAGGTCGAAAGTCAAGCGTGGCTGGGACTTGTCCGTCTTCCCCATTTTACACCTGCACCCCCCTCACGGAGGGGATCAGCGCCTATGTAGCCCCGGTAGCTTTTTCAGCCCAGTGCGCAGTTCGCAGTTCAGGCGTATTTCCCAATGGTGTGCCCCATAAATGCGCCACCTGGCACCCAAAGTGAGCAGGCAGCACCACCACAGATCGCAGACACAGCGGGGGGGGGTGGAAAGGTTGCAGCGTCACCCACTGGGCCTCAATATGGGACCCCTCCAGTGCAGGCCCGCCAAGTGAGTTGAGGGGGGAATAGCGATGTTGCCCCAAGATCACACCTCAAGCCTGGGGGAGTACTCGCCACAGACTCCCAGGAATGCCAGTATCCAGCGCAGCTTAACACCCGGTGGCAGCAGGCAGACAGCGATCTCTTCCGCGGCCCCTCCGCAGCCGCAACAGCTGAAATCCCCTATGCCCCGCACCAGCCACAGCTTGCAGGCCGCAGCCCAGGCCCGGGTCCGCACCCACCTACGCAGCTGTAGCCCAGGACCAGCTGCGCACCCCACTCACCGCAACCGGCGCCGATGGGCATCCGAGTCCACAGGTAGCCGCAGCCAATGTCTGTACTGCCGATTGCGCCTCCGCAGCTGCAGGCCCCGCAGTCGAGTAGTGCTCCGCCGCACCACTGCACAGTTCCCTCACTGGGCTCCCGGTATCACCGGGGGGGGCCGCCGCTGCAGCAGAGTCCAGCGCGTAGCGTCGTTATGGACAGGAGGCAGCTGCAGGACGGTCGCACAGCGTGCTGGCCCAGGGAGGCTTATTTGCGAGCAGCGGTCGCCATTTTCTCAGTGGCAGCTTCCTCACTTCCAATCGCCGCCAGCGTGTTCCCAATGATGCCGCTGGTCCAGCAACCCCGCCATATGGTGTCGCCCTGGTTCCGGGAGGCACTCCAGTAGTTTACGGGCACTTTTACCCCGTATGGCAGCAGATAATGGTCGGATGTCGGCTCGGCCGGGCAGAGCCTCACACCAGTGCGGCCATTTTGCCGTGCGCCCTCTACCGCCCCCGCAGTTTGGAAAAGTTAAGATGAACTCCTGGCTGGCTCACCAAATGTTGCTGAATGAAAGAAAAGACGACACAACTTCTGCTGGCAAAATAGTACAGACTTTAATATAAAAAAACAGCAAGAGGAAGGTCAGTCAGCTATGAAGAACTGGAATCTGAGCTTCGACTTCCAATGCAACGGACAGCTTCTCTTATACATGTCTTATCATGAATACGTTATACATATTTGCATGGTAGAAGGACATCTGCTAAAGCACAACATTATCATCAAAAGGTTATACTTTCAAAAAACAGCTAATCACATGTCTACAACATGCATCTCAGGTGCACGTTATTGTTAATTATGCTTCTTCACCACCTTCAGTGTCCTTGATTTGTCTTGTACTTGAAGCCTAACAATGCTATACTCCCTACACATGTGCTGCCTGGCAAAGGCTAACCTCCCACCTATTCTACGCCTCTGAGCTACCTTATCTAAATGTTTCTCAAATACGTATTCTTGCAAGCGGGCCTGTGACCTTCCATTTATTCTATGCCTAAATATATTTCCCTATTCTACTGAAACTCGTATCTACTTCCCTCCCCCTGGGGTCCGATCTCCATCTTTGCTCTTTTTTTATTCTGCTACTGAAGACCGCGTATTTCTCCTTTAATACGTAACACAGAACACATCTCTCTGCTGGTGCTTTCATTGACATGAGTAGGCCTTCTTCATTTTCAACATTCATTATAACTAACCACTTTATTTATGACTTTATTATAAAACGAAAACCATACATAACATTTGTAAAGTGCAGTAAGTGATTCATAATTATTGAGTACAATTCATAAAGTACAATTTGCAGATGAGAAGCCACATGAAGGAAAAACCTGCATCATGCAGTGTCATCATCTCCATCACTTTGCTGACGCTTCAAATTATCCTCACCCAACCCCACCCCACCCCACCCATCCATTTATTAATCAATTCGGACGAGTCATACTCATCTTCAGCCACTTTCTCGTCTGTCCTAACCATTTTTATTCGAATCTGTCCTGCAGTTGCGCATTCATGGACAACTTTCTGCCAGGATGTCAGTTTAGGGGCCAGTGAGCAGATCCAGTAGATAGTAATTCGGCATTTTGCCAGTACCAACCCCAGAGAGATACATTTATATCGCAACTCAAAGTCCCATGGTTTGGGAATGAGACTAAAAAGGTAAAGCATATATTTTTCTCTATCAGTAATCTTACTGTTCGTTTTAATTGGTCGACCACCCCTTGCCAATTTTCAGACAATTGTTCGCAGCTCCAGGTCAAATGTAAAAAGTCTGCATCACCAATTCTTACACCAAGTGCATGTTGGGGGCCCAGACAGGTAAACCCTGTGTAATTGGGTCAGAGCCAGGTATGTACAATGGACAAAATTAAAATGCACCAACGTAAATCTGCCATTGCTTGATGTTATGTTATGTTAGGAAAACTTATACAGCGCACGGTTACCCTGAGGTGTCCTGGCGCTTGCTGCAGTCCTCCCGCCTTTCATAGATTGATATAGTCTGGATCTGTCCATAGGTCGATCCCCATTCTCTCTGACAAATGTGTTTCCTGTTTGGCAGTTCAGTCCCTCTGAGCTATAAAAAAGCTGTTTAGATCGATCTTTTTTCAGTGTGCAATATAAATGTGACACGCTGTGGGTGGTGTGTCCCAGTTGAAGCAGCATGTCTAAAACAGCAGTCGTCGTGGGAGAATTCCATCCAGATCTCCATGGCTGTTATCGCCATCTTGGAATAGTGCAGGAAATGTCCCGACCCCACCTCAAAACTAATTTGGGCCTACTGAAATGTAGAAAAATCTCACCACGGTACATATCATCTAAAGTGGTGCATCCACCATCCTTCCATTGTGCCAAAGACATATCATTGCATATATTTTAAAACAGCTGCAGCCACCATTTATCAAGGGACCTGGAAAAAGGAGGACCCTTCAATATCCTCCTGACTATAGAATCCCACGCTATGGCAAATGTTTAATTACGAATGGGCAGTGGCTTGGTTGGCGCTCTGCCTCCTGTCAACAGGGCCAGACTGGGAATCGAAACCGGCCCTGGCAAACTGTTCGGCCGCCCCCCCCCCTGGGAGTAGGGGGGTGTAGCTGAGCTGTTTGCGACGGTCGCTTTCGGACGATTTTGTTACAGGGGGCCGATATTGCCGACCCCCAGTAACAAAAACGTCCCCCAGGGGCCCAAAACCGGCCCCCACCCTAGCGGCCCACCGGGGTAACGCCCGGTGCCCGCTACGGCCAGTCCGGCCCTGCCTGTCAATGTGGTGGGCAACGATTCCCCTTCCCTTCAGTATTTACTTTTCCCTCTTGTCCTCTGTTTCATACTACCATGCAGCATGTTTTTATTGTTCTGCCAAGTAATAGAGTTTTAAGTCTGGGAGCCTGAGGGCCCCCTCCCCAGGGTCCAGTCTAAGCACACTTAACTTTACCCTGGACCTTTTTCCTGCCCATATCATAGATGTCAAAACTGCGTCTATTTCTTTAAATGTAGATCAGGGGAGTACACACATGAAATTCTTTAAGAAATATAAGCAACAGGGTAGGAAGGCCATTTTAGCGAGCGCCATAGTGCCAGCAATAGAAAGCGGAAATGTCTTTCAGAAATCAGTTATGCAGCCCCTGCAGTACTCTGCTCATGTTGAGGTCATACTGTAATCCAGTGTCCATTGCTGAGCGATCTCGACTAGAGTGCCCAATGGGAAGACCAATGTTTTGTCTCAGGTACTTGCAAACTGGCAGCCTCTGAATTTGTCGAATTCGTTGAACAACACAGGGAGAGAACGGTATGGCTCTCTGATATAAACCAAAGTGTCATCTGCATACATGGACACTAAATGGATTGTGTTATGGACTAGAATCGCATATTAACCCGAGACTTTAGTTAGACTTTAGTTAGACATATCGCCAGTGGTTTCATCACCAATGTGAACAGTAGGGGGAACAGGGGGAACTTTTGGCGGATGCCTATTTCTAATCGCTAACTGGATGATATAACATTACCCAGTCTCTCCCTGGCAATGGGTGCTGTATATAAAAGACGTACCCAACATAAGAACATCAGTCCGAAACCCACCTGTAGCAGCACCTCAAACTTATAATCCCATCTAACTGTATTGAAAGCTTTCTCAATGTCCAATGCTAACAATGCCCCCTCAACTTCCACTTGTTGTGCTGAGTGTAATACATGAGTAAACCTCCGAATGGTACTATGCTGCAGTATAATCGACCTCGTGCACCAGTATTATGTTACATTATTTCCACTTGATATAGCGCACAAATCATACCCAAAGGTATATCTCTGTGCTACGCCAGCACCGAAACACTGCATCAGTCTAAAACAGCCAGGTCTTCAGAAGATTAAAAAATGTGGCAGTCACAGCAGCAACGGAGATGGTATGGAAGGTGATTCCAGGCAGATGGGGCGGTAAAGGGAAAAAACTCTCCCCCCAAATCTGGAAGTACAAATACATGGAACGGTCAGGAGCACCTTATCGCTTGATCTAAGCATTCTTGCAGGGGATTACAAAGAGGTTTATTATATGGGATTTAAAAAGACTGTGGCATACACGTATCGTTATACAAGTTAATTTACACAACACGAAACAAAGGTATTAAAAAGGGTAAAATCTGCCGTAAAGTGTAAGCTGCTTATGGTAGGCCTTTGAGCTTTCAAGCAATTGGTTCGGAACTGTGGCAGCAGTTTTTATCAAAAAGCCTAGAAGGGGACGTCTTATAATATCGGGGTGATGCCATGAAGTGCATTAAAACACATAACTAAAAAGAGGGAAAACAGTTTTTTCTCTGACGTTTGCTCCCGGTTCTCAGGAGAGAGGCTGACAGTCAAAGATTGCTGATGTTGTTCTTAGCCATCCAGGCCTTAATTGTAAGTCGGCAGAGGCTGCAGCTTCCAGATAGCTGAGTATCGGGTGTGAGCTTATCTGGTGCAAAGAATGTATTGTGCAAAGTTTGCTGTACGAAATGGTCCTTTAGATGGATATTTATATGTCTCTGTAGTTATTGGGCACTTGTGTGGTTTGCCGAGTTTGACAGCATTATATGGTTTCCTGGATGAAAGTGCGATGTGACAGCGTTCCCGATGATTTTAAAGTAGTTGTAGCAGCCTGTCTTGTTCAGAGTAGGAGAGTGTGCCAATTGGTGTTAAGATGCGCGTGGCCAGTTTGTTGTTTTACTCGCCTGTTGTTTCGTTGCAAGGTGGCAATTGGGCCAGTCTCTTTTCTACTACATTAAAAAAATCTTGTGAAGCTGCAGTTTAATTGGGTGTCGGTTGGACCAAAGAAGGACTTCACTGCCTGCCTACAAGACCGAATGCCTTTTTGATTAAAGATGGGGCGGAGCATTGAGCGTCGGACATCCAGTAGGATTGTGCAGAGGCAGATTATATGCAAAAGATCTTCACTTCCATTGCCGCAAAGCGGCAAGTGTGGGCTCCAGGTTTCCTCTTCCAGGTAGGTAGGTGAGAGAGAATTGGAAGTATGCCCAGGCGGTGTCTTAAGAATTTCTCCTTCACCGTTATGTTGAATCCTGCACTCAGGTATGATTGTGGATTAACGGCTGTGTAATCATTGAGAACAAACCAGCCTTGGGCCCTTTCAGCCAGTGTTGCTTTGTCTTCGATTAAAGAGATAATTTTTGTGACTTTTCTTACTGCTTTTTGAAGCTCGAGTGAGTTGCAGGAGTCTCCCATAGATTAATCAGGCCTAGCTTCAGTAGGGAGCCTTGAAGGTACACTCTGGCTGGTGAGTTTCCCCGGGATGACAGTTCAGTCCAGAGATGTGAATTTAGTGTGCCCTGGCCGCCTGATCTCGTGCCAGCTTTTTATGAACGCCTCCCTTCTGGCCATGGTCTGTTTCTGTAGGCCGAATTCTAGCTATTTGTGCTGGGGAAGTGTAGATTGGGAGGAAGAAGATCATTCTGTAGGCGCTGGCGAGGATTTTATCCAGAACGGTTGCATCCCTCCTTCGCATTGGCTCACTTCCATAAGTTAACATTGAAAGGAGGTTTGTCTGGAGGACCTGGAGTAGAGGATCTAGAGTCGGGCCTGATGGTGCTTTTTTTAGGTGCTTCGTGGCTAATGTTGTAATACCTTTCCGCCGCAGAGCTTCCATCTGTGATTTGTAGGAGCCTTTACTGTCTAGTAAGAATCAGAGGTATTTGTATTCAGTTACTGGTTCTAGGCGATGTGTGTCCAGATGCCAGTGCAGTTCTTTTTGGTATAATTCATTGCCATTGTTTTCGTTTGCTTAAGTTGATTAGTAGAGCATTTTCATGCAAGAACTCATGGGTAGTGTCCAGTAGGTGTTGTAGTCCGATTGGTGTTCGGCTTATTAAGACCAAGTCGTCCATGTAGAGGAGGTTGGAAAGAGTCATGTTGCCAAGTTTCAGAGCATGTGATATGCTTTTGTCCAATATCGTGGATAGGTCTGCCATAAAGAGATTAAAGAGGGTGGGGGGCTAAGACACACCCTTGTTTTAGCCCTTTGGTGGCGTTAATGCACCTGGAAAGGTGCATCCAGGCTCCCAGTTTGATTTTGACCCAGGGGTGCGTGTGCAATAACATCAACTGGTTTGAAAGGGCTGGAGGAATGTCCCATCTTTTTAGCTTCCGCCATAGCCTTGCACGGTTGACATGATCGAATGCTGAGCTGTAATCGATGAAGCATAAAAATAGCAATTGCTTAGCTCCCTTAACTGCATCAATCAGTAGTGATAGGGCCATGATGCTGGTAGTTGTTCACATTTGTTTGCAGAAGCCGGTCCGTTTTGTTGCTATAATGGATTTGGTTGAATCCCAGGATGCAAGTTATTCCAGGATTACTCCTGCGTAGTATTTGGCCTCGTTATCGATCAGGGTGACAAGACGGTAGTTTTTTGCATTGCCCTTGTCGCCCTGGTTGTAGATCCCTTCCAGGATTCCGGGATGGTTTCTTTTTTCAGTAACTCATTAAAGACTGGCACTAGGGTTTTGCTCCAGTACAGTGGGTCTTGCTTGTACATAATGGGTGGAATCCCACTGGAGCCCGAGGCGGCTTCTAGCCTCCCTCTGGCTATTTGTCTCCCAATTTGCTGTGGTGTGATGCTGAGAGGTTCCTCCCCACTGGTTTGAAGTGCACCAGTGCCCACTGTTTCTTTTCCTGCATTGATTCTAGTATTGCTGTGTGTGATACCTGTGTGTGTATCATCTCCCGATATGGCACAGATCTCTTCCTTGTTCTCTTTTCCCTCTTGGTCCAGGCTATTGAAATGGAATTGCAGATATTTTGCGCAGTCTTCCTATGATATGCGGGAGTTTATTCCTTGATGGGATGGGCGCTGTAGAGTGTTGATTGTCCGCCATAACCGTGCAGTGTTCTTGCTCTTTGAATCATGAAGCAGTCTTGCCCACAGTGTTTCATTTTCTTGCCTCATTTTGTCCCTTTTTATCCTTTTCAGGATAACCTTGAGTTTTCTCAGTTCTCCCTGCAGGATTGGGTCTTGTGGGTTCCTGCAGAGTTTCCTTAAGGTTTGATTTATGGAGCATTTAAGTCTTCTAACCTGGGGAGTGATTATGTATGCTGAGAGCTTCCTTACTGTTGGCCCCTTTTTAGTTCCTGCCTCATGGCGAATGTGTCCCTGAAGGTCTTGGTAAAATTCTCCCATATAATTAAGGGGTTTATCATCGAATTGTGGTCTTGGCAAAGGACATTTAGCTTCTCTGCTGAAACGGAGCTGCACTTGATCCGTCTGTAGTTGGTGGTGTATTCTGTACCAATTGGTTTTATAACTGGGTTTAAGGGTATGGCTGTGGCATTAAATGTGACTTCTTGCAGTAGGTGATCACTTTGTTCGGTTTCTCCCAAGTGGTAGGAGGAGATTTTTTGAAACAGGGGAAGTGTGACAAATGTATAAGCAAGGTGTGAGGTAGGTATTGATGAGTAAAACGTAGGTGCTGGAGGGTTGTCCTCTAGGAAGCAACTGTTCAGGGCCCGCAGATTGAGATGTTCAAGTTCTCGTAGAAGGTGAGTTAACAGCCTGGTTTGTTTAAGTGACATGGGCCCTGATTTGGAATTTTCCATTCCTCAGTTAAGTCACGTAGCAGGTCATTGTCACTTATGGTGCCCAGAAGGTAAAGATTAAAATCCCCTGCTAATATGATGTTGTCAGTATGACCTTCTTCTGAGATCCTTGTTAGTTCTTTGATCAGTTGTTTAACGCCAGTGAGTTTGCGCCTCGGGTGTAGGTAGACATTTATAATTGTGATCGGCCATTCTTCTTCATTGAAGATGATTGTTGTGCTTATTGCCTGGATTTCACTAGGAGCAGATATGTTTGCCTTCAGTGATTTGATGATTCCTGTTGTTGGTATTGATGCATAAATTATCAGGTGCCCAATCAGTGGCCATATCTTGCCCCCTTCAGCGCTGGGACTAGTTGGGACGTGAACCCCTGTAGCTCTATAGCTTGTTCCTCCCAGGATTCTTGAAGGAGTATACGATTGAAAGCCTGGAGGTAATCTAAGAGCTGTGGGTCTTTTGCTTTGCTGGCCAGACCATTGATGTTCCAGATGCACATGCGAATCAGTCTTGGCCCTTTCGAGTTAGAGCTAGTGGGGTGGTTTGTCTGTCATTGTGTGTGATCGACTTTGATTGTTCGTGTTAGGCGGCTCCAGTTTTTGCCAGCTGTTTCTTCCTTTGGCTCGTTTTGTTCATGACCCCCGTGGGTTGTTTCTGTATGTATTCACAGGAGAGGTGCTTCTTGCACCCTTTAGTATTGAGCTGGTGATGTGCAGGACAGTACTACCGCAGTTTGTCCTTTAGGTAGGCAGTGGCTCTACCCATCAGAGCCTTGTGGGTGAGGGAGCAGATCTTGAAAACGGTGCGCTTCCCAACCGGAAGTCAGTGTAAGGCTGTCAGTATGGGCACCGATGGGGAGCCTCCTGGGAGATTACAGACCAGGCTTACAGATGTGTTTTGTACCACCTGGAGTTTGGCCAATAAGGTATCATTTGCTGCCATGAGCAAAGCGTTGCCATAGTCAATGAGGCTTATGATAGGGCCTGAACAAAAGTCTGCCTTGCAGAGGATGGTAACCAAGGGAAGACTTTCCTCAGGAGCCGCATTGTTGCGAAGCATGTCCCATTGGTAGCGGAGATATGATCCTTCATGGATAGGGCCTGATCTAATTTAATGTCCAGATTTTTCACAATGAGCCTGAGGGAGCGGACCTTTCCCAGTTCTCAAGGCCACCGGTCAGGGGCCCAGAGGTCCTGGGGTTTGCCAAACAGCACCACCTCGGTTTTTTCGCTGTTGAGTTTAAAACAATACTCTGTCATATAGGCAGCGATCCTTCTCAGGTAGTCCATGAATGGGGGCTTTACCCCGTCAGAATCCTGACCAAACGAGATGATCATCTGAGTGTCATCCGCATATGATATCACATCAAAGCTGCATCATTTAACAATGTAGATGTTAAACAACCTCAAAGAAGCGCCCTGAAGCACCCTTTGGTTATCAAGATGGAGTGGGACTCAAACGGACACAGGATAATCGTATGAGTGCGGCTGACTTAGAAGTCCGCAAGCCATAGTAAGGCACTGCCCCTGACACCAAACTCACGCAGTCTGCACAGCAGTATGTCATGAGAAACGGTGTCAAAGGCAGCTGACTGGTCCAGCAGCACTAGCATGGCTGGAGAGCCTGAAACTAAAGACAGGCGGATGATGTCAGTAACTGCCACCAGTGCTGTCTCAGTGCTGTGGGGGGATCTGAATCCCGATTGGGAGGGATCTATAGTTTTAAAGTCCTCAAGGACGTCATGAGACGGTTGTTAAATAGACTTTCCAACTTTTTCGCCAATAATGGGAGAAGTGAGATGGGGCGGTAATTAGACAAGCACTTTGGATATGCATTTGTGTTTTTTTTAATATCAGAGAGACCAGAGTGGCTTTCCAGGCAAGTGGTATTTTGGCCAGGTCTAAGGATAAATTAAAAAGTGAGAGGATGGTATAGGCACTATTAGAGACGCGAGATTAGTGGTGACCCTAGGTGGATATATGTTCGCAGCTGAACCAGATTTAGCTTTAGCCAGGAGCCCCAAAATGTGATCTAACGTAAAGGTTCAAACTTATGTAGGGGAGGGGAGGGATCAGATAGGAGCGCCATCTGAGCAGTGGAGTTAGTCTGACTCTGGTTGATGGGGAATTTCTGGTAGATGACTTCAATTTTATCCTAAAAAAAATCAGCCAAAAAGTCGCATAGTTGCTGTGAGGCAGCAATCTCCATAGAAAAGGCACATGGTTCGGTGAGGTCATTGAGCACTTTGTAGAGCTCTTTAGATGAATTGCATGCATTCTCAATTTTGCTAGAGATATGTAGCTTCTCCTGGCTTTCCTAATGTGTATGTGATAACATGCCAGTGCAACTTTATAGGCTCCTCTGTCTTCCCGTGATTTAGAACGTCGCCATAGTCTTTCCAGCCTTTTACAGGCCGCTTTCATCGAACTAAGAACCGTGGAGAAGCACGGGGCCTGAGGCCTGGAGGAGACGATCTGGCTTGTATAAGCAATACCGTTCTTGTCAAATGCTACAGTGAGAGCTTGGTGGTAGTTGGTAAGCGAAGTGCTGACATTTAAACACTGGATGGCATCCACGAGCAAATGATTTAGAGAACACTTCTGGTGAGATGGAGTTCCAGGCTCGATAGGTGTTTTACGCTCTATTAGCCGATTGGATCATAACGTCAGCCTTAGCAATCTGCCACTTCATTAAGTGGTGGTCTGTCCAGGTCAAGGGTGGAGGACATTCGCTCTCTAGGAGTGTGGAATTCATGAAAATCAAGTTCAAGGTATGACCCCCATGCATAGGCCCAACTATGATCTGATGGAGGGCAAGCATCTCCATATCTGAGAGGAGTTGGGCAATCTCTAGCTTTGCAACCTCGTCCCCATGCAAGTTGAAATTTCCCAATAGGAAGACGTTTTTGGAAGACAGTGTGAAAGGGGCAATGTGTTCAGCTAAGAGCAGGCTAAAGTCTTTTTTAGCAGCTGGCGGGCGATAAATAAGTGTGCCCTTCCAGTGGACTGAGACCTGCAGCTCGAATTTAAAGAAGCACATTTCCGCCTAGTCCACTAGCAAGGATTCGATAAGTTGAACCTTAACAGTGACTCGAAATGTGATGGCTACTCCATCTCCCGGTCTGGAATCTCTATCCAGCCTAAGTAGCTGATACTTATCTGGTAGAGCGAGGGGCATACATGCGAAAGCCAATGCGTTAAGCCATGTTTCTGTAAGAAAACAGAAATTTGGAGCCTGCAAACATAAAAGATCCCAGATTTTGGTGGCATGTTTAAGCAGTGACCTAACGTTACAATATATGCCTTGGAGAGGCAAGATGGGGCTGGGCGTGACTTTTACCATGTTGTTTGAGGGCACGACAGTGGGGCGGATGGAGGGGACCCTGACGTGAGACTGGCACCCGTCCCTCTAGTCGCAAAACCAGACGATAATGCGCTTTTAGGGCATGGGCTATCAACAAAGGGACAGGAATAAAAACCTGCAAGCTATGCATGCAACTGGACCTTCCAAGCTCTGGTGGGGGAAGTGACCGCAGGAGGACTCAAACTGGCCTAGTTGGGCATAGTGGTTGCCAATATTACAAAAGGGCTGCATCAGTGTAGCTTACTTTGTTCGCAGAGGTAACATAACCTGAGAGGCAGGGGTCCTGGCAACATTAAGGCGCAGATGGGCCTGCCTCTGGCGCACCTTTGGCGCATCTGCGCTTTCATGGGCCTGATATAGGCGTAGAGGGATGTAGCGCTAGACCGCTAACCTCCAAGATGTTAGAGCAAAGAGAGGAGCAACCAGGAAGTGGGGCAGCAGAGTCTGTCTGAATGCTTGACTAGCCCTTCCCGCTCAAACAGCACAGGCTGCCGAAGAGCAGGACAACAAGTGCGGTGCAAAACAAGGTTTGTAAGGTCCTTCCCCCCTAAACACAGCCCCTAATAATAATGATAGCATCGATAACCTGCTATAGACTCTAAGCCAGCACTTTGGCAGGAAGCTTGCCGTCTGCATTGATCATTGAGACAGGTCGGTAAGACCCCAGTCTAGCGAGATCTTTCACAGGTTTCGGCAGCACAACAATTACCGCCTCCCTCACTTTTGTCAGCTCGGTTATCCTTGTGGTAATCTTTGGGTTCCATTTACTAGTGGGGATTCTATCCATTTTAAAGGGATGTCCAAGTCTCAAGTGTATTTTCCTCACCTTGTGGAAAAAGAATGTGGTCTCCTGTGTTGCAGGCTGGCAAGGGTTTCCTAGTTGGTGATTGTATATATTTCAAGTTCACAATAAACACTTGGACTCTGGAGCTTTTCTAAACTTTGATTGTTGTGGACAACGTGTTCCACTTCTTCACAAAGTAAAGTTATTTTGATAAATATTTTGTAGCATTAAAGGATGTTCCTATAACCATGTTTTTCCATTTTGTATGAGTGTTTTTTACTCTAGCTTAGCTTTGATATTGCGTTTGCAATTTGAAATTAGAAAAATTATCGACTCACAAATCATGAATTGCAAAACTGTGTGTACAGATGAGGGCATAAAATAGTGAATACGTAATATTCGAAATCCGGAATCGCAGATTAGGATTCTGAACATGTTGAGCATTGTGGATTGCTGATGCAGCAGCCACTGATGACATCACAAATTCAGAAAATAAACCAGCTCTGCGATTCTGGAATTCATGAGAATAGACGATCACAGCCAAGCCCCCAAGGAGCTCTAGGGCGAGCCAGGACTCACATGATGGAGATGAGCCCTGCAGGAAGAGGAAGAAAATGTTCAGGTGAAGAATGTGCACTGGAAAATCAACAACTGTTTGGGAAAGCATCCCTTACTAGTCTTGAAGTCACAAAGAAAAAGATATGGACATGCATCCAGCAATAAGATTAAAACATCCATACAATGAAGCATTGGCATAGCCAATAGGTCTCGCTTTTGGGACCTTATAAGTATTTAGTTATGCAGCACAATATCCTTGGTGCAACAACATCTACTGTTGCATGGCTAAACACTTATAAGGTCCCAAAGCGAGACCTATTGGCTATGCCAATGCTTGTTTATTTTAATGTTTGTACAAGTTAATTTCTGTCCTTTTCAATGGCAATGCCATTATGTAAATGTTGTGGTCTGCATCTTATGCAACAGACCCTGGAATATGTATGCTCAGTTCGTCCTTTAAATGAAATGAAATAAATGAATGAAAAAGGCTTTTGTATAGCGCATGGCTACACGGAGGCATCCCAGCGCTGCGGAGGCGACTAAAGGAGAAGAGAGATTAAGGGAATAGCCAAGTTTTCAGGCGTTTCCGGAAAGTCAGGTGATTAACCTCCTTGCGGATAGGAAGAGGAAGAGTATTCCAAAGCCTAGAAGTGATATAGGGAAAACAGCGACCGCCTGTTCTGGCCTTCTTAATTCTAGGGACCTCGGCCAGGAGAGCTGCGTCCGAGCGCAGACAGCGTGTAGCCTTGTAAGGTTTGATCAAATTTTTAATTATAGGGGGGCCTCTGCCCTGCAGACCCTTGTGTGCAATGCATAGGGCTTTGAAATGTATTCTCTCCTGAACCGGCAGCCAGTGGAGAGCGCGAAGAGAAGGCTTTGCTGAGCAGCGGTTATTTGTGCCTGTAAGGAGTCTTGCTGCAGCGTTTTGGACCACCTGCAGTTTGGTGATAACCGATTTAGGAGCACCCAAATACAGAGCATTGCCGTAGTCCAGCCTAGAAAGAATAAGTGCCTGGACCAACAGCTTTCTAGATTGGCTAGGTAGGAGAGGGAGTATTTTCCGGGTGGTTCTGAGCAGGCCATAGCACGTGGCGGCCGTTTTCCTTGCTTGGACTCTAAAGGTAAGATCATGGTCGAGCCAGATACCCAAGCTTTTATCTCCTTTTTGGAGAGGGAGCTGGGCCCATGCAGATTGGCCACATGATGTTTGGATGAAAATTTGCTTGGTTGCCCAGAAGCATAAGCTCCGTTTCTCGCCATTGAGCTTCAGATGAGATGAGCTCATCCAGCTAGCGACTGTCTTAAGGCAGCAATGCAGGTCCGTGGGGGACTGCTCCGACTGATTCAGTGCCACGATTAATTGGGTGTCATCAGCATATGTGACTATGTGGATTCCGAAAGGGGCTACAATCTCCGCCAAGGGGGCCATATATATATTAAAAAGAGTGGGACTCAGAGACGAGCCCTGGGGAACACCACATTGCAGCGGAACTGGCTGGGAGCGAGAATTCCCTTCCAATACCTGATAGAACCTTTCTTCTAGAAACGATTTCAGCCATGTTAGAGCCGTACCTGTCACTCCCGCTTTTTTTAAATAAAAAGTAACATTAAACCTTTCCCCGCGCAGCCTTTCGCAATGTAAAAATATTTATATTAGCTTGTTTTAGAGGCCTTTCAATAAGGAATAGTGGAAAATGGCCTGCATTGTCCACGGAACACTTCTTTCTACAACATTAAACTTTCGAGACGACAACGCTGTCATTTTTGGCGCCCTCCGCTCTCTTCTGACCTTCTTTGTATATTATGTACACGATGTACACTTCGTAGTTCATGCAAGTCTATATTCAGTACGTATGACATTTTCCGGCATCTTTCATGTAACTTTGACACGTAAAACCCTCTGCTACTAAATAGATTTGGACCACCCAAAAAAAAACAAAAAAAACACAAAGTAAAACTGCATAGTAATTTTGGGCCGGAGCCTCGGAGCAGAAGGAACGAACGAGGGAATGAGAGCGCGAGGGAGAGAGGAAAAGGAGGCGAGGTGAGGGAGGGGGGAGAGGGCGTCAAGGAGTGGGAGGGTAGGAAGGGGCCGGTGGAAGGGGGCAGGGTGATTAAAGAAAATCAAGAAGTAGATCCAGAGAAAGAGAAAGACGCATGAGGGCAGGAAAGAAAGAGTGAGTGAGAAAGAGGGAGAGATAAGGAAAGAGAAAGTGCCGAGTGGTGCAGGAAGGAAACCAGAGAGGGGCAGTGAAGACAAGGTGATGGATGAATAGTGGGGAGGAAGGAATGAATTCGAGAAAGAACCGGAGGAGCGAACGAGATGGGGAAGCCAGAGAAAAGAGGCTGATGGGTGACAGAGAAAGGGTTGCATGATAGGACAAGGGAAGCCATCGCCTCCTTCTGACAGGAGACTGCTTTGGAGGTCAGAAAAAACAAACAGAACAAACCGACGCCACCGCCCGGAGCAGCTGTTTTGAAGCACACTCGTGCTTGCGTCAGTACTGTCCTGGGAGCGCGCGTGAGAGTCGAGAGAGAGGGGGAGCAGGAGGTGAGCCTGGGAGTGGTGCGCGCACAGTCTGCTCTTTTGGAAGCACATACTCGTGCTTGTGGCGCGCCGCTGCGCACTCCCGCAAGGCGTATGCTGCCACAAGCACGAGTATGTGCTTTGAAAAGAGCTACATGACGGTTAAAGGTCTCCTATGCAGCGCATGCGCGCTGCGTAGGCGAGACCTAAAAGGAAGGGGTTGTGAAAAGGCTGACAGTCGGAGTGTTAGAAAAAAGTCAAGTAAAGTAGAAAAGAAAGAAGGCACACACATAGGAAATGGGAAAAGATGAGCAGAGAATGGGAAAAAGACATAGTGGTCAAGGGCCACAAAAGGTAGGCAGAAAAGATTAAGATAGATAGTAAATGAGAAAATACAGACAGAAAGCAAAGGTAACAAGAGAGATACGCAGATAAGAAATGAACACGACATCATGGAGACAATTACAACGAGCAATGGCTAAAGTGGAGGTAGGTAGAAAGAAAAAGAACATGCAAGGAACAGTCCTGTTTTTGCAAACATATGAAAGCGGCATTAAAAGTAATAAATAGTAAAACTGTTACTACCCCAAGGTAGCGTCCATATGTTTGCAGAAAAAATAAATAACTTAAAGAAAAAGAAAAAACAAGTAACTACAGGTTCCCGAATAGGCATATACAGCACTGGGTGAATTACGGTGCACTACCACAAGCCATCACTAGAGGTTCCCAGATAGCATTATACAGCACTGGGTGATCTATGGTGCACTACCACAAGCCATCACTAGAGGTTCCCAGATAGCATTATACAGCACTGGTGATCTATGGTGCACTACCACAAGCCATCACTAGAGGTTCCCAGATAGCATTATACAGCACTGGGTGATCTATGGTGCACTACCACAAGCCATCACTAGAGGTTCCCAGATTTAGGAATATACAGTGCTGGGCGTTAAATGTGAGGAAACAGATTGTACAACCATATTCACTATATGCATTGCATTTCGGATATTTTTGAACGTGCATAAAATATTCTTTCTGGAAACATTCTCTAGCACTTGGAGTTTCCTCCCCCTTGCCGATTAATTTAAATTTTCCCCTTTCGAGGCAGACGCTGTATAATAAAAGGAAACTCGTTCTTTTATGGAGCCGACTGCCTATAATTGGGCCAGAATTTGCAGTAGCTATGTGAATGCACTTGCAGAGTAAAACATGGTTGACACTGACCTCCACTCAGTCTTCAGGTGTGAGTTGCCAACTTGACAAATGTTCAGAGCGAGAATGGTTATAATTCACTGTATGTCCCTCAGTGAAAATACACCAGCCAGAAACAGGGTGGGACAAGTGCACAGCTAGAAAGGTGTCCATATAGAGGGATGTTGTGCCCCAGCGGCTAAAGCTCCAGTAACCCGGGACAACTCAATCTTCACGTGCAAAATTTTTGTTTTTGTTTTTAAACAACGTAATGTAATTGCATGCTGTGGTGCCATTGGCCCATAGACGTGCTATATAAAACTGCTATTTAAAAACCTAGATACACAAAGGAAGCGGAAGGAATAGCTCCCTCTATTTCCTCATTATACCCCATCATGTTTGTAAGGCACTCGGGCATCCATCCTCAAGGTGTCGAGAGGATGTCCCAGCTTGTTGCTTGTTTCAAGTGGAAATGAAAGACGTGCAACGCAACCCACTCCCGACTTCGCAGTAATACTTGTATTGAAAACACAACTTAAGCAATGGCCCAAACAAAACATCAGGGATTTTCCAAATAAATAAATAATGCTTTATGTAGGCAGCTCCGTGTGGGGGTTCTGCGGAAAGACCTGAGCGCAATACCATGCTTGAAACAAGCAGGAATCCTTGCAGTGCTGATACAGTGGAATTGCGGAATAACTAAAAATACGCTGTATGTAGGTAGCTCCTTGTGGGGGGTTCTACGGAAAGGCCCTTGCGCAACACCATGTTTGACACAAGGAGGAATCATTGCAGTGCCGAGCTGGAGCAGGAACAACATACCGGAGCTCGAAGCAGCGCAAGTGAAAGACAAGTGAAAGACAAGTGAAGCGCTGGACAGCAGAGACGTCGGCAGAGTGAGAGAGGAGCGGGGGTGAGCGAGTGCGGCAGCCTGCTGAGCTGACCACACGCTCGTCCACAATGGCCATGTGTTTTCAATTATCGCGCCCGCGTCTGGGCACGATAATTGCAAACAGATGGCGGCCCTGCGGGTAACCGCAGGGAAAAGGCCATTGTGCACGAGCGTGTGGTCAGCTTTCAAATGCCCACTACATAAAGTCTTCGCCAGAAGCAGTGCTTTGGCGCTACTCTAGGCTCGACCTAAAAATAAGGACGAGGTGGTACAAACTACGTTTATGCACAAGAGAGGCTGGCCATTAGAAGACACATTGCAGCGGCAACAGGTAGGGGAACTGATGGAGCAGGGTAAATGTAAAAATTTTAACCTCCTAATATTTTCGTACAATATTAATAAACATGTTCATTTAAGTAAATAACCAACAATGTATGTTAAGGGTTAATGGTAACACGCAATTCTGTGTGCAAATTAATTGACTTATAATTGTTTACGTGTCTAACATAACATAATATTTGCGTACTAATTAAATAATAAATGCATGATTTGTGCTTTTAAATAAAACGTGTGGTTGCAAAATAAAGCGATGGTAAGTAAGGGACAGCTTTATATGTTGCTTCTGCTAGGTAATACCTAATTGGGGTACGTAGAAAGACGGGAGGGAAACGAAAGGGTTTATATTTCTTTGTTTTAATAACATTTTGTTTATCTTTGAAAATAGTGCGCTTAGGCCTGCCGAGCAGCAATATAAAATGGCCGCGAGTTGCTAGAGTGCGCATGAGCGGGAGACCATGTGATAGAGGAGAGAGGCTGTGGAAAAGGGATGATCACGTGCTGATGCCGAGAGGCTAAGATGAAAGTATGGTCAAGGCTGTTGTGACCCTTCTGAGCAGATGTGTGCCAAGATGATCAGCAAGAAGCGTGAGAAGCCTGACTGAATCAATAGACGGAACTGTATTACACAAAATGTAACAGAAAAAGATACAATTTGGACTGATCGAAACGGATGAGCAAGTGCATGAACTGTGGGAAACGATGCTTGCATGGACATTCCACACGGAACTGGTTAAGACCAGGAAGTTTGATTAAAATGTATATGGACCTGAGTTTTTGACCAATGAGAATGAATCGCGCCATGTAAGAAGAAACATTTTATGCTGTAAGCTAGAATTAGGGTATAAGAAGACCTACTCTTGGTGGGAGGGGTTAGAATGCTGGAGAATAGAATGCTGTTCGAATGCTGCGGGAGATGCTGCAGAAGTTAGATGCTGCGTGAGTTAGATGCTGTAGATGGGAGAAGTTGCGGTTGCTGATGCTGACGAGCTGATGCTGCTGCTGTTATTTTCCTTTTCCAGTTGAGTATAAAGATGCTGCTTTAGGAGAACTTTTTAATGATAGGGTTTTATTAGAATTATTAGGCTTTTACCCAGATAGATAGATAGATTGATCTATAGAGTTCTTATTATGATAACCTCATTTTTCCGTCTAATAAAAGTGCCTTGCAATTTCAAACTATTCTTATATTGATGATAAATGCAATGATCTGAATAATAAGCTTAACCTCATTTCCTGCATTCAAAACTTTATATAAACTTTATTATTCTTTAAACAAATGACTCAGTGATTTCTTTAGCTCAATGATTAATAATGAAATGTTAAAGAGTTTATTGTGATTGAGCTGGTCTTAATCACCATCAACTGATTCCTACTAGTTGGTCCATCGACCAATGAGCGGAATACCTTAAAAGCAAATGAGAAATATTATGTCATTATAAAAGAGGTATCCCGTCTCCTTCCAGCGAATCGTTTTTCTCCTAGGTTCATGACGGAGGAAATCCAGGGAACAAATGAGTAAGTGAATGTATATGCGGTGTTATGGGCCCCACCGTCATATGGATATAGTGTGTGTGTTAGAGAAATAATTGCACCTGGATGACCAAAGCATAATAGGAGAATTATTTTTATTGTTAGCGCTGGATCAGATTTCTTGGTAGCAGAGTTATGGTTACTATAGATTAGTTTGGTGATTATTGATTTTTGATTATAGATTATTGATAAGTTCATGTCTAACACTTTTTGTTGAGTCGCGTTATGTTATATGTAAGTTTTCACGCTTCCGGGAAGTAGGAAGTGGAACACGTGTGGCAAGAGAAGTCACATGGAATTTTACACTGTCTGAGTTCATTTTTGGTAATAACACAGGTTGTGTTATGATAGGGACATTTTGCGTATAAAAGGTGTGTAAGTGAAATAGTGATCGGTTTTCTTGTGAAACTCTGGCCTTAATTCTCAGGAGCAGTATAGTCTCCACATGTGTTTTATCCCCAGAGAAACGGGTTTACTGATTGCTTGAAAGAAGGGTAAGGTAGAGGGAAGTGCTACTTTATCGGCGAAACTGAAAATTCTGTGGTAGGGTAGAGGTAAGCGCTGCCTACTGGAAAATACAGAATTCTTGTGTAAATGGTCAAAGCTATCTTTTCGGTTTAGCGAATCAGACAATGGAAATGTGGTTAAAATGTTGTAACTAACAAAAATTGTTGAAAAAGAAATTGCCGATAAATTTTGTAAAGGAGGGGTCAAGAGCAACAGTGACGTAGACAAGAGTCGCGCTGGGATTGGACAGTGTGATAGTCACATGAGAAACAGGAGCAGGACTGACGTAGACAAAAGCCGCGCTGGGATTGGACAGTGCGCCGTAGACAGAAATCGCTCTGATTGGAGCTTTGGTGTGAGTCGCACAAGGATTGGTTGAATAGCCAAGTGACGTGGAAGTTTGTGATTGGAGTGTTGGTGTGAGTTGTGCTAGTATTGGTTGAAATAACGCATAGGGAACAGTGTTGAATTGCGGATCGTTTAAGGAGAAAAAGGTTGTGAATCATGTCGTACTATGAGTATGGAAAAGAGAAAACGTCATGGATGTCGAAAGTTAAGAATTTCTTTAAGAAAGACAAAAAGGTAGTGACTAGAGAGGGACAAATAATTCCTCCGCCGAAATCACCAGCTTCACATATGATGCTGAAATATGGATATCATACATGCATATGGTTAGAAAATTGGACAAAATACACCAAGAATGATGGAGCATTGGCTTTCCCTGAGAATGGTTCATTTAATGTAGCTGTACTACGGAACTTGAGAGAAAAGATGGTAATGTTAGAACCTAGACCTAGACCGACACAGTTTGAAGCTTTAACGGAATGGGAAGATGAGATGTATGAGCGAGAGAGATCCAGAGGATTAAAGAATCATGAGTTTTTGCCTGGAAGGTTGTGGGGAATAAATCATGAGGACAGAGTAAAGCGTTGGAGATATGCTAACATGACAGGAGGTTTGTTTCCAGCTTTTGCAGTTGAGGAAGAAGCAAAGAGAAAGTGTACAGAGAAAAAGAAACATGTAGTGGTAGAAAAGTATGTGTATGGTGGTAGTGAAACAGATGACGAATTGCTGGAAGATATTTTAAACAGAAACCCACCTCCATACCAACAGACTTCTGCGGTGGTGACACCTAATGCACCGCCAATGGAAACTGGGAGGAATAAAAAACCCGAACGAAGAAATGAAATAAATAGGTCACAAGAAACATTTAAAACTTCACAAAATGAAGAGACAGAAAGTGACAATGCAACTGAATTAGCAAAAACGACAAAAGAATTGACTGAGAAAATAAGAGAATTGACAAAGAATATGGAAGCTGTAACTGTACCAGTAACAATAGGTCCAGTAATGCCAATTTTTGAGAATCAGAAAATTAATGAACATTCCTTAGTGATTCCCATGAATTCACATTTGCAAAGAAAAAGAGAAGGGATGGAACTGAATAATGAAGGGGCACACAATTTGGCTAGTACGTGTAGACCAAGCCCACCTACAAATTTGACGATAAATGAGAATGAGATTAGGAGAATGCCTATGGTGACAGAGTCCGCATCAGGAACACCAGAAAGAAGCAGTGATTGGATAGAATTAAATAGTACGCCTGTAGGTCCGACTCCAGAAGAGTTAAACGAATGGATGAAAGCGCTAAAAGCAAAAGAACCAGAAGAAAAACCATTAGATGTAATTAGGTTGAAAATAGACATGGAAGAGTTGATTTTGGGAACAATTGGAACAGAAAAACTAAAAAATTATCAGGATGATGAGATTATGTTTTTGTGCAAGAGTCTTACTTGGAGAGCTAGAAATTTACATGACAAATTGGAAGAGATCGCAAGTGAACTAGGAGTAGAATTTGTGAAAGTGAGGACGTTGCAGAAACCGTACAGAGTAGATTTTTGTGAGAAAGACATAGAGAATTTGAACACATCAGGAAGACTGACCCAAATAAAAGAGCTGATTGTTTTATTGAGAAAATGGGGTGATGTGGATAGATGGAGAAATAGATGGTCAAAGAGGAATGAGAAAACAACAGATAAAGCATCTTTGGCGTTTGCAGTGACAGATAGGGAACCAGTTGCTAGGGAATACCCGATGAGAGAAACACCAGGTGGTAGTTATGTGCATGTTCCGTGGACCAGACAGGATATACTGTCATTTACAAATGACTTCCCCAAATTGAGAGAGAAACCAGTAGAATGGTACAGACAAGTGGAAAGATTTGTTAAGGTGTCAAAAGTGCTGTGGATAGATCTAGATGGATTGTTTGATATAGTAGTGCCAGCTGATTTGTGGACAGAATGTAAGATTACCATTGATTGGCCAACTGTAGAATATCCAAGGGATGCTAAAACAGGAGCGCCAGGTCCAGAAGTGATGAGGAAGTATGACCAAGTAGTTACCTTTTTGAAGAATAAAATTCCACCAAAAGAAACAGATTGGGTAAAAATAGACAGAACAACGCAGGAAAGCAAAGAGTCAGTGCACGCCTACTATGAGAGATTGTTGTTGGTTTTCAAACAGTATAGTGGTTATGAGACACTAAGTGAGAAGGACATGAGTCATTTTGTATATAGGTTTGTGTATGGATTAAAACCAGAGATAAGTGAAATGATTAAGCAGCACTTGATTGGTTGGCAGAATAGCACAGTGGACGAAGTTTTGAGATATGCTAAGTATTGCAGTGATGAAATTGAGAGTAAACAGCGTAAATTGAAAGAAAAGGCCATGTGGGCACAGGTGAAAGTTGCAGAGAAGCAAGAAGCTCAATTGAGTAATACTAGTAGTGAAACAGGACAGTTTAAATCCCGACCTAATATAGGTAAAGGAAAAGGACAAATGAGCATAGATGAGGCAAAGAAAAAGTGGCCATGCCACAACTGCGGAAAGCTAGGACATTGGAGAAACGAGTGTAAATTTCCTCCAAAACCTAATGTGGAAAATCAATCATTAAATTCACAGGTGCAGAGTGAGGTAGTTACTCAACAAGGTCAGGTGCCACAACCACCACTTCCCAAGAGTGTTAACCAACAGAAATACAGTGCAGAAACAGGATTCTACGGAGGAGAACAGGTAACACAGTTGCCGCGTGCAGCTGCAATTTCTCAATATTTGTTACGACAGGATGAGGATGACACGGATGAAAGTTCCTGACGGTGCCTAAGAGAGAGGGAAGAGTGCGTGCTTGGCGCAACTCTAGAGGTAGATCAGTCTGGTCCATTTGTGGATGGAGAAGTGAATGGTGCAAATGTAACATTCCTTGTTGACACTGGAGCTACCCGTTCTACTGTTAGGTCAGTGGAAATTCCAAACCTTCCTCTCTCAGGTGAACATATCCAAGTGGTTGGAGTTTCCAATCAGCAAATTAAAACGCCTCTTACTAGATTAGTAAAGGTAAGAATTGGTCCATTTAGTGAAATGCACCGATTTGTGGTATGTGATTGTAGTCCCGTGAACCTTTTAGGACGCGATTTATTGTGCAAAATGAACTGCACAATTTATTGTACTAAAGACGGAATTGCATTTCAGACTCCAGATGAAGATGTGCTGTATAAAATGACAATGGTGAATTTAGAACCAGAAGTAAATGGTTTGTTTCCTGTATTTGATGCAGAGAAAATCCCAATTGAATTGAAAAGGACAGTGAAAGAAGAAGTGTGGGACTTTACAGGAGAAGATGTAGGATTAATGAAAGGAGTAGATCCCGTTAAAATAACAGTGAAAGAAGGAACGAGTTACCCAAATACGCCCCAGTATAAATTGACTCCAGAAATAATTGAAGGAATAACGCCAGTAATAAATAAAATGATTGAACAAGGGATTCTAAAAGAAATCATGAGCAGTCCATGTAATTCGCCAATAATGGGACTGAAAAAGCCAAACGGAACATATAGAATTGTACAGGATTTGAGGAAGGTAAACAAAATTGTTGTGCCTTGTTGCCCAATAGTACCGAACCCTGCTGTGATTCTATACCAGATTCCACGTGAAGCAGAATGGTACACAGTAATTGATTTATGTCATGCATTTTCTCTATTCCATTGCATCCAGATAGCCAGCCATTATTTGCGTTTAGGTTTGGAGAGCGTATTTTGGCATGGTGCCGAATTCCTCAAGGGTACACAGAAAGTCCCTCAATCTTTAATCAGATCCTAAAGAAATCATTGGAAGATTTAAGAATGCCAGAAAAGTCAGTAATGGTTCAGTATATTGATGACCTACTGGTGGCATCAAAAACGAAAGAAGCATGTGTCAATGATACAATTGCTTTGCTGAATCATTTAGCAAAAAGAGGACATAAAGTGTCCCCTTCAAAATTGCAGTTTTGTCAACAAGAAGTCCAGTATTTAGGGCATAAAATTGAGAAAGGAGTGCGAAAGGTAACGACTGAAAGAATAAAAATGATTCAAGGAATGAGAGCTCCAATGACACAAAGAGAGGTAAGAATGTTTTTGGGAATGGTTGGATATTGTCGACAATGGATAAGCGGTTTTTCACTGATTGCTAAACCATTGCAGAAACTGACAAAGAAGGATGTTAAAGATCCTTTTGAAATGAATGATGAAGAAATGAAAGCATTCAGAGAGTTGAAAAAGAAATTGTGTGAGGCTCCAGCATTGGGAATGCCTGACTATGAGAAAGATTTTGAGCTGTATTGCAGTGAAAGAGATGGATGTGCATTTTCAGTTTTGGTGCAGAGACATGGAACTATGAAAAGACCAATTGCATATTTTTCAGCTGTTTTAGACCCTGTAGCGAAAGCGTTGCCTGGATGTTTGAAAGCAGTTGCTGCTACTTGTGTGAGTCTGGAACAGAGTGAAGGCATAGTGATGGGGTATCCATTGAGAGTGTATGTTCCCCATTCTGTGGAAATTCTTTTGACAAGAACGAAAACCCAATACATGACACATAGTCGGCTGACTAGGTATGAAAAGGTAATTTTGAGTGCAGATAATGTGACCATTGACAGATGTATGAATGTGAATCCTTCAACATCATTGCCAGATGAAGAGAATGTGATTGAAATGGATGAAGTAGATCACGATTGTCTGAATGTGCTCGAATACTGTACAAAACCAAGAGCTGATATACGAGATGAGCCTTTGAAAGAATCAGATTATATTCTGTTTGTGGATGGCTCATGTTTGAGAACGAGTGATGGAGTTCTAAGTGCAGCATATGCAGTTTGCACAGTAGCAACTGTATTGGAAGCATCTTGTCTGAAAGGTGTACGGTCTGCCCAAGTAGCAGAATTAGTAGCTCTGATTCAAGCATGTAAGTTGGGAAGAAATGTACGGGTTACGATTGTGACAGATAGCCAGTACGGCTTTGGGGTTGTGCATGATTTTGGTCAGATTTGGTCACAAAGGGGTTTCTTGACGTCTGCAGGGACGCCCATCAGAAATGGAGATTTTGTGAAAAAGCTGCTTGAGGCGATACAGCTGCCTAAACAGATCGCTGTAGTGAAGTGCAATGCACATAAAAATGGGGAAGACTACATTACTGTTGGTAATAAATATGCTGACGAAATGGCACAGTACTGTGCAAAGAATGTGGTTTCTTTGAATAAATGTCGTGAAAGAGAGCATATTTCTTGTCCTTTGCTTTTACTAACTCTATTGAAACATGGGATGAGGTGAGACAGTTACAAGAAGCTGCAGAGGATGAGGAAAAAGATACCTGGATAAAAGCAGGATGTAGAAAACATGAAGAAACTGATGTTTGGGTTTACAGGGATGAGAGACCAGTAATGCCTGATAGCATGATTTCTGACATGGCACGGATGTACCATGGACAAGCCCATATTGGGAGAGATTCAATGATCAGACTTTTTAGACAAACATGGTATAATCCAAAATTCAGAGCCATAGCTGAGAGTCTTTGTCAGAGATGTCTTATTTGTCAACAGTTAAATCCAGGAAGGAAGACAGTAGTGAGTCTAGGAAGAATAGGACGAGAAGGGGTCCTTTCACTAGAATGCAAATGGATTTTATTGAAATGCCACCTTGCAACAGATTGAGGTATGTCCTAGTGGTCGTCTGTTTGTTTTCCCGTTGGGTGGAGGCATATCCAACAAGAAGGAATGATAGTATTACGGTAGCAAAACTTTTGCTGCGAGAATTCATTCCTAGGTATGGTTTTCCAGTCACGATTGAAACAGATAGAGGAACACATTTCCAAAATGAATTAGTTAAACTGATTTGTGAAGCACTTAGTATTAAACAGAAACTGCATTGTGCATACAGACCAGAGGCTTCTGGAATAGTAGAGCAAGTGAATGGAACAATCAAGAACAGGTTAGGAAAAATGTGTCAAGCTACAGGACTCAAATGGCCAGATGCTTTGCCATTAGTTCTGATGACAATCAGAAGTATTCCGGAAAGGAAAACTGGACTCAGTCCACATGAAATAATCATGGGACGAGCAATGAGACAAGCACAAGTACCTGTCAACAAGCTACTGACTATAACTGATGATCTAGTGCTGGATTATTGCAAAGGATTGGCTGATGTGGTGCGTTCTGTGTTTCATCAGGTTGGACCGGATGCGACCACTCTTGAACGAAAACCAGCTCACGACTTGAATCCAGGAGATTGGGTTCGAATAAAAGTCCACCGGAGAAGAAACTGTTTGGTTCCTCGCTGGGACGAACCACGACAAGTGATCCTGGTGACGACCACCGCAGTCAAGTGTGCAGGAGTGAAACACTGGGT
The DNA here is from genome assembly GCA_963921515.1 of Calotriton arnoldi. Classification (NCBI taxonomy): domain Eukaryota; kingdom Metazoa; phylum Chordata; class Amphibia; order Caudata; family Salamandridae; genus Calotriton; species Calotriton arnoldi. The sequence continues at coordinate 340,637 of CAWUFW010004610.1, read as the reverse complement.
ACATGCCAGCCACACCATCAGAGTTCCAGAACCTAAAGATCGACATGTGAGTCGGCATCTGGAAATATCAGATAACAGTTCAGCATCAGAAAGAGAAGAAGAAACAAACAGGGTACCAGAACCTGAAGATCGACCTGTAAGTCGACATCTGGAAGACCCAACTACAAGTGCAACGATAGAAGAAGAAGAGGAAATAGAAGAAATAGCTGAAGTTCCAGAATTTGAAGATCGACCTGTAAGTCGACATCTGGAAATATCTGACACCAGTTCAGAATCTGATACAGAACATTCGGAATGTGAAGAAATCCTAAAAAGAAATTGGAATTTTGAAAGCATAAGAGAAGAAACTGAGCCAGAAGATAGTGACAGTGAGCAACCAAGTACAAGTTGTGGTAAAATTCCTTCGGAGATAATATTAATAGATGAAGAAGGGAGAGTTTCAAACAAAAAGCTAGAAAAATCGGAAAAACCCCGAGGAGCAGTAGGGACAGATAGTCAAACACAAGAACAGGGAATTTTAGAAGCAGATAGAGAGACTGACACAAATTCGGAAGAACCTCGAGGAGGGACAGAAATAGGTGAACGAAGGAAGATAAGAAAAGAACCACAAGTAGAAGAAAATGAAATTATAAGTTTCAAAATAAGAGGAAATAACGAAAGAATTGAAACAGAGTCTGAAGAAAGTGGAGAAGAAAGAAATGAAAAACTAGAGACAAGAAAAAGAAATTGGAAAACAGAAAGAGAGGAAAAAGGAAGTGAAGCAAAAAGGCCAAGAAAAGGAGACAATTGGCCCAACGAAGTAAGAAAATTAAGATACAGAATCATAAGGTTGGATGGGAAAAGTGCTGAACAAGTGAATGAAATAACAAGTCAAAAAGAGCAAGAAAAACAAGGTGGAAAACACTTGCAGAAAACGAAAAGAATAAAGAAGGTAAATCAAAAGTATAGATCGCCTGAATGGTTGTATCGTGCTTTGACTAGTCACAAAGAAGAATTGAACACTCACGAAAACCCAGAACAAAGAAACCTGATGGGAGAAAGTGAAGTGCAACAAACCTGAAGCAACAAACCTGAAGAAGTTTAGATAGTTTTACCGGATTTGACAAAACACTGAACTGACGAATTTACCGGATGTGACAAAGAAAGAATTCTGAGAAAGAATTAAAAGAAAGTACCAAGCAAAGACAAAATATTGGAAGTACAGAGTGGCAAGCAAGTCATTTCTGAGGTGTAGTGACACAATTTTCTAGAAAACAAATAAATAAGGTTAGAAAACAAAATGGAGAATACTAGAGATAGAAAATGTAAATGTGAGTTTTTAAGTAGATGGTGCAAGATGTGCTGTTTTTGTACAGGATTATTAATAACAGTATGGGTGGTTTTAGCAATCACTATTCCAATTAGTTTAGCTGTAGTAGAAATGTCTAATAACACTGAGAAAGAAAAAGGAGCTAACACTCAAGAGCCAGTTATTTTAAAGAGTAGTGCAGAATTACATAAGGACAAATCAATAACAGATTTTTCAAAAAATGTTTTTACTAAATTATTATATGAGTATGTAGAAACAATGGATGTAAGAGATTGCTATGTTTGTATGCAGTTGCCTGCATCTGTAGCAGAGGGTGTGACTTATCATCACCTCCCTTTGACATATGGAATAACATGTAGTGTTTTAGCAAGTTTATTTTATAAAACAGGTAGATTAGAATATTATTACACTGACATAAATAAGATTTTTGCAAAAGTTTCTGTAGTTCCCGAGCTTAACAAAATAAAAGAGGGAAAAGACGTTTGGTGAATATTTTTTAGAAGATAAGATTTTAACATTAGATAGTATAATTAGGTACAACCTTACCTGTGAGTTAAAGAAGGAAGAAAAGGTATTTTTAGAGATGGTTGAAGAGAGAAGAGTGAAATTTCAAAGAAAAGTGATAGAAGAGACAAAAACACCTCTTTGGGCGTTTGAGGAAGACAATCATGACAAGAAAAAGACAAATGCAGCTATGACTCTGGATTGGCCCCAACAGGGAAGGTTGTGCATTAGAAGAAATAAGACAAGATATGACAATTATTTTGTGGGTTCCAGTAATTGCCATGACAATTACCAAATTTTAGGTGGATGGGGATTCAAAGGGGGAAAAGATCCAATATTTCCAGGGATTTATTATGTTTGCGGGAATAGGGCTTATTATAGGTTGCCGGACCATTGGTATGGGTCATGTTACTTAGGCCTGGTCTTTCCAAAGATTTTTCATGTGGATAGAAAAGAAAAAGGAACACACAAAATGATAAATACCTTTACACGTAGAAAAAGGGAAAGTTTTTCAGAAATAGTAGGTGATATTTTTGGTGCATTGATACCAGCAGTGGGAATATCTTTGAATGCATTTAGAATTCGGAAATTATCCACAGTGGTAGATCGTTTATCTACAGATACTGCTGGAGGGTTCTTGATGGTAAATACCGAGATGGTTGCCATGAGAGCTATGGTGATGCAAAATCGTCTTGCCCTTGACATTCTTTTGGCAAAAGAGGGCGGAGTCTGTGGAATGCTGAAAGTCCAACATTGTTGCACTTACATTCCAGATAAGAGCGAAAATATACAGAAGTATATAACAAATATTACAAATTTGCACAAAGAACTTGTTCCACTGGAGGTTGAAAGTGCTTGGGGAAAACTTGGTAAAGGGTTTTCTTCTGTAATAAATTGGTTAACAAGAATGAGTGGATTAATAATAGGGAAAGTTATAATAATAGCAACCGTGATAATAATAATAATATTAGTACTGAAGCTTGCAATAACATGTATAAAGAGAAGAAGAAGGCAGAATAAGCTAGAAAAAGAAAACATGATAAACAAGGAAAGAGAGAGAGAAATGGGTGAAATAGAGTTAGAAGAAATAAAAGAGAACATGTACAAGAAAACGAAGAAACAAGTTGAAAGGGATACAGTTGTGTAAACTAACAAAAGCAAACGGATAAAAGATATATGCTGTCTGAGAAAATTGTATAACTTGGGTTTTTGTGGTGATATTAAAAATCACCAAAGGGGGAGTTGATGGAGCAGGGTAAATGTAAAAATTTTAACCTCCTAATATTTTCGTACAATATTAATAAACATGTTCGTTTAAGTAAATAACCAACAATGTATGTTAAGGGTTAATGGTAACACGCAATTCTGTGTGCAAATTAATTGACTTATAATTGTTTACGTGTCTAACATAACATAATATTTGCGTACTAATTAAATAATAAATGCATGATTTGTGCTTTTAAATAAAACGTGTGGTTGCAAAATAAAGCGATGGTAAGTAAGGGACAGCTTTATATGTTGCTTCTGCTAGGTAATACCTAATTGGGGTACGTAGAAAGACGGGAGGGAAACGAAAGGGTTTATATTTCTTTGTTTTAATAACATTTTGTTTATCTTTGAAAATAGTGCGCTTAGGCCTGCCGAGCAGCAATATAAAATGGCCGCGAGTTGCTAGAGTGCGCATGAGCGGGAGACCATGTGATAGAGGAGAGAGGCTGTGGAAAAGGGATGATCACGTGCTGATGCCGAGAGGCTAAGATGAAAGTATGGTCAAGGCTGTTGTGACCCTTCTGAGCAGATGTGTGCCAAGATGATCAGCAAGAAGCGTGAGAAGCCTGACTGAATCAATAGACGGAACTGTATTACACAAAATGTAACAGAAAAAGATACAATTTGGACTGATCGAAACGGATGAGCAAGTGCATGAACTGTGGGAAACGATGCTTGCATGGACATTCCACACGGAACTGGTTAAGACCAGGAAGTTTGATTAAAATGTATATGGACCTGAGTTTTTGACCAATGAGAATGAATCGCGCCATGTAAGAAGAAACATTTTATGCTGTAAGCTAGAATTAGGGTATAAGAAGACCTACTCTTGGTGGGAGGGGTTAGAATGCTGGAGAATAGAATGCTGTTCGAATGCTGCGGGAGATGCTGCAGAAGTTAGATGCTGCGTGAGTTAGATGCTGTAGATGGGAGAAGTTGCGGTTGCTGATGCTGACGAGCTGATGCTGCTGCTGTTATTTTCCTTTTCCAGTTGAGTATAAAGATGCTGCTTTAGGAGAACTTTTTAATGATAGGGTTTTATTAGAATTATTAGGCTTTTACCCAGATAGATAGATAGATAGATTGATCTATAGAGTTCTTATTATGATAACCTCATTTTTCCGTCTAATAAAAGTGCCTTGCAATTTCAAACTATTCTTATATTGATGATAAATGCAATGATCTGAATAATAAGCTTAACCTCATTTCCTGCATTCAAAACTTTATATAAACTTTATTATTCTTTAAACAAATGACTCAGTGATTTCTTTAGCTCAATGATTAATAATGAAATGTTAAAGAGTTTATTGTGATTGAGCTGGTCTTAATCACCATCAACTGATTCCTACTAGTTGGTCCATCGACCAATGAGCGGAATACCTTAAAAGCAAATGAGAAATATTATGTCATTATAAAAGAGGTATCCCGTCTCCTTCCAGCGAATCGTTTTTCTCCTAGGTTCATGACGGAGGAAATCCAGGGAACAAATGAGTAAGTGAATGTATATGCGGTGTAATGGGCCCCACCGTCATATGGTTATAGTGTGTGTGTGTTAGAGAAATAATTGCACCTGGATGACCAAAGCATAATAGGAGAATTATTTTTATTGTTAGCGCTGGATCAGAACCACCCAATCAGGTAGAGGAACCACCCAATCAATCAACCACTTCCAAGGAGGAACCGAGTGAAAGTTTCTTTCACCTGGAGAACATTGCTTGTGTAAGCACCAGTGATACATTGCCAGGTGGGCGCACCCGTTTAACGAATGAGTTGATGTATAAAGCATACACCAAGGGCCTTGAAGTCCAAAAGTATGTAACTTAGCACATGTACATAAGTGATGTGTTAATGCACGAAACCGTAGACTGGACCTCTGTGTCCGCATGCCCATGATGTCACATGCAAGTCTGATTTTTGTGCCAATAAATACAAATCATAGTGGACCTGAGCTGTGTCGTGTGAACATGCAAATTTACTTACACTGCACTCTGACGCACCCTCTGCTTTACCTGTTGCACATCCAACCACTCTACCTGCCCCTATTGACACTGAGGATGTGTGTGAAGAAGAGGACGACAACACAGTGCTGACAAGTGGAACTAGAGGAGTAACAACAGATGCCACTGCCACCTGGACCAGCTTCATCGCGTGCCCTGGATTTCCCAGCCCCACAACCCGTGTCCACGGCACCTGCGGTGTTCCCTACACCCCTGTCTGCTGCACAAACGTCCGTACGGAAAACCGGCCAATAGCAGTTCTCAAGTGATGCACGGCGGACATAAGCCGGTACCGAGCACGGCCAGCTGATGAGGGCTGGGACACGTGCCAGTTCAGTGTGCTGGAAGAGGGGTTCGGGGGGCAGCCGAAGCCCGTGAGGTCTGTCCCCCGGGCAGATTGAGAGGGGGTGGGGCTGGCCGATAAGCGGTCATGTTGTGTGCATTTGGGCTGTTTTGCGATATAGCCCAAATGTAGCCCAATTAGATAAAAGGGGGCTCACGCCATTCCCAGCCACCATTTTAGGTTTGGTGACCTGGTGGCTGGGAGTAGCGTAGCGTAGTGCAGTTTTTGGTGTGATAGCAGTTTGGGCGGTTGGCAAGGTAGCAATAGTTTATAGAGAGAGTGTTAGTGATAGTGGGGTTTAGGTGAGGCGAGTGTAGGTTTATCTGAGGATATGGAAGATTACCGCATGTTGGAAGCGGTGCGGCTCCTCAGTGAGGCAGGGCGCCTCGATCTCCTCATGCTGGAGGTAGCTGGAGGGTCGCGCCCCCCACGACGCGCTTCGGCTGGAGTTGCGGCCGCCGTCGCAGCGTGCACATCCCCGAAGAGAGCGTGCGGTAGTGAGGTGAGTGCAAGGGGCCGCTCGTACACCAGGAGAGCGGCCCCACCAAAAGGAAAGAAAGCGAAGCCTCGCGTTCGCACGGAGGCTTTGCAGAGAAATGAGGCCTAGTCCCTGGTTGGGGAGCCGGAGCCTCCAACCTCGCGCATGCGTGGAGGCTCCGGCGATGTGCCCGGGGGGCGGGGTTCGCCGGAGGAGCGCGTCTGGCGGTCCTCTGGCGGAGGGCCGACAGGAGGTCTTGCCTGCCCGGGGGAAGGGCTCGAATGAGCTCGAGTTCCCCAGGGCAGGGATTTCAAGTAGAGGTGGGAAGGCGGGGAGGGAAGGGGAAAGTGGGAGGCCACTAGAGGGCGATGCCCTTAAGGGTAGACCGCTGGGAAAGTCTCCAAGCCCCCCTATATTGGAAAGGGGGGGGGCCATCAAGAGCCAGCTTACGCAGGGTGAAAGTGCAGGGGGACAAAGGGGTCAGGGGGGCATGAGGACTTTTGCTGAGGACTCTGGGGATGAGCTGGACCCCGGTTGGGGCCAGCAGGGGCAGGATAGCACTTCTGGGGAGGAAGGGGTGTCCTCATACAGAGGGGACGGGGAGGCTGGGTGGGAGGAGGAGCCAGGGTCGCTGGAGTGGGATGGAGTGGGGGAGGGGGCACCAGGGGAGTTGGAACCGGCAGGAGGTAGCCAGGATTGGGAAGGGCTCGATATTTTCACTTCCTGGAACGAGGAAGTGAGGGGCAGGGACCTGAGGGGCCAAATAGATGCCTACATGGCGCAGGGTGGGTCAGCTGGGCTAGACAGCCGGGGAGGGGCACGGGAGGTAGGAGGCCACGAAGGTAAGAAGGTGGGGTGGGCAGGGCAGGGTAGCGGGTTCGAAAAGTTGGGGGAGGGGCAGCGTGGCTCACAGGCAGTTTACATGACAGGTATGGAGTGGAGTGAAGGGGAGGAAGGGGGGGTTAGCGAGCACGAGTTGGAGGATCTATGTAAGGTGGGAAGGGGTTGGGCAGAGAACACGTTATGGGTCAGTAAGAAGAGGAGAAGGGAGGTAGGGGGCGGTAAGGCCCAGCACACCAGACCAATCCTTTCTGTTTCAGGTGAGGGAGCAGCGCCAGGGAGCAGACTTGGCAGAGCTGGGAGCGGATCACAGGCGCCGAGGAGAAGGGAGGGTGGAGCCTCGCGCGGCGTGCCCAGTACCGGCAGGGGATCCCGTCGAGGCTGGCAGAAGTAGGCCCCGAGCGGTCTCGCTGGTCCCAACACCTGACGGACCTCCACGGTCTACAGGGCAACAAGGACACAGGAACATGACGTCGAAGGGTGCCGGGGAGTACCAGGGGGTGCAGTCGGCTCCTCCTAAAAGAGGGAATTGGGGGCCAATTGGGGGCCACCAAAAGGAGGGTAGCGAGTGGCGGGAGGAATTGGACTATGATAAAGATAGTTTAGAAGAGGGCGAACTGAGAGATGTAGAGGATGGGAGCACGGAGGGGTAAATTAATGTGTCTAGTAGTATGTTGCAGGTTAAATGTCGGGCGTCGGAGCCGGAGGAAGGGATCAACAAGGCGGCTCGGAACATGACCCACATGGCAAGGCGGACTGCAGCATCACGGGCACCCTCCTTAGAGCCAGGTAAAGCACAAGGAATTGGGGGAAGGCCTAAAATGATCTCGGTAGGGGTTGGGGGGAGATACGGAAGGGGAGGCGGGTACACTGAGGAAGGGCAAGTACGTATTGAATATAGGTGTGGGTACCGAGGATAATGTTAAGTCAGCTACACCGAAAAAGGAAGATAGTACAAAGCCGGGTAAGTCGGATAAAGGGGAGGAGACCGTTACAGAGACCAAAGAGAAAGTTGAGAGCAAGAAATTAAAAATTAAAAGATTGCCGTACATGGGAGTGACCAAGCCGCTGGGCGCGCATTTGATGGCGACAACAAAAGAGCGCATTTGGAAAGGCGAATATGTTGAAATGCTCAAGCTATTACACAGGGAGGTGCGCGCGTAAGAGGGTTCAAAAGAGGAGGAATATGAGCTGGCCAAGAGGCCACGGGTGCCCCTCACGATAGAAAACTGGACAGCGGCATTCTTAATTTACGCAAGTGTTTGCTGCAAGAAGTACCCGGAACGCTGTGTGGCCCTGTTTAAATATATGGATGTGATCCGGAAGGCCCAGATCACAGGGGGGCGATACGCATGGGCACAGTACGATGAGGAGTTCAGGGCTCGTATGGCCTGGGATCCCGAAGCAAAGTGGGGGGAGTTAGACACGGACTTGTGGCAACACACGATGGGGGCGGCTAGGACGGGTAAACCATTTTCACTGCCAGTGGTCTCCCGTTAGTCTACCGGCCCTTTCAGGGAAAGCCCACCCGGGGAGAGGTGGGAGGAACAGGTAGAGGACAGACAGGTTTGGGAGGGTCCTGCTGGGACTTTAACAAGGGATTCTGCACTCGGGAATTCTGTAAATTCAAACACAAGTGTTCAAAATGCGGGAGTAGACACGCGTTGGTCAATTGTTGGGGGGGGGGGCCCGGGACACCAACAGGGTGGCCAGCAGTGGCAGCAAGGGGGGGAGAACACAGGGGGACAACAGGCACAGCATTTCACAGGCACGTGAGGGGCAAAGGGGGTTGGGCCAAAGGGCTCTTACACCGGTTAAGGCGGGCAAGGTGGAGGTGACCTTACAGGGTTATGTCAACCAGAAGGCTGCAGAGGTGCTGAGGGAGGGTTTCAAATGGGGGTTTAGATTAGGGTATAGGGGACCGCGATGCAGAAGATGGGCGGAGAATTTGCAATCAGCAAAGGAACATCCTAACATAGTACAGGAGAAATTAGACAAAGAAGTGCGCGAAGGAAGGATGGCGGGCCCCTTCATGGATTGGCCTTTGGAAAATTTGATCGTCTCCCTGATTGGGGTGGTTCCGAAGAAGGAACTGGGACAGTTTCGCCTTATCCAACATTTGTCATGGCCAGAAGGGAGCTCAGTGAATGATTTTATCGATGAGAAAGAGGCTACTGTTTCATATTCGTCAATTGACGTGGCCATGTCACTAGTTGTGACGGCGGGCGCAACAGCAGAAATGGCAAAATGCGACATAAAATCGGCTTTCCGTTTGCTTCCAGTCCATCCAGATGATTGGGATCTTCTGGGTATCCATTTCAATGGGAGATGGTACGTGGACAAAGCATTACCGATGGGCTGTTCTATGTCTTGCGCATTATTTGAGTGCTTTAGCACATTTCTACAGTGGCTGTTTACCAAGCGTACGGGTCACCAACTGGTGACGCATTATCTGGACGATTTCTTTTTTGTGGGCACCTCGGGCTCCACGGAGTGCCAGGCGGCTTGGAAAACTTCAAAGAGCTGATCAGGGAGTTAGGGGTGCCTTTGGCACCTGAGAAGACAATGGGGCCTAGCACGGCTCTTTCCTTTTTGGGTATAGAAATCGATTCCAGGACAATGCAGGCGCGTTTACCAGAAGAGAAAAAATCAGGGATGTTGGAGCTGCTTAGAGCAATGCTAGCTCGTGACAAGGTCACAGTCAAAGAGATACAAGTACTGTTAGGGCATCTTAATTTTGCCTGCAGAGTGGTGAGAGTAGGGAGGACTTTTTGTAGAAGGCTAAGTAGGGCGCTTAGGGGACAGAGACCACCGAACCACCATGTGAGACTTTCAGCGGGTGTGAGGGAGGACCTGAGAATGTGGAGAGTATTTTTGCAAGATTTTAATGGCATTCCATTGGCAAGGGAAGAGGATCTAGTCTGGGACGTTCAAATCTTTTCAGATGCGGCAGGCAGTAAGGGTTTTGGCCTTTTCTGGCACGGGAAATGGTGAGCTGAACAATGACCAGCAGAATGGGCGGGAGGGGGTAGGAGTATCGCGTTTTTGGAATTCTTTCCACTGGTAGTAGCAGTGACATTGTGGGGGGAACAGCTGGCACACAAGAAAGTGACTTTTAGAATTGATAACATGGCAGTGGTGGAGATCGTGAACCGTCAATCAGCCAGGGACGAGCAGGTTTTGAAGCTGTTGAGAGTGTATTGGGCTGTTTGCGCCATGACATAGTATTCAGAGCATTGTACATGCCAGGAGTGGACAATGACATAGCGGATGGTTTGTCTTGTTCACAGTGGGGGAGATTCCGTGGGCTAGCCAAGGACGCCGACAGGACCCCGACGCCCATGCCCCAGCAGTTGTGGTACGTAGGCAACACAGGATGCTACAACTGGTGGTAGGATCACTGGCCACATCTACGAGGGTTGCGTACAGTTTAGCGTGGGAGGAATTTTTGCTCTCGTGAGCCCAGCTGCGTTCCATGTTAGAGCAAAGAAGAGAAGATGTTGTACAATTCATATTAGATATGATCAACAGAGGCTTATCTCGAGTTACGATCACAGGGAAGCTGGCGGGTATAGCTTTTGTGGGTAAGCTGTTATGGGGTTATGCTCCATCCGTGGGGGAGCTAGGCACGCGGATGCTGGAAGGATGGGCCAGGGAACGGAGTCAGTCACAGCGGGTTAGGAAACCTGTGTCGTGGCATCTGTTGGGTAGAATTTTACAGGTATTGCCGCAGTGTGCACAAATGAATTCGAGGCATGTCTATTTTCCACAGTGATGGTGTGGATGTTTTTTGGGGCGTTTCGGGTGTCAGAATTGCTAGGGGACAAGGGGGGTGGGGGGATTCGCTGGGAGGATGTGGTTCCGAGGAAGGACAGGATTTGCATATGGCTGCGTAAGTCGAAAACGGATCAGAGGGGTTTGGGAACGTGGGTGTCGCTGCGGGCTTTTTCTCCTCGGGCCACTTGCCCCTGCATGTGGGAGGCGAAATGGAAGGAGGTTTCCAAGTCGTCTGTGGGGCTAGTTTTTCTACATGAAAGGGGGAACAGGGTGACGGCGTTCCAATTGTTGTCAGTGTTGCGGAAAGCATTGAGAGACCTAGGAATTGATGGGGCTGATTTTGGGACTCATTTTTTCAGGATTGGTGCGGCTTCAGAAGCCAATAACAGGGGGTGGGGCAGGGGGACATTATGCAGCTCGGGAGGTGGTCATCTGATTGTTATAAGCGATATCTGCGCACTGCGAAAGGGGCGGCTAAAGCGGTTGGGGCGATTGCTTAAGTTCACACAGTTTTTCTCGCTACAGGTTCTGTAGCCGGCCCCCTCTCCAGGGAGATGACCATTTGGATTGTGGGGCATTCTTTCGTGAAGTGGGCCCAGATCCAAGCTCGGCAGAGTTATTTTGGAGAACATTTGGGTGTTAATAAAAAACATTTCAATGTGTTTTGGAGGGGAAAGGGGGGCATGCTTTGGAAGGATCTTATTCAATGCTTGAATGGCTAGTTGAGGGCAGGGAGGTGTCCGGATATCTTGGTCCTTCATTTAGGCGAAAACGATTTGGGTAAGGAAAAAGGGATAGTCTTAATGAGGAACATGAAGAAGGATTTGGCACTTATCAAGAAACAGTGGTCTGGGTGCTTGGTCATTTGGACAGAATTCGTTCCCCGCAGGGTGTGGCGAGGTGCAGTGAATCCGGGAGCTGTAGCTAGAGCCAGGAGGAAGTTAAACATAGAAATGGTGCGTTTTTGTAGGGAGCTGGAGTTTGGCAGGATTGCCCATAGAGAGATACGTTTTGACAGGCTGAGTTTTTTGGGGGGGATGGCGTGCACCTTTCACGATTGGGCATGGACCTGTATCTTTTAGAAATCAGGGAGGTTTTAGCCAGGTCTTTGAATGTTCAGAAACACTGAAAAAATTGTTGCTAGGAGGCAGGAAAAAGAGGGGGGAACCGGCATAGCGGCTCCTCGCCCTCTTTTTCCTGGGTGGCGGGGTCTTTAAAAGTTGGCCAGGGTTGGCAGAAGTTTTTGGTTAAGTGTTGGAAGTTTGTGAGCAGGGGTAGGGAAAGGGTAGGCAGGTAGGCTAAGTTTTAGGGTATACGTTGGTTAGTTACAGTTGCAGAAAGGCAGGTAGGAGATTTGGGTTTCATTGGAGGGTATGAATTTAATATGCAATACTGTGTAAGGTTGTTGTTATGTTAACGGCGGGGTGGGGGAACTGCTGAGGGGATCGTAGGGGTGGGGGGGGACCAGGGGGTCAGTTATTTGATGTATAGTGAGGTTTTCGTTTTGTAAGGCGGTTGCCAGTGTTTTTAATTGTGATATGCACCTGTTTCAATAAAGCGGCCTTTTACACACACAAATTTGGTCTCGGTTTGGCTTGCCCCCCTCCCTCCCAATGCTCGGTGCTGCGACTCCAGCACAGACTAAAGGGCAACCCTGACTTTGTATAGGAGAGCTGAGGCGCCGAGCACTACTTTGAGAAATGGCTGTAAGACACTCGCACATAAAGCAACGGAAATGACGTAGGCCACCGCAGTGCGTACAGGAATTACAGGCACAGAGGCCTCAATGCCGCCATACAGACAGCTGGTTGTAGACGTGGTAGATCAGTGGACTGACTGGTCAGTACAGTATCTACCCTGTGTACGGTAAATTTACAGGCCGGGCTACTCCATTTCAGTTGTGATGCGTCATTGGGCCTTGTGCACACCACATACGCACTTGAAGAGCTTCAAACACCTTGTTCAGCCACGAGGGCTGATCTACCAGTAGGTCTGCACAAGGAAGCATTTAGAATGAGCAGCGCTGCAAGAGTTAGTAACCTACTCACAGGATTCCCTTTTCTGAAGAGTCCTCATTCGCGATTGTCACTGCATCTGGGCTAAGGAGGAAACAGGGGCGGGGGTTCATCATGCGAATCCTCAGCAGCAGTTATAAGCGGCAGTCCTTTTCTGGCTGCAGCATTGCATATGCGGCTGGGATCTTGCAACGTCTCAGGGTTGTACTCCAGTTGCCACTACTTTTGTTTAAGCAGTGAAACCTGCCTGCTAAGTGTGTGCTCCACCGTAGTCTCCTTGCTCTGTTGTACCTTCAGACCCTCTGTGTCCATGGGTGCAGGTAATGTGCCTTGATCGATGGCCGCATGGCATTCACACGGTCACCTACAACTTGGATAAAACGGGTTTTAAAGGCGATGGCTTGCATAGACTAAAGTAATGAGTGTTCAGTGATAATCACTTAGTAAGACCCCACGACCACTTAACTCTCGTCTGGTAAGCAGGTCGTAAAGGCAGTATATATTCATGTAGGCTTCTTGGAAAATAAGGCACTCAGATTTGCACACAACTTGTGTTGCATACTTGGTGTGCTTCTGTAGTCTGCACTTGGTTACCAGCTGCTTGCATGCGATGGTGATTTGCAAGTACAGGTTGCTCTTTTAAGGGCAATTCATAATTTGCAACTGTTTCATACATACATTTAGCAATTAACAGATTTGGAATAATTCCCCAGTCACATTTTGCAGATTCCTTATTTATTCAGCACTTTTTTCTACTTTTGCAAAATCAATACAGTTTTTGGCCTTTGCATAGTTTTTCCTGTCGCAAATCAGTGTGTGATTGATTTGCAATTCATAACAGCTTAGTATATCAGGGCCTTAACTAGTTATTTATTTTATTGTTTTCCTATTGGACTAAGCGTGGCAACTTTGGAACTGTGTGCAAACTGGCAAATTATGGTGCTTGAGTTACAATATGCTGTCCTTGAGGTTAGTTAAGTTCGGTACCCATTCAGTTAAGATTACCTATCATTATGAAGGTTGACTAGTTTTGCCTCAGAATTAACGCAGTATTATTAGTAATGAGGCTGCTCACATTGGAATCAGGCCATCTGTTATTTCCCTTTACTATCCCTGGAATACAGGATTTAGGCATAGGATTGTTTAAACAGTACCCCTTTCACAAGGTTCCTGAACAGCTAGTAATCTGATTGGGGCCCATGGACAGGGGAAGGGCATGCCAAACCTGTGGACCCTTAACTCTCAAGGACCTGCCTGCATGCTTTCATCTTTTTAATCAGGTGGCAGATGCATTCTGTCTTGCCTGAGCTGACATTTCTAGTTGGAAAGTGGCGAGTTCTCTTTTCTGTATGTGCCCTGGCCTGGGTCCTTGTTTCACAGTGCCTTGTGCATGGTATAGTGGATCTTCGACTTGATGCTGTCATCCTCGAAGAGCCAAAGCAGTGTTTTAAGGGCAGGTTTGACATTGTCCCATTCCTTGCAGTTCAGAGCCATCATGGCTTTCTATGACCTGTTGATTTTTCCCTTTTTTGTTGATATTTGGAATAGATAAACAGGAATGTAATCAACTGAGGGTCGATCTTGGCTGTCACCTTAAAATCGACCTATAGGCGAAGGCAATACTTCTTCATTCAGGCTCTAACATCTTTGCAATAGTCTCATCCGAAGATACCTGCTACCCTGGGAGAGGGAGCCCAGTCAGGAAAAAGGACAGAGACCATTCCCCTGTTCACACATTACATTATCAGGTTATTACAGTTTGGATCCCGCTCCTATCAAAGGGGCTTTCAAAATGAACTGACTCACAGCGCAAGGCCAGTTGGGCTGAACAAAATAATTCCTTTGGGATACAGTGACCAGGTCCTTGTCAATCAAGGTAACACTTCTGCCTGTGGTGCCTTCTAAAGTGAGCATCACCACCGCTGACACAATCATTACCCTCTCGACACAGAATTTATGCTAGTGAAACGTGCAAGGTCAAACATTAACCCTAAGGGGCTTATTTACAAGCCCCTTGCGCCGCTGGTGCGTCACTTTTTCCCATGTTAAAAGTGGCGCACCGGCGGCGCAAGGGGCTTGTAAATAAGCCCCTAAGCTTTTCAAATAAATTACTTAAGGAGAGAGGTGAAAGATTGTTTTCTTTTATTTTTTAAATAACAGATTTTATTGGCATACATTCAATTGCTGATATATTTATCATGTTACATCATTATTTTGGGAATGCATACATGCATTGTCAATTCTTATACTTATTACAAACATAACTTTCCAACAAAATAAATCCAATGCAATCATATAAAGATTGTTTTCTTTTTAAGGGCATAATCAGACTCCTTTTGATTCCTGGATGTCTGGGACATCATAATCTTCATTCATAGTCCACTGGGACCAGTATCCCAATAAGTCCAAATAGGGTATGTGCATGGCCCTAGTGCCTTCACACGGAGGCTCAGTGTTTTCCCTAGCCACAGTGACTTTCAATTCATCTTCTGTTGCAATGGCGTACCAACCGGTCACACAGTGGAATCAACTAATGACTCGAGAACCCACTGCAAACTCTAGGTCGGGCTATTTTGTTCGATCCACACAGGAACCCCAGGGGAGTGTTGGAATCCCCTGCTCATTCATCATAGTACAAGCCCAGGTATGTGCCTCTACAAGTAATGTACAAACTCCCTAAGAATGGTTGCAGGCTGCCGATCACAGCACACTGTACAAGCCACAAAAAAATCCCGTTGGGCTCAGTGATGATAAACACTAGCTCTTTTATAAAGGCATGGCCACAGAAGGCAGTGTGGGTGCTGTAGTGGGTTGTGGATGTGGCGCTAGGACAGCGCAGGACAACGCCTACTGATAAACTTGCAACTGAACTGGAGCTCTCAGTCCGCACTGTATTTAACCCATCCATATTCCATGCCCAATATCCGGCGAGTATGCTTGCTTGTAACATGGGGTCGTGTAATGCAGGTGGCATACTACGTCCCTCCCCCACCAAGGTGGCTAGAAACAATAACAGAGTAACAGTGTCTCAATAACTTAACAAGAAACATTTTACCATGCACTGTCTTTCAACCTTTGATATGACTGAGGTTTTGTCCTCAGATTCTAATGGGGATCTCTTCTTAATTACCCCGCTATGATCCTGTGGGGAAGGGTCCTGCAATAAGTGTAACTTCTCAGGGGAGCCTGATGGTAAAGGGCCACTCCAATCATTCATTCAGTTTGCCATCTGATCTCCCACGATCATCTTCCACCATCTTCACTTGTTGAACGTGACCTCTTGCTGGCCACAGGTTGCCATGATCATAGTTCCTGTCTGTGTGACTCCACGGGCCACACTCAAAAGGTGTCTGGAATTTACTTCCTGGTTATTGCCCCCCACCACCACCCAACACATGGTCACCAACCTTCAACTCCACAATCTTAGCACTTCTCTTCAGGCTAGCATACTGGTTATTCCTCAACCAGAGATATTTATTGGCTTGCCTGTCAGGAACAGGTGACTTCAAGCGAGGGGGCCAACAGCTCAGTTAAAAATCAGGTACGGTGTAGCACACAGAGTTGTGCTATGATGTGTGGCTTAGTAGTTTCACAGGAAATTTAGAATTGCCCATTCACACTCCATTAATATGTTTAAATCTGATTTACAGAGTTGTATTCAAAGTTCCTAAATCGGTTGAGATTATTATTATTTTTTTTTCTGATGCCGTATCCGTAGGTGCTCCCTTTAGGAGCAGAATTTAATCCCTTGAAAAAATAACCTCATAAATCTTAATAAAGTGTGGCAGTAGGTTTTACTATTGTTGCAGGGATTCTGCTCAGGAACAGAACTATGCTTGGAACCATAGAACATCCGTATGTAGGGACTGAGTCACCATACCAACTCAGTATCTATGAGGCAGAGTCCGACTAGCTAAAGTGCCTCACTTGCTGTCCTAACCCCTTTCCAGAGAAACAAGTGAGTTGGCACCCCAGAACACACCACCCTCGATCCTCTCAGGGATCGCGGTAACAGGACATACCCTTTTGCTCTCTCACTTGTCCACAATAAGATGAACAAGAGATACAAAGGAAGTTTATAATATGTATTTAAACTATCGTGCTCTAAGATCAGTATTTGCACCACAATTAGATAACAAATGCATATCAAAAAAATCATTAGCATGGTTAACAAACCATATACCACGAAAACCTCGGTTATGTAATAAGGCAGCTTAGCCTAAACCCCCCCTTTCTGTTGAAGCTAAATGATTATATAACAAAGATCTCTGTATTAGTGGCAGACCCTGTACCTTAGCATACATAGGTGGATGTTCTTCATCTCAGCTGGCACAGCAGTCTTGTTTCAGGACCTTCGCTCAGTGTATTTTTTTCAGAACCTCTGTCCTCAGGTATATGAGAAGATGTGTGTGCTCACTAACAGCAGCTCATTCACTAGTTATGTCTAGGTGCTAGTGTCTGACCAGAGAAAATAACAAGGGGCATTGTTGTGTGACCATGTCTAGGGTGCCTAGACTAAATCCCGGGAAAAGAACAAAATACAAAAACTTGCGCAGGTTCTGTGTGAAAATACAATTTGGCACAAAGGCAAGCATGGTATGTAGTAACGTGTGCAAAAGAAATACGGCCTACAACATGCACCATTAGGCTATCATAGGGAAAACAACAATGGGCCATGCGAGAAATGCCTACACACACATAGAAATGGGGCTTCGTAAGTACTGTTGTTAAGAAGAAAAAAGGGTGGGACAAACCCACGTGTTTTTAATACTGCCCTCACCCACATAAATCTGTGGCATGCTTCATCATAGGGCTGCTGACACACCTCCGCGCAAGCCAGCGCTGGAGGTGGAGCAATAGGGAGGGGGAAGACACAACACAACACAAAAAGACAGTGTGCGGGATCAAGTGAGAAGTGCAGAACAGTGTTAAAAATAGACCACGGGATCTCCAAAGCAATCCCTTTAATGATGGATTCCCTGGTCTAGTTAAAAGGTCATTCCAGGACCAGTGGATGGTGGTATGGTGGAAATTTAAGGACCACCTACCCCATGCGAGAAACACACAACACCCTCCATTTGGTCAGAACAGTAGCACTATAAAAAGCACTAAATAATATGTATATAATGAAAGATAAACACACTCAAAGCATAATCCCAAAAATGGCATATTCTAAAAACTAATAAAAAAAATTGTGAGTTTGGAAAAATAATTAAATTATGGTGCTTCGGAGGAATCCATTGGATCACTCGCCAATTCGAAGGCTAGTGACTCCATAACGGAGTCTGAATCTGCAGACGGCCCAAGTCACAGGTTCCAGAGAACAGATATGATCCTCGGTCCCAGTCGATGCTGGAATAATCACCAGGCAACCTGCATCCATGTTAGTAGAGCTTGTATTCCGTCCGTCACGTGCTGATGCACAAATTTATGCAAAAGTGAGTGGCTCAAACCTTGCATGGTGGAGAAGTCGCAAACTTGGGGGATAGTCCTGAAAATGGGCCACGAGGGACTCATTAGCAGTTTAATGTCCCAGATAGCAGGTGTCTGCGAAGCCAGGCAAATATCCAGTGCCCACTAAAAAGGGGCATCAGAGACAATGGAACACAGGTTGTATGCAGGTAAATCAGGCAGGCAGGAATGTTTAGGACCAGTCAAGATCCAGCTCCTGCAGCAGAAATATACGCTCACAATAAAGTAGGAGCAGCTGTAGTTCCAGAGGGCCCGTAAAAGGAACATCCCTTGCGGAGAAGCAGAACCAGTATAAGAATACTGCAAATGAGGAATAACAACAAAAGAAATCCTCTGAAAACACTGGGGAAAAATGGAATGGATAAAAGCAGGTATTATTCCAAAGGCAATTTGGAACAAACTGACAAGGCCGGAGCTGAAAACTTTATAATAAAAAAAAGTGTGCAAGACCGGCCGCACTAGAGGCATTAAAGATTTGATGCACCAATTCTCAAAAATGTAGGGGGAAGGTTTGTATTTAACAAGGACTGTATTTTACTAGAAGTTCTAGCCATCTACAATTCGAAGGTTTCACGAGCAGACGTGAGCGCTACTTCATGTTGAACCAATAATGCTTCGAGTATGCTTAACTTGTTGAAGTCAGCCTTAAAAGTTGGAATGGAAGGCCACAAAGAGCTAATGCTAATCCTCTGCACACGTATAATAACTACAAACATAAATGGTATATTTATATATCACAAATCGTTTTTCTTGTGCATTTCAAGGTTATTTAGGTTCTTCTGTAAGCGAAGTCCATTCTGCACTTCACTTTTTCTGATTCCTAGCCAACGCGTGTTTCGTCGCTTTACATGGGATTACCCTGCGACTTCTTCAGGGCTAAGGAAATATACAAGAACGCTTGTTCATTATGTACATAGGTCATTTGTTCATTTCTTTGGAATAGTGCCATAGTGGGTCAGGTGACAAACAGGCCTTCGATCACTACGGTGTTCGTTTGTGGAAACCCATGCGAAGATTGTCATAGAACGGGCGGTTACACATTTATATTTTGTGTCATACAGTCTATCCATGGGGAAATACCCCATATATATTTCTCTGTTCTTTAATCATCAAGTTATTATTTACATACACAATTATATTTCCAGATTTTCTCGCTAGAAGTCACTTTGGGTGAACAAGGTGCAGTTGTGATCATGCATACATCATAATTGTGCTTATTAAAAACGTCCTTGTGGTGGACCCTCATGTTGTCAAGGCCATGTGCTGATATGCTGAATAAGTGGTGTGTTTTCATTGTAAGGACATTCCATTCAAGTAAGATGAAATACGATACCTATGATCTTTATCTCGAGGTTTCTAGGTGTAAGGAAAATTTAGACAGTGTCAGCATATTTATTTGGTGACTTGTACGTTCTATACTGTCAGGGGAAATGTCTGCGTTTATTCCCTACCTTATTTTCGGTGATAATTCCAACCCAAAAGGGTTTCTGCTTGTTATTTTTATATTCCGATGGATGCCAATATTGTGGTCATTAATGTGGGAGTTCTCTCCTGTTCTGTGCGTATATGGTAGTTAGTACTGCAATCTGATGCCCCAGTAAAGGAGAAGAATATTCCCTGTATTAGCCCTCTCTGTTTATCCAGATTATTATTAGGCCCCACATGGTGGTCAAGTTCTCCTTACCGACACGATTGTTGTCTGTATTGTGCTTCCTCGTCCTGCGTGTGCGCAGTGCTCGACCGCTGTGTATCCGGAAGAGCCGTTATCTGGGTGTTGTTACTGATAGTTATAGAAAGCGGACTATTACAGGAAATCCCCCTCGGCTCTGCCATCTTGGCGTGGTGTGTTTTTAGGTTCCCGAAAGCTCTAGTGTTAAGTATCGGACATGTCGGAAATCTCGAGCATGTTTTGAAAACCGGGATCGTTCCCGTGATCGCTTTGTACAAAGCGATGTAAGCTTAGGCCTCTATATTTATTAAGTTTTCTTATCAGTGTGTTTTTATATGCAGTGGACCTCGCATATTTCAGCTGTTGGCAACACGAAGGTGGACTCCAAATAATAAGTGACTGTGGTGACATCATTGTTACATCGATTACAATATAATACAGGGCGGACCTTATGTCAGAATTTTCAAATGGTGAGAAACACATATCCTTAGAGGAACCTAGTTTCAAGCCACGCGGGTCAAATAGTTATTACGTTCAATAGCACCCCCTCACGACATACTGTACTCATTACATCATTTCCCAGTAAGCCTATATTTATGACAAATGGAAAACGGGTGGACCTAGTCCCGATTCTCATGCTATGTCTTAATCATAGATGGGTGATATAACAACTCATATTAGTGTTTATGTGCCATGTGTGGCACGCTAGTATTCCTTAACATTGGTATTTACCAGCTAGCTACCATCCCATGCGGAGGAGCAAACAAGAATTGTTGCAACAAGTGACGAGCTTGGAAATGGGGGAAAAAATGCAGGGGACTCCAGCTCGCATTCCGCAGCAATCTTGATCACTAAGCAACTCCCATTACAAAGGACCGTAATAAGGGGAAGAATTGTGGGAACTGGGATTGATGAACAAGTTACTTACCTTCGGTAACGATATATCTGTAAGAGACATAGATTAGTTATGGATTCCTCACCTTAGAATTACCCCCAGGCTTCAGACTGGATCCGGAGAATTTTTCTTCAGCAGTACCCCTGCGTGTCGGTAGGTGGCGTCGGTCGACTCCGCGTTCGTCGTTGGCGTCGTGGTCGCCAGAATGACGTTGCGGTATCTACTTAGACGCCGCCCCTGCGCGCTGACATCAGTTCTTTATACGACATTCCAAGCCAGAAGCGCAGAGCCATGCAAGACACTGACCACTGGTGCACAAAACTAGGGCCCTGAAAGGGAGTCCCTTACCCTAGAAGTCAGTTCGCAGAACGGGGAGGATGGGTGGGGCGGTGAGGAATCCATAACTAATCTATGTCTCTTACAGATATATTGTTACCGAAGGTAAGTAACTTGTTCATCTGAAAGAGACAATTAGTTATGGATTCCTCACCTTAGAATAGATACCCCAGCAACACCAACCCCGGAGGTGGGTCTGCGAACTAAGTTCACACCAGAAAGTCCTGGAGAACTGAACGGCCAAAGAAGCCGTCTTTCTGGACTTGGTTGTCCAGGCAGTAGTGTTTGGTAAACGTGTGCAATGAAACCCACGTAGCTGCCTGGCAGGGGTACTCCACGTCCTAAAGCAGTAGTGGCTGTCGTCGCCCTGGTGGAATAAGCACGCAACCCCTCTGGAGGTTCCTTTTTCGCTAAGGAGTAGCAGATTTTGATGCAAAGAATGACCAATTGAGAGATGGTTCGTTTCTGCACGGCCCAACCTTTCTTGGCGCGCACATAGCCAACAAAGAGTTGGTCATCCACCCAGAATTGTTTTGTGCGATCCAGATAGAATGAAAGTGCACGTTTTAGATCCAGACGGTGGAGCCTCTCTTCCTCTTTCGAAGGATGCTGGGGCAGGAAGAAGGTGGGCAAAGTGATGGTCTGTCCTATGTGGAAAGAGGTAACCACTTTGGGAAGGAAAGAAGGCCTAGTGCGAAGGACAACTTTGTCCGGATGAACAGCCAGGAAAGGAGGTTTTGAAGAAAGAGCCTGCAGCTCACTCACCCTGCGAGCAGAGGTGATGGCGACCAGAAAAGCAGTTTTAAGCATCAGAAGTCTGAGAGGACAGTTATGTAGCAGCTCGAAAGGCGCGCACGTAAGATAGGTCAGAAGCAGGTTCAAGTCCCACTGAGACATTACGAAGGGAATTGGAGGATACAAGTGAGTAATGCCCTTAAGGAAGCAATTTACAATAGGGGACTTGAAAAGAGAAGGCTGGTCAGGAAGCAGAAGAAAAGCCGAAATGGACGAAAGATAGCCTTTTAGAGTGCCCAGAGCAGAGCCCTGCTGGGCCAAAGAAAGAATGAAGAGAACCTCTGAAAGGGGAGCAGAAAGGGGATCCACAGCCTTTGCTGCACACCATGCCACAAACTTGTTCCATCTACAGGCGTATACCGTTTGGTGGAGGGACGCCTGCCTGCCAAGATAACGTTGCAGACTTCGGGAGAAAGGTCAAAAGCTGTGAACTGTCGCCGCTCAATCTCCACGCAAGAAGGTGGAGGCTGGACAGGTTCGTGTGGAGGACCGTCCCCTGCTGCTGTGAGAGAAGATCCTCCCGAAGGGGCAGTCTGATCGGAGGATCGATGGCCATGTGCAAGAGCTCGGGATACCAGACTCTTCGTGCCCAGTCCGGGGCTACAAGAATGACTTGGACCCAGTCACGCTTGATCTTCTTCAGCACTCTGGGTAGAAGTGGTATAGGCGGAAAGGCGTATAGAAGACCGCAACTCCACTCGCAACAAAAAGCGTCACCGAGCGAGTGCCGCCTTGGAAATTCCAACGCGCAGAACTGCTGACATTGTGCGTTCTCTTCGGTGGCGAATAGATCTAACCAAGGCTCTCCCCACCGCTGAAAGAGACCTTGCACCACCTCCGAGTGAAGAAGCCATTCATGATCCATCATGCACCGGCAGCTGAGTTTGTCCGCCCTGGCGTTCAGAGAACCTGCCAGGTGTTGAACCACCAGGGACATGCCCTGATGTTCCAGCCACTTCCAGAGACAAAGTGCCTCTTGACAGAGGGTCCACGACCCCAACCCGCCCTGTTTGCTGCAGTACCACATGGCGGTGGTGTTGTCCGTGAACACCTGCACTACTCTCCCTTTGACAGAAGGAAGGAATGCCTTCAGTGCAAGACGGATCGCCCGAAGCTCCAGAAGGTTGATGTGGAACCCGGACTACGCCGGAGACCAGAGTCCTCTGATCTCCGCCTCTCCCATGTGGCCGCCCCACCCCAGAAGTGATGCATCTGTGCACTGTGAACTCCGGTTGGGGAAGGGAGAGGGATCTGCTGTTGACCTAATCCTGGTTCGTTAGCCACCACTGCAATTGGTGTGCAGTGCCCTCTGAGATCTGGACGCAGTTGGAAAGATTTCCCTGATGCTGTGCCCACTGGAACTTCAGGTCCCACTGCAGAGCCCACATATGCCACCTGGCATAGTCCACCAGCAGGATGCAAGAGGCCATGAGGCCCAGTAGGCTCAGGGTCATTCTGACCGAAACCCGGGATAGAGGCTGAAAGATCGGAATCATACCCCGAATATCCCGGACTCGCTGTTCGGGAGGATAAGCCCGAAACTGCGCTGAGTCCAGAACCGCTTCGATGAAAAGGATGTGAACCCCAGCGAATGCAGGAGGTCGGCCGTAGTCTGGAGGTGGGAGACAGCCTGGGGCGAGCTCGCCTTCAACAACCAGTCGTCGAGATAGGGGAAGACTGGAACCCCTGATCTGCACAGATGAGCTGCGACCACTGCCATCACTTTCGGGAACACCCAAGGGGCGCAGGTAAGGCCAAATTGGAGCACGGTAAACTGAAAGTGCTCTTGACCTACCGCGAACCGCAGGTAACGCTGATGGGTCGGCAGGACGGGGATGTGAAAATAAGCGCCCTGCAAGTCCAACGCTACCATCCAGTCTCCAGGGTCGAGGGCAGACAGGACTGAGCCAGTGTCAACATTTTGAACTTCTCCTTCCGGAGGCAGCGGTTGACGTTCCTGAGATCCAAGATAGGACGCAGGCCCTTGTCCTTCTTGGGCACCAAAAAGTAGTGGGAATAACAACCACAACCTACTTCTGGGGCAGGAACTCACTTGATTGCTCCCTTGGCCAAGAGTGCCATAACGTCCTGTTGGACAATGGCCAAGTGATCCTCCGACATGCAATGAAATTGAGGTGGCATGGATGGAGGGGTAGTCTCGAAGGGGAGGGAGTAGCCCCTTCAGACTATCTGCAAAACCCACCTGTCCGACGGGATGGTGAGCCAGTGGGGGAGGCGATGGCGAATCCTGCTGCCCACTGGCGAATGGTGGCCCTGAAAGGTCGGACTAGGAGGGCTTGGAGGCTGCTGCAGAGGGTGCGCTGGTGGACTGGCCCGCCCGCTGGCCCCCAGACCCACGACGGTGGGTCCCACGTCCCCGGCCACGCAGACGTTGGACAGCTTGCGCAGGCCTGTGGCTCTGGACGGAACGTGGCGTGGCACCCCTTCCGTAGCCTCGAAAGGGGCGAAAAGCAGACTGCGCGGGGCGAGAAGTGGAAGCGAGGCCCAAGGACCTGGTCGTAGCCCTGGAGTCCTTAAAGCGCTCAAGCGCGTGGTCTGCTTTGTCGCCAAACAAGCGACGGCCATCAAAGGGCATGCCCAAAAGTGAAGCTTGGACATCACCAAAAAAGCCAGTGGACCTCAGCCAGGCGTAGCGTCGTAGGGCTACTGACGTTGCAATCATCCTGCCTAGCGAGTCAGCAGTTTCCAGCCCACACGGTATGGTGAACTTCGCTGCGTCTCTCCCTTCGGCCACTGCACGGGAGAGAACGGCCCAGGCCTCCTCCGGGCACTGGGGCAGCACACAGAATGGGAGTAACCGCCCAAGAGACATGCAGTGTTCACCGACCGCAGTCCTAAGCTGGAGGAAGAAAACATTTTCTTCTCAAGATGGTCCAGCTTCTTGGATTCCCTATCCGGTGGTGCGGTAGGGAATGCGCCCTTGGTAGTGGAGGCTTGGACCACCAAGCTCTCAGGGGTGGGGTGTTGGGAGAGGAAAATGTGGTCGCCCGGGGCCGGGTGGTGGCGTCGGGCAATCATCCTATCCACAGGAGCCCCTGTGTTGTGCTTGGACCAAGTGCCCAAAAGGATGTCCGTGAGGGCCTCATTGAACGGCAACAGGGGCTCCAAAGAGGCTGCCGCCGGTTGAAGCACCTCGTCAGGAGGTTAGTCCTAACCGCCACCGTAGGAAGCTCGAGGTTTAGGGCCTCAGCCGCCCTACGCAACACCACTGCGTATGATGCACCCTCCTCCATAGCCACGGTAGGGGGAGAAAGCATGCCAAGGTCTGGAGAAGTGTCCAGACCACTGGCCTCACCCAACTCCTCTCTCCATTCAGGTTCTTCCAACTGGTCTGCCAGAGGGTCCACTGACCCCTCCCAGTCCTCCTCACCCTCATCTGGTAGCCACTCAGGGCGATAGGGAACACCAGGGGAGAACAGGGGTACAAAAGTACCGGTCGGTGCCGGTCCCGATGTCGGGCGACGTCGGTCCGGCTCCGTGTCCACATTGGGGCGGAGGTGTCGCCAATGGATTCGGCCCCGGAGGAGGTGTCACGAGGTCGACTGGCGCCGATCAGGATCCAGGCGTTGGATCCCTGGGTGCCCTGTGGCGCAGGAGCCGAAACTGCCGGCAACAAAGGCCTAGAGCCCCCAGCCGAGCCCGTGGGGCCCGAAGGCGCACCGGCGGGGTTGGGCTGCCCAAAAATAGAATGGAGGGCTTTGTAAAAACTACGAAGTTGGGCAGGGGTCGCTCAGGCTCCTGGAAAGGGAGGGAGGCTCGGAGTCGACCCAACAGGCTCCGCGGGCGGAGCCAGATGACTACCTCCCACATCGCGTCAGCCGACGGACGGGGAAAACGCGAAGAGCAACGGTGCTTCTTCACCTTCTTTTTGTGCTTAGACTTACCCGAAAGGAAGACTTCGACGAGGAATGGTGGTGATGGCTCCGCGACCTCCCTCTCGACCGGGACCTCGAGCGGCACAGAGCCGACTGCCGGGCCTCCAGAAGCTTTCGGCACTGCTCCTGCAAAGACTTCGGGCCATGGCCCGGCAGTCGGAGCACGACCTAAGGTGCTGGTCGCGCTCCAGCCACCAGAGGCACACAAGATGGGGGTCCGTCACGGACATCAGCTTGTGGCAGGAGCCACAAGGCTTGAAGCCGGTCCGCCGAGATGACATCCCTGTTCACCAGGAGTCAGAACAACTCAAAAAGACGTCGACAAAAAGTCGCAAAAATAGAGTAAAAAACTGACTCGAGGTACCGCTCCCTCCGGATCTGCGCTGGCTGGCGCGGAAAAAGAAAGAACTGGCATCAGCGTGCAGGGGCGGCGTCTACATAGATACCGCAACGTCATTCCGGCGACGCGGAGTCGACCGACGCCACCTACCGACACGCAGGGGTACTGCTGAAGAAATATTCTCCGGATCCACAGTGACGCCTGGGGGTAATTCTAAGGTGAGGAATCCATAACTAATTGTCTCTTTCAGATTTTAAATAACAGGCCAAATTCAGTGCTAAAGCATTACATGCACCATGGATTTTAACATGTTTGTAAACAAACGAATGTCCGACAGAAGAATTGCATTCTTCTCCAGTAATGAAAACGTCCCTGTCATGTTCACAATGATATGTAAAAGGAAGTGACTATAATTCATGAATGAAGCTGCTCCCAAGGGATTCATATCTACCTACAGGGAAATGTTTCATTCAAGCTGTGAACTGAGATGTTGAGATGGGCAAAGAAATAACACTATGTATTAACCATACAGCCGAAGAGGTTTCAGCTATAGTAAATGGAAGTTATTCTAATTTCTCTAAATGCAGCATTGTGTAAGCTGCGTCTTTTATAGCCATCAGTTGTTTGTGTGTTAAATTGAAGGGCAGGAATAAATCATTTCAATTCAAGTAGTGCCATGGTACGCTCCCATTTTTAAGTGTTTGAAGCATCCAACTAAACTTCATAATAGATCTAAGTTGACTTTGCCCATGATACAGTGTTGACATATCACTTTGCATAATATCAATAACAGACAACACAATGTTGTTTAGATTGTAAATACGAGACGACAATGTATTAATTCTATTATCAACAACAGCAAGCACTTTATACAAATTATCTTGGTCAATTTGTCTTAAACATGCAGCAGCTTCCATCTGGGTTAATTTCCAAATTTCATTATAGGTAGCATAAATAAATCTTTTAGAACGTGGAGATTTGGGACCCAAAAGGAAATATGATAAATTCATGTGATCAGACAGGGAAGAAAGATGTTGTTTCACTGCAGACATTATGGAATGTTCTAACCATTGTTGACACAACTTTCACACCAAATAGGTGGTAATACCAGAATGTGATGATTGAGAGTATCGGGGATCAAGTCTGTATGATTTGAACCCAGGTGTGGAATTAAGAAAATAAGCATGACAACCATTAGTGTCTACTGGCCACCGTAACCACCCATTAGGACATGAAAATGTGGAATTAAATGTACCATTCTACACCATGCTATTCAGTTGTTTTTCCGTGTAATTTGTCAAAACTTTCCAATTATCAAAGTGGGCAACGGAGGAAATTGTTGGCGTATTCATTTCTTAAACTTTTGTCAATCCCAGACATGTTGTTGGCTGGATTGTGTTATTCAAGAAAATCATCTGTGTGGGAATTAAGCAGGCTCTAAATAAGGTTTCCGTTCCCTGAACCTGCCAAAATTGTGTTCCCTAAATCGATTTCAAATCAATTGTGTCCTTCCAGCAATCATAGCCTTTAAGGGCTAACTGGTTGACAAACTAAGCAGTGTATATGAGCCTGGTCTGGGTAAGCATATTTTTTTTGGTGGGGTTGGAACTAATTTGAAATAATATGACGTGGGGTCTGCAGTGTCATATCCTGTAAAATACGTGAACTTGTCTTTATGCTTTTTGGAACTCCCTTCTGGGGGAGTCGGACAATGTTCCCATTGTGTAGAATTAAAATGTGGATGCTGACTACTGGCTATGTGCAAAAAATAATGTTCATAATGATAACAAAACATATCGGCATAGTTAGCAGAATTACGATACAGGGCCTCCGACTCAAAAACAGTATAGTATTCCAATTCTGAAAGCATAGAATTTACAGTTTCGACATCCCAATCATCTGAATGTAACCCAGGTACTATTACATCACCCATAGAAACTTTGAACACATGGCATCTGCAGTATCCGCGTAGGGCCAAATATATCAATAGGAACTTTATCCCAAACAATCCCATCAGTCACTGGAATGGCTGAAATGTTGACAAGGGGCAAGTCTCTATCCACTTTATGTGAAGAAGAATGGGAAGCCAAAACCCCGTCGACCAGGTCCGTAGCAGAACGTTCCGGGAGGTAGTGGCCATTGATGAATTGGAAAGAAAAAGAAAAAAAACAAATCCAATCCAAATGAAGAAAACCAAGGGGAGTATGATCCAGACATCTATCCAAGGTGGGACTAGATAAGTGCATTTCAACCATGAAATAAAAACACAAATCCATGCTGGAGGCGGATGCAAAAGAGACAAGCATTGGCATAGCCAATAGGTCTCGCCTTTGGGACCTTATAAGTATTTAGTTATGCAGCACAATGCAATGCAATAGATCTCGCATTTGCGAGAGTTTAAGCTATTGGCATAGTAAATGACTTAGCCTTTTATTTATGTGTTTTTAAAACATAAATAAAAGGCATTGTCATTACAATGGCAATAGCTTAAGCTCTCGCAAATGTAAGACCTGTTGCATTGCAAATGCTTGTTTTGGCTGTTTGTGGGCCTGTTTTATGATCTTCTGGGTTTTTACTGTTAATTTCCCGGATATTAAAACAAACACCGCCTGCAAATCCACGCAGTCTTCCATACCTTGCAAAACACATATACAGCGTGCCTTTATAAGTTCAGAATTGCACCAAATTGCAACCATGACCCACTTTTTTAGCTTTTATACTACACTAATTCTACCCGTCAGTGTCTTTGGATATATATTCTCAAAGGACTGCAGAAAGGCGAGGAAGATTCTCTGTGCCAAATGATTTGCTTATAGACTTGTTTGCACGCAACCAGTGCTTGATTACCAGCTGGCACTTTGCATATGTCTGCTTGCATGGGAAGATGGGTTCGTATTTTTACTGAACGCTTGCTGTGTACAACTGTCTCCATTTCTTTGTAAGAAAAGTCACATTTCACACTTTCTTTCTGGATTAATTTAGAACAAGCCCCTCCCACTCCTTTAAGGAAAATCCCGCGAGAAAAGTGTGTACGAGAACATGAATGAGTAAGTTGGTGTGAGAGAGTGAGTGAGTTGTGTGAGAGACTGAGTGAGATGGTGGGTGAGGTGGTAGCTCGTGAATGAGTGGCTAGGTAAATGAGAGGAGGTGGGTCCATGGATCAGTGAGTGAATGAATCATTGAATGATTGGTCGGTGGGTGAGACAGATGATGTGTGAGTGGATAGTGGGTGGGGGAGCGAATAAGTGGTGGGTAAATGGGCTTGTTCTGAGTGAGTTGACTTGTGTACCACACAGTGCCAACTGAATGGCCACTAGGCGCTTCTGTGAATTGGTGGCTTGTTTTTGGTGCTGGTGAAATGGGCTGGATTGTGAGCACTGGGTTAAGCGAGTCTACACTGCTCTCTGATAGAGATATTTTGGTTCAGAGCCCTCGGACTGGTCTGGTGTAGAAGACAAGACCCCTATAGACGTTTGTTGTATAGTGCCCTATAGATATGTTGGTGTACATTATAGATAGATTTATATTTGTGTGTGTTTACAGAGATTTATGGATGATTGTTTTAAGTGTGTGGATCCCTATAGATCCTAGGCATACAGAGCTCCATGGTTGTTTTTTAGTTCAGGGGACCCGCGCATAGTAGGTATTTTGGTATACAGAGCCCAATAGATACGATGGTGCAGACAGCCTTTTGGATATATATGTACTTGTGTGTTTTGTGCAGTTTCCGTGGCTGCTTGGTGTGCAGAAGAGGGCCCTGCAGATGGAGAAGCCCTATAAATATGCTTGTGTGTTTTAGACATACAGAGCCCTGTAGATACTTAGGTGCACGGATCCCTATAGATGCTTTGGTGTACAGGGGTCAGTGGGATGGTCAGTACTCCTAGTGATATTTCGTGCACGGAGACCTGGTGATTGTTTCGCGCACTGTGCCCCTTTAGAATGATGCTTGGGTGTACAGAGAGCTCTGTGGAAGGTCATGGGCACAGAAGACTGAAATATTGTATAATTCTCGGTGAGGCTGGCATTCTTAGTACTCAGACTGTGATAACAAGCAGCCCCGAGGCAGCATCTGCGATTCATTGGACAGTGGCTGGCATGAAGCCCTACAACTGGCCGGGGAGTCTTATCAGCAGGCCTTGGGATACCTGAAAGAGAAGGGGGGTAGGCTGCTGCTGAGGGAGGCTGACGAAGGAGGCGAACAATAGTGGACAGAGAAAGGAATGACGAGACAGAAGAGAGGAGCGAGAAAGAGCAAATGCAGAAGAAAACAGCAAATGAGAGGAAAAGATGGAGGAATGTATGAAGGTGTTTCTGAAGGAGGAAAGAATGGATAGATGGAGTGAGATGAGAAAACAGCAAAGAGGCGAGGGAGTGGGGAAAGGTGTATGGGAGAATGGAGGAAAGGGGAGACCTGTTGAAGAGGGGAGGCAGTAGAGGTTTGCAAGATTCGAAGGCCTTCGGGGGGGTGGAGGGGGTGAGGAGAAATGACCTGAGAGAAATGAAGACGGAAACTGAGCAGGATGAGGGAGAGGGAAAGGGGAAAGTTGTGGAGCAGACATGGAGGAAAGATGGAGAGCATAAGAGGCAAGAACAGAGAGGGGCTCAATGAACGAGGCCTCAAGTAAATCAAGCATTGGCCGCGCGGCCGTAAAAGTAACGCCGCGCGGCCGCGAAATAAAATAATTTAAAAAACGCGAGTGGTGACGCGAGTTGTGCGCACAACAAGTGTGCGCGCCTCGGAACTGCCGAGGGTTTAAAAGTAGGAGGCACACAAAGCGTTTCCCTTGCGGGAGCGAGCAAGCATATGTTGCCAAAGCTCGCTCCCGCAAGGGAATCGCCAGACGTGCACGCGTTGCCATTGAAGGCAATGCAACGAGTGCACGTTTTTGGCCGCAAATTCTGTGTTGATGGCCAAAGGTCTTTTTCCTATGCAGCGCATGCGCGCTGCGTAGGCGAGACCTAAAAAACGGTCTGAAGAAAAATCATCTTGATTCATATAGTAACCGGAGGTACTTAGCTGAAAAAGTGGAGGTTGGGATTCAACAGTAGGACTCGAAAAATCCAAGAGAGAGGGATCCACCCTCGGGTGATCAGTATAAATGACATCAGCGACAGAAGACGCAGTAGTAGAAACAGTAAACTTATAAATGACAAAATTGACTGTCTTATGCCATTCCTTTCCAGGGGGGATTAAAAAATGTGTAATATTGATTAGAGTTGTACTTTAGATATACCGACTGTATATTTTTTAATTGTATGTTTTTATTATTGTGAATTTTAAAAAAAAATTATTAAATATATTTTTTATAAGTGCCTTAACATCCTGAGTTAGTGTGATACTTGGTTGAGCGGTTGATGATTGCACTATAGGAGTATGGATATCTGGTTGCACATGTAAGATTGGAATTATCTCAAAAGGGAATATGGTTATTTGACATACATCTTGATGCCAAAAAATACTTTGTACAGGGTACGCCCACCCAGCGATCTTTTAGGGAGGTTATTAAGAGCTCGTTGAACCCATAGAGATGGTTCAACCAACCACGCCCAGTACCTAATACCCTCGCTGTTAAGGACTGCTTGAAGTCACGGGTCATTCTTTCCACAACAGAATTGCCCTCGGGCCGTTATGGAGAAGAATAATGCACTTGCACCCCAGGGACGTCATAGAATCACAGTACGATTTGGAAGTGAAAGCCGGACCCTGTGGTCGACGCACAGCATGCATATGTAGCGACAAAAAATTACAAGTCTTTAATAACAGTTCAGGCGTTAGTCGAGCGATGTGGCCAAACCCAGAGGAATTTAGAGCAACAATCAACTATATCTAAATAAATTTAAACTCAGTATCCCAAATCAGTGGACCACAATGATCCAGGTAAATATAGCCAGAGGCCTTGTTTGAAATCAAGGTGCGTTTGCGGTGGACGATCCACAGTGGAGCTTTTAATTTGTTGACAGTTGTCCCAGGACATATTTCTTGGCATGCTGGTATAAGCCTCGCCACCAGTTACGTTGCTGTAGGAGCAAAATAGTGGCTGCAACTCCAGTATGTGCGGAAGCAACACCTTCATGTGCCGCTACAATTAGAGACTGTCTGCGGTCTTCGTTGGGAATCAAATGATTGCCAACTCCATGAATATTCTGGTCACTTAAATGATAAGAGTATTTAGAAGGAAAGCCCTTCGGTAAAGGGGCGCTGTGTTTAACTGCATTCACAGTGGCCAAAATATCGTTATCAATATGAGTTTTAGAGCGTGTTACTACTGCTATTTTAGCTATGGCTACAGAAGATTTGGCAGATTTATCAGCCAGAGAGTTCCCTACAGCATGCATTCCAACACGTTGATGTTACATGAGTTAGTGGCAACCTAGCTTTAAAGCTTACCACTTTAACCTAAAGCAGTTTATGCTTGATTGTGTTACCTTTTGGATCTTTGAATTAATTTTGTTGCCAAGAATGTAAATAATCATTAAAGGGCTGTACACAGTAATATGAATCACACACTGTAAGCATGGGGAATTTTGGATTCGCATTTTCAAGCGCAAGAAGCAAAGCCTTCAGTTAAGCCAACTGCGCAGTGCTGTCTCCAAGAGACTGAGTGCGAGCTATCTCAGGGTGGAAAACGCCATCAAACATAATATCAATAACTTAGAACCCATGGCAGTTTGAGCTGAACAGTCAGTGTAAATAATATATTTATACTGATCAAGAGGCAGAACAGTAGATGGCAAAGGATATGCATGCTCATACTGTAGAAATACTTGTGTTTGTAAAAAAGGGTCAAAGACAAAGTCGCAATCAACAGCTGTTAAGGATGTAGCCCATTGCATCCATCTAGGATGGAGGGCCCTAGCTTTAGGAACACTAGCTTTGATGACAGCCTCTAAGGCCGGCACGGGAGTGACGACAATAATGCGTTTCCCTTGAGCAGGTGGCCGTTCTTTAAGGATGGCCATTTGTACGACAGTTAATATTTTTTCAGTGGAAGCAAAACGCATGTCTGCTGCGGAATATAAATGCTATTTATATGCTATTGGCACTGTTTCACCCTCATTTAAGGTGATGTAGGTAAATCCAATTGCACCTGGTAAAATTTGTATGACCAGGTTTGTGGTATTGACGCATGTATGCAGGTGACATGTTTCAAGCAAATCAGATTGCAAAGATCGGAGTGTTCAGATATCCAACATGCAGTGGAAAAATGAGGGTGTATTAATGCATAAAGAGGCTTTATGTGCTGCGCATAATCAGGAATATAAGTTCTACCAAAATGTAGAAATCCCAGCAGAGACTGCAATTTTTTAAGTGTGTTTGGAGGTTGCAATTCTGCAAATATCTCCCAAAAAATGAGGGACAAGACTTTTTCTCTCATTCATAAGTTCATAGCCTAGAAAAGGACACTTAGGAAACCTATATTAGATTTTTAAAGTTGAAATTGTATCCAAGTTCAGCAAATCCCAATATTATGCGATCTACTCTGGCCAAGAGGGGATTTAATTAATCGTCCGTCAAGTAGATATCGTCTATATAGGAAAGAGCGTCAGGGTCAATGTCATGAAGGATCGACAATTCGTGCTGCAAAACTCCCGGGCTCTTCTTATACCCATGGGAAGTCGTGCACAGCACATCTGTAAACCTAGGGCGCTAAAAGCGGATCAGTCTTGGCTCTCAGGAGCCAAATTGAGACATAAAAAAAACATTGGAAATGTCCAAGGTGGTTTTATATTTTTTACGGACTACATTGTTAATGAATGCCGTACTACGAGTGTTTTCCACTGCAAATGTGCGTGTATGACTATTCAAATGTCTATAATCTAAGATAATGCGGTAGGAAGGGTCTGGTTTCAGAACAGGAAAAAAAAGATCATTAATCTGAGAGACACAGGGTTCAATTCCTCCCTGGTATTAAAATTGGGAAGGAAAGAACTTCTTTACTGGCGCATTAGCGTCCCGTTTAATAGGGTATTGTGGTTGTACCTGTGGGGTGGACCGTATAGAAATAATATGGTAAGGGGAATCTTTATCCCAACCAGTATAACGTAAAGTGCAGGGGCCAACGCAAGGGCCCATTCGGATGCATACGCTCATTTTGATTTTGTCAGGTAAAAGATGTGAAAAGGAAGGAATGATTACATCCTCACCTTGGGGGGGATGCAAGTATAAATGGAGGGGAGCCAATCGACCTCTGCCAACAGAATGTCATAAGACATAATTACGTTGTCCCAGAATATTGCTTCAATGGCGCGTTTAACCACACTTTCAATTTGAATATCTAAGTGATATAATCTGTCTGGAGGGAATACACGGGTGTCTGCAGTTTCAACCATAATAAATGTAACAGTTGCTTTCGCTGCCAGAAACTCCTGGAGATTCCAGCATACTATGGTGACTTCTGCTGCGTTGTCGAGGAGAGTCACAGCCCAACTCCTGTTTAGTAGGGTTCCCACTGTCTGTGGCATATTTAATAGTCAAAGCTGCTACTTTCTTTTTCTGAAACGGGGCTTTGTATTGAGGGGTCTTGTCCTCCTTTTATATCTTCATGTCAGATGAGCGTTGTGTCTCTCTTTTCGGTTTCACGTACTTTTGTCTGCGATCAGATCATCCTCCTCTGTCATACTGCTGGTCATACAATTCCTGAAAGGGTGAGGAGAACGTGTATCGGGAACCTGATACCTGTCTGGGGTCTTGATTTTAGTGCAATCACAAAAATCGTACAGTCTCTCAGAGGACTCTGGGGGTGAAGAACCTCCGCGAGGTTTAAGTTTCTGTGGTTGTTTAGATCTATCCCATGTTTTTTTTAGCAAACTCATGGGATGATCTGGCATCCTAATCTGTACGTGGCTTGCCAAGTGGTGGTACTGAAGGTCTGGTTCCCAAACTGTTGCGTCCTAAAGATGTATATACATTAGCAATAGTTATAGGCAATTCACTTTTGCGTGAATTGCGGTAAGTCACTGGCGTATAGCCAGAGATGCTGCTTCACTTTTAATATTCAAAAGAATCATTTAGTAGACTACGGGAAAATTACCTATTTGTTTCATCCCCAAATCTAGGACTGGACCTGCTCCATGTTCATTCTGTATCTGCTTGAGAACATGCTTTAGAACGGCCATGGAAGGAGTGCCATGACAAAGAGTGTAGACTGTGGCAAAAAGAGTCCCCCTGGTGTTGCAGTCAGCTAAAATGGGAACCAGTCCAGTGGGTAAGCACATAAGTAAAAAGTCTGTGCTTGTCTTGTGGTCCTGTAAGCTTTAAGTTGATGAATTGCTTGTGCAATCCGAAATGGAATTTCCTCACGATTAGTAGGACATTTGCCCATAATTGAGTGAACAATTACAGGACTGATAACAGGCACCGCAGGCAACTGGGCTTGCGCTTGCAGGGCAAGTCTAGCTAGACAAGCTATTAGTGTACATGAAATAAATTGCATAAGACGTCTGTATAAGACGAGAAGAACATTGTACAAACCCCTGGTTCGTACGAGATTCAAATTGCCTAAATCTGGATTGGGTGTATACCCAGCCAATGCTGGCCAAGTAGCCCCCTTATTACTGAGATTACCCATTTTAACTGTCACAGGGACCTGGGGAAGGGCGCCATTAAACCAAGTCTGATGTTCTTAGAAAGGAATTTCAAGGAGCGCATAAGGTCTATATGCAGAAGGTGCTGGAGGTATGGTAGATTCATTAAAAGTGTTTGTGTTTGCATCCACAGCTGGATGTGTGACCCAAGAATAAAAAACCTCCAAGCGGAAGGCTGCATGCGCTTGAACTACGAAGATTACAGAAGCTCCCGCATTAGGGACTCCATGTTGTGTCAAATGTGCATATACTGCCGGTCGGCAGTTGGCCACAATAGCCATAGGTTGCGCCATAAATAAGTAAAAAGTGGATTCAAAGTGTAACACAAACTGGGCTGTAACCTTTTAATATTCAAGCTTGAAAAACCAACAGAACTAAGTGATCTCTAAAAACTGTGGAGGATTAATCTCTAGCACCACGGACGTCTCAGGTAAAAGGTGCAAGGGTATTGTGGATAAGCACAATCACTACTGAGGGTTCCCACAAATAAGTACCTGACCAAAACGTTGGTGGCGTCATGTTGCAGAGATTATGCTCAGGAACAGAACTATGCTTGGAACCATAGAACATCAGTATGTAGGGACTGAGTCACCATACTACCTCAGTATCTATGAGCCAGAGTCCAACTATCTACAGTGCCTCACTTGTCCTCCTAACCTTTCCAGAGAAACAAGTGAGTTGGCACCCCAGAACGCAACACTCTTGACCCTCTCAGGGATAGCAATAACAGGACACACCCTTTCGCTCTCAACAAGAGACACGAAGGAAGTTTATAATATTAATTTAAACTATTGTGCTTTAAGATGCAGCATTTGCGCCACAATTAGACAACAAATGCATATCAAAAATATCATTAGCATGGTTAACAAACCATAAAAAGCCCTGTCATGCTCTATGACCGATAAGCCTAACCCCCCTTTCTATTGAAGCTAAATGATTATATATTAAAGATCTCTGGGATTAGTGGCAGACCCCGTACCTTAGAATACATGGGTGGATGTTCTGCATCTCAACTGGCGCAGCAGTCTTGTTTCAGGACCTTCGCTCAGTGTGTTTTTTCAGAACCCCTGTCCTTAGTTATATGACACGGCATGTGTGCTCACAAACAGCAGCTGAATTCCTTTGTTATCTCTAGGTGCTAGAGTCTGACGAAAGAAAATAACAAGGGGCATTGTTTTGTGACCTTGTCCAAGGTGCCTGGACTGAATTCCAGGAAAAGAACAAAATAAGAAAACATGCGCAGGTTCTGTGTGAAAATACAATGTGGCACAAAGGCAAGCATGGTATGTAGCAATGTGTGCAAAAGAAATGCGGCCTACAATGTGCACCGTTAGGCTAACATAGGGAAAACGACAATGGGCCATGCGAGAAACACACAAAACTATGGTGTGCAGGTTTCCTCTTCGGTAATGCCAGTGGCTGGCCAGTCTCCACCGGTAGTGGCTAGGCATAACTAACAGCTGCTTATTGTGTCCTCCATGATTTAATCTATACAGGGTACCACACCTTCTAACCAAGTCGGCCTTTTGTTTTCACTGTTCCTTGATGTGCCAGTAGGATGACCTTCCTTCTCAACGCTTTAGGAATTATGAGTTTGTTTCATCACAGGGCCAGGCCATCCTTAGTCATGTTCAGCACATCCCTATCTCTCCAGAGTGCAGACAATGTACCTTGACTAGCTGCATACCTAGATCTAATGCTCACCAGGAATGTATTTCATTTGTTATCCAGATTGGTGAGAATTGTCAACTGTCCCCTCATGCTCATGGCTTTGGGACACCCCGATTGGAATAACACACGTTCTTCCACGGTACATGCAAAGCAATAGTCATCCTTCTTATCTGAGGATTCCTTGACAAGGAATACACAGGGTTATTGATACCCAGTCTATAAGCAATTGAAAATGGCAATGCAGGGTTTGATGAAGTGTCCTGAAGGACAAGTTACTTACCTTCGATGACTCCTTATCTGGTAGAGACATGATCTAGCCGCAGATTCCTTACCTTTGAATTTCCCAGGCGTCAGACTGGATCCGGAAGCTTTTTCTTCAAGCAATACCCTTGTGTGCCGGTAGGTGTCGTCAGTCTCCGCCGTTGTGACGTCCGCGTCACTTATTTAGGCGCCACCTCGGCGCGCGGACGTCAGTTACATTTCACGACTTTCCAGGCCAGGAGTTTGGAGCTATGAAGTGTACTGACAGTGGTATGTTTTTTTGAACAACTAGGGCTCTGAGAGGGAACAGCCCTGACCCTAAGAACCTGTCTGCAGTGCAGGGAGGATGGGTGGGTCGGTAAGGAATCTGCAGCTAGATTATGTCTCTACCAGATAAGGCTTTTCCAAAGGTAAGTAACTTGTACATCTGATAGACATCTAGCCGCAGATTCCTTACCTTTGAATAGATATCCAAGCAGTACCATCCCCGGAAGAGGGACTGCGGACAAGTTTAGACCAGGAAGTCCTGCAGGACAGAGTGGCTAAAAAGACTGTCCCTGCGGACTTGACTGTCCAGGCAGTAGTGCTTGCTAAACTATTTCAGGGTTTTGCTCTTAGAACAGAACTATGCTTGGAACCATAGAACATTACTATGTATGGACTGAGCCACCATACCACCTCAGTAACAATGGGCCTGAGTCCGACAAGCTATAGTGCCTCACTTGCCCTCCTAACATTACCACAGAAACAAGTTAATTAGCACCCCAGAATACAACTCTCTCGACCCTCTCAGGTATCCTGGTAATAGGACACACCCTTTCGCTCTCTCACTCGCACTTGTCCACAATAAGTTAACAGGAGACACAAAGGAAGTTTAGAATATTTATTTAAACTATTGTGCTCTGAAATGCAGTATACGTGCCACAATTAGAAAACAAATGCATACTAAAATACTGTTAGCATGGTTAATGATCCATATACCATGAAAAGCCCTGTCATTTTATAGGACAGCATAACCAAACCCACCCCTCCCTCCCTAATGAGGCTAAATGATTATATATCAAAGATCTCTGGGATTACTGGCAGACCCCGTACCTTAGCATTCACAGATGGAGGTTCTACATCTCAGCAGACGTAGTGCTCTAGTCTCAGAACTCTCATTCCGTGTGTGTGTTTTTGGTTCCTGTGCTCATCTATATGATAGGACATATGTGTAATAAATAGCTACATTCTTGTGTTATGTCTAGGTGCTAGGTGCCAGAAAGAATAACAAGGGCCATTGTTGTTTGACCTTGTTTTTGGTGCTCAGACTAAATCCCAGGAAAAGAACAGAACGCAAAAATATATGCAGGTTCCTTGTGAAAGTACAATGTGGTACAAAAGCAAGCATGTTTATCTAGTAATGTGTGCAAAGTAAAATGAGGACTACAACATGCATAGTTAGGCTAACATAGGGAAAACTACAATGGGCCGTGCAGAAAACACACGACACCCTCCCTTTGGTCAGGATATTAGCACTTAGACAGGTACTAAATACAATAAATGGAATCAGAAAGTAAGCACACCCATAGACCTTTTCCAGACATATAAATGACTATAAACCCCAACTAAAAAGAAATGTAAATTTGGAAAAATAATCAAATCAAGGTGATTTGGAGGAATCCATAATACTACTCGCAATTTCATAGGCCGAAGACTCCATGAAGGAATCGGACTCCGCACATAACGATTGGTCCACAGCCCAAGTCATGAGCTCCAAAGAACGAACATGCTCTCTGGTCTCAGCCGATGCGGAGATAATTACCGGGCAAACTGCGTCAGGGTAAACAAAGCCCGTATCTTGTGATCCATGCGACCATGCACACGCCGCCTTGTAGGCTAAAGGCTCAAACCTCGCATTGCGAAGAAGTCACAAGCCCAAAGGACAGTTCTGAAAATGGGTCACTAAGGGGCTCATCAGCAGTCCAAGGCAGCAGGCATCTGTGAAGCCAAGCATACGTCCAGTGCCCATTCGAAGGGGCACCAGATGCAGTGGGACACAGGTTGCACGCAGGTAAACCAGGCAGGTCGGAATGTCAGAGGCCAATCAAGATCCAGCTCTTGCAGCAGGACCATTCCAAAGATATGATTCATACGCTCCACGTAGTGTTGGAGCGATGCCAGTTCGGAGCGCCCACAAAGGAAAATCCATTGCATAGAAGCAGGATCAAGACAAGAATGCCGCAAATGAGGAAAAGCAAAAGGAATCCTCCGAATCCACTAGAGAAAAAGGAGTGGATAAAAGCCGGTATTACTCCACAGATGGTCTGAAAAGAACTAACAAGGCCGGAACCTTCGACCTTAAAGTGGGCAAGGCCGGCCGTACTGGAGGCATTATAGATTTGATGCACTAATTCTCTGAAATGCAGGGGAAGGTTAGTGTTTAACAATGACTGTATTTCACTAGAAGTTCTAGCCACCTGCAATTCGAAGGTCTCGCGAGCAGATGTAAGAGCCACTTCTTGCTGAAACAATAATGCTTTTAGTCTGGTTAATTTGTTGAAATCTGCCTTCAAAGTTGGAAGGGAAGGACACAATGAGCTATCTACTATCCCTCGCAGAAGGGGAAACAAGACATTGTTGCAACAAGTGACTAACTGGGAAACGGACAAAATATACGGGACTCCAGCCCGCATTCCGCAACAGTCTTGATCACTAAGCATGAGATAACTCCAGTTAGAGAGTAAAGTAATGAAAGGGAGAATTGCGGAACCGGGATTCCTTTTAAATAACAAGCTAAATCATGCGCTAAGTGTTGCATGCGCCCTGGATTTTAACGTGTTTACAAACAAGTGAACGTCCAACAGTAGAGTTGCATTCTTCACCAGTGATAAAAACTTCCTTGTAGCTACGTTCACAACGATAAGCAAAGGGGATTGACCATTACCCCTGTATGTAATTGCTACTTAAGGGTTCGTACCTACCTACAGGAAAATGTTTCACGAAAGCTGTAAATTAAAATGTCGATATAGACAGCGAAATAAATGTGTATTAACCACAATGCCGAAGACGTTTCAGCTATGGTGAATGGGAGTTGTTCTAATTTCTCTAAATGCAGCATTGTATAGGTCGCGTCTTTCATGGCCATCAATTGTTGTTGACGTGTTAAATTAAAAGGCAGAAACAAATCACTGCAATTCAAGTAATGCCATGGAACGCTCCCATTTTTGAGTGTTTGAAACCTCCAGCTAAACTGCATAATAGATCTAAGTTGACTCTGCCCATGATACAGTGTTGACATGTCTCTTTGAACAATATCAATAACAGACAACATAATCTTATTCAGGTTATAAATACGAGATGACAACGTATTAATACTATTATCAACAACAGCTAGCACTTTATCCAAATTATCTTGGTCAATTTGTCTTAAACGTGCAGCAGCTTCCATTTGGGATAATTTCCAAATTTCATTATAGATAGCAAATATAAATCTTTTAGAACGTGGGGATTTGGGACCCAAAAGAAAATCAGATAAATTCATGCCCTCGAACAGGAGAGAAAGATGTTGTTTTACTGCAGACAGTGTGGAATGTTCCAACCATTGTTGACATAACTTTCCCACCGAATAGGTGGTAACCATACCAGAAGGTGTTGACTGAGAGTATCGGGGATAAGGTGTACTTGATTTAAACCCAGGTGTGGAATTGAGAAAACAAGCATGACAACCATTTATGTCTACTTGCTACAATAACCACATGCCAGAACTCGAAAACAAAGAATTAAACATACCGTTCTGCACCTGGCTATTTAATTGATCTTCTGTGTATTTTGTAAAACTTTGCCAATTACCAAAGCGCACTACGGAGAGAATGGTCGGGGCATTAATTTCTTTAGTTTTAGCCAATCCCAGACAAGTAGTCTGCTGGATTGTTTCATTCAGAAAAATCATTTGTGTGGGAATTAAACTGGCTCTAAACACGGCTCTTGTGCCCAGAACCTGACAAAACTTAGTACCCCAAATCGATAGCGTCCTTCCAGTAATCATAACCTTTAAGGGCCAACTGATTGACAAACGTAGTAGCAAAAATAAGCTTAGTTTGAGTAGGTATATATTTCTTTGGTGATGTTGGAGTTAATTTCTAATATGAAATGGGGTCTGAAGCAATGTTCCCTCTAATTTTTTTCCTCTGTGTGCGACAGTGTAGGGTCTCTGTGCGCTGCAGCTATGGCTATGTGCGCCAGGAACCAGACCGCGCGTGTGTGCAGTGCCAAATATCACTCCAAACTTTTGCTTAAAAAACTGAAAAGACTGTGCATTTCCACACATACAGCGCCACGTTAAGGGTCTTAAGGCAGATTTGCAATTTGGATACACACGCCATGACATGAATTGGTTACACAGGCAAGTACACTTCAGGTTTAGAAAAGCACAAGACTCCAACGGTGGTACCATCATAAGATTTCACTAAAGATTCTTAACTGGAGCACTGTTCATTGGGTGGGGAAATGTTGAGAGCCTATACAAGATTACATATACACAATAAGTTACAAAATTACATAACATATTTACAATTTGATGTGCAAGCTACTGAGTAATGTCGGGCTATCCCGTCAGAGATAGTTTGTGAAATGTGAGACATCCAGGCAAACATGGACTGTGGGAAAGGGCCATTCACACAAGTCAGACAGTAGATGAGAACTATGACTCCATATACAATAAGATCTTAGAGACACTAGATAAGGAAATACCCATCAAAAATAGCAAAACCCATCAAAGGCCTCCAGCACCTTTGAACAAAGAACTGTTAAAAGTTTTTTTTAAAAACATGCAAATGTTAGAAATGAAATGGTGCAAATTCTACCTAGAAGAGTATAAACAATTATTAAAGAACACCATAAATGAATACAAAAAAGAGGTACGCAAGGCAAAAGCGAATTACTACACTTCAGTAATTCTAGAAGCCGCAAAATGTTAAAAAAAAAGACATTTGAAATCATGCACGAACTGACATCCAGAGTGTATTAGGCAAATGTTTAAACCTTCCAAAGCACTTTGTAATGATCTAGCTGTGTTCTTTGAGGACAAGATTAAAAAGATACTAGGGGACATTAATAATACTCTCCCAATAATAGATCACGGTTTTAAAGAAGGCCTATTGAAAACTAGAAATAGTATTCCAAGTTCAGATCAGTCAGTGCTGAATGGTCTCAGTACGGCTCATATTTCAATTAGTCAACCCAACAAGCTGGAGTCTTTTGACCGAATGACAGAAGAAACTTTAGAGCAATAGCAATGTCTACCTCATTAGGCTCTCAGGTAGATCCATTACTGCCTAGAATATGGAAGAACGTTGCTAAGGAGCTAATTTCACCGCTATTACAGATTTGTAATCAATCATTGGAATCAGACCAAGTTCCCCGGGCTTGGAAAAAGCAATAGTAAGCCCACAGAGGACCCTGTGGTGCTTAGTAATTTTAGACCAATATCTCTACTACCTTTCCTGTGAAAATTCTGGAACGATCCGCAAGTAGAAGATTGTCAACACAAGATAAAAATTTCCTAGAAGAGGAGCAATTTGATTTTAGGCCAGCATATAGTACAGAGTCAGCGTTGGTTCTAGCAATGGACGGACTCCAGATGACAGTGGATAGAGGGCAAAGGGCAGTCTGAAACTAGTTGATCTGTCAGACGGTTTTGACACGGTTATTCACAAGATACTACTGTCAACATTAGTAAAGAGTCTAATTGATGGAACAGTTCTGAACTGGTTAAGTCCATATCTGCATTATAGATGTCCACCTCCATATTGCTCTGAATTTAAGCCATGGGACACTGCTAATAAGTGCCACACTGTGCCCGCTCTGTAATAAAAAAGGTATTGCAAAATTGGTGTAATCCATTTGGACTTTTTAACTGTCTAGTAAGACAATGGCAGAAAATGTGTCTATGTCATGTAAGTTAAATGTCATGTTAGCTGCAGTGTGTATTTACACCACCCACATATAGGACAGAAATAGGTCTGTCAAGTGCTTTGGAAGGGCTTCAGTTTAAAGGCATTGCATTGGCACATGGTAGGCAAAAGTTCTTTCCATTTATGAAAATCTTATTTTGATATATTCATAAGTCACACCTAAAGTGTGTCTGGTGGGCCGTTGGGACAGGGTGAACTACATTTTGAGGTTAGTGTCAAAAAGTGGTATAAACGATTTGCTGCAGATACAAAAGTTTATTTTCATGAAAAAATAAATTTCAGACCACAAGGAAAATGTGTAATGAGCTCTCTAATGTCCCAACACAACTGCTGAATTCTCACTCTAGCAACACTCCATGATGACACCCTCCAGATTCCACAACATGTACAGTTAATCAGCTCACTACCACTATTAGTGTGCTCTCACAGTGAAG
This sequence comes from Calotriton arnoldi, assembly GCA_963921515.1. Classification (NCBI taxonomy): domain Eukaryota; kingdom Metazoa; phylum Chordata; class Amphibia; order Caudata; family Salamandridae; genus Calotriton; species Calotriton arnoldi. Next base: position 296,794 of record CAWUFW010004610.1, on the reverse strand, counting down.
TAAAATCCAAAAGCTATTGCAGTGTGCAGGCATTGCTGAACAGGCATAGATCACATTAGAATCTATATTTTCTATCTCACCTGAAAAAAATACTTAAAAGATATTTCTTACTTAGAAAAGTAACTTTATAAATAATATTTTTGTGGTGTCTGAGCCAAAAGGACTAAAATCAGTTTTGCCCCTCTAGAGCTCAAATAAAGATCCTAGGCCCTGAGAGTTAAGAACCTTGGCTCAAAGGAAAATATCCTTTCTCTGAGTCCAATAAGCGCAGATGTGTGTGGGGTGTCCGCAGATTCTGTTTCCCTTAGTTTAGGGGCCACAGCTGGGGTGGGACTATGTCCTTAGCCCAGGAGGAGGGGCAGCCAATGTGCATCGTCCCATTCCCCCAATGCAGGTGTTCGCAGACTCGATTTACCTCAGCGTGGGGGCCACAGACTTGATTCCAGGCTGCAGCTAGGGTGAGATTACGTCCCCAAGCAGTCCTCTGCCCAGTAGGTGTGGCAACCAATGTGCTAAAGGTGCCGTCCAGTTTCTGTCTGCAGATTCTGTTTCTCGCAGTGTGAGGGGCACATACTTGATTCCTGGTGCGCGCCTGGCCCAAGAGTGGGTCCGTCTGGGACCATCAGCGGCTAGACTGGGCCTCCTCTCTTGGCTCTTTGCTCCTCCATCAGCACTCATAATAGGCAAGCGTAAACTGCCACCTCTCAAAGTGCAAGGTAAGCCCAGTTCATCAATTTTAAACTACTTGACTAGCATCATGGGTGCACTCGACAATGTAATAACTTCAGTTGAACAAAGAATAGGATCTTGTAACCATGCTGTTGGAGATACTGTAAGCTCCTCTTGTTTTGCCGCTTCTACCACTAAGGGCCCCACGGCCATTTCTGGTGGAACAATTAACGGGTGCATCCAGACGAATTCAGATGTAATTAACTCAATTTACCTATCTGATTCTTTCATGGTTCCTCCACTTAAACATATGAAAATTCTGGATCCCCTTCCGGTTACATCAACTAGCCCTACCCGAGAAGGACCCACTCAAGCCACCAAAGCCGCTGTTAAGCCACGCAGGCCTGTTACAAGAAAGGGCAAATTGACCAAAACCCTAGCAGCCCGCACTAAGGATTTTGACTGTTTATTTACTCCTGCACAAGCATTAGAAATTTCTGTCAAATCTTCCCTGGACGCTCTCTCTGAGAGATTAACCCTTGTTGAAAAAACCACCACCAGCTGCCTTGAAATTCTGAATGCAAACATTACCCATACCTTCCCGGGTCATTTGAGTTCATCTAGTGGGCTTTTTTCTAGTACTTCATCTTCTAGTTCAATTCGGTACAGTAATCATCTTTCCACCTGACATACTTCAGGACTGGATGCTGGAATTCCATCCACTAGCAATCAAGTGCAGCAGACTTTGCGTGCTAATATCCAACTTGTTAAACCAAACGTCACATTGTCAGACAGTGTAACCGGGGGACCAACAAGAGTCCTGGGCCTTCCCCCAGAAGCTATGCCTTTCGTGGTGATTCTTGGGAATGTACCAACTATTTCCCAGGATTCAGAGCCAGGGTGGGTAAGTTGCAGCACCCATGTGCGATGCAATTCACAGCAATATTATCTCAAAGGGTCACAATCAGCCCCGCAGCTGTGCACAATTAAGAAAGGAAAAGCAGAGTCTCAAACATGGCGTTTGCTAAAGCACATGTCGTGTTGGAGACTCTGTTTTTCTTTTCTTAACAGTGCACAGCTGCGGGCTGATTGTGGGCCTTTGAGATAGTATTCATGTTAATTGCAGTGCCCGTGTGCGCTACAATTAACATGAATACTAGCTTCCTAGCTTTTTAAATCACTCTTGCAGGGTTTTTTCGTCCTTGGTTTCTCTTCTTGTCACTGTTTGTCACCTTTCTTTTTCATTCCTCTATTTTCTGCCTTGCTCTCTCTCACACTGGGACAAAGTGTGATGATGGAAAATAAACTCTGGTCGACAAAAATCAAAATGGAGGCTAGTGCAAGGCACCTGCAGCCACCACGCCAATCAAGCACTGAGAAGGAGTCATCAAGATTTCTCCCTGATTGTTTCTGAGTTTCCTCCTCATGGAGAGAAACATGTAGGCAGGATATGCGAGGGGAGAACAAGGGTATGCTCCATGCTATCCAAGATTTATCTGTGTTTTCCATTTAATTTTAGAACTTTAATACCTGGCAGCGTTGCAATTTCACTGAATGAAAGGGAAACATTAGTGGTAGCAAAATGTTATGCACAGCCCTCTTTTGCGTATATAAGTTATCCACCCCCTGGCTCCACCGATGAGAAAACAACCAGTATTTTCTCACAATTAATATGAAAAACGTCTTTGCAAAAAAACTGAAGCATTGTAGTGGCGCTTTGTTGCATTTACGTAAGCATGGAGTAAAATTCAAAAGTGCATTTTAATATCTCCCAATATAGATATGCTTTGTAAAGACCAGCAAGAGAGCCAAACATTTCAAGGATGGTTCAAGAGGGATTGGGCTGGTAGGGCGCATTACAGTTGTTATATTTTGCGTTTGTTTTTATCTCACAACAAATCCAGAATTTGAAACCGGAAACCTCGTGACCAAGGGGGCAAAATGTGATGGTCACTGTTAAGAAAAGAAAAACAGAGCTGTGTTTGAGACTCTGCTTTTCTTTTCTTAATTGTGCACAGCTGCGGGGCTGATTGTGACCCTTTGAGATAGTATTCATGTTAATTTCCGCGCACACGGGCGCTGCAATTAACATGAATACTATCTCAAATGGTCACAATCAGCCCCGCAGCTGTACACAATTAAGAAAAGAAAAGCAGAGTCTCAAACACGGCGTTTGCTAAAGCACACGCCGTGTTGGAGACTGTTTTTCCTTTCTTAACAGTGCACAGCTGCGGGGCCAATTGTGATCATTTGAGATAGTATTCATGTTAATTGCAGTGCCCGTGTGAGCTGAAATTAACATGAATACTATCTCAAATGATCACAATCAGCCCCGCAGCTGTGCACTGTTAAGAAAGGAATGCAGCAAGTGCAAGGCCACTTGCCAACCCGGAAATGACCGTTTTTCGCGTCGCTCGCGTTTTAAAAGCAGCGGTGCGAAAGGTCTCGGGGATGTGCTGTGTTTGCGCGCTAAATGCAGCACAGTGCGCGCTTGGGGTGACTTCGGTGCACGCGCGCACGTTATTGGGAACAGTGGTCTGAAGTGTCATATCCCGTGAAATAAGCATATTTATCTGTTTGGAACTTTCTGGAGGGGGGGTTGGACAATGTTCCCATTGAGTATAGTTAAAATAGGAATGCTGTCTACCAGTTCTATGTAGGAAATGGTGCCCATAATCATGGTAGCAGAACATCTCAGCGTAATTGCCAGAGTTAAGATTTAGATCTTCAGTTTCAAAAACAGTATAATACTTCAATTCAGAAAGCATAGAATTTACAGTATCAACATCCCAATCCTCCGAATGCAACCCCGGTACTATTATATCACCCATAGAAACTTTGAAAACATATGGTATCTGCAGGATCTCCATCAGTCCGCATATGTCGAAAGGAACTTTATCCCAAACAATTCCATCAGTCACTGGAACGGCTGAAATGGTAACGAAGGACAAGTCTCTTAATTTTATGCGATGAAGAATGAGGGCTAACACCCTGTCAACCAGTTCTGTAGCAGAATGTTCCGGGAGGCAATGGGCGTTGATCAGTAGGAAAAAAAAAGTCACAAATGCAATACACATTTTTTTTTTTAAAACATATTTTATTGCCTTTTATTAATTCGTCGTAGCAGTACATCTGCAAGTTTATCCATACAGTTCCATCTTTCAAATCCTATATCTCCTTCTCTTGCGTTGCATATCTATTCATCACATTAAGAACTCTTATATTTCAGCCACATTTAGTAATCATCCTTGTTGTCACTGTCTGGCTCATATCTGTATGGGCATCATTCCCCCTCCCAACTTTCCCAAACATCACAAATCCAATCCACATGAACAGGAAAACCAAGGAAAGTATGATCCAGACATATCCAAGGAGGGACTAAATAAGTGCATTTTAACCATGAAATAAAAACACAAATCCGTGCAGGAGAGAACTGTCAGAAGAAAAATTATCTTGATCCATATAGTACCCGAAGGTACTCAACTGAAAAACAGGAGGTTGGGACTCAGCATTAGGACTTGAAAAAGCCAATTCAGATGGACTCACCACCGGTGGATCATTATAAATGACATATGTTGTAGAAGACATTATAATAGAAGCAGGTATCATGTTAGGGAAATTGTGGGCGGAGGACTCTGCATTGGTGGTGGTCACAGGCTGCAAAGAAAAGTCTTATGAAAAAAGAACTGCTATTCCGTGGCATACTATGAAGTATTTGCCACATGGTGTAATTTGACATGTTCAATGGAGACAAAGCGATCGTCCTTATAACCAGGGAGGTGTGGCAAAAATCAAAGTTTGTGTACCCCGAAAGCCAAGGACTGGTACAGGAACACGGTATGATGGGCCAAATTCCTTTTTGATGACCACCTTCTCTCGAACCAGATCTCCGATTTTTGGAAGCGAGCAGGAAACTGAAATTTGATGCGCCGCACTGGAAGAGTGAGACTCATGCGAGTGTTTGTGAGATTAAGTGTCACAGAACTTGTGTATGTCCTGTAAGACAGCACAATGGTTATCTACATCAAAGGTTACGGCAGCCGCCACAATGTCTGGACCATCATGGTCCGGAACATATATCTTGATACCAAAAAGTACTTTGTACGGGGTCCGCCCACCCAGAGATAGATATTTTAGGGAGGTTTTTTAAAGCTCGTTTAACCCCATACAGATGGTTCAACCAACCATGCCCTGTACATGATACTCTAGCCGTTAAGGAGTGCTTTAAGTCACGGTTCATTCTCTCCACAACAGAATTACCCTTGGGTCTGAACGGAGAAGAAAAATGCAATTGCACATCCATGGACTTCATTGAATCACGGCACGTTTTAGAAGCGAATGTCGGAACTTGGTCCGAGTGGAATGCGAAACAGGCAAATGTCCTGATAAAGACTTGGAGGTCTTTAATAACAGTTTGAGTGTCAGCAGAGCGCTGTGCCCAAACCTGGAGGAATCTAGAGCAAGAATCAATTGCAACCAAATATATTTAAATGCAGTATCAGATCATTGTGGTCCACTGATTTCAAAATAAATGCAGCCAAAAGGCTTGTTGGAAATAAACAGATGTGTCTGTGGGGGACGAGACAGTTTACTTTTGATTTGTTGACAAGTCACAAGTTAAAACATTTTCTGATTTGTTGGTATAAGCCTTGCCACCAATAGCGTTGCTGTAAGAGCGAAATAGTGGCAGCCACAGCGGCATGACCAGAAGCTATACCTTCATGTGCGGACAGAATTAAATCATGTCTGCGGTCCATGTTGGGGATCATACGATCACCAACTCAAGGAATAGGTATAAAAGGAATATTTTGATAATTTAAATGATAAGAATATTTTGAAGGAAAGCCCTTCAGTAAAAGGTTGCCGCTTTTAAACTCATTCACGGCAGCCAGGATATCATTATCGATACGAGTCTTAGAGCATGGTACTTCTGCTATTTTAGCTGTGGCTACTGCAGATTTGGCCGTTTCATCAGCCAGAGAATTCCCTACAGCGTGTGCTCCCAAAAACTGATGACTCAAAGTATGTATAACATGAGCTAGTGAAATCAAGTGCAAGAAATTCTTAGGCAACTCTTCCTTCTCAACAAATAAAACACAACAAGATACAATTAGGGGAACATGTTACAAAAACCAGAGGGACATGCGAGTAGACATCCAATTGGATACCTTTATTATTCAAAAATATGATATTCAATATATACTAAAATAATGAATAAATAGCCCATATATCATCTAAAATACATCATATAATTGCAAATCTTTATTATTTCAATCACGCAATCTCTCATACCCTCTCATCCATCCACAACATGCAAAGTGAAGGCACAGGATTATTTGGATAACATAACTCATTTAATAGACATGATAAATACATATAATATATGCAAAAATTCCAACAACTTTTCTTTAGAAAGATTACAGTAAAAAAAGTTATCATACAATTTTCAGACAGTGGCTAATAAATAATATTTCTCTCTACTGGCGTTTCAGGAAGCCACAAGTTGTATGTCATATGCTGATTCTTTCTGTTGGTCTGCAGCTATAGGAAGATAAATAGATGCTCAGGGCAACAGTATGGGTGAGCTGCTGCCTCAAGCCAAAAATCGCAATGATGTTTATGTCAATGTTGAATGCAGACAAAGAACAGACTGACCAATTAAAAAAAATACTTGAATTTTAACCACAATACGCAAACTTGGTGTCTAGTTTTTCTTACATGGTCGGAGACAGCATAGCAAACGCGTGAATCGGGTGCTTCCTTTTGTCTGTTGAATAAGTTATGAAATTCTCACTGATGCATAGCATCTCGTAACTGTTGAACGCCCTGTGTTTCAAGTAAATCAAACTGTAAAGATCGGAGTGTGACAGTGTGTTCCGACATCCTGCTAGAAGCGGAAAAATCACAACGTATTAAGGCATAAAGTGGTTTAATACGTTGTTCATAATTGGGTATATGTGTCCTGCCAAAATTTAAAAATCCCAGCAGAGATTGCAATTCTTTTGAGAGTACTCAGAGGCTGCAACTGAGCACACTCCTACAGAAAATGAGGGGCAAGACTTTTACCCTCATGTGTAAGTCCATATCCCAAGAAGAGGACACTGAAGAAAGCTATGAAAAACTTTTTAAAGTTAACTTGTAACCAAGTTCACTAAATCGCGAAATAATGCGATCCAGTCTTGCCAAATGAGGGTTTAATTAATTGTCAGTCAGGTAGCGATCATCAACATAGGATAGCGCATCAGGGTCGATCCATGAAGAATCAACAATGTGTGGAGCATAGACTCCTGGGCTGTTCTTATAGCTCATAGGAAGTCGGGCACAGCATCTCTGAAAACTGAGGGCGCTAAATGCGGAACAGTCGCAGCTCTCGGGAGCCAAATTGTGGCTGAAAAAACTGTTGGAAATGTCCAAAGTTGTTTTACATTTTTTACGGACTATATTAATCAGAGCCGTACTATGGGTATTTTGCACCACAAACGTGCAAGTAGGACTATTCGAATGTCTATAATTTAAGACAATGTGATAGGAATGATCAGGTTTCAGAACTGGAAAAAGAGGATTATTCATTTGAGAGACACAAGGTTCAATTACTCCCTGGTACTCCAATTGGGAAAGAATTTGTTTAACGGGTACCTTTGCATCCCGTTTGATAGGATATTGTGGTCGTAGCAAAGGTGTAGGCCGTATAGGAATAATATGGTAAGGCGAATCCTTATCCCAACCTGTATTGTTACAATAAAGTGCAGGGGCCAATGCAAGTGCCCATTCAGAGGCATATGCTTGTTTAAACTCGTCCGGGACAAGGTGCGAGAAAGAAGGTAGAATGATATCCTCGCCCTGGGGACATGCAAAAACAAAAGGTGTGGGCCAATCGACCTCTGCCAAGAGAATGTCATAAGATGTAGTTAAATTGTCCCCAATTGCTTTAATTGTGCACTTAACGTCACCTTCAATATGTATATCCAAATGATAATCTGTTCGGAGGGGCTACATGGGTATCTGCGGTTTCAACCATAATAAATGTATCAGTTGCTCTCGTTACCAGAAACTAGTGGAGATTCCAGCGTACTATGGTGACTTCTGCCACGTTGTCGAGGAGAGTCACCGCCCATCTCCTCTTCAGGAGGAGGGTTCTCACTGTCTGTGGCATACTTTGCGGGTAATGCAGCAACTTTCTTTTTCTGAAAAGGGGGTGTATATGAAGGAGGTGTATCCTCCTTTTGTATCTTCACGTCTGACGAGCGTGGTCTCTCCTGTTTCGGTTGAACATACTCTCCTTGTCAGTGATCAGATCGCCCTCCTCTGTCGTATTGTTGATCAGACAATTCCTGAAAGAAACGAGGAGAATGTGCATCAGAAGACTGATACCTGTCAGGAGTCCTAAACTTAGTGCGATCACGAAGGTCGTAACTTCATACAGAGGACTCCGTGGGTGGAGAACCTCCACATTGACTAGTTTTCTGTTGTTGTTTTGATTTATCCCATGGTTTTTTAGGAAACTCACAGGCAGGTCTGGCATTTTTGTCTGAACAAGCCTTGCCAGAAGGTCCAGTCCCCAAACTATTACGTCCTAAAGATGTGTACACATTACCGATAATGACAGGCAGCTCACGCTCGCGGTCAGCTACTGCCACCACGGCAAGTCGCTGGCATATAGCCAAAGATGCTGCTTTACCTTTAACATTAGAAAGAATCATTTCAGAGACAACCAGGAAATTCCCCATACGTTTAATCCCCAAATCGAGGGCAGAACCTGCCCCATGCTCATTCTGTATCTGTTTGAGGACATTCAGTTTGGTCAAGAAAAGTATGATCATTACCATAGATAGCCGGAAACGTGAGCCATGAATAGAAAACTTTAAAGCGGTACGCTGCGTCTGCCTCTACAACAAAAATCACAGGGACTCCTGCATTAGGGACTCCACATTGTAATAAGTGCTGAATAACTGCTGGATGGCAGTTAACAGGAATAACTATGGGTTGTGCCATAATAAATGCCATAATAAATTTAGAAAGGACCATACCACCTTAGTATTTATGGACCTGAGTCTGACTAGCTGTAGTGCCTCTCTTGCCCTCCTATTCTTATCAGAGAAACAAGTAAATTAACACTCTCGACCCTCTCAGGGATCGCGATAATAGGACACAACTTTTTGCTCTCTCACTCGTACTCAACCACAATAAGATAACCAGGAGACACGAAGGAAGTTTAGAATATTTATTTAAACTGTCATGTTCTGAAATGCAGTATACGTGCTACAATTAGAAAACAAATGCATACCAAAAATACTGTTAGCATGGCTTTTAATCCATATACCATGAAAAGCCCTGTCATTTTATAGGACAACGTAACCTAAACTCCCCTCCCTTGATAATGAGGCTAAACGATTATATATCAAAGATCTCTGGGATTACTGCAGACCCCGTACCTTAGCATTCACAGGTGGGCTTTCTACATCTCAGCAGACGCAGTGTTCGTCTCAGAACTCTCATTCCATGTGTGTGTTTTTGGTTCCTGTGCTCATCTATATCATAGGATGTGTGTACATAAACAGCTCCATTCATGTGTTATGTCTAGGCGCTAGTGTCTGGCCAGAAAGAATAACAAGGGACATTGTTTGCCCTTGTCTATGGTGTTCAGACTAAATCCCAGGAGAACAGAATGCGAAAACATGCAGGTTCCGTTTGAAAGTACATTGTGGCACAAAGGCAAGCATGTTTATCTAGTAATGTGCGCAAAGGAAAGTTAGGCCTACAACGTGCACAATTAGGCTAGGACTGGGACTCCATGTTGCAACCCATTGGTAGCAGCCTTTGCTCTGGTAAAATGAGCCCTTAAGCCTTCAGGAGGCTGCTTTTTGGCCACAGCATAGCAGATTTCGATGCAAAGGATGGCCCAGCAAGAGATCATCCTTTTCTGCACCGTACAACCCTTGTTTGCTCCCTCATACCCCAAGTTGGTCGCCCACCAGCACTCTTTTGTGCAGTCAAGGTAGAACGACAACGCTTTTTTTGGGTCCAGTCAGTGGAGTCGCTCCTCTTCTTTAGAGGGATGCGGAGGAGCGAAAAAGTGGGCAGGGTAATAGATTGCCCAACGTGGAATGGAGTCACCACTTTCTGTAAGAAAGAGGCCCTAGTGCGAAGCACCAACTTATCAGGGAAGATAGTCAGGTAAGGAGGCTTGGATGACAAGACCTGTAATTCACTCACCCTCCCGGCAGATGCAACTGCCACCAAAAAGGCTGCTTTGATGGTAAGCAGCCAGAGGGGACAGTTATGCAAAGATTCAAATGAAGCACATATGAGGAAGGTGAGAACCAAATTAAGGTCCCACTGAGGCATGATGAAAGGGACAGGAGGAAGCATGTGTACAAGCCCCTTGGGAAATCTATTTACAATAGGTGATTTAAATAAAGAGGGTTGGTCTGGAAGCCTGATAAAGGCAAATAGGGCCAAAAGTTATAAAGATATCCTTTGAGAGTGCCCAGAGTAGAGCCCTGCTGGGCAAGGGTCAAAACTAAAAGTAAGACATGAGAGAGGGAAGCAGCAAGTTGATCAATAGATCTGTCTGTAAAATGTTTTACAAATTTGTGCCACTGGCAGGCGTACACGGTCTTGGTAGAGGGACGCCTGGCTGCCAAAATAACATTACAGACTACAGGAGGAAAGCCGAATGCTATCAAATCAAGTGCTGCTGCTCAATCTCCACGCAAGAAGGCATACAGTTGACAGGTGCGAGTGAAGGACCCTCCCCTGCTGCTGCGACAGAAGATCCTCCCAAAGGGGCAGCCTGATTGGAGGATTGATGCTCAATTGGAGAAGCTCAGAATACCAGACTCTCGTTGCCCAGTCCGGAGCCACAAGAATTACTTGGGCCTAGTTGCTCCTGATTTTCTTGAGCATTCTGGGCAGGAGTGGTATAAGCAGAAAGGAGTATAAGAGGCCTGAGCTCCACTCGAGATGAAAAGCGTATCCGAGCGAGAGCCGCCTTGGAAACTACAATGCGCAAAACTATTGACATTGCGCGTTCTCTGCAGAGGCAAACAGATCTAACCAAGGCTCTTCCCACTGCTGAAAGACCATGCGCCACCTCCGGATGGAGACGCTATTCATGATCTGTTAGGCATCGTCGGCTGAGTTAGTCCACCCTAGCATTCAGGGAATCTGCCAGGTGTTGAACCACCAGGGATATGCCCTGCTGTTCCAGTCATGTCCAGAGATGCAGGGCCTCCTGACAAAGGGTCCACAACCCCACCCGTCCTGTTTGTTGCAGAACCACAAGGCGTTGGTGTTGTCTGAACAATTGACCATCTTTCCCTTGATTGAAGGAAGAAAAGCTTTCATTGACAAATGAATCGCTCGAAGCTCCAACAGGTTGATGTGGAGTTTTGCTTCTACCAGAGTCCTCTGATCGCCACCTCTCCCAGATGGCCGCCCCATCCCAGGAGTGAAGCATCTGTCACTACTGTGTGGTCTGGTTGGGTAAGGGAGAGGAGTCTGTCTCTGACCCAATTGCGGTTGGTAAGCCACCACTGCAGGTCCTATGCAGTTCCTTCCCAGATCTGGACCATGTTGGAGAGATCCCCCTGATGCTGCGCCCACTGGAACTTTATGTCCCACTGCAGAGCCATCTGGCATGTGTCACAAGCAGGATGCAGGAGGCCATGAGGCTCAGCTGCCTCAGTCATTCTCACCGAATTCCAGGGTAGAGGCTGAGACATCGGAATCATAGCCTGAATATCCTGGACTCACCAATCGGAAGGATAAGCCTGAAACTGCACCGAGTCCAGAACATCTCTGAAGAAAGGGAGCATTAGAGAAGGAGTCAGGTGTGACTTCGGCACGTTGATAGAGAACCCCAGTGTATGCAGGAGATTCGTCATAGTCTGGAGGTGGGAGAGGACAGCCTGGGGTGAGCCCGCCTTCAACAGCCAGTCATCGAGATAGGGGAATACTGGCACCCCTGATCTGTGCAGATGGGTTGCGACCACCGCCATCACCCTGGTGAACATCTGAGGGGCGTTGGTAAGGCCAAAGAGGAGCACGGTGAACTGAAAGTGCTTGTGGCCTACCGTAAACCGCAGATAGCACTGATGGGCAGGCAGGACGGGAATGTGAAAATAAGCGTCCTGCAAGTCCAACGCTACCATCCAGTCTCATGGGACCAGGGCAGACAAGACCTGACCCAGAGTGAGCATCTTGAACTTTTTCTTTTTGAAGAAGTAGTTGAGGGCTCGGAGATCCAGGATAGGACGAAGGCCCTTCTCCTTTTTCGGGACCAGAAAGTAGCGGAAATAACTACCACATCCTACTTCTGGCACCAGACCCCACTTTATGGCTCCCATGGCCAAGAGAGTCATGACTTCCTCCTGAAGCTAAATCAGATGTTCCTCTGTCAGCCAGTCGTAAGTTGGAGGCATGGAAGGAGGGGTAGTCTCAAAGGGGAGGGAGTAACTCCTTTGGACTATCTGAAGAACCCACCTGTCCGATGTGATGTTTTGCCAGTGGTAGAGGTGATGGATTCTGCCACCAACTGGCCGGCCATGATCTTGAATGGCCTGACTAGGGGGGTTTGAGGGCTGAGGTTGCAGGGGGGGTGGTGGACTGACCAGACCTCTGGCTGCCTGACCCATGGGGTCGGAAAGAGCTACACCCACGGTCATGCAGAGGTTGCTGAACCCGTGCTGTCTTGTGGCCAGGTTATGGCTGGTGCAGCTTAGAGCCCCTTCGGTAGCCACAAAAGGGGCAAAAAGCAGACGGGGATGTGTGGCGACCGAGAGGCTCAAGGACTTGGCCATAGCCTATGAGTCATTAAAGTGTTCCAGGGCCGAGTCTGCTTTGTCTCAGAAGAGATGCTTCCCATCAAAGGGCATGTCCATGAGGAAAGCCTTGACAGTCCCAGAAAAGCCAGAAGTTCTCAACCAGGCGTGGCGTGCAACAGCCACCATCAATGAAATCGATCTGCCTAGTGAGTCGGTCGTGTCAAGACCACAACAAATGGCGAACTGTGCTGCATCTCTCCCATTTGAAATTGCTTGGGAGAGGATGGCCAGTGCCTCCTCCGGTACCTGTGGCAGAACTTGCACAACTGTTTCCCATAGGGAGTGGGAGTAACGGCCCAATAAGCATGCAGTGCTCACCGACCACAATGCAAAGCTGGCAGAAGAAAACATTTTCTCACCCCAACTATCCAGCCTCTTGGATTCCCTATAGGGGGGTGCGGAAGGGAACAAGCCCTGTGATGGAGAAGCTTGGACCACAAACTCTTGGGGGTAGGGTGGTTGGTGAAGAAATATGGGTCACCCAGTGCAAGGTGATGGCAGGCGATTGTCCTATTCACAGGAATCCCTGTGCTGGGTTTGGACCAGGTACCCAGTAGGACATCGGTCAAGGCCTCGTTAAAAGGCAGGAGGGGTTCCGAGGAGGAACACCTGGCTGCAGGACCTCCGTCTAGATGTTTGTCTTGACCGCCACAGAAGGGAGCTTAAGGTCCAGGACCTCAGCTGCACCACCATAGCGTATGACGCTCCCTCCTCCGTAGCCACGGTAGGGGGGAGAGCAGACCAGAATCTGGAGAGGTGTCCAGTCCACTGCCTCACCAAATTTCTCATACCAGTCCATGTCTTGCTCTGTCTGGTATTGTAAAGGGTCCTGCGACCCCCTCCCAATCTTCCTCCATTCCTTGCCCTTCAGAATAAGGCTGAGTAGTCTACCTAGGACCAGATGGTTCTGTCGTAATGAGAATCTAGGTCGGCAGGTGCCGATCTGCCTCCAGGTCATCAGGGATGAGAATGGGGCTGCTGGCGGCATCGGGAGTCTACCCGTGGCGCTGGGTAAGGTCATAGTGGCACAACCGGCATCAGTCTGGATTACCAGATCCATGTGGGGGGGGGCGGGGTCATCGGTGCCGGGCCGGAGCCGCTCGTGCGGAACCCGATGGAGCCCCTTTTGAGCCTGCTGGGTCCGAACGCACGCTGGCAGGGTCAGGCCGCCCAATTATCAGGCACATGGCGTCATAGATTTCTTTGAGCTGGGCGGGGGTCACTCTGGCTCCCAGGAAGGTGGGGAAGCGTGGAGCCGGCCCAAGCACAGGTTCAGCCGAATGAGGGCAAGAAGGCCGAGACTCCTCCGTTGCGTCAGCTGACTGACTGGGAGAAGCTGAAGCACGCTTCGACTTCTTGTGTTTCTTATGCCTCTTATCTGACCTACCCGACAACTTTGAGCGAGAGGACTTGGGCCTACCGGAGTGGTGCCCGGACCTTCCTCTTGACCGGGACCGAGACCTCTGGAGCAAACGACGCGGTGCCGAGCCTTGAGCAGCTTTAGGGGCCATTCCCTCAATGCTTTCGGAGACATGGCCCAGCAGTCGGAGCATGACTTAGAGTCGCAGTCGCGCTCCAGGCACCAAAGACAAACCAGGTGAGGATCCGTTACCGACATGGCGCGGTGACAGACGCCGTACGGCTTGGATCCAGAAGTATTCTTGGACATCCTACACACCAAAAATGCTCAACAAAATGTAGAAAAAAAGCCTATTTAAACAGTGACAGATGGTAGCTCTCTTCACAGATCTGCGCTAGCTGGCGTTGAAAAAAAAAGAAAGGACGTCAGCACGCCGAGGTGGCGCCTATAAAGGTGACACAGATGTCACAATGGCAGAGAAGAGGTTGACAACGTCAATCGAAGCCGACTGACACCACCTACCGGCGCGCAAGGGTATTCCTCGAAGAAAAATCTACCGGATCCAGTCTGACACCTGGGAAATTCCCTATCAGATACAGTTTTAAGTATGATGTTTTGAAACACTTCCACCAGCGACAAGATTCCAAAAGCTAAGAATTTCGTAGCATTGGAATCCCATGAGTCAAGAACCTAGGGATGTATCTGCTGCTCTCATTTAGCATCAGTTGGTGATATCTTGCAATCATATTGAGTTTAGAGAACAAGCAGGCACAGTTTAGGTCTGACCACATGTCGTCAGTAGTCTGGGTGCAGGGGCATGATAGCCTGGTTTGGAAGGTGCTTATCAATACAATTTGAACCACTCCATATTTCATGTGTCTTGTTGCCAATACCACAGAAACACCCACATTGTTGGTCCAGATAACTTTTCTATACCCTAATTGCTCCAGTTTGTTGAGCTCTGCCTCCCCTTGCGGTCTGAGGTAGATTATCCATTGATATAGGACAGCAGCAGGTTTTGTCTTTAAATCAATCTGTAATTTTGTTTTCTTAATTTTCAAACACCCAAGTCCCAGTTCTTCAATGTTCCAAGCCTTTGGCAAAAAAAAATAGTTCCAAGTCTTCTGCAGTGGTGGCGCTTAGTAAAGGACACTTACCTGCTTCCATGACAAACCACTTTATCTGCTCGAATTTGTCACCATATTGCACCTCAGTTTCAAATTTCCTTGCTGGTCACAGCAGGGACATACTTCCCCTAAGGATAGATTATTGTATTGGTAGGTGTCAGGCTTGGTTCGAACTTCCACTGGTCATACTGCCTTTGGTCCATGATGTTCACAATTGCTCCTGAGTCAATCAAGGAAGTCAGCCCTCGACCTTGTATTTGTACTCAACACTTGGGTTGGGGCCATATGTTCGTGGCTGACCTATCAACAAATGAGATGAGGAATATCTCTGCTTTCTCATCCCAAGTTATGTTTGACTGCTAGGTGGATTCCCCCAGTTACTGCATTCTTGTGACATAGTTTGTATTGTCTTTGATGTGTCACTTCTTTTAGGTGTGGTTCTTTTTCTGCTTCCATAGCCTTCCAAAGTGATTTTGTTCGGCCACAGGTCAAGCAGTATCTCACTTGTGTATGGCGAGCTCTTAAAACATGAAACATACATCCACTATGGCCACAGGATTGCCTCCTCTCGTCATATTGACTCCAGTATGCCGATTCTCTTGCAAAGGGTTTTCCACAGATGGCATCAACTGTCTCAGTTTTGATTGGTTTAGGCTCTTCTGGTTCTGAATTTACACCATGCATGTCAAGATGCACTTCATCTTCTCCGTTGCACATATGAAAGTTCATGCTATCGGCCTGGAGTGAGGATGCTGTCTAGTGTCATGCATGGCTCTCAAGGTATTATCTGGAGCAGCACCGAAGAGTAATATTCCAGTATTAGTTGTGCTTTCACTTCGTTGACGGGGTCATCATCAGTACATGTGCGGGTAAGTCTCAATCAATTTATCAATTCTGCTTTGAGGACAAACCATTCATAATCTGGGTTTAGTTTTGGATTAAAGTGCACTTCTAGAGCCGCCATGAGCATATCATAATTCATATCATTCCCTATGTTTGTGTAGATTCAGAAATAATTTGAACATCTCTTCGTTGGCATAGCAGGGCAGTAATGATCTCTTGTCTTAAGAGCTCCGTCTACTACTCTGGTGGCCTCAAAATAATTGTTTAGACCTGCCATCCAAACACAGCATTTGGGGTCTTTAGTGACTGCAGTTGCCAGTTCACTGAGTGATGGTTATGGGCTGGAGGCAGTACTGACTGAATGCATGATGCGATTTATTGGCTCAATTAGAATAACATTCGAGCTGGTGCTGTTATTTGGGCACCATCTTTAACATTGCTAAGGGCTGGGGAAGTCGCTTGTCCATTTTTGTCCACCAGTCACTGAGTTCTACAAACACTGTCGTGATTTTTATTTGGGCACTCCACTCTTCCCTTCTTTGCTTTGCTCCTCATTATCCACCATTTTATGAATTTGCCTATGTGCACTTTTTGCCAACCTGCTCTTCTCTGTGTTCTAAGGCATCTACAGTTTTTTCAGTTTTCCTGGGACATTTTTCTTCTCTCCATTTATTTTCCTATCCTTTCTTGGTGAAGGTAGTGTTTTCAGACCCTAAGATGGAAACTTTGCTTCATCACATAGAGTGGCGGTCGAGGCATGCTGCTAAAAAAAAGCCTAGAAAAGGGAGGATTGTGAGCTTGATCATGGTAATGCACTCTAAAGCGGAGACTAGCATGCATAGGCATGTGTGTGGACATTAAAATGTGTCCTCCTGGGAGGTCAAAGGTTTCATCCAAGCCCTGGAGGTTGAGAAGAGAAAAGCTGTCACAATGAGAGGATTCTTCCATCTAGACCGACAGAGGGCAGGAAATAAAAGAAAATCTTCCACAGGCGCGATGTCCTGGTCTCATGCTGGGTAGTCTGAAACAAACGTAAAATCACAGTAAATTAATTACAAAAGCCTCTCGCACTCCAATGCTGTCAGCCCCATGCACCTCTCGATTTGCCATAAAAAATGTTTTTGTGTATTAATTTCATCAACTATTATTCAGCGCAACGATTCAGAAAAAGGCATTTAACCTATCCTGGTAACCAAAATGTACTGAAAATGTTTTTTGCATTTATGCGCACATGGAGATCTCTCAGTCTTACTTACATTTGCAGTCATTTTATTTAAACTACGATATTTTCCAATTTAGACAGCTGGGTCTGAAAGCTATTAGTAGCATGTGCTACAATACAGCAGCTGTGTTGTTAGCAAACAAGCCTCGCAGCTGAAGATGGTAGTCAATGAGTGAGCCGAAGATATGGCACTATGATAATGAGCCAGCAAACTCGCTGCTATCACAGATTAACAAGTTACTTCACTTTGGGTAACGCTCTTTCTGGTGGGTATTCTATCTAACCACAGATTCTTTTTTTTTTTTTCTTTTCTTTTTTTTAAATTTTATTGCATTTATGAGTAACAAAAAACCAGACATGTCATTTATGCATCAATGTACAAAGCATCCAATATCACAATCTGCCATACATTATGGTTGCCCCTTGAAATATCATCCTAGAACAACACGTTGCAGCACACATCCAGAATTTCTGGAAAACAGTTCAGCAATCTAACCACAGATTCTTCACCTTTAGAATACTTCCAGAAACCAGACTACGTCTGCAAGATTTTTCAGCAAAGCCTCTGTGCGCCAGTAGGTGGCGTTGTGTGGCTCCGCATCGACCCGTTTCGCACTGAAGTGACAAAGCCACATACAAGTGCTACCCAAAGCATGAGGACATCAGTTTCTTTCTTTGCACAGTCCGCGCCCTTGGAAGCAGAGCCCCCAAACCAAATTCTGTGCCAGTTTCAGATTTTGGACCATTTTTGATGGAAAAGAGACGGAGCAGTGAGGAAGGATGGCGGTGAGGAATCTGCAGTTATATCTAGCAGAAAGAGTTAGCAATGGTATGAAACTTGTTCTTATGTATACTTCTAACCGCATAGGTTCCTAACCATTAGAATAGATACCACAGCAGTAGCCCCCACACACTCAGAGGTGGTAGATTTGTGGAATGGCTCAAATCAAAAAGTATTGCAGGACTGAGCTGCCAGAATACCCTTGAAGTCGGACCGGACTATCAAAGCAGTGCTTCATAAATGTATGCACCGACGCCCATGTTGCAGCCCGACAACTATCCAGATCAGGCATTCTGCGTACCAACGCAGTGGTAGTAGCCTTGGCCCTGGTGGAATAGGCCCGCAGTCCTTCTGGAGGCTGCTTGTTGGTCAGTGCATAGTAGATCTTAATGTAAAGGTTCATCCACCTGGGCACAGTCCTTTTTCTGCACCACCTTGCCTTTCTTTGCTCCAGAGAACCTCACAAAGAACTGCTCCCCAGCACCAATTTGTCCTGAAAAAGGTGGTGTAGGGTGGAACTGAAAGAGCCTGAAGCTCACTCACACTACGAGCTGAAGTTATTAAGATACAAAATACTGTTTTCAGAGTCAGGAAACAGAGAGCTACTGTGCATTGGCTCAAAAGGGGTGCAGATAAGAAAAGGGCCAAATTAAGATCCCATTCTGGCATCACACAGGGTTTAGGAGGAAACATATTAAGCCTTTAAGGTACTGCATCACAATAGGCAATTTGAACAAGGACGGCTGATCCAGTAAATACAAAAAGGCAAAATAGAAACCTTTAACAATGCCCACCGCAAGTCCTTGCTGAACCAAAGACAAACAATAGTACACCCAATAGTTTGGCCTGCATCAGGTCTGAGCGCCACACACCAAGTCACAAACATCTCCCAGTGTCCAGCGTCAACAGACTTTGTAGGCAGACACCCGATCGCAAGGGTGGCAGCCACTACTTTGGGAGGAAGATCAAATGCAGTTAGCTGCTGACACCCAGTCTCTACGCATGGAGATATTGATTGCTCAGGACCAAGTGCAAGACTTTGCCGTGCTGCTGTGACAGAAGATCCTTCCGAAGTGGCAGCCTGACTAGAGGGCAGATGCTCATGCCCAGGAGTTCCAAGCATCACACTCTCTTTGCCAAATCTGGAGCCACTAGAATAACTTGGGCCCTGTCGTTCCTGATCTTCAGAACACGGGGCGGTAGCAGAGGAAAGGCATAAAGTAGTCCTGTGTTCCACTCTAGGTAGAATGGGTCTCAAAGAGAGCCTTCTTGGGAGCTCCAGTGTGCAAAAGGGTGACATTGAGAATTCTCAGCAGTGGCAAAGAGATCGTGCCAGGGTTCTTCCCATTTCTGGGAGACACCCTGTACTGCCTCCACATGTAACTGCCATTTAGGATGTACTACGCATCGCTGGCTGTGTTTATCAGCCTTGGCATTTAAAGATCCCAGCAGGTGGTTCACAATCAGTGAAATGCCATGACGATTTAGTCAGTTCCAGAGGTGCAGGCCCTGTTGGCACTGGGCATGGGACCCCACCCCGTTTATTGCAATACCACATGAGGGTGGCATTGTTCAGAAGGGCCTGAGCTAGCTTTCCCTTGATGGAGAGGAGGAAGGCTTTCAGTGCCAAGCGAATAGCCTACAACTCTAACAGTTTAATGTGGAAATGGATCTCCATTGGAAACCAGAGTCTTCTGATCTCGACCTCCTGTAGATGACCTCCCCAACCTAGCAGTGATCAGTCTGTCACCACTGTCAGCTCTTGGTGGGGTAGGAAGACTGGTCTGCTCCTGGGTCAATTGCACTCAAGCAGCCACCACTGTAGGTCATCAACAGTCTTCTGCGAAACCTGATAGAATCAAACAGGTTCCCTTGGCGTTCACATGCTGAGATTTCAAATACAACTGCAGAGCCCACATATTCCATCTTATACAGTTGAGAAGCAGGAAGGAAGTAAGTCAATGGGCCATGAAGTCTCAGAGCCACCCTCCCTGAGACTGGAGGCTGAAACATCAGGATCATAGCCAAAATGTCCTGGATGCGCTGATCCGTACAGAAGTCCTGATAACGCACTGTACTAAGGGTGGCTCCTTTGAAAGGCTGTCTCTGCGAAGTCAGGTGTGACTTTAGCACATTGATAGTACACCCCAACAATGTCAGAAGGTTCACTGTTGTCTGAAGATGGTCCACAACTGACTGTAGTCACCCCGCCTTCAACAACCAGTCATTGAGGTAGGGAAAGACTGGTATGCCCAACTTCCGAAGCTATGCTACAACCACCATCACTTTCATGGACATCCAAAGGGCACTGGTGAGGCTGAAGGGGAGCCCAGCAAAACTTTAAATGCCCCTAGCACACCTCGAACCGCAAGTAGTGCCTTAGGGCCTGCAGGGTGTGAAAATAGTAATGGGCATCCTGTAGGGCCAACGCTACCATTCAGTCTCCTGGATCCAGGACAAATAGAAACTGGGCCAGCATGAACATCTTGAATATATCCTTCCGGAGGCAGAAACTGAAAGTTGGATATCTAAAATAGGATCAAGGCCTCTGTCTTTTTTCAGCTCTAAGAAAATAGCAGAAAAAACATCCAAGTTCCTATTTTAGAGGCCAGGAGTCTATGGCTTACTTTGCCAAAAGAGTCTGTACTCCCTGCAGCAAAATGGACAAGTGCTTCTCCAAAAGTCGCTCTGGTGTGTGTGGATGCTGCTGCGGGTTGGAAAGGAATGCATGGATTAGCCCCATTGAACTATCTGCAGTACCCACCTGTCTGGTGTTATGGCCTGCCACCCTTGGAGAAAATGACAGATTCTGCCTCTCATAGGGTGGTTGTGTGCCACTAAGCGCAAACTAAAGTGACTTGGAGGCTGCTGCCAGAGGAACAGAGAACTGAGAGGTTCATTGTCCCTGTGGGCATGGACATTGTCTACCAGGTCCCCGACCCTAATCCTGGAAGATTGAGATGTCTGTTGCTGGGGTGGTGGGCCTTGGTGTTGCCTGTGCATAAAACCCCTGGCGAGGCTTTCTAAGGGGCAAAACTGTTTGGGATTCTGATTTGCAGGTGTGGAGACATCGAGGGAGTGCACCATGGCTCTGCTTTCTTTAAAGCGCTAGTGAGGGATCGGCCTTCTTGCCAAATAGTTGAGACCCGTCAAAAAGCATTTCAATGAGTGACGCCTGAATGTCACCGGAGAAGCTTGTGGACTCCATCCACGTGGCGCCAGAGCACCATGCTAGTCCAAACAGCTCTGCCTAAGCAATTGGTATTATCCAATCCTGAACGAATAATGTATTTGTGTGCACCCTGGCCACCCTGAATAGTCAGGTTGGCACACAATTTCTTTGGGGCTGTTGGCAAGATCTTTGTGACCATGTCCCATAATGCTTGGAAGTAGCTACCCAGCAAGCAGGTGTGGTTAACTTTCCAAAGGGCGAGGCGAGACAAGGAGGACATTCTTTTCCCAAATACCTCAGTTCTGTTTGACTCTCTAGGGGCGGTGGTGGGGGGACGGGGCAAGGGGGTCATAGAGAAAGAGTTGGGATTAATCCTATTAGTAGAAGCCAGAACTACCAGGATCTCAGGAGCAGGGTCACCTAGAGCAGGTGAGGCATTCACAGGTGGGCATGAACAAGGCTTAGCCCAGTGTCAGTTAGAGCTTCGTTGAATGGCAGCAAGGGCTAGGATGAAGTCTGCCCAGGCTGCAAAACATCAGTGAGGACATTGTTTTTCACCAGATTAGAAGACAACGGTAAGTCCTTGACCTCAGCTGCTCGTATGATAACTACAGCAATTGAGGCTGTCTCTTCCATTGAGGGACCAGGTAGAGAGCTCAATCCCGTAACACGGAAAGTATCCAACCCACTAGGCTCTTACAGGTCAAAGCAGAAATTGTCTTCATCATCATAATGTGGGGCAAGTCATCCTCATCATCTCCACTGTCCTGTCACTAGAAGTTGGATGACTTTGGTCAGAGTCAGAGCCAAAAGTCGCTGGAGCACTGGAAGGCAGCTCATAAGTAGGAGTACAGTGGTCCGAGCCAGAATCAACTGGGGTCAGGCATGCCAAAACTGCTCCAGGGCACGACTTTAGGTGAGGTAGAGATGAATCAGGTTCATAGTCAGTCAGGTTGATAGGTAAGGTGTCCTCCGGCTTCAGGGCCTGTGCTGACATGGCAGGAAACACTGTGGATCTTAGTGCTGGGTGTAGATTGGGCTCCAGGATCAGGGTTGAACCTGAAACAGGGTCAGGAGGGACAGACTGTGCTGAGGACTGATCTGCTGGTGGTAACCCAAATGATAAGCCTCCGCGGATCTGTGGAGCTTGAGGGCATGCCAGAGGGAGCCGAACATGGCTTCCTTGAAAGCCTCATGTTGCCAATGGCCCTAGACATGTAGGGTGCATAGGGACCAGTTGTGGTATCAGCTCCTCGGCAGGTGACTGAGTGCGAGACTGGGAGTCCCCTCGACATCCTTGCTACTTAAGAGTGGCGAGCCTGGAACAAGACCCGCTTGGCCTTCTTCTTGGACTTTGACTCACCAGAATACTTGGACCGCAATGAAGTGCATCTTGGCCCACAGAGCAGGAATGGGTTCGTGCACTCGACAGCGGGAGCAGTGCTTATGCGATTTCCTACAATGTTTGGCGACATACAGCTTGGGTTTGCGTTCCTGAATCGGATTCATAAGGGCCGCAACTCAAACACCAGAGACACTCCTTGTGGGGATCTGTCACCGACATCTGCTTGCGACAGTCCCTACAAGGTTTAAACTCTATAGATTTAGGAGGGGACATGTTCCCTTGCACTTTGGAAAATAATTAAGAAAAAAAAACTTGCCAATTGATGAGAAAAAAGTAAGGACCTAGCTCTGGATCCACATATGATCCACACTTGAAGGTGCAGGAAGAAGCATGTCAGCACGCTTAGGTGGTGCTTATATGTGGCTCTGACCATCACTTTTGGGGTGGAACAGGTTTGATACAGAGCCAAACTACACCATCTACCGGCATCCAGTGACTATGGATCTTCCACATGCAGTCTGGCACCTGAGGAATCTGGGGTTAGAAGTATACATCAGAAGCAGGAATGCTAAGTGCCAGTGCTGGGGTGAGTCTTAGAGGGATGGTCAGGCAGAGAGGAAAGTGGCAGAGCTACGGGTGGGAGAAAAGATGGGCTGGTTAATGGTTGGACAACACTATTCATGGATCATTTGGCATCCAGGTGGTTACTTTGTGACGAGGTATTGTTTAAAGTGATATGTCTGTGTAGGCCAAACCCTGAACTTTATTTTTGGACTTGAGAGCAGCCGGATCTCCTGCTGGCCTAGGTGCCTGCTGCCAGGTCTCCCTCTCCTTTTGTAACATAGGCTCAGAAGCAACGCACTGTTTTCTTGCACTGGACAGTCTACACACCTTCTGATTCTGCTCGAGTGATAGACCAGGCCTCTAACGTCTCCTGAGCAACACCAAGCCTGCCAGGCCTTACGGTTTCTGTACAGACTGGGACAGCTGAAGTGGTTCCCAGCTACTGCCACATGCCATGATCATGCCCTCTAGCTGTAGAGCATGCCAAGGATTCAGGTAGATCAGCAAGGGGTCCACAGTGCCCCACTAGAGCTGCTTGCTTTCAGGATGGGCTCTTTGGGCACATGCTGGGATTTATTTGAAGTGATCACAACCTGCCATGGTCACCGAGGTTGTGAGCAGTGACTCCTCAGGTGAAGTGGTGGGTGACTTTAGATCTTTTGCAGGTGCAGTTTTCTCCTCGTTTCCATTAGTCTGAGGAAGATATCCTTAAAGGATCTAGATGTAATTAACCTCATTCCTTACTGTGTCATTGGGGTAGTCTTTCACTCTATGTTTTATGTGGGGTTTCGACTTGCCTACTGTATCAAATTTGCACCCATCTTGGCTTTCCAAGCACTTGGGTATGGGGACTTGTGACGAGAATGTTTCTTGAATGTCTCAAGATAATTTATAAAGAATATATTTTATTTAATTGCTGAATTTTTCTATAGCGCAAATTCAGCTCAAGGCATCAGGACGCTTTTATATAAGCACCAGTTACATTATCCAAGGTCAGTTTTTTTGATTTTTTTTTTTTTTAGGTACAGGGAGTTTAAGTGATTTGCCTAGAATCACAGGATGTTGAGCAGACACCGGGACTGAGACCTGGTTCCCCATTTCCAAATTCAGCAGGTCTAGCTGTAATGTGAATCGATGGGAAGGGTTGATTAAATTCCATTAGTATCATTAGAGTGTGCTGCTAACCAACTCATTCTGGCTTCTGCTGCATATTCAGTTAGGTCCTTGTGACATCAATTGTTTCTACGAAGTCCTTGATACTGCTGTTGGCGAGGATTCAATAGTCTCCAAGTAGTAGGAAAACTCTTACCAGTACCAAGGCTATAACCCTTGAAAACCAGTAATCTTTACTGAAGATTTTAAGTCAGACACCTCCAAACCTGCGAGGCCATTTTTTTTTTTTTTTTTACAGGCTTGGCCTTGCTCAGACCCTGCTCCAAATGAAAAAGTAGAGATCAAGTATACTGTATTGAGACTATTATGCTGATGCATAGGACAGCCTGTGTGGCTGGGCCTAGTGTCTGTGACAGGAAAGGATCAAACCAACGTCAATGGGAGACCCCTCGCAAGGGCTCTCATTGACACGTTCCTGTTGCAGGCACTAGTCTCAGCAAGTGGCGCAGCGTTTTTATCAGCAGAAGTGGGGTAACGCTAAGTGGTAGGATTTTTGT
The DNA here is from genome assembly GCA_963921515.1 of Calotriton arnoldi. Lineage (NCBI taxonomy): Eukaryota > Metazoa > Chordata > Amphibia > Caudata > Salamandridae > Calotriton > Calotriton arnoldi. The sequence goes on along the minus strand of CAWUFW010004610.1, from coordinate 272,216 downwards.
GGATTCCTGTGGATTCCAGAAGTTTCAATCACAGAAATGTAAGGAAAATTAGTGATTTCAGGCATAGTTTGAGGTTTGCAGGGCACAGTGGGTAAGAAAACCTTATGGGATCCATGCAAGGCACACCACCATAGAATCCCCTGGTTGTTTAGTTTTCAAAAATGCCCATGGTTCGTAGGTTTCCATGGGTGGGGGTCGAGCATGGCCCCAAATCACACAGCTACCCCTATCGCTGATCTCGTCACGTAGCACTTTAGGGCATTTATGTCAAGGTCTCTTGGCCCACCCACATAAGTGGGGTGCCATTGTTATTGGAAACATTTGGGGAATGCGGGGTGGTAGGAAATTTGTGGATCCCCACAGATTTCAGAAGTTTTCCTCACAGACATTAAGAAAGTGTGTTTTTAGTCAAAGTTTGCGGTTTGCAGGGCATTTTGGGTAAGAAAATGCTGTGGGATCCACGGAAAGCACACCACCCTGGACTTCCCCGGGTGTCTAGTTTTCTGAACTCTGTCTGGTAGGTTTTCCCAGGTGGCAGCCTACTCAAGCCCAACAAGTGCAGCCATTGACCAGTGCAAGTGGAACGATATTGGGAGTTAGCTACACTCTCCTGGCCAATATGTAAAAACAACACCCAAAGGAATCAAATGTCCTCTCGTTTGCCATTGGGATGGAATTTCTTACTCTGCAGAGGAGCAGAAAGACAGTTGAGGCTTTAGGGGTGAGAATGGGGAAGATTTGAATAAAAAAAGATATTCCGGCCATACAGTGGGCTTTCGGGCCCCCAGGGGCAAAACTCCTGTCTGCCCTGGGAAGTTGGGGGGAAGGGATGGAGACGGGAATTGGCCACACCCCCACCCCCAAAAAAGAGTCAAACCAGAGAACAAAAACCCACACCACTTTATTTTGCACAAAGGTAAAATCCCTTGTCAGGTGGACTTTCTACCCCCCTGGGGCATATTTGGGGCAATCTCCCCAATTGGGACAATTCTCCTACCTGCCCGCAGGGGTGGCAGAAAGACTATTGCCTCTTCTGGGGAAAGTGTACGGGGCGATGCCAGGATAGGCCACACACTCCTTTTGTTTGTTTTGGCTCCTTTTTTAAATGCCTGGTGTTTAGTGGGCTTTTTGCCCCTCTGGTGGGGGGCAGATTGGAGGTGAATACCCCTATTCACCTCCGTGGAGCAGAAATTCTATTGGGCCCGGAAAGGGGGGGGGGGGGTGAGTAGAAGATGGGCCCATGCCCAAAATACTGCATAAATGTAACCCCTGGTGTCTAGTGGGCTTTATGCACCCGGGGGTGGATGGGGGCACATTCCGGTAATTCCCTCAATCCACCCAGAGGATGGTAGAAAGATTGTCTGGCTTCTTGTTGGAGTGGGGGCATGGCCATCCCCATGGTGGGCAGCCTCCACCACTGCTCTTTAGCAACAACAACAAAAAAACATTCCCTGTTGGCTAGTGGGATTCGGGGTAATCAATCAATCAGGTTTCTTGTAAAGCATGACTACTCACCCGCAAGGGTTTAAAGGTGCTGTGGGAGGGAGGGGGGGGGGGGGTCTGCGGTTCAGTCGAATTTCCAGGTTTCGAGGTCTTTCCTGAATTGAGGCAGTGACAGTGATTGCCTGATGTGCAGAGGCAGGGAGTTCCAGGTCTTCACAGCAAGGTAGGAGAAGGATCTTCCTCCAGCCAATGTCTTGTGGATCCGTGGGCTGGTGGCAAGGGCCAGGTGGGCGGAGCGCGGAGATGTGGGGTGGGCGTGTAGAAGGAGAGGCGGTGGTTGAGGTATGCAGGTCCGGCGTTGTGGAGGGCTTTGTAGGCATGCGTGAGGAGATTGAAGGCGATTCTTTTGTTGATCAGGAGCCAGTGGAGGTGTCTCAGGTGACTGGTGATGTGGCTGTGGCGGGGGATGTTCAGGATGAGCCTGGCCGAGGCGTTCTGGATGTTCTGCAGTTTCTTTAGGAGTTTTTGGGTGGTGCCGGCGTAGAGTGCGTTGCCTTAGTAGAGTCTGCTGCTGATGAGCGCATGGTGACCTTTTTTCTGGACTTATTGAAGATCCACTTGAATATCTTCCGAAGCAGGTGCAGCGTGTGGAAGCAGGACGACGAGACAGCATTGATTTGGCAGTTCATTGAGAGCGAGGAGTGTAGGATGATGACAAGGGTTTGTGCGTGGTCTGTCGGTGTCGGGGGGGGGGAGTTCAGAGTGCTACGGGCCATCAGGAGTTGTCCCAGGTGGAGGGGGTAGAGCGTGGACGAGGACTTCAGTCTTGTCTGCGTTGAGCTTTAGGCAGTTGTTCTTCATCCTGGTGGTGACCACCTTCATCTCATTGTGGAAGTTGCTCTTGACGGCTGTGGGCTCGTTGGTGAAGGAGAGAATCAGCTGGGTGGCGTAGGAGATTATGTAGAGTCCATGGCTCCTGACAATGGCTGCAAGCCGGCCATGTAAATGTTGAAGAGGGTGGGGCTCAGGGAGGAGCCCTGAGGCACTCCACAGCTGATCTCTGTGGGTTCTAATTAATTAGAACGGTGGAAGTCTGACTGTGTTCGGCCGGTGAGGAAGGAACGGATCCATTCTAGGCTGTTGTCACGGATGCTGGTGTCGTGGAGTCTTGCACAGAGGGTGTGGTGGGAGATGGTGTCGAAGGCGGCAGAGAGTTCCAGGAGTTTCCTGGACTGCAGTTTCGCCTCAGTCGAGGAGGGTGTGGATGTCGTTTGTAGCATCAAGGAGTGCGGTCTCGATGCTGTGGTTGCTTCTGAAGCCCGATTGGGAGAGGTCCAGGATGTGGTTTGTTTTGATGAACTTGAAGAGTTGGGCGTTGATGGTTTTCTCAATGACTTTGGCTGGGAAGGGGAGCAGAGAGATGGGTCTGTAGTTCTTGAGGTCTATCGGGTCGGCAGAGGGTTTCTTCAGCAGGGGGTTGATCTCTGCGTTTTTCCAGTCTTCAGGGAAGGTGGCAGACTCGATGGAGCAGTTGATGGTGCGGCAGAGTTTGGGGGCGATGGAGGTGCCAGCTCTGTTGAAGATGTGGTGAGACAGGAATCCAAGGGGGCTCTGGAGTGGATGCTCTTCATGATCCTGAGGGTGTCAGAGGTGAGAGTGGTCCAATTGGGCAGGGTCTGCTGGGGTCTGGAGCCACTGAGTGCAGTGGGTGGGGTGGGTCTTGGGTTGTGAAGCGGTCATATCTCCTTGATCTTGCGGTGGAAGAAGGTGGCGAGGTTGTCACCGAGGTCTGGGGGGGTTGGTTGTCTGCTGTCTCTGTGCTGGGTTTGGCAAGATCTTTGACCACAGTGAAAAGCTCTTTGCTGTTGTGTGCGTTGGCGTTATTGCGATCCTGTACGGCCGTTTTTCTTTGTTGTTCTGATGAGGTGGTGGTGTGTGGTGACTGCGGATTTGAAGGCGTTTTGGTTTGCCAAGATCTTGCTGATCCTCCATCTTTTCTCAAACCGTCTGCAGGTGCGCCAGGACTCTTGGAGGGCGGGAGAGAACCAGCTGGCTTTCTTGGAGGGCTGCTTGCCTGTGGGCTTCCTGAGGGGAGCCAGAGTGTTGGTGCAGTTAGAAGATCTAAAAGTAGAGGTTTCATCCTGAGGTATCCGTGGATATCGGTGGTGGCGTTTTGCTGAGAGAGGTAGTGAGTTGGCCTTCTGTGACCTTGTTCCAGCTTCTGCGAGGATAGCAGTGGGCATGGTGGTGTACAGTGGGTTTGGTGAAGGAGAAGTGGACACAGTGGTGGTCAGTCCAATGTAGCTAGGAGGCGTGGTTGACGGAGATGTTGCTTGCGGAGAAGATAGGGGTCGAGCGTGTGTCCTGCTGAGTGGGTTGGAGAGGTGACCAGTTTGAGTCCGATGGTGGCGAGGTTCTCCAGTAGGGATGAGGTGTTGCAGTTGTGGAGGTTATCCAGGTGGAAATTGAGGTTGCTGAGAAGGATGTAGTTCGTAGATGCGAGGGCGTGGTGTGCGATGAAGTAGACTATGGATTCACTGAAAGGGGAACGGGGTCCAGGAGGTCTGTAGACTAAGGTGCCACGGAGGGTGGTGTTCGGGTCGGTCTGGACCAGGAAGTGGAGGTGCTCCATGTTGTTCAAGTGGTTGTCGGAGCTAGTTGTGAGGCGGAGGGTGCTGTTGTGTTCGATGGCAATACCTCCTCCCGGTCGGATTGTGCGGTCCTTGTGGATGATTTTGTAGCCATCGGGGACAGCGGTGGTGATGTCCGGGTCTGAGGTGGGGTTCATTCAGGTTTGCATGAAGAAAGTGATGTCAGGGGAGAGGGAGTCGAGCAGGTCCCAGATCTCCATGGCATGCTTGTGGAGGGAGCGTGTGTTGAGCAGGATGCAGCTGACGTTGTCAGGTCCGATTCTTGTGGGTCGTGCGGTTGTTGGGTCTGGTGTGCGGAGGCAGGCGTAGGTGCAGTTACGGCAGGTGAATGGGCCCTGGGTGTCATTCGGCAATGCCAGATGGTGGAGTGTCCGGTGTTGAGGGTGTGGAGGATGCTGGCGTCGTGGCGGTGGAAGGTCTGGGGACCAGGGTCCGTGGTGCTAGGCATGGTCCAGGCACGGACGGGCGCAGATGGGCTTGCCTTTGGCATGCCCACGCAGCGGCTGCCATCAAGTAGTATTGGGGAGGGGGCGGGCTGGACAGCTGGAAGGCGCGAAGCGGCGCTGGAGGGGCAGACCCGCGGGGGACGAGCAGCGGCAAGGGCAGAAAGCAGAGGCAGAGATTAAGAGGAAAATAGAGCAAATTACTAAAAAGGAAAGTAGAAAAAGCGCAAGAAGGCAAGAAGCAAAAAAGCAGAAACGGGAGGAAAAAGGCAAAAAAAAAGCAGAAACAGAAGGAAAACAGGAAAGCAGAGAGACTCCCACTGGACCACCAGGGATGAGGCGCCGGGTGCCTGCGGTGGAGGAAGGCCTCGAACACGGGACCTGGAGGCACAAGGGGTAACAGCTACCAGGTGGAGCTGTGCGGTGAGGGGAGCAACACACTGACAAGGTCAGTGAGATCGTTCCTTCACCACGCAGTGGCCGCCATTAAGTAGTGTTTGGCAGGACTGGACAGCTAAGAGGCAGCGCTAGAGGGGGGTGGGGGACGAGCAGCGGCAAGGGCGGGAAGCAGAGGCACAAATAGAGCGGTATAGTAAAAAGGAAAGTAGAAAAAGCACAAGAAAGCAAACGGCAAAAAAGCAGAAACAGGAGGAAAGCAGAGAGACTCACCACTGGACCACCAAGGATGAGGCGCAGGCGGGTGCCTTCGGGTGGAGGAGGGCTTTTGAATACGGGACCTGGAAGCACAAGAGGGCAACAGCTACTAATCACCCCCATCTGCCCACCGGGGGAGGGGGGGAACAGACACAGACTCTTGTTGGGGTGGGGACATGCTCATGGTGGCTAGCTCCCACCCCTATATGTATATTTGTTTAATATAAATATTCCCTGGTGTCTAGTGGCTTTTCTGCCGTTTCCCCAGGGGGGGCGCAGATTAGGGGAAATCACTCCCATCTGCCCGCCAGGGGGGCAGAAAGACTGTCACTGTAGTTTTTGCAAGGGGTGAGGGCATGGCCATGCCCATAGTGGGAAGCCCCCACCCCTATATTTATGTTGCAAATAGATCCTGGTGTCTAGCGGGCATTATGGCCCCCCCCCCGGGACACAGATCGGGCGTAATTATCCCCCATCCACCTCCTGTGGGGCAGAAATACTGTTACAATATGGGGTTGGGGAGGATAAAAAACAAGTTACTTACCTGTACACTGTGGTTCTCCAGTATTGATATCTTTTATAGATTCACATGCTTGAATCTTCCCCGGTGGGAGTCCCATGGAAACAGTAAAATAGCAGTATAAAAGCTAAAAGGACAATCTCCCTTGAGAATCCACAGTATTTAGTAACCAGTTAGCCTCATTAAAGAACATCCAAACTCCAGCCAATCACATCGCAGACCCTTGAGTATCCATCCCCTGCTGGGCCACCATACATCAGATTTCTTACCGCACGTCGTGTGTTAGGTAGTCTCCCTGAGCTCTGCTCAGTCAGTGTTTCTACATTGAACTTTTCAACTTTCAGCTAGCAGTTCCTTTTCCTTAACCTTCTCTTCAACTGAGGCGCTGCTAGAAAGTGAGTTTACTCCTTTATTTCTGTATTTACTACAGAATGTCAGAGTCTAAAAAAGGGCTGTTTAGGCCCTACAAGACTTGTGGAAAGTCCAGGCTTTTCTCAGAAGACCCACATAAAGAGTGCTTATACTTCCTTTACCCAGATCACAAACCTAAAGACTGTAAGCACTGCTGGATTCTAAAACCCTCAAAGATCGTGAGGGAAGACTTCTCATTTGGCTTCAAAAGAGAAAATCTGTGAGGGAATCTGACTCAGAGTGAGGAGAGGCCTCAAGGGAGATTGTCGTCCTAGCTTTTTTTTTTTACTCCACAACATAATTTTATTGTTGACAGCCGAAACAAAAAGAATGCCTCACATGGCACCCAAAATACGCATAGAAGATGACCTATATGTATATCAACCTTTTCAACAATGACATATCGGACATACAAAGAATAAATTGCAAAGAGAAATAACAGAAAAACAAATAACTGCGCCACATTGCCTCGGTTTGACAAATAGAGATGTCTCATATATAGGGAGAGTCTTTGCCACCCGTAGCCACATCCAACATGCGTACTACGCATATCCCAGTCCGCTGGATTCATAACAATGGTTCTTCAGCATCAGACGGGGGGGGAGGAGGCTCCAGAGATATAGTCCCCTATAATCAGCCCACCTCTTCCAGATCTTGTAGTGCTTCCGAGGCCACCCCTTCGCTTCGAAGACCGGGATTTCCAGGCCCATACAAAAGTCCAGACCCCTTTTCCATACCCCGATCAACGGTGGGGATTCATCTTTCCAGGCTCGGGCAATGTCACTTTTCGCCAAAGTGAGGCCTAGAAATAAGAGGTGGCGCTTGTACCTGTTGCCACCCAAACCCTCTGTAATATGTAGCATGGCCAGACTCGGAGAGGAGGGAACGTCCCACCCCAAAACCTCAGATAGACATGCAAATACCCCCCTCCAGAACCTCGAAAGTGTAGGGCAGGACCACACAGTGTGCAGGAAGGTATCCTCCATAGACCCACATCGTAAACAATGCGGGGATGCAATTAGCCCAGCACGCCACAGTCTGTCTCTGGGATAATAGGCTCTATGTAAATACCTAAACTTGATAAGACGCAGGCAGGCCGCGATTACTGCACTGCGCGGGGACTCCAGGGCCTCCACCCAGTCGTCTTCCTCTAGGGGACCCAGATCCTGCTGCCATGCCTCTCTAGTTTTATGTAATGTGGTAGGTGTATTATTGATAAGTGTACGGTATATTTTGGTTATCTTATGGTCTCCCTTTTAGCTTTTATACTGCTATTTTACTGTTACCGTGGGACTCCCACCATGACGACGGGGAAGATTCAAGCATGTGAATCTATAAAAGATACAATACTGGAGAACAAGTCCTTGCCCAAGGGGCCGCTCCCCCAAAATTCCTGGTGCCTAGTGGGTGGATCCCTACTTGGAGATCACTCTCCTATGGCAATCCCCAAGAACAGATCCACTGGTGAGAGAGCATTGGAAAGGGGAGATTTTCCCCCTTTGCAATGATACCTCTTTCACCCCAATCAGTGCTCAGGAAGCAGACAACCCCCCCCCGAGCACTGATGCAGTAAAAGTAAAACAAGCCCATCTGCTTGTTTTACTTTTACTTTAGTGCAATGACATCAGTGCACGCTGATAGTCATTACACTATGAAATAAAAACAAAACAAAAACCTTAGGCTTCTTGGGAAGCTCTTCCCAAGTAGCCAGAGCATAAAAATTATAGAGGAATCCCTTTGGTGCTCTGCACTAGTGGGGTCTTTATTTACCTCCCCAGTGTTAGCCAATGGCCAACAGACACACTGGGGAGGTAGTGTGGGTGTTGGCCGACACCCACACTAAAGGGGTTAAGGACATCTGTTATTACCCTTTTGCTCAAACCTGGTAAGGATCCACATCACTGTGCCTCTTATAGGCCACTTTCCTTGCTTAATTTCGACGATAAGATCCTAGCCAAAGCAGGTGCCAACAGATTGTCATTGTTGAACAACTTACTTGCATTTAGTAACGATGTATCTGGTAGAGACACATGTTAATTGTAGTTTCCTTACCTTAGAATTTCCCCCAGACGTCATTCTGAATCTGGAGATTTTTCGCCAGCAGTACCCCTGCGAGTCGGTTGGTGGCATCGGTCAGCTCAACATCCGTTGTCAGCGTCGTGGGCACCGGAATGACATCTTGGGACCTATATAGACACCACCCATGCATGCCTAAGTCAGTTCTTAACACGACTTTCCACGCGAGGCGCAGAGCCATGAAAGGCACTGACCACTGGTGTGTCAAAACTAGCCCCCTTTAGGGGAGTCCCTATCCCTAGAAATCAGTTCACAGAGCGGGGAGGATGGGTGGGGCGGTGTAGCAAAGTGTCCCTTTTAGCATGGTTATCCCTCACTTTTTGCCTGACATCTGATGCAACCTGGGGGTCCCTGCCAATCAGATTCCCAGGGCCGGTGTTCTTTCCCAAATCTGTACCTTTGTACCCACAATTGGCACATCTCTGGCTACAGGTAAGCCCCTTGTAAAAGGTACCATGGGTACCAAGGTCACCGTGACCAGGGAAAGCCCGTAAAGGCTGCAGCACCTATTGTGCTACCCTTAAAGGCCCTGTACCTTAACACCCACACACTGCCATTGCAGGCTGCGTGTTTTGGTGCAGAGAAAAGTGAAGAGTCGACATGGCACACATCCCTGTGTGCCATGCCTGCAACCCACTACCTGAAGCCTAGGTAAGCCACCCCTCTAGCAGGCTGCACTAGCCCTCAGGTGAGGGTACAGTGGCATGAGCCCTGTACCCCTATAGTGTCTAACTCCATTCTTAGAGATTGTAAGTGTAGTAAAGCCATAAAGAGTATATGGTCTGGGAGTTGGTCATTATGAACACCACAGCTCCATAATGGCTTTACTAACAAGCATTGGCAAAGCCAATAGGTCTCGCAATGGCTTTGTTTTTTTTATTCCCTGATACGAGTTGGCTTTGTAAATTATATAAGAAAGTTGGCACAAAAGTCTTTTTTTTGGGCAGTAGTAACACAGAGGACTACGGAAGAAGTAGATTTGTTAGGGGGCTGTGTTGCAAACGGGGTGGCCGGGGAAACCTGGGGTCAGATCCGGGCACGCTGAGTTGACCGAATTGTGTGATGTTAGGCAAATCACTGTAATTAAGTGGGTCCTGTTTTACTATGTAATATAAAGGTTGCACTACAAAAGCGATATTTGATAAAAGTTAAGGGCACCAGACAAACTGAACTGTTTGTGCCCTCAAATGAAGGTTAGGGCATTCAGGAAGTGCAGTCCATTGAATGTAAGCTTATGTTTAGGAATTATACATTTTATTAAACTATTAATTTTAATAAATGCCAGCGGTTGCAAGCTAGTGTGTTACACAGCAATGCTTTCCAGGCTCTGCTCGTGCTGTAGCTTTTGGGATCAAGTTAGCTCTCCCACATCTACAACCATCCTGTGATTGTGTTGTGCTTTTGAAGTGGGGTAGGTAAACATTGCACATACGATCGTGTTGGATACTTACATATTTATATGTTCTAGTAAAATTGTTATGTGAAGAAAATATTTATGGAACTACTTTCGAACATGTTAATTGTCTAACCAAAACAGGTATATGAATAAAGAAATTAATAAACGCATTGCCAAGCTTTGCCGATGCTTTTTTTTTTTCTTATGACATGGTGGTTGGGGGAGGTGAGAGGTCAGCAAACAACGATGAGAGGGTGGGGAAATTGAAAATGAGGGGAGGGTGGGGGTGATTGAAAACAACGGGAGGGTGGGGTTGATTGAAAACAACGACGGAAGGGTGGGGGTGATTAAAAACAATAATGGGAGGGTGGGGATTGAAATCAGTCTTGTATAAACTCACCACAAGCAGATGCTGAGCGGTATTGTGTGCAAATAACCGATGATCACGTAAAGCGGTCCAATGTGTTTGGATCGAATTGGTGCTATATAAAGCTGCAAAATAAATTTTATAAAAGCCTTGCCAAAGTTATTTTCTAGTGAGGTGGGAGGACAGTAAGAAACAATGGGAGGCTATCTGGGAACATGACGGGCTCTTGCAGTACAGGAGATTGATACTACAGGGGTGCTTAAAAGCAAGAGATACTTGAAAACATGAGTTCAGGAAAGAATTGAAAATAGGAGAGGAGACTAAATCGGGCAATTGAAGGATACAGGCGGTGCTGAAAAAACGCGAATGTTAAAAGGTGCGGTCAATTTTCAAGATGGAACCGAAAAAGAGGTGACTATAGAGGCCAACTACAGAGTACAGCAGATGTCTTGACAATAAAATACTAAAAAGATAACGGTGCAGGAAGAGAGTGCTGAGACGGATGAAATGCGAGTGCTGAAAAAGAAGCGCGCACTCATGAATGATACAGAAGTGCTGAAAGGGATAGAAAATGCTTAGGATTGAACAAAGGGAACATGCGAGAGATACGCACAGAAAAGTGGAAGCAGCAGAGCAATTAGTGGTCAGGGAGAGGAAAGACGCATGTGATAAGTAACGAGGGATAGCTGCTGAAGGGAGGGCCTGAAGTGGGTTAGGGGCGTGGAGGCGGCTGATGCCTGAAAAGCAGTATAGAGATAAAACTGTTAAAAGAAAAGCGGAGCGCAGAGATAACGCTCAAAGACGAGGGGAGAGGAGGAGGGTGGGGGGACTTCATGACATCAGGAGTCGGGGTGGGGAAGGGCACGAGCGGGCTTCAGCACAGACCTCAAACCCCAGGCCCTGCTATCCCGGGACAAGATTTGAAACAGATGTTGCTTTTTCTTCAGTGCGAGTTGTACTTGAAGGAGCATTGTTTAAGGAGGCATTTATCTCCAGAGATACAATCAGGCATGACAGGCCCTGGATGTGAGACAGGCCAGCCCTACTGCAAACAAGCCCACACAAAACAACAAGCGCGGCCGCTAAAGTGAAAGCGACCTCGCTGTGTTTAATTAGTAACCTGATCCACGACAAGGAATGCAGCTGCCACCCTGCGCGCCGCTGCTCGCTCCCGAGAGCAAAACGCCGTGGGAGTGAACCTTTGGAGAAGAGGTGGGACATGCACCCGCCTTTGGCCATTTGCGTGCTTTGATTATTGAAAGACACACGCAAAGGCCAATCCAATGTGTGGGAGGATGTGAGACCCACACAGAGAAGTTTAGAGTGCTCACAAGAAGCCTCCCATAGAGCAGCGCATGCGTGCTGCACTAGGCTCGACCAAAAAACTGAGGTTTGGTATCAAACTTCTCAGGTCATTAAACCCACACTGATGTCAGTGTGGCTTTTAATGTAAAATGCACTCAGAGGGCATCTTAGAGATGCCCCCTGAAAAACGACCAGCCCTGGTGTGGTTCCTGAATGGCTGCCTGCCATTTGCCACCACCAGACAGGTTTCTGGACCCCTGGGTAGAGAGCCTCCGCTCTCTGGGTCCAGAAACAAAGCCCATCCTAGGCAGAGGTGTCATGTCTCCTCTCCCAGGATGGGCTGGGTTCACAAAGGGGAGGCTTCAGAGGCCTGCCGCCCTTGGAAGCTGTTCCTGCCTTTTGCCGCCCCCAGCAACTGGCTCCCACCTGTTTTGCCCCTCACTTTGGGCAGTAGAATCGTCGGGAAAACCAAGCTAGGAAGAGAGGTGTGCTAACCTGTGCCAACCCCACCCCTCAGGTGGGGTAGACTAGGTGAAGCACAGATCTCAGTCCCCTCCATCTTGAAGATGAGGGGACCCAGCAAATTAGGGAGAGGCTCATGCCTCCCTCTCACTGGAGGGTGACATAATAGGGGGTGGGTCCACCCCCTATTAAGCCACCCTCCAGTGAGAGGGAGGCATGAGCCTCTCCCTAATTGGCTGGCTCCCCTCATCTGGGTCCCCACCCCAAGGAAGGGAACCATTGGTCCTGACCTGCACACCCCCTCTTTACGCCCCTAAAATTAGTATTTAGGGGCAGCCCTGAACCTTGCCTCCTCAGATTTGAGGAAGAAAAAAAGGACTGAAGAGCTGTGCTGACCCAGGAAGAGGACAGCTACTGCTTTGGTGCAAGCCCTTACAGCCTGTCCCGCCTTTAACCTGCCTACAGCGAGAACCCCGGTGAGTCCAGCAGCCAGCAACACCCAGAGCCCGGAGGACCTGCCCTGCACTCATCTAACAAACTGTCTCCCGTGAGCACCGGATTTGCTCAAGCCAAGACTCACCTACAGAATCTGGATCCAGGCAGCTCCGCGATTCTGCACCAGACGCCCCCGGCCCGAGTTTGAGTGGCCCAACACCACGAGGAGGTCTCCCCAGCAATCCTGACCTGGGATCTGGTGATCCCGACCTCCCTTAAGCTTCAAGACGACGCCTGCAGCCTCATCCTGAAGGGTCCCCCCCAACTGTGACCAGAGCTGGTAAAAAGACCCGACTCCAAAAGAAACCCCTGCACCTGATGCCCCACGTCCATGGATGGCCCAACCAACGGTGTCCAGGCATCCCCCAAGAACCCAACTTACCTCTCCAGCTGGTGGTCACCTTCAGGAAGTCTCCCAGCCCGAGCCTGCAGCATCTTTACCAAACCGAAGGTCGCCATTGGAATCCACAGGGCCCCCAACGTCTTCTCGGCACACTGCACCCGGCCGCCCATGTGCTGATTGGTGGCCCCTGCAGTGCTGGCCTTATCAGGGGCTTTGCTCCCACAGCCAAGTGGCCTGCTCGCAAGCAGTCCCTAACCGAAAACCCCCTTAGCCCCATTGGCTAATATTGGGCCCCTGCACTCTGCACCCAGCTGCCCCAGTGCCGCTGGTGGTGCAACTTGAGTGCCTACCTAGACCTTGAGGAACCTTGATCCTAACCCCCAAAACTCCCAACGTGTGGCAAGTACTTACCTGTGAAACAGACAACCATTTTTCTCCCATAGGGACCAATGTTATCCGTTTTGTCCCTAAAAATGTTCCAAGTGTTGAACTGATGTTTGTATGGAGAAAAAGAAACACTGCAAATCTTTAAAAGTCTGACTTACCATGTATGGTGAGATCCCCGGCGTGGTATCTAAGCATACCATCCTGAGTAGTCGTTTTAATTTAAAGGTAATATAAAAGTATTCCAAAAGTAATTAGCGTGCGATTTAAACTGCTTTTTGAACCAATACCAACCTATAACGCTTGCAAATTCAACCACAACTGCATTTCCTTGTGAAGTCTTGCATTAGAGAGTATATTTTAGTTACCTGTGCCAAGTCCTGCTTGGTTCTAAAAATAAAACATAAGTATACCTTTTTTATACTCACCTAATTGGTCTGGATTCAGTCTCTGAGTGAGTGCCATCAGTCGTGATGAAGTGAATACAATAAATGCTTAACACACCCTCTCCTCTGGATAAGCCTAACTGATTGCCCACACTATCACATACAGAGCTGTTAGTACTTAGCTAATTTAGCCTCTGCTATACCTGTGGGGATCCACTGAACTCTGTGCACACTACACCTTACTTTGGTATAGTATATACAGAGTCAGCTTCCTACAGGTGGTAAGAAATCTACAACTAACATATGTCTCTACCAGATACATCGTTACCGAAGGCAAGTAACTTGTTCGTCTGATAGAGACTGTTAGTTGTAGATTCCTTACCTTAGAATAGATACCCCAGCAATACCATCCCCAGAGGAGGGTCTGCGAACTAAGATCAAACTAGGAAGTCCTGGAGCACCGACCGGGCAAAGAACCCATCCGTCCGGACTTGGCTGTCCAGGCAGTAGTGTCTGGTGAACGTGTGCAGAGATGCCCACGTCGCTGCCTGACCGATATCAAGGAGTGGGACTCTGCGTGCCAACTCAATGGTTGCCGCTGTTGCTCTAGTGGAGTGAGCATGCAACCCCACAGGAGGTTCCTTCTTCGCCAAAGCATAGCATGTTTTAATGCAGATGACAACCCATCTAGAGATGGTCCATTTTTGAACTGCCCGACCTTTCTTGGCACCCACATAGCCAATGAAGAGTTGATCATCCACCCAGAAGTCTTTAGTACGATCAAGATAAAAAGACAACGCACGTTTTGGGTCCAGGCGGTGGAGTCTCTCCTCCTCCTTGGAGGGGTGCAGGGGCGGGAAAAAGGTGGTCAAAGTGATGGATTGTCCCACATGAAAGGGCGTGACCAATTTAGAAAGGAACGAAGCTTCCGTTCGAAACACCACTTTATCTGGATAGACAGAGAGAAAAGGGGGCTTGGAAGACAGAGCCTGAAGCTCGCTAACCCTACGAGCAGAGGTGATGGCAATAAGGAAAGCAGTTTTCAGAGTCAGCAGCTTGAGAGGACAATTATGAAGGGGCTCGAAGGGAGAGCACAAAGGTTAAAACCAAATTTAAGTCCCATCTGGGCATTATGAAAGGAGACAGAGGAAACAAGGCCCTTATAACAATGGGAGACTTGAATAAAGAAGACTGATTTGGAAGGGGTAGAAAAGCAGAGATAGCTGCAAGATAGCCTTTAAAAGTGCCCAAGACAGAAACCTGCTGGGCTAAAGAAAGTATATACAAGAGAACCTCTCAAAGAGGGGCAGAAAGGGGATCAACAGCCTTTGCTGTGCACTATGCCACAAATGTGTTCCATCAGCAGGCGTATACCGTTTTAGAGGAGGGATGCGTGGCTGCCTAGATAACGTCACGGACTTCGGGCGGAAGGTAGCAAGTTGTCAACTGCCGCTGCTCAATCTCCACGCAAGGAGGTGGAGGCTGGACAGGTTCAGGTGAAGAACCATCCCCTGCTGCTGTGACAGAATATCCTCCTGAAGGGGCAGTCTGATCGGAGGATCAATGGCCTTCCTTAGAAGGTCGGAATACCAGACTCTTTGTGCCCAATCCAGTCACAAGAATGATTTGAGCCCGGTCGTGCTTGATCTTCTTGAGCACTCTGGGCAGAAGTGGTATAGGCCTGAAAGGCGTAAAGGAGGCCGGGGCTCCACTCGCGACGAAAAGCGTTGCTGAGCGAGTGCCGCCTTGGAAACTCCAACGCGCAATACAGCTGACACTGCGCGTTCTCTTCAGAGGCGAACAGATCTAACCAAGGCTCTTCCCACTGCTGAAAGAGACCTTGTGCCACCTCCAGGTCGAGAAACCATTTGTGATCGACTAGGCACCGACGGCGGAGTTTGTCTGCTCTGGCGTTCAGAGAGCTCGGCCAGGTGTTGAACCACCAGGGTTATGCCCTGATGCTCCATCCATGTCCAGAGGCAGAGAGCCTCCGGACAAAGCGTCCACAACCCCACCCCGCCCTGTTTGTTGCAGTACCACATGGCAGTGGTGTTGTCGGTGAACAACTGCACCACTTTCCCCTTGAGAAAGGGAAGGAATGCCTTCAGTGCCCGTCTGATCGCCCGGAGCTCCAAAAGGTTGATATGGAGACCAGAGTCCGCCAGATACCAGACGCCTCTGAACTTCGCCACTCCCAGATGGCCCCCATCCCAGAAGTGACGCATCTGTCACCACCGTTAGATCTGGTTGGGGAAGGGAGAAGAATCTGCCTCTGAACCAATCTTGGTTCGTTAGCCACCACTGCAGTTCGTGTGCAGTTCCCTCTGAGATCTGTACGTAGTCGTAAAGATTCCCCTGATGCTGCACCCAATGGAAATGAGGTCCCACTGTAGAGCCTGCATATGCCAACTGGCATGATCCATCAGCAGGAGGCCACGATGCCCAGCAGCCTCAGAGTCATTCTCACCGAAATCTGGCACTCCTGCCGACGTCTTGAAAAACTACATGGCCCCCCCTTGCAAACATCGTCCGAAACCACGGGCTCAACATAGTCTCCTACGCCGATGACACTCCGCTCATCCTCTCCCTCACTAAAGAACCCAACCTCACCAGGCACAATTTCCAAGAAGTCCTCTTCCTCTCCCCCACCCCCTCAGCTTGTGATGTCACCTGGTGGCCCCCCGCCCTCGGAAACCCACCCACCCCGACAGACCATGCACGTAACGTCGGCATCATACTGGACTCATCGCTCACTATGAACTGCCAGATCAACGCAGTGTCCTCGGCCTGCTTCAACACCCTTTACATACTCTGAAAAACATTCAAATGGATCCCCTGCAAATCCAGAAAAACGGTCAGGCCCGCCCTCATCACCAGCAGACTGGACTACGGCAACGCCCTTTATGCCAGAATCAACAAAAAAACTCCTCCGCAAGCTCCAGAACGCCGCAGCGAGACTAATCCTCGACATCCCCCGGCACAACCACATCACCCAACACCTCCACAATCTCAACTTGCTCCCCATGGAAAGAATAATAACATTCAAGCTGCTCACGCACGCATACAAGGCCCTACACAACATCGGACCAGAATACCTCAACAACCGTCTCTCCTTCCACCACCTCCACCCCCCGAGAAACCTCCGATCAGCCGACCTCTCCCTGGCCACCGTCCCACGCTTCTACAGGACCAGAACAGGTGGAATGTCCTTCTCCTACCTCGCAGCCAAGACCTGGAATGACCTGCACCTCCGGCAAAGCCCCACACTGCTCCAGTTCAGGAAAGACCTCATGACCTGGCTCTTCAGATGACCCCAACGGAGCAACAGCCCCCCCCAGCGCCTTGAGACCCCAACGGGTGAGTAGTGCGCTTTAAAAACCACTGATTGATTGATTGATTGTAAGCAACTGGGCAATTCAGATCACAACGGAGAAGGTTTAATTTAAGGAAACCGTTACTAATGCTGAGAGCTGGGGGAGAGAGGGGTTGTGGCGGGGGCGACAGACTACTTGGCAGCAGAAACTGCAACAACAGTCAGTGAAGGAGTTGTCAGCAGAAGAACTGAAAAGGTAGCCTTCGTCATGCCGCTGCAGGTTTAGAATGTCAATGTGAGGCAGCTGACAAAACGACAACAGGTAAAGAGAAAAACAATGGCTACATAGACTATATTGAAGTACCCAGCGCAGTAGGTGATGAGGCTGCTAAAGACACCGATTTAGTGTTTGGTTTTTTTTTTGGAGAAAGATAAACAATCTGACATATTATACAGAATATTATAGGTATGTTTTCTTGGAATATCCAAAGTCTTACACAAAGAACCTTGTTTTGAAGCAATTTTCTTTCCACTTCCAAAACCTTGTGGCTGACGTGGTGTCTGAATATCTGAGGCAGGTGAAAATAAGGGTCCCCTAACCACAGTCCAAGAATGTGAGATAGACTTCTCTTTATATGGCACCAGATTACGTTTTGCTTCTCGGCAACAGGACTTAAAGGTGAGGCAAACCCTATTCATCCAGAAGTTCCAGGCAAGTCTGTCCCAGTCATTGAGAGTTTTAGTTGTAAAAGTAAGGCAAATGTCAAACCTTGTTTGTGTCTTGCTCAGGCTGAAGGCGATAGATGCAGAGTGTGGGAATCTTCCTTGTCATTTTTTAATTTATTTTTTTAGGGCAAAAACTAGATTTTCTGAAGACAGGTTCCATATGCGACTTACATACATCCTGAAATGAGCCTCCTGAGTGAAAAATGAACAAAAAACGAAACACAAAGTTGGAAGCACTTCTTCGTGAAGATGTGATTGATGTGTTCCAGGAAGCAAATGTTAGGCAAAACAAAAAACACAAGCATTCTAGAGGATTCTCTAACGCTAGATGTGCAGTAGAAAATCAGGCAGTTTCAGCTTCTGCAGGAAGTTGAGTTCTGCATCTCGCCAGCTCATTGGCCAGAGTTGGGAGCACAAAATGAGGTGGATAAACTATACCAGTTTCAATGTCATCTGAGTGTATTTGTACATTGATCGTTGCACATTGACTACAGAGGTTTCCCAATCCGCCAATAGAAAACAATTTAAGAATTCGAATCCATAGCTGCCAAGGTTTCAGATTGCTTATGTGTGACATTTTCATAATTTCAGTTTCATTAGAGTGAAAATTCAACGACTATGAGTGACACTTTCTCGCGATCAAAATCAAGCAATGAAGACAAGGGAAACAAATATCAGAAATTACACCCATTTGAGCAACAAGAAACTCTAATAAGATCTTAAAACTGCTGTAAAGCATCAGAAATGGAAGGGCATTAACCTAGTAAAAAACAGTAACTCACAGCTAATCCTCATAAAATACAGTTTTGGAAATAGGTGTGGTTCATGTTCTGCATAAAACAAGTTAACTCCCAGTCTCAGTTTGAAATGTAAATTAAGCAAAGCATGCCTCATTAACCCTGTAAATTGCTGGCCTAGTGTGTTTAAGCACACGCTGCAGAGATCAGATGAACTTCAGAGTGCAGAGCCTGTAGATTGAGAGTGCGTGAATGTCTAGCATTATTACAAGTGAAACAGCTGTCCGTGACGTCGAGGTGAAAAAGAACAGAAATGCACCTTCGCGACTTTGCCTCAAACTTCCTGTTTTGCAAGCAATGAACAGTAAGCATTTTTGGCATTAGGAAATATTAGACACAAAATCAAACATCGGAAACGCGATTCACTTATTTTGTAGCAGAAAACCATAACCCCCAAATTGTTTGAGTCCAGTGTGTATGATCTAATCAGTTTGTGAAGGTTAAAGGAAATCAGACAATGGGTCAGTAACTGTTTCGTCACCATTTTTTGTTTTTTTTGTTTTAAATTTCAAAAACCTTTATTGTAAGTAAGAATCGTTGATCACAGCGTGATGCCTACATCCCTAGGCGGGCCGGCAAAGCAAAGTTCTGATATGTATAGCAATGTAGGTGATAGGAGGGTACACAGCAAGCCGCCTACAACCACATCGGGCCGGCCGCGTCAGGTGGGACAAAAGCATTAACTTCTTTATGTTTCATAACCGGTGTTACGGCAAGATGATATATAAAGGTATAGATGATCTGAATCGTAGACCCAGTTGCTGCACATGAAAAACATTTACTTGCAACAAACCAAAACAAAATCCCCCCCCCCTATTTTGCATTTCTACATAAGTCTAATTGACCATACTCCAAGCTACCTAACCCGCTGGTACAATAAACGGCATATACACTGCAGACCATGAACATCAGTCGGGGACTGGAGCGCCATGTGGGCCATCAGCCTGAGAGCACTGAAGTAGTATCAGGAGAGCCGATCTTCTCGAGGGGCTCATGCTACGGTATATCTACGTGAGGTGTGGTGGCAACTAAACCCCTTGCCCCGGAGCGTGCGAGGGTGGTGATGTCTCCCCATCCATCCCCCCCGTGGGGTCAGCCGAGGCCACCGGGCCAACTGATATGTCTAAGGGAGCAGTGGTATCATTCGTCTTTGAAAGGAGATATGATTTGAAGGGGCCCCATATGTCCCGCGGCCTAGAAGAGCGTGGGAGCAGTTCAACATAAGTGAGCGAGTGTTCCTGCCATGTTGTAAGGTCATGTACCCATTCCTTAAACTTTGGGGCCCTGCCCCTACCCCACCGAAAGGCCAACCTGCGTTTTGCTATTAGAAGGCTTAAGACTAAATATTTTTTGCATCTGGTGTCTTATATGCTGCGTATAGCCTAGCAATGCCACTTCTGGCAAAGCCTGGAGAGACATATCTAACATGGAGGACAGGCCCGCAAACACTTGTTGCCAGTATTGATGTATAGCTGGACACAACCAGGCAAGATGGAGGAAGTCCGCACCCTCGCTTCCACACCTGGCGCATCGGTCATCCTCCCGAAGCTTGTATTTGTGCAGCTTAGTCGGGGTGTAATAGAGCCTATGTAGGAATTTGTAGTGTATTACTCTCAAACGACTGCTAGACGTCATGGCCGTGGTCTGCTTACAGCAAAACTCCCATTGATCATCTGTTATAGGGTTCTCGAGGTCAGCTTCCCATTCCCGCCTAGCCCTTGAGGTTGGGGAGATAGGCACATTCTGTGCATGGCGATATAGGAGCGATGTGACGTGTCGGGGGGCACCGACTGTAACAGAGTGTGAAGGGGTGGCAATGTAGGTGGTTCTAAGGGGAACGTAGGCGTGGCAGCTTTGACGCTTTGCCG
Source organism: Calotriton arnoldi (assembly GCA_963921515.1). NCBI lineage: Eukaryota > Metazoa > Chordata > Amphibia > Caudata > Salamandridae > Calotriton > Calotriton arnoldi. The sequence continues at coordinate 252,176 of CAWUFW010004610.1, read as the reverse complement.
AAGTCTAATAAACATGAATACATCCATGGTCGTGGGTACGTGTGCTCCAAAGAATTGATCCCTGGAGCGGAATGTGCCATTAATGTACATGTCTCCCCATGTGGTGTAGCATAGTTTCTCAAGCATCGTGTGACACTGTTTGTCATATGTGACCTGCAGGGAGGGATGATACACAAGGGGCATTTGGGGAGAGTAAAGCATAGGTGCGTCCAGTCTAGCAGCAATTTTCTTCCAGGCTACCACGGTGCAATTGACAGTGGTGGGATCCCGTTCCCGGCATGGGGTGTATAGGAAACCCGAAAGGGGAGTAGGGGTCATATACCCCTCCTCCACCGCTAGGTGGGGCATAAAGGGTGGGGGATGGAGCCAATATACAGCGAAGTGGGCCTGGGCACAGTAATAATACAGTTCAAAATTTGGGACTTCGTATCCTCCGTGTGACAACGGCAGCGTGAGTGTGTCCAGCGCGAGGCGGGCATGTTTGCCACCCCAGATGAGGCGTATGATTTGCGTTTTGAGCGCTGTGAAAAAGTGCTTGCCAGGGTGATATGGTATATTAGTAAATAAATAAAGGAATTTAGGCAAAAGTACCATTTTAACCAACGACACCCTCCCAGCCATGGAAAGGGGCATTGTTATCCATCTTGTGATGGAGTCGGTCGCTTTGTCTAGGGCTACGCCGTAATTTGCTCTTATTAGTTCGTCTCGATTTCTGGTAACTTTAATTCCTAGGTATTTGATTTCCTCTGCTTGCCACGTGAGGGGATAATCCAAGGGATACTCCAGTGTGGAGGGGTAAGTGGGAACACTGCTGATTTAGCCCAATTAATGTTAATACCCGAAATGGTCCCGAACTTCGTGACCTCTCTCAATACAGGGTTGAGGTTCTCCTGTGGGTTTTTAATATATAGGGTAACATCATCCGCATAGAGAGATATTATTAGCTGTCTGGAGGGGAAGATCAGTGCTCTTTCCTTGTGGTGTTGCCAGATTTTTGCCGCCAAGGGCTCTATCGCCAGGGCAAATAGGATAGGGGATAAGGGGCACCCCTGTCTAGTACCTCTAGTGATGCCAAAGCTAGGGGATCGTGTACCATTTAGGAGGACTGTAGCAGTAGGTTGTTAATACAGCAACTCTATCCACCCGAGGAACGCCGGGGGCATACCCATATAGCGCAAGGTGCCTATGAGGTAGTCCCACTCTACAGAATCAAACGCCTTCGTGGCATCCAGGAACACCGCGATCGCTGGGCTGTCAGGGTCAATATTCTGCAGAACCGATAGGAGGGTCCTGAGGTTATGGGATGTCACTCTGTTAGGGACAAATCCGGGACTGATCCGGTAGGACCAGCCGCTCCATTAACAAGGCCAGTCGGTTAGCGAGGACTTTTGCTAAAATTATAGTGTCACAGTTCATGAGGGAAAGGGGGCGGTAGGAGTCACATTGAGTAGGAGGCTTGTCTGGTTTAAGGAGTGATATGAGCAATGCTTCCCGCATAGTGGGGGGAAGGCGGCCTTCCTCAAGGGCTTCATAAAAAACTGCCTTAAGAACAGGAGCTAATTGCACCTGGAAGGTTTTATAAAATTCTATGGGGAGTCCGTCCGAACCTGGAGCGCGCCCTGATGACATTTGCATAATTGCTGCGGTGATTTAGTCTAGCTCCAGTTCGGCGCTGAGAAATTCACGTTGATTATCCCCCAGCCATGCGAGCGCAGTGTCCTCAAAGTACGAGGGGAGGTCAAGTGGTGCTCCTCTATGCGTAGTGTACAGGGATTTATAGTGTGTCAGGAATGTGTGTAGTTGCCCCGGCGTGTGATAGTGTACCTCTCCCTCAGAATCACGGATTTCCGTGACATGTGTTGAGAACCGGGGAAGCCTGGTCAGGCTCGCGAGCATCTTTCCCGGGCGATCACCCTCCCCGTATGTCCTAGCAACGTGATACTTACTGCGAAATTTACATTCCCGTTCAGCAGTGCTAGTGTATTCTGTAATCTTATCCCGCAGTTGTGTCCTGACTGCGTCCCCCCCAGTGCTGTCATTTATGTGGTGCTCCAGTGCTTTAATATCTTTCTCCAGCCTATTGAGTTCCCTCCGGATATCTTTAAGGATGCCCCCTCCTTTAGTCATGCAATAACCCCGAACCGTCACTTTAAAGGCCTCCCAGACCGTGGACATGCTCGGGACAGAGTCCACGTTGCGCTCAAAATATTCACCAATTTCTTGCTCAAGTTCAGCATGGAAGACCGTGTCTAAGAGGTGCAGTGGGTTAAGTCGCCAGTTAATGTAGGGGGATGGATCCATGGGGAAGTTCAGCACCAATACCACCGGGGAGTGATCAGAATGTCCTGGCCCCATATGGGTGACCTCATCTATCCAGCTCGACATACCCAGTGACACAAACCAATAGTCCAACCGAGACCAGGTGGAATGGGCAGCGGAATAGTGTGTGCCCTCCCTGAGTGAGGGGTGCATATGGCGCCATGCATCGAGGAGACCATGGTCCGCCACGACGTCCGCGAGCTGTTTTTGCATGACCGTGTAATGTATTGCAGCAGGATTAGAGCGATCCATCGCTGGGGATATAGCTGTTAAAGTCTCCGCCCCAAAGGAGATAAGTGTATCCTATGGAAAGAATTTTGCCCCAAAGGGACATAATAAAAGCTGGGTCATCCACATTAGGCCCGTAACAATTTACCATGGTGATATCACGGGAGGCCAGTCGTCCCCACATAATGCAGTACCGACCATGCTGGTCCGAGAAGGTGCCACCTAATACAAAGGGGGTGGAGCGTTTGACCAGGATCAGGACCCCACGTGAATAAGTGGAATATGATGAGAAACAGCGGTAGGAGGCCCACCGAGCAGCGAAGGTAGGGGCCGCTGATGGGTCGAGGTGGGTCTCCTGGAAGAGAGCTATTTGGACGTGGTGTCTCTCCAAATATCCTAATACATTGCGTTTTTTGCGCGGGTCATTTAGTCCCCTAACATTCCAGGTCACACTGCGTATAGTAGTTTGCATATTAGGTGGTTTTGGCATTGCGTAGCTTATTGGATTCTAAGGACGGATCTGACACAGGGGTTCGTGGAGTACGGACTAGTGTGTGCATAGCAGAACAGAGTGCAATTCTAACGACCCTCCCCCCCCACCCACTCCGACTTCCCCAACTTGTCGGGCATTAGTTCCCACCCAATAATAACTATGGAAAATAAACCAAGAAGAAAAAGGAAATGTGAATATTCCAGCAAAGTCGGGGTATACCCTCGTGGGTGCAGCTAGGGGCCAGGGACCCGCCTATGTCCTCCCATGTTCTCACCCGTCAGACACCAGTCCCAGCCGGGCTGGCTCTATTTCCGGGGGGATGACGAGGGCCAGGCGATACATTACAACAAGTTAGCGTCCAAACAATCTTAGCTGTAAAGAAAACATGAGCGGCAGGAATCTTTGAAAGGCCTAGCAAATGGCGCCTAGCAGTTGGCATACTATATCAAACTATGAGGAGCAAGCTCAATCCTGTGTTGACATTGGAGACACGGATCTAGAGCGGCGGCCGTTGGACGCCGGTGCCGGAGATGTCTTTCGACTAGTTTTTAGGTAGTCTTCAGCCTGCTGCGGGTTTTGGAAGATATGGTGCTGGCCCAGATGTGTGATGCGGAGACGTGCTGGGTAAAGCATGGCGTAGGGAATGTTCAGGGAATAGTAGTTTCTTTTTAACATTGAGGAATTTACGTCTAGCATCTTGCACATTTTGTGTAAAGTCCGGGTAAAATGACAGAATCGTATTTTCATATTCCACTTTTTGTTTCTCCCGTGCACGGCGGAGCACTGCGTCCCTGTCCCTATAGTTGAGAAGCCGGATAATAACCGGGCGTGGGGGTGCTCCTGGGGGGGGGGGGGCACCCAGGGACCTGTGGGCTCTTTCCACTACGAGGTGCCTGGAGAAGGCCTCAGCTCCGAATAGTTTAGGGAGCAGTGTCTCTATAAAGTCCTCCATCCGCCCAGTGTTGGTCGATTCAGCAAGGCCCACAAGGCGGACATTATTCCTCCGCGACCGAGCCTCCAAATCTTCATTCTTCTCCGCTATGACTTTAAGCAGTCTGTCCATCTGCGTTATTTGTTTCCGGTCACTCATGGAGCTATCCTCTAGTTCAGAAATTCTGTTTTCCGCCTCCTCGAGGCAGTGATCATGTTGCTCGAGTCTATGCACCACAGAGTCCAAGCGCACATTCATGGCGTCTATTTTGGCATCGATGGATGTGAGGCTGTGTTTCATAGTCACCAGCAAGGCTTTCACGTCATCTTCCGAGCCTGTTGTTGGTGCAGTCGCGGAATGTTCCTCTGATTGTGACTGGGAGGGCCTGCGAGCCTCAAAGGGAATTTTTGTTTGCTTTCCCTCTGTTCTACCCATCCTGAAAGGTCCAGGGGGTGGCGGTGTCCCAGTCCAGACACTCCGGTGGTGAGGAGATCGACAGGTGGGGTGTTTCGTCCACCTATTCCCGGGGTAGTAATGCAGAGACCCGCTTCAACGAGTCGTGTTCCAGGCCTCAATGGAGTACTTCTGGGCAGAAGCACCGCCTCTGAGAAGGACCGTTATTGCAATGTCCGGTGTGTCCTGTGAGTCTCCGCTTGTATGTCGGGGCAGTGATTATGCCGGCCCAGTGGGCACGCTAAGCCCCACGTAGTCCTGCGCTGGTGACAGAGGCCTGGTCTCTAATGAGCAATTCTGCCACAGCGAACAGGGGCCTTCCGTGATTCAGTGACTCCAACTGAGCACCCTATGGGGTTTCCTGCTCAGCAACGTCGCCTCCGGTATGGGCAGGGGCGCCGCGGCCAGAAAATGGAGCTACAGTGTCCGTGGGGGAGTGCAGCCGTTAGTGTCCGGGAGAGGCCAGGCACAACGACGGGCAGGTCCGGCAGGCTATTTCAGGCTTCCCCGCCCTCCGACCCACTCCTTCTCCTCACCTCTCTATATCTGGGCTCCACAGGAGGCAGACAGTCCGCCGTATGAGGGGCTCCCCCCCGCAGCTTTCAGGCGGCAGGGCGGGCAGGGCCCCGTGACAAGGCCACCGCACACAGGGGCGACCAGCAACGCCCAATACGCTGCTCCGTTTCTTTAAGATGGCGGCGTCCCGGCCTGTCCAGCCCCATAGAGCCGCGGGCTCTAGTGTCGAGTGCCCCCGATCCGCGTACCAGCCGCAGCAGCAGAGTCCGCCGGTCAGGGCCTCATCTGGCCGCGCTCCGCTCCCCGGCGACGCTGAGTCACGGAGAAGTGTTGCGGCAAACCTCCGAGTCGTTCATGAAGCGATTCCGCCCCGTGCAGTCAGGATTGCAGGACTTAGGATGGTGTTATTGATTATTTTATCGCCCGGCTGGCGAGAGCCTCACTAGCGCGCGGCCATCTTAGTCCCGCGCTACCTAGCGCCCCCGTCACCATTTTCAACATAGTTCACAATGTAATTTCAGTGGGCCCTCCGAAACGAGCATTGCCTTACAACAAATTGATTACCCGGTCAGTGAAAACCGGGTTCTGCATGCCGAGAGAAACAGTACAGAGTAATTATAGGGCTTTCCTGGGGCCTGAAATACAGTGAGCTCATCCGAGCCGAGCCCGCAGTTCAACGTAACTTGCAGGCTCAGCCTGGCAGCTAAAATTCAACATCAGGGAGTAATAGTCATGCATTATACCTTAGCGGCCGACGACTGTGGTCTCTTCTTGCAGCACAGCACTGGAGGTAGTCAGATCTTTTGAGATCCGATCCTGCCGCTGCAGCAATGGCTGTGCGCCCTTGTCTGCTCTCCCAGTGGTCCCGCATGATAATGACGCAGCAAACAGGCGGCACACAGGCTGGCTGTGGTGCGGCAAAGAAACATAGCTACAGCGTCTCGCCACCTCACCAGTGTGACTTCCTGTTGGCAAACGGACAGTCACATGATGCCTCCGCAGCCGGAAAAATATACTTACAAAGGGCTTTGGGTGACATAAGAATATCATAAAATACTGTACATACAGATGGGCCACGCACAAATGAGGTAAAAGGTCTCTATTAGGAGCAGGGGAATGCTGCATCAGTCCGTCGCAGGTGAGTCTATGAAATATTAGTTCACAGAATTACATACCATTCCTACAGAGTGACGCAACAGAAATTTTCCAAAGCAAGCGATTAACATAAACCAAAGACCCAAATTAAACCTTTCCTTCTGCTTTGAGAAAAACCAGCAAAGCATATTCAACACTGCAAGATCCTACTTCACAAATCGACTTGGATTTAGTGCACTGGTTCCCAAACTTTGTCGACCTGCGGCTCCCTTGACCTATTGGTCCTTGGCTGCGGCTCCTCATGATGTTACTTTTTTTTTGCGGGTGGGGGGGGGGATGTAAACCCGGACTTGGGAGTACTTAATTTTTCTCCCTGAAAATAATTGCAATGAAGGTATTATAATCATAGATGTATCCTAAGTGATTGACCATTTTGTCTGTGGGTTCCTTAGACCACTGTAGTTACAAAGAAAGCTGTGCACATAGGAGGAATTCATGAACGAAAAGAACAGTAACAATTCACTATATAAGGAATTCCATAATTAACACCAAAAGCACAATACATACCATGCATTGATGTGCTGGTGAAATACTTTTCTGAGTGACGTCCTCCTATGTGAGAAATAGGCTCCTGTGAGCTCCCTAACTGCCAAGTGAAACCTTTTTACTTTACTAACGATCTTAAGGATATTATCATTCACTCACTCAAACAGAGTGTTTTAGTGGACTAAAATAAACCTGAATGTATGTGTGCAAATACACAGTGCAAATGAAATACAAAGTATTGGTTTGGACACCACCTCACACAACATTCTTTAATAAAGACTTGGTTATACTACACCCTGGCAGTGTCTGTTAAAGGCACAAAAAGGACGTGCATTGGTTACCAGGGCGCCACTCATCTGGTCAAAAAAGTGAAACACGAAACATGTGGATTTATTTTGCAGGAGGGAAAAAAAGGATATCTGCTCTGGATGTTAACATCTGTGACATTATTTTGCAAATGAAATATTTGGAAGTTGTGAACAGATTTTGAGCTGGACTTTATAAATAACCGCCCTTGGGAAAGAATAAGGATACTGCAATACTAAAAGGCCAACTCCGGATGATTTGGTGCATGGAATTAGAGTCCAGTGGAGGCAGCTGTGTTTTAAACCCTCTGAACAACCTAGCCCAGAATAATACGCGGAGAATCGCTCATGAATAAGTGCGCCTTGGAAAGGAGGGCTGGATGCCCTTATGAACTAGAAAACTTACCTGCAGCTCGGTTTATCGGTTCAGCTTTCTCTCCTTCAGACCCAAAACTTGGGGCTCGATTCTTGCCCTCTGCCACGCTTATAACCGATTCTCTGCTAGACTGCTATGTGAAAAGCAGCCACTAGATGGCAGCACACGCCAAGAATTTAATGACAAACGACGTGTAGACTCTTGACTGGAAATGCAACTTATTATAAAATGCAGAGGGATTTAGCGGACCAGGAATGTGTGGTTTTGAAACTGTGTGCTTGTAGCGCGGCGCCCCTGGCTAGATTTTATCGCGCACTGGGGTGCCGCGGCACACAGATTGGGAACCACTGATTTAGTGGGTCAGCGGTCCTGTCTCCTGGCGTGTGAGCTGGACGTAAGGGGCACGTCATCCGTGCAGCTGTAAGGGGCACGTCATCCGTGGGCCAGGCGTGGCTCACGGGGTTAATAAAAGAGAAGGAACCGCACGTGGTTCAGCTCCCGGCCCGCAAGCACTGTGTATGCCTCGTTATTTCCCAGTCCCCTTTACATGCGTAATTACCCAGTTCTAGCTGCTCGATCCATGGCCGTGGGTTGCGACACAACACTGGCGACGAGGGGAGCCGTGATTCACGCTCCCCTGATCTGCCCCTGGTCCCGCGCTGTGTGCTGCACCTCCTCCACAGCTGCGAGTGGTGCCAGCAGGCCCGCGGTGACGCACTCCTCAGAGAAGAGCGCAGCAGGAAGCACGAATGCCAGCGGTGCATGTGGCTGCCTCGCCCGCATCAGAGCGTGTCGCTTCATACCGCAGCTCCGCGGTGAAGCACACCGCACCCCTGTGGCCCCTCCTGCACAAACAGACTGCCAGGCACACGCGCACAGCCGCGCTGTGAGGGGGTTGGCTTGCTAGTGCCTGAGTAAAGTCCACAACACAGCAGGCTGTGCACCAGGCAGAGAGAAGGCAAGGAAGGGCTACATCGACAGAAGAGGAAAGGGAGATCAATAGGAAGAGAGAAAAAAAACAAACAAAAGGAAATAATATAAGCAAGGTGAAAAGAAAAAAAAAAAGGGAAGATAAAGCACAGACACAGAAGGAGGCAAAGCAGCGGCCACAAGACAGAAACATGGCAGATGATAACCAGGCACAGCCCCAACAGAGAGCCGCAATACAACACGCCCTCACCGGGGTGCTACCGCCATTCAGTGAACTGGAGGACCCGGCGACAGCATCCCCACGATGGAAGATCTGGACTGAAAGACTAAATAACTACTTCGTCGCCACAAGGGAGACTGACGGAGCAGTGAAAAGGTCATTATTCCTCCATTACGCTGGAGATGAAATCTTCAAATTGTTCAAGCATCAACCAAACACGGGCATCGCCACAGATTATGACGCTGCGGTAACGGTGCTTAATGCTCATTTCGACCCCCAGCTCAACCCAGATTTCGAAAGATTCAAATTGCGCCAGGCGCGCCAATGGGAGGGGGAATCGATTGACGCATTCTACGCCCGGCTGCGTGAGCTGGCCCGCACGTGCACGGCTGATGACCAGCAGAGGGAGATCAGGGCCCAGATCATCCAGGGGTGCCGGGACAAGACACTGAGAGGCCTTATTCTACGTCAGCTGGAGATCACCCTCGAGAATATACTCATACTAGCACAGACTCACGACCTGTCCGCAGTCCGAGCCAGTGAAATGGACCAAGCCCTCACAAAGGCCCATGAAAAATCAGCGAACGTCAAGGTAGAGCGAGCCGACGCTCGCCGTTCAGACACGGAATGAAACACCAAAGAAGCACAGGCCTGAAACGTCCAAGGCAAGGTGCGGGTACTGTGGGCGCGAGACACACAGCAAATGAGTGCCCTGCACTGGGGAAGACCTGTGCCAACTGTGGGATCCTCAACCACTTTGCGGCAGTATGCAGAAAGAGAAACCGAGGAAGAGACCAGAGGACAAAGACCACCCTCGAGAGCGGTGCAACAGTTGTTCATCACAGACCCAGCGCATCGAGAAGAACCACAAGGGGCCAGTCGACGGTACCAGGGGCTGGAAGATTCGTCCACTGACGAGGACGAAGTGGAGACTTACCTTATATCGTTCACACAAGAACTCAAGCGCCGCAGAAGACCCCAACCTAAACGCGTGGTCAGGATCGCCGGATCCTAATTTAAGGCGATCATCGACACTGGAGCCTCAGTGAACGTGATGGGCCTCCGGCAGTATCGCCACCTACAGCCGAGGCCGCCTATCACACCATCCCGGACCAAGATATTCGCCTATGGGAGCCAGTCCCCACTACCACTAAAAGGGAAGATATCAGTACCGGTGAGGTCCAAAGGACAGGAGGTCATGACCATGATCCACGTCTTAGATCGGGAGGCAGACACCCTAATCAGCAGTCACACTGCGGAAGACCTAGGGCTGGTGCTGTTTTACCAGGAGCGTCCGAGCACACCAAGTAGACGATGTATTGGACCAGTTTCCCGAGCTATTCCAAGGGCTAGGGTGCCTCAAGTGTGCTCTCATCAAGCTACACATTGACAAGACAGTCACCCCCGTGGCGCTACAATACCGGTAGATTCTGTTCCACCTGAGGCCCCTAGTGGAAAAGGAACTTGAAAAGCTAGAACGGCAAGGAGTCATTGAAAAGGTCTAGGGCCCAACGCCATGGGTGTACCCGATGGTAATTGCGGAGAAGCCCAATCAACCGGGGCGATATGACTGTGCATTGGACATGAGGCTGCCCAATCGCGCCATCAAGCGAGAGCGCCACATCACGCCCACAATGGACGATATAATTGCGGATGTCAACGGATCCCACTGGTTTTCCGAGTTAGATCTTAATGCCGGGTATCACCAGCTGCCCTTGGCAGAAGAGAGCCGGTACATCACAACGTTCAGCACCCAGCTGGGGCAGCGACGGTACAAATAGCTAAACTTTGGGATATCCTTGGCGGCCGAGGTATGCCAGAACACCCATCGCAAGCTGCTCTCCGGCCTACCGGGGGTCATCAACGTCAGTGATGATATCTTGATCCACTCCGCCACCGCAGCCGACCATCACAGACACTTAAGAAATACCCTGCAACGCCTCAGTGAGCACGGCGTGACACTACACCAGGAGAAGTGCCTATTCTTCCAACCCTCACTGGAATTCTTCGGGTACATTTTCAATCAGGAGGGCATCCAAGTGGCGTGGCCACCTACTGCGGCAGGTTCATCCCGAACCTCGTAACCCACGCCGAGCCGCTGCGAGAGCTCACGAAGGCCGGAGCTAAGTGGACCTGGGGAAAACGCGAGGAAGAGGCGTTTCAGAATATCAAGGACGCCCTCCTGGGTGAAGCCACGCTTGCCTACTTCGACCCAGCGAAGCGCACTGAACTGCTGGTAGACGCCAGCCCAGTGGGGCTAGGAACAGTGCTGGCCAAGGAACAGGAACCAGGGCGATGGGCGGCCCTCATTTGCCAGCAAGTCTCTGACCCCCACAGAAGCCAGGTATGCCCAGATCGTGCAGGAGGCGCTTGCCATGAAGTGGGCCTGCAACCATTTCCACCTGTACCTGAGTGGCCAACCCTTCACCGTCATAACTGACCATCAACCGCTGGTTCCCCTCTTCAAGGGTTGTGCCCCTCACCCACCTCCGCGGATCGAACAGTGGGCTATCCAGCTCCAGCCCTATCAGATGGAAGTGGTCTACCGCCCGGGAGCGAAAAACCCAACAGACTTCTTATCCCGATACTCCCCACAAGGGTAAGAAGCCGACGACACAGAAGGATCAGAGCAACATATTCAAATGATTTTGGTCGCTGCATGTCCCCAGGCAATGACGATTGAAGACATCAAGAAAGCAGCTGAACAGGACTCGATATACACCAGGACTCTCCAAGCCATCCAGAAAGGGTCATGGAAGGACTACCTCCAGCAGGCGAACGCATGGGCGCCAGAAGACAAGGAGGAGCCGACCAAGATGTGGAGAGTGCGGAGCGAGTTGAGCGCCACTCAAGATGGGGTACTCCTGCGGGGCTTGCGCTTAGTGATCCCCCCCGCATTGAGACGAGCACCCCAGCTAGCCCATGGGGGCCACCAGGGCACCACCAAGATGAAATCCAGGATGAGGGAAAAAGTCTGGTTCCCAGAGCTCGAAACAATGGTCGAAGACCTGATACGTCGCTGTCAGATGACCAGCATGCCAGAGCGTCCGGCCCCGGTGATCACTGAAGAGGCTTGCATGACCCGTGTTCAAAAGTGAGTATGGATTTCGGGCGCTTCCCCGGAGGGAGTAGCACGCTCGTCCTGGTGGACGCCTTTTCCAAGTACCCCATCGTGGAAACCATCCCCTCGACTGCCTTCACTCATGTGGCGCCCGTTCTAGAGAAGGTGTTTGCGGCGTTTGGATTTCCCACCGAAATTCGGAGTGAAAATGGGCCACCGTTCTACGGAGCCGAATTCACCACATTTCTCAACCAGCGGGGAATCTGTCACAGGCGGATCACTCCTCAGTGACCCCAGGCCAATGGGGATGTAGAACGGTTCATGAGGACACTAAACAAAATGTTATGCATCGCCACCGCCGAGCAGGCAGACCCAGAACAGCGCCTCAACTCATTTCTCTGAGAGTAGCGGGGCACCCCCCACTGCACAACACTGCAAACACCCTGGGAGCTCATGTTCAACGGACCACGGAGAGACCTGATCCCTACATGTCCGGGGTGGAAGCCCCCACCTGACAACGTCCAAGACACCCAAGCACAAAGGGAACGGCAGAACAACCAAGCCAGCGCCAAACGCCATGCCGCGCCAAGGTGCCTCCGGCCAGGAACAACAGTAATACTCAAAGACCGCCAGCCCGGCAGAAAGTTTCGAACCACCCATGAGTCTGGCACCTGGACAGTGGTGACCAACAGTGACACCATGATGACTGCACGGAGAGGGAGTGAAGAAATATCTCGCAACATATCATGGTTCAAAGAGGTCCCATCTGCACAAACCGAGCAAGACTCCCAGAGCCATCCGGACCCGGACAGGAATACCCCCTGCCCGGAAGCACAAGTTACTTACCTTCGGTAACGATATATCTGTAAGAAACATTAGTAGTGATAGATTCCTTACCTTAGAATATCCCCAGGCGTCAGACTGGATCCGGAAAGTTTTCGTCAGCAGTACCCCTGCACGTCAGTAGGGGCGTCGTGCGGCTCCGCGGCCGTCGTTGGCGTCGTGGTCGCCGAGATGACGTCGCGGGCGCTACTTGGACGCCGCCCACGCGCGCTGTCAGTTCTGTACACGACTTTCCGCGCCAGGAACGCAGAGCCATGCAAGATAATGACCACTGGTGCATTGAAACTAGGGCCCTGAAAGGGATGACCTTAACCCTAGAAATCAGTTCGCAGAACGGGGAGGATGGGTGGGGCGGTAAGGAATCTATCACTACTAATGTTTCTTACAGATATATCGTTACCGACGGTAAGTAATTTGTGCATCTGAAAGAAACACATAGCGATAGATTCCTTACCTTAGAATAGATACCCCAGCAATACCAACCCCGGTGGTGGGTCTGCGAACAAAGATCACACCAGAAAGTCACGGAGAACAGAACGGCCAAAGAAGCCGTCTTTCCGGACTTGGCTGTCCAGGCAGTAATGTTTGGTAAACGTGTGCAGCGAGGCCCACGTGGCTGCCTGACATATGTCTTGCAGGGGGACACCACGTCCCAATGCAGTAGTGGCTGCAGTAGCTCGGGTGGAATGAGCACGCAGCCCCACCGGAGTTTCTTTTTTCGCCAAAGAGTAACAGGCTTTGATACACAAGACAACCCAGCAGGAGATGGTTCTCTTATGGACCGCCCAAACCTTTCTTGGTGCCAACGTAGCCAACAAAAAGCTGGTCATCCACCCGGAACTGCTGTGTGCGGTTAAGATAAAAAGAAAGCCCACGTTTTGGGTCCAGACGGTGGAGCCTCTCTTCCTCTCTGGAAGGATTCGGCGGCGGAAAAAAGGTAGGCAAGGTAATAGTCTGCCCAATGTGAAAGGCCGTAACCACTTTTGGCAAAAAGGAAGGACGGGGCCTGAGCACAACCTTGTCCGGATGGACTGAAAGGAAAGGAGTCTTACAGGAAAGAGCCTGTAGCTCACTCACCCACCTGGCGGAAGTGATGGCCACCAGGAAAGCAGTCTTTAACGTCAGAAGAGGACAGTTGTGAAGTGGCTCAAAGGGAGCGCACATCAAGTAGGTCAGAACCAGATTCAAGTCCCACTGAGGCATCACGAAAGGAATAGGAGGAAAAAGGTGAGTAATGCCTTTAAGAAACCTATTTACAACAGGGGACTTGAAAAGAGAGGGCTGATCAGGGAGCCTGAGAAAGGCCGAAATAGCAGAAAGGTAGCCCTTGATAGTGCCCAGAGCAGAGCCCTGCCGGGCCAAAGAAAGAAGGAACAGTAGAACCTCAGAAAGAGGGGCAGAAAGGGGATCCACAGCCTTTGCTGTGCACCATGCCACAAACTTGTTCCACCTGCAGGCGTATACCACTTTAGTAGAGGGACACCTGGCTGCCAGAATAACGTCACAAACTTCAGGAGGCAAGTCGAAGGGAATCAACTGCCGCCGCTCAATCTCCACGCAAAGAGGTGGAGGCTGGACAGGTTCGGGTGGAGGACTGTCCCCTGCTGCTGCGACAGAAGATCCTCCCGAAGAGGCAGTCTGACCGGAGGATCGATAGCCATGTGTAGCAGCTCGGGATACCAGACTCTTCGTGCCCAATCCGGGGCCACAAGAATGACTTGGGCCCGGTCGCGCTTGATCTTCTTCAGCACTCTGGGAAGAAGTGGTATAGGCGGAAAGGCGTATAGAAGACCGCAACTCCACTCGCGACGAAAAGCGTTGCCTAACGAGTGCCGCCTTGGAAATTCCAACGGGCAGAATTGCTGACATTGCGCATTCTCTTCGGTGGCGAATAGATCTAACCAAGGCTCTCCCCACTGCTGAAAGAGACCTTGCACCACCTCAGAGTGAAGACGCCATTCGTGATCCATCATGCACCTGCGGCTCAGTTCATCCGCCTTGTCGTTCAGTGAACCTGCCAAGTGTTGAACCACCAGGGATATGCCCTGATGTTCCAGCCAGAGACGGAGAGCCTCTTGACATAGGGTCCACGAACCCACCCTGCCCTGTTTGTTGCAGTACCACATGGCAGTGGTGTTGTCCGTGAACACCTGCACTACTCTTCCCCGGACAGAGGGAAGGAATGCTTTTAGTGCCAGACAGATCGCCCGAAGCTCCAGAAGGTTGATGTGGAGCCCGGACTGCGCCGGAGACCAGAGGCCTCTGATCTCCGCCTCTCCCATGTGACCGCCACATCCCAGAAGTGATGCATCTGTCACTACTGTGAAGGCTGGTTGGGGTAGGGAGCGGGATCTGCCGTTGACCCGATCCTGGTTCATTAGCCACCACTCCAGTTGGCGTGCAGTGCCCTCCGAGATCTGGACGCAATCGGAAAGATTCCCCTGATGCTGTGCCCACTGGAACGTGAGGTCCCACAGCAGAGCCTGCATATGCCACCTGGCATGATCCACCAACAGGATGCAGGAGGCCTGAGGCCCAGCAGCCTCAGGGTCATTATGACCGAAACCCGGGATGGACGCTGAAAGATTGGAATCCTAGCCCAAATATCCCGGACTCGCGGCTCGGGAGGATAAGCCCGAAACTGCGTTGTGTCCAGAACCGCTCCGATGAAGAGGACTGGCCGAGAGGTAGCCCTTAATAGTGCCCAGAGCAGAGCCCTGCTGGGCCAAGGAAACAAGAGAACCTCAAATAGAGGGGCAGAAAGGGGATCCACAGTCACAGATCACATGGGAGAGGGACTCAGGTGTGACTTCGGCATGTTGATAGAGAACCCCAGCAAATGCAGGACGTCCGCCGTAGTCTGGAGGTGGGAGACGACAGCCTGGGGCGAGCCCGCCTTCAACAGCCAGTCGTCGAGATAGGGGAAGACTGGAACCCCTGATCTGCGCAGATGAGCTGCGACCACTGCCATCACCTTCGTGAACACCCGAGGGGCGCTGGTAAGGCCGAAGGGGAGCACGGTAAACTGAAATTGCTCGTGGCCTACAGTGAACTGGAAGTAGCGGCGGTGGGCCGGCAGGACAGGGATGTGAAAGTAAGCGTCCTGCAAGTCCAACGCTACCATCCAGTCTCCAGGGTCGAGAGCAGAAAGGATCTGAGCTAGCGTCACCATTTTGAACTTCTCCTTCCGGAGGAAGCGGTGGACGTTCCTGAGATCCAAGATAGGACGCAGGCCTTTGTCCTTCTTGGGCACCAGAAAGTAGTGGGAATAGCAACCAGACCTACTTCTGGGGCAGGAACTCGCTCGATGGCTCCCTTGGCCAAGAGAACCGTAACTTCCTGTTGGAGAAGGGCCAGATGATCCTCTGACATGCAATGGTACTGAGGTGGCATGGCTGGGGGGGTAGGTTCGAAGGGGAGGGAGTAGCCCCTTCGGACTATCTGCAAAACCCACCTGTCCGACGTGATGGTGCGCCAGTCGGGGGAGGTGATGGCGAATCCTGCCGCCCACTGGCGATCGGTGGCCCTGAAAGGTCGGACTAGAAGGGTTTGGAGGCTGCTGCAGAAGGGGCTGTGGTGGACTGGCCCGTGCGCTGGCCCCCAGACCCACGGCGGTGGTTGCCACGTCCCTAGCCGCGCAGGGGCTGAACAACTCTGGGCGGAACGTGGCGGGGCACCCCTTCCGTGGCCACGAAAGGGGCGAAAAGCAGACTGCGCAGGGCAGGTGGTGGAGAGGCCCAAGGCTTGGCCGTAGCCCGAGAGTCCTTAAAGCGCTCTAGCGTGTTGTCTGCCTTGCCGCCGAACAGGCGACGACCATCAAAGGGCATGTCCATAAGGGTAGCTTGGACATCCCCTGAAAAACCAGTCGACCTCAGCCAGGCGTAGCGTCGAAGGGCTACCGACGTGGAAATCGTCCTACCTAGCGAGTCGGCGGTGTCCAGGCCACAGCGAATGGTAAACTTGGCTGCGTCTCTCCCTTCGGCAACTGCATGGGAGAGTACGGCCCGGGCCTCCTCCGGGCACTGGCGCAGCACCTGCGCCACCGTATCCCACACGGAGTGGATGTAACGGCCCAACAGACATGTGGTGTTTACCGACCGCAGTCCCAAGCTGGAGGAAGAAAACATCTTCCCAAGGTGGTCCAGCTTTTTGGATTCCCTATCGTACGAGTTACTTACTTTCGGTAACAATGTATCTGGTAGAGACATTGTCTAGCCGCAGATTCCTTAACTGAGAATATCCCCAGGCGTCAGACTGGATCCGGAAAGTTTTGCGCAGCAGCACCTCTGCGCGCCGGGGGGCGGCGCCACTTGGTTCCGCCCTGACGTCGTTACCGGACATGACGTCAGTGGAGCCATATAGGACCCTCCCGGCGCGCTGACGTCAGTTTTCTCCGGAGGAACTTTTCCGCTCCACAACGTGGAGCCCCCACTAAAACTGTGAGAGTATGGGAACAGTGTGCGAATAAAAAAGAAAATTGGTGAGAGAGAAAGAACCAAAGGGTGAGAAAGCACCATGAACGACATTGAGAAGCACTGTCGACTGAAAGTTGGTGAAAAGGAAAGAGCAGAGCAATACTCTGAGAAGCTGTTTCGCAAAAGCGAAGTGAAAGCCACCCCTGAGGCAAATCGATCTATAAAAAGAAGACCAAGGCAGACGACAGAAAGCCTGCACCAGATGAAGTGAATGAAAAGAGCAGAACAGTACACTGAGAAGCAATCCCGCAAAAGCGAGAGAATGCCCTCTCCTGAGGCAAAACGGCAATGAGAAGAGCCAACAGCGAAAGGCAAGAAAGCCCCAAACCACAGGATTAAAGAAGAGAAAAGAAAGAAATAGGGAGACTCTGTCCCCTGTGAGAGAACCATTGGACTGAGGTACAGGCCAAAAAGACCTCAAAACCAATTGACTGGAGGAGTGTGACTGGAGGAGTGTCAATGGAGAAGGTGGGTGGGAGGGTAGAGAACACCAATAGGCCCCATACTGGAGGAAACCCATGTGGAAAAACGCAGAAGGACACCTGAACTCACCGCCCAAGCATGAGATTGGGAGGAGCAGAACAAGTAAACCAAAGGAATAAGCCTGACAGGGAGGTAGGTGAGAGATGCCACCCCGAGGGAGGCGAATGCAGAAAACCCCACCTGAAAAGGTCCTCGCAGATCGGGGAGGATGGGTGGGGGTTAAGGAATCTGCGGCTAGACAACGTCTCTACCAGATACATCGCTACCGAAGGTAAGTATCTCGTGCATCTGATAGAGACATCTAGCCGCAGATTCCTTAACTGAGAATAGATACCAAAGCCATACCCCATAGGAGGCGGGTCTGCGAGTGAACCCCACTAAGTTCCCAAGGGAACAGAAGTGTCAACCAGTTGACTAAACACAGTGGGGGCAGCACTGGCAGAGTGGCCAACACCAGACTAGGATACTCCGCAGGGAGTGGCCAACAATGAGAGGCAAAGGCATCAAAAGCTGCCAAGGGCGGCAGGAAAGCCCTTTCGGTTAAACAGAGTTGAAAGGGAGCACAGAACCAGAAGGTCAGTGCGGAATGAGAGTGGATATCTTCTGTAAAAGAAGAGGAACTAAAGGTAGGATATGAGGGATCCGCAGGATCCGATGGACCTGCAAAAGAGAAAGGTCCAGCTAGGGTACAAGAATGGACCGAGTCCGAGTATGCAGGACGGACATGCATGACAGTGAAAGAAGCACTGTGGAACTGGGAACAGCAGCAGAAGGATGCTGACGACGCCCAGGATGACTCAGTGTTACTGGAAACACAAGACCTGCCAATGCACCATCGCCCATGCACCGGACAGGTGAAAGGGCGGGCATCAAAAGGCAGAATGGCAGAGAAGGAGGCAATAACCAGTGCCACGCACGTGGGAAACAGAAGTACACAATAGACACTGTGTGTACCGCCAGAACCACACCACGGAAAGGCACAATGAAGCGCCACGAGCAAAAGGTGAGATGCGAGAGACGCATCACCAGGGTGTACCGCGTGAAAGAGATCCGGCAAAACTAACACACGTAGAAGACTTGCGCTGATGAAAAGTGAGGAACAAGACCACGGCCACTGTAAGAAGGACCATGCTTGTGGGAGGTCTGGGTGTGTGTAGTACGCCAGACAGGAGAAAAGAAGACAGGATGCAGCCCGGAGGATGCGTTGAGAAAGAAAAGAAAAGGCACCATAGGCACCAACAGCCATGTTGCAGCGGTACCGGACAGAGCAATGCCCAGAGGCAGACGCAACATCCACAGGCGGTAGGAAAGATCCACCGTCTACCGCGAGACAGACCGGGAGGCCGAGCAGTACTGGAAGGAGTCGGTGCGAAACGTACAGGAGGAACAAAAGTGGATGTACGTACAATAGCCCACAAGGCAAACAATGTTCTGAGGAGAACACTCCTGCTGAGAGCAGCAACAGCAGCCCGAAGGAAAGCACGACAACACCTGCGCGGAAGGCAGCAGGGAAATGGGAAGCTCTGGCAGGTGAAGTGGCCATAAAAGCAAGGCACAAGACAATGTAAAGTATCAGCGTCTGGGGCCAGAACGCCACCATGGAGAGCGAAGTCCAACCATGAAAGGACTACGCAGCATGGATAGAGGAGAGTAGGACTAGGCAACGTAAAGTTGCAGGAAAGCGCAGCAGCCCGTGACAGCGAACATACCAGGGAGCAGCCACCGGACGCTTATAGAACACAGAAGAATAGTGCCGAGCTAGCTGTGCGTGCTCGGGGACAGCGACAGGGTCCCGCTGTGAGGCAGTCCACAGATGGGACGGCCGCAGCGAAAGAACCACGACGAGACGGTTAGGAACCAGATGGTCGCAAGGAAAGTGGCTGACGAGAATAGGCAGCACAAACCACCCAAAGAGGGCTAACCTGAAAAAAACCTTCCTGGAAGAGGGGACACGAGGTAGAACCTCAAAGTCCTCCGGGAAGAAGGCACACAAGGACTTTAAAGCCCTCCTGGGCCTCAAGAAATGGAGCAGTGAGATGCAGGGGAGTGCCACAGACCAACAGCAGACACCATGAGAGAGGCGATAGAGCGAGACCAACAAATGGACCGCAAGAAGGCCCCGGGCGGGACCGCAGCAGCAGTGAAAGTTTACAGGCACAGCCGCAGGACAACCTCGTGAAAAAGACCCCACAGGAGCCTACCAAGACTTCTGTGTGAAGGAGGCAGCTATACAATAGCCAACAAATACCCCACATAGGGTAAGTATCAACCCCAACAAGGGGCACCTCTTGAGCGTGAGCTCAGACAGAGGATCAACAGAAATATAAGCAGCTGACCAGCTGCATGAAAGAAAAGAAATTGCGGCGAGAAGCCACCCAGGCCGTTCAGGTATTACTCAAAAAACAAAAGAGATGCCCATGCTGCTTATTTACTCCGATCAATAAACTTTGAACATTGAAAACAAAACAATGCCCACAACAACCACTTTTTCCGTTGAATTTAATCAAAAAACTTTTTCTTTTCTCTATTTATCAAAAAATTCTTTTCACCTACATAATACAAAACATTTTACAATTTATAAAGAAGCCTTTTCAAAGCAAAATTTCAATGTACAAGAACATTTACATATATATACAAATCCACAACATATGTACCACTGCTTACACCCCATTCAATCAACTTCTCACATACCCTTTTTCCATTCAAACAAACATGCAAAACAACGTATTATTTTTCAATGTTAATACAGACATTTTAAGCACAAAACAATAGATCAACAGGCCATCTGTCGAGTTGACTGAATGAATCAAAAAAATGAATTATGATTCCATCTAAGATTGGCCTTGAAAATAACGGTCTACGCGTTTCGAACCCCTGCCAATTCGGGAGTTCTCATCAGGACCAGAATAGCTGGAAAAGACAAAAAAATATATATTTGTCTTAATAATTGACCACATCCTGACCCTTACCTCAACAAACCTCTATGGTGCACCACTTCTTACCTTAATCGCTATGAATATTCAGCTGGTATTTGACCATTTCAACTTTCACCAAAATGTTCAATCTAAAATAACATACATACAGTCTTAGTCTTGTGATGTAAATGGACAGAACATTGCATTATCGGTTAAAAGATGGCAAAGGGATGAATATTCTTACTTTTGGCTGACTGAGGTGTAGTGGGGCCACACGTAATGTTCAACTGGCTGCTACATATCTGTAAAATGAACAAATGAGGTGTACATCGGCCATAGTGATATATTCATGGCTTCAATCGCAAGATTAAATGGAGCCAGGGTAGTGTATTACCTTGGTTGGTGTAAATCATATATTTGATTTAAACGAATCGGCGGCGGACTGCAAACGGGCGTTTCCTTCGGTTTTCTAAAGGAAAAATTGAGACACTGGCTCAATGACGGGTTGTTCCGAAATTAATGACCGTTTTCAATACAATGGGCCGGTGTGGACCGATACTCTGTGCCTGTAATTCGTCTTACCTTTACTCGTATTTAGCAGGCAGCTCAGTTGTTATCCGCGTTCACAGTGGGTCGTTTGCCAGATTCCGGAAACGATTTTCACTTTACACGCAAGGGCGATGACGTCCTACCCCAGAGGTTCATGGGAATTGTAGTTCCACAGATCTCATTATGTTAACTCACAGTGATTTCCTGGATTGAACCTCGACTTTGTCGAAAGTTGTAAATGAATCATGCTATTCGATATTATTTTGTGCAAAAGCACAATTATCATATTATTGGAACCTCAAAAAGAGAAAGAGAAAAAACAGATTCGCCGTTTTGGAAGGAAAATTGTCGATTTTAATGTACCAACATTCTACTAATGTTGGCCCGTGTTGTATGTACCACAACAGTTGTTTCCATCACTCATAATGATGGAACCACTCTAGATGGAAGAAAAATTCATTTTGCTGTAGAGCCATTGCCAATCACAAAAGGGGTCTTCTGGGAGTTGTAGTCGCTCCAGTGACTTATCCTTTTATCTGTGTCACTCTTATCCATTTAAACTCTATGGACTCACCCAGTTCGCCTTCAAATACAATGGAGTCCTCTAAATGGCTTACATACCACAGTGCATCCAACACTCAACTGTAATAAAATAAAAACAAGAAGTTGAAACATTTTAATCAAAGTTTGTATATTTGCGAAAGTTCGTTCAGCCCATCTACAGCAGTATTGAATTTTATGATCAACATTGCTTCATGTTTAGTTAATTTGGCATCAAGGTCACCGCCTCTAGGGTTTGGTAACACCCTAGAGATGACAGTCCATCTTAGATCTTGCTCTGTATGCGTGTGTGCTTTCCAATGGTTTACCAGCGGTGCTGTTTGGACATTCTTCCGGATTCTGGATTTATGTTGTATAATCCTTGAGCGCACTTCTTGATTAGTCTTGCCTATGTATAATTTCATACACGGACAAAGAATCCCATAGACCACATTTTTAGACTTACAATTCGAAAAGGTCTTATGTTTCCAGAAGATTCCATTATGTGTAAACAATTCGCCTTCCATGGTCGAGTCACAACTCCCACAGGTACCACATTTGTGATGTCCTTTAACTGGGGGAAGGCCAACGTAGTCGCGGAGGGTCCCCATTGTCTGTTTTGGTAAAGATGCTCGTATTATCTGGTTGGAGATACTTCTATCTTTCTTGAAAGCAAAAAGTGGAGCTATCGACAATGTTCTTTCTAGGTTTTTTACCAAATGCCAATTTTGATGAATAATCTTTTTCAACCAGTTTGACCTCGGACAAAATGTGGACACGCATACAATCCTTTCCATAGGTTTTTTCTCGTTTTTCTCCAAAAGTGTTTCCTGTGGAGTCCACCAAGCTCTCTTCATAGCTTTCTTCAAGAGTTTTTTTAGGGTAGCCTCTATTGGTCAATTTATCCTTTAAGTTGTTCGCATGGGAAAAATATTCATCTTAAAATGAACAATTACGCCTTATCCGCAGAAATTGCCCATAAGGCAGATTCTCTTTCAAACTTCGTGGATGGTTGCTTGTGAAGTGAAGGGCTTTATTTCTGTCTGTTTTTTTCTTAAACAAGGTAGTCACCAACCTGCCTTCACTAGAATAAATTTCTACATCCAAAAATGACATTTTATGGTTTGAATAATTCATACTGAATTTTATATCGGCTGTCCTGTTGTTTAACCAGTCGTGAAAGGAGTGTAGCCCTTGTACATCACCTTTCCACACCATAAAAATGTCGTCGATGAAACGAACCCAGCTCCCAATCTGTTTTTTGAATGGATTATCATTATGGACAAATTTGTCTTCATATCTAAACATAAACAGTACTGCTAACTCTGGAGCGAATGGACAACCCATCGCTATTCCCTTTATCTGGAAGTAGAATTCATCATTGAAATTGAAATAATTCTTTTTCAAGGCAAAACTGGCTAATTCCATTATGAATTCTGTTGGTATCTTGACCGGTTTCATTCTACTTTCCAAAAAAGAGATTAATATAGCCAGTCCTTCATCCTGAGGTATCTGGGTATACAAAGATACCACATCCAAAGTGACTAGAAAGTCTTTTTTATCTTTAAAATTCATTAATTCAAGTTTATTAATGAAATCCGTGGTGTCCTGAATGAATGATTTGACTTTGACCAAAAAAGGTTTTAAAAAATGGTCGACACATTTTGAAATGGGTTCCATCAACGATTCACAACCCGACACCATCGGTCTTCCTGGTGGGCATGTTTCATCCTTGTGTACCTTTGGGAGTACATAAAAGATTGGAATTCGTGGATGTTTATTTTGCAGGTATTCATATTCTTTTTTGCCTAAAAACCCTTGTTCATAGCCAGCCTTCAAAATATTAAAAAGTTGTACTTGAAGTTCTAGCGTTGGGTCTTTTGATATTTGTTTATAGTATTCTCGATCTCCAAGTTGTTTCATAGCCTCAGCTTTATATTGTTCAATTCCCCAGACTACAATCGAACCACCTTTGTCCGCTTGTTTTATTATTACCGACGAGTCATTTTTCAATTTGAGAAGAGCATCCTTTTCTGCTTTTGAGATATTAGGTTTCACAAATCTTATCTTTCTTCTCCATTTCTGTAATTGCTGATAAGACCGTTCTTTCAAAAGTCATGACTTCTTTTGGAATATTACCAGAGGACGGACAGAATGTGGATTTCTTTCTAAGCCCTGTTGTTTCTATAGTGCTTGTTGATGGATTTGCAGCAAAGAAAGTTTTTAAACGAATTTTTCTACAGAATTCTATGAATTCCGCCTTTAGTTGCACAAAGTTGGTATTTCTTGTCGGAACAAAGTTGAGTCCTTTCTCTAAAATGCTCAATTCAGCATTAGTCAAGATTTTATCAGATAAATTGTAGACCGGAGATCTTTCTAATTCTTGTAATTTTGTCGTCTTGTCGACATCTCCCATGGCTGGTCGTTGAATCTCGTCTTGCTCCGGGTCTTTTGTTGACCTCTTCCTAAAAAAGAAGGCTGTGGTTGTTGTTGGAAATTCTGTTGGAAGTTCCCCCGTCTATTGAACCCTTGTCGTCTGTTACTTTCTGATTCGCTACCACTGGATGAGGAAGAAGTTTCTGAAAATGTAATAAAGTTGTTTTTTGATCTGCCTTGATATTCTGGAAGAAACCTTCGTGCCTCTGCTCTTGAATAAAAATCAGTCTGAAGATAAGGATAAACCTTCTCGAAAGAAAAGGCTTTCTTATCCTTTTCGAATTTTGTGCCTTTTTGATTAATTGTGTAGTCCTTAAACTCCAAAATCTCTTTTTCAACTTGTTCCAATAACGTCTTTGAATCAGCAATCATTTGGTTGGTTGTTATTTCATCTTCCAAGATCTTCAGTTCTTCCAACTGCTGTTTTGAAATTCTCTGTGCTGTTTCTACAGTAAGGACCATCAGGTCCCTGCTGCATTTAGTTTCTATATAACTGTAACCCTTTTTGTATAAGGGATCGTCTGTGAATATTACACAATTAATCAAAAAGGCACAAAATTCGAAAAGGATAAAAACTTTCTTTGCTGCAAATCCATCAACAAGCACTATAGAAACAACAGGGCTTAGAAAGAAATCCACATTCTGTCCGTCCTCTGGTAATATTCCAAAAGAAGTCATGACTTTTGAAAGAACGGTCTTATCAGCAATTACAGAAATGGAGAAGAAAGATAAAAGATTTGTGAAACCGAATATCTCAAAAGCAGAAAAGGATGCTCTTCTCAAATTGAAAAATGACTCAGTCGGTAATAATAAAACAAGCGGACAAAGGTGGTTCGATTGTAGTCTGGGGAATTGAACAATATAAAGCTGAGGCTATGAAACAACTTGGAGATCGAGAATGCTATAAACAAATATCAAAAGACCCAACGCTAGAACTTCAAGGACAACTTTTTAATATTTTGAAGGCTGGCTATGAACAAGGGTTTTTAGGCAAAAAGAATATGAATACCTGCAAAATAAACATCCACGAATTCCAATCTTTTATGTACTCCCAAAGGTACACAAGGATGAAACATGCCCACCAGGAAGACCGATAGTGTCGGGTTGTGAATCGTTGATGGAACCCATTTCAAAATTTGTCGACCATTTTTTAAAACCTTTTTTGGTCGAAGTCAAATCATTCATTCAGGACACCACGGATTTCATTAATAAACTTGAATTAATGAATTTTGAAGATAAAAAAAGACTTTCTAGTCACTTTGGATGTGGTATCTTTGTATACCCAGATACCTCAGGATGAAGGACTGGCTATATTAATCTCTTTTTGGAAAGTAGAATGAAACCGGTCAAGATACCAACAGAATTCATAATGGAATTAGCCAGTTTTGCCTTGAAAACGAATTATTTCAATTTCAATGATGAATTCTACTTCCAGATAAAGGGAGTAGCGATGGGTTGTCCATTCGCTCCAGAGTTAGCAGTACTGTTTATGTCTAGATATGAAGACAAATTTGTCCATAATGATAATCCATTCAAAAAACAGATTGGGAGCTGGGTTCGTTTCATCGACGACATTTTTATGGTGTGGAAAGGTGATGAACAAGGGCTACACTCCTTTCACGACTGGTTAAACAACAGGACAGCCGATATAAAATTCAGTATGAATTATTCAAACCATAAAATGTCATTTTTGGATGTAGAAGTTTATTCTAGTGAAGGCAGGTTGGTGACTACCTTGTTTAAGAAAAAAACAGACAAGAAATAAAGCCCTTCACTTCACAAGCAACCATCCACGAAGTTTGAAAGAGAATCTGCCTTATGGGCAATTTCTGCGGATAAGGCGTAATTGTTCATTTAAAGATGAATATTTTTCCCATGCGAACAACTTAAAGGATAAATTGACCAATAGAGGCTACCCTAAAAAACTCTTGAAGAAAGCTATGAAGAGAGCTTGGTGGACTCCACGGGAAACACTTTTGGAGAAAAACGAGAAAAAACCTATGGAAAGGATTGTATGCGTGTCCACATTTTGTCCAAGGTCAAACTGGTTGAAAAAGATTATTCATCAAAATTGGCATTTGGTAAAAAACCTAGAAAGAACATTGTCGGTAGCTCCCCTTTTTGCTTTCAAGAAAGATAGAAGTATCTCCAACCAGATAGTACGAGCATCTTTACCAAAACAGACAATGGGGACCCTCCGCGACTACGTTGGCCTTCCCCCAGTTAAAGGACATCACAAATGTGGTACCTGTGGGAGTTTTGACTCGACCATGGAAGGCGAATTGTTTACACATAATGGAATCTTCTGGAAACATGAGACCTTTTCGAATTGTAAGTCTAAAAATTTGGTCTATGGGATTCTTTGTCCGTGTATGAAATTATACATAGGCAAGACTAATCAAGAAGTGCGCTCAAGGATTATACAACATAAATCCAGATTCCGGAAGAATGTCCAAACAGCACCGCTGGTAAACCATTGGAAAGCACACACGCATACAGAGCAAGATCTAAGATGGACTGTCATCTCTAGGGTGTTACCAAACCCTAGAGGCGGTGACCTTGATGCCAAATTAACTAAACATGAAGCAATGTTGATCATAAAATTCAATACTGCTGTAGATGGGCTGAACGAACTTTCGGAAATATACAAACTTTGATTAAAATGTTTCAACTTCTTGTTTTTATTTTATTACAGTTGAGTGTTGGATGCACTGTGGTATGTAAGCCATTTAGAGGACTCCATTGTATTTGAAGGCGAACTGGGTGAGTCCATAGAGTTTAAATGGATAAGAGTGACACAGATAAAAGGATAAGTCACTGGAGCGACTACAACTCCCAGAAGACCCCTTTTGTGATTGGCAATGGCTCTACAGCAAAATGAATTTTTCTTCCATCTAGAGTGGTTCCATCATTATGAGTGATGGAAACAACTGTTGTGGTACATACAACACGGGCCAACATTAGTAGAATGTTGGTACATTAAGATCGACAATTTTCCTTCCAAAACGGCGAATCTATTTTTTCTCTTTTTGAGGTTCCAATAATATGATAATTGTGCTTTTGCACAAAATAATATCGAATTGCATGATTCATTTACAACTTTCGACAAAGTCGAGGTTCAATCAGGAAATCACTGTGAGTTAACATAATGAGATCTGTGGAACTACAATTCCCATGAACCTCTGGGGTAGGACGTCATCACCCTTGCGTGTAAAGTGAAAATCGTTTCCGGAATCTGGCAAACGACCCACTGTGAACGCGGATAACAACTGAGCTGCCTGCTAAATACGAGTAAAGGTAAGACGAATTACAGGCACAGAGTATCGGTCCACACCGGCCCATTGTATTGAAAACTGTCATTAATTTCGTAACAACCCGTCATTGAGCCAGTGTCTCAATTTTTCCTTTAGAAAACCGAAGGAAACGCCCGTTTGCAGTCCGCCTGATTCGTTTAAATCAAATATATGATTTACACCAACCAAGGAAATACACTACCCTGGCTCCATTTAATCTTGCGATTGAAGCCATGAATATATCACTATGGCCGATGTACACCTCATTTGTTCATTTTACAGATATGTAGCAGCCAGTTGAACATTACGTGTGGCCCCACTACACCTCAGTCAGCCAAAAGTAAGAATATTCATCCCTTTGCCATCTTTTAACCGATAATGCAATGTTCTGTCCATTTACATCACAAGACTAAGACTGTATGTATGTTATTTTAGATTGAACATTTTGGTGAAAGTTGAAATGGTCAAATACCAGCTGAATATTCATAGCGATTAAGGTAAGAAGTGGTGCACCATAGAGGTTTGTTGAGGTAAGGGTCAGGATGTGGTCAATTATTAAGACAAAGATATCTTTTTTGTCTTTTCCAGCTATTCTGGTCCTGATGAGAACTCCCGAATTGGCAGGGTTCGAAACGCGTAGACCGTTATTTTCAAGGCCAATCTTAGATGGAATCATAATTCATTTTTTTGATTCATTCAGTCAACTCGACAGATGGCCTGTTGATCTATTGTTTTGTGCTTAAAATGTCTGTATTAACATTGAAAAATAATACGTTGTTTTGCATGTTTGTTTGAATGGAAAAAGGGTATGTGAGAAGTTAATTGAATGGGGTGTAAGCAGTGGTACATATGTTGTGGATTTGTATATATATATGTAAATGTTCTTGTACATTGAAATTTTGCTTTGAAAAGGCTTCTTTATAAATTGTAAAATGTTTTGTATTATGTAGGTGAAAAGAATTTTTTGATAAATAGAGAAAAGAAAAAGTTTTTTGATTAAATTCAACGGAAAAAGTGGTTGTTGTGGGCATTGTTTTGTTTTCAATGTTCAAAGTTTATTGATCGGAGTAAATAAGCAGCATGGGCATCTCTTTTGTTTTTTGAATATTGTTGGCTTAGCCTTGCTGCAGTGTTAGCCAAAACCCTTTCTAGGTTCTTGTTGTTCAGGTATTACAGCATGAACCCAGGGCCGATATGAAGCAGAGACAACACTGCAGAGGGTGAGGACAAAGTCCGCAAACGGACAAAAACAGAATAAAAACTATGGAAGGTTAGAGAGAAGGCGGTGAACCGCAGAGTCCGCATGTTCGTTAAACAGGGACACCATCAAATGGCAAATCCCGGAGACTGTCATGAACATTTTCGGGGAAACCCCCGTCGCGCAGCCAAGCATGGCGACGCAGAGCAACGGACCTGGCCATTGCCCGACCCACCGAATCGGTGGAGTCAATGGCCGACCGAATGGTAAAGCGTGCCATCTCTCGGCCTTCATGAAGGAAACGAGTCATGTCAGCACGAGGACTCTCAGGGAGAGAAGGTAAAAGACACTCCACAGAGTCCCAAAGGGCACAAGAAGCCCGGGCAAAGACGCAAGCCGTGTTCAGAGCACGTAAGGCTGAACTAGTGGACGCAAAAATGCCGCGTCCACATGTCTCCAACCAACGAGACTCCCTAGTGGGAGGCAGCAATAGAGGCGGAGAGGAAGGCTGCGTGGCAAAAGCCACCTGGACTACTAGTCCCTGAGCCCCAGGCTGAAGAGACAAACAGGCTGGACAAACAGGGGCCGGACGATGCCGATGCGCAATGGCCCGGTCGACAGGATCTCCTGAAGAGGGCCGTGCCCACGTTCCAAGAAGCACGTCGAACAACAAGCCGCTAAAAGGCAGCAAGGGTTCCATGTCCACCTCACCCTGGTGGAGGAGATCCAATAATGGATTGGAGGACAAGGAGACAGACGGAGGGTGCAAGTGTAAAACAGCTGCAGCCCTGCGAATACCCCTTAAAAACAATGCACCAGCTTCAGTGGGCATCCTGGATGGCGACAATTGGCCATCTGTAGGGGATGGTTGCAAGCTGACACGTCCCGCAGGAGGAGGAGCAAGGGGCCACTGACCCCAGGGCATCGGAGCCAAATGGCGTGGAGATAACCCCGGGTATAACGGATCCGTGTACTCCCGAAGCGGAGAAACAACTGGAACCGGCGGCTGCACCGGTGGCGAACAGACGTCGACCTCCACGAGAGGCGACCCCGCTGTGGCACGAGCCGGCGTCGACATCCCCACTACCGATAGGTGCGGAGAAGGAGGATGACAACCAGGAGTCGACAGGCATGGTGCCGCCGATGTCGACGCAGGGAGCCGCCAGGGGCCATGCGGAGACACTGCAGAAGGGCTTGACGTGGGGCTGGGACGCCCATCCGGGTTGTGTCCCGACGTCGGCACGACTCTGGAGCCGGAATCGAGGCACTCAGCCGGCGCCGAGGGCGAACCCGCCGGCAAAGATCCGACCTGAACGCCTATCTCCTCTGTGGGACCCGAAGGCGCGCCAGGGAGAGGAGGTGACCCGAAGATGGAGTGCAGAGCCTTGTAGTAGGCTTCCATCTGGGGTCGAGTCGCACCATCACCCGGAAAGGGCGGGTAAATGGAGGCCGACTCTGGGGGGTACGGCTCCGCGGTGGAACAGGAACCATGACCCCGATCATCACGTTGAAGCGAGTTCGATGACCTCCGTGACTTGTGCTTGGACTTACCTTTAGGTGAACGACGGTCGCAGGAACGACTCCGGGAGCGGATGCAGACAGAAGAGCCAGCCCGAGAGCGGCGGGGAGACGCCGTGCGGGATATCCGGGCAGCCAGGAGCTTCATTCGGCGCTCCCGCAGGGACTTCGGACGCATCTGCCGGCAGGCGTCACACTCCACGGAGTCGTGGTGCGACCCGACACCACTTGCAAATGGTGTGCGGGTCCGACGCCGACATCTGTCGTGAACAGGTCTCACACACCTTAAAGCCCGAAGGCATCGCACACCGTTCCCCGACGCAGAAGGGCGTCGAAAAGGCCTGAAGAAAACAGGCCAGAGGAGCAGCTGAATCCGGATCCGCGTTGGGACGCGGAAAAGAAGGAAAACTGATGTCAGCGCGCCGAGAGGGTCCTATATGGCTCCACTGACGTCATGTCCGGGGACGCCTGGGGATATTCTCAGTTAAGGAATCTGCGGCTAGATGTCTATCAGATAGGTGGTGCGTTAGGGAATGCGCCTTTGGACGTGGAGGCTTGGACCACCAAGCTCTCAGGGGTGGGGTGTTGGGAGAGGAAAGTGGGGTCGCCCGGGGCTGGGCGGTGGCGTCGGGCAATCATCCTATCCACAGGAGCCCCTGTGTTGGGCCTGGACCATGTGCCCAAAAGTATGTTGGTTAGGGCTTCATTAAACGGCAGCAGGGGCTCCGAAGAGCTTGCTGCAGGTTGAAGCTCCTCTGTCAGGAGGTTAGTCCTGAACGCCACCCTAGGGAGCTCGAGGTTGAGAGCCTCGGCTGCCCTACGCAATACCACTGCACAAGACGCTCCCTCCTCTGTAGCCATGGTAGGAGGAGACAACATGCCAAGGTCTGGTGAGGTATCCAGACCACTGGCTTCCCCCAGTTCCTCTCTCCAGTCCGGTTCGTAACCCAACTGGTCAGTCAAAGAGTCTCCAGACCCCTCCCAGTTCTCCTCACCCTCCTCTTGTTGCCAATCTGGGCGAAAAGAACCAGGGTAGAACAGGGGCACAAAAGGACCTGCCGGCGCCGGATCCAGGGTCGGTCGACGCCGGTCCGGCTCCGTGTCTACATCGGGGTGGAGACCGGGGTCGACGCCAGCTGGGGACACAGCTGACGTCGGCTGCGGATGTGGTGCCGGTGGAGGTGTAGTCAGGTCGACTGGCGCCAATCCGGATCCAGGCCTGGATCCAAGGGGACCCTGCGGTGCCGGGGCCGCCGGTGTCGAAGGCCCAGGGCCCCCAGCCGAGTCTGCGGGGCCCGAAGTCGCGCCGGCGGAGTCGGGCTGCCCAAAGATGGCATGCATCGCTTCGTAACAACTTTGAAGCAGGGCAGGCGTCGCACCTGGTCCCGGGAAGGGAGGGAAACCCAGAGTCGACCCAGTGGTCTCCGCACGCGGAGCAGCGGGAGGGGCACCACCCGCATCCCTCATCGCATCAGCGACGATGCTTCTTCGACTTCTTCTTGTGCTTCGACTTACCGGAGGAGTGCGAAGACTTGAAAGAAGACTGGTGGTGGTGGCTCCGCGACTGGTCCCTCGACCTCCCACGCGACCGGGACCTCGAGCAGCACGGAGCGGACTGCCGGGCCTCGAGAAGCTTTCGTGACCGCTCCCGCAAAGACTTTGGGCTCATGGTACGGCAGTCGGAACACGACTTGGAGTCATGGTCGGGTTCCAGACAGAACAGGCACACGCGGTGTGGATCCGTCACCGACATCAACCGCTGGCAGAAACTGCAAGCCTTGAAACCAGGCATCCCTGACGTGCACCAGGAGTCGAAGACTCAAAAATGACGTCGACAAAAATCAGCAAAAAGTCAGTCAAAAAGTGACTGAGGTACCGCTCTCTCCAAATCTGCACTGGCTGGCGCGGAAAAAGAAAAAGAAAGAACTGACGTCAGCGCGCGAGGGCGGCATCTAAGTAGCTGCCGCGACGTCATCCTGGCGACCACGACACCAACGACGAACGCGGAGCCGACCGACGCCAACTTTCGACGCGCAGGGGTACTGCTGATGAAAAAATTCTCTGGATCCAGTCTGATGCATGGGGGTAATTCTAAGGTAAGGAATCTATAACGAATTGTATCTTTCAGATTACCCCGTTCTAGATCCAGGGCCGTGGGTCGCGACACGACATTGGTATCCGAACAATTCACACGTGCGCAAATTACTTTGAGGCGTATTTCAGGGTGCCACCAGCTCAGTCTGCATTGAAACTCATGGCTATTTGGTCCATTCCCACAATTCACTCTGGTTTCTACATTAAGCTCGCCTAACATCAGCTCCAATATAATGAACACTTATATTCACACACAGTCACCTTTAAATTATTTTTTGTTACTGACACATAATCATCACTTAAGGGCCCATAATCACCAACTACCATGCACTTTCTATCTGTAAGCAGATCATCAATGGTAACGTGACAATTTCACAACACAAGTGTACCACACTCAGCAGGGGGGAGAAAAAAGTCCCTTGCCTACCCAGCCAGGCTTCTTCAGACATACCCAGTATTTTACCCTTATCCTCCAATCCTGTGACAACACATTGGATGTATGTGTCTTTTGGCTGATTAAAATTCTTCTTATATCACAAATCGACAAAAGTTTGCTTCACCTTATTCTGTTCAGCTCACAATTTCATCCACCCAGTGACCAAACGAACAGGGCACGACCTCTGAACAAGTTCTTAAGTTACAGCATGAGGAAATGCTCTGTGTAACAAAAGTCTGGCTCTCAGACCACTGAATGCGATCTGCTAGAATACACCTTTCCTGCCAAACTATGTCAGAGGACAGAGCAGTACAGCGTGTTGGCATACCGGCTTCCTGCAAGAAAGACATTGTTTCCTTTTACGTAGGGTAACCTGTCACGTTCAGGTCATTATGGACAGTATCTCAAGTTCAACCTTTCACCTACAAATCATTGTTTTCAGGTGTTAGTCCAATTAATTCAAGGGAAGAAAAACAAAACTACAGCACTCAGAATGCATTAGGTGATTGCACAAATGCTCTGTGTTGGAAACAATGCCCACCAGAACCTGGAAGGAGGCTCATCATATTTGGAATTGAAGTAAGCTCCATTTATCAGTGAGGATCGTCATTGAGTAACGGTACTTAATTAAATTCTATTTAAGGAAAAGGGTCACAATAGTTTTTTGGCAAAAACAGCTCTTCAGAGTAATACAATAGACATAATTTGATGGTACAATATTAAATCTATAGCTAATGGCTTTCTAGAACGCTTGGGGATTTGAATAAGTATCAATAAGCTCTGATAACTCCATATTTTTATCTGGCAACTTTCAAGCAGAGAAGGATAAATTGCTTGCCTGTTATCCTAGTTCTCTTTCAGGTGAATCCTCAAAGTCATAAGCACTGAAAAGTCCCACCCACGTGCGGGAGCACTATATATATATATATATATATATCAATCACCCCGCAGTTTCTTTTCAAAGAATAACGAGCGTGGACCCAAATTCGTGCTGCAGTGCAATTTTATTCTCAGCAAACACAGATGTCAGCCATGACGCGTTTCTGCCGTCCAAGCGGCCTGGACCACATGACAGGATATGTGTGTGTATATATATATATATATATATATATATATATATATATATATATATATATATATATATATATATCCTGTATGCAGTACTACACATGAACAAGTTACTTACCTTCGGTAACGCTTTTTCTGGTGGATACGTATTTACCTGTGAATTCCTCACCTTTTGAATATCCCAATGCGCAGCATTCCACTGAAACTTTTCTCATCAGTTCTCTCACGTCGACAAGGACGTCACAATGCCCATGGCACTGCATGCAGCTCTGCATGACGTGATTGGAGCCATAAGAGGCCATCGTCTGCATCAACGGAAGGGAGTAACCACTTTTGGCAGGAAAGCAGCCCTGATTCTCAAAACCAACTTTTGTGCATAGAAAGCCGTGAAGAACAAGTTACTTAACCTTCGTTAACGATGTATCTGTAAGAGACATAGGTTAGTTATAGATTCCTTACCTTAGAATTTCCCCCAGGCGTCAGACTGGATCCAGAGAATTTTTTCTCAGCAGTACCCCTGCGCGTCGGTAGGTGGCATCGGTCGACTCCGCGTCCACCATCGTGGTCGCTGGGATGACGTTGCGGTGCATACTTAGAGGCCACCCCTGCGCGCTGACGTCAGTTCTGACACAACTTTTCAAGCCAGAAGCGCAGAGCCATGCAAGATACTGACCACTGGTGCACTACAACTAGGGCCCTGTAAGGGAGTCCCTATCCTTAGAAATCGGGGAGGATGTGTGGGGCGGTAAGGAATCTATAACTAACCTATGTCTCACAGATACATCGTTACCGAAGGTAAGAAACTTGTTCATCTGAAAGAGACAGTTTGTTATAGATGCCTTACCTTAGAATAGATACCCCAGCAATACCATCCCCGGAGGAGGGTCTGCGCACCAAGTTCGCACCAGGAAGTCCTGGAGGACCGAACGGGCAAAAT
Source organism: Calotriton arnoldi (assembly GCA_963921515.1). Lineage (NCBI taxonomy): Eukaryota > Metazoa > Chordata > Amphibia > Caudata > Salamandridae > Calotriton > Calotriton arnoldi. The sequence continues at coordinate 217,918 of CAWUFW010004610.1, read as the reverse complement.
AGCCGTCCCTCCGGACTTGGCTGACCAGGCAGTAATGTTTAGTGAACGTGTGCAAGGATGCCCACATGGCTGCCTGACAGATATCAAGAAGTGGGACTCCACGTGCCAGTGCAGTGGTGGCTGCCGTAGCTCTAGTGGAATGAGCACACACCCCACTGGAGGTTCCTTTTTCCGCAAAGCGCAACAGATTTTGATACAAAGGACAACCCATCTAGAGATGGTATGCTTTTGAACAGCCCGACCTTTCTTGGCACCTACATAGCCAACGAACAGTTGATCATCCACCCAGAAATCTTGTGTGGTCAAGGTAGAAAGACCGCGCACGCTTAGGGTCCAGACGGTGGAGTCTCTCCTCCTCCTGGGAAAAAGGTGGGCAAAATAATGGTTTGTCCAATGTGAAAAGATGCAACCACTTTTAGAAGGAACGAGGTCCTGGTTCGAAGCACCACTTTGTCCGGATGCACGGAGAAGAAAGGGGGCTTGGAAGAAAGATCTTGAAGGTCCCTCACCCTGAGAGTAGAAGTGATGGCAACAAGGAAGGCAGTTTTCAAAGTGAGGAGCCTGAGAGGACAGTTATGAAGGGGCTCGAAGGGAGCACACGAGATAAGTAAGAACAAGATTCAAGTCCCACTGGGGCATTATGAAAGGAGATGGAGGAAAGAGATGAGTAATGCCCTTAAAAAATCTATTTACAAGAGGGGACTTGAACAAGGAAGGCTGATCGGGCAGCCCAAGGAAGCCAGAGATAGCCTTTAAGAGAGCCCAGAGCAGAGCCCTGCTGGGCCAAAGAAAGTATATACAAGAGGATCTCTGAAAGAGGGGCAGAAAGGGGATCCACAGCCTTTGCTGCGCACCATGCCACAAACTTGTTCCATCTGCAGGCGTATACCGATTTAGTGGAGGGACGCCTGGCTGCCAAGATGACATTACAGACTTCGAGCGGAAGGTCGAAAGCTGTCAACTGTCGCTCCTCAATCTCCACGCAAGGAGGTGGAGGCTGGACAGGTTTGGGTGAAGAACCATCCCCTGCAGCTGCAACAGAAGATCCTCCCGAAGGGGCAGTCTGAGTGGAGGATCGATGGCCATGCTCAGGAGCTCTGGGTACCAGACTCTTTGTGCCCAGTCAGGAGCCACAAGAATAACTTGGGCCCGGTCACGCTTGATCTTCTTCAGCACTCTGGATAGTAGTGGTACAGGCGGAAAGGCGTACAGAAGGCCGCAGTTCCACTTGCGATGAAAAGCGTTGACAAGCGAGCGCCGCCTTGGAAACTCCAATGCGCAGAATTGCTGACATTGTGTGTTCTCTTCGGTGGTGAACAGATCTAACCAAGGCTCTCCCCACAGCTGAAAGAGACCTTGCACCACCTCTGAGTGAAGACGCCATTCGTGATCTACCAGGCACCGACGTCTGAGTTTGTCCGCCCTGGCAAACAGAGAACCTGCCAGGTGTTGAACCACCAGGGTCATGCCCTGATGTTCCAGCCATGTCCAAAGGTGAAGAGCCTCCTGACATAGGGTCCACAACCCCACCCCGCAATGTTTGTTGCAGTACCACATGGCGGTGGTGTTGTCCGTGAACACCATCACCTTCCCTTTGAGAAAGGGAAGAAAGGCTTTCAGTGTCAGGCGGATCGCCCGGAGCTCCAGCAGGTTGATATGGAACCTGGACTCCGCCGGAGACCAGACGCCTCTGATCTCCGCCTCCCCAAAATGGCCGCCCCCATCCCAGGAGTGACGTATCTGTCAATACAGTGAGATCCGGTTGGGGAAGGGAGAGGGATCTGCCTCTGACCCAAGCTTGGTCTGTTAACCACCACAGCAGCTGTTGTGCAGTTCCCTCCGAGATCTGGACGTAGTCGGAAAGATTCCCCTGATGCTGCAGCCTACTGGAACTTCAGGTCCCACTGCAGAGCCCACATATGCCATCTGGCATGATCCACCAGCAGGATGCAGGAGACCATGAGGCCCAACAGCCTCGGGGTAATTCTCACCGAAATCCGGGATAGTGGCTGAAACATGGGTATCATAGCCCGAATATCCCAGACTCGCTGCTCAGGAGGATAGGCCCGAACCTGCACTGTGTCCAGAACCGCCCAATGAAAGGGAGCGTCTGAGAGGGAGTCAGGTGTGACTTCGGCACATTGATAGTGAACCCCAGAGAATGCAGGCGGTCCGCCGTAGTCTGGAGGTGGGAGACGACAGCCTGGGGCGAGCCCGCCTTCAACAGCCAGTCGCCGAGATAGGGAAAGACTGGAACCCCGGATCTGCGTAGATGAGCTACGACCACCGCCAACACTTTTGTGAACACCCGAGGAGCACTGGTAAGGCCAAAGGGGGAGCACAGTGAACTGAAAATGCTTGTGACCTACCATGAACCGTAGGTAGCATCTGTGGGTTGGCAGGATGGGGATGTGGAAATAGGCGTCCTGCAAGTCCAACGCCACCATCCAGTCTCCAGGGTAGAGGGCAGACAGGATCTGAGCCAATGTTAGCATTTTGAACTTCTCCTTCCGGAGGGAGCGATTGAGGGCCTTTGTCCTTCTTGGGCACCAGAAAGTAGCGGGAATAGCAACCACGACCTACTTCTGGGGCAGCAACCCTCTCGATAGCTCCCTTGGCCAAGGGAGCTGAAACTTCCTGGCGGAGAAGCGCCATATGATCCTCCGACACGCGATCAAAAGACGGTGGTATGGTAGGAGGGGTAGTCTTGAAGGGGAGGGAGTAGCCCCTCCGGACTATTTGCAAAACCCACCTGTCCGATGTGATGGTTTGCCAGTGGGGGAGGTGATGGCGAATTCTGCTGCCTACTGGCCGTTGGTGGCCCTAAAAAGTCAGACTAGGAAGGCTTGGAGGCTTCTGCAGGGGGGTGGGAAGGGGTACAGGCCCGCCGGCTACCAGACCCGCGAGGTCGCTTGGTCCCACGTCCGCGCAGAGGCTGGGCAGCTTGCGCGGACCGGTGGCTAGACTGGGCCGAATGTGGCGGGTGCCCCTCCCGTAGCCATGAAAGGGTCGAAAAGCAGACTGGGGTGGACGGGAAGACGCAGCGAGGCCCAAGGATCTGGCCGTAGCACGAGAATCGTTAAAGCGCTTCAGTGCCGAGTCTGCCTTGTCGCCAAAAAGGCGATGGTCATCGAAGGGCATGTCCAGCAAGGTTGACTGGACACCCCCCGAAAAGGCAATCGTTCTGCCTATCGAGTCGGTGGTATCCAGTCCACATCGAATCATGAATTTAGCTGCATCTCTCCCATCTGCCACTGCTTGGGAGAGAACGGTCCAGGCCTCCTCCGGACACTGAGGCAGCACTTGCACGACCATATCCCAGATAGTATGGGAGTATCGGCACAAGAGGCACACGGGTAGTCACAGACTGCAGTGCCAAGCTGAAGGAAGAGAACATACGCTTCCCAAGATGATCCAGCTTCTTGGTTTCCGTCTGGGGGAGCAGAAGGGAATGCGCCCTTGGAAGAAGAGGCTTGGACCACCAAGCTCTCCCGGGGGAAGGGTGTTGGGTGAGGAAAACTGGGTCGCGCGGTGGCGGGCAATCGTCCTTTCCACAGGAGCCCCTGTGCTGGTCTTTGACCAGGTGCCCAGAAGAACGTCAGTGAGGGCTTCGTTGAAGGGCAAAAGGGGTTCAGAGGAGCTTGCCTTAGGTTGAAGCACCTCCGTCAGGAAATTAGTCCTGGCTGCCACTGAAACGAGCTCAAGACCTCGGCTGCCCTCCGCACCACCACAGTGTAAGCCGCTCCCTCCTCCGTAGCCACAGTAGGGGGAGAAAGCATGCCAAGGTCTGGAGAAGTGTCCAGACAACTGGTGTCACCCAGGTCCTCTCTCCAGTCCGGCTCTTCAAGCTCGTCTGCCAAAGGGTCCAGCAACCCCTCCCAATCCTCATCACTACCTTCTGGGTGATAGGGAACACCAGGGATGAACAGGGGAACAAAAGTGCCCTCTGGCGTCGGATTAGACATCAGTCCGGCTCCATCTCGGGGTGAGTATAGGGACGGCGTCGGCTAGGGTCATGGCCGGGAGTGTCGTCGCCGGGATCGGTGCCGGCGGAAGGTTGAGTAAGGTCAACTGGCGTTGATCCACATCCAGGCCTGGATCCGCAGGGGCCTTCCGGCGCCACGGCTGGAGCAGCTGGCATCAAATGCCCAGTACCCCCAACCGGCGGAGTCTGGCTGCCCAAAGATACTGTAGAGGGCTTCGTAAAATGCACAAAGTTGGGCAGGGGATGCCCCGGCTCCCGGAAACAGAGGGAGGCACGGAGTCATCCCTGAAGGAGGCACCGACGACTTTTATTCGAGGACTCTGAAGACTTGGAATGGGATGAGGTGTGGTGGCTCTGCGAGCGGTATCGAGACCTTCCCCTCGAGCGAGACCAGGAGCGACGCGGAGCCGACTGCCTGGCCTCCAAGAGCTTTCGGGACCACTCCCGCAAAGACTTTGGATCCATGGCCCAGCAGTCAGAGCACAACTTCGGGTCTTGGTCGCGCTCCAGACACCAAAGGCACATGAGGTGAGGGTCCCGTCACAGACATCAGTTTGTGACAGGCGTCGCAGGGTTTGAAGCCGGTCCGACAGTGGGACATCATTCATGCACCAGGAGTCGAAGACTCGAAAAGAAGTCGACCAAATGTCGAAAAAAGCTTCGTCAAAAAGTGCCTAAAGGGGTAGCTCTCTCCAGATGTGCGCTAGGCTGGCGTCATCCCGGTGACCACGACGCCGATGACGGACGCAGAGTTAACCGACGCCACCTACAGACGTGCAGGGGTACTGCTGAGAAAAAATTCTCCGGTTCCAGTCTGACTGCTGGGGGAAATTCTAAGGTAAGGAATCTATAAAGAACTGTCTCTTTCAGATCGGAAGCTTAACACCAAGGGCCTATAACTCACTAACACATCTAGAAGACGTTATGGCAACAGAACAATTGTCTTAAAAGTAAGCCGTCTTGAGACAACTATTTAAAGGCTCAAATGGAGAACACAAGGTAAGTCAGTAGCAGATTAAGATCCCACTGAGGCATGATCAACGAAGTGGGAGGGTATTTGTTAGTAAGTCCCTTAATAAACCGTAACACTATAGGGGACTTAAACAGAGAAGGTTGATCAGGTAAACAAAGGAATGTCAACAGGGTAGACAAATATCCCTTAACTGTTGCAACTACACAACCTTGCTGCGCCAGTGAATGCGCAAAACGTAAAATATCAGACGAATGGGCCCTAAGGGGGTCAATAGAATCTTCTTCACAACACTTTACATACTTAGCCCAAATGCCAGCATAAACCAAACTGCTGGAGTGTCTTCTCACCAATAAAATAACATCCACCACCTCAGGAGGGAGAGAAAAAGAACTCAGGTTGCCCCGTTCACTCTCCAGGCATGAAGGTGCAGGCTCTGGAGGTGAGGGTGTAGAACCTGCCCTTGCGACTGGGAGAGGAGGTCTGCCCTGTGAGGATGACAGAGCAGAGGGCACAGTGAGAGGTGATGGCGGTCAATTTACCACACCATTTGCTGCCAATATGGGGCTATTTTATGACTTGGGCTCGGTCTTGGCGAATCTTCCTCATAACCCGAGGAATCAAGGGTATGGGGGAAACGCGTAAAACAACTGGGAGCCCCGGTCAAATTGAAACACATTCCCCAGTGCTCCCTGTATTGGATACTAGAGGCTGCAGAATGACAGGCAGTACGTGTTCTCGTGAGTGGCAAAACAAAATCTGAGGGGTCCCCCAGATCTAGGTGATCGGTTGAAAAATGCCGACACTGTCCACACATACACATTCAGAACTCCGGCCAAGTGATTCATCATGATGCAAATCAGATGGTCCTGAGCCCAGGACTAGAGTTGTAGAGCTTCTCTGCAGAGAAGATACGACCCTACTAAGCCTTGTTTCTTTATGTACCACTTTGCGGTAGTATTGTCTGTCTGCTACCACAAATGGGAGAGGAAGACTTTGAGAGCTAGACTGATCGCCCGTAATTCCAACAGATTGATATGAAACAATCCTTCTTCTGGAGACCAAAGTCCTTTAATCTCCAGATCCCCCAGATGAGCTCCCTACCCTAAAGTGGAGGCATCCGTTATCACCGTGTCATCCGGTGGTGGAGGGTGAAATGGCTTCCCTTGAGACAGATTGCTGGACCCACCCCACCATCGAAGATTCGCTGCAGTGTCTCTGGAGATCCTGACTGACTCTGAGATCCCGGTTGTGTTGAAACCACGCATGTGCCAGCAAGCATGGGTGACCAACAGATTGCAGGAGGCTATCAGACTCAGCAGGCACAATACCTTCAGGACTAGAACCATAGCTCCGTTCTGAAACATCAGAATCATAGCCTTAATGTCCAGAATCCTCTGAGGAAGGTAGGCTCGATTCACCGTAGTGTCCAGTACTGCCCCTATGAACAGGGTGCACCGAGAAGGCTCAAGGTAGGACTTGGGCTTGTTGATGGAAAAGCCCTTGTTGAATAACAACTGAGTTGTCAACTGCAAGTGATGCAATACCAACTCTGGAGACTTGGCTGTGATCAGCCAATCATCAAGGTAAGGGAATACTGGTATTCCACATCTTCCGAGATGTGCTGCGACCACCACCATCACCTACGTGAAGACTCTAGGTGTGGAAGTAAGACCAAACGGAAGGACCACAAACTGGTAATGTTGAGACGCCACTGTGAAACTGAGAATTCCTGTGCGATTGCAAAATGGGGATGTGAAAATACACATCCTGTAAATCGATTGAGCTCTTCCAGTCTTCCTTCTCCAGCGCAAGAAGCACCTGTGCTAGGGTCAACGGTTTGAACCGTTTCTGCTTGAGGAACCAGTTCAAAATCCTGAGGTCTAGGATCGGATGTAAACGACCATCCTTTTTGGGAATAATAACGTGCCGGGAATAGCATCTCTGACTACGTTCCTGCTCTGGAACCAACTCTATTGAATCCTTTTGAAATAGGGATTGGACCTCCTGTTGAAGGAGCAGAAGATGATCTTTCGGAACAAAAACCTTGTTGGGGAGGAAAGGGTGGGGGAAATTCTTGGAAGGGTAGGGTGTATCCATTTTCTACAATATTCAAAACCAGCTGATCCGATGTTATGGATCTCCATTGTGGTAGAAAATGGTACAACTGTCCTCCCACTGGCAAAGCATGCTCCAAAATGGCAAAACTAGGGCTGCTTTCCTGTGACGTTGGCAGGGGAGGAAGAGGAGGAGGAAGATGACTGATGGGCAGCTCCTAGTTTTCAACCTCTGCCCCACCCTCTAACTCCTATAGGGCAGATTGGATGGCTGCAGTTGGTATCGCTGCCTTCCACGAACTGAGAAGTTCCAGCCAAACCCCTAGAACCTCAGAAACTGCCAATAATCTATGGGTTGTGATTGAAGGCCCAAAGATCTTGCTGTCGCCTAACTATCCTTAAATCTCTCCAAGGCAGAATCAGCTTTGGCACAAAACATTCTCGAATAATCAAATGGCATATTCATCAAGGTAGCCTGCATGTCGGGCAACAAACCAGACCTTCTCAGCTATGCGTGCCTCCTTGTAATGACTGAAGTCTCTATCACTCTTGCCCCGAATCAGCCAAATCCAAGTCAGACTGAATAACCTGCGAGCAGCAGCCTGTCTTTCAACAGTTCTGTCAAGTGCCCCTGAATATCCTCCGGTAGTTTCGAGACCACTGTTGTGGATGATTCCATCAGAGCATGAATGTACCGTCCAAGCAAACAAGTTGCGTTGGTTGACTTTAAAGGCATGCTACTTGAGGAAAGCACCTTTTTTGCAGAGTGTTCCATTTTGTTCGATTCCCTGTCCGTTGGAGACATCGGAAAAGAACCAGTAGTTAACTTAGAAGAACAGGAAGCCTGTACCACCAAACTCTTATGTGAAGGATGAGTAGATAAAAACAGAGGATCCCCCGGAGCAGGCTTGTTCTCCTCGCAATAGGTTTAGATACTACAAAGGATGACATAGGCTTATGCCAAATCTCCAGAATCAGCTCAGTCAGTGCCTCATTAAAAGGCAATAAAGGCTCCGATGTCGAAGCTGTAGAATGCAGCACTTCTGTAAGTAAATTAGATTTGAGTTCAGTTGAAGGAAGAGGCAGTTCCAACATATTAGCTGCCTTCCGTATTTCTGAATGGTACGAAGTGACCTCAGGTGGAGGAATGCAATTAGGCAACAACAGTTCCCATTCTGGGGAAGTGTCTAAACCATTTGCCACTTTCAAACCCTGAAATTCTGGTTCAAGTGACACTATTTCCCTCTCTTACAGTACAGAGCCTCTTTACCCCATAAAGTACCGCTCCTCTCCAATAAGCCTCTGCGCCTCCCATCGTGATCTAGATCTCAACTTCAACAATGGCGTCGGTGAAGCCAGTACCGGCGTCGATGTCGACAACAGTGCTGGTGACTTCGGCACAAGTGTAGAAGAGGCTATTTGTACTGGAAACGAGTGATGTGACGCTAGAGCGGATCCAGCTGACACTGGAGAGGGTGCAACCGGTGCTGGTGACTCCTGTTGCACTTCTGGCGAAGGAGTTGCTTTCTCGGCATCGGAGGAGGCCAGGATACCTGTACCATCGGCATAAATGACAGGACCAACACTGGAAAACCGCCCAACGAATAGAAAGGCGTACCCATGGAGCCTGCTGGAGCACCAGATGAAGTCATCGACCTGCTTAAAATGCTGTACACAGCATTTAGGAAATTCGATGGGTTGGACCCTGGAGCTGGAAAAGTTGGATACTCTTGCTCCTGTCGAGGGGATGTAGGTGAAGCAGGATCTACCTCCAGCTCAGAACGTCCAGGCAAAGTTGGAGGCCGCCTTGGTGAAGCCGGAAGGGCTACTGCAGATGGGGCCAGAGTCACCTCTATGTTCATGCGACTTCAGACGTGGAGACACCGTTCTCGGAGACTCCTCCCTTGAAGATCGACGTCGGGAACTATGACGCCGCTTCTTCTTGCGTTTCCTCTTTAATGACTTTGAGGAATGGGGAGACAGCGACTCTGAATGAAGATAAGATTTCCGACGTTCTCTCTTCTCCTTCCTTGCCCATGAAGAGTTTTGCTTCTCTCTCCTTCAGTGCCTTGGGGTTCATCTTTTGGCATGATGAGCAGGAGTTGACGTCGTGGTCCAAACAAAGACAATCTTCATGAGGATCAGTGATTGACATCGAAGCCTCACACTCCCCCTGCAGGGCTTGAACCCAGACTTCGTTGATGGAGAATTTTTTTACCAGCAACAAAATTGCAATTTCCTGAAAAAATGTTGCAAGACTCATAACACTATGGAGAGCCTAGGAAAAAAACGTTACGCATCGAAGGCTCGGAAAAAAGAGAACCGACGTCAGCACACCGACAAGGGCCTCTTATGGCTCCAATGACGTCATGAGGAGCAGAGTGCGTAGCCATGGGCATTGGGGCGTCCTCGTGGGAGAGCTGATAAGAAAAGTTTCCATGGAATACTGGGGCATTGGGATATTCAAAAGGTGAGGAATCCGCAGGCAGATGTATCCATCAGAAATACACACAACTATATACATATACTTACACCTACACATATATACACATCTGCAGCCTATAGAAAGGGTAAAAATGACCAGATTACATTTTTCATTTTAAAAGTTACACAAACAAGAAACGCATGACATTCATAAAAAACGACTATAGAAAGTCGTCCACAAACCTTTCTTTAAAAGGGAAGGAAATATGAGACAGTTTTAACCAATGGGTTGTATTCAAAGAATAAGAGAAAACTGGCACTGTGCCTTTCAGAGCCTCACAGCCCCTCCTGTATACCATTGTGCCTCACAGGTAACAGTTACTTCAGGTCATTGTTACGGAACTTAGGAATCCTGGGTACAGAATGTGTTGAGAGGTACAATAGTTCCCATCTGGGGAGGTGGGTGGGCTGCTTATGACTTTGATGAAGACCACGCTGGAAGAGAATTTGGATTACAGGTAAGCAATGTATCCTTCTCTTCCAGGGGATCCTCATCAATAGCCATAAGCACTGAAAAGAATAGCAAGCCCATCCCACAAAGGGCAGACTTGAAAACAAGAACAGCTCCAACAATTAACCAAAAAGAGTACTCAAAGAAGCCTGTCCTACTTGAGCATCTGCTTTAGCATCTGAATCCAAACAATTATTCCTAGTAAAGGTATGAGCAGATTTCCATGTAGCAGCTTTGCAAATTTCTGAAATTGGTACATTCCTTAATAGAGCTGCAGTTGCAGCTTTTACCCTTGTAGAGTGTGCCCTAGGTCTAGCAGTTAAGGATTTTTTTTTAGCTAGCTGATAAGAAAGGAGTATACAAGAAACTATCAATCTAGACATAATTTTAGAGGATGCCAAACCTGGTATCACCGGACCATAGTTAACAAAAAGGTGATCCGATTTCCTAATAACTTTGGGTTTATCCAAGCAGAATTTTAGTGCTCTTAATGCACAAGTTACTAACTTGTGTAACGATATATCTGTAAGAAACAGTAGTTAGTGACAGATTCCTTGACCTTAGAATATCCCCAGGCGTCAGGCTGGATCCGGAAAGTTTTGCGTAGCAGTACTCCTGCGCGTCAGTAGGCGGCGTCGTATGGCTCCGCGTCCATCGTCGTGATCGCCGGAATGACGTCGCGGCCAGTACTTAGACGCCACCCATGCGCGCTGGCGTCAGTTCTGTACACGACTTTCCGCGCCAGAAACGCAGAGCCATGCAAGAAACTGACACTCGTGTCTGAAAACTAGGGCCCTGAAAGGGATGACCTTAACCCTAGAAATCAGTTCGCAGAACGGGGAGGATGGGTGGGGCGGTAAGGAATCTGTCACTAACTACGGTCTCTTACAGATATATCGTTACACAAGTTAGTAATTTGTGCATCTAAAAGAAACACATAGCGATAGATTCCTTACCTTAGAATAGATACCCCAGCAATACCAACCCCGGTGGTGGGTCTGCGAACAAAGATCAGACGAGGAAGTCTCGGAGAACAGAACGGCCAAAGAAGCCGTCTCTCCGGACTTGGCTGTCAAGGCAGTAATGCTTGGTAAACGTGTGCAGCGAGGCCCACGTAGCTGCCTGACAAATGTCCTGCAATGGGACACCACGTCCCAAAGCCATGGTGGCGGCTGTCGCCCTGGTGGAATGGGCACGTAGCCCAACAGGGGCTCCTTCTTAGCCAAAGAATAGCAGGCTTTGATACACAAGACAACCCAGCGGGAGATGGTCCGCTTGTGTACCGCCCGACCTTTTTTGGCGCCCACGTAGCCAACAAAGAGCTGGTCGTCCACCCGGAACTGTTGTGTGCGGTTCAGATAGAAGGAAATCGCACGTTTTGGGTCCAGACGGTGGAGCCTCTCCCTCTCTGGAAGGATGCGGAGGCGGAAAGAAGGTGGACAAAGTGATGGTCTGCCCAATGTGGAAGGCAGTAACCACCTTTGGCAAGAAGGACGGACGCGTCCTAAGAACAACCTTGTCTGGATGAACAGACAGAAAGGGGGCTTGCAAGAAAGAGCCTGGAGCTCACTCACCCGCCGAGCGGAGGTGATAGCCACCAGAAAGGCTGTCTTCAGAGTGAGAAGACGAAGAGGACAGTTATGGAGAGGCTCAAAGGGAGCGCACATTAAAAGGTAAGAACCAAGTTCAAGTCCCACTGAGGCATCACAAACGGAACAGGAGGGAAAAGGTGTGTAATGCCTTTAAGAAACCTGTTAACAACAGGGGACTTGAAAAGGGAGGGCTGATCAGGAAGCCTGAGAAAGGCCGAGATTGCACAAAGGTAGCCCTTGATGGTACCCAGGGCAGAACCCTGTTGGGCCAGAGAAAGAAGGACCAGAAGAACCTCAGAAAGAGGGGCAGAAAGGGGATTCACAGCCTTTGCTGCGCACCATGCCACAAACTTGTTCCACCTGGAGGCGTATACCACCTTAGTGGAGGGACGCCTGGCTGCCAGAATCACATCACAAACTTCGGGAGGCAAGTCGAAAGGAATCAACTGCCGCCGCTCAATCTCCACGCAAGGAGGTGGAGACTGGACAGGTTCGGGTGGAGAACCGTCCCCTGCTGCTGCGACAGAAGTTCCTCCCGAAGAGGCAGTCGGATCGGGGGATCGACGCTCATACTGAGTAGCTCTGGATACCAAACTCTTCGAGCCCAGTCCAGAGCCACATGAATGACTTGGGCCCGGTCGCGCCGAATCTTCTTCAACACTCTGGGCAGAAGTGGTATAGGCGGAAAGGCGTACAACAGACCGCAACTCCACTCGCGACGAAAAGCGTCGCCTAGCGAGTGCCGCCTTGGAAATGCCAACGCGCAGAACTGATGACATTGCGCGTTCTCTTCGGTGGCGAATAGATCTAACCAAGGCTCTCCCCACTGTAGAAAGAGTCCTTGCGCCACCTCCGAGTGAAGACGCCATTCGTGATCCATCATGCACCTGCGGCTGAGTTCGTCCGCCCTGGCGTTCAGGGAACCTGCCAGGTGTTGAACCATCAGGCGTATGCCCTGATGTTCCAGCCATGTCCAGAGACGCAGAGCCTCCTGACATAGGGTATACAACCCCACCCCGCCCTGTTTGTTGCAGTACCACAGGGCAGTGGTGTTGTCTGAACACCTGCACTACCTTCCCCTTGACAGAGGGAAGGAATGCCTTGAGTGCAAGTCGGATCGCCTGGAGCTCCAGAAGGTTGATATGGAGCCGGGACTCCACCGGAGACCAGAGGCCTCTGATCTCCGCCTCTCCCGTGTGACCGCCCCATCCCAGAAGGGACGCGTCCGTCACAACTGTGTGCTCTGGCTGGGGAAGGGAGAGGGATCTGCCCATGACCCATTGCCGGTTCGAGAGCCACCACTGCAACTGCCTTGCAGTTCCCTCCGAAATCTGGACGTAATCGGACAGGTTCCCCTGATGCTGCGCCCACTGGAACTTCAGGTCCCACTGCAGAGCCCGCATATGCCATCTGGCATGATCGACCAGCAGGATGCAGGAGGCCATGAGGCCCAGCAGCCTCAGGGTCATCCGTACCGAAACCCAAGATAGAGGCTGAAAGATCGGAATCATAGCCTGAATATCCTGGACTCGCCGTTCGGGAGGATAGGCCAGAAACTGCGTTGTGTCCAGAACTGCTCCGATGAAAAGGAGCTGTGGAGAAGGAATCAGGTGCGACTTCGGCACGTTGATGGAGAACCCCAGCGAGTGCAGGAGTTCGGCCGTAGTCTGGAGGTGGGAGACGACTGCCTGGGACGAGCCCGCCTTCAACAACCAGTCGTCGAGGTAGGGGAAGACTGGAACCCCTGCCCGGCGCAGATGAGCTGTGACCACCGCCATCACTTTCGTGAACACCTGAGGGGCGCTGGTAAGGCCAAAGGGGAGCACGGTTAACTGAAAATGCTCGAGGCCTACCGTGAACCGCAGGTAACGCCGGTGGGCCGGCAGGACGGGGATGTGAAAATATGCGTCCTGCAAGTCCAACGCTACCATCCAGTCTCCAGGGTCGAGGGCAGTCAAGACCTGAGCTAGGGTGAGCATCTTGAACTTCTCCTTCCGGAGGAAGCGATTGACGTTCCGGAGGTCCAAGATAGGACGCATGTCCTTGTCCTTTTTGGGCACCAGAAAGTAGTGGGAATAACAACCACGCCCTACTTCTGGGGTCGGAACACGCTCGATGGCCCCCTTGGCCAAGAGGGCCGCAACTTCCTTTTGAAGAAGCACCAAAGGATCCCCCGACATGCGGTGGCATTGAGGTGGCATGGCTGGGGGGGTAGTCTCGAAGGGGAGGGAGTAGCCCCTTCGGACAATGTCCAAGACCCACCTGTCCGATGTGATGGCACGCCAGTGGTGAAGGTGATGGCGGACCCTGCCCCCCACTGGCGTGCTGTGGACCTGAAAGGATGGACTAGGAGGGCTTGGAGGCCGCGGACGGGGCGGAGGTGGTGGCCTGACCCGCACGCTGGTTACCCGACCCGCCTCGGCGGGAGGCACGTCCTCGGCCACGCGAAGGCGCTTGCTGCGCGGGCCGGTGGCTGGGCAATGGACGTGACTGGGCGCCCCTTCCGTGGCCACGAAAGGGGCGAAAAGCAGACTGCTGCGGAGGGCGCGAGGCGGAGGCCCAAGGACTTGGCCGTAGCCCGCGAGTCCTTAAAGCGCTCCAGCGCGCTGTCTGCCTTATTGCCAAAAAGGCGGATACCATCGAAGGGCATGTCCATAAGGGTGTTTTGGACATCGCCCGAGAAACCAGTGGTCCTCAGCCAGGCGTGATGACGAAGCGCCACTGTCGTAGCAAGCGATCTGCCCAGCGAGTCAGCGGTGTCTAGGCCACATCGGATTGTGAACTTCGTCGCGTCTCTCCCGTCTGCAATAACACGGGTGAGTAGTGTCTGGACCTCCTCAGGACACTTAGGCAGCACTTGCGCCACCGAATCCCACAGAGAGTGGGAATAACGGCCCAAAAGGCAAGCGGTGTTCACGGACCGCAAGCCAGCACTGGAGGAAGAAAAAATCTTCTTCCCAAATTGTTCCAGCTTTTTGGATTCCCTGTCCGGCGGAGCCGTAGGGAAGGCGCTTTGAGAGGTAGAGGATTGAACAACCAAGCTCTCGGGGGTGGGATGTTGGGAGAGGAACAAGGGGTCGCCCGGGGCCGGGCGATGGCGTCGGACTACGTTCCTGTCCACAGGAGCCCCTGTGGTGGGCCTGGACCAGGTGCCCAAAAGAACGTCAGAAAGTGCGTCGTTGAACGGCAGCAGTGGTTCCGAGGAGGTAGCCGCCGGCTGAAGCACTTCCGTCAGGAGGTTAGTCCTGACAGCCACTGTAGGGAGCTCGAGGCGCAAGGCCGCCCTACGCAACACCGTTGCATAACTTGCTCCCTCCTCCGTAGCCACGGAAGGAGGAGACAGCATGCCAAGGTCTGGAGAGGTGTCCAGGCCACTGGCATCACCCAGTTCCTCTGCCCAGTCCTGATAAGGCTCACAATGGGCTGCGAGAGGGTCTTCCGACCCCTCCCAGTCCTCCTCGTCCTCCAAAACAGGTGAAAAGTATGGAGGGCGGACATGAGGGAAGAAAAGTCCCATTGGCGTCGGAATCGGCGTCGGCCGACGTTGATCCGGCTCCGTGTCCGGTTCCGGGGAGAACCTGGGGACGGCGTCGCCCGGGACCTCGGACGGCGCCGTGAGCGGTACCGGGGAGGCCGGCGCCGGTGGAGCTGTCGTCAGGTCAACCGGCGTCGACCGGGATCCAGGCCTGGATCCGAGGGGGTCCTGCGGCGCCGGATACACCGGGGCCGGAGCCGCCGGTGGTGCCGAAGGAGGACCCCCACTGGGGCCCGAAGGCGCACCGGGGTAACCCTTAGGCCCGAAGATGCGAGCCATGGCCGACAAGAAGTTCTGGATGTCGGCCGGAGTCGACGTCGGACCCGGAACAGGCGGGTAGGCCGGCGTCGGCTCATCGGGTACTCCCGGAGCCGCGGGGGCGGTACCAACAGGTCCCTCAGCCGAGTCGTGAGACCGGCGAGGGGAGGTCTTAGAGCGACGCTTCTTAGACCTCTTGTGCTTCGCCTTACCTGAAGACGAAGACTTCGACCCCGACGAATGACGACAGCTCCGCGACCGGCCCCTCGACCTCTCCCGGGACCTCGAGCGGCGCTGAGTGCCGGGCCTCGTGAAGCTTTCGAGACCGCTCTCGCAAAGCCTTCGGGGCGCGGGACCGACACTCGGGGCACGACATGGGGTCGTGGCCGCGCCCCAGGCAGAAGAGACACTCTCGGTGCAGATCCGTAATCGACATCATGCGATTACAGACCTCGCATGGCTTGAAGCCGGGCATCCCTACTGACACCTTGGAGTCGAAACGACTCGAAAACTTGGACAAAAAAGACTAAAAAATACTCAGTCAAAAAATGACTGGGGCACTGCTCAATCCGGATCTGCGCTTACTGGCGCGGAAAAAGAAAGAACTGACGCGCGCATGGGCGGCTTCCAAGTACTGGCCGCGACGTCATCCCGGCGATCAAGACGCCGACGACTGACGCGGAGCCGCACGACGCCGCCTACCGACGCGCAGGGGTACTGCTACGCAAAACTTTCCAGATCCAGCCTGACGCGTGGGGATATTCTAAGGTAAGGAATCTGTCACTAACGTGTCTCTTTCAGATATCCAGAGAATGTAATGCCCTTTCAGCTGGATTAGAAGGATTAAGAAAGAAAGTAGTTAGTGAGATATTTTGGGTAATGTGAAAGTCAAACTACCTTTGTAAGAAAACTGGGATGAGTTCTCATCACCACTCTATTGGAATGAAAAACTGAACGGCTCTTCATAACATAGGGCTTGAATTTCACTTACCCTATGGGCTGAAGTGATGGCGACAGGAAAAGCCGCTTTCAATGTGAGATGCTTCAAAGAGGCTTTATGTATTGGTTCAAATGGGGGACCCATCAGTTTGGAAAGGACTATACTAAGTGCCCATGGAGGAGAGGGTGACCTAACTGGAGGGAACCACTTTAAGTCCTTCCAAAAAGGCTTTGACCACTGGAATTCTAAAGAAAGAAGTCTGTGATTTCCTATAAGCCATAATGGCCACAAGATGTACCTTAATGGAGGAAAATTGCAGCCCAGATTCAACTAAATGGAGACGATACAGAATGACCACATGACCATATCTAGGCACAAAATCAGATTGTGATCATTTTGTGTACACCATAAATAAAACCTTTTCCATTTGAAAGCATATGATCTTCTAGTGGAAGGTCTTTTAGCCTCTCTTAAAACGTTCATGCACTTTTGAGAAAGGCCTAAATGTCCTTATTGGTGGAATTCAGAAGCCATGCTGTCAAGTTCAGTGATGGAAGGATGGGATGTAATATCTGTCCTCCGAACTTGTACAGGAGATTCTGCCTGCATGGCAACCTCTTGTGTGGCCTCTCTGACAGATGTAGAAGGTCTCTAAGCCAACACTGGCAAGGCTATTCTGGTGCAATTAGAATAATTCTAGTCTTGGATTTGTAAAGCTTGACAATCCCTGTTGGAATGAGAGGAGTTGGTGGAAATGCGTAGAGAAATTTCCCTGATCAACTTAACAAAAGGGCATTCCCCTTGCTGAGCAAACTTGGACACAGTCTTGGCATTTTTTGTTTGCACCCGAAACAGGTCTATTCGAGGATATGCCCATTTGTGAAAAATGTCTTGTAAGACCTCGTCTTTTAGGATCCAATCGTGATTTTCATGGAAGTGGCAGATAAATGGCTGTTATCGTTAAATTCTTTGCTATTAACCATTTCCAAAAGGCTTGAGCCTCGAGAGACAGAGGATGAGTGTGGGTCCCTCGCTGTTTGTTCAGGTAATGCATAGTTGTCATTTTGTTGGTCTGAACAAGGGAGAGAGTTTATTGTTGGAAAAAAAGATTGTGAAACAAGGGGAACTCCTCTCAGTTCCAGCATATTAATGTGATAAGTCTTTTCCTTGTCTCACCAAACCCCCTGAGTCTGCGGGGAACCCATATGAGCACCCCATCCCTTAAGAGAAGTCTGTGATCAGGGTCTGAGTTGGTGGGTCCTAATGAAATGGAACCACCACCAGCAAATTCTTTCACTGAGACAACCATGGGAGAGAATTGATGACTGCGATAGAGTCAGCCTGTCTTTCCAGCGGTTGGAAAGCTGATTCCACTGGTCTTCCAGGCATTGCTGCAGAGATCTCATGTGTAGTCTTGCATGAGGAACTATGAAGATGAAAGATGCCATCTACCCCAGTAGAGAAGCAATCTGTCTTGCTGACGGATAAGGAGTCCTTAGAAGATTGCGACATTTTAGAGTGATTGATCATCTCTCCCCTGAAGGACACACTTTTGCAGATTGGGTGTCCAGTGTAGCCCTTAGGTAGAGTAATCTTTGTACTAGGCATGCTGTAGACTTTTTGAAGTTGACATGGAGGCCTAGATTGGTTAGTGTCTCGACAAACTTGTTAATGTTCCTTTGTCTGCGATGTCGAGGAACTCTTTATCTGCCAATTATCTGGGTAAGGATAAACCAAAATGATGATAGTGCTAAGATCCCACTTTGAAACTGAGAAAATTCGATGTTTCACAGAAATTGGAATGTGGAAATGCAGATCTTGAAGGTCTATTGCACACAGCCAGTCTCCTTATTGAAATAGTGGATAGATCTGGTGAAGGGCCAGCATTCTGAACTTTTTTCTGTGCATGTATTTGTTTAGTACACTCAGATCTAAGTTGGGTCTGAACTCTTGTTTCAGACTTTTCTTCTTCACTAGAAAGTAACGGGAATAAATTCCCAATCCCCTTTGACGACATGGAACCTCCTCTACAAGCTCTTTCTGCAATAGAACGTTGATTTCCGACTGTAAGAGGTCTTGCTGCTACCGTGTTGTTTTTCCCAGGGGAACAGTAGGAGACCCGACATGAAGTGAGTAGCCATTCTGAACAATATTCAAGACCCATCTATCTTGTGATTGAATGCCACTCTTCCAGATAATTGGCGATACTCTCCCCCCACCCCCCCCCCACCCACAGGAGCAGGTAACTGAGAAGGGGGAAGTGAGGACTCATTGTTTAGCAGGAGGTTTGTTTGCAGATGCAGGTTGTTGTTTCAATCCTCTTCCTCTTGGATGGTTTGTGAGGGTGATAGTGAGATCTTGCCTTCTGCTGTTGAGCCCAGGGAGGGGCTTCAACCCTTTGTTGAAAGAATTGCCTGTCATGCGGAATTCTTTTTTTCTCTAAGCCAACAGCCTTGAGAGTGTCTATTTCTGTTTTCCTATGCCGTGCCTCTGGTTTCAGACCTGTAAGGCGAAACCAGGAAGACCTTCTTGCACAGGTGCCATGTGAGTACCCATGAGCCGCTAGGTTTGATGCATCTGCTGCCACACTTACGATTTGGTTGGATATTTGACCACCTTCATTCAGGGTTTCTTGGAAGTCCAATATGTAGTCTTCTGGGAGTTTTTCAGTAAACCTGCTGAAGGAGTCCCGCAGGGATCCGTCAGACCTCCCTAGTAAGGCAGAAGCAATAGCCAATTATATTAAAGAGGCAGATTTTCCACACATCTTCCCAATTGAGTCTGTTTGCTATCCTTATCTGGAGGAACTGAAAGCGAAGACCCCAAGGAGTGAGTTTTGCGTGCAGCAGTGATTATAAATGAGCCTGGAGGAGGATCAGCCCTGAGAAACAAGGGGTCCTGGTCAGGAGCCTTATATATCTTTTGAGGATACCAGATGGGGCCGAAATGATGGTGATGCAGGGGTCAAAAATCCCTGCCTCCCAAGGCTCCAAGAGTCCTAGAACTAGTGGCAAGAGTAGTCTTGATACTGTTCTATGAAGTAGACTTTAAATATAACAGATGAAGAGGTTGTAGAAGTCAGAATGTCAATGTTCAGTTTAGTTGCACCTCTGATGAGGATGTTGTTAAAAGTTATCAGGTCATCCACTGGGGAAACTTTGGCTGGAGGTGTATCCAACAAGGTTGGATAGTAGTCTCGCACTGAGTAACAAGAAGTGGTAGACCAGGAGGTTGATCCTTTGTGTAGAAGCAGAAGCATAATCTCCTAGACCACGATCTTGTTCTAAATGCTCTTAATTGAGATCAATGCCGTAGCGGACTCCTTGGTCTGTGAGATTTATGTGCAGGCAGATGTTGACTTCTCATCTATGGTACTGATGGAGTGCCTGTTGAGAACCTAGGAGTGTGGGAGCATGTTCTTGAATACTTTGAGTCCGAAGTATGAGGCACTTGCCTTTTCTGCAAACTCTCTAGCCAACGTGGTGATATGTTCACTGAAGCTTGAGAGGGAGGTCTAGATGGGGAGTGATGCCTTAGTTCTGCTGAATCAGTTGGCAGCAGCTGAACTTCTCTCCACATTGCTCTTGGCTTATCCCTTGATGTGGTTGGAATACAAGATGTCGATTGTCTTTCGACGTTGTGCAGTCTTTCTCCAAACACCTCAATGGCGACCCCCCCTCAATGTCGATTTCTTGGCTGTCGACGGTGACAGACGGCGATACATGTCTCGATGTTGACTAATGTATTCTGATCACCGACAAAGACCTCAATGGCAGTCTTGGCGTCAATGAATGTCTTACTGCCAACGATTATTTTGACAGCGATAGGAGTCTCGACGTCGAGTGAAGAGTGCTCTCAGACATCAGATGACGACTCGATCCCACCTTAGACGGCGAACAAACAGGTATTTTCTCCTTTCCTGCCGCCACACCTCTCGACGTCAACCTGGACTGTCGTTTTTGGTGTCTCTCATTAGATCTTCCTCTGTGGGGGTCTTTTGGACGAAAGGAGGGCTCTTTGGAAGGAGACTGATGCTCTCCAAGGCCTCTTGATGAGCCAGCTGTTCCTCTATCCTGGAGTCCATGTAGTCTGATCTTCCTTCTCCCTGTACTTCAGGGTGTTCCCAGACAGCTTCTGGCAATAAGGACAGGAGTCAGCACAATGGGAATCCGGCAGACAAACAATACAGACTGAGTGAGTGAGGATCAGTCTGAGCCTTCTTTTTCCCACAGGATGGGCATTTCACAAAAAATGAAGGTATTGGACAGAAAAAATATTTTTTATTCTGTAAAAAAACAAAAACTGGTCTCTGTGACTGATAGACAAGATGTTATTTTGAAGAGTTTTAAAAGGATTTTGTCAAAAAAGCAGAGCTCAGTGCTCCAGGACCCGGAAAAATGAACTGACCTGTCACCTGTGAGGCATAATGGGATATAGAAGGTACTGTGAGGCTCCTAAAGGCACAGTGCCAGTTTTCCGTGTTATTCACAGCCTATTGGTTAACAATATCTCATATTCCGTTTCCTTTTCAATAAAGGTTTGTGGAAGACTTTCCATTTTTACCCTCTCAATAGGCTGTAGGTATATATATATACATATATCATATGTGATCAAGGCCCGTGTTGGGGTCGAAACGCGTAATGGCGGACATGCTGGGCACTCAATAAAGCACTACGATATTGCACTAAGAACCTTGGGTCCGCTCTTCGTCTTTTCTGTATGGAAGGGAGTAGCTGCTCGAGGCGAATCCTGTTTCATATATACATATGTAACCAAACTGTACGATGTACTTTACACACATATATATATATATATATTAAAAATTGCCAGATTACATTTATTTTCCATTTAAAAGAATGTCACCCGGCTGGACAGTGCAACCAAAATGAGGAAGAGTTCCAATAAGTTCATGCTTTTTTCTAATGAGCTGTTCAGCAATTACTTTGTCTGTCTTGTTGTACACAGTATCCTGCTATATTCTTGGTCTAGTCCAAATGCACTATCATTGACAGGAACTCGCCCCATAACTGTAGGTCCTCATGGGTGCCTTTCATCAACGTTTATCAAATTGGTGCTGGTGTGGCTGTAGCAATTCTTCTTGAAAATGGCCTTCCAACTAGGATTATTCTTGTGGTGAAATCAAGACGGCAATTTGTGACTGCAGATGGTGCAGAGTGAGCTTCTAAGAACGCGGTTTTGGGTTTATGCTACCGAACAGCGAGTCCGGGATATTCGGGCTATGATTCCGATCTTTCAGCCTCCGTCCCGGGTTTCGGTCCGGATGACCCTGAGGCTGCTGGGCCTCATGGCCTCCTGCATCCTGCTGGTCGATCATGCCAGGTGGCATATGTGGACTCTGCAGTGGGACCTGAAGTTCCAGTGGGCGCATCAGGGGAATCTGTCCGATTACGTCCAGATCTCGGAGGGCACTGCACGACAATTGCAGTGGTGGCTCACGAACCAGGATTGGGTCAACGGCAGACCCCCTCTCCCTTCCCCAACCAGATCATACAGTGGTGACAGACTCATCCCTTCTGGGATGGGGCGGCCACATGGGAGAGGCGGAGATCAGAGGCCTCTGTTCTCCGGCGGAGTCCGGGCTACACATCAACCTTCTGGAGCTTCGGGCGATCCGTCTTGCACTCAAGGCATTCCTTCCCTCTGTACGGGGTAGAGTAGTGCAGGTGTTCACGGACAACACCACCTCCATGTGGTACTGCAACAAACAAGGCGGGGTGGGGTCGTGGACCCTATGTCAGGAGGCTCTCCGCCTCTGGACATGGGTGGAACATCAGGGCATATTTCTGATGGTTTAACACCTGGCAGGTTCACTGAACGCCAGGGCGGACGAACTCAGCCGCAGGTGCATGATGGATCACGAATGGCGTCTTCACTCGGAGTTGGTGCAAGGTCTCTTTCAGCAGTGGGGAGAGCCTTGGTTAGATCTATTCGCCACCGAAGAGAACGCGCAATATCAGCAGTTCTGTGTGTTGTAATTTCCAAGGCGGCACTTGCTAGGTGACGCTTTTCGTCGCGAGTGGAGTTGCGGTCTTCTATACGCCTTTCCGCCTATACCTCTTCTGCCTAGAGTGCTGAAGAAGATCAAGCACGACCGGGCCCAAGTCATTCTTGTGGCTCCGGATTGGGCACGAAGAGTCTGGTATCCCGAGCTGCTCAACATGGCCATCGATCCTCTGATCAGACTTCCTCTTTAGGAGGATCTTCTGTCGCAGCAGCAGGTGACAGTACTCCACCTGAACCTGTCCAGCCTCCAGCTCCTTGCGTGGAGATTGAGCGGCGGCAGTTGACGTCGTTTGACCTGCCTCCTGAAGTCTGTGATGTAATCTTAGCAGCCAGGCGTCCCTCCACTAAGACGGTATACGCCTACAGATGGAATACATTTGTGGCATGGTGCACAGCAAAGGCTGTGAATCCCCTTTCTGCCCCTCTTTCTGAGGTTCTCTTGTTCCTCCTCTCTTTAGCCCAGCAGGGCTCTGCTCTGGGCACTATTAAGGGCTACCTCTCAGCCATTTCAGCCTTTCTTAGGCTTCCTGATCAGCCTTCTCTTTTCAAGTCCCTTGTTGTAAATAGATTTCTTAAGGGCATTACTCATCTTTTTCCTCCTGTTCCCTTCTTAATGCCCCAGTGGGACTTGAACTTGGTTCTTATATTTCTTATGTGCGCTCCCCTTGAGCCGCTTCATAATTTCCCTCTCAGGCTTCTAACTCTTAAAACAGCCTTTCTGGTGGCCATCACCTCTGCTCGCAGGGTGAGTGAGCTCAAGCTCTTTCTTCTAAGCCTCCCTTTCTGGCTATCCATCCGGACAAGGTCGTCCTGAGAACTATAAACACAATCCTCAGCACACGTCTTTTAAGTAATATGCAATTATCCAATTTGTTTTAGTCAAGCATAAATGATAGAGAAATTTTCGAGCTTGGTTTCTTTTCTTTATTCTCTTTGTTCTTGCATCAGCCAACACGTGTTTCGTCGCACAAAGGAATTTTGTCCCGCGACTTTCTCAAGGCTTACAAGAGTCCAAAATGTTCCTTTATCAGTGGTGATAATTCCATCCCACTGGAAAATTAAAATCTATGTTCCGATGTCCACGTCGCATTTAACCGTGGATCTTCGTCATGAGCCAAACCTAGAGCACGTAAGAAGGACGAGGTTGAGAGCCTCGGCCGCCCTAAGCAACACCACTGCGTACGACGCTCCCTCCTCCGTAGCCACGGTAGGAGACTACAACATGCCTAGTTCTGGGGAGGAGTCCAGACCACCGGCCTCCCCCAGTTCCTCTCTCCAGTCCGGATTGTATTCTAACTGGTCAGTCAAAGGGTCACCAGACCCTTCCCAGTCCTCCTCACCCTCTTCTGGCTGCCAATCTGGTTGAAAATAGCCAGGGTGGAACACAGGGACAAAAGTACCCATTGGCGTCTGATCTGGCGTCGGCTGACGCCGGTCCGACTCCGTGTACACGTCGAGGTGGGAGCCCGGGTCGACGCCGGATGGACGGACGTGGTGCCGGTGGAGTCGGCGCCGGCTTAATGAGGTCGACCTGCGCCGATACGGATCCAGGCCTGGATCCAAGGGGGCCCTGCGGTGCCGAGGCCGAAGCCGCTGGCGTCGAAGGCCTAGGGCCCCCAGCCGAGTCCGTGGGGCGCGAAGGCGCGCCGGCGGAGTTGGGCTGCCCAAAGATGGCATGCATCGCTTCGTAAAATTGACGAAGCTGGGCAGGGGTCGCTCCCGGGAAGGGAGGGAAGGCTGAGTCGACCCTGAAGGCTCCGCACGCGGAGCCGCGGGAGTGGCACCACCCGCACCCTGCGTCGCGTTGGCCGACGGACGAGGGGAAGTCGAAGAGCGACGATGCTTCTTCGACTTCGACTTACCTGACCCCGAGTGCGAAGACTTAGAAGAGGAGTGATGATGACACTGTGATAGTCCCTCGACCTCCCACACGACCGGGACCTTGCGCGACGCAGAGCAGACTGCCGGGCCTCGAGGAGCTTTCGGGACCGCTCCCGCAAAGACTTCGGGGCCATGGTTCGACAGTCGGAGCACGACTTGGGGTCATGGTCACGCTCCAGGCAGAAGAGGCACACGCAGTGCGGATCCGTCACCGACATCATTCGGGAACAGGAACCACAGGCCTTGAAACCGAGCATCCCTCGTGCACCAGGAGTCGGATAAAGACTCGAAAACGAAGTCGACAAAAGTCGCAAAAACTCAGTCAAAAAGAAACTGGGGGTACCGCTCTTCCCGGATCTGCGCTTGCTGGCGCGGCAAAAGAAAGAACTGACGTCAGCGCGCGAGGGCGGCAATAAATAACTTCCGCAACGTCATCCCGGCAACCACTACGCCGACGGACGCGGAGTCGACTGACCCCACCTTCAGACGCGCAAGGGCACTGCGGACGAAAAACTTTCCGGATCCAGTCTGACGCCTGGGGGAGATTCTAAGGTAAGGAATCTATAACTAACTGTTTCTTTCAGATAGCAATGATTCAGCAGTTTTAAAAGTAACAAGCATTGGCAAAGCCAGCTATGACGTAAGGGTAGTGTTATATTCTTGGCACATGCGTTTTTTTTGTTGTTTTTTTAAGATCGGGGGGAGCAACCCGGTGGACGAGCAGCAGGCGAGAAAGACAGCAAGGAGAGGGAAGTGACACGCAGGAGGAGGTGGGGAGAGAAGTACACGAGACCGACCGATGGAAAACGTGCGCTCGTGGCGTGCTTAACCCAAAAGACAAAAAGTAGTGCTTGAAAAGCAAGCAGTGGAAGCATAGAAGGCAGCCAATCCAAAGAGGTGGCGTAAGAGGCTGTACTCCATGGGGGCAGACAAAGATACGCTGGTACACAAACAATAAGCAGGCAAATGAGTGACAGGAAAGCCAACCGATGGTAACCATTGGGTGGGCTCCAAGACCACAATACCTCTCACAACACAGCACGTGCGGTATAGTAGGTGAAACATAAATAAATAGGACCTTTGACTTCATAGAACTACACTCGAAACAAACAGGGCAGATCATAGTTAGGGCTGTAAAGGAGATGGACAGGTGATGGGCATTGGATATATGGATGACCACATTATATGTTGCAAAGAGGCAGAAACATAAAACAGTAAGCATGTTAGGCTGCATATCCCTCCTTCGCACTGGCCACAATACAAAAAAAACACTAGTAAGATCACCAATGCCTTTGCGGAATTTCAATAACGGATTAAGAGCAATAAGGACTACACAGTGTTTTTTTTCAAAATGTCATCAAAATGTTTATTCATAGCTGTGAACATCTGAAATAATTTACAAAGGTTCTTTCGTAGATTTTTGCAAGTAAAATTTCAGCTTCATCTAGAACTAGAATTATGGTTGAATGTTATTAATGAGCATGAAACCAGATGTTTTCAGTGGAAAAGTAATTACAATGTTCAACATTTCACACAAAAGTGTGCTGAATAACAGGCAAAAGACTAACAAAACATTATTTACAAACATCGCCACAACATACTCTTTAAAATCTCAACAACTCACTTCAAAATCTATGTAGCAACTGCATTAGATCCCAAACAAGCTTAGGTATTTTAAAATTTATAGTAAAAAAATTGATAAAAATCTACACAATGAAATTATTATACAGTCCAGTATAAATTGGAATCTTAAGGGACTATGAATGTAAACACTAATTTTACAATATGTATACAGGTTTTCCATTTACTGAACTTTCAATTTAATTGTGCTTTGCAATTCAAAAACGTTGCCTTGATCCAGCGAATGGAAAAACTGGCTATTTTCTTAAGGGGATTTACACATGATCATTTGATATATATTTCTGGAAAAATATTAGAAATCAACACAACATTCAATATAATTCCTATGGGGCATTACATCAGTCAGTGAACTGCTTTCCCAACAAACAACTGCACTAATAAAAAATGCTCTATTTAGGGTCAGATTCCAGGGCCACAGATTATACACATTATTTTACAAATAAAAATTACAAGAGCTATGTATCCCATGGACGGGCATAACTACTTTCACTGTGTGGAACACTTCACGTCAAATGAAAATCTATAGTCATTCACCCTCAATCAAGTAAGGGCACACAGTAACAACTAAAAAAGTCAACCTTTGCTTCATGTGGGAAATGATCAATACTCCTGTAAATTTCTATAGTTATCGTTCCATAGAAATTCATGAATTAGAGATTAAAGGACTTTTAAATATGATTTTACTCGTCAATTTGTGTGTTTATTACATCAACAACAGCTGTGCAAATTATGGGGCATGTAAATAACTGCATATTTAGCAATGATGCTGCTTAATACTGAACTGAGGTATTTGTTTGGAAATTCTCAGCCACCCTTAAAATAATAAAATGACATCTTCAACTCGGTTACCCACAATGTCATTTTCTAATTCTGGTATCTAGACTCAATGTTACCATTTGGATGACTATACGATCATAGAACCCGGTTCATTAAATCCTGAATTCAAAGTGCTTATGTCAAAGAACCTCTTTCTCAGCTGTCACCTCTAGCCAAATCTTAGCCCTCACTGCAAAGAGCAATTAGAAGCTAACCAACTAAAACCATGTATGGACAGACTATATGGTATTTCTTTACTTTCACTGCATTGTCCATACCAACAGAGTGCTTGCATTCCAAGGATGATAGGAGCCTAAGTGCACATATTAAGAAAAAACATGAGGTGCTGTAAAACTTGGATTAAGTTAAATTCCTTGAAAACAATCATAGGAATCAAAGCAGCAACCAGGCAAACAAAAGAAACAGGTGCATGTCTTTAACCCCTTGACCGCGATCGGAATTCCGCTTGTGTGCTGGACATTCCGATCGCGGGTGTGGTTGTGACGAGCTCAGCTCGTCATGCGCACAGCGCGACCACGCAGCATGACGAGCTGAGCTCGTCATGAGCATCGAAGGGGTTAAGGACATGCACCTAAGCCAACTTGCAGAGAAAACAGTGCAATGCACTAACATAAATGGATTATTTTATGGTAGGCTTTCCAATAGAACCCCATTAGCACTAGCCAGACACAGATCTCAAAACTACAGCTCCTTCTCTCATGATACTCTAAAAGCACTGTTCCCAACTGAAGTATGATGCCTTGCGAAGCACACTGAAATAGTCATACTGTAACTACATTATGCAAAAAAGAATGATTATTGTGTAGCTTAAGTTAAAGGGGAAAGGGCAGCGCGGACCCTAGGGACAGCTCTTTTCTGATACAGCCATCAAACAAGCATTGGCAAAGCCAATAGATATTTTTCTATGCGAGACCAACTGGAGTTGTCAATTTCTTTTTTTAGATGTGTTGCACAGCAGCATGGGCTGATGTGCAACATGGCTTAAAGTAAGTAAAAACAAAGCACTATGGGGTGGGTGGTCTTGACCACATTGTAGAGCTTTCTTTGTTTACTTTAAGGCATGTTGCACAACAGCCCACACTGTTGTGCAACAACCTTAAAAAACATTAACAGCCAAATAGATATGCAAGCGCTATTTGGCGTTGTTAATGTTTTTTTATGGTGGATGGGAGGCCCAGAAGGGACATTAAAAAAAATAAGAAAAATTGACAATATGTTAAACAAGCCACATGAGGAAGGTGCGGGGAGGAGGGAGCAGCAAGAACCAATAGTAGGGAGGGTGTAAACAAACACAAGGAAGGTGCGGGGAGCAACAACTGAAAGCGAGAGGTGGGAGGAAGCACCAACAATGGACAGTGGGAGGAGGGTGAGGTGAGGAATGCAACACAAGGGAGCGGGAGGAGAGCAGGATACGGACTGCAGAGACATGCACTCTTTGCGAGTGCATGTCCAAAAGAAAAAACTGAAACAGAGCAAAGGACACCCGCCCAGTATTTGGACTTGTGTTGCTGCTATCAGTTGTGCCACAGAAAAAGTGGGTAACACCGAATTTTAACACAAGATTTTAGATGTTAAATTTCATGGTTCTTTTTCTTATGACTGACTCTTTTTTTAAATTTCAAAACGGATTAGTCACCACCCTGTGACCTTGGTAGTCAAAGCGATTGAGGAACAAAAAGATGTGTTTCCGCATTTAATGTTGCCTTAGTTTTAGACAGTCAACGGGGTTGGCGCAATAAAGTGCTTCCGAACTAACGCCCTTCCTGATGGCTGCTTTGCATTGTACTAGGGGGCACTGAACCCAAATGGTTGTAGAAATGAAAATCTTGATGTTTTTTCACATCACATCATCTCATTGCAGAGCTCGGGCATAGCCACTGACATCAAGTGAATGGAAAACTAAGCATGAACTTGCTCGTCCATGTCTGGACGGCCAGGAGCTTTACAAGAAGGAGGTGGGTGCTGGCAAGGGCACTGCGACCAAGCTGCTCAACTAGATGCTGGGCCTATGGAACCTCAGTAACTTGAACTCTGAGGGTGGCCTGTCACTCCTGACTTGAACTGTCTATTAAACAAGCCACACAAGGAAAGGAGCAGCAAGAAAAAACTGCGGGCGTGGGGTGGGCAACAAGCACAAGGGAGGTGTGGGGAGCAACAACGGACAGCGGGGGGGGGGGGGGAAGAGAAGAGCACCAAAAATGGACAGTGGGAGGAAGGTGGTGGGGTAAGCAACACATGGGAGAGGCAGGAGGGGCAGACAGACTGTAGAGACATGCACTCTTTGAGAGTGCATGTTTAAAGGTGAAAAAAAAACAACCCAAAAAACGTGACAAGAAGCTGTACTAGGTCCATGCGTAACAGCAAACAAGAAACTGAAGTCCAGGAAGGAGCAGTAGGCTCCGACCAATCAGAAGCAAGGAAACAGGCGGGCTCTAAGCCAGTTTCAAGATTTTTTGGGAAACTTTTTTACAAGAAGAAATCAGCGCAAGTGCTACCTAAAAATGGTACTTTCAACACTCAAGATCAGATTTATTTCAAGATCAGATTTTTATTTCAAGAAGGAAGTGAAATAGGTGCAGAATAAGTGACAAGCTCTTTCATAACAGTACTACAAACACCACAATAAATTTCATCTATTTCTGTATAAGCAGATAAAATTAAAACTCATTAATAGAAGATCATGCAAGGAATAACCTCATCGAAGTAAAAATAAAGAAGAAAAGCACAAAAAAATTCATCCCCTCTTGCAAGCGATGGATAATAAAGTAGTTTGTAATTAAAATGATCTTTCTAGCCTTTGTGCGAACATTCAGACAAGCTCAAATCATGAAACTCCAACCGTTTGAAATCTAGGCAAGGCTAATGATATAGGACAGGTAATTCTTTAGAAAGGAATTCTGAAAGGAAGCACAAGAATACAGAAGTTATGCACCTTTCTTGTGAGACAATCAGGACATCCTGAAAACAGGAATAAAGGCATACCATATATCTGCTGCTGAGCTCACTTCAAGGCATGATAAAGGGCACTGCCTTCTTCTGCCAGGAAACAAGTCCATCTCTGAGACACCACTAGTTGAGAAGATCTGCAAATCATTGCTTCATCTGACACAAAAGGGCATGTCTTGTCACAGAACTGCAATTGTCTAACCTTGAACACTGATCATTCCCTGTCGGATGCAAAGTACAAGCAGTGCTAGCACAAAAACAAAGCGCAGAACATTGTTGCAAATGTACAAAGTAGCATACCACTGCTCCCCCAGGTTTATTGATATAAAACGTACAAGTTGTCTTGAGTCAAAGGTAAAGATGAACTTGAATCTGTGAAGGGCCAGGCAAACAGCATTTAGGTCCAATATACTGTCAAGTTTGGAATAGGATGTTGTGCACAACATGAGATGTCCCTGATGCAAGCAAGAGGGCATTAATGGAAAAACAATTTATGCTGCTGCCTTAAAAAATAATGCCTACCATATACAAACTGGTGTGACGTATGATGTACAACCTCAGCTCTAGGAAAAACACGTATTCTTTAGATACTGAAAATGCAAGACTTTCACCAAGACCAGAGTACATGACAGAGAAGGCAAACTTTATAATCAAAGTCATGATGCAAATTAATGTGGGCAGAATATTCATATAAAATTAAAGTAGGTTATTTCACTAAATGGAGAAGTGCACTAAAACATCACCACAAGGACAGATAGAAACAATGCCATATCAGTAGTTCCAATAGCCTGCAAGTACCTCTCAAAAAGCAACTTTAAGTCTTGCACAAATGAATGACTGAAAAGTCTGCATGCCAAGTGAGTGTTTCTCTTCTGATAGGCCAAGGACTCACTAATTCTGTACTGTGATCTCATAGTTATTAACTACGTGCCTTGAAAGGGGATAATGCATACATCGGTTTGTTGTAACTTGGGAAAGCTTTTTTTTTTATTTTTTAGCTCGGATTCAAATGGGTGTAATGGAAAGTGTTCTTTTGCCCAGAGCTTAGATTACCATGTGAACATAGGCATGATTAGGCAGCAAAAAGATTTCTTTGTGGGCCACTAAAAGAAACAACTTAGGAGGCCACTTTAAATAGCATTGAGCTTCCCATGGGAATCCAGGCCCCTGCCCATAAAGGACCTATTTTACAAACAGAGCATGTGCCAAAGGCTGTGGCTTAAGGAGATCAGGTGCTGCTGATAATCAGATAAAGCAAGGTTACACAGCTGTTGCTGCACACCGTTACATCACCCCCTTACTTTGAAAAAAAGAGAAAGGGCCAATTTGTTCACATGGAAAGCCGACCACTCTTTCGGCAAGGGGTTCTGAATGATGACAAAGCCCATAATGTACAAAGAGCCTCCAAGTCCCTGCTACTGAACTCAGTAAAGTTCACTGCTATACTGTTACACGTCTGGGAATCTCAAGGAGAATCTCTATCTGTCCATTAAAATAGAGCCAAGCATATCTGAATTGTGGCCCTTAAGTTGGAAGCCATCGCTGGGTAAAGTTGCACCTGTATTTCCCTCATATACACCACACAGATGCAGGATGTCATTGGCTCGAGGCTTATCAGGCTGATGTCATCCTAAGCAGAGGAAAAAGCATGATCTTGGACAGCATCCTCTGGAGGACAAAAAAGCAAAGCCCAGACGGCTAATCAGTAAAGCAGTCATGATAGAAAGAACAGTGATCTGCTGAGAGAACAGAGCTACACCAACAAGCGGACAATGGCCAGTGAGAATATCTGGCACCAAATAATTTTATTCCATGTGTCCTCTGGCAGAGCAGAAGGACATATACATTTAATAGGAGTTGAGGCAACTGTCTAGTAAGGATAAGGCTGTCCAATATCAAAAGCTGAAACTACTAAGAACGTTTGCCCATGGAAGTGTGGAAGCAGGAATCCTGCAGGTCCACATAGTGCTATCGGTGCCTCTTCGTGGGTGCCAGGATTTTCACCAGTTGCACCATCTTAAATGTATGGAGGCACGATAGGCTCCATCTTTTTATCTTTAGCTTAAAGAGAAGCAGTAAATACTCTCATAAGCAAATATGTGAGGTAGAGCTAGCGTTCAGTATGGGAGTCAAGGAGTAATGTCAAGCATATGCTGCTTAGAAACTTTTTACAAGCGTTTAAAAACAGTCACAACGCAGGTGACCATGATTTAGTGAAGGACAAGAACGATGTTAAACACATCTGTATTGGAGGACTAGACTGTTACGTGTGACAAAAAGTCAGTCAAGAATACTGCATTATTTCCCTCCGGTTCAGGGTAAATGACCCTTGTTTGCTGCTTCTTATGCCTGCCCATGACTGACTAGTTCGAGCACACATTGTCTGGAACGGTCTAAGGCATACCTAGGAAACTATAACAAGCACCAGACCCCATTTGGTTAACTTAATGCTAACAGCTGAACATAGCCTGGATCTCATCTGAAGAATACAGATCTCTATCCTCTGTGTAAACAGAATTCGTCAAATGTTTTTGCGGAGAAGCCATAGATCCATGATGCGCTCACGCAGTAAAATAGAACACTACTGAAATTGGCATCAATCCACTACGACAATTGGGCCAGAATGCTTTCGTTCCGTTTCTGTGGTAACTGCATTATAGGTAGCCTCCTAACCAGTGCTTTTTTAAATGGGCATAATATAGCCAACAAAGGAACAAACAGTCTTCATGTAAAATGGCATTTATGGCCATGCACTTTGGCAAACAATTTTGTATTGAATGGTAGCAATTATATTTAAAGTCCTAGATAGAGTGAGTCATTTATCACCAACCAGGATTATTTATGTAACAACTGAGCCAGGGCTTGTTCAGTGAATTCTGCAAATGGAGGTGCTTCTAGGGCAATGAGGTGGAATAGCATTCTGATCACCTGCTCTGTCAGTTTGCTGAAAAATGTGGCCTTCCGTCAACCTGGAGATTTTTTTCTAGAAGCAGCAGGATGTGAAGAGACGAGGTTAATAAAGGAGTAGCTAGTTAGCTTCACTTTCTTCAAGAAGACATTAGTTGATGGCTGTTTGAAACTCATTTAGGAAGGTAATGGTGCCATGGTTACTTCAAAGGAAGCATGTCAGGCATCTCAAATAGGTTGAGGTGCACAATGGGAGCCTGGCATGGTTATTAGGGACTTTCCCCATTTTACCGGTTAGTCAGGTTGTTACTAAAGTCCTCAATAGTTCCTGGATTTAATTTTTGATTCTTTAACACAGTTACACCTTTGCATGTGGCAATGGCCATTTCAGAGTCAGGTAATACACCTGGCATCTGGGCAGTCTTACCCATTGTGAATTTTGCCAATTTTATTTAGAAGTCCACTCCATATAGCCAAAGTTTTCCAATCGCTTCTCTCACTCGGTGAAATGTGCTTCAT
This sequence comes from Calotriton arnoldi, assembly GCA_963921515.1. Taxonomy (NCBI): domain Eukaryota; kingdom Metazoa; phylum Chordata; class Amphibia; order Caudata; family Salamandridae; genus Calotriton; species Calotriton arnoldi. The sequence goes on along the minus strand of CAWUFW010004610.1, from coordinate 184,891 downwards.
CGAGGAGTCAGAAGGCAATTATGTACATAGACTCAAACCGCTGCGAGCCACATATGGTTCAGTCAAAGTGATGTGACGTCAGCAAATTTTGAAACCAGGATTCAAGACCAGGATTGCTTAGTGGTGAGATTTGGTGTGTTTTCCTATTTGCACCTTTTGTAATTGGTATAAAGGAGTTTTCAGTAGCTAGTAAAGGGAACAGTCTTTATCAGGTTAAAAAAAAAAAGTTTGTCTGTTGCGCAGCAGAGCAACCAAATGTTCATGGTTTGTTTACAAGACAGTCAAATAACTAGCAGTGTGTCCTGTAAAGTTACATTTCCCATCAAATCCTGTTCACTATCATTAGAGCAGTCTTCTTCCTTATGTTTACAAGATCAGGTATGAACCCTTTGAGAAGTACCAACATGTGGAATCTATAACCCACTGATTCACAAACTGTATACAAAGTTGCTTTGTGGTCCATGATCTCCTGGAAGATCGCTGGACTAAAGTTTAAAGGTGAAAAAAATAGGAAAATAAAGCAGGCCACTCAGGGAAGGTGACTAAAAACCTTAATCTCATGCAACACCATTTTCACTTATATAGCAGCAACCTTCAAACAGAACTGTTGACCCAAGGGGCATCAGGAACAATGTTGTCAAAACTAAAGTTGTAAACCTGAATTATATGCTGGTCTCGACCACCACTGAGCTGATGAGTCCTGGACCTCAGGGAAAATTTGCACTCTCGGCATGTGAAGGGAAGGGTAGGAAAAGTCGAAAGTATTAATGCTGTTCAATCTGAGTGTAATTAAGTCCTGTTTAGTCACAAGTGACCATGAAGAACGAAAAGTAGCAAAGCAACAGTCCTGTCATCCCCCAACGGTGTAGGGATACTACGCTTTGGTATTGACTGGACCAAACTCAGACATGCAGTAAAAGGTTTGGAAATAAAGGGGCCCTTAGCAATGGTTACTTACATCAATTAACCAGTATCAGGAAACTGTTATTCAAGAATCACATTACTACCAGCCCAGACCCTCTATCCTAAGGCAAGAGATTTTACTACTGCTCTTTCAAGATGCAGACTCACCCAGAGAAGTTTTTTCCAATGTTAGATCAGTGACACCTACTGCCAACAATATCTGTTGGCACTCCCTCGAGAAGCTGGACTAAAGTTTACCCCTGCAAGTTGATGACTATTTACTGGAGAAGAGTAAAAGCCTCCGTAGCAGATCACAAAAGGTAACTTGGGTGGCAGCAGGATGCAGCATTTTCAGGTGTGATCCTCAATATTTTACCCACATTCAAGCAGCATTTGAACTGTAAAGAGAAGCGATCCTACTTCCCGAAAATGAACTTCCTATGAGTATCTTAAGGAGACAAGCCTGAGAGCGTGAAATAAAATTAAGAAGTGGAGCTTTTATGGAAAACAAGCTGTGGAAAAATACCCCCTGTTTGCAAAAAAAACATTCCATGTAGAAGAACCACATATGCCTTTGGAAAGCGAACAAAGTATTACTGCATAAAGTATGGCCTGCAGAACAAAATCATGCAACAGTTGGAATCAAAGAAGCTGAAGGCACACAGGAGCTTACATAAAACCTTTAAAAACTGCAAATTGATAAATATATGGATGTTTTCATTGGTGTTGGATGTGTAACTAAAATTTTTTGCAGTTGGAAGCAACTGAGAAAGCAGCTCTAAGGCACAGTGGGGTTGATATTTCCAAGGCAGGATATGTACACTGGGGACACAACTCAAAAGGTTGCTGAATTTGATTACAAAAAGCATAAATTAGGACCCTGTAACCAGAAGCAAGTAGACTATCAAAACCAAATATTTACGCTCCCCGAAAAACTATCATCCGGTAGTACAGATGGGTGCTGTCTTCATTTGCAATGGCGAAAAAAGAAATGATGGCGCACATCCATGTCTGGCTCTGCTACAGGAACACAAATCTTTACAGCAACACAATGTCCTACAGCAATGACGTGGTAATTTCTCATTGAGTATCTGAATTAGATAGTTCAGAGTCTAGTCATTTGCCACCAAATTTGAAAATCGCACTTTGAGATCTTGGTGTCCTTTAGATAGTGACTGACAAATGTGAAGAGATTTTCTACATATAACGTAGCTAATATACACACATACTTATCAACACAATATGTTCAAAGGCTGTATTAACAGCTATGGCTATTGTGGATTTAAGAGAATTGCACATTGTTACTAGACTATTATGCAGTCGTGACTATTGGTAAAGAGAACAAGCGACATGTTCATTTAATTTCAAATCAATTAACACATTCAAGTAACCTGTTTTGACATAACTAAATAAAATAGTTTTTGGAATTTATACAATTAAACAAATGTAACGTGTTTATGCAAAGTACACTTCCCATAACTAAGGTTTTTAAAAGCTAAACTAAAAGTTAAACAATCATTTCCTTTAACTGTATCCTACTTTGCTCAATAAGTTATACATGAGAAAAAATCCAAATTCCACAAAATATATATATATATATATATATATAGAACTATAACATTCACATTGATAATTCTTAAGAAAATTATTATTACACAATATGTAATAATCGTTGTGGACCCTCATATCAGAAATTCAACCAGTTGATACAATTCTTGATCCGTTAAAAGGGGTAGGTCACAGTAGATCAAACCACTACGTTATTATAATGATTGCCGATGTCTGGAAATGCAATGCAAATTGCGGTCCTTTAATCGAGATAACAGTGCTTAGTTAAATAAGCATTCTTAACACGTTTTCAGTGCAATTTCAATGCAATTTCATCTCAGGAGAGAGAAGTATACAACTTTTACTTGTTCCTTGTAAGAAAATTACAAATAAATATGACTACAGTTTCCCATGGGGATCAAGCAGAAACATTAGTCTCCCTTCACTGCTTTACAGAAATAGAGGCTAACAGATCATAGTCGGATTTCTGGGGTCAAAGACCAGCTTGGGAATTTGAGTGAAAAAACAGATCATTTTGCCAAAACTTTGATGGACAAACAACATTGCTTTTGTAAACTGATATACTGCTAGTCACCTTAAAATGTGTGTGCTACATAAAAGAACAGCTTTCTTCAAATTACTTTTTCCAAAGAAATTGTGGTAGATGAACACATGGTTATGTCTGCTCATGCAGGAACCTTTACAACCTCATTGGAAGAACTATCTTTTTTTAATAAAAGTTAACAATTTTCACCATATAACGTTTGTTTTTGGGAATACCTAACATAAAATAAAATTAGGGTAATGAAAGGAAATACGATTAAAACACCATTTAGTCTTTTCAAGGGTAAAACCAATCGTTAAATGAACATTGTCAAAAAAGTGCAAATATAATTGTTAACCGAACCACGTTCCTTTAACTAGTTGCCCTTAAAAAGGCCATTGATCGTTGCCAATTTTCCTAGTTTGCCAGCAGGTTAATCCAATCTGAATGCATTTCTGCAAGTTTCTCTAAAAATGATGTTTCTTTGAGGCAATCCTCTTATGTCCTCTGTATAAGGGCAAAAAATAAACAGCTGAAGCAGATCAAATCTTTACACCATATACAAAGGTAAATACAATTTCCTACACTTATGTTTTAGAGCCCAGTACTGTACTATTTTATACCCTTGAATAATAGTGCTCTATGAAAATGGGCAAACTATTAAACAATTTGAAAAGAGCAAATTACAAAGTACATGGGAGAAGAAATATTGCATGAACAGTGAAAGAACAACATTTTGCCCGTCTGACATATATAAAGGGTTCCATTACCAGCCGTGCAAGCCTTTCAGGTATGTTGTGAATAATCACTGAAAATGAACCGGTATTGTATGAAGTCAGATGTGTGCGCATCAAAGGAAAAACCATGCACCTCCTTGATAGGGGCTCACAATTTTGTCTTCATGTCTATAGAGATTAATGCACACTAAGTGATTAAAAGAGCCATGCAGCATCATATGTCCTCAAAGACTTGTCTAAACCTTCACAATGTTTAATGGCCGATGATGGTGGGTGCTCTTCTTGAAAGATGGGTAATTTCTTACATTCGTAGGTGATGCAATAATCATTCCTGCTGCTGTTTGAAGTGGATGATAAAGAAAACCATATTGAAGGCTTTCAAAAGAAAGCATGGAAGCAGTGTGTAAATAGAGGACAAAATTAAGGCAGATGTAGCAAAGGATCTCCTGCCCCTTTTTTGGTAGTAGCTGCTTGTCCACAAAGATAAGATGTAGATGGCTGTCTGAGATTTTGCAATACCTGATATCTAGGTTAACAGTAGTAAACACAAATTTTTCTAGGCCACCATTGTTTCATGAAGCAGAAGAATATCTTATGTCAAGAAGAGCAGCTGCCTAAAGGAAAAATACAAATGAGATGTTAATGTTTATTTTCTATAGTGAAGTATTTAAAGATCAATACAGAATGAAAAAGGTACCTTGCAACATTGAGGACTAAAATTAGTTTCTTACCAGACGGTAACGTTTGTTATGACGAGCACACAACAGATTATTTTCTAACTCACATCTCTCCAGAGGGGAGAAGTAAAAATCTGTGAACCATTTACAGGTTGGGTGCCTGTGACACCCAGATATGTGCTGGTGTTGTTGCACAAGTTACTAACTTGTGTAACGATATATCTGTAAGAGACAGTAGTTAGTGACAGATTCCTTACCTTAGAATATCCCCAGGCGTCAGGCTGGATCCGGAAAGTTTTTGCGTAGCAGTACCCTTGCGCGTCGGTAGGCGGCGTCGTGCGGCTCCGCGTCCGTCGTCGGCACCGCCGGGATGACGTCGCGGGCAGTACTTAGACGCCGCCCCTGCGCGCTGACGTCAGTTCTGTACACGACTTTCCGCGCCAGGAACGCAGAGCCATGCAAGAAGCTGACATAGGCGAGACACGTTAGTGACAGATTCCTTACCTTAGAATAGGTACCCCAGCAATACCAACCCCGGTGGTGGGTCTGCGAACAAAGATCAGACAAGGAAGTCCCGGAGGACAGAACGGCCAAAGAAGCCGTCCCTCCGGACCTGACTGTCAAGGCAGTAATGCTTGGTAAACGTGTGCAGCGAGGCCCACGTAGCTGCCTGACAGATATCCTGCAGCGGAACACCGCGGCCTAAGGCCGTGGTAGCAGCCGTTGCCCTGGTGGAATGGGCACGCAGCCCAATAGGAGGCTCCTTCTGAGCCAAAGAATAGCAGGCTTTGATACACAAGGTTACCCAGCGGGAAATGGTTCTCTTGTGCACCGCCCGACCTTTTTTGGCGCCCATTGTAGCCAACAAAGAGCAGGTCATCCACCCGGAAGTGTTGTGTGCGGTTGATATAAAAGGAAAGCGCACGTTTTGGGTCCAGACGGTGGAGCCTCTCTTCCTCTCTGGAAGGATGCGGAGGCGGAAAGAAGGTGGGCAAAGTGATGGTCTGCCCAATGTGGAAGGCAGTAACCACCTTTGGCAAGAAGGACGGACGCGTCCGAAGAACAACCTTGTCTGGATGGACAGACAGAAAGGGAGGTTTGCATGATAGAGCCCTGAGCTCACTCACCCGCCGAGCGGAGGTGATGGCCACCAGAAAGGCTGTCTTCAGAGTCAGAAGACGAAGAGGACAGTTATGTAGAGGCTCAAAGGGAGCGCACATGAGAAAGGTAAGAACCAAGTTCAAGTCCCACTGAGGCATCACAAACGGAACAGGCGGGAAGAGGTGTGTAATGCCTTTTAGGAACCTGTTAACAACAGGGGACTTGAAAAGGGAGGGCTGATCAGGAAGCCTGAGGAAGGCCGAGATTGCACAAAGATAGCCCTTGAAGGTACCCAGGGCAGAACCCTGTTGGGCCAGAGAAAGAAGGAACAGAAGAACCTCAGAAAGAGGGGCAGAAAGGGGATTCACAGCCTTTGCTGTGCACCATGCCACAAACTTGTTCCACCTGCAGGCGTATACCACCTTAGTGGAGGGACGCCTGGCTGCCAGAATCACATCACAAACTTCGGGAGGCAAGTCGAAAGGAATCAACTGCCGCCGCTCAATCTCCACGCAAGCAGGTGGAGACTGGACAGGTTCGGGTGGAGGACCGTCCCCTGCTGCTGCGACAGAAGATCCTCCCGAAGAGGCAGACGGATCGGGGGATCGACGCTCATACTGAGTAGCTCGGGATACCAAACTCTTCGAGCCCAGTCCGGAGCCACAAGGATGACTTGGGCCCGGTCGCGCCGAATCTTCTTCAACACTCTGGGTAGAAGTGGTATAGGCGGAAAAGCGTACAACAGACCGCAACTCCACTCGTGACGAAAAGCGTCGCCAAGCGAGTGCCGCCTTGGAAATTTCAACGCGCAGAACTGCTGACATTGCGCGTTCTCTTCGGTGGCGAACAGATCTAACCAAGGCTCTCCCCACTGCTGAAAGAGACCTTGCGCCACCTCCGAGTGAAGACACCATTCGTGATCCATCATGCACCTGCGGCTGAGTTCATCCGCCCTGGCGTTCAGGGAACCTGCCAGGTGTTGAACCATCAGGAATATGCCCTGATGTTCCAGCCATGTCCAGAGGCGCAGAGCCTCCTGACATAGGGTCCACGACCCCACCCCGCCTTGTTTGTTGCAATACCACATGGCGGTGGTTTTGTCTGTGAACACCTGCACTACCGTCCCATTGACAGAGGGAAGGAATGCCTTGAGTGCAAGTCGGATCGCCCGGAGCTCCAGAAGGTTGATATGGAGCCGAGACTCCGCCGGAGACCAGAGGCCTCTGATCTCCGCCTCTCCCATGTGACCACCCCATCCCAGAAGGGACGCGTCCGTCACAACTGTGTGCCCTGGCTGGGGAAGGGAGAGGGATCTGCCCATGACCCATTGCCGGTTCGAGAGCCACCACTGCAACGGTTTTGCAGTCCCCTCCGAGATCTGGACGTGATCGGACAGGTTGCCCTGGTGCTGCGCCCACTGGAACTTCAGGTCCCACTGCAGAGCCCGCATATGCCATCTGGCATGATTGACCAGCAGGATGCAGGAGGCCATGAGGCCCAGCAGCCTCAGGGTCATCCGTAACGAAACCCAGGATAAAGGCTGAAAGATCGGAATCATAGCCTGAATATCCCGGACTCGCCGTTCGGGAGGATAGGCCCGAAACTGCGTCGTGTCCAGAACTGCTCCGATGAAAATGAGCTGTGGAGAAGGAATCAGATGCGACTTTGGCACATTGATGGAGAACCCCAGCGAGTGCAGGAGTTCGGCCGTAGTCTGGAGGTGGGAGACGACTGCCTGGGACGAGCCCGCCTTCAGCAGCCAGTCGTCGAGGTAGGGGAAGACTAGAACCCCTGCCCGGCGCAGATGAGCTGCGACCACCGCCATCACTTACGTGAACACCCGAGGGGCACTGGTAAGGCCAAAGGGGAGCACGGTGAACTGAAAATGCTCGAGGCCTACCGTGAACCGCAGGTAACTCCGATGGGCCGGCAGGACGGGGATGTGGAAATAAGCGTCCTGTAAGTCCAACGCTACCAACCAGTCTCCGGGGTCGAGGGCAGTCAAGACCTGAGCTAGGGTGAGCATCTTGAACTTCTCCTTCCGGAGGAAGCGGTTGACGTTCCGGAGGTCCAAGATAGGACGCATGCCCTCCTTGTCCTTTTTGGGCACCAGAAAGTAGTGGGAGTAGCAACCACGTCCTACTTCTGGGGTCGGAACATGCTCGATGGCCCTCTTGGCCAAGAGGGCCTTGACTTCCTTCTGCAGAAGCACCAAGTGATCCCCTGACATGCGGTGGAATTGAGGTGGCATGGCTGGGGGGTGGTCTCGAAGGGGAGGGAGTAGCCCCTTCGGACAATGTCCAAGACCCACCTGTCCGAGGTGATGGCACGCCAGTGGTGAAGGTGATGGCGGACCCTCTCCCCTACTGGCGTGCTGTGCACCTGAAAGGAAGGACTAGGAGGGCTTGGAGGCCGCGGACGGGGCGGGGTTGGTGGCCTGACCCGCACGCTGGTTGCCTGACCTTCCACGGCGGGAGCCACGTCCTCGGCCACGCGAAGACGCTTGCTGCGTGGGCCGGTGGCTGGGCAGCGGGCGTGACTGGGCGCCCCTTCCGTGGCCACGAAAGGGGCGAAAAGCAGAGGTTAGCGGAGGGCGCACAGCAGAAAGGCCCAGGGACTTGGCAGTAGCCCGTGAGTCCTTAAAACGCTCCAGCGCATGGTCTGCTTTGGTACCAAAAAGACCGACTCCATCAAAGGGCATGTCCACGAGTGTGTTTTGGACATCTCCCGAGAAACCAGTGGTCCTCAGCCAGGCGTGGCGACGCAGCGCCACTGTCGTTGCAAGCGATCTGCCCAGCGAGTTGGCGGTATCAAGGCCACAACGGATGGTGTACTTTGCCGCATCCCTTCCTTCCGCAATGGCGCGGGAAAGCAGTGTCTGGACCTCCTCAGGACACTGGGGCAAAACGAGCGCCACCGAATCCCACAGAGAGTGGGAGTATCGGCCCAAAAGGCAAGCGGTGTTCACGGACCGCAAGCCAGCACTGGAGGAAGAAAAGGCCTTCTTCCCAAATTGATACAGGCGTTTGGATTCCCTATCCGGAGGGGCGGTAGGGAAGGCGGTTTGGGAGGCAGAGGCTTGGACAACCAAGCTCTCGGGGGTGAGATGTTGAGAGAGAAACATGGGGTCGCCCGGAGCAGGGCGATGGCGTCGGGCCACGTTCCTATCCACAGGAGCCCCTGTGGCGGGCTTGGACCAGGTGCCCAAAAGAACGTCAGAAAGTGCATCATTAAACGGCAGCAATGGCTCCGAGGAGGTAGCTGCCGGCTGAAGCACTTCCGTCAGGAGGTTAGTCCTGACAGCCACTGTAGGCAATTGGAGGTGTAAGGCTCCAGCTGCTCTACGCAACACCGTTGCGAAATTTGCTCCCTCCTCCGTAGCCACGGAAGGAGGAGACAGCATGCCAGTGTCAGGGGAAATGTCCAGACCACTGGCATCCCCAAGTTCCTCTGCCCAGTCCTGATCATAGTCACACTGCTGTGTGAGAGGGTCATCCGACCCCTCCCAGCTCTCCTGGTCCTCCTCAGGTTGAAAATAAGGAGGAGGAGAGACGTCTGGGACCCAAGGTCTCATCGGCGCCGGAGCCGGCGTTGGGCGACGTCGGTCCGACGCCGCGTCCGGATCCGGAGACAACTGGGGAACGACGCCGCCCGGAGCCCCGGGCGGCGTCAGGAACGGCACCGGGGACATCGGCGTCGGCGGAGGCGTTGTTAGGTCAACCGGCGTCGATGGGGATTGCGGTACCACCGGGGCCGGGAGCGAGGCTGGTGGGACAGGCGGCGCCGGGACCGGAGTCGTCGGCGGAGCCGGGGCAATCCCATTAGGGCCCGCGGGGCCCGAAGGCGCACCGGAGGGGCGTTGAGGCCCGAAGAGGCGGGCCATGGCCGACAGGAATTCCTGTATTTCGGCCGGAGTCACCCCCGAACCCGGGAAGGACGGGTAATGCGGGGGCAGCGTCACAGGCACATCCGGAGCCGCGGGGACGGTGCCGACAGGCGAGACGAAGTCTTAGAGCGATGGTGCTTCTTAGACTTTTTGTGCTTCGACTTACCCGAGGAGTGTGAAGACTTGGACTCCGATGACGGGCGAGGACTCCGCGACCGGCCCCTCGACCTCTCCCGTGACCGGGGCTTGGTGCGGCGCGGAGCCGACTGCCGGACCTCGAGGAGCTTTCGAGACCGCTCTCGCAAAGCCTTCGGTTGCAAGGACCGGCAGTCGGAACACGACTTCGTGTCGTGGTCGCGGCCGAGACAGTAGAGACACTAAGTGCGGGTCTGTGATCGACATCATTCGACCACAGGCGTCGCATGGCTTGAAGCTGGGCATCCCTACCGACACCGTGGAGCCGAGATGACTCGAAGAAAACAGTGAAAAATCACCAAAAAGTTAGTCAAAAAATTACTAGGGCACTGCTCTTCCCGGATCTGCGGTACTGGCGCGGAAAAAAGTAGAACGGGCGGCGTCTAAGTACTGCCCGCGACGTCATCCCGGCGGTCCCGACGCCGACGACGGACGCGGAGCCGCACGACGCCGCCTACCGACGCGCAAGGGTGCTGCTACGCAAAAACTTTCCGGATCCAGCCTGACGCCTGGGGATATTCTAAGGTAAGGAATCTGTCACGAACGTGTCTCTTTCAGATAGATATTATCATTTTGAGAGTCTAGAGCTAACATCTGGTATACGACCAGTGTGAGAAATATTCTTGTTACTGCAGTACCTAGAAACATTTAGGGGAAAGTCACCCAGAACAAAGCAGAACACACTATGTACTGTAGGTATGCAATATCTGCAAGATTTAATAAGGATGCTCGAGTTGAATTATTACAAGCAAGTAATTAGCACCTCACTGATACTAACTCCTAGCAGATTCAGCATACCTTAAAAGATTCCAGTAGGAATATCCTATCACTTTAGAATGGCACCCTACAAACTTCTAGAAAGCTGAATCAGCCCGAAAAGTCTGCAATACAAACAGCCAAACGTTCTGAGCCTTAAGAAAGACAGACCCGTTTAGTGCAACCAGCACTGCACTGACGGCCTTTAAGATGACTAAATTTGGTATACACTTTTCAAGATCAGACTCTCAGATGGAAGGGGTTGCCTAATCTTTGACTTCTGACAGACAAGTTACTTACCTTCAGTAACGCCTTATCTGGTAGAGACAGTATCTAGGCACAGATTCCTTACCTTTGAATTTCCCAGGCATCAGACTGGATCCGGAAGATTTTTCTTTGAGCAAAACCCCTGCGCTCCGGTAGGTTGCGTTGATTGGCTCTGCGTGACGTCAGCGTCATCCGCGTCACCTCTATAGACGCCACCTCGGCACGCTAAAACCAGTTACTATTCACGACTTTCCACGCCAGAAATGCAGAGCCATGAAGTGTACGGCCATTGGTGTATTTAAAAACTAGGGCCCTGAAAAGGAACAACCTTGACCCTAGAAACTTGTCCGCAGTGCGGGGAGGATGGGTGGGTCGATAAGGAATCTGCGGCTAGATACAGTCTCTACCAGATAAGGCGTTACCAAAGGTATGTAACTTGCCCATCTGATAGAGACACCTAGCTGCAGATTCCTTACCTTTAAAGAACAAGTTACTTACCCTCGGTAACGATATATCTGTAAGAAACATTAGTTAGTTATAGATTCCTTACCTTAGAATTACCCCCAGGCGTCAGACTGGATCTGGAAAGTTTTTTCATCAGCAGTACCCCTGCGCGTCGGTAGGCATAGTCAGTCGACTCCACATCCATCGGCGTCGCGGAAGATACCTAGACGCCGCCCTCGCGCCCGACGTCAGTTCTGTACACAACTTTCCGCGCCAGGAACCCAGAGCCATGCAAGACTGACCACTGGTGCACAAAACTAGGGCCCTGAAAGGATAACCTTAAACCTAGAAATCAGTTCGCAGAACGGGGAGGATGGGTGGGGCGGTAAGGAATCTATAACTAACTAATGTTTCTTACAGATATATCGTTACCGAAGGTAAGTAACTTGTTCATCTGAAAGAAACACGTCAGTTATAGATTCCTTACCTTAGAATAGATACCCCAGCAATACCAACCTAGGTGGAGGGTCTGCGAACCAAGTTCACACCAGAAAGTCCTGGAGAACAGAACGGCCAAAGAAGCCGTCTCTCCGGACTTGATTGTCCAAGCAGTAGTGTCTCGTAAAGGTGTGCAACGAGGCCCACGTAGCTGCCTGACAGACGTCATTGAGGGGGACTCCACGTCCCAAAGCAGTAGTAGCTGCCGTCACCCTGGTGGAATGGGCACGTAGCCCCACTGGAGGCTCCTTTTTAGCCAGAGAATAGCAGGCTTTGATGCACAAAACGACCCATCTAGAAATGGTCCGTTTGTGTACGGCCCGACCTTTCTTGGAGCCCACGTAGCCAACAAAGAGCTGGTCGTCCACCCGGAACCGTTTGGTGCGATCCAGATAAAAGGAAAGCGCACGTTTTGGGTCCAGACAGTGGAGCCACTCTTCCTCTTTTGAAGGATCCGGAAAGAAGGTGGCCAATATGAAAAGTAGTGACCACTTTGGGAAGGAAGGATGGACGAGTCCTAAGGACAACCTTGTCCGGATGTACAGCCAGAAAAGGAGGTTTGGAAGAAAGAGCCTGGAGCTCACTCACTCGTCTGGCAGATGTGACGGCCACCAGGAATGCAGTTTTAAGAGTTAAAAGCCTTAAAGGACAGTTGTGAAGCGGCTCAAAGTGAGCGCACATTAAATAGGTCAAGACCAGATTCAAGTCCCACTGAGGCATAACTAAGGGACAGGAGGAAAGATGAGTTATGCCCTTTAAGAAACGATTAAGAACCGGGGACTTGGAGAGAAGGCTGATCAGGCAACCGAAGAAAAGCAGAAATGGCTGAAAGGTATCCCTTGATAGTGCCCAGAGCAGAGCCCTGCCAGGCCAAAGAAAGGAGGAACAAGAGGACCTCAGAAAGAGGAGCAGAAAGGGGATCCACAGCCTTTGCTGTGCACCATGCCACAAATTTGTTCCATCGGCAGGCGTATACCGTCTTAGTGGAGGGACGCCTGGCTGCCAAGATTACATCACACACTTCGGGAGGCAAGTCGAACTGCCGCCGCTCAATCTCCACGCAAGGAGGTGGAGACTGGACAGGTTCGGGTGGAGGACCGTCCCCTGCTGCTGCGACAGAAGATCCTCCCGAAGAGGCAGTCTGGTCGGAGTATCGATGGCCATGTGGAGCAGCTCGGGATACCAGACTTTGTGCCAAATCCGGAGCCACAAGAATGACTTGGGCCCGGTCGCGCCTGATCTTCTTCAGCACTCTGGGCATAAGTGATATAGGTGGAAAGGCGTATAGAAGACCGCATCTCCACACGTGACGAAAAATGTCGCAGAGCGAGTGCCGCCTTGGAAATTCCTACGTGCAGAACTGCTGACATTGCGCATTCTCTTCGGTGGCGAATAGATCTAACCAAGGCTCTCCCCACTGCTGAAAGAGACCTTGCACCACCTCCGAGTGAAGACGCCATTCGTGATCCATCATGCACCTGCGGCTGAGTTCGTCCGCCCTGGCATTAAAGGAACCTGCCAGGTGTTGAACCACCAGAGAAATGCCCTGATGTTCCAGCCATGTCCAGAGGCGGAGGGCCTCCTGACATAGGGTCCACGACCCCACCTCGCCTTGTTTGTTGCAGTACCACATGGCAGTGGTGTTGTCCGTGAACACCTGCACTACTCTTCCCAGGACAGAGGGAAGGAATGCCTTGAGTGCAAGACGAATCGCCCGAAGCTCCAGAAGGTTGATGTAGAGCCCGGACTCCGCCGGAGACCAGAGTCCTCTGATCTCCGCCTCTCCCATGTGGCCACCCCACCCCAGAAGTGATGCATCCGTCTCCACTGTATGTTCTGGTTGGGGAAGATAGAGGGATCTGCCGTTGACCCAATCCTGGTTCGTGAGCCACCACTGCAATTGGGGTACAGTGCCCTCCGAGATCTGGACGCAATCGGACAGATTCCCCTGATGCTGCGCCCACTGGAACTTCAGGTCCCACTGCAGAACCCGCATATGCCACCTGGCATGATCGACCAGCAGGATGCAGGAGGCCATGAGGCCCAGCAGCCTCAGGGTCATCCGGACCGAAACCCGGGATAGAGGCTGAAAGATCGGAATCATAGCCCGAATATCCCGGACTCGCTGTTCGGGAGCATAGACCCGAAACTGCGTCATGTCCACAACCGCTCCGATGAAAAGGAGCTTCTGAGAGGGAATCAGGTGTGACTTCGGCACGTTGATGGAGAACCCCAGCGAATGCACGAGGTCGGCCGTAGTCTGGAGGGGGGAGACGACTGCTTGGGACGAGCCCGCCTTCAACAACCAGTCGTCGAGATAGGGGAAGACTGGAACCCTTGATCTGCGCAGTTGAGCTGCGACCACCGCCATCACTTTCGTGAACACCGAGGTGCGCTGTTAAGGCCACAGGGGAGCACGATAAACTGAAAATGCTCGTGGCCTACCGTGAACCGCAGGCAACGCCGGTGGGCCGGCAGGACAGGGATGTGGAAATACGCGTCCTGCAAGTCCAACATTACCATCCAGTCTCCAGGGTCGAGGGCAGACAAGACCTGAGCCAGGGTCAACATTTTGAACTTCTCCTTCCGAAGGAAGGAGTTGACGTCCCTGAGATCCAAGATAGGACGCAGGCCGTTGTCCTCCTTGGGCACCAGAATGTAGTGGGAATAGCAACCACGACCTACTTCTGGGACAGGAACACGCTCAATGGCTCCCATGGCCAAGAGAGCCGTAACTTCCTGTTGGAGAAGGGTCAGATGATCCTCAGACATGCGATGATACTTGGGTGGCATGAGTGGAGGGGTAGTCTCGAAGGGGAGGAAGTAGCCCCTTCGGACTATTTGCAAAACCCACCTGTCTGATGTGATGGAGCGCCAGTGGGAGAGGTGATGGCGAATCCTGCCGCCCACTGGCATTTGATGGGCCTGAAAGGTCGGACTAGGAGGGTTTGGAGGCTGCGGCGGAGGTGGACTGGCCTGTCCGCTGGCCCCCAAAACCACGTCGCTGGTTCCCACGTCTCTGGCCGCGCTGAGGAACAGCTTGCGCTGGCATGTGGCCCTGGAATGAACGTGTTGGGGCACCCCTTCCGTGACCACGAAAGGGGCGAAAAGCAGACCGTGCAGGGCGCATGGTGGAGAGGCCCAATGACTTGGCCGTAGCCCGAGAGTCCTTGAAGCGCTCTAGCGCACTGTCTGTTTTGTCGCCGAACAGGCGACGGCCATCGAAGGGCATGTCCATCAAGGTGTTCTGGACATCCCCTGAAAAGCCAGTTGTCCTCAACCAGGCGTGGCGGCGAAGCGCCACGGACGTTGAAATAGTCCTACCCAGTGAGTCGGCAGTGTCCAGTCCACAACGTATGGCGAACTTTGCTGCATCTCTCCCTTCGACAACAGCACGGGAGAGCACGGCCCGGGCCTCCTCCGGGCACTGAGGCAGCACCTGCGCAACCGTATCCCACACGGAGTGGGAAAGACGGCCCAAGAGGCGTGCGGTATTCACTGACTGCAGCCCTAAACTGGAGGAAGAAAACAACTTCTTCCCAAGTTGATCCAGTTTCTTGGATTCCCTGTCCGGTGGTGCGGTAGGGAATGCGCTCTGGGATGTTGAGGCTTGGACGACCAAGCTCTCGGGGGAGGGGTGTTGGGAGAGGAAAGTGGGGTCGCCCGGAGGCGTCGGGCAACCATCCTATCCACAGGAGCTGTGGTGGGGCCTGGACCAGGTGCCCAAAAGGATGTCTGTTAGGGCCTCATTAAACGGCAGCAGGGGCTCCGAAGACCTCGCTGCCGGCTGAAGCACCTCTGTCAGGAGGTTAGTCCTGACTGCCACCGTAGGAAGCTCGAGGTTGAGAGCCTCAGCCGCCCTACGCAACACCACTGCATAAGACGCTCCCTCCACAGTAGGAGGCGACAACATGCCAAGGTCTGACGAGGTATCCAAACCACTGGCATCCCCCCCAGGTCCTCTCTCTAGTCCTGGTCGTATTCTATCTGAGCTGTGAGAGGGTCCTCAGACCCCTCCCAGTCTTCCTCACACTCCACTGGCTGCCAAACTGGCTGAAAATGGCCAGAGTGGAAAGTAGGCACAAAAGTACCCATCAGCGTCGGCCGAAGCCGGTCCGACTCTGTTTCCACATGGAGGGGGAAGCCGGGGTCGACGTCGGCTGGGGATGTGGTGCCGGTGGAGTCGGCACCGGTGGAGGTGTCACGAGGTCGACAGGCGCCGATCCGGATCCAGGCCTGGATCCAAGGGGGCCCTGCGGTGCCGAAGCCGCCGAAGGCCTAGGGCCCCCAGCCGAGTCCGCGGGGCCCGAAGGCGGAGTCGGGCTGCCCAAATGTAGCGTGCATGGCTTCGTAAAACTGACGAAGCTGGGCAGGAGTCGCTGCCGGTCCCTGAAAGGGTGGGAAGGCCGGAGTAGACTCTAAAGGCTCTGCACGCGGAGCCGCGGGAGTGGCACCACCCGCTCCCTGCGTCGGCCGACGGACGAGGGAAGTCGAAGAGCGACGACGCTTCTTCGACTTCTTATGCTTCGACTTACCCGACCCCGAGTGCGAAGACTTCGTTGAAGAGGAGTGATGATGGCTCCGCGATCGATCCCTGGACCTCCCTCGCAACCGGGACCTTGCGTGACGCAGAGCGGACTGCCGGGCCTCGAGGAGCATTCGGGACCGCTCTCGCAAAAACTTCGGGCCATAGTTCGGCAGTTGGAGCACGACTTGGGGTCGTGGTTGCGCTCCAAGCAGAAGAGACACACGCGGTGCGGATCAGTCACCGACATCATGTGGGTACAGGAACCGCAGGACTTAAACCCGGGCATCCCTCGTGCTATCAGGTGTCGAACGACTCGAAAAGATGTCGACAAAATTAGCAAATTATCTCAGTCAAAAAATGACTGGGGGTACCGCTCTTCCCGGATCTGCGCTTGCTGGCGCGGAAAGAGAAAGAACTGACGTCTGGCGCGAGGGCGGCGTCTAGGTATCTTCTGCAACATCATCACGGCGACCACGACGGACGCGGAGTCGACCGACGATGCCTACCGATGCGCAGAGGTACTGCTGACGAAAAATCTTTCCGGATCCAGTCTGACGCCTGGGGGTAATTCTAAGGTAAGGAATCTATAACTAACATGTTTCTTTCAGATTAGCTACCCAAGCAATATCATCCCCGGAGGAGGGGCTGCAAACATGTTTCAGTGTAGAAAGTCCTGCAGGACTGAACGGGCAAAATTACCATCACTGCGAACCTGACTGTCCAGGCAGTAATGCTTGGTAAATGTGTGCAGGGATGCCCACTATGCTGTCTGACAGATTTCCAGGACTGGGACTCCAAGTACTAACGCAGTGGTAGCAGCTTTAGCTCTGGTGAAATGAGCTCTTAAGCCTTCAGGAGGCTGCTTCTTTGCCAAAGCATAGCAGATCTTGATGCAGAGAATGACCCATCATGAGATGGTCCTTTTCTGCACCGCCCGAACTTTCATCGCACCAACATACCCCATGAAGAGTTGATCAACCCGGAACTTTTTCGTTTGGTCAAGGTAGAATGACAATGCTCTTTCTGGGTCCAGCCGGTGGAGGCCCACCTCTTAAGAGGAATACGGAAGAGCGTGGAAAGTAGGCAAGGCGACAGACTGATCCACATGGAAAGGTATTATCACATTCGGGAGAAAAGAGGCTCTCTAGTGCGAAGGACCAACTTGTGAGGGAACATTGTCAAAAAAGGAGGCTTGGACAACAGAGCCTGCATCTAGCTCACTCTCCTGGCAGATGTGATTGTCACTAAAAAGGCTGTTTTTATTGTGAGAATCTGGAGGGGGCAATTGTGCAGGGGCTCGAAAGGATCACACGAGGAAGAGGAGAACCAAATTAAGTTCCCACTGAGGCATAATTGAAGGCGGAAGGTGTAAACATATGTACAAGGCCTTATAGGAGTCTATGTACAATGGGTGACTTAAATAAAGAGGGTTGGTCTGGCAGTCTCAGGAAAGCATGCAAATATCCTTTCAGGGTGCCCAGAGCAGAGCCCTGCTGGGCAAAGTTCAAAATAAAAAGTAAAACATCAGAAAGGGAAGCAGAAAGAGGGTCGATAGACTTCTCTGTACACTATATTGCAAATTTCTGCCAATGGCAGGCGTATACAGTCTTAGTGGAGGGATGGCTGGTTGCCAGAACAACATTACAAATTTCATGAGGAAGGTCGAAAGCTATCAATTGCCACCGCTCAATCTCTAAGCTAGAAGGCGTAGAGTGGACAGGTTCGGGTGGAGAACCCTCCCCTGCTGCCGAGACTGAAGATCCTCCCAAAAGGGCAGCCTGATCGGAGGATCGATGCTCATTTGCCGAAGCTCGGGATACTAGACTCTCCGTGCCCAGTCTGGAGCCACAAGGATGACTTGGACCTGGTCTTTCCTGATCTTCTTGATGGTATGAGTGGTATGGGAGGAAAGGCGTACAGGAGGCCTGAGCTCCACTTGAGACGAAAAGTGTCTCCGAGTGAGAGCTGCCTTGGAAACTCCAGCGTGAAAAACTGCTGACATTGCTCGTTTTCTGCAGAGGCAAACCGATCTAACCAAGGCTCTTCCCACTGCTGAAAGAGACCTTGGGCTACCTCCGGATGGAGAAGCAACTCGTGATCCTCTAGGCATCGACGGCTGAGTTTCTCCGCCTTGGCATTCAGGGAACCTGCCAGGCGTTGAACCACCAGGGATATGCCCTGTTCTAGCTATGTCCAGAGACGCAGGGCCTTCTTGACAGAGTTCATGACCCCACTCTGCCCAGTTTGTTGCAGTACCACATAGCGTGGTATTGTCTGTGAACACTCGAACTAGCATTCCTTTGATGCACGGTAGAAAGGCTTTCAATGCCAATCGGATCGCTCGGAGCTCCAGCATGTTGATGTGGAGTCCGGATTCTGCCAGAGACCAGAGTCCTCTGATGTCCACCTATCCCAGATGGCCACCCCATCCCAGAAGTGACGCATCTGTCACTACGGTGAGATCTGGTTGGTGAAGGGAGAGAGGTCTGCCTCTGACCCAATTGCGGTTTGTCAGCCACCACTGCAGATCTCGTGCAGTTCCCTCCGATAATCTGGACCATGTCAGAGAGATTCCCCTGATCCTGCGCCCACTGGAACTTCAGGTCCCACTGCAGAGCCTGCATATGCCACCTGGCATGTGTCACTAGCAGGATGCAGGAGGCCATAAGGCCCATAAGCCTCAGAGTCACTCACCTAAATCCAGGATAAAGGTGGAAACATTGGTATCATACCCTGAATATCCTGGACTCGCTGCTCGGGAGGGTAGGCCCAAAACTGCACTGTGTCCAGAACAGTTCAGAGGAAAGGGCGCAACTGAGAGTCAGGTGCGACTTTGGCACGTTGATACTGAACCCCTCTGAATGCAGGAGGTCCGCCGTATTCTGGAGGTGGGAGATGAAAGCCTAGGGTGAACCCGCCTTCCACAGCCAGTCGTCGAGATAGGGGAAGGCTGCACCCCTAAACTCTGCAGATGAGCTGCAACCACCGCCATCACCTTGGTGAACCCCTGAGGGGCACTGGTAAGACCAGAAGGGAGCACCATGAACTGAAAGTGCTCATTACCCACCGTGAATCGCAGGTATCGCCTGTGGGCAGACATGACAGGGATGTGAAAACACACATCCTGCAAGTCCAACGCTACCATCCTGTATCCAGGACAGAAAACCTGAGCCAATGTGAGCATCTTTAATTTCTCCATGTTTAGGAAGTAGTTGAGGGCCCGCGGGTCTAGGATAGGACTAAGGCCCTTGTCCTTTTTCGGGACCAGAATGTAGCGGGAATAGCAACTACAGCCTACTTCTGGCGCCAGAATCCTCTTCATGGCTCGCTTGGCCAAGAGAGCCATGACATCCTCCTGGAGCAAAAGCAGATGATCCTCCGTCAGCCGGTCGAAGGATGGAGGGAGGGACGGCATGGAGGGAGGGATGGTCTCGAAGGGGAGGAAGTAGCCCCTTCGGATAATCTGGAGAACCCACCAGTCCAAAGTAATGTTTTGTCAGTGGTGGAGGTGATGGCGGATCCTGTCACCAACTGGACGTCCATTGTTCTTGAAGGGCAAGACCAGGAGGGTTTTGGAGGCTGAAGCAGCTGGGGGTGGGGGGTTTGACCAAACCTCTGGCTACCCGACCCACTGGGTCGGAACGAACCGCGCCCTTGTCCACACAGGGGTTGTGGAACGTGCGCGGCTCGGTGGCTGGGGTAGGGCTGGTGCAGTTGAAAGTCTCTTCCATAGCCACGAAAGGCAGACTGGGGACAGGAGGCAGCTGAGAGGCTGAAGCACTTAGCCATAGCCCTTGAGTCCTTAAAACGCTCCAGCCGTGTCTGCCTTGTCTCCGAAGAGACGGGTGCCATCAAAGGGCATGTCCATGAGCAGAGCCTGAACATCCCCTGAAAAGTCAGATGTTCTCAGCCAGGCATGGTGTCTAACAGCCACCGTCGTAGAAATTGCTCTGCCCAGCGAGTCGGTCATCTCTAAGCCACATTGAATGGCAAACTTTGCTGCATCTCTCCTGTCTGTTATGGCTTGGGAGAGGATGGCCCGGGCCTCCTCCAGGACCTGTGGCAGCACTTGCACAACCCTTTCCCACAGACAGTGGGAATAATGGATCAATAAGCATGTGGTGTTCACCGACCGCAATGCAAGGCTGACGGAAGAAAACATCTTATTGCCCCAACTATCCAGCCTCTTAAATACCCTGTTCGGTGGAACGGTAGGGAACGCGCCATAGACGGTAGAGGCTTGGACTAGAAAGCTCTCTGGGGTGGGTAGTGAGGAAGTTAGGGTTGCCTGGGGCAAGGCGGTGACAGTGGGCGATCGTCCTGGTCACAGGAGCCTCTGTGCTGAGTTTCGACCATGTTCCAAAAAGGACGTATCTGAGGGTTTCATTAAAAGGGAGCAAGGGTTCTGAAGAAGAAGCTCCCGGCTGTAGCATCTCTTGTCAAGTCTTGACCGCCACTGTGGGTAGCTGGAGGTCAAGGACCTCAGCCGCCCTACACACGACCATTGCGTAAGATACTCCCTCCTACGTGGCCACCGTGGGGGAAGAAAGCATACCAGTTTCTGGAGAGGTATCCAGTCAGCTGACTTCACCCCAATTCCTCATACCAGTTCATATCCTGTTCATAAGGCTGGTCTTCTAAAACGTTCAGTGACCCCTCCCATTCTTCTCCCAATCCTAGGCCTCAAGAATAAGACTCAGGAAATGACCTAGGGCCTGTTGGTGGTGGCGGCGCCAGAACCTACATTGGTTGATCCAGCTCCGATTTGTGTCGTCGGGAGTCAGAATAGGGCTGGTGCCGCTGGTGGGTTCAGAAGCTTTGGCGTCGGGGAAGATCACAGTGGTACGACCGGCACTGGTCCAGATCCATTTTGTGGCCATTGGCGCCAGAGCCGATGAGATGGAACCCGATGCTCCCCCCTCCCCGGATCCTGCAGGGCCCAAAGGAGGGGTCTGGCCATTTAAAAACGGTGCGCATGGCCTCATAGAACTCCTTAATTTGAGCGTGGGTCGCTCCGGTTCAT
Organism: Calotriton arnoldi; assembly: GCA_963921515.1. NCBI lineage: Eukaryota > Metazoa > Chordata > Amphibia > Caudata > Salamandridae > Calotriton > Calotriton arnoldi. The sequence goes on along the minus strand of CAWUFW010004610.1, from coordinate 163,784 downwards.
GGAAATGCGGGGAGGTGTGGAGTCGGCCCAGGTGCAGGTTCCGGAAAACAAGGCCTTGAATGCCGATGTTCCTCCGTCTCATCGGCAGATGGACCTGGAGAAGTCGAAGCACGCTTCAACTTCTTGTGTTTTTTGTGCCTTTTGCCTGCATGCCCCGATGATCTTGAGTGGGACAAAAAGGACTTGGGACTCTAGGATCGGTGCCGGGACCTTCCTCTCGACCGGGACAGTGATGTCTGAGGCGTCGGATACAGCGTTGACTGCTGGGCTGTGAGCAGCTTCAGGGACCGCTCCCTCAAAGCCTCGGCCTGGCAGTTAGAGCACGACTTGGAGTCGTGGTCGTGCTCCAGACACCACAGGAAGACCAAATGGGGGTCCGTCACTAACATGGTGCGATGAGAGGCGCTGCACGCTTGAACCCAGACAGTCTTAAAGGACATCCTACACCCCAAAAAAAAGGGGTAGACAAAAAGTCAAAAAATCCTGTCAAAAAGTGACAGAGGGTGTAGGAAGCTGGCTCTGTATATACTATACCAAAGTAAGGTATACTGTGCATGGAGTCCAGGGAATCCCCAGAGGAATAGCAGAGGCTAAATTAGATAATCACTAACAGCTCTCTTTGTGGTAGTGTGGTCGAGCAGTTAGGCTTATCAGGAGGGTGTGTTAAGCATTTATTGTATTCACTCAATCAAGACTGATGGCACACACTCGGACAGAATCCAGGCCAATTAGTTATGTATAAAAAGATATACTTATGTTTTATTTCTAGAACCAAGCATAACTATGCACAGGTAGGTAAAATACACTTTCAAATGCAATCCTGTACACAGAGATGCAATTGTAGATGCAATTGGAATTGTTACAGGTTTGAATTTGCTTTCAAAACAGTTCAAAATGCATTGAAATTACTTTTGATTACTTTTTAGTTACATTGACTACTCGGGGTGATATGCCTAGACATCACACCGTGGATCCTACAATACAAAGGTAAGTAAGCCAATTTTATGTTTTGAGCACAGTTACTTTTGTTTCATATAAAAGAGGTTGACCAAAAGCCCCAACATGGATTCCTATGGGGAAAAGATTGTTATTGGTTTGCAGGTAAGTAAGGGTTCCCCAAGGGTCAAGGAAGCACTCTAGTTGCACCACCAGAGGCACTGGAGCAGCCGGGTGCAGAGTGCAGAGGCCCAATGTTAGTGAATAGGGCTAGGGGAGCCTTCGGTCAGGGGCTGCTTACGAACAGGCAATTCGGTTGTGGGAGCAAAGCTCCTCGGGTTAAGATCAGCACTGCAGGGTCCAACAATCAGCACAGAAGCTGCACCACCAGCGGCACAGAGACGGCCGGATGCAGAGAGCCAAGGAGACGTCGGGAGCCCTGTGGTTTTCAATGCAGTTCTCCGGTTTGGAAGAAAAGCTGCAGGCTCGGGCAAGGTGACTTCCTGAGGGCGAACACAGGTAGGAGAGGTAAGTTGGGTCCTTGGGGGATGCCTGGACAAAGTCGGTTGGGCCACCCAAGGCTGTGTGGCGTCGGGTACAGGGGTGTCTTTAGGCATCAGGGCTTCTTACCAGATCCAGTCGCGGGGACCCCTCAGGTTGAGGCTGAAGGCTTCTGTCTGAAGTTTGAGGTAGGTCAGGGGTCACCAGATCCCACGTCGGGATCGCTGGGGAGACCTCCTTGTGGGGTTGGGCCACTCGACACGGGCCGTGCAGAGTGATGCAGAACCGCAGAGCCGCCTGGATCTGGGTTCTGTGTTGAGTCTTAGGTCGAGCAAATCCGGTGCTCACAGGAGACAGTCATTCTGGTGAACGCAGGGCAGGCCCGCCGGGTTCTGGATGGCTGCGGGACATACCAGGGGTTCGCTGGGAGCAGGTCGAAGCCGGGACAGGCCAGTAGGACTCCTGGAATGGGACTGAGGCCGAATCTTGGACTTGGACCGGGAGTTGGAGCGATACAGCAGGCCTTGGAGTCCTGACACTACCCCGGACACCACAGGCACACCAGATGGGGATCTGTCACAAACATTTGCTTGCGACAGTGTCTACAGTGCTTAAAAGCTGTTGCTTTTGGGGGGACGGGGGGGGGGGGGGAGAGACATCCCTTGCACACTGTAGAATTTAGTAGACAATATTGAGGTAAAGAGTCTCAGAGAAGAGGGGACGCTGCTGATTCACATCAGGAGGCGCGGAAAGAAAGCAACTGTCAGACGCGGAAGTAGGCTCAGCATATAATTTCCAGAGCAGAAATGTGTGTGTGGAGACGCACGGCGCCAACTTCTGGCACACAGAGGTACTGATGAAAAGTTTTCGGATCCAGTCAGATGCTTGGGGAATATTTAAAAGCAATCAGCAGCTAGAAGTCTCTATCAGAAGCATACCTAGGACAGGTACCCCACGTGCCTATGGGATGAAAGCAGCCTGGTACCTAGTAGAATGGGCCCACAACCCTTCTGGAGGCTGTGTCTTTGCCATCATGAAGCAGTTGTTGATGCAAGACTATCCAACGCAGATAAGGTCTTTTTATGCACTGCCTTGCAATTCTTTGGCACAGAGATCCCCACAAAGAGCTCATGGTTCACCCAATGGTCTTTGGTACTATTGATGTGAAAACTAAGTGCTCTTTTGGGGTTCAAACAATAGATTCTCTACTCCACTTTCGAGGGGTGAGAAGGGGTTAAGAAGTTAAGAATAGCTGGGTGATGGATTGTCCTAAGTTAAAAGAAGTTGCAACCTTTAGGAGACAAGCCGATTTGATACGAAGCATCAGTTTGTCTGGAAAGAAGGCTGTACAAGGCGGCTGGACTGACCGAGCTTGAAGGTCACCCACGCAATCATTTAAATAAAAAAATAAAAAAACGTTATTGGTTTTTTCAAGTGGACATATTCGTACAATTAGCACCTGTTCCGATACATAAGCATACATGTGCAGTTATCGTTATGCAATTATTACAGTTATCATATTGCTATACAGTGCCCATCTCCTGGCTACAGTGCCAATATTTACTCAGCGTATTCAATACGTGTTGTATTTTCACGCTACATTTGTTAATCATATTCAATAATTTTAACAGGCGGTACATATTGCGATCAGTCTCAATCCAACAACCCTGGATCCCTCCCACCCCCCGCAGTTAACTAACTGGGCATCACATTTGGTATCCGCTTTAGTATACAGAGTAAGCATCTATTGCATTTGTGGTAAGAAAAACATTAGCAAGCAACACATTTCTATGTTCGATGTCTCGTTCTTAGGTCATCACGTACATGCTATCTGTGCTCCTGACTCCTGTGTCTGAGTCGTGTATTGGCTGCACTGTGGCGTATGGTAGCAACATGGGTGTTCAGTGCCAGTACCTATGGCGTGTCATTTATAGTCTCGGCTGCCACTGTGCGGTCCCATCCCATGCTTCAAAGGCCTCCCGTAGCATATCCAATGCCATTGCAATGGGTATTTTTCTCTGCCCTCGCTGTACACCTCTTTGGGTATTGCAGCGCTTTCGGCTAGGCTCCACTTCTCTACTTCCTCCTTCCACGCCTCTATTTTTGGTGGCCTTGCTTCCTTCCACCTCCTTGTGATATGTCTTTTTGCTAGTATCAACACTAAGTCAGCAAAGCGCGCCTGAACCTTGTATCCCTTTGGGTGTGGATATAGCCCGAGTATACAGCTTTTTGCCGTTTTCCAAGTCCGCCCACCTACCACGTCTGTCAGTATCTGTGCCCAGTAGTTTGTTAGTGCTGGACAGGCCCATAGCATATGAACAAACCCTGCATCTACCTCTATACATCTCGGGCAATTCGATGCAGCTGCGGGGAACATCTTGTGGAGCCTATGAGGTGTTAAGTATGCCCTCTGCGTGATCATGTAGTGGATAAATTTGAAGCGCGCGTTGCGTGATACTGCTTTCGGGTAAGCTAGATGTGCTGTCCACTCTGTCAGTTAGTTCTGCTTCCATGTCTGCATCCCATTTGGCTCGTAGAGCCCCTAACAGGGAAGTCTGTGTCTCTCCGATACCCGTGTACAGCCATTTTGTCAAATGTCTACCATTACCCATTAAGTGAAGCATATGTACTAGCTCATTTGTTGGTGGTTCCTGCCCGTCCGGGGCCCACACCCGTTTCACGTAGTGTGCTACTCCAGCATGTAGCAGAAATAGGGTGTCCGTTAGGCCATTGGTATGTGCAAAGTCTGTGTGTGACAGCATGGCGCCCTCATGGAACACTTCCCCCACTGTGGTTATCCCTCCATCATCCCACCCGGCCAGTTGTCCCAGCGTGAGTATGCCTGTTGGTATGGGGAAACCCAAGAAAGGGGTGTTTGGCGCATAGGACAGGCGTGGCTGTGTATACTTTAGGGCATGTTTCCAATACCGCAGGGCTATTTGCAGTAGTGGTGAGTCCACACTGTTGATTAGGTGCGTGCTATGTAGCATTGCATGCAACTTCCCCTGCACCAGCATTCTGGGTGTATAGCCAATTTCTTGCAATTTGCGGCACACTAGCCAGTATGAGAGCCATTGCAACTGATTCGATATGCAGTAGGCCCTAAAATCTGGGGCTCCCATTCCTCCTGCTGTTGTCGGGAGTTGTAGCTTCTTCAGGGCTACCCTGCGCCTACCAACACCCCATATTAAAGGTCAGTAGGGAGTCTAGCACTCGGAACACCTTCATGGGGATTAGCATTGGGAGCGTCATAAAGTAGTACAGTACCCTTGGTAGCATCACCATCTTCGCTATGGCCAAGCAGCCCGTGGTAGACAACGGCAGCGTTATCCAGAATGCTATCTGTAATCGTAATGCGTAGTACTTTGGACGTTGCCATCCAGCGTGTCCTGCTGTGTCCTATATATCCTCACTCCCAGAGTGGTATTCGTTGGGGATGAAAAAAATAGAGACTGCAGCTTCTTTCAGGCATCAAATTTCATCCATCGTGGTTGTCTGCTGAAGAGGAAGGAGACTGGGTGCCTGTGGTTTATGAGCGGGCTCTGCGGAGCGGCTTCGAGGCCTAGCATTATTGGGGGTGTTGCAGGCCATCAATGAACCTTACTTGGACTTCTTGTGTTTTTTGTGGGAATGTGTGGACTTACCAGAACTTCAGGACCTCGAGGTAGAGCGGCCTTGAGATCAACCCTGGGAGCCAGAACGACATCTAGGTCTACCGTGACCACTTTCTCTAATTGTTTTGGAACTCCGAGAAAGCGAGCTTGGCCTTACGGTCTCGAGTTGCTGTCCAGTTCATCTTTCAGCCTGAAGCACAAGTTACTAACTTGTGTAACGATATATCTGTAAGAGACAGTAGTTAGTGACAGATTCCTTACCTTAGAATATCCCCAGGCGTCAGGCTGGATCCGGAAAGTTTTTTGCGTAGCAGTACCCTTGCGCGTCGGTAGGCGTCGTCGTGCGGCTTCGAGTCCGTCGTCGGCGTCGTGATCGCCGGGATGACGTCGCGGGCAGTACTTAGACGCCGCCCCTGTGCGCTGACGTCAGTTCTGTACACGACTTTCCGCGCCAGGAACGCAGAGCCATGCAAGAAGCTGACATAGGTGTCTGAAAAATACTAGGGCCCTGAAAGGGATCTCCTTAACCCTAGAAATCAGTTCGCAGAACGGGGAGGATGGGTGGCGGTAGGAATCTGTCACTAACTACTGTCGCTTACAGATATATCGTTACACAAGTTAGAAACTTGTGCATCTGAAAGAGACACGTTAGTGACAGATTCCTTACCTTAGAATAGATACCCCAGCAATACCAACCCCGGTGGTGGGTCTGCGAACAAAGATCAGACAAGGAAGTCCTGGAGGACAGAACAGCCAAAGAAGCCGTCCCTCCGGACCTGACTGTCAAGGCAGTAATGCTTTGTAAACGTGTGCAGCGAGGCCCACGTAGCTGCCTGACAGATAACCGGCAGCGGAACACCGCGGCCCAAAGCCGTGGTAGCAGCCGTTGCCCTGGTGGAATGGGCACGCAGCCCAACAGGAGGCTCCTTCTTAGCCAAAGAATAGCAGGCCTTGATGCACAAGGTAACCCAGCGGGAGATGGTTCGCTTGTGCACCGCCCGACCTTTTTGCCACCCACGTAGCCAACAAAGAGCTGGTCATCCACCCGGAAGTGTTTTGTGCGGTCGATATAGAAGGAGAGCGCACGTTTTGGGTCCAGACTGTGGAGCCTCTCTTCCTCTCTGGAAGGATGCGGAGGCGGAAAGAAGGTAGGCAAAGTGATGGTCTGCCCAATGTGGAAGGCAGTAACCACCTTTGGCAAGAAGGACGGACGCGTCCTAAGAACAACCTTGTCTGGATGGACAGACAGAAAGGGAGGTTTGCATGATAGGGCCTGGAGCTCACTCACCCGCCGAGCGGAGGTGATGGCCACCAGAAAGGCAGTCTTCAGAGTGAGAAGACGAAGAGGACAGTTATGTAGAGGCTCAAAGGGAGCGCACATTAAAAAGGTAAGAACCAAGTTCAAGTCCCACTGAGGCATCACAAACGGAACAGGAGGGAAGAGGTGTGTAATGCCTTTTAAGAACCTGTTAACAACAGGGGACTTGAAAAGGGAGGGCTGATCAGGGAGCCTGAGGAAGGCCGAGATAGCACAAAGATAACCCTTGATGGTACCCAGGGCAGAACCCTGTTGGGCCAGAGAAAGAAGGAACAGAAGGACCTCAGAAAGAGGGGCAGAAAGGGGATTCACAGCCTTTGCTGTGCACCATGCCACAAATTTGTTCCACCTGCAGGCGTATACCACCTTAGTGGAGGGACGCCTGGCTGCCAGAATCACATCACAAACTTCGGGAGGCAAGTCGAAAGGAATCAACTGCCGCCGCTCAATCTCCACGCAAGCATGTGTAGACTGGACAGGTTCGGGTGGAGGACCGTCCTCTGCTGCTGCGACAGAAGATCCTCCCGAAGAGGCAGACGGATCGGGGGATCTAAGCTCATACTGAGTAGCTCGGGATACCAAACTCTTCGAGCCCAGTCCGGAGCCACAAGGATGACTTGGGCCCGGTCGTGCCGAATCTTCTTCAACACTCTGGGTAGAAGTGGTATAGGCAGAAAGGCGTACAAAAGACCGCAACTCCACTTGCGACGAAAAGCGTTGCCGAGCGAGTGCCGCCTTGGAAATTCCAACGCGCAGAACTGATGACATTGCGCGTTCTCTTCGGTGGCGAATAGATCTAACCAAGGCTCTCCCCATTGTTGAAAGAGTCCTTGCGCCACTTCCGAGTGAAGACGCCATTCGTGATCCATCATGCACCTGCGGCTGAGTTCGTCCGCCCTGGCGTTCAGGGAACCTGCCAGGTGTTGAACCATCAGGAACATGTCCTGATGTTCCAGCCAAGTCCAGAGGCGCAGAGCCTCCTGACAGAGGGTCCACGACCCCACCCCGCCCTGTTTGTTGCAGTACCACATGGCGGTGGTGTTGTCTGTGAACACCTGCACTACCTTCCCTTTGACAGAGGGAAGGAATTCCTTGAGTGCAAGTCGGATCGCCTGGAGCTCCAGAAGGTTGATATGGAGCCGGGACTCCGCCGGAGACCAGAGGCCTCTGATCTCCGCCTCTCCCATGTGACCGCCCCATCCCAGAAGGGACGCGTCCGTCACAACTGTGTGCTCTGGCTGGGGAAGGGAGAGGGATCTGCCCATGACCCATTGCCGGTTCGAGAGCCACCACTGCAACTGTTTTGCAGTCCCCACCGAGATCTGGACGTGATCGGACCGGTTGCCCTGGTGCTGCGTCCACTGGAACTTCAGGTCCCACTGCAGAGCCCGCATATGCCATCTGGCATGATCGACCAGCAGGATGCAGGAAGCCATGAGGCCCAGCAGCCTCAGGGTCATCCGTACCGAAACCCAGGATAAAGGCTGAAAGATCAGAATCATAGCCTGAATATCCTGGACTCGACGTTCGGGAGGATAGGCCCGAAACTGCGTCGTGTCCAGAACTGCTCCGATGAAATGGAGCTGTGGAGAAGGAACCAGATGCGACTTCGGCACATTGATGGAGAACCCCAGCGAGTGCAGGAGTTCGGCCGTAGTCTGGAGGTGGGAGACGACTGCCTGGGACGAGCCCGCCTTCAGCAGCCAGTCGTCGAGGTAGGGGAAGACTGAAACCCCTGCCCGGTGCAGATGAGCTGCGACCACCGCCATCACTTTCGTGAACACCCGAGGGGCACTGGTAAGGCCAAAGGGGAGCACGGTGAACTGAAAGTGCTACCGTGAACCGTAGGTAACGCCGGTGGGCCGGCAGGACGGGGATGTGGAAATAAGCGTCCTGCAAGTCTAACGCTACCAGCCAGTCTCCAGGGTCGAGGGCAGTCAAGACCTGAGCTAGGGTGAGCATCTTGAACTTCTCCTTCCGGAGGAAGCGATTGACGTTCTGGAGGTCCAAGATAGGACGCATGTCCTCATTGTCCTTTTTGGGCACCAGAAAGTAGTGGGAGTAGCAACCACGCCCTACTTCTGGGGTCGGAACATGCTCGATGGCCCTCTTGGCCAAGAGGGCCGTGACTTCCTTCTGCAGAAGTACCAAGTGATCCCCTGACATGCGGTGGAATTGAGGTGGCATGGCTGGGGGGTGGTCTCGAAGGGGAGGGAGTAGCCCCTTCGGACAATGTCCAAGACCCACCTGTCCGAGGTGATGGGACGCCAGTGGTGAAGGTGATGGCGGACCCTGCCCTCGACTGGCGTGCTGTGCACCTGAAAGGAGGGACTAGGAGGGCTTGGAGGCCGCGGACGGGTTGGAGGTGGTGGCCTGACCCGCACGCTGGTTGCCCGAACCGCCACGGCGGTATCCACGTCCTCGGCCACGCGAAGGCGCTTGCTGCGCGGGCCGTTGGCCGGGCTGTTGACGTGACTGGGCGCCCCTCCCGTGGCCACGAAAGGGCGAAAAGCAGACGTGAGCGGAGGGCGCACAACAGCAAGGCCCAGGGACTTGGCAGTAGCCCGCGAGTCCTTGAAACGCTCCAGCGCATGGTCTGCCTTCGAACCAAAAAGACCGACTCCATCAAAGGGCATGTCCATGAGTGTATTCTGGACATCCCCTGAAAACCAGTGGTCCTCAGCCAGGCGTGGCGACGCAGCGCCACCGTCGTTGCAAGCGATCTGCCCAGCGAGTCGGCGGTATCAAGGCCACAGCGTATGGTGTATTTAGCCGCATCACGCCCTTCCGCAATGGCGCGGGTAAGCAGTGTCTGGACCTCCTCAGAACACTGCGGCAAAACAGTCGCCACCGAATCCCACAGGGAGTGGGTATATCGGCCCAAGAGGCAAGCAGTGTTAACGGACCGCAAGCCAGCACTGGAGGAAGAGAAAGCCTTCTTCCCAAAGTGATCCAGGCGCTTGGATTCCCTATCCGGAGGGGCGGTAGGGAAGGCGGTTTGGGAGGCAGAGGCTTGGACAACCAAGCTCTCAGGGGTGGGGTGTTGGGAGAGAAACAGGGGGTCGCCCGGAGCAGGGCGATGGCGTCGGGCCACGTTCCTATCCACAGGAGCCCCTGTGGTGGGCTTGGACCAGGCACCCAAAAGAACGTCAGTGAGTGCATCATTGAACGGCAGCACAGTCTCCGAAGAGGAGGCCGCCGGCTGAAGCACTTCAGTCAGGAGGTTAGTCCTGACGGCCACTGTAGGCAACTGGAGATTCAAGGCTCCAGCAGCTCTACGCAACACCGCTGCAAAATTAGCCCCCTCCTCCGTAGCCACGGGAGGAGACAGCATGCCAGAGTCAGGGGAGGTGTCCAGACCACTGGCATCCCCAAGTTCCTCAACCCAGTCCGGGTCAAACTCGCACTGTTGTGTGAGAGGGTCCTCAGACCCCTCCCAGCTCTCCTGGTCCTCCTCAGGTTCATAATATGGAGGAGGAGGGACATTAGGGACCCAAGGTCTCATCGGCGCCGGAACCGGCGCCGGGCGACGCCGGTCCGGCTCCATGTCCGGAGCGAGCCGGGAACGACGCCGTCCGGAGCCCCGGACGGCGTCAGGAACGGCACCGGGGACATCGGCGTCGGCGTGGTTAGGTCAACCGGCGTCGATGGGGGTTGCGGCACCACCGGAGCCGGGATCGAGGCCGGGGCCGGAGCCGAGGCCGGGATGAAGGCCGGTGGGACAGGCGACGCCGGGACCCGAGTCGACGGCGACGCCGGAGCAACCCCATCAGGGCCCGCGGGGCCCGAAGGCGCACCGGAGGGACCTTGAGGCCCGAAGAGGCGGGCCATGGCCGACAGGAACTCCTGTATTTGGGCCTGAGTCGCCCCGAACCCGGGAAGGACGGGTAATGCGGGGGTAACTCGACAGGCACGTCCGGGGCCGCGGGGACGGTGCCGACAGGGACCTCAGCCGAGTCGCGAGATCGGCGAGGCGAAGTCTTAGAGCGATGATGCCGCTTAGACTTCTTGTGCTTCGACTTACCGGAGGAGCGCGAAGACTTGGATTCCGACGAACGGCGGGGACTCCGCGTCCGGCCCTCGACCTCTCCCGGGACCGGGGCTTGGTGCGGCGCGGAGCCGACTGCCGGACCTCGAGGAGCTTTCGAGACCGCTCTCGCAAAGCCTTCGGATTAAGTTTCCGGCAGTCAGGGCACGACTTCGTGTCGTGGTCTCGGCCGAGACAGAAGAGACACTCGAGATGCGGGTCCGTGATCGACATCATGCGACCACATTCCTCGCAGGGCTTAAAGCAGGGCATCCCTACGACACCTTAGGAGTCGTGAAGACTCGTTGAAGAAACAGTGAAAAAATTCACAAAAAAGATAGTCAAAAAGTGATTAGGGCACTGCTCTTCCCGGATCTGCGCTTACTGGCGCGGAAAAAGAAGAACTGACGTCAGCGCGCAGGGGCGGCGTCTAAGTACTGCCCGCGACGTCATCCCGGCGATCACGACGGCGACGACGGCCGCACGACGCCGCCTACCGACGCGCAAGGGTACTGCTACACAAAAAACTTTCCGGATCCAGCCTGACGCCTGGGGATATTCTAAGGTAAGGAATCTGTCACTAACGTGTCTCTTTCAGATACCGGTTTATATTTGCACACTGGGAGAAAATGTAGTTGGAAAAAATAATTTTCCTGAGGGAAAGTTGTCAAAAAGAGTTCTGCTAGCTCCGGATCCGCGTCGGAAGGTGCGGAAAAAAAGGAACTGACATCTGCGTTCAGAGATGGTGGTCTTATAGAGGTCCAATGTCACATTTGGAATAGACGACACCTGTTGACACACAAGGGAACTGCTATTGAAGTCTGGCACCTGGGAAAATTCTCAAGGTGAGGAATCTGCATGTAAAAGTCTAGATTATCGGGAACATAACCAGGTCTTCCATTGTCGATAATCAGGAATCCACCCAGCAAGAAACACACAAACTGCTATGGGCAATACGAGAATAGAGCTTCTCTCTTTCAACAAAGACAAGAAAACTTATAAAGGAGAAAATACCTTGACTCTACCTTCAACACTCCATTCCACTCAATCCTGCCAAAATGCTCTACAGTAGGATGGTATACCTAAACCCATATGCAACTGTTCTGTTAATTGCTCCCTCATAGCAGTGAACTAGACTGGATTGGATAAATTGAATCATCCATATACTTGATCTCCAGTAGCGATTCTGGAAGAAGGAAAATGCCACTTACCCAGTATGCATCTGTTCTTGGCATGTAGAGCTGTAGAATCTCATGCTTATGCATAGATCGCCATCTAGTGTTGGGCTCGGATGTTTGCACTTTGTTTTTCTTCGAAGAAGTCTTCCTAGTCACGAGGTAGGTGACTCCTCCCTTTGGTGATGGTGCACATGGTGATCGACTCCATCTTTAGATTGTTTTCCCCCAGAGGGTGAGAGAATGGAGTAGTAGTAAAGAATAGAGATGTCCATGTGTATGTATGAATAGTAACAAGAGAACTACAGCAGCTACAGGTACCCGGGGAGGTGGGTGGGCGCATGAGATTCTAAAGCTCTACATGCCAATAACAGATGCATACTGGGTAAGTAGCCTTTTCCGTTTGAGGCATGTGAGCTGTAGATCACATGCTTATGCATAGACTATACAGCAGTCTCCCCTAAGCGGTGGCTATCCTGTAACTAATGGAGTTGTCTGAAACAGCGTTTTAAGTACTGCTTGGCCCACATTAGCTTGTTGTCTGGCTAACACATCTACACAATAATGTTTGGTGAATGTGTGTGGTGTGGACCATGTTGCAGCTTTGCAGATGTCAGTAATAGGGATGTTCCCTAAGAAAGCCATAGTAGCACCTAGCTTATGAGTGGAGTGTGCTCTAGGGTGTACCATTAGAGTCCTTTTGGCTTTTGCATAACAAATCTGAATACATTTAACGATCCACCTAGCAATACCTGATTTGGATATAGGATTGCCCTTGTGAGGTGGTGCAAAAGCGACAGAGTTGTTTGGTCTTACGAAAAGATTTCGTTCTTTCAGTGCAATACAACAGTGCTCTTCTAACATCTAAGGTGTTTAGAGCTCGTTCTGCAATGAAGTCAGGTTGAGGGAAGAAAACGGGTAATTCAACCGACTGATTTATGTGAAATGCAGATACTACCTTAGGTAGGAATTTAGGATTGGTACGAAGAACCACTTTATCTTTGTGTAGCTGGAAAAAAGGTTCTTCTATGGTTGGTGCCTGAAGTTCACCCACCCTCCTCAATGAAGTGATTGCAATGAGGAAAGCTGTTTTCCAAGTGAGGAACTGTAGTTCACATCTGTGCATAGGTTCAAATGTTGGGCCCATTAATCTTGTGAGGACTATATTAAGATTCCACACTGGGGCAGGTGGAAGTCTTGGTGGTATAACTTTTCAGTCCTTCCATAAATGCTTTGATTACAGGCACTCTAAAGAGCGATAAATGTTGCCTATTCTGAAGATAAGGCTGCAATTGCAGCGAGATGCAGTCTGATGGATGTATAGGCCAATGATGACTGCTGCAAATGTAACAGGTAGCAGATAATGTTTTGTATGGAAGCATCAAGAGGGTTGATGTTATTGCAATAGATAACAAATCACTTCCATATGGCTGCGTAGCAGGCCCTTGTGGTAGGCTTTCTAGCCTCCTTAATAATGTTCATACAGTCTGGTGGAAGGTTCAGATAACCAAACTATGACTTCAGGAGACAGATCGCGAGGTTCAATTGTTTGGGATCTGGGTGTTTGATTTCTCCATGGCTCTGTGTGAGGCGACTGGGAGTTAAATGTAATTTTTTATGCGGTACCAGAGAGAGTTCCAACAGGGTTGTGAACCAGGGTTGACGTGCCCATGTTGGAGCTACCAGTATTAGTGTGAGGGATGTTTGTCTGAGTTTCCGAACCACTGTTGGAATGAGTGGGAGAGGCGGAAAAGCGTAAGCAAATATCCCTGACCAGTTCATCCATAGAGCATTGCCTTTGGATAACAGGTGTGGATACCTGGAGGCGAAGCTTGGGCATTTCGCGTTTTGGGGTGTTGCAAACAGATCTATGTGAGGGACTCCCCAAGCTTGGAAGTATGGGTGGAGAACTTGAGGGTGAAGTTCCCACTCGTGTATCTGTTACCTCCGTCTGCTGAGGAGGTCCGAAATCTGGTTGCTGACTCCTGGGAGGTGTTCCGCTAGGAGATAGATATTGTGGTGAATAGCACACCTCCAGATGTCTTGGGCTAAGTGGGACAGTTGGAGAGAGTGTGTCCCCCCCGTTTCTGTATGTAATACATAGCTGTCATGTTGTCGGTTCGAACCAAGACAGTTTTGCCAGAGAGGTGATCTTGAAAGGCCTTAAGAGCTAGAAAGATCGCCATCAGCTCTAAATGATTGATGTGGAGCAACTTTTGTTGGTGGCTCCACATGCCTTGCACTGTGAGTTGTTGAAGATGAGCTCCCCATCCAGTTAGGGACGTGTCCGCTGTTAATACTGTCTGTGGAACTGGGTCTATGAACGGCCGTCCTTTTGACAGATTTTGGGTGTTCCACCACTGCAGAGAGCGATGAGTACGGCCGCTTACCAACACTAGATCGGTTAATAGACCGTGTGACTGGTTCCACTGACTGGCTAAGCATTCTTGAAGTGGACGCATGTGCAGCCTGGCATGGGGAACGATCATGATGCAAGATGCCATCATTCCCAACAGTGGCTTGAAATTTGAGAATCAGCGCCTGAATGTTTCGAATTCTGGCTGCGTTGGGAAATGTTAGAGTCCTTTGAGTATTCAGAGTGGCTCCTAGGTAGTTCTGAATTTTGTTTGGCTGAAGATGTGATTTTAACACATTGACTGTAAACCCTAGCTGGTGCAGTAACTGCATGGTTACGGAAGTATGTTTGCTGCATTGTTGGTACGTGCTGGCTTTGATGAGCCAGTTGTCCAGATAGGGGAAGACATGTATGCTCGGTCTTCTTAGATGCGCAGCTACTACCGCCAGACACTTTGTGAAGACTCTGGGGGCAGTGGTGACTCCGAATGGGAGGACTTTGAATTGGTATGGTTGACCTGCTACCACGAACCTGAGAAATTTGCGGTTAGCCGGATGGATTGGAATATGAAAGTAGGCGTCTTTTAAGTCTAGAGTAGAAAGAAAGTCGCCCTTTTGCAAAAGGGGTAGAACTTGTTGAAGTGTTACCATGTGGAAATGGTCCGACTATGTAAAGATTTAGTTTTCGGAGATCTAGTATTGGTCTGAGAGAACTGTCCTTTTTGGGAATTAGGAAGTAAAAGGAGTAGACGCCCGACCCCTGATGTTGTGGTGGTACGGGCTCTACAGCTTGTTTTAGAAGCAGGGATTGTACCTCTTGTTTGAGAAGGTGTATGTGATCCGGTGAAAGTTTGTGCAACTTTGGGGGAATGTTTGGAGGCGTGTTGGGCTCAGATGTTTGCACTTTGTTTTTCCAGGCAGTAACCAGAACGGATAATTTGGAGGACCCACTTGTCCGTTGTTATGGACTGCCACTTTGGTAGAAATTGTGATAGTCTTCCCCCCACAGGTGTTAAGTGGTCGGGCACTGTTTTGTATTGGAGGGGGAGGTACGTGTGTTGGAACCTCTACCTCTGCCCTTACCGTTGCTTCCTCTATAACCACCTCTGAAGTAAGTTTTGGAACCTGAGGGTTGGTTATTGACCTTATAGGTAGATGCAGTGTCCGAGGAAGTGGTTTTGAACCCTGCTCGATAAAAGGAGCGCCGAAAGGAACCACGGCCTTGTGAAGACTGAAGGGCTCCCATTGATTTAGCCACTTCGGTATCTTTCTTCATCTTCTCGAGTGAAGAATCAACCACCGGCCAAAACAGGTGTTCTTTATCGAATGGTGTGTTCAATATTGAGGTCTGAACCTCCGGTTTGAACCCAGATATGCGTAGCCAGACATGCCTTCTTAAAAAGGACACTAGTGTTCACAGCTCTGGCAGATGTATCAGCCGCATCTAGGGAGCATCTAATTTGATTTTTGGAAATTAGTTGTCCCTCATGTACCAGGTCTTGCGCTTTAGATTTATGTTCTTGGGGTAAAAATTGGTTAAGTTGTTCCATTTCATCCCAATGCGCATGGTCATATCTGGCTAGCAGCGCTTGTGTGTTAGATATGCGCCAGACGTTAGCTGCCTTGGAGGCTATTCTTTTCCCTGAAGCATCAAGGAGCTTTGACTCTTTATCTGGGGGTGGTGCGTCTCCAGTAGTCTGGGAGTTTGCCCTTTTGCGTGCATTAGAAACAACTAATGAGTCTAAGGGTCATTGTCCTCTTATGTAGACTGGATCAGATGGTGCAGGTTTGTATTTTTTATCCACCCTAGGGGTAAGGATACATGCCCTGACAGGATCCTTAAATATGTCGTCTACATGTCTGGTCATTCCTTTAAGCATGGGCAACATATGTGTGGATTTTTCTGTGCTGTTTAATGTTTCAAGGAGGAAATCCTCTTCAAGGGATTCTTTATGCAGCTGGACCCCATGGTAATTGGCAGCCATGCCTAGCAATTCAACATATCCTACGCTGTCTGGTGGAGAGGGTCTGGTAGGATATAGGTCAGGGTCATTGTCTGTGGGCGAGTCAATGTTATAGTCATCCCACACATCTGTAGGTCCCGGCTGATTATCATCATTAGTATCACCCTGATCGTCAGGTATATATGGTGGTGAGTGCTCGGGTGAAGTTGGCACAGGCAGAGACTGAGGTAAAGGTGGTGAAGGAAGAGGAAGAGGAGGAGGGGAAGGGTTTGTCCCAACAGTTCTCTTCTTTAATGGAATGTGGTATTCCTCTTCGGTAGTAGCCCCTCTTTTTAAAGTCACTTTGGTAGTAATGTGGCCGGTTTTTGGATGTATGACCAACATTTTCTGTTTTGGGTCCGGTTTTTCGAGCGGATCACCGAAACTATGCTTCTTAGGTGACTTTGGTGTATCAGTCTGTTTCGGCACCGAAATTTTCGGTGCCGAAGGTTTTGGGGCTGGTGTCTTCGGATCAGAGGTGGTTTTCGGTGCCAAGTGGTGATGATCGGAGCCAGACATGGTCTTCGATCCCGAAGGCTTTGGCTCGGTGCCCGATTTGGAATGGGGCTTTTCGGAGCCAGAAGGTTTTTTGGTAGGCTTCGGTGCCGAGCCGGGAGGCGGGGCGTCGGAAGCGTAGTCTCGGTGCCCACCGGGGCCCGAGGGCGCGGGTTGGTCCGGAGCCTTCTTTTTTGGTTGAGTTGGGGCGAGGTAGGGCCTGTACTTACAGTACGTTGTCCCTGCGGGATGTCTTCCTCCTGTTCGGAGTCATCATCGGAGAGGGAGATCTGTTCTTGCTCTTCCTCGGCTCCGATAGGGTTGTCAGCCTCTTCATCCGATTTAGGTCCGGCATTGAGCCCGTGTGTTGGCTCTGCATGTCGCGTCGTCGGGCCCGACGGTCGAGAAGAGTCTTTTTGGAGCGGAAAACTCGGCACGCGTCGCAGTCCTGTTCACCGTGTTCCGGTGACAGACACAGGTTGCACACCTCGTGTGAATCGGTGCGCGGATATTTCGCGTGGCACAGAGGACAGAATTTAAAAGGAGTTCGTTCCATCGACTGCGAGTCAAACCGGGGGCTAAGCCCAACGGCCTACCACGAGCTCTCTGATCGAAAAGAGTTTATTGTAAGAACATGATCCGCGAAGAATGGATAACGCGATCGAAAACAATACCGTCGAGGTGGAGTGTTGTACGCACCGAGAGAAACCGAAGGATCGACGTCGAACCGGAGCGCAGCGAGTCACATCCGAACCCGATGGCTGAAAAAAACAATCTGAAGATGCAGTCGATGACCATGCGCACTATCACCAAAGGGAGGAGTCACCTACCTCGTGACTAGGAAGACATCTTCGAAGAAAAACAAAGTGCAAACATCTGAGCCCAACACTAGATGGCGATCTATGCATAAGCATGTGATCTACACCTCACATGCCTCGAACTCATATTTCTTGTGTCTTCTTATTAACATCTATCACCATGCCGCAGTTTCTTGGACAGTACTAGGTAAACTTCAAAATGTAGCCTGAAAAGAGACAAATCCATTTCCACATGGAAAACTGGCCTGATAACCAACATCACCCCCAGTATGGACCAAGTGTATCACTGGATGAAAGGGAGCTTCAAAATGAATAGTGCTAATACGGAGCCTAGTAACCGGAAACAAAGCTGCTGCCTTATTAGCATACAACTAGCCTTCAAACCTCACCCACAAACCTGTCCAAGTAATGAAAAATGGGTAATCTTTTGATAGAGATGCAACACTCTCCCTCAAAAAATCTTCTCATTCCTCCATATTGACGACAGAGTTGAAATAATATGAGCCCTCATTCTGGTGTGACTAGACTACTTTGATATAAACTACTCTAGCCGCCCCAAAACGCCCAGTGACAGGCTCCAAACACTTCAGAACCAGGCAGCTAATCTGCTTTAACCTTTTCAAGTGGGAATAAAAATGGCCCTTAAAGCAATGGTTCCAAGTCTATGCCAGGATCAAATTTAAAGTACCTGTGCACGAACCAGAATGCTTAAAAGCCCTGTAGATCTGCAAAAAATGGCACCACAATGTATCAAGCAGACATGTTAGCTTAATATCTGCCCATCAGACAACTATCATTTAAAAAGTTGAAACATGGAGGAAGAGCACTGGGAAAAGACAACTTAAGATCCAAACCAAACACACATTCAATGTTTCCTTTAATTATACTGAGCAGAGAACAGGGGTCACAAGGGAAGTTTCATCCATCTGTCATGACACTTTCTTCCCATCCTACCATAAGAATATATTCGTGAACTCAGTCATGCACTCTGAAGTAACTGAAATGAGGCACTACACTCTTTATAAAACTAAATAAGACCTTCCAGCCAGCAGCTTTACAGCCTAGTCAATTCTCCAAGATCTAAATTCTGTGTCAAGCTAGGCACTCTCTCAACTTAGTGAACCACCTTTTCCTTCATGCAAAATCCAGACTTTAAACTATGCCCAATCAGATACCCATCCATATATACACACATACACACATATATATATATATATACACACACACAAACATACATACACAACACTTCCTAGCCAGTCTTTTGCTTGGCGGTACCACCCAGGTACGGACCTCCTTCACGCTTTGCTCACGCAATATGCACGACTCCAGTACTCTCTTTATCGCAGTGCAACAATTTATTGACAAAAAATTAGCTCCATAGCTGCTCAGGCATAGTGCCTGCCATGACGCGTTTCGATCGCGTAAAGCGATCTTGATCACATATATACATACATATGTACATACTTATCGCAATAAATCATAATTTGTGGATTCACCCAACAGGAGTGCTGGTCCGTTTACTTTTGGAGTGAGGAGCGGAATACTGGAGTGGCGCTGCTACCGCTGGACCGAGCACCCGTTTATGAGTGCGAAAACCATTAGCAGGACCCCGGAGCGTTGAACATATATACATACGAACAAGTTACTTACCTTCGGTAACGATATATCTGTAAGAGACAGATTAATTATAGATTCCTTACCTGTTGAATTACCCCTAGGCGTCAGACTGGATCTGGAGAATTTTTTCGTCAGCAGTACCCCTGCGTGTCGAAAGGTGGCGTCGGTCGGCTCCACGTTAGTCGTTGGCGTCTTAGTCGCCGGGATGACGTTGCTGTAGCTACTTAGACGCCGCTCTCGTGCGCTGACATCAGTTCTTTTACACAACATTCCACGCCAGAAGCGCAGAGCCATGCAAGACACTGACCACTGGTGCACAAAACTATGGCCCTGAAAGGGATTCCCTGACCCTAGAAGTCAGTTCGCAGAACGGGGAGGATGGGTGGGGCGGTAAGGAATCTATAACTAATCTATGTCTCTTACAGATATATTGTTACCGGAGGCAAGTAACTTGTTCATCTGAAAGAGACAATTAGTTATAGATTCCTTACCTGTAGTATAGATACCCCAGCAATACCAACCCCGGAGGTGGGTCTGCGAACCAAGTTCACACCAGAAAGTCGGCCAAAGAAGCAGTCTCTCCGGACTTGGCTGTCCAGATAGTAGTGCTTTGTGAACGTGTGCAGAGATGCCCACGTAGCTGCCTGACAGATGTCATTGAGGGGGACTCCCCGTCCCAAAGCAGTGGTAGCTGCCGTCGCTCTGGTGGAATGGGCGCGCAATCCCACTGGAGGCTCCTCCTTTGCCAAAGAGTAACAAGCTTTAATGCACAAAACAACCCACCTAGAGATGGTCCATTTGTGCACGGCCCGACCTTTTTTGGCACCCACATAGCCAACAAAGAGCTGGTCATCCACCCGGAATTGCTTGGTGCGATCCAAATAAAAGGAAAGCGCACGTTTTGGATCCAGACGGAGAGACTCTTCCTCCTTAGAAGGATGGGGAAAGTGATGGTTTGACCAATGTGGAAAGTAACCACCTTGGGAAGAAAGGAAGGTCTGGTTCTGAGGACGACCTTGTCCGGATGAACAGCCAGAAAGGGATGCTTTGAAGAAAGAGCTTGAAGCTCACTCACCCTGTGAGCAGAGGTGATGGCAACCAGAAAGGCAGTCTTTAAAGTAAGAAGTCTGAGAGGACAATTATGAAGCGGCTCAAAGGGAGCGCACATAAGGTAAGTAAGAACCAAGCTCAACTCCCACTGAGGCATTATGAAGGGAATAGGAGGAAAAAGATGAGTAATTCCCTTAAGGAAGCGATTTACAACAGGGGACTTAAAAAGAGAAGGCTGATCAGGAAGCCTAAGAAAGGCTGAAATGGCTGAGAGGTAGCTCTTCAGAGTGCCCAGAGCAGAGCCCTGCTGGGCCAAAGACAGGCGGAACAAGAAAGAGGGGCAGAAAGGGGATCCACAGCCTTTGCTGTGCACCATGCCACAAATTTATTCCATCTGCAGGCGTATACAGTCTTAGTGGAGGGACGCCTGGCTGCCAAAATAACATCACAGACCTCGGGAGGAAGGTCAAAGGCGGTCAACTGTTGCTGCTCAATCTCCATGCAAGGAGGTGGAGACTGGACAGGTTCGGGTGGAGGACCGTCCCCCACTGCTGCGACAGAAGATCCTCCCGTAGAGGTAGTCGGATCGGAGGATCGATGGCCATATGTAACAGCTCGGGATACCAGACTCTTCGTGCCCAATCCGGAGCCACAAGAATGACTTGGGCCCGGTCGCGCTTGATCTTCTTCAGCATTCTGGCCAGAAGTGGTATAGGCGGAAAGGCGTATAGAAGACCGCAACTCCACTCGCGATGAAAAGCACCGCCTAGCGAGTGCCGCCTTGGAAATTCCAACGCACAGAATTGCTGACATTGCGCGTTCTCTTCGGTGGTGAATAGATCTAACCAAGGCTCTCCCCACTGCTGAAAGAGACCTTGCACCACCTCTGAGTGAAGACGCCATTCGTGATCCATCATGCACCTGCGGCTGAGTTTGTCCGCTCTGGCATTCAGTGAACCTGCCAGGTGTTAAACCATCAGGGATATGCCTTGATGTTCCAGCCATGCCCAGAGACGGAGAGCCTCTTGACATAGGGTCCACGACCCCACCCCGCCCTGTTTGCTGCAGTACCACATGGCGGTGGTGTTGTCCGTGAACACCTGCACCACTCTTCCCAGGACAGAGGGAAGGAATGCTTTTAGTGCAACACGGATAGCCCAAACCTCCAGAAGGTTGATGTGGACCAGAGGCCCCTGATCTCCGCCTCTCCCATGTGGCCGCCACACCTCAGCAGTGATGCATCTGTCACCACTGTGAACTCTGGTTGGGGAAGGGATAGGGATCTGCCGTTGACCCAATCTCGGTTCGTTAGCCACCACTGCAACTGGTGTGCAGTGCCCTCCGAGATCTGGATGCAATCGGAAAGATTCCCCTGATGCTGTACCCACTGGAACTTCAGGTCCCACTGCAGAGCCCGCATATGCCACCTGGCATGATCCACAAGCAGGATGCAGGAGGCCATGAGGCCCAGCAACCAAGGTCATTCTGACCAAAACCCGGGATAAAGGCTGAAAGATCAGAATCATAGCCCGAATATCCCGGACTCGCTGCTCGGGAGGATAAACCCGAAACTGCGCGTGTCCAGAACCGCTCCGATGAAAAGAAGCTTCTGAGAGGGAGTCAGGTGTGACTTCGGCACGTTCAAAGTGAACCCCAGCGAGTCCAGGAGGTCCGCCGTAGTCTGGAGGTGGGAGACGACTGCCTGGGGCGAGCTTTCCTTCAACAACCAGTCGTCGAGATAGGGGAAGACTGGAACCCCTGATCTGCGCAGATGAGCTGCTTTCACCGCCATCACTTTCGTGAACACCTGAGGGGTGCTGGTAAGGCCAAAGGGGAGCACGGTAAACAAAGTGCTCGTGGCCTACCGTGAACCGCAGGTAACGCCGGTGGGCCGGCAGGACGGGGATGTGAAAATAAGCGTCCTGCAAGTCCAACGCTACCATCCAGTCTCCAGGGTCAAGGGCAGACAGGACCTGAGCTAGCGTCAACATTTTGAACTTCTCCTTCCAGAGGAAGCGGTTGACGTTCCTGAGATCCAAGATAGAAAGTAGTGGGAATAGCAACCACGACCTACTTCTGGGGCAGGAACTCGCTCAATGGCTCCCTTGGCCAAGAGAGCCGAAACTTCCTGTTGGAGAAGGTCCAGATGATCCTCCGACATGATGGTGCTGAGGTGGCATGGATGGAGGAGTAGTCTCGAAGGGGAGAGAGTAGCCCCTTCGGACTAATTGCAAAACACACCTGTCCGACGTGATGGTGCGCCAGTGGGGGAGGTGATTGCGAATCCTGCCGCCCACTGGCGATTGGTGGCCCTGAAAGGTCAGACTAGGAGGGTTTGGAGGCTGCTGCAGAGGGGGCTGTGGTGGACTGGCCCGCTCGCTGGCCCCCAGACCCACAACGGTGGGTGCTAAGTGCCTGGCTGCGCAGGGACTGGACAGCTTGCGCCGGCCTGTGGTTCTGGGCGGGACGTGGTGGGGCACCTCTTCCGTAGCCACGAAAGGGGCAAAAAGCAGACTGCGCAGGACGGGTGGTGAAGAGGCCCAAGGACTTGGACGTAGCCCGAGAGTCCTTAAAGCGCTCTAGCGCATTGTTTGCTTTGTCACCGAAGAGGCGACGGCCATCAAAGGGCATGTCCATCAGGGTAGCTTGGACATCCCCGGAAAAACCAGTCTACCTCAGCCAGGCGTAGGGTTGAAGGGCTACCGACGTTGAAATTGTCCTGCCCAGCGAGTCGGCGGTGTCCAGTCCACAGCGTATAGTAAACTTAGCTGCATCTCTCCCCTCGGCAACTGCACAGGAGAGCACCGCCCAGGCCTCCTCTGGGAACTGGGGCAGCACCTGCGCTACCGTATCCCACACAGAGTGGGTGTAATGGCCCAACAGACATGCAGTATTTACTGACCGCAGTCCCAAGCTGGAGGAATAAAACATCTTTTCCCAAGATGGTCCAGCTTTTTGGATTCCCTATCAGGTGGTGCAGTAGGGAATGAGCCTTTGGACGTGGAGGCTTGGACCACCAAGCTCTCAGGGGTGGGGTGTTGGGAAAGGAAAGTGGGGTCGCCCAGAGCCGGGTGGTGGCGTCGGGCAATCATCCTATCCACAGGAGCCCCTGTGCTGGGCCTGGACCAGGTGCCCAGAAGGATGTCCGTTAGGGCTTCATTGAATGGCAGCAGGGGCTCCGAAGAGCTCGCTGCCAGTTGGAGCACCTCTGTCAGGAGGTTAGTCCTGACTGCCACCGTAGGTAGCTCGAAGTTGAGAGCCTCGGCCGCCCTAAGCAAAACCACTGCGTAAGAAGCTCCCTCCTCCGTAGCCACGGGAGGCGGAGACAACATGCCAAGGTCTGGGGAGGTATCCAGACCACTGGCTTCCCCCAACTCCTCGCTCCAGTCCGGGTCGTACTCCAACTGGTCAGTTAAAGGGTCACCAGACCCCTCCCAGTCCTCTTCACCCTCCTCTGGTTGCCAATCTGGTCTAAACACACTAGGGTTGAACAGGGGAACAAAAGTACCTGTCGGCGTCGGATCCGGCGTCGGTCCAGCTCCGTGTCCACGTCAGGGTGGAGGCCGGGGTCGACGCCGGCTGGGGACACAACCAGCGACGGCTGCGGACGTGATGCCGGTGGAGGTGTTATGAGGTCGACCGGCGCCGATCCGGATCCAGGCCTGGATCCAAGGGGACCCTGCGGTGCCAAGGCCGGAGCCGCCGGCGTCGAAGGCCCAGAGCCTCCAGCCGAGTACGCGGGGCCCGAAGAGTCGGGCTGCCCAAAGATGGCATGCATCGCTTCGTAAAAAGCTCGAAGCTGGGCAGGGGTCGCTCCTGGTCCCGGGAAGGGAGGGAAACTCTGAGCCGGCCCTTCGGGCTCCACACGCGGAGCCACGGGAGGGGCACCCGCCGCATCCCTCGTCGCCTCGGCCGACAGACGGGGAGAAGTCGAAGAGCGACAATGCTTCTCGACTTACCTGAGGAATGCGAAGACTTCTAGGACGAGTAGTGGTGGCTCCTCGACCTCCCGCGCAACTGGGACCTCGAACGGCGCAGAGCAGACTGCCGGGCCTCGAGAAGCTTTCGGGACCGCTCCCGCAAAGACTTCAGATTCAGGGTCCGGCAGTCGGAACACGACTTTGGGTCGTGGTCGCGTTCCAGGCACACACGGTGGGGATCAGACACCGACATCAGCTTTCGGCAGGAACCGCAAGCCTTGAAACAGGGCATCCCTTGTGCACCAGGAGTCGATGGACTCAAAAAACGATGTCGACAAAAGTCGAGAAAAAGTCAGTCAAAAAGTGACTGGAGGTACCGCTCTCTCCGGATCTGCGCTGGCTGGCACGGGAAAATAAAGAACTGATGTCAGTATGCGAGGGCGGCGTCTAAGTAGCTACCGCGACGTCATCCCGGCAACTACGACGCCAACGACGAACGCGGAGCCGACCAACGCCACCTTTCGACGCGCAGGGGTACTGCTGACGAAAAATTCTCCGGATCCAGTGTGACGCCTGGGGGTAATTCTACAGGTAAGGAATCTATAACTAAATTGTCTCTTTCAGATGTACTCTTTCATAATCTTCGAGACTAGCAGAATTAGAGGCAACACAGAGCATACTTAGTGACCAGTATGTTAGAAATCACCCAGATCGCCTAGTTGTGAGAACTGCAAGGTACATAAGGCCATTGTCGGTTTAAAGTAGTGGCAGCAGTCGATGTAGGGAAGCCCAAGCAGGGAAAAGATTCCACTTATGACATTTGTGATCTTTCAGGCTAAAGGCTTCCACTTTCACTGCCACCAGGAAAATTCCTTGTTTCAAAGTCCATTGCTACATGTGCAATGCTTCTTAGCACAGGGACCAGGAAGCTACTCCACACTGTCCGTTGAGGTAGTGCTATCAAAAAGGTTGTCCAGAACATGGCCCAAGATCGAGAAAAAACAGTCGCCTCCAGTGGGAGGAGAAATACCCTCATATCGACATATACAACACTTTAATGTGCATTCTTTGTTTTGACTTGGTGCAAAAGCCTTGCGTTGCCATCTCTGCCATTTGGGCAACGCAGCCCAACAAGAAAGCGTTGAAAAGGACTGTAGTCTATGATTGCAGAGGACAGAAAAGAAGACTCACCATAAAGGAGAAGTGAACATAAGAATCAAGATCTGCAGTGGCTTAACAGAAGATCCCCATATAAGCGAAAGCTCCTAGACCTATCTACCATTGGACACTTGGTTCCAGAAGAATGCACAAGTCCAACAGGCCTAAAAGTCAGAGACTCTTCAGAACCACAACTAGTGCTCACAACACTGGGATCATATGCCAACGTTTAGACATCCTCCCAGGGGGAGAATAGGCCCTCATGCAAAGCAGTGTCCAGGGTTATGTCAATGAAGCACACCCTCTGAATCATGGTGACTTCTCTAGGCTGCTGAACTCCAGCTGATGCATGGTTAGTGTGGGCTCCAGATAGTCTAAAACCAATACAGGGAGGAATCTCTCCTTCAACCGCAAATTCTTAAGTAATGAAATACATGAACTCCTGACAGTCCCCACTGTTAGGACCTTTATAAAGACTTGTGGAACAGCTAAAAGACCAAAGGTTATTATTGTGTAATGGTAGTGTTGTACCACAACATAAAGCACAGGTAACAGACTAGCAGAAGGCTATAGGGGTCCTGAGATCTAAAGACACCATTCAATTTTGTGCATTCATGGCCAGGAGAGCATTACTCATGGACAGCAGCTCGACTTTATCCTAAAGGACAAACGTTTAAGAGCCTCAAGTCCGGAGAGGGCCAGAGGCCTCTGGCCAAGTAGTGGAAATTAAATCCTGTGCTACTCTCCTCTATGAGCACTTCTATTGCTACTTTTTGTAGCAAAGCCAAGACTTCTGCTTCCATCCATCCAGAGTTCCGGATGCCAGATTTTGATGCAACCAAGTACAAATAAAAGTCAGAGGATCTTGGAGGTGCCCTATTCCTCCTCCTCATTTGGGATGGAGGCACCGCTGGACCCTCAGATGGTGGTTGAGCCATTAAGATGGCACAAAGGCAGATCGATGGGAAACCTTGACGGAGCAGTTTGGGTAGCAAGAACCTTGCTTGGTTCTAAGAGGTATATGTAGGAAGCTGGCATGTTATGTTGCAGTGCCAATGTTGGGGCACACCATGCAAAAAGTACAGACGACACATTGGTTTACAGGGCTTGAATTAATAATCCCAAGTGCTCTATTTGTGGTAGCGTGGTAGAGCAGCTTAGGCTTATCAGAGGGTAGTGTTAAGCATTTGTTGCACACAGAGTCAATACATGAGACACTCAAAGAAATTTGAGACCAATTTAGAAAAAGCAGATTTTTATATAATTTTTGACACCAAGATCATCAGAATCAGGTAAGTACTTTCGGAGATAGGATTTTTACATTAAAGCAAAAATATAGCAAAATAATGGTTTTTGAGGTATGCGCCTTGAATGCGGGAATGTTATCCTATGGGAGAAACACACTGCATACATGTACTTGCAAGCGTTTCTGGAGGGCACTTAAGGTGCTTAGGGGGCCAAGGTCCAAGAAACCACCAGCAGTTCGGTTTTACGTGCTTTGCTGAGTCCGGGTGCAGAGGTGCTGGTCGCGTTGGTAGCCTTGTGCGCTACATGTTAAAGTCAATGGCAAAGTACCTGTGGAAGAAAGGCTGAAAGGGGGGACTTGGGGACAAGTCTGGCAGAACCCAAACGGGGGCTTGGCTCTTCAGTCTCTCTTGGGCAAGCAGACACTGTTGGTTTACTTCAACTCGGGCTGTGGGGCTTGGGTGCAGAGGTGTTTTGTCCAGAGGGTCGCTTGCGTTGGAGGTTTTCACTTTGCTTGGGTGACCTGGAGATGGAAGAAAACAGAACAGCAGGGCCACTCTTGGTGTAGGCCTCGATCCTTAAGTCCCATGTCAGCAGGACGGCTTTGGCGTCGGTGGTGCCCGGGCTGGACACTCAACAAGCCTTGGTCACTGTAAATTTTCTGGTACCCAGGGTATTGGTGCTGTGAGGCTCCTGGAGGGACTAACGTCTCGAAACTCGGTGGAGAGATGGGACGGACTAGCTAGAGCCACAGTGACCTCCTCCTGGCGAGATGCTCTCGGTGCACCTGGCGGTCAGCAAAACGAAGTACCGGACAAGAGCAATCGGTGTGTGCAGCTGCAAGGGAGTGGATCCTCCATCCCAAGGGAGATGCTGCGAAGTTGTTGATGCACTCGAAAGTCCGCCGAGGACTTAGGAGGATGCACAGCTTGTGGACGAGTCGGGTCTTTGCAACTGTCAGGACAGCAGAAACCAGGCCTGGTTTGGCGCAATTTTTGGAGCTGGTCCACAGTTCTTGTTATGTCAGCTCTTCTTATTCCTTTGGCTTCCAGGTAAATGAATCTGATTTCCAGGTGTCAGGGGGACCCCTAAATACTGAATCTAGGGGCGTTCAGGGGAATGAAGGGTAGTAGCCAATGGGCTACTTACCCCTAGGGTGACTACACCTCCTATAGGACCACTTCCTGTGGAGAGTGGGCATAATCCTGACCCAGGCCTAGTTTCACCAAATTCAAAATGGTGAAACCCTACCTTGGCTGTCCACTTCAGGTGGCCCACCTTAGGGGTGTGCCTAACCTGAAATTCCAACACGCCTACTGACTATCTAATTTTCAGCCTGCTCTGGTGCCAAATGGGCCCCAGGGCAGGGGGTGGAGTTCCCCAGGTCTGGGGGGAAAGCCTTTGTCGCATTTCAACAGGGAGCAGAGGCTTTAAACACTCTGGCTTTGACATGCTAATTCACTAGCCATTTTGCTGGAGGTGTGATCACCTTCTGCCACAGCAGGCATTGTTTCTGACCGGAGAGTGCGGGCTCCCATCTACAGGGGGCCAGAAACTCGTCTGTGTTGGCAGGCTGGGCAATATCAGTCAGCCAGCACATTAGACTAGTAGGTTTTCAGAGGGCACCTCTAAGGCGACGACTGGGTGCATGACGTAATAAATCTAGAACTGGCATCAGTACAGATTTTTAACATAAGGTGTTTGATACCAAACACCATTGGTTTCAGAGCAGCTATCATGTAGCTGGGTAACTCGTAATGATCAGTGCCCAGTACATGTCCTTAAGAGGGCTGGCTGATCACTTGCAATATCTAGTAAGGGAACAAGACATCACAGGGGCCCATTTGTTCATGCAGATGTGCCCTCACGTATAATATTATGCACCCTGCCTTAGGGCTTTAAGGCCTGCTGTAGGGGTGACTTACAGACAGTATATGCAGTGTACCTTGGCATGGAACACAGGGAGTGTGCCATGTTGTGTTTTCAAAACTCTTTGCAGTATTTCACGCATCTTTGATTGACAGTCTGAATACAGTTTGAGAGTCCCTTTGGGTGGCTTAATACATGCTGCTGCACATAGGGACCCTCTTTAGTACCCATGCCATGGGTACCATTTACTAGGGACTTACAGGGGTGCTAAAGTCCTTGTCAACTGGGTTACAATTAGACATTTACTTTGTTTGAAGGGAAAGAGCACTGGCAATGGTGGTCTGGTTGGCAGGGACCCAGTGCACTTTGTCAAAAAGCATCAGTACTAGAGCAAAAAGTGGGGTTGATCATGTCAAAAAGGGCACTTTGGCACAGTATACACTTCTCCAGACTAGGGGATTTCTTGTGTGATAGTACCTTAATCCTCATTGGAAGCTGCCGGCAGAACCCCAGGCTGTGAAAGACTTTGCATTGGATCATCCGCAATGATCACTATGACTGGGGAAGGCCCAAGATGTAAAGACTCAGAAGGCAGAAAATTTTAATGTTTAAAGTTGAGTTGAGCCATGCCTCGACTGCATACCTTTGTAGAGTTACGACAGAGATAGGCGTTGAACCACACTTTGGCAGGGAAGTACATATAAATCTATCCTCGACACTGAACAGTTCTGCTGCCTGAATCTGGAATGGTAGTGTTTTACTGGCCACCCTTTGGGCCTCATGCACCTCCCTGTAATTCTGACCCTTGGGGTTATCCACTATTCCGCCTCTTTGGTAAATGCCCCTTTGGTCCTTCTTGGCTCTCCTGGACATCATCGGTCGAAATGGCCATTCTTGCACTATGAGCATTAGGGAGACAAACCACACGAAAGAAATGAGTCATAAACTGTTTCTTTTCACTCCCATAGCTAGGACGCGTAACAGATGGCATTTTGGGGTCAACAAAAAGTGGAAAAAAATTGTGAAAACCATAAAATTCTTAGAAGAATGACGCTGAGTGAAACTTCACAGATGAAGACTAAAAGCACAAATTACTACTTGTGTAACGATATATCTGTAAGAGACATTAGTTAGTGATAGATTCCTTACCTTAGAATATCCCCAGGCGTCAGACTGGATCCGGAAAGTTTTTCGTTAGCAGTACCTCTGCGCGTCAGTAGGTGGCGTCGTGCGGCTCCGCGATGACGTCACGGAGACTACTTAGGCGCCAACCATGCGCGCGGACGTCAGTTCTGTACACGACTTTCCGCGCCAGGAACGCAGAGCCATGCAAGAAACTGACCATTGGTGCCATGAAACTAGGGCCCTGAAAGGGATGACCTTAACCCTAGAAATCAGTTCGCAGAACGGGGAGGATGGGTGGGGCGGTAAGGAATCTATCACTAATAATGTCTCTTACAGATACATCGTTACACAAGTAGTAACTTGTGCATCTGAAAGAGACACGTTAGTGATAGATTCCTTACCTTAGAATAGATACCCCAGCAATACCAACCCCGGTGGAGGGTCTGCGAATGGATTACACCAGAAAGTCACGGAGAACAGACCGGCCAAAGAAGCCGTCTCTCCGGACCGGACTGTCAAGGCAGTAATGCTTGGTAAACGTGTGCAGCGAGGCCCACGTAGCTGCCTGACAAATATCCTGCAAGGGGACGCCGCGTCACAAGGCAGTAGTGGCTGCTGTCGCCCTGGTAGAATGGGCACGCAGCCCCACAGGAGGCTCCTTCTTAGCCAACGAGTAACAGGCTTAGATGCAGAGAACGACCCACTGAGAGATGGTCCGTTTGTGCACAGCCCGACCTTTTTTGGCGCCCGCGTAGCCAACAAAGAGCTGGTCCTCCACCCGGAACTGTCGAGTGCGCTCCAGGTAGAACGAGAGCGCACGTTTTGGGTCCAGACGGTGGAGCCTCTCTTCCTCTTTTGAAGGATGCGGAGGCCGAAAGAAGGTGGGCAAAGTGATGGTCTGCCCGATGTGGAAGGGCGTGACAACCTTTGGCAAGAAAGAAGGACGGGTCCTTAAAACCACTTTGTCCGGATGAACAGAATGGAAAGGAGGTTTGGAAGAAAGAGCCTGGAGCTCACTCACTCTTCTGGCAGAGGTAATAGCTACCAGGAAAGCCGTCTTGAGAGTGAGAAGACGCAAAGGACAGGTATGAAGGGGCTCGAAGGGAGTGCACATCAGATATGTCAAGACAAGATTTAAATCCCAGTGAGGCATAATGAACGGCACGGGAGGAAACGTGTCCTTAATGCCTTTCAGGAAACGATTAACAACCGGAGATTTAAACAAGGAAGGCTGATCTGGAAGCCTGAGAAAGGCGGAGATGGCTGAAAGATGACCTTTGATAGTGCCCAGAGCAGAGCCCTGCTGGGCCAAAGAAAGAAGGAACAGAAGGACTTCGGAAAGAGGGGCAGAAAGGGGATCCACAGCCTTAGCTGTGCACCATGCCACAAACTTGTTCCACCTGCAGGCGTATATCGATTTAGTGGAGGGACGCCTGGCTGCCAGAGTGACATCACAGACTTCGGGAGGAAGATCGAAAGCTGTCAACTGTCGCCGCTCAATCTCCACGCATGGAGGTGGAGGATGGACAGGTTCGGGTGGAGGACCGTCCCCTGTTTCTGCGACAGAAGATCCTCACGAAGAGGCAGACGATCGGGGGATCGAGCGCCATGTTGAGTAGCTCGGGATACCAGTATCTTCGTGCCCAATCCGGAGCCACAAGAATGACTTGGGCCCGGTCGCGCCGAATCTTCTTCAGCACTCTGGGCAGAAGCGGTATAGGCGTACAACAGACCGCAACTCCACTCGCGACGAAAAGCGTCGCCGAGCGAGTGCCGCCTTGGAAATTCCAACGCGCAGAACTGATGACATTGCGCGTTCTCATCGGTGGCGAATAGATCTAACCAAGGCTCTCCCCACTGTAGAAAGAGTCCTTGCGCCACTTCCGAGTGAAGACGCCATTCGTGATCCATCATGCACCGGCGGCTGAGTTCATCCGCCCTGGCGTTCAGAGAACCTGCCAGGTGTTGAACCACCAAGGTAATGCCTTGACGTTCCAGCCAAGTCCAGAGGCGCAGAGCCTCCTGACATAGGGTCCACGACCCCACCCCGCCCTGCTTGTTGCAATACCACATGGCGGTGGTGTTGTCCGCGAACACCTGCACTACACTTCCCCGGACAGAGGGAAGGAATGCCTTCAGTGCAAATCGGATCGCCCGCAGCTCCAAAAGATTGATATGGAGCCGGGACTCCGCCGGAGACCAGAGGCCTCTGATCTCCGCCTCTCCCAAGTGGCCACCCCATCCCAGGAGGGACGCATCCGTCACCACTGTGTGCTCCGGTTGGGGAAGGGAGAGGGATCTGCCATTGACCCAATCGCGATTCGTGAGCCACCACTGCAATTGCCGTGCAGTGCCCTCCGAGATCTGGACATGATCGGACAGGTTGCCCTGATGCTGTGCTCACTGGAACTTCAGGTCCCCCCTCAGAGCCCGCATATGCCATCTGGCATGTTGCACCAGCAGGATGCAGGAGGCCATCATGCCCAGGAGCTGGAGGGTCATCCTGACTGAAACCCGGGAGAGAGAGGCTGAAAGATCGGAATCATAGCCTGAATATCCCGGACTCGCTGCTTGGGAGGATAAACCCGAAACAGCGTCGAATCCAGAACCGCTCCGATGAAGGGGAGCTTCTGAGAGGGACTCGGGTGCGACTTCGGCATGTTGATGGAGAACCCCAGCAAATGCAGGAGGTCGGCCGTAGTCTGAAGGTGGGTGACGACTGCCTGGGGCGAGCCCGCCTTCAACAACCAGTCGTCGAGGTAGGGGAAGACTGACACCCCTGACCTGCGCAGATGAGCTGCGACCACCATCATCACCTTCGTGAACACCCGAGGGGCGCTTGTAAGGCCGAAGGGGAGCACGGCAAACTGAAAATGCTCCTGGCCTACCGTGAACCGCAGGTAACGCCGGCAGGACGGGGATGTGAAAATAGGCGTCCTGCAAGTCCAACGCTACCATCCAGTCTCCAGGGTAGCCAAGACCTGAGCCAGAGTCAACATCTTGAACTTCTCCTTCCGGAGGAAGCGATTGACGTTCCTGAGGTCCAAGATGGGGCGCATGCCCCCCTTGTCCTTCTTGGGGACCAGAAAGTAGTGGGAATAACAACCACTCCCTACTTCTGGCCCAGGAACACACTCGATGGCCCCCTTGGCCAAGAGGGCCGTGACTTCCTGCAGGCGAAGTGCCAAGTGGTCCCCCGACATGCGGTGGAACTGAGGTGGCATGGCTGGAGGGGTGGACCGAAAGGGAAGGGCGTAAGTAACCCTTGCGGATGATCTGCAACACCCACTTGTCCGATGTGATAGCGTGCCAGTGGGGGAGACGGTGGCGGATCCTGCCACCCACTGGCGTGGGGTGCCCCCCAAAGCTCGGATTAGGAAGGTTTGGAGGCAGAAGCAGCGTGGGCGGAGGTGGACTGACCCCCACGCTGATTGCCAGACCCGCCCCAGCGGAAACCGCGTCCGCGTTGAGGCTGGTTCTGCATAGGTTTGCTGAAGGAATGTGCCTGGGCGCCCCTTCCGTGGCCACGAAAGGAACGAAAACCAGGAGTGGCTGGATTTTTCGTGGAAAGACCTAAGGACTTAGCCGTGGCCCGCGAGTCCTTAAAACGCTCCAGCGCAATGTCGGCCTTATCGCCAAACAGGCGAGTGCCATCAAAGGGCATGTCCATGAGCGAGCTTTGGACATCTGGCGAGAACCCGGTAGATCTCAACCAGGCGTGGCGACGAAGCGCCACAGTCGTAGAAATCGCTCTACCTAGTGAGTCCACGGTGTCCAAACCACACCGAATGGCGAACTTAGCCGCATCTTTACCCTCGGCAACAGCTTGGGACAGCACAGCTTGGGTCTCTTCAGGACACTGAGGCAACACCTGTGCAACTGTATCCCACACCGCGTGGGAATAGCGGCCCAATAGGCAAGCGGTGTTCACCGACCGCAGCCCCAAGCTGGCCGAAGAGAACAACCGCTTGCCAAACTGCTCCAGCTTCTTGGAGTCCTTATCCGGCAGAGCCGTGAGGAAGGCACTCTGGGACGTCGAAGCTTGGATGACCAGGCTCTCGGGCGTAGCATGAGTGGTCAGAAAGGCAGGGTCACCGGGCGCCGGGCGATGACGCCTGGCGACGTTCTTATCCACAGGGGCCCCTGTGGCTGGTCGCGACCAAGTGCCCAGCAAGACGTCAGTGAGGGCGTCATTAAATGGCAGCAGGGGCTCCGACGAAGTGGACGCCGTCTGGAGCACCTCAGTGAGGAGGTTAGTTTTGAGGGCCACCGTAGGGAGATCAAGGTTGAGAACCTCAGCTGCCCGACGGAGCACCATCGTGTAGGAGGTGCCCTCCTCCATGGTAGGCGGGGGAGAGGCAAACCCCGGGTCAGAGGAGACGTCGAGGTCGCCGGCATCCTCCAAATCGTCCGCCCAGTCCTGCTCAGAGTCACACTGACAAGCAAGAGGGTCCGAGGACCCCTCCCAGTCGTCCACCACCTCCGCCGCATGTGGCACAGACCGCGGCGGCAGGGCAGGAGCCGGAGAAGGAACAAACTGCGTCGGGAACGGCGCCGGCCGGGGCCGGACCGGCGTCGTGTTCCAATGCGGATCCCAGGTAGGAGCAAAATGGTCCTGGAACCTGGGCAAGGGCGGGACAAATGGCACCCACTGCGGCGCCGGAGCCGAGGGTGGCGCTGGGGCCGGAGCCGGCAGCGATGGACCTTGTGGCGCCGTGGCCGGAGCCGACGGCGCAGGATCCTGTGGCGCCGAAGCTGGATCCGCCGGCGGCGCCGACGGCCCAACAGGATCCTGACAGGACCGCGGGGCCCGAGGGTGCGCCGGCATGAGCCCGAGGCCTAAAAAGGCGGTCCATGGTAGCAAGAAACTCTTGCACCTGTGCGGGAGTCGCCGACGGACCCGGGTAAGGTGGGTAGGCCGCGGGACTCTCAAGCTCCGAAGGAGCCGCAGGGGCAAAGCCCCTGTCCCCCTCGTTTGCATCCGGGGACCGACGGGGGGACGTCGGAGAGCGAACACGCTTCGTCGACTTCTTTTTGTGTCGTCTCTTACCCGAATCCGAGGGTGAAGACTTGGAGCCCGAGGAGCAATGACTGTGGCCCCGCGAGCGTTCCCTGGAACGGCCCCTGGACCGGGAACGGCGCTGGGACGAGTGCCGGACCTCCAGCAGCTTCCGGTGCCGCTCCCTCAAGGCCTTCGGGGCCAAGGCCCGACAGTCCAGACAGGACCGGGAGTCGTGGTCGGTCTCCAGGCAGTAGAGGCAGACATCGTGGGGGTCCGCCACCGACATATTGCGACGGCAGGCCCCACAAGACTTAAATCCAGGCATCCCTACGTGCACCAAGGAAACCAAGGCTTACAGGAGACAAAAGTCTCAAAAAGGGTAGTCAAAAAGTGACCATGGTACGTGCTCTAACCGGATCTGCGCTTACTGGCGCGGAAAAAGAAAGAACTGACGTCAGCGCGCATGGGTGGTGCCTAAGTAGTCTCCGTGACGTCATCTCGGCGCTTACAACGCCAGCGACGGACACGGAGCCGCACGACGCCACCTACTGACCCGCAGAGGTACTGCTAACGAAAAACTTTCTGGATCCAGTCTGACGCCTGGGGATATTCTAAGGTAAGGAATCTATCACTAACGTGTCTCTTTCAGATACTATTTTACTCAAGAAGCAGGGTTGAAAACCCCAGAAGTATTCCAAAATCCTCTCTGTATGAGCCAATCTGAAGGAAGAAAATCCAGGGAAAACATGAATTAAAATCTGATAAACAATTCAATGAAGTAGAAGGACACAGCTCTGAAAAACTCCTTCAAACTATGTGCAATAGAAATCTCAGCTACTGTGGTGTTGGTGGGACAGTGAGCAGGGATTGAGTGGAGTACTCAGCAAATGCACTTCAACAACTGTAGCTTGGGCTGTTTCAATGAAATTAATGAGCTCTAAAATAAAAACGGTTTGCCGGTAGGCATGTTAATATTGCTTAAAGTTGTGTAGAAAATTACTTGGAACCCCCAGCAGGACAATGGGGGTGATTCAATGGTGGGAATCTATGAAAGAACAAATGCTGGAGAAACACTGATAGAAGCAGGGTCCATTATACAACAATGCAATCATATGAAAAATAAAACTATTGTAGGTGTGCGCCTGTGTGGGTATAAGCATGTGCCCAATGGCACATGCTCACCCTATGTAGGGTACGAGCAGCTCAAAACTGTTGAGTGCTTTAGGAAGAAGTTGTAGGTTCCACCAGTAAGTGTAAATCTACTCAGAGGTTTGGAATAAGAGAACAAGGACACAGGAGTCACTTACTTTGACTGGTGTACAGCCACATCCATCTTAGACAGCTGGAAGGAGTGAAAAAAATGAATGGTAATATTGTGGAGGTGGACAGTATGGACCAGGCAATCATGTTCTGGACCCATGTCTGAACAAACAGTCTTCTCTACAGCTTGAGTTCAGATATTTGGCTTAAAGAAATGTAATGGGGTAAACCAAGTGATATACTTTAAGTCAATGAATACATGTCTACGAAAAAAGAAAGGACATTTGCGTTTATCAAATGGTAGGTGTGAATGTGTTCCACAAGGAATGATTCTGGATCGAGTATCACTTCGAAAAAGATATCAAAGTACTGGATCCCTCTTCATTAGAAGCATTCCCTCATAGGAGGCAAAGCCTTTTAAGCAACTTAGCATGTTACCCAAAAAAAATAAAAAATCAGCACCCAACTTGCAAGGCAGACTCTTAACTCTTGAAGTTTGGAGACATTGCAAGGAATGTTCAGGAATAAAAATCATCACTGACATGAAAGCCTGAGGGTTATCTAACAAATAAATAAATAATGCAGCTTTTTGATTGCGAGGGTGTGGTACACCATTTGTTTCAAAGTAGACAGCAATTCTGTGGTTCCTCCGCAACAAGTGATAGCCACCAAGCAGACTCTTCGAGGGTAGTCACAAATCAGCATGGTAAATCTTCTATTATCTCACCCACTGACTATGGTCAGTAAAGCATTTTGTTCCATTGGTTCTTGCTCAATATGCCATTTATTTCAGAGACCAACCAAATGCAAACACGTCTGATGAATCCTGCAATTGACAAAGTGAAACTAATAAGGCAGGCACCTTTTGAATGGGAATACAATCAAGGCCAGTCCTTTTTTGACATTGGTTGAACTAATTTATAAGGTTTAGCTGGAGTCTCCATCACTTTGATTAAAAAAAAAAAAAAGTGTTAAAATTTGTAAGACACGAGAATAAACGTCTTAACTACACTACCCTCTAAAAACCGCAAACTCTGGTACAGTGGGGGAAAAATAATTAAAGTGTGAACTTTAGGGCACGGGGGGGTTAAGCTGCATGGAAGGACAGTGCAAGGGATCTTTGGCCATAGTAATTAGGCATAGCTTCACTAAAAGGTGGTTTTTTAGATGTTACGATACAACGAAAAGCCAACTGCAGTTTGGAGAATTTGTCCAACTGCCTACCTTGGTTACCGTTAAATCTGGATAAATGCACATTGCCTCAAAACCATTACCCTTAAAAATCCCTTCTCACACTTGGTAGTTTTTTCCTATTCTTTTGAAATTCCAGGCCTCTCTAAGGTGTTTACACATGGGTGCTGTTGTTGGAAATAGAAGTTCACTGAATTAATGTACTTAGGCAAGAAAAGGAACTGTGCAAGAATGGATTTACATATATATTGTTCTACCTGTGTATTGTTTAAAATGCTGGCATTGTAAAACACTGAAAACTGTATCAAAAGTTGCCTTTATAATTAATAACATTAGAATACGGCTTTATGTCAGAATTACCTCCTCTTCCTCCTCCTCTTCTGACATTTTAATGGCAGGATCAGGCAATTTTATAAGCTTCTGGACAGTTTCTCCATTTTCTTCCCCCTTTCCATGCTCCGCCTCCCACTCTTGCAAAACTTCATCTATGTTGAAACGGCGTCGATAATTTACAAAAAAGTTTTTCACTTGCACCACTGATTTGTTTCCAATCACATCAGAGATAGCCTGAAAATCACGGCCATATTTTCTGATTGCTAAAAAACAAAAAACATATGCACCTGTTTTTTTTTTTTTTAGCTTCTGAAACGTAAGACCATTGTAAACATTCTTGCTAAAAGAGGCAATATAGTAATGTACCAAGTGCAAATAAATGTACAGACAAAACATAGCAGAATAAAGAAAAAACACATTAGGGTAAATGCATTCATTGATAAAAAGGGTAAAGATCTTACTTGAAGTAGAATGCCTGCAACATGCTTTCTTTGACCATTACCAAATTACTACTTAGTCCTAATGACAGACTGGGGAACCAGAAAGCTTCGCCTAAACTTTTAAAATATTGACTAATCTAATGATCTGACCTAAGCATTGTCCATCTAATGTGTGTATTCTTTTCAAAACAGTGTTAAAATAGAAGGAAAAATTACTTGCCTGTAACGCATTGTTATCGTTTCCTGATTTATAGGGTAAATGAATCCTCCATTTTAGGTGAAGAGATCAGGACATTTTAAAAACACTTCTAGTAACTTAGAGTTATCAGTGAGGAATGAATGGATACTTGTAGTCCTGGTTCTGCTTTGTATTGATCTTTAGTAAGGATAATGTTACTTACCCAGTAAGCATCTGTTCTTGGCATGTAGCGCTGTAGATTCACATGCTTTGCATACTCCTGCCATCTAGTGTTGGGTCTGGATGTTTGCAAGTTGTTTTTCTTCGAAGAAGTCTTTCCAGTCACGAGATAGGTGACTACTCCTTTCGGTGATAGTGCGCATGGGCCTCGACTCCATTGTTAGATTGTTTTCCCGCAGAGGGTGAGAATGGAGTTAGTAAGAGTAGAATAGAGATGTCCATGCGTATGTATATAAAGTAAGAGAACTGCAACAGGTATAGGTGCCCGGGGAGGCGGGTGGGTGCATGTGAATCTACAGCTCTACATGCCAAGAACAGATCCTTACTGGGTAAGTAACATTATCCGTTGAGGCATGTGAGCTGTAGATCACATGCTTTGCATAGACTATACAGCAGTATTCTCCCAAAGCGGTGGCTAACCTGTAGCTATTGCAGTGGTTTGAAGTACAAGTTACTTACCTTCGGTAACGATGTACCTGGTAGAGACGATTCTAGCCGCAGATTCCTTAACGTAGAATTATCCCCAGGCGTGAGACTGGACCCGGAAAACTTTCTTTGCCCCAGCATCTATTCGCGCCGGGGGGCGGTACCACGCGACTCCGCCCTGACGTCGTCCGCGGGCGTGACGTCAGCGAGGTCACATAAGCCCCACCCCGGCGTGCTGAAATCAGTTTTCTTCGGAGAACTTTTCCGCGCCACAACGCGGAGCCATCACAAACAAAACTGTGGAGATTATGGGAACAGTGTGCGAACAAGCAGTGAAAAGAAGAGAGAAACGAAAGGTGAGGAACAGCACCAATTGGAAAAGTGCCAAGCACGAAGGTACCAAAAGCCATAGCAGCGAAAGCCATAGCAGGGAAAGAGCAGAGCACCGCTCTGAGGAACAACCTTGCAAGCTAAGGCGACATCCCCCCTGGAGGCAGAACACATGCGAAAAACGCTATAGTAGAAGAGAGAGAGAGAGAGAGAGAATCTGCAATCACAATCCACAATAGTGAAGGGGCAACAAGCCCGGAACAGAGGAGTAACAGCAATACACCCCCAGACGACACCATCAAGGGGGGACCTTATCCCCTGAAAGGAACGAAAGGGCCGAGGTACAAGCAAAAAACCCCCAACACAGAGAACTGCAAGAAAAGGGAGAAGAGTAAAAGTAGGCCCTGACACTGGAGAAAAAAACCAGAGTGGAGGGATGCAAAAGCACACATGAACCAAACGACTTTGTATCATAAAAGAAGGGGTGGAACAATCAAGCAGAACGAAGCATCCTGTCCGGGAGGAGACGAAGCAGACACCCACAGAAGACAAGCCACCCGGAGGGAGGCGAGTGCAGAAAACCAAACTGAAGGTCCTCGCAGAACGGGGAGGAAGGGCGGGTCGTGAAGGAATCTGCGGCTAGAATCGTCTCTACCAGATACATCGTTACCGAAGGTAAGTAACTTGTACATCTGATAGAGACTACTAGCCGCAGATTCCTTAACGTAGAATAGATACCCTAGCCATACACAGAGGGGAAGAGGGCCTGCGAGAGAGCCTCCCCAGTAGGAAGAAACACAGGGCCCCAGGAGGGGATGTGTCACAGGGACAAGAAGGGCGGCCCAGCCCTCACCAAGCAGAAGTAAGCAAGAACGAGGCGAAGGGAAGGCCAGGAGAACCCAAGCCCATCCAAGGAACAACTGCCAGAAAACCCCGTAGGGGCAGACAGCGCCAGAGGCGCACCAAGGAAGAAAAGAACCACCCCAAACTCCAGGGAGAAGAGGTAGAACCGGAGGCAGAGCCCGCCGTAGGAAAACAGACAGCGATAGGGGGCAGCTGAACGGGCATCAGCGTCAAGGCAGCGGACAAGGCAGGTGCGGCTCCATAGCCAAAAAGCGCAGGCGAAGAAGAAAGGCACAGTTGCGCAAAGCCCCAGCAGAACAAGAGGCAGGGGCACAAGGGAACACACCAAGGGCCACGGCGGTGGGCCCGAACGAGCAGACATGCGCCGCCGCCGGCCGGCAACACCATGGAGCAGTGCACCCAGAACAAGCCAGGCGCAAGCAGAGGTCAGCGGCCAGGGAAATCCAGAACAATCCCCAAGAGGGGCTGTGCCAGAGACACACACCGGCCCACGAAAAGAAGTGGGACCAGCCAGAAGAGAAAGAGGAGAGACCCGGAGGACGGACCAGCCGGCAACCAGAACACAGGAAAGCCAGAAGAAACCTAGCTCCCCTGGACACCAGACAGAGGACCAGGCCGAAACGCCGGACAGGAAGGTGGAAACGCCACAACACGATGCCGTAGACATGCCAGGCTGGACTAGCGATGTAGCGAACACTGAGAATGACAGACGCTGGAGCAGCGCAAGCTGCCCCAGACAAAGGCAAAAGAGACCGCACCAGCGGTATACAGTGATGCCAGGAAAAGCAAGGAACCCGAAAAAGGGCCTCCACACCTCCCCAGCGCAGGACAGAGATATGTAATAGCTACAAGTACCCCACTTTGGGCAAGACACGTCCCAAGGAATACATGGGAACACTGCTTAGGAAAAAATTCCACAGCAGAGGACAAGAACATAAAGGACCTGCAGGTAAAACCACAGACGGCTTGCCAATCAGCCAAAAAAAAAAAAAAACCACAGAAGCCAAAAGGGGGGCTGTACCAGCAGCCAACAGGACAGAAAGCCCAACCTAAGGACCCCGAAGGCACGCCAAACCACACGGAACACACAAACGGGCCAAGCGAAGCACTAGACCCCAGAAAAAAGGGGAGTGGGATAACACCTCCCATAAAGCACCCGAAGACCGACAAGCCAAGTTTACGGAGGGGGAGGAGGTCGGAGCCCCGCAAGAAGCCGCTGAATGGCAGAGTCCGCATGGGTGTTAAACAAAAGAACCCCATCAAAAGGCAGGTCAACCAGACGCTCCCTAATATTCTCTGGAAAAACGCCATCCCTCAACCAGGCATGGCGCCGGAGAGCTACTGAACTTGACATAGCGCGGCCGAGAGCATCAGACACATCTAAAGCCGAACGAAGAATAAACTCGGCCAACTCCTGGCCATCTAACACATGGGGCCGCAGATCAGCGCGGACACCTTCGGGGGAGGCACCAGACAGAAGGGACTCCACGGAATCCCACAGACTGGAAGTAGCCCTGGCCAACACACAAAGTGTGTTGAGCGCTCGCAAAGCAGCACTAGAGGAAGCGAAGATGTTACGCCCCCACGAATACAACCACTGGGCCTCCCGTGACGGAGGAAACACCACCAAGGGCAAGGAAGGAAAAGCAGTCTGCAGAAGAGGGCCCTGGGTAGAAGGGTGGAAAGAAAGGCAGACTGGATCGTGCGGAGCGGGGCGATGGCGATGTAGGAGCGGCTGAGGCACCGGATCACCCGTGGCAGGACGCCCCCAGGCCCCCAGAAGAGAAGTATGGAGCGAAACTTCGAATGGAAGAAACAGCTCCCGTCCACCAGAGCCCCGATGGAGAACCTCTAACAAATGGTCCGTAGGGAACGGGGTGCCAGGGTCGCCCATGCGCAAAACGCCAGCGGCCGTGGAAATGGCCCGGACAAAAGCTGCACTCGCCTCCGTAGGGCGTCGTGGGGGAGAGAGCAATTCCACCGTGGGCGATGGCTTTAAACTAAGCCGGCCATCCCAGAGTCCAGCTGGAGGAACAAACGGCCAGCCCCTGAATGGCGGAAGATTCACGGAGTGGGGGGCCTGAGGTGCCTCCGGGGAAGGCCGAGGTCGCGGGGACGGCGAAGAGCCCTCCCTGGAAGACGCCGGGAAAAAAGCAACGACGCGGCGTCCCGTCTCCGGGGAAGAGGAGACATAAAGTTGACAAACATCCGGAGAGGAGGGGACCTCTGGAGACGAGTCGACGGCCCGACGCCCGCACGGCGCCGTGGAGTCCGCCACAGGCGCCGGCGACCCCCACCACCACTTGCGCCCCAGGAGAATGGGGCGGGGTCGGAGCCGGGGCGGCTAAGGAACGGCGCCGAAAAGGCGCCGACTTGACCTCTGATGAGGCAGCCGCCTGCGCGGAGGGCCGAGAGGGGTACGGGGAAGCACCCCGGCCCCTAGCCAGCACCCGCGGCGCCGCCAGGGCCAACAGCCGTCGGCGCCTGAGCGGCGTCAGCTCGGCCTCCAGCAAGGCCGCCGCCTGCCCAGAGGACTGAGGGGGACTCGGGGACGAACCGCGAGTCCCGGCGACCTCCTGCGACACCACAGGGACCCCCTCGGGGTTTGCGGCGAGGCAGAGGCACGGTGGGCCGAAGAGGGGAACCCCGTAGGGCCGCACCTAGACGACACCACACCCCCAAAACCTGGAGCCGAACCAGTCGGCGCCGGAGCCGCCGGCGACTCCGCGGAAAGCCCTGCACGTGGCAAGGGATCCGCGGACGTCTCAGGAAGAGGAGGAGGGGCCAAGGAAGCCTGCAGAGCCGCAGCATAGGCCTCCATTTGGGCCCTCGTCGCCCCAACGCCAGGAAACGGCGGGTAGGGTGGCGACGAACGAGGTCGCATGTCCCGAGGAGAACCCGCGCCCTCCGCAGAACGGGGACCAGGCCTCGGGGACAAGCTATAAGACTTACCGGCGGGCGAGCGACGCCCCTGGGGCCTCGGTGAAGGACGATGTCGGAGGCGGAATCGGCGGTTCTTGGGCCTTTCCGCGGGGGACGGACGCGGTGACGACACCGATCTGGACAAGCGGGCCGAAAGGAGTTTCATCCGGCGCTCCCGCCGGGACTTCGGCTTCAGACGCTGGCAAGCGTCGCAGTCCGCAGAATCATGGTGCTCGCCCAAACACCACATGCAAATAGGGTGAGGGTCCGTCGCCGACATTTGACGCGCACAAGAAGAGCACGACTTGAAGCCCGAAGGCATTCGCACACTGTTCCACAACGCAAAGCGTGAAAAGAAAACCTGAACACAGGTCAAGACACTATTCCGGATCCACGTTGCACGCGGAAAAGAAGGAAACTGATGTCAGTGCGCCGGGGTGGGGCTTATATGTGACCTCGCTGACGTCACGCCCGCGGACGACGTCAGGGCGGAGTCCCGTGGTACCGCCCCCCGGCGTGCAGAGATGCTGGGGCAAAGAAAGTTTTCCGGGTCCAGTCTCACGCCTGGGGATAATTCTACGTTAAGGAATCTGCGGCTAGTAGTCTCTATCAGATAGAGTGTTCTAAGTACTGCATGGCCTACATTAGCTTGTTGTCGTGCTAACACATCTACACAATAGTGCTTGGTGAATGTGTGTGGTGTAGACCATGTTGCAGCCTTACAAATGTCAACTATGGGAATGTTTCCTAAGAAAGCCATAGTAGCCCCTATTTTGCGAGTGGAATGCGCTCTAGGGGGTATTGTTAAAGTTCTTTTTGCTTTTGCATAACAAGTTTGAATACATTTAACAATCCACCTGGCAATACCCGACTTGGAAATAGGATTGCCCTTGTGAGGTGGAGCAAAAGCAACAAAAAGTTGTTTGGCCTTATGGAATGACTGTTCTTTCTATGTAGTATAAGAGGGCTCTTTTGACAGCTAAAGTGTGTAGAGCTCGTTCTGCCACTGAATCTGGTTGAGGTAAGAACACCAGTAACTCAACCGATTGATTGATGTGAAAGGCAGAAACTACTTTAGGTAGAATTTTTAGGGTTGGTACGAAGAACCACTTTGTCTTGGTGAAGCTGGAAAAAAGGTTCTTCTATGGTTAGTGCCTGTAGCTCACCCACTCTCCTCAGTGAAGTGACTGCAATGAGGAAAGCGATTTTACACAAGAGAAATTGCAGTTCACATTTATGCATGAGTTCAAAAGGTGGGCCCATTAATCGTGTGACAACTATGTTAAGATTCCACACTGGGGCAGGTGGAAGTCTTGGTGGAATAACTCTTTTTAGTCCTTCCATAAAAGCTTTGATAACTGGTACTCTAAAGAGAGATAAGTGTTGCCTGTTTTGCAGATACGCAGCGAGATGTAAAAGGATAGAAGAGTAAGCTAATTGTGACC
Source organism: Calotriton arnoldi (assembly GCA_963921515.1). Classification (NCBI taxonomy): domain Eukaryota; kingdom Metazoa; phylum Chordata; class Amphibia; order Caudata; family Salamandridae; genus Calotriton; species Calotriton arnoldi. Next base: position 119,927 of record CAWUFW010004610.1, on the reverse strand, counting down.
GCTGCAAGTGTAACAAATAACATATGATATTTTGTATGGAAGCATCAAAAGGATTGATATTACAATAAATAACAAAACACTTCCATTTAGCTGCGTAACAAGCTCTTGTAGTAGGTCTTCTGGCCTCTTTGATAATGTTCATACAGTCTGGTGGAAGATTCAGATAACCAAACTCTGACTTCAGGAGCCAGACCGCTAGGTTTAGTTCTTTGGGATCTGGGTGTTTGATTTCTCCATGGCTCTGTGTGAGGAGATTGGACGCGAGATGCAGCTTTTGATGTGGAACTACCGATAGCTCCAGCAGGGTCGTGAACCAAGGTTGACGGGCCCATGTGGGAGCTACTAAAATCAGTGTGAGGGATGTTTGCCTGAGTTTTTGAACCGTTGATGGAATGAGTGGGAGAGGCGGAAAAGCGTTGGTAAATATTCCTGACCAGTTCATCCATAGTGCATTGCCTTTGGAGAGCGGGTGTGGATACCTGGAGGCAAAGCTTGGGCATTTTGCGCGTGTGTGTGTGTGGCGAAAAGATCTATTTGAGGAAACCCCCAACTTTGAAAGTAGGGGAGGAGAACTTGAGGGTGAAGTTCCACCTCGTGGATTTGCTGGCTCTGTCTGCTGAGAAGGTCGGCAATCTGATTGTTTACTCCTGGGAGGTGTTATGCTAGGAGATAGATTTTGTGGTGCATGGCCCAATTCCAAATGTCTTGAGCTAGGTGTGACAGTTGGGGAGAGTGTGTCCCCCCCTGTTTTTTTTATAGAATACAAAGCTGTCATGTTGTCGGTGCGAACTAGGACAGCTTTGCCTACAAGGTGAATTTGAAAGGCTTTGAGCGCTAGAAACACTGCTAGCAGCTCTAGATGATTTATGTGGAGAGCTTTTTGCTTCCGACTCCGCAAGCCTTGAATTGTGTGTTTCTGGAGATGAGCTCCCCAACCAGTGAGCGACGCGTCTGCTGTTAGTATTGTCTGTGTAACAGGGTCTATGAAGGGCCGTCCTTTTGACATATTTTGTGGGTTCCACCACTGCAGAGTGACGAGTACGGCCGTTTACCAACACTAGATCGGTTAAGAGACCCTGCGACTGGTTCCACTCACTTGCTAAGCATTCTTGAAGGGGACGCATGTGAAGCCTGGCATGGGGAACAATCATGATGCAAGAGGCCATCATTCCCAGCAGCTGCATATACACTCGAGCTGGTGGTGAGTGAGTGGGCTGAAACTGAAGAATCAGAGCCTGAATATTGCAAATTCTGGCTGCATTGGGGAAAGCCAGAGCTTTTTGAGTATCTAAAGTGGCTCCTAGATAGTTGAGTGTTGGAAGGTTGAAGATGCGATTTCAACACATTGACTGTGAATCCCAGTTGGTGCAGTAACTGCAGTGTTATGTGAGTGTATTGGAGACACTTTGGGTACGTACCGGCTTTGATGAGCCAGTCGTCCAAGTACGGGAAGACATGAATGTGTTGTCTCCGTAGGTGAGCAGCGACTACTGCCAGACATTTCGTAAAGACTCAATGAGCAGTGGTGACTCCGAATGGGAGTACCTTGAACTGGTAATGCTGCCCCGCTACCACAAATCTGAGAAATTTGCGATGAGCTGGATGTTTTGGAATGTGGAAATACGCGTCCTTTAAGTCTAGAGTAGACAAAGTCGCCCTGTTGTAACAGTGGGAGCACTTGTTGCAGCGTCACCATGTGAAAGTGGTCTGATTGTATGTAAAGGTTTAGTTCTCTGAGGTCTAAAATAGGTCTGAGAGAACTGTCCTTTAGGGGTATGAGAAAGTACAGGAAGTATACGCCCGACCCCTGATATTGTAGTGGCACGGGCTCTACGGCTCCCTTCAAAAGGAGAGATTGAACCTCTTGTTTGAGGAGGTTTAAATGGTCTGATGACATTTTGTATGAACATGGAGGAATGTTTAAAAAAAATATATATATATTTTATATAGCGCGAACTAGACCCGAGACATCGGGTATCAGAGCGCTTTACATAGCACCAGTTTCGTTACAGAAGGACACATTCATTTTTGTTAGGCACGGGGAGATTAAGTGATTTGCCCAGAATTACAGGATGTTGAGCGTCGTTGCCGAGACTCTAACCCGGTTCCCCAGCTTCGAGGTCGACCGTTCTAGCCGTAAGGCTACATCCTCTCCTCAATGTTTGGAGGATTGTTGGTAAGCTCCAGGCAATAACCAGAATGGATAATTCCTAGCACCCATTTGTCTGTAGTTATTGATTGCCAGAGGGGTAGGAATTGTGAAAGACGACCCCTGACAGGTGTTAAATGATTGTTGGGGGGGGGGGGAAGTGTAGGCAAGTCACTATTTAGTATTGGAGGGGGAGGTGCGAGTGGTGGAGCCTCTACCTTTGCCATTGTTGCCTCTGTAGCTCCCTCTGAAGAAACCCTTGGAAGCAGAGGGCTGATTGTTGCCCTTGTACGGTGTAGAGGCAGTGTCTGAGGAGGTATTCATGGACCCTCCACGATAGAAGGAGTGCCGAAAGGAACCCCGGCCAGAAGGGGACTGTAGGGCTCCCATAGATTTGGCACGTCTGTGTCCTTTTTCATCTTTTCTAAGGACGTGTCTACAACAGGGCCAAAGAGGTGTTTATCAAACGGCGTGTTAAGAATAGAAGCTTGAACTTCTGGTTTAAACCCAGAAATTCTTAACCATGCATGCCTTCTTAGTAGTATGCTGGTGTTGACGGCTCTAGCCGCAGTGCCAGCCGCATCTAACGCGCACCTAATGGAATTGTTAGAGATGAGCTAACACTATGTCTTGAGCTTTGGACTTGTGCTCATCAGGTAGGAATTGGAGCAATTGCTCCATTTTGTCCCAATGCGCCCTATCGTACCTGGCTAAAAGGGCTTGGGTGTTAGAAATGCGCCAGAAATTTGCAGCTTGGGAGGCACACTTTTCCCAGAAGCGTCTATTAACTTAGACTCCGTCCGGAGGTGGAGCATCTCCTGACGTTTGAGAATTGGCCCGTTTACGGGCATTAGAAACTACTAACGAATGTAAGGGTAACTGTCCCTTGATGTAAACTGGATCTGATGGTGCAGATTTATTCTTTTTGTCTATCCTGGGGGTGAGAATACGTGCCCGAACAGGATCCTTAAATATGTCATTCACATGTCTTAGCATACCTTTGAGCATGGGGAGTGCGTGAGTGGATCTTTGGGAACTGCTAAGTGTTTCAAAAAGGAAATCCTCCTCTAGAGATTCTTTATGTAATTGAACCCCATGATAATCAGCAGCTCTGCTTAATAGTTCTACATAGCCTACGTTGTCATCTGGTGGAGAAGGTTTAGTAGGGTAAAGATCAGGATCGTTACCTGTGGGAGAATCTGTGTTTTAATCCTTCCAGGGGTCTGCAGGATCATTGTCCCCATCATCCTGATCATCAGGTGTGTATGGTGGTGGTGCATTAGTTGGGGTAATTAACAAGTGTTGTGTTTCCGGGGAAGGAGGTGATGGAGGAGGAGGAGGAGGAAAAGGGTTAGTACCCACATGTTTTTTCTTTAAAGGAATGTGATAGGCTTCCTCGGAGTCAGATTTGCGTTTGAGTGGCAATTTGGTCGCAATATGTCCAGTTTCTGGATTAATGTACAGTTCTTTTTGTTTCGGATCCGGTTTTGGAGGCGGGACATCGAAACGGGGCTCCTTCGATGGTATCGGAGCATCTTTATGTTTCGGCGGCAACGTTTTCGGTGGAGGTGTCTTGGGGGCCGAGGATTTCGGTTCCGAAGACTATTTCGGCGTCTAAGGAGGTGGGCCCGAGACGGGTTTTGGCAGCGACCCTGAAGGTTTCGGCTCAGTGCCTGAGTGTGGACGACTCGACCCCGAGCCAGAAGGCTTTGACGTATGTTTCGGTGCCGAGCCCAAAGGCAGGGCGTTGGAATCATGTTCTTTGTGCCGATCATGGCCCGAAGGCAGAGGTGGAACCAGAGCCTTTTTCTTCGGCGGAGTTGGACTTTGGGGAAGGGAGGATCGATACTCACGATACGCTGACCTTGCGGAACATCTTCGTCCACATCGGAGCCGGAGACAGGGTCCTCTTGTTCTTCCTCGGCCCCTACGGCGTAGTCGGTCTCTTGTTCGGAATCTTCTCTGAAGAGGTCCGGAATGGAGCCGGTGTTATGACTCTGCATGTCGCGACAGACGGTCGCGGAGCGTTTTCTTCAAGCGGAAAGATTTACAAACGTCGCAGTCTTGTTCGTTGTGCTACGGAGATAGGCACAAGTTACACACTTGGTGCGAGTCGGTGCGCGGGAACTTCGTGTGGCACTGAGGGCAGAATTTGAATGGAGTCCGTCCCATCGACTGCGAGGCAGCCCGACGGCCTTCCACGAGTTTGCCGATCGAAAAGAGTTTTTTGTATTAAATACGATACGCGGAGAAGGGAAATACGTGATCGAAAACAATGCCGTCGAGGGTAAGTGGATTGCGCACAGAGGGGAACCCGAGAAATGGTGTCGAACCGGAGTGCAGCAATTCACGTCCGAACCTGATAGCGGAAAAACACAATTTAACAATGGAGTCGATGCCCATGCGCACTATCACCGAAAGGAGTCACCTACCCAACGATTGGAAAGACTTCTTCGAAGAAAAACAACTTGCATACATCCGGACCCAACACTAGATGGCAGGAGTATGCAAAGCATGTGACCTACAGCTCGCATGCCTCGAACCAAATGTTAGAATAACTCCCCCGCTGTGTGAGGGGAACCTGGACCACTTCTTCCAAAAACAATTTCAAAGAGTGTGAATTTAACATGCCCAATGTACAAAGTCTCTGTCTAGATAGAGCATTTAGACTGAATTTTCAAAATCCATAGTCCTGTAAATAGACAAAGCCATCTTATCCAATTTGCTGATTCCATACCTCTTTCAACAGTCCTTGCGCTCTGCTGATCATAATTTAGCCTGTGTGCCACATGTTAAAAGAGCAAGGGCGGGTGGTCGGTCCTTTCGCACCAATGCCCCTGCCCTCTGGAATGCCCTCTCTCTTCCTTTAAGGCATATCCAAAACCACTTGTCCTTTAGGAAATCGCTAAAGACCTAGTTGTTTACTGTAGGAAGCTGGCTCTGTATATACTATACCAAAGTGAGGTATAGTGTGCACAGAGTCCAGTGGAACCCCAAAGGTAGGCAGATGTAAAAGTAGATAGCACCTTACTCTCTATTTGTGGTAGTGTGGGCGAGCAGTAAGGCTTTATCAGAGGGTAGTGTTAAGCATTTGTTGTACACACTCAATCAGCAAATGATATATCACACTCAAAGACTGAACAGACCAATTTGTATAAAAATATTCTTTTAGTTATTTTATTTCCTAGAACCAGCAAGCCTGGCACAGGTAAGTGAGAAGTACTTTGCAGTAATAATACAGTTTGGAAACAGTTTGTATTGCAGTTGTATATATACTTTTGGTTTGATCACAGGGGAACTAATAGTAATGCAATGCTTTGAAATATTGTACATATCCTTTGTATTGGCTTTTCAGTAGAATGTCAAGTAGATTACTTTACAGATTACTTTTCTTACACAGTGCAGTATACCTGGATACTGCACTGGGACATTTCCTGTAAACAGGTAAGTAAAAGCGTTTGTTATTTAGTTACAGTTTTATAGATTTTTATAGATTTTCCAACTCCACACTTAGAAAGTTTTCACAGAAAAACAGTCAATGTTATCCTATGGAGGAAAGGAAAATGCTACTTACCAGTACGCATCTGTTCTTGGCATGTAGAGCTGCAGATCCTCACACTGAGCATTAGATCGCCATCTGGTGTTGGGCTCGGATGCTTGCACCTTGTTGTTGTCTTGAAAGAAGTTTTTGTAGTCACGAGATCGGCGACTCCTCCCTTGGACGATAGTGCGCATGGGCATCGACTCCATCCTCAGATTGTTTTTCGCCATAATGGGAAATGATGGTTAGTAGAAAAGAAAGAGATGTCCATGTGTGTATATCTAAGTAAGATAGGACTGGAACACATACAGGTCCTGGGGAGGTGGGTGGGCGTGTGAGGATCTGCAGCTCTACATGCCAAGAACAGATGCATACTGGTAAATAGCATTTTCCGTTCGAGGCATATGAGCTGCAGATCTCACACGGAGCATAGACTGTACAGCAGTATCTCCCCTAGCGGTGGTCACCTGTATGTGTTGCAGTAGTTTGAAAAAGTGTTTTAAGAACAGCTTGGCCCACAGAAGCTTGTTGCTTGGCTTGCACATCAACACAATAGTGTTTAGTGAAGGTGTGTGTTGTAGACCATGTGGCTGCCTTACAGATGTCTTCTAGGGGAATGTTCCCTAAGAATGCCTTGGAAGCCCCTAGTTTGCGTGTTGAGTGCGCTCTAGGGGGAATTGATAATGTGCGCTTGGCTTTTTGGTAGCATATTTGGATACATTTAACGATCCACCTCGCAATCCCAGCTTTTGAGATGGGATTACCTTTATGCGGTGGAGAGAAAGCTACAAACAATTGTTTTGTTTTGCGAAATGACTTGGTCCTGTCAATGTAATACATTAGAGCTCTTTTGACGTCTAGGGTGTGGAGAGCTCTTTCTGCTACGGAGTCCGGGTTCTGAAAAAACACAGGTAGCTCCACAGATTGATTAAGGTGGAAAGGAGAAATTACTTTAGGAAGGAATTTTGTGTTTGTCCTGAGAACTATTTTGTTGCGATGTATTTGTAAAAATGGCTCTTGTATGGTTAAAGCCTGGATCTCACTCACCCTCCTGAGAGAGGTGATTGCAATAAGGAAAGCTACTCTCCACGTGAGGAATTGAAGTTCACATTTATGCAGAGGTTCAAATGGGGGTCCCATGAGCCTAGTAAGCACGATGTTAAGATTCCACACTGGAGAAGGTGGTAATCTGGGAGGTATGATCCGTTTAAGGCCTTCCATAAAGGCTTTGATTGCTGGGACCCTAAAAAGTGATAAGTGTTGTCTGTTTTGTAAGTAAGCGGCAAGTGCTGCTAGATGAAGACGTATGGATGAGTATGCCAAATTACATCTTTGCAAATGTAGTAAGTAGCAAATGATGTTTTGTATGGAGGCATGTAGTGGCTGGATATTATTGTTATTGCAGTAAATGGCGAATCTTTTCCACTTTGCTGCGTAGCAAGCTCTGGTGGTAGGGCGTCTGGCCTCTTTAATGATGTTCATACAGTCCGGTGGTAGGTTAAGGTAACCGAACTCTAGGACCTCAGGAGCCAGATTGCAAGATTCAGTTGAGTTGGATCGGGGTGCCTTATCTCTCCTTGGTTCTGCGTTAGTAGTGATGGGGAGGAGGTGTAGTTTTTGGTGTGGGACTATTGATAGTTCCAGCAGTGTTGTGAACCACGGTTGGCGTGCCCATGTGGGAGCCACTAGGATCATTCTTAGAGACTGTTGTCGGAGCTTGCGTACTAGTAGCGGAATGAGTGGGAGTGGCGGAAAAGCGTACGCAAATCTGCCTGACCAATTCATCCATATCGCATTGCCCTTGGACTGTGGGTGTGGAAACCTGGCGGCGAAGGTTGGGCATTTTGCGTTTTGGTGTGTGGCAAATAGATCTATGTCTGGTTGGCCCCCATCTGGAAAAAAGGTAGAAGAACTTGTGGATGTAGTTCCCATTCGTGAATCTGTTGTGTCTGTCGACTTAACAGATCGGCAATCTGCTTGTGAACTCCTGGTAGGTGTTCGGCGAGAAGGTATATGTTTTGTGGGATGGCCCACCTCCAAATGTTCTGTGCAAGTTGGGACAGTTGTAGAGAATGTGTCCCTCCCTGTTTTTGTATGTAATACATGGCCGTGATGTTGTCTGTGCGGATCAGGACGGCTTTGTTTTGTACCTGGAGTTGAAATTATTTGAGAGCTAGGAATATTGCTAGCAGTTCTAGATGATTGATGTGGAGCAGTCTTTGTTGAGTGGTCCATTTGCCCTGTGTTGTGTGATCTAACAGGTGTGCTCCCCGTCCTGTGAGTGATGCGTCTGTTGTTAGTACTATTTATGGAACAGGCTCGAGGAACGGCCGCCCTTTGGACAAGTTTTTTGTGTTCCACCACTGCAGAGAGCGATGTGTGCGGCTGTCCACCAACACCAGATCTGTAAGTTGTCCGTGCGCCTGATTCCATTGGTGTGCTAGACATTCTTGTAAGGGACGCATTTGAAGCTTTGCGTGAGGTACGATGAAGATGCAAGATGCCATCATGCCGATTAGTTGCATGAACACTCTGGCTGGGAGAGAGTGTTGGATTTGAAACTTGGTGATGAGAGCTTGTATACTGGCTATCCTGGCTGGGCTGGGATACGCTAGAGCTGTGGAAGTGTTTATTGTGGCCCCCAGATATTGATGTACATGGGAGGGCTGGATGTGCGACTTGGTATAGTTGATTGTGAATCCCAAGTTGTGTAGTGTTTGAATGGTGTGATGAGTGTGTTGGATACACTGGTTGAATGATCTGGCTTTTATGAGCCAGTCGTCCAGATACGGGAAGACATGTATTTGTTGTCTTCGTAGGTGCGCTGCTACTACTGCAAGGCATTTGGTAAACACTCTTGGAGCAGTGGTGACCCCGAATGGAAGGACTTTGAACTGGTAGTGTTGTCCATCGAGTACGAACCTTAGATACTTCCTGTGCGCAGGATGTATGGGAATGTGGAAGTAGGCGTCCTTGAGATCTAGTGTGGCAAGGAAGTCTTCCTGTTGTAGTAGGGGAAGCACTTGTTGGAGTGATCATGTGAAAATGATCCGAATGTATATACTGATTGAGGGGTCTGAGGTCTAGAATTGGCCTTAGGGTCCCATCCTTTTTGGGGATGAGGAAATACAGGGAGTAAACCCCTGTTCCCTGGTGTAGTAAAGGGACTGGCTCTATGGCATGCTTTTGAAGCAATGAGAGAACTTCTTGCTTTAAAAGTGTAAGATGGTCTGTGGACATTGGACGCTGCTTGGGTGGTATGTTTGGGGGGCTAGCTGTAAGTTCCAGGCAGTAACCATATTGGATAATTTGTCTCAACCACCTGTCTGTTGTGATGGAGTTCCAGACGGGTAGGAACTGTGCTAATCTTCCCCCGACAGGAGTGGAATGGTCGGGGGGAAGTCACTGTTTAGCAGCAGGGGAGGTACGGGTGTTGGTGCTACCTCGGCCTCTCCCTTTACTGTTGTTCCCTCTGTAACCTCCTCTAAAATATCCTCTATTGGGGGATGTTTGGGTGGTGTTTTTTAAGGAAGATGAACTATCTGTGCTGATGTTCCTGGAGGCTCCTCTGTAAAAGGAGCGACGAAAGGAGCCACGCGGTTGCGGAGACTGCAACGCTCCCATTGACTTGACAGTTTCTGTATCTTTTTTCATTTTTTCAAGAGCAGTGTCCACAGCCGGTCCAAAAAGTCGGTTTTGATTGAACAGCTGATTTAGAATAGTGGTTTGGACTTCCTGCTTGAAGCCTGAAATGCGCAACCATGCATGTCTTCTGAGCAGTACGCTAGTATTGACAGACCTAGCGGCAGTGTCAGCTGCATCAAGGGCACACTTAATTGACACATTGGTGATTAGTTTGCCCTCTTGAATTAGGTCATTTGCTTGAGTTTTATACTGGTCAGGCAAGTGTTGTAACAGGGTTTCCAACTGGTCATAGTGGGCCCTATCATATCTGGCCAGCAGTGCTTGAGTGTTGGCTATGCGCCAGTGATTGGCGGCCTGCGCAGCTACTCTTTTGCCAGATGCGTCTAGTAATTTAGATTCTTTATCAGGGGCGGTGCGTCCCCTGAGGTTTGTGAATTCGCTCGTTTTCTAGCATTGGAGACTACTAACGAGTCTAGAGGCAGCTGGCCTTTAATGTACGCAGGATCGTCAGGGGCAGGCCTATATTTTTTATCGATCCTGGGATTAAGAACCCTGGCGCGCACAGGATCTTTAAATATGTCGGGAGCATGCTTAATAACCCCTTTAATCATTGGCAATATTTGTACAGTTTTTTGGGACTGTTCAAATGTGTCTAACAGAAAATCCTCCTCTGGTGCGTTTGTGTGCATGTGTACCCATGAAATACAGCAGCCCTATTAATGAGTTGTCCAAACCCAATATTATCATCCAGAGGAGAGGGTTTTGTTGGGTATGGTAGAGGGCTTGGGAGGTCTGGGGGATCTATTGGATCATTGTAATCCCAATCATCTTGTGGTGGGTCATCTGGATCGGTGAATGGGTCACCAGGGTCACCACCGTCCCCTATGTCATCTTGATAATCATATGTAGGTGGTGTATGTGGTGGAGATGTTACAGGCTGAGGCGGTGTAACAGGTTTGTGGAGAGGAGGGGTGTTAGATGGAAGGACAGGGGAAGAAGGAGGCATAGGTGAAGTGGCACAGTCCTTTTCCACAGGTACTGGCTTGTGGCGTGGTACAGCTGTGAGATGCCCTGTTTTAGGGTTGATGTGGATCTTTGTTTGCTTAGGATCAACAGGATCCGGATGAAAAAGCTCCTCCTCTTGGAGAATTGGTTTCGGCGCCGATTTTTTCGGTTCAGAGCGGGGTGGTGGCTGAGTTTTATGCTCTTTGGCCTTAGGAGGCGTGGAAGAATCCTTATGCTTGGTTGTCGGTTCCGAAGGCTTTGGCTTAGGGGCTGTGGCGTGATCTTTAGGTTTCGACGACGGCTTATCCCCATGCTTCGATGTGTTCGAGGCAGGTTTGTGTTTAGAGGTGGAAGGAATCGGTGCCGATTTCGGAGCCGAGTGTTCTTTAGGTTTCGGTGCCGAAGGTGCCGGTGGGACTAGCACATGCGGTTTGCTCGGTGCCGAGGTACTGGAAGGCTTGAATTTTTTCTTCGGAGCCGGGCTCGAAGGCGGGGCTTCTGAAGTGTGTTTTCGGTCGCGACTGGGGCCAACGGGCGAAGTCTTGACCGGTGCCTTGTGCTTTGGTGGGGGGGTTGGGGTAGGGGCAGTAGTACTCACTCGTTGCCCAGGAGTGATGGGGTCGTCTGAGTCTTCTGCCTCTGACACGATTTGGAGATCCTCGGAATCTTCTTCAGGGACATCTGGGCCTTCGTCGAAGATGTCCACCGGTTCCGGAGCTGATCTCTGCGGCATGACGTGCCTTCGAGCTCGACGATCTCGAATAGTTTTCTTCGATCGAAAGGAGGCGCAGGCTGGGCAGCTGGACTCGTTGTGGTCGGGCGAAAGGCACAGGTTACAGACCTCGTGATGGTCACTTTGTGGGAATTTTGCTCCACACTGGGGGCATTTTCTGAAGGGCGTCCTTTCCATGAGCCGTAGGCCTCACGGCGTCGATGGGCCCAGCGGCCCGCGTCGACAACTGAAAAGGAATCGATGAAAGGCGCGTTGAGATTTCGATGTCGATTGGAAAGTTTGTTGGAAGTTTTGCGCGTTTAAAAGTTTCAAAACTAAAGTTTTGAACCGGTGCGCAAAAATTGCATCCGAACCCAATGGCGGAAAAAAACAATCTGAAGATGGAGTCGATGCCCATGCGCATTATCGTCCAAGGGAGGAGTCACCTATCTCGTGACTACAAAAACTTCTTCCAAGACAACAACAAGGTGCAAGCACCCGAGCCCAACACCAGATGGCGATCTAATGCTCAGTGTGAGATCTGCAGCTCATATGCCTCGAACATAGGGTTATTGGTTCAAAGGTGAGTATTCGGTTGTGCGAGTTGGTATTCTGGGGTTAGACTCAGGGGTCCCCCAGGGTCAAGGATGTTCTCTTGTTACACCCTCAGCGGCACTAGGGCGGCCGGGTGCAGCGTGCTGAAGCCCAATGTTATCCAATGGGGGATAGGGGGCCTCCGGTTGGTGGCTGCTTACGAACAGGCCACAGGGTTGTGGGAGCAAAGCTCCTGGACTTCAGCTCAGGGCAAATGGGGGTACAAGTTAGCACCAAAGGTACACCCTCAGCGGCACTAGGGCGGCTCGGTGCTGGTTTGTCGTCGGGTGCCCTGTTACTTTCAATGGGGAGTCTCCGGTTTGCAAACACTGCAGGCTCGGGGACGAAGGTCTTCTGGGTGCGACCACCACTTGGAGAGGTAAGTTGGGATGCTGGGGGTTGGTTAGACACCGTTGGTTGGGCCACCCAAGGCCGTGGGTTGTCGGGTGCAGTGGTGTCTTTTAGGGTCGGATCTTCTTACCAGCTCCTGATCGCGGTTGGGGGGACCTTCCGGATTGAGGCTGCAGGCGTCGGCTGGAGGCTTGAGGCAGGTCAGGGATCACTGGATCTCGGGTCTGGATCGCCAGGGAGACGACCTCATGGTGTTGGGCCACTCTAACTCGGGCCGTGGGCGACGGGTGCAGACTCGCGGATTTCGCCGGAGCTGGAGTCTGTTGGTGAACAAATCCGGTGTTCACAGGAGACAAAGTCTTTTCTTTGGAAGGCAGGGAAGGGTCCTCGGGGTTCTTGAGGTTGCTGGCTGCAGGACACAGGAGTTTCGCTTCTGCATGGTCGAGTTGGGGACACGCCGGTAGGGCTGGGGCCAAGTCAGTGTGCGTCGTCCTCTTCTTAGCTTCGGCACGGCTGTTCGGTCCTTTTCTTCTTGTGGTTTCTTGTCTGAGGAAGCAAGGTTCAGGGATGCCCCTAAATACTATATTTAGGGGTGTTACAGGTAGGTAAAAGGATGGGACCAATGGGTCCCTTCCCTGGGGTGGGTACACCCCCTATTAGGCCACCCTCAAGTGGGAGGGGGGCATAAGCCTCACCCTGGTTGGCTGGGTCCCCCATCTGCAAGATGGCGGGGACTGAGAGTTGTGCTTCACCTCGCCTCCTCCCCCACCTGAGGGGTGGGGTTGGCAGAGGTGGGCACACCTCCCTTCCTCACTTGGCTTTTCCGCCAGTTCTCCCGCCCAAAATGGGGGTCAGAACCGGTGGTGACCAGTTGCTGGAAGCAGCAAAAGGCCTGGGGAAGCTCACAAAGGCAGCAAGCCCTTGATGCTTCCCCTTAGTGGACCCTGCCCATCCTGGGGGAGGAGGCTTGGCACCTCGTCCCAGGATGTGCATTGTTTCAGTCCCCCGGGGGCAGCAGGCTCTCGACCCAGGGGTCCAGAAACATGTCTAGTGGTGGCAGCTGAAAGCAGCCACTCAGCCTGGACACTAGTGGTAGGTCGTTTTTCAGGGGGCATCTCTAAGATGCCCTCTGTGTGCATTTTTCATTAAATCCCACGCTGGCATCAGTGTGAGTTTAATGTGCTGAGAAGTTTGATACCAAACTTCTCAGTTTTCAGTGCAGCCATTATGGTACTGTGGGGTTCTTAATGACAAACTCCCAGCACCATATACTCTTAATGGCAGCACTGCACTTACAATGTCTAAGAATGGCCTTAGACACTGTAGGGGAACAGGGCTCATGCACCTGTACCCTCACCGCTGGTATAGTGCACCCAGCTAGAGGGGTGACTGATCTATGCCAGGGCAGTGGGTTGTAGGCATGGCACACAGATGTGTCTGAAAAAAGTCTGAAGCACACCTTGGTTTGCCAAAGTTCTAATCTATAATCCCTTTGTCATGTTTAGCGTGCATTCACTCTATTATGCGCTCCGTTCCAAATGCGCAGTGGGTAAGAATTAATCACAAAGTTGACACGCGAAATTCGTGTCCCAAAAGAGTTGCTCAGCTGGATACACATGTGAAACAATTTTACACGTACTCCATAGTGTTGCCAAAGTTCATCCAATTTTATTTCCATTTTTTAACCATTTAATCCGTCACGTCAAAGAGAGGAAGTTCAAATTTTTCACGCATTTAAATTACACAGGCACGTAAGTGAACTCCATCCTCCAATACAACACTATGGAGTATGTGTAAAATTGTTTCACAAATGTGATGAACACAGGGATGTGTGCCATGTCGACTCTTCACTTTGTTCTGCACCAAAACACGCAGCCTGCAAAGGCAGCGTGAGTGTAAAGGTACTGGGCCTCTAAGGGTGGCACACTAAGTGCTGCAGCCCTTAGAGGCCTTCCCTGGTCACAGTGCCCTGGGTACCTGTGGTACCATTTACCAGGGACTGACATGTGGCCAGAGAGTGCCAATTGGGTTTGGTCTCCAATGCAGTTTTTGGGAAAGAACATAGGCCCTGGGTACCTGATTGGCAGGAGCCCAGGGCACACTCAGTCAAAGCACATCAGCAGTTCAGCAAAAAGTGGGGGCAACCATGCAGAAAGAGGGCAGTTTCTCACATTTACCATCTAAATTTTCTGCTGCCTCCTCCATTTTCTCCGGGTCTCTCTTTCACAGTTGTGGCTTTTTGATGAAACTAGCGCTGGGATGCCCCGTCGAAGAAGCAGCCATGCGCTTTACAAATCATATAACATAACATTACTAAACTACATTGCTGCATTCTGTTCTTAGCATGCTGCTGTGTGCTGAATGAGGCCAATGAGGATGAGACTGTATCCATATACAAGGTGAAGGGGAATGTGGAGATATTACAGTCCGCAGATGTCTTGTCCCAGACTTCAAACAATGATCTAGACACTTGAGGCAAATTCTTAGGCACATCTGCTTTGGAAAGCCAGATTAGGTCTGATACCGATCTCTCAGCAATGGCATGATTAAGGTATGAGCAATGCTTCTTTTCACTTAGCAGACCATTTCAACATCAACCTCAGATGTGCTGCCTTACAGTAATTTGGTATCTGGAAGTTATAGGACTCCCTTTATCCTCCGTCAACAACTTCCAAAATAGTCTGGGTCTATTCGGGCCCCATATTAAGTGACTACACATTTTCTGTATATCTTTTAAGGTTCATGTCCACAGGGAAATGTGCAGAGTTTGTAAAAGATATAAGTATTGGAAGCAAATTCATTTTTAGATTTGCCCCTCTACACAAATAGGATATGAAAAAGATATTCTAATGCCCAAAGCCCTTTCTAAGCACATCTAGCAAGGTCACTATACAGACCATGTACAAAAGGCTTAATTTACTACCAAGTAATCATTTCACTTCCTAGCCCGCTGACAAGGTGGCATTTGTCCCACCAGTTTCTGAATGCCCCCTCCAATAGTTAAGTTCAGAATTTCAGACTTGCTATAGTTTACTTTGAAGCATGACAGCTCACAAAATCCATCTACAATCAGGACCACCTCAAGGATAGAGGGACTATGGGTCTATTAACATAAGTAGTATTTAATTTGCAAATAAGTGTGTACCTTTTAAGTATCAGCTCCTAACGATGCTCCTGCTCTCTGATCCTAACGGCCAGAGACTCAACTGTTAGTGCGAACAGCAGTCCAAGTGGGTACTCTTGACCGGTATCCCTCACTTTTTAGGTCGAGCCTAGGGCAGCGCGCATGCGCTGCTCTAGGAAAACGACCTCTTGGAATCGCTCAGGACTTTTCACACGCTCGTGCGTGTGTTTTTTTTTTGTTGCATTTTTCCTATTGGGCTTTGCATGCGAAGACAGCACGCAATTGGGCAAAGGCGGGTGCATGTCCCACCTTTCCCAAGAAATGTATCCGCCCACGGCCTACTGCTTGCGGTTACGAGCAGTAGCGCGCAGTGTGCCATCTGTTTTGTGTCAGATTTCACACGAGCGCGCGCGTGCCCCTCAAGCCTCCAGAACCAATGTCTCTTCGATGCATTTAGTTTAATAGCATTTGTGTAAGTAATTGTAAGCGTATTTCTTATGTCTTGATTCTGTTTTTATCCGAACTGTGTTTGACTGTGTTTAATGTACACTAATTATGTTATTTTTGTAACCGCATTGATTGTAACCGCGTTTTCATGTCAATAATGCGAAGCGCTTTCGCTCGCCCAGGGCATGTTGGCACTTTATAAAACCAGAAAAAGGAAATAAAAATAGTTGTTCCCAGAACGGAAATAAAATAGTTGCGAGTGGTAGCAGAAAAGTTGTGTATTTGTTTTTTAGAGCAGTTACGTTGCTGTATAAGCACTGTGCAGGACTGATGACGGTATTAGCCGGCTTCAGGGTATATGTCACCGGTCTTGGCAGAATTAAGGGCTGAGTTGGCCCTGCCAGGATGATGTTACTTCGCGGAATCTCTTATTTTTTGTGGTGTTACAGAGTGCTGCGTGAATGGATGACTGTGAGTAGCAGCCCTTCGTTTGATTCAGTGCGCTGGGGATTTCGTGGAAAAATCAGATTTCTGCACAGTAGGAAGAAATTAGAATTTAATTGCGTGAGCTGACAGCTTTGTGCGAGGTGCAGAGACTTTTCTTGAGTTCTTTGTTCGTGGTATCTCCTCAAAGTTTTCAGTGAACGCAATGTGCTCTGCCAGGAAATGTTTGCATGACGTCAGCCGCACACCCCCAGCTCCACCTACCAAGAGGCGGGTTTCACAACATCAACTCCACTTTCAACACGTCTGAATCTAATGGGATAGACTTTTTAAGGCGTCAGCAAAGTGGTCAGTTGCCTAGGGCCTCCCCCTTCCAAATGGCCCACTGGGAAAGTGATATGTCACTCACCTCTCATTTCTTCCCTTCAACCACTTTCTTGCTCGCTGCCCCTCTACCTTTCTTTCTCTCTCTACTCCGAGTTTCACTCTAATGGATTTTTGGCACACCCGGCAGCTGTTTTTGTGTGACCCCATTTCTGAAATGTTAAGCATAATTCAATATTGTTTGGAATCTTGCAAGCTTGAATAAGCAGAAAATGTGTAGTAAACTTCAATGTTGCCAGAACAGTGGCCCCAAAAATATGTATTGACTAGGGCCCCAAGAATCGTTAAAGTTACACTGCTTACGCTACCGCCTGATAATGCTTGCTGTAGGCTAAAAGTTTAGGAGACAAAAAATAGAAAACCCCAGGGCCCTGATTACGAGAGAAGGGACTGTTTAGCGCACCTGATAAATAACGATTCTTTGGGGTACATTATTTATCGAGTGCGATAAAATAGTACCTATTATGAGAGTTATAGGGATAGTTTTACTCCAAGGTCCTGATGAAATGCAATGGATCAGTATTGACCGCAATGCATGAAACATGTTGACCACTTTGTAAGAGTTGAGCTCTGCTCCGCTGGACCATTGTGCCAGAGAGCAGCCACTCCATTTCTCTTTTAATAAGGTGGATAGCCACCCTAATAAATAGTTTATCTGGATTATCCAACCTTTTTTATAATCACCCACTCACATCACATCTACACTGTTCTCTAGGGCCCTCACACCCACAGCACCATACGGCAAGGAACTGAAGATCTCCGCCAAAGAGCCCCTTTAAGGGTGCCCGTCGGGTATTGCAGCGCCGACCCGACGAGGAGCAAGTCCATATGATGAAGCATGACACCTAGCTTGCTGGGTGTGTGAGGACTCTAGTTCCGAAAAGGAGTATTTCCCTCATCCCCCACCTCTGTCACACGTTGTCCACACCTTTTTATTGGGGAACAGCTCACCTCTCGTGTAATTTATTTTTTAGTTATGGGGAATGGCATGCATATTTTGTCGTTTAACGCACCAATATCCGCATGTTCGCCAAACATTTTCCAGACACTGCCTAACGGGAGAACGTTTACTGTTCAGGCTGTTCATCGTATAGACAGTTTCTGCAATTATAGAAGGGTTTTCCTTAGGAAAATCTATTTTCTCGTCATAGACATGGGCAGCATCATTTGTGTCCCACTTGTGCAGTGTTTACAAACAAGCAGTTAGCACTTTAATCGCTGGAAGTTAACACAATGTAAGTATCTTTTTTTGTCTTTAAGGAACATCCTTTGATTAAGAACGGATAGAACATCCTATTGATCAGTGCTTTTCCCAGCCGCTTAAATAAAATTATTGTACTTATCCTTTTATTATTTCACTCAACTAATTTTTCCTGAAACATTGTGTAACCAACTGACCATCCCAGCATCACTGCAGCAGGCCGAGATACAGAGATCGGATTAAGAGTGACCACTTTGCCTTCTGTCCTTGAGAGGTCCATAAACCAACTACCTTTGGGTAATTATGTCGGATGTACCAAGCCCATGAACCCGGAACTTTACACACTTCACTCTCCCGCACCAAGAAATATACGTGAGACCTCACTTAACTTTTTGAATTGAGACCGTTAAAGATCTCAGGCCGTATTTATTGGCACATCTAATTCATCTTTATAAAACAAACAAATTGTACAGTAACACATTTTTATTTATATGCTTATGACATTCAGTGGTAATTAAAAATACACAGTATGCTAACACCTCCAAATTCTTGATGATACTTGTACTTTTGAGTGAGTTCATGCCGGCTTCTACTGTGATGTACCCCGTGCAGGAGGTCCAGAGTATACCTACTTATGACACCCCTGCACCCTAGCTTGCCCCATCCCAAAGGGGGCAGTGCTCTGTTGTGCCCTGGTGTGCTCAACCCACTTCCTCCAGGCTGCTTTACACTGCCTCTGCTGCAGGGCGGCTTGTTCTAGGGTGAGAGGCGGACACACTGCAGGTCTCTCAGAGGCCACTGCTCAACTCACACTCTTGGAAGTTGACGATTTTCCGGAGAGGGAGCCCGCCTTGCTGAACAGAGAGCGGATCAAGTGGTTTTTGGTCCGGTAGCACCCAAGATAATGTGCTGCATGGCTTAAAACTTATAAGGTCCGAAAGGCGAGACCTATTGGCTATGCCAATGCTTGTTTGTGAATGGCTCTGATCAAATGCCTATCACAAGTAGCTCAGCCTGCAATTGCAAGGGTGCTTGTTTTGCAGATACATTTTTCAACATTTAAGAGCCCTTTCGAACCTTGGCTACGATTTGCATGAGAAAGCTCCAATCTACTCTATCAAACACTTTCTCAGCATCAAGTACAAATAGCGCTGCCAAGATCTTTTCCCATTGGATGTCTGTAGTCAAATGTGAATCCTCTTAATACAGTCAAAAGTTTGCCGTCCCCTATAAATACAGGCTGATCTGGATGACTCAATAAGGCACAAAAGATTCTAGCCTATTAGCCAATATTGTTGTGTAACTCTTTAGTATATTAAACAAAGCAAAATGGTAAAAAGAGAATGGCATGTGGGTTTATCATCTTTACGAATCAACATAACATTAGCTAGTTCATTTTAGTGACTTGCCCAGGCTCCAAGGACGAGTTGAGTAATACAGCCAAACACGGGGCCAGGAGTATGTTTAGAAATATGCTTATAAAATATGCTAGTAAGCCCATCCACACCCAGAGACATTCTAAATGTATTGCACAAGAGTCTGTTTCGACTTTTCTGTCAAAAATATGTTCAACTGGCCCCTCAGTATAGTAAATTCTATAAACTATTTTGTAGTCTGATTGCCCATGTCTTGATGCTGCTAAAATAAATTCTTTTTCCATCTTAGTTCGGGTGAGTCTCCAATTCTGTACTTGTTCCGCACTCAATGCTATGTTCACAATCACTACTTCAACTGTACCCTAAAGACCATTTCCCCATTATTGTTCAGGTCAAAATAACTTTGTAGGCTTTTCACCTCAATGTCATATTTTGTCTTAGAGAAGATCAGGATCAAATCTCCACACCCAACCGGTCCACGGACCTACCCATTTTCAACTGCTATCAATTCCTATTTTAGTTTCTCCATGGAACAGGAGCATGCACCAGCTAACATGCGTTTGAGGGGGGTGTCAGCCCACTGCTGGGTTACTATCAGCATTAAAAATCACCTGCCCAAATCAATTCCCATTCCATCTTTTCCTCCGTCAACAGTACCTGGTGAAGCAAAAGCATTCTTAGACTAAATTTGTAGCATACAACGAGACCATCAAAAGCCTAGCATAGTCAAGGCGGACTAGAATGAAACTTCCATTTAAGGGTGCCTCTTGCATGTCTTTATAAAACGTTATCAGGGGACCATAGACTGTGGATTCCAACAATATATGAAACTTCACTGGATACGGAATATGTGCAAAATGACAAATGTTATGGTGCAAGAACGTTCTCTTTCCTGTAGAGACAACACTCCTGACATTTCAGACAGGAGGGCTCTTTAGACTGTACATCTCTTTTTTGGGGAATTTAGTCCCATCAGATATCAGTTCAGGACCTTAACCATTGAGGATTCTGACTACATCAGCATAGTATTTTCCCCTTCACAGATCACCGTGTTTCAGTTCTAGTAAGGGTCTCCAGGATGCTGTTTCCCACAAATTAGTCCATCTCACCCCCTAACCAAAACCCAACAAGGTCAAACTTTTTTTCCCCCCTTTAAACAAACTTTATTAGCAGTTTATGTATAAGGGGTACAGTCCCACTTAGGACAATGAGTTGTGGCATCAGTTCAATTACCTGTGTAGTTTAAGTGAAAACCGTACAGTAAAATGCAGCAAATTAGTTGTACTTGCGATTGAAAAGACAACATGCATGTCAGACGATATCTTCCCCCAACCACCTAAACAAATAATGTGATGGAGTCCTACGAAGGGAAAGGAACAGTTGGAGACAGACTTTTTTGGGGGACAAGGTGTGGGGCAGGGGAGGGGGGGGGAAGCAAGAAGCAATAAACACAGAAAATCCAACATGGTGAACAAAGGATTGCTATGTTACTGGGGTGTAGTGGTGTAATTGTTGACTCTAATAAAGGGACAGTAATACTGGGGAGGAACAGTGTGGTGGGGGCAGGAGGGGAAATCTTGTAGACCACCATCATGCTTGTCGCAGGTCAGCGTGTGGTATACATGGAGCAGGAGGCCTCGGCAAGATGAAAATGTTTCAGTCCTCATCTGATGGGTCTTCATCTGAGGCAGAAAATAGGCAGCAATTGATGGTTATCAATGGGCAAACCCGTAGTATCTGATCTCACCCTGTGCATGTTCAGGGCTATGTTGTCCCCTCTGTACTTCAAGTTTCATAATGGCACCCTCACATTCTGCCCACTTGGACAGTTCCCGCCTCCATCCCAGTTGGAATGGACACATGGAGGATTTCCAAAACATGGAAATATATCAGCAGGCCAGAATTAAAGCTGGTCCGCAAACTTGGAGGTAATGATTCTAGCGTGATGCTTGGAAAACAATCCCAATAGACAGACAGCTGGATCAAGACTGCGGCCTGTGGCAACGCTCACAAGGGCCATTACAGATTCCCAGTATCGGGTAAGAGTCGGGCAATCCCACACCATGTGGTAGAAGTCCATGTTGTCCAGTTGACATCTGGGACAAGCTGCTTGGATCCCAGGAAACCTTCTACTGCGTCTTTAGGGGTCAGGCATACCCTATGAAGGTAGTAATATTGGATCAGTTTATGGTTCAAATCTTTTTATTATTTCAAAAATCAACAGTTTGCGATACATGGGCAATCAGCCCTTAAGATATGATACATATAAGTGTATTTAATAAAAACCCCAACTCTCCCCTGCCCCCAGGGGAACCATGCAGTTTGTGAGGAAGGGAGAAAATGTAGATTCTTGGGTGTGAGTGTGTCAGTTCAAACGGTGCTTGTAAGATGGAGAAGAGGTAAGTATCGGGGGCAAGTGAGTTACCTGAACTCTGTAGATAAAAGATCTATAAAGGGATGCCATAGTTCAGGGAAGGAGGTACCTTGAGTCGAGAGAGAAAGTCAGTTTACCCATTCCCAGGATGTACCAAAGTCTGTGTAACCACCCCTGGTAGGTAGGGAGCTGAGCTATGCCCCAGTGTGACTATGTTCTGCAGTGCTGCCCCCAAGGCTAACCCAATTTGTCTTCCTTGGCGAGACTTGAGGGAACGTAAGTGCATTGGACATCCCAGTATAATACAGGCTGGAACTGAGGAAGCTGTGTTTTGATATCAATGTCGTCTAGCAACCCTGTCCAGTAGGGGGTGAGCTTCTGGCAATCCCATAATAAATTTAAAAGTTTTCCTGCAGGGCTGCAGTCCCGCCAGCAATCTATTTTTCGTGCAGGATAGTCGAGATGGGTGGGTGTAAGATACCAATAAGTGGCAATCTTGGTAGGCGTTTCAATACTTGCTATGTTACGTTCTGTGTCTCTGGCCCGGTAATATATGTCCCCCCAATTCCTGGGGTGACAACTGTCGGCCCAACGCTGTCTCCCACCGTTTCTGACTGGCGGATTTAGGCTGTGCATTGGTGGAGCGAAGGAGACTATAGAGCCCTGTTATAAGGTGTGTGTTAGAAGTTTTAGAAAGCATCCATTTCTCGAAGGGGGTGAGGAAATGTTGAGCGTTATGGTGAACTGAGGGGTGCATCACCCAAAGTCTTATTTGAAGATAATGTAGCCATTTCGATTCTGGTATGGCAAGGCCAAAGCGTAGGCAGTCAAAGGGTATCTGGCCTTCCTCATCGAATAGATGGCTGACAAATCAGCTTCCTATCTGGCAACACTGTTGGAAAGCTGCGAGATTCAAACCTGGGGCGAAGTATGGGTTGCCAGCAATTGGCATCATAGGAAAGGAAAACGAGGTGAGGCCATCTCGTTCGGCTGTCCCAAACTGCCAGGGAGGTTCTGGTGACTGGAGAACAGTAGAGGCTCTTAGGGCGCCCACCCCAGGGAAGAAAGGGAATCTTCCAAAGGTGTTGTCCCGCTACTGCCTAGTCCATGAAAAGCCAGTGCTTTTCAGACTTCACGGGAACACTCGAGAAGGCAACCAAGTTGGGCCACTTGGTAAAAGCGTTATATATTCGGGATGCCTAAACCTCCCTCGTCTGGCGGTCTATAGCCGAGTTCCCTCGCATACGAGGGCGATCATCAGACCCCAGAAAGATTTATTTCACGTTGGAGGGTCTAGTGTGTCCCTGGGGAGGGGGGGGCTGGGGGCTCTATAGGGAGAACCGGTGGAGTGGGCTGTGGCAGTTAATTGAATCCCTAGATATGGAATAGATGTACATACTCATTGTATGGGGAAGCGGTCTGTCAAGTCTTCCAGAGTGGGAGCCGATAGGGGTAGTCTGAAGGCCTGGGATTTGTGGACATTTACTCGAAATCCCGCAGTTTGGCCGAATATTTCTAATTTGCTGAGGAAGGCCGGTAGTGAAGTCACTGGGTCATACAATGCCACCAGGACATGGTCAGCATAGAGAATGATGGTATGTTCCTCTCCCCCAAATGGAATGCCTACAATATCGGGATTATCCTGGATTCTCTGGGCTGGAGGTTCCATATATAACGCAAATAACGGGGGTGAGAGAAGGCACGCCTGATGCGTGCCTCTACGAACTGGGAAGGAGGTCGAAGGATAGCCATTTACTCGCACTGATGCGGTCTGGTGGCTGTAACTGCTGGGAACCCACATGCAGAATCGTTCGCCAAGACCAAAATGTTTAAGTATAGCAGTCAGGCACAGCCAGTAAACTCGATCAAGCGCCTTTTCTGCGGCAATCGCCAAGAGCATGCATTCCTGTTTCGAACACTGTGCTTTATCGATGAAATGTAGTAGCCTCTTAGTATTATCACTGCATTGATGATGAGGTATGAAGCCTGCTTGGTCTAGGGCGATAAGGACTGGTAGTAGGGGGCCAAGGTGCACTGGTAGAATGCCTTTAAAAGCTTAAGGTCAACGTTTAGGAGAGAGATTGGCCGATATGACGGACAATATTTGCCAGATGTTGGAATCACAACTATTGAATCTGCTAGCATATTTGGTGGGACTGAGTAGGGGATCAGTGATCGTGTTAAACAGTCTAGTAAGTAGCGAGGTGAGTATCGAGCAGAACGTTTTATAAAAGATCGCAGGAAAGCCATTTGGGCCTGGCGATTTAAGGAGTTTCTGTTGGGCTATACTAGAGATAACCTCTTCCACTCGGATTAGGCAATCCAAGTCTGCTTCCTGCTCAGGCGTTAATTTCGGGGTGCAGGTGTCCTGAAGGTGAGTACGGTCCATCTGCAGGCAATTGCTGCTCTGTGTAGAGATCTTTATAGAAATCCCTGAAGGTCGCCGCTATTTGTGGATCGTCTCTGTTCCAGGCCTTCAGAGTCAACTACAGTCTTGACTCCCATCCTCTGGTGCTGTACTCTTAGTCTATTGGCTAGTAGACTGCCACACCTGTTGCCTCCTACATAACACACATGGCGAAGCCAGAGCTGCATATTCTGCTGTCCAGGACAATTGCCACCAATTGCGAACGTGCCGCTTCAAGCTGCCCCCATATCCGGGGTGCGCCTGTACACTTGTGGGTGCGCTCTAGTTCCTGAACCTGATGGGTAAAGTGCTCCCTTTTATCTTTACGTAGCTTATTATCAGCCGCAGATATTGCGATCAATTCACCCCTGGAAACTGGCTTCAAGGCTCCCATAATGTAAAGATGGAGACCCCCGGCCTATCATTGATAGCAAAAAGTCGTCTAATGTTTTGGTAAGTTATTTAACAACCTCGGGGCGTTGCAACAGTCTTTCTCTGAGTCGCCAGGATCTTGGAAGGGGGGGAGAGAGAGGGGAGGCAGGGGGACTGTAGCAGCAGTAGATTCAAGGTGACTGACAGCGTGGCGTAGTCAGATAGGGAGAGGGGCTCTATCCCGGAGGTGGAAACCATAGATTTGGTACCGGGCGAACCTAGAAAATAATCTAGGTAGGCGTATGTTTTGTGTGCATGCAAGTAGAACGTGTAGTCTCAAGTTTGTGGGTGTAGTGATCGCCAAATATCAGATAACCCTACGTCTTAGCCAGAGGGCCCCCTCCCGAGAAAGGGCCCCAGCCTGACCAGGTCTATGGGCCGCCCTGTCTAGGTCATTGTCAAAGACTACGTTTAAGTCCCCTCCCAGGAGGAACTGCTAGTCCGGTGTATGTAGTGCCTCGGTCACTGCAGGATGGAGGAAAGGTACTTGGCCCTCATTCGGTGTATATATAAGACCTTCAAATGGATCCCACTCGAACACCGAAAGACCGTCACTCACGCCCTGGTCACCAGCAGACTCGACTACGGCAACGCACTCTACGCCGGAATAAACAAAAACCTCACCCACAAGCTACAGAACATCCAGAACGCCGCCGCAAGACTGGTCCTCAACCTGCCAAAACACTGCCACATCTCCCAGCACCTGCGCACACTCCACTGGCTCCCTGTCGAGGCGAGAATCACCTTCAAGATGCTCACCCACGCACACAAGGCCCTCCACGGCACCGGGCCAGCATACCTGAACAGCCGACTCAAATTCCACGCACCCCAAAGGACCCTATGATCAGCCCAGCTCTCCTACGCCGTGGTCCCCCGCACCAGAAAGACCAGATCCGGAGGCCGCTCCTTCTCCTTCCTCGCGGCCAAAGCATGGAACGCCCTTCCGCTCCACCTCAGACAGACATCGCTCCCCATCTTCGCAAGAAACCTCAAAACCTGGCTCTTCGACAGACCCTCTCCTTGATGGATGGAACCTGCACCCCCCCCCCCCACCCTAGCGCCTTGAGACCCTTACGGGTGAGTAGTCGCGCTTTAACAAACCCCTGATTGATTGATTGATTGATATATAGACCCCAGAATAAAGGTATGGTAGCCCACTGTCACGGAATAAGCCAACAGTCTCCCTCAAATTTCGGCTTGTTCGGGGGCTTATCTTCCCTGGGAAGGAGTCTGAGACCAGGATTGCTACCCCCTGCAGTTTTAGTAGTATTTGACTAAAAGAATTGTTGGGGAAAAGCCTTGGCCCGCATCCCATATGTGTCGCTGGTGAGTATGTGCGTTTCCTGGAGGAGGTAGATGTGGGGGCCCCAGGATGTTCCAGGTAGGACAATATGGCGCGCTGCTTAGTGAGATTATTTAACCCCTTAACGTTAAGGGTGATTATCAGTAGGTCGTGCAACATGAGACTCGATAAAATAGAGAGCTATGGGCAGCACAGCAGAATAGGTGAGGAGCTTGCGAGGTGTGATAGAAGTCAACCATTGGTAAAGCTGTTGGCATCCAAGTTAATACTGCTGCTAGTGGGTTCCCAAATTGAAAACGAAAGAACAAACTAGGCAATTATTGTAACATATCAATTAGAGTCAATGTCCCGGGCCTAACGCCCAGTGAGTGAAATCGAAGAGGGGGTGTGTAGTGGCCTAGTGCTCCCTCCCGCCCCCGCCCGGGCCCCCAGCTAACTTAACGATATGAAGAAAGACGCAGCCTGGCTCAAAATCCGGTTGCCTCAGTCAGATCTCCAGTAAGCGATTCCAGCACCGCCTGGCGCTCCTTGGCCATCGTCTCCAGATCCTGGTGCAGCTCTGTGTAGGGCCTTCTCGTGATCTGTCTTTTGCGGTTTCTCAGGGATCCTCGTTCACTCCGCTCCTCTCTGGGTTGCTCAGAGGGGGAGCCCTCAATGCCCAAGAGCAGACAGGCCTCTTCTAACAAGTGAAGCTGATGGAGCTTCCCGGTCAGGCAGGAGACAATTCTGAAAGGGTGACCCCATGAGTACGAAATGCCGGCTCCTCCGAGGTGGGAAGTGACAGGGCGAAAGGCTCTGTGTTTCTGTAGGGTGGAGGCAACAAGATCCCGATATAGCTTTGGAGTGAGACCCTGGTATTGGATTGGGTGTTTGTCTCTAGCTGCTTGGAGGATTTGCTCCTTTAATGGGAACTCGTGCACACAGGTCGGCATGTCTGCAGGAGGAGCTGACGCTGGCCTCTTGGGGCCCACTCTAGACTGATCACATTCTCTGGGGAGTTGGGGGAGTTCTAAGGTTGAGCGAAAGAGTTCAGTGACAAACAGCGTGATGTCAGGCCCCTTAGTATCCGTAGGAATCCCGTTAATGAGGATGTTATTGCGACTCAATCTATCCTCCAAATTTCCTGCATCTGTCTGAAGATCCAGGTGCTAGTTTGTTGGAGTGGTTCGATTTCTTCATCACTACTATTCATGATCTTCCAGTGATGCAACTATCTCCTAGATTGTCTAGGTCTCAGCGTAACTCCTTGAGATAGTTTGATAGGTCCTTTTTAATGGTCTGGAGATCATCTCGTAGAGAAGCAACAAGGGCCTCTATAAAAGAACAGGTGACTGGAGCATCTGTCCCCTCAGGGTCCAACGAGACGCCCTGACTCGGAAGTGTAGGGGCAGCTTCAGAGGAAGGGCTAGGTGTCTTAATGAGCAGGTCTTTGAATATGCGGTCCTTTTTCACCCTTCCAGTGGTCATGATTGGATGCACTAGTAGAGTCTCGCAACTGGGGACAGAGGGAGGGCCGCAATTGTTGATGAGGGCGTCACTCGAACGTTGAGTCGTATATTTCACACAGAGCTGTCTCCAGATATCAGTAGATAGGAACCTGGGGTCCAAGAGGGGAGCAGAAGTCCATCAGCTGCCCGCCCTGCACGGGTCGCCCCAATCTAGCCCAAGGAATGGCTGTCCAGGCCTAGAGTCCATACAAATTCTAATGTCTGTGCCCTGCTGCAAATCATCAATGCTCTGGGGGGAGGGGTGGGGAGTAAATATCTGTCCACCTGGCACAGCAAGTATGTGCAGGTGCCTAATCGGGAGGGAGGAGAGGAGCGGGATGGTGAGGGTCTACGCTCGCCAGCAAGTCCCTCTCCCCACAGGATCCCCAGGCAGGGTAGAATAACACGAGAGCCCGGTACACTTATCTGTGGCAGAGCGCAGTTCAATGATCTCGGTGGTCTGCAGGAAGGCGTTGACCTAAGCCGCCTCCCGGGCATGGGTAGCAGTGGATGGTGGAGCCACCACCGAAGATGCTGTAGGAAGCGTATTTCACTCCTGAAGGGAGGTTCTCAGTCCTGTCTGGGCCCAGAATCTGCTCTCCGCTAGTAGCAATTGGCTGTGCATGTCAGCCCCGGACAGGGCCCTCCATAAAGCACTGCTGGGGCCCGGTGAGCCAGGTGCTCGGCAGTCAGCTATTCGTCCAGGAGGGACCTCTCAGGGCATTGTGGGGAGTGAGCACCACAAGCTCCGGGGGAGGGGGGGGCAAGGGGCTCGCGCCCAGAGTCTGGCACGGTCTTGACTTCGATGTCATCTCAGGCCTGGGACCCCTCTGTCACGAACACCCACCTTTTGTTTCCCCCAGCTCCAGGAGGCGGCCGGCAGGGCCCGCAGCCGGATCCGGCCACCAGAAGTGGAGCATCGGATGACTTCGCCGTGATCCTCTCTACAGCTGCTTATGTGGCAGTTTAGTTTTTACCCGGCCCACCGATGGCGTGGGCCCGTTAGGAGTCTCTGCAGTATATCGGCCCCAGGGCCGGGCCTCACCTGCGGGCAGGGCCTATGTGTCCGGCTGCTGCTTGGCCTCGCTGTCCACCCCTCTTGCCGGTCCTCCGCAGCGGCAGTGCGTCCTCAGCAGATCGCCTGGAGTCGCAACCAATCAGGCTGTACGCCCGATACAGCAAAGCCCGCTCTGGCACAGAGGATAGGCCGTCGTCCAGGGAATAGAGCACAACTTGACGGGGAAGCCACGGGGTCCGCTCCCTCAGTCCGGGACCAGTCATCACTGTTCCATCGCCCCAGCCCAGGTCCCCCCTCCAGCAATGGCCGGTTGCTTCCGCTCACACTCCCCAGCCAGAGGAGCTGGTGAGGCCCGCTGCATGGCCCGGTGCCAGGCATCTCTCTGGAGTGCACCCCTCCTCAGTGGTCCGCGGGAGTGCGTCGGGGGGCCTCAGATGCATCCCGCTTACTGGCTCCACAAAGGCATGGGTGCAAACGGTGGTCCGCCACTGCTGCAGCCCTTGATGTTGGGCCCCGCCGGAGATCAGTTCCGGTGTGTCCAGGCCACCATCTCATCCGGGCCACATTACCCCAATCCTCCCGCTGGCTCCCGGAAGGGGCAACGCAGCGGGGCAAGGAAAGGCTCTCCAGCTGTGCATAATGCACTGTCTGTATCGGATCGCTGCTATTTGGGCATTAGAGGTCAGCAGGCATGCTAAGTGTTGAGAAGGCCCTATGGTGGGGACAGGGGAGCTCAGAAGCACGTCCTAACCATCCACCATCTTGGCCACACCCCCCTTAGATCAGCTTAAAGCGAGCGTTGCAGATAGTGCGTGGGGATAAAGCGAACAAAAATAGCCCAGTCTTTGTCAAACCGTTCCCTAACCAAGTTTGCACCCCAAGGGGCCCTTAGGGGGAGAAAGATGGTGTTTAGTTTGGGAGAGGAGGGAGTGAAAGAGGAGTGCAATTGCTCAAACCTGGCTCGTCGTGCTACAAATAGTCCGACAGCAATTATGTACTGGAGGGGTTCTAGTTCCTCTGCACTTTACGTCTGTCTAAATAGCTGCCACCAACGCACCATATAGGAGAAATTGATGTGGGCGAATATCAAACTCTGTCACCAAATCCTGCAAGTCTCGTAGTTGCCAATTTGAAAATCAGTCCCCAGTGCATGCCCCTGCGCTCCCAGTCATGAAGTCCTGTCCAGCCACTCATGTGCAGGATGTGTTCAACAACGACGAGGGGGAGGTCCTCAGCATAAGGGAGTTTTGTCCTAGTGCGATAATGCATCTGGGTCCATTCAAACCGAAGAGAGGACATCATGGGTGTCTCCATTCCTGCTCCAGGTTGGGGGTCACAGTGTGAGGAGTAAGGCTGCCAGGGAGGCCTGTGCGGGAGCAAGCTGTTGTCCCCTGGTGCCACCACCCGAGTTCATATTGTGCCACATAGCTGCCCACGTCAACTGTGCAGTGAGATAATAGAGTCCCCCCCTCAATCACAGGGAAGTGTAATATACAGAGGGCTATGCGCAGGCGCTCTGTATCCCAGATTATCTTATTTAGCTAGCCATCTTCATCAGCGAAGAGGGATCTGGGGAGGCTAACTAGTAGAGTAGCAAAGTAGTAGAGCAGCCGAGGAAGGAATATCTTCGATAAGGGGACCCTTCCCATCACGGGGAGGGGAAGCCAGAACGGTATCGAGCGAAATAGGGAGGCTAGAGTCTCCCTAAAGTTGTCTTCAATCAGCTTCATTTCAGTGTGATAAACCAATAGCCCGAGGTACTGGAACATAATTGTTTCCCTACAGAGGATTAGATCGATTTTGGAAGAGGGAGCCCACACGAGTAAGACATAATGGGAAGGCATTTGATTTGTTCCAGTTAACCCTCAGGCCAGAGTGGTGCCCAAATTCTGCTAGTGCAGTGATGAATCCCTCAACGTGGGTGCACTCGCCTCGGGTGTAAAGGAGGTCATCTGCAGAGGGGAGAGTCCCCTACTTGCAACCCATGATATTGGTGACCAGTGCTGAGTGTAAGAGAACGTGGCTCCATTGCCAAGGCAAATCATAGGGGAGAGGGGTGACAGACTTGGCGAGTACCGCTCTTGAGCATGGTGAAGAGATAATGGAGCCATTCTTCACCCGGGCAACTGCTTTAGTATAAACAAGGTGCTTCCAGTGGAGGAATCCGCTACTAAATCCCCATGCTGGTCATGGTGGAATACAGATTATCCTAGTTCAGGGAATCAAATGCTTTCTCACGGTCAACAGCTATGACAAGCTTGTTCGCTCGGAATAATGTGCATGACCTGCATACTGTTCGCAGTACTGTGTAGGGATAAATCCCGAATTTTCTTCATGAATGAGGCTTTGTATGTGGGGAAGAAGTCTATTCACTAGGACTTTGCTCAGTATTTCATAGTCTATACTTAGGATGGGCAGGGGACTGTAGGAGGTGACCAGCGCCCAGGCTTACCCTAAGAGTGGGACTAACAGAGCCTCGCAAAGTGCCGGAGGGAGAGAGGGAGCCAGCGTCCTTCGTGCCAAGGACCTTACCTCGGGGCCAATGCATTAATGGCCCCTCTTACCTCTAGGAACATAATCTCCCCTCCCACTGAGGTCGCCACTGCGGCAGGGAGTCTGCCCCCCGCAAGGCTATAGTTGTGCATAGGCTGGAGGTGAGCCCTACCCAGTCGGGCATAGAGATGGGTGTAGTACTCTACGAAAACCCTACTGATTTCAGCCTGGGTATATACAGCACTATAATCGGATGTGTATGAAGGATCTGAGAGGTTTGCCGGACAGGGCTTGCTAGCCAAGCCAGCAGTCTCCCAGTCTTGTTGCACTTGTCGTAGGTTCTAGCAGTGTAGGTCCTGTAATCATAGATCCGGAGGCGTTCAATTAACGGCAAGAGTTTTTCCTGTTCCATGTGTAGTTGGTCTGGAGGGACAGGGTTACCGAAATGGGGCAACTCCAGGTCTGTTAGGAGATTTTCCTGTCGCATGATCTCCGTGTGCAGCCGGGCTCAGATCCCAACCATATTGGCTATACAGTACTCCATTATGACCAATTTGAGTGCTTCCCACTCCTCAAGGGAAGAGGAGATCATGCACTCGTTTTCCGTGTAATAATTGCGAATCGAGTGCCCTAGTCCTGCCCGGAAAGAGGGACCATCCAGGGCTAGAATGTTCAGCCTCCAGGACAGTATTGGGGGTTTGGCAGGTGCAAGTCAGTAGTAATGGGTTGTGATAAGAATGAGTTTTAGCAAGGTATTCAGCCTGGATAGCCTGGCTATGTAAAGAGGCAGACCATTGGAACGTGTCTAAACTGACAGATAGGTAATGTAACCCGGAAGAATAGGAAGCGCCCCAGAGACTATGCGCTCTCCGGGTGTCGACTATACCCCAATCTGCTATCCAAGCACGATAGAGCCGACCAATTCTGTGAATTCAGGAGGTGGGGAGAGGGGGTGTGATCTGTCGAGGGAGATATCCGCTATACAACTAAAACACCAGGAGTAGTGTAGGAAAGTACCCCTTTTTTGCAAGGTTACCCCCCCACTTTTTGCCTGACATCTGATGCAACCTGACTTGACGTGCCTTGGTCCCTGCCAATCTGGTTCCCAGGGTCAGTGCTCTTTCCCAAAACTGTACTTTTGTACCCACAATTGGCACATCTCTGGCCACAGGTAAGCTGCAACACTTATTGCACCTTAACACCCACACACTGCCATTTCAGGCTGCGTGTTTTGGTGCAGAGAAAAGTGAAGAGTTGACATGGCACACATCCCTGTGTGCCATGACTGCAACCCACTGCCTGAGGCCTAGGTACACCACCCCTCTAGCAGAGTGCACTAGCCCTCAGGTGAGGGTACAGTGGCATGAGCCCTGTATCCCTACAGTGTCTAAGTCCATTCTTAGACATTGTAAGTGTAGTAAAGCCATAAAGAGTATAGCGCCTGGGAGTTGGTCATTACCAACTCCACAGCTCCATAATGGCTTTACTAAAACCTGGGTAGTTTGGTAGCAAACTTCTCAGCACATTAAACCCAAACTGATGCCAGTGTGGGATTTAAGGTCAAATGCACTCAGAGGGCATCTTAGAGATGCCCCCTGAAAAACGACCAGCCTTGGTGTGGTTCCTGAATGGCTATCCGCAATTTGCCACCACCAGACAAGTTTCTGGACCCCTGGGTAGAGCGCCTCAGGTCTCTGGGTCTAGAAACTAAGCCCATCCTGGGCAGAGGGGTCATGCCTCCTCCCCCAGGATGGGCTGGATCCACGAAGGGGAAGCTTCAAAGGCCTGCCGACTTTGTAAATTGTCCATGCCTTTTGCTGCCCCCAAAAACTGGCTCCCACCGGTTCTGCCCCCACTTTGGGCAGGAGAATCGGTGGGAAAACCAAGCTAGGAAGAGAGGTGTGCCCACCTTTGCCAACCTCACCTCAGGTGGTGGAGGCGAGGTGAAGCACACATCTAAGTCGCCTCCATCTTGAAGATGAGACGACCCAGACAATTAGGGAGAGGCTCATACCCCCTCCCACTGGAGGGTGGCATAATAGGGGGGTGTACCCACCTCAAGGAAGGGACCCATTGGTTCCGACCTGCATACCCCTTTAATGCCCCTAAATTTAGTATTTAGGGGCAACCCGGAACCTTACCTCCCCAGATTTGAGGAAGAAAGAAGGACCGAAGAGCCGTGCTGACCCAGGAAGAAGAGGACACCAACTGCTTTGGCCCCAGCCCTACCAGCCTCTCCCGACTCCGCCCCGACTTCAGCGAAACCCCGGCTTGTCCAGCAGCCTCGCCACAGCCCGGAGGACCTGCCCTGCAACCCTCTATAAGACTGTCTCCTGTGTGCACCAGATTTGCTCAACCAAGACTCACCTACAGGATCCGGATCCATGCGGCTCTGCGATTTTGCACCACTCTGCACCCGACGCGGGTTCGATGGGCCAACACCACTGAGCAACTGAACATAAGCCTGGACAAAATTATCATTGATGCTGGGTGTTCAAAGCCAAACTTCAAGAAAAGCACGCAAAACACTCTCGCACACTGCACTCCTCGAGACAAGAACCAAGGAAAGCGGTCAGGAGGTTTAAAAAAAAAAAACAACAACCACTGCTGGGGGAAAAAGTATGCCTACTGCGGAAAGAATACAAAAAAACGTTATGGGGCGAAAAAAAAAAAAAATATTCAGGGCTAAGCTATTGTTTAGTGAAAGGCAAATCAACTCAGGCACCTTATGGGCTACAATAAACAATCAGATTAGGCCAAAAAAACACTTTGGCTTCCAACGTCCAGCAACAAGACTGGGCTAACTTTCTGACCAGCAGGTTCATGGAGGATGCAACCTCTGAATTATCCCCTACCAAGCAATTAGATAGCTCAAAACACCGAGTGCAGGTGACGGGATCTGACAACTGCTAAATCAAGCTGTAGCAAAGAAGCAACCTGCTCCCCTTTAGCACACCAGACAAACTGGCAAAACTGCTCAGCAGGAGAAATATCCAATATAATATGCAAGGGCAGAAAGGAAGGCGCGCCCGGACCCAATTGCAACCCCCAGGTCATTTTTACATACGATCCGACTTTCTGGAGTACCCATCTAGCCATACTATTTAAAGAAAGAGCTATTAAATCAAACACCACTAAGCTGGCAAGGTTTAATCATCACTCCAATCTACAAGGGCGGTGACAGAACAAACCCAGCTGACTACAGGCTTATAGCGTTTTTACAAATCGAAGCAAAGTATTATGCCTAACTGATCCTAGAAGATCGACTGCATGATCCCAGCAACCAAACAGTTTCAGAAAAGGGATTGTAACTATTCAAACATATTAGCGCTTTACCTAGTAGCAGAAAAGAGCAAACGAAACAAGCAAAAATCATATCTCTGCTTTACTGACCTGAAAGCGGCCTTCGATAGCGTGGATCGAAACAGCCTGTGGAGAAAACTAAGAGCCTGGAATATCCCTGACAGAATTCTGAAAGGAATAATGCTATTCTACTCATACACCTGGTTAAGAGTTACGCTGGGAGATGGTTCTAGAATCTCAAGAAAACTGACCACCAATAACGGCCTCAAACAAGGGTGTGTGCTGGCACCACACCTCTTCAATTTGTTTACATCCGACCTAACATCTTGGCTTAATCAGATCAACTGCCACCTGTCACATCTGGGAAAGCTAACTCTTTCGCATCTGTCGTACGCAGACGAAGTAGTATGAATGAGCCAAACAAAAGTCAAACTCAGGAGGTCCTTAAACAAAATGTTCGAATATGATGCAGCCAACAAACTATAAATCAATACATCAAAAACCAAGACTATGCAGATCAGCAATCACCCAAGTCCTCCACTAAATATATGGTTAAATGGTAAAGCACTGGAAGAAGTGACCAGTTGCAAGTACTTGGGAGCGTACAGTGACAGCAGACTTACGCATCAACAACAGAAAAACTACATGTCGCAAACATTGAGCGCACAAACTTTTGTGTTTTGCACACTCGCCAAAAAAACTAGAGGGCCCATCCTACAAGCCACTGCTCTCAGTAATAGCAGCAAACCTGCTACCCACAATACCTTAAACTAGCGCCGTCCAACACGCAAAAGACTCTGCTTAACAAGTTGCTGGTCACAACTTATAAGCTGGTCTTTCAATGACCCAAGTCTGCTTCGCCACTGCAGGTGCGACTGAATTCGCCCTGATTAATGAAACAGTAGGGAGAAGGTATGCCACAATAAAATGCTGAAACAAGATAAAACATAACTTTGCACACAGTCCAATCAACAAGGCATTAAGAAATGAAGTAGAAAAAGTAAAAAAAAAAAATCACCACCAATATAGTTGAGCTCTGGAACAATCTTCCTTTCTCAACTTTCAAACACGATAAATAAAGTTGCTAAATTTCATTAGTCATTACTTGATAAAAACAGCTTCAGCCTCAGATCGCACGGTTGGATGGGGATTAAAAATTACATAACTTTAAAACCACCACCCTACTTAGGCCTTACATTCTCAGTAAGAATAAAAAAAAAAACTGATGGCACTCCACTTTGGCCAGTTACCATCAACCGCCGACCAGCCGCGTTCGAAGCAAAGTAGGTCCACAGCATGCAGACTTTGTGGAAGCAAAAAAGAGGACTTTATTAATCAAATATGTACTTGCCTGCACTTACACAGAGCACATGTCACTTTACTGAGGAAAGCCTTCATTGCAAGAGGGATAAGGACATGCAGAGCAGCAATCATACAAGCACTGGACCAGTCAGACCCTCAACTAAATTGTAAATTGGTAAAATACCTAAAACACAAACTGACCGTAAGAACAACAGTTCATAAGGAATCAGCCTTGAATCCAAGAACAGGAAAAACCACAGTCACATGCTAGATTAAAAGAAAAAAAGGAAAACATTCACCCCTTAGCGACATGCAAAAACTAACAACTCCAGCCTTTAAGAATATTTAACATCTAAAAGACCGAAGTGGTAAGACACTAAGTTCCCTCCGAATAAGGAACCTAATGTCCTATTCATTTAGTTTCACTTTAAAAAAAATATATAGGTGCGCACGACTGCCTAACAGCACTAAACATTTTACGCTCGTTTTTACATACAGAATGGACTCTAGGCGCAATACAACATGTGAAAACGCCAAGCCGAAACTCCAGGGGTACCAGGTGCATTTTGCACATAGTATTGATCTTTAGACGAAATGTTCATCGTATTGCTACTCAAATGATTTTATAGCTGGACATATCATTTTAGAGGTGTTCTTAAGCATTACCTGTATTTAGGTTTGTTGTATTTACTATATTAGTTTAATTTAAAAAAAAAAAAAATGACAATATTGTTAAGGTTATAATTAACTAAACAAACTTTACTTACTTACACTGGGGGTGATCAAAGGAAAGGTGGTCACAAAGGCTCCTCAGGGGAAGGAGGGTGAGAAACCCAAAGATAAAATACAAGAGTCTTCTAAAGGCCCCCAAAATCCTGGTCATGAGGGTGGGCCCAAGAACTCTTCCAAGCCCACTAGTGGGTACAAGGGGGAAAACTGTGATCCTGCTAAGGTCTGGTGTTTCCACTGTACCACGAAGGGACACCGAACTGGAGATCCTGCCTGTCCCAACAAACCAGCCCCTAGTCCCCCTCCAGTTTCTACTGGTGTGGCAAATCTCCAGGTGGGATCAATAGTGTGCCCAGAGCAAATCCGCGTCCACACTGAGGCTGTTTTAGTCTCTGAATGGGAGGGTGAGCCACTTTGGCTGTCTGACCCCCTAATTTAAAGAAATACCAGCTGTATCCCTTAGTGAATGGGACTGAGATAGAAGCTCTGAGGGATACAGGTGGCAGTGTCACCATGGTGAGAGATGCACTTGTTCCCCCAGAACAATACCTAACTGGAAAAACGTATCCAGTTACCAATGCGGACAGTGTCACCACTAACCATGACGGCTATGGTGATATTAGACGGGGGTGGGGGGGGAGGGGGGTCTTGCTGACCTGAAACAGGTAGTGGTCTCTCCAAAACTCACACTGGGCTGAGGTAGAAAGAAAGACATGCTGCCATGTGTATGAAAACACGAGCACAGTGACTAGCACAGGGTGAAAAAGGAGAGTTGGAGCCTGAAATGATGGCCCCAACCTCCCAAGAGAAAAGGTAGGAGGACTGGTGAAACAGCTCCCACACAGCAAAACGATCAGGACCCCTCTCCTCAGGGAGAGGACTTGTCAGCCCCAGAAGAAACTGAGCCCATGGAGCTTGAAGATTCTGAGATAGAGCTCCTGGGACCAAGGGGACCCTCTAGGGAACAGCTGTGCCTTAGGCGGGTAGGTCTTGATATAGTGGTTCCACTTGAGCCTCTCACCGCCTCAGGAATCAAATTCATACTGGTGGTAGTGGATCATGCCACCAGGTATCTTCATCAGGGTAGGGTTTCCTATAGAGGTATCAGACAGGGGTCCAACTTCATGTCTGCATACTTAGCACATGTGGGATGAGTGTGGAGTTATCTAGAAGTTCACAACATCTAACCACCCACAAACCAATGGCCTTGTTGAGAGATTCAACAAGACTTTGAAAGGCATGATAATGGGACTCCCTGAAAAACTCAAATGGAGTTGGGTAGTTCTATTGCCCTGCCTGTTTTTTGCCTACATTGGAGGTGCCTCAGAAGGGAGTAGGGTTTTCACCCTTTGAACTTCTGTTTGGCCACCCTGTAAGGGGACCACTCTCCCTTGTGAGGGAAGGATGGGAGAAACCCCATCATGTACCAAAGCAAGATGTGGTTGACTATGTACTAGGCCTTTATTCCAGGATGGCAGAGTACATGCAGAAAGCAATCAAGAATCCGGAGGCCAGCCATGAGCTCCAGAAGCTCTGGTATGACCAAAAGGCTGCACTGGTAGAATTCCAACCAGGGCAACAGGTGTGGGTTTTGGAGCCAGTGGCACCAAGTACTCTCCAGGACAAATGGTTTCGCCCTTACACTATCCTAGAAAAAAAGAGTGAGGTCACCTACTAGGTAGACCTGGGCACTAGCAAGTCCCCCAAAAGGGTGATACATGTGAACCACCGAAAACAATATTGTGACAGGGCTGATGTGACCATGTTGATGGTTACTGGTGAGGACCAGGAGACCGAGTGAACCTCTCCCTCACCTCCTCTCTTACAGCCCCCAAGATGGGTCACTAAATGGAGTCGTCTATTCGGACACCCTCTCTGCCCAAAAGCAGGCTGACTGCAGACAAGTTCTGCAACAGTATGCACACCTCTTTTCCTCGACCCCTAGTCAGACTCCCTGGTGTACCGATGATGTGGGCACTGGAGACAGCTTGCCTGTCAAAACCAAAATCTATCGCCAGTCTGACCAAGTCAAGGAAAGCATCAAGGCTGAGGTCAGCAAGATTCTGGAGTTGGGGGGTCATTGAGCCTTCTGAGACTCCCTGGGCCAGCCCAATGGTCCTAGTCCCCAAACCTTATCCACAGGGTGGAAAGAAAGAAGGAAAATGCTACTTACCAGTATGCATCTGTTCTTGGCATGTAGAGCTGCAGATCCTCACACTGAGCATTAGATCGCCATCTGGTGTTGGGCTCGGATGCTTGCACTTTGTTGTTGTCTTGGAAGAAGTCTTTGTAGTTAGGCGATAGGTGACTCCTCCCTTGGACGATAGTGCGCATGGGCATCGACTCCATCCTCAGATTGTTTTTCGCCATGATGGGAAATGATGGAGTTAGTAGAAAAGAAAGATGTCCATGTGTGTATATCCAAGTAAGATAGGACTGGAACATATACAGGTCCCGGGGAGGTGGGTGGGCGTGTGAGGTTCTGCAGCTCTACATGCCAAGAACAGATGCATACTGGTAAGTAGCATTTTCCGTTCGAGGCATATG
The DNA here is from genome assembly GCA_963921515.1 of Calotriton arnoldi. Lineage (NCBI taxonomy): Eukaryota > Metazoa > Chordata > Amphibia > Caudata > Salamandridae > Calotriton > Calotriton arnoldi. The sequence continues at coordinate 81,559 of CAWUFW010004610.1, read as the reverse complement.
AGCTGCAGATCTCACACTGAGCATAGACTGTACAGTAGTATCTCCCCTAGCGGTGGTCACCTGCATCTGTTTCAGTAGTTTGAAAAAGTGTTTTAAGAACAGCTTGGCCTACAGAAGCTTGTTGCTTGGCTTGCACATCAACACAATAGTGTTTAGTGAAGGTGTGTGTTGTAGAACATGTGGCTGCCTTACAGATGTCCTCTAGGGGAATGCTCCCTAAGAATGCCATGGAAGCCCCTAGTTTGCGTGTAGAGTGCGCTCTAGGGGGAATTGGTAATGTGCGCTTGGCTTTTTGGTAGCATATTTGGATACATTTAACGATCCACCTTGCAATCCCAGCTTTTGAGATAAAGCTACAAACAATTGTTTTGTTTTGCGAAATGTCTTGGTCCTGTCAATGTAATACATTAGAGCTCTTTTGACGTCTAGGGTGTGGAGAGCTCTTTCTGCTACGGAGTCCGGGTTTTGAAAAAACACGGGTAGCTCCACAGATTGATTAAGGTGAAAAGGAGAAATGACTTTAGGAAGGAATTTTGGGTTTGTTCTGAGAACTATTTTGTTACGATGTATTTGTAAAAATGGATCTTGTTTGGTTAAAGCCTGGATTTCACTCACCCTCCTGAGAGAGGTGATTGCAATAAGGAAAGCTACTTTCCATGTGAGGAACTGAAGTTCACATTTATGCAGAGGTTCAAATGGGGGTCCCATGAGCCTAGTAAGCACAATGTTAAGATTCCACACTGGAGAGAGTGGTAATCTGGGAGGTATGATTCGTTTAAGGCCTTCCATTAAGGCTTTAATTGCTGGGACCCTAAAAAGTGACAAGTGTTGTCTGTTTTGTAAGTAAGCGGCAAGTGCTGCCAGATGTAGACGTATGGATGAGTATGCCAAATTACATCTTTGCAAATGTAGTAAGTAACAAATGATGTTCTGGATGGAGGCATCTAGTGGCTGGATATCATTGTTATTGCAGTAAGTGGCGAATCTTTTCCACTTTGCTGCGTAGCAAGCTCTGGTGGTAGGGCGTCTGGCTTCTTTAATGATGTTCATACAGTCCGGTGGAAGGTTAAGGTAACCGAACTCTAGGACCTCAGGAGCCAGATCGCAAGATTGAGTTGAGTTGGATCGGGGTGCCTTATCTCTCCATGGTTCTGCGTTAGTAGTGATGGGGAGAGGTGTAGTTTTTGGTGTGGGACTAGTGAGAGTTCCAGTAGTGTTGTGAACCACGGTTGGCGTGCCCATGTGGGAGCCACTAGGATAATTTTTAGAGACTGTTGTCGGAGCTTGCGTACCACTAGCGGAATGAGTGGGCGTGGCGGAAAAGCGTACGCAAATCTGCCTTACCAATTCATCCATATCGCATTTCCCTTGGACAGTGGGTGTGGAAACCTGGCGGCGAAGGTTGGGCATTTTGCGTTTTGGTGTGTGGCAAATAGATCTATGTCTGATTGGCCCCACATCTGGAAAAAAGGTAGAAGAACTTGTGGATGTAGTTCCCATTCGTGAAACTGTTGTGTCTGTCGACTTAACAGATCGGCAATCTGATTGTGAACTCCTGGTAGGTGTTGTGCGAGAAGGTATATGTTTTGTGGGATGGCCCACCTCCAAATGTTCTGTGCAAGTTGGGACAGTTGTAGAGAATGTGTCCCTCCCTGTTTTTGTATGTAATACATGGCCGTGATGTTGTCTGTTCGGATCAGGGCGGCTTTGTTTTGTACATGGAGTTGAAATGATTTCAGAGCTAGGAATATTGCTAGTAGTTCTAGATGATTGATGTGGAGCACTCTTTGCTGAGTGGTCCATTTGCCCTGTGTTGTGTGAGCTAAGAGATGGGCTCCCCACCCTGTGAGTGATGCGTCTGTTAGTACTATTTGTGGAACAGGCTCGAGGAACGGACGCCCTTTGGACAAGTTTTTTGTGTTCCACCACTGCAGAGAGCGATGTGTGCGGCTGTCCACCAACACCAGATCTGTAAGTTGTCCGTGAGCCTGATTCCATTGATGTGCTAGACATTCTTGTAAGGGACGCATTTGAAGTTTTGCGTGAGGTACGATGAAAATGCAAGATGCCATCATGCCTATGAGTTGCATGAACACTCTGGCTGGGAGAGAGTGTTGGTTTTGAAATTTGGTGATGAGAGCTTGTATACTGGCTATCCTGGCTGGGCTGGGATACGCTAGAGCTGTGGAAGTATTTATTGTGGCTCCCAGATATTGATGTACATGGGAGGGCTGGAGGTGCGACTTGGTATAGTTGATTGTGAACCCCAAGTTGTGTAGTGTTTGAATGGTCTGATGAGTGTGTTGGATACACTGGTTGAATGATCTGGCTTTTATTAGCCAGTCGTCCAGATACGGGAAGACATGGATCTGTTGTCTTCGTAGGTGCGCTGCTACTACTGCAAGGCACTTGGTAAACACTCTTGGAGCAGTGGTGACCCCGAATGGAAGGACTTTGAACTGATAGTGTTGTCCGTCGAGTACGAACCTTGGATACTTCCTGTGAGCAGGATATATGGGAATGTGGAAGTAGGCGTCCTTGAGATCTAGTGTGGCAAGGAAGTCTTCCTGTTGTAGTAGGGGAAGCACCTGTTGGAGAGTGATCATGTGAAAATGATCCGAGTGTATATACTGATTGAGGGGTCTGAGGTCGAGAATTGGCCGTAGGGTCCCATCCTTTTTGGGGATTAGGAAATACAGGGAGTAAACCCCTGTTCCCTGGTGTAGTAAAGGGACTGGCTCTATGGCGTGCTTTTGAAGCAGTGAGAGAACTTCTTGTTTCAAAAGTGTAAGATGGTCTGTGGACATTGGACGCTGCCTGGGTGGTATGTTTGGGGGGGTAGCTATAAGTTCCAGGCAGTAACCATATTGGATAATTTGTCTCAACCACCTGTCTGTTGTGATGGAGTTCCAGACAGGTAGGAACTGTGTTAATCTTCCCCTGACAGGAGTGGAATGGTCGGGGGAAGTGGAGGGAAGTCACTGTTTAGCAGCAGGGGAGGTACGAGTGTTGGTGTTACCTCGGCCTTTACGGTTGTTCCCTCTGTAACCTCCTCTGAAATATCCTCTATTGGGGGATGTTTGGGTGGTGTTTTTAAAGGAAGATGAGCTATCTGTGCCCATGTTCTTGGAGGCTCCTCTATAAAAGGAGCGACGAAAGGAGCCACGCGTTTGCGGAGACTGCAACGCTCCCATTGACTTGGCAGTTTCTGTATCTTTTTTCATTTTTTCAAGAGCAGTGTCCACAGCTGGCCCACAAAGTTGGTTTTGATTGAACGGCTGATTTAGAATAGTTGTTTGGACTTCCTGCTTGAAGCCTGAAATGCGCAGCCATGCATGTCTTCTGAGCAGTATACTAGTATTGACAGACCTAGCGGCAGTGTCAGTTGCATCAAGGGCACACTTAATTGATGCGTTGGTGATTAGTTTGCCCTCTTGGATTAGGTCATCTGCTTGATTTCTATACTGGTCAGGCAAATGCTGTAACATGGTTTCCAGCTGGTCATAGTGGGCCCTATCATATCTAGCCAGCAGTGCTTGAGTGTTGGCTATGCGCCAGTGATTGGCCGCCTGCGCAGCTACCCTCTTGCCAGATGCGTCTAATAATTTTGATTCTTTATCAGGGGGGCGGTGCGTCCCCTGAGGTTTGTGAATTAGCTCGCTTTCTAGCATTGGAGACTACTAATGAATCTAGAGGCAGCTGACCTTTGATGTACGCAGGATCGTCAGGGGCAGGCCTATATTTTTTTATCGATCCTGGGATTAAGAATCCTGGCGCGTACAGGATCTTTAAATATGTCGGGAGCATGCTTAATGACCCCTTAAATCATTGGCAATATTTGTATAGTTTTCTGGGACTGTTCAAATGTGTCTAAAAGAAAATCCTCCTCTGGTGCGTTTGAGTGCATGTGTACCCCATGAAATACAGCAGCCCTATTGATGAGTTGTCCAAACCCAATATTATCATCCGGAGGAGATGGTTTTGTTGGGTATGGTGGAGGACTTGGGAGGTCTGGAGGATCTATTTGATCACTGTAATCCCAATCGTCTTGTGGTGGGTCATCTCGATCGCTGAATGGGTCATCAGGGTCACCACCATCCCCTAGGTCATCCTGATAATGGTGTGGAGGTGGTGTATGTGGTGGAGAAGTTACAGGCTGAGGCGGTGTAACAGGTTTGGGGAGAGGAGGGGTGTTAGATGGAAGGACAGGAGAAGGAGGCATAGGTGACGTGGCACAGTCCTTTTCCACAGGCACTGGCTTGTGGTGTGGTACAGCCGTGAGATGTCCTGTTTTAGGGTTGATGTGGATCTTTTTCTGCTTAGGATCAACAGGATCCGGATGAAAAAGCTCCTCCTCTTGGATAACTGGTTTCGGCGCCGATTTTTTCGGTTCCGAGCGGGGCTATGGCTGAGTTGTATGCTCTTTGGCCTTAGGTTCCGAAGGCTTTGGTTTAGGGGCCGTGGCGTGATTTTTAGGTTTCGACGCCGGCTTATCCCCATGCTTCGATGTGTTCGAGGCCGGTTTGTCTTTAGAGGTGGAGGGAATCTGAGCCGATTTCGGAGCAGAGTGTTTTTTTGGCTTCGGTGCCGAAGGTGCCGGTGGGACTAGCAAATGTCGTTTGCTCGGTGCCGAGCTACCGGAAGGCTTGTATTTTTTCTTTGGAGCCGGACTGGAAGGCGGGGCTTCTGAAGTGTGTTTTCGGTCGCGACTGGGGCCAACGGGCGAAGTCTTGACCGGTGCCTTGTTCTTTGGTGTGGGGGTTGGGGTAGGGGCAGTAGTACTCACTCGTTGCCCAGGAGTGATGGGGTCGTCTGAGTCTTCTGCCTCTGACACGATTTGGAGATCCTCGGAATCTTCTTCAGGGACATCTGGGCCTTCGTCGAAGATGTCCACCGGTTCCGGAGCTGATCTCTGCGCCATGACGTGCCGTCGAGCTCGACGATCTCGAATAGTTTTCTTTGATCGAAAGGAGGCGCAGGCTGGGCAGCTGGACTCGTTGTGATCCGGCGAAAGGCACAGGTTACAGACCTTGTGATGGTCACTGTGTGGGAATTTTGCTCCACACTGGGGGCATTTTCTGAAAGGCGTCCTTTCCATGAGCCGTAGGCCTTACGGCGTCGATGCGCCCAGCGGCCCGCATCGACGACTGAAATGAAATCGATGAAAGGCGCGTCGAGATTTCGATTGGAAAAGTTTGTGGAAGTTTTGCGCGTTGAAAAGTTTGAAATCTAAAGTTTCGAACCGGTGCGCAAAAATTGCATCCGAACCCAATGGCGGAAAAAAACAATCTGAGGATGGAGTCGATGCCCATGCGCACTATCGTCCAAGGGAGGAGTCACCTATCTCCTAACTACAAAGACTTCTTCCAAGACAACAACAAAGTGCAAGCATCCGAGCCCAACACCAGATGGTGATCTAATGCTCAGTGTGAGATCTGCAGCTCATATGCCTCGAACATTAGGTTTTGTATGGACTGCAGGGGCCTCAATGCTGTCGCCAAGACAGATGCGCACCCCATCCCCAGAGCCGATGAACTGACAGATAAGTTAGGGGCTGCCAAAACCGAAGTACCTTTGACTTAACGCACAAGTTACTAACTTGTGTAACGATATATCTGTAAGAGACAGTAGTTAGTGATAGATTCCTTACCTTAGAATATCCCCAGGCGTCAGGCTGGATCCGGAAAGTTTTGCGTAGCAGTACCCTTGCGCGTCGGTAGGTGGCGTCGTGCGGCTCCGCGTCCGTCGTCGGCGTCGTGATCGCCGGGATGACGTCGCGGGCAGTACTTAGACGCCGCCCCTGCGCGCTGACGTCAGTTCTGTACACGACTTTCCGCGCCAGGAACGCAGAGCCATGCAAGAAGCTGACACAGGTGTCTGAAAAATACTAGGGCCCTGAAAGGGATGTCCTTAACCCTAGAAATCAGTTCGCAGAACGGGGAGGATGGGTGGGGCGGTAAGGAATCTATCACTAACTACTGTCTCTTACAGATATATCGTTACACAAGTTAGTAACTTGTGCATCTGAAAGAGACACGTTAGTGATAGATTCCTTACCTTAGAATAGATACCCCAGCAATACCAACCCCGGTGGTGGGTCTGCGAACAAAGATCAGACAAGGAAGTCCTGGAGGACAGAACGGCCAAAGAAGCCGTCCCTCCGGACCTGACTGTCAAGGCAGTAATGCTTAGTAAACGTGTGCAGCGAGGCCCACGTAGCTGCCTGACAGATAACCGGCAGCGGAACACCGCGGCCCAAGGCCGTGGTAGCAGCCGTTGCCCTGGTGGAATGGGCACGCAGCCCAACAGGAGGCTCCTTCTTGGCCAAAGAATAGCAGGTCTTGATGCACAAGGTAACCCAGCGGGAGATGGTCCTCTTGTGCACCGCCCGACCTTTTTGGCGCCCACGTAGCCAACAAAGAGCTGGTCACCCACCCGGAAGTGTTTTGTGCGGTCGATATAGAAGGAGAGCGCACGTTTCGGGTCCAGACGGTGGAGCCTCTCTTCCTCTCTGGAAGGATGCGGAGGCGGAAAGAAGGTGGGCAAAGTGATGGTCTGCCCAATGTGGAAAGCAGTAACCACCTTTGGCAAGAAGGACGGACGCGTCCGAAGAACAACCTTGTCTGGATGAACAGACAGAAAGGGAGGCTTGCAAGATAGAGCCTGGAGCTCACTCACCCGCCGAGCGGAGGTGATGGCCACCAGAAAGGCTGTCTTCAGAGTCAGAAGACAAAGAGGACAGTTATGCAGAGGCTCAAAGGGAGCGCACATTAAAAGGTAAGAACCAAGTTCAAGTCCCACTGAGGCATTACAAACGGAACAGGAGGGAAGAGGTGAGTAATGCCTTTTAAGAACCTGTTAACAACAGGGGACTTGAACAGGGAGGGCTGATCAGGGAGCCTGAGGAAGGCCGAGATAGCACAAAGATAACCCTTGATGGTACCCAGGGCAGAACCCTGTTGGGCCAGAGAGAGAAGGAACAGAAGGACCTCAGAAAGAGGGGCAGAAAGGGGATCCACAGCCTTTGCTGTGCACCATGCCACAAATTTGTTCCACCTGCAGGCGTATACCACCTTAGTGGAGGGACGCCTGGCTGCCAGAATCACATCACAAACTTCGGGAGGCAAGTCGAAGGAATCAACTGCCGCCGCTCAATCTCCACGCAAGCAGGTGTAGACTGGACAGGTTCGGGTGGAGGACCGTCCCCTGCTGCTGCGACAGAAGATCCTCCCGAAGAGGCAGACGGATCGGGGGATCTATGCTCATATTGAGTAGCTCGGGATACCAAACTCTTCGAGCCCAGTCCGGAGCCACAAGAATGACTTGGGCCCGGTCGTGCCGAATTTTCTTCAACACTCTGGGTAGAAGTGGTATAGGCGGAAAGGCGTACAACAGACCGCAACTCCACTCGCGACGAAAAGCGTCGCCGAGCGAGTGCCGCCTTGGAAATTCCAACGCGCAGAACTGATGACATTGCGCGTTCTCTTCGGTGGCGAATAGATCTAACCAAGGCTCTCCCCACTGTAGAAAGAGTCCTTGCGCCACTTCCGAGTGAAGACGCCATTCGTGATCCATCATGCACCTGCGGCTGAGTTCGTCCGCCCTGGCGTTCAGAGAACCTGCCAGGTGTTGAACCATCAGGAACATGCCCTGATGTTCCAGCCATGTCCAGAGGCGCAGAGCCTCCTGACAAAGGGTCCAAGACCCCACCCCGCCCTGTTTGTTGCAGTACCACATGGCGGTGGTGTTGTCTGTGAACACCTGCACCACCTTCCCTTTGACAGAGGGAAGGAATGCCTTGAGTGCAAGCCGGATCGCCCGGAGCTCCAGAAAGTTGATATGGAGCCGGGACTCCGCCCGGAGACCAGAGGCCTCTGATCTCCGCCTCTCCCATGTGACCGCCCCATCCCAGAAGGGACGCGTCCGTCACAACTGTATGCTCTGGCTGGGGAAGGGAGAGGGATCTGCCCATGACCCATTGCCGGTTCGAGAGCCACCACTGCAACTGTTTTGCAGTCCCCTCCGAGATCTGGACGTGATCGGACAGGTTGCCCTGGTGCTGCGCCCACTGGAACTTCAGGTCCCACTGCAGAGCCCGCATATGCCATCTGGCATGATTGACCAGCAGGATGCAGGAGGCCATGAGGCCCAGCAGCCTCAGGGTCATCCGTACCGAAACCCAGGATAAAGGCCGAAAGATCGGAATCATAGCCTGAATATCCCGGACTCGCCGTTCGGGAGGATAGGCCCGAAACTGCGTCGTGTCCAGAACTGCTCCGATGAAAAGGAGCTGTGGAGAAGGAATCAGATGCGACTTCGGCACATTGATGGAGAACCCCAGCGAGTGCAGGAGTTCGGCCGTAGTCTGGAGGTGGGAGACGACTGCCTGGGACGAGCCCGCCTTCAGCAGCCAGTCGTCGAGGTAGGGGAAGACTGAGACCCCTGCCCGGCGCAGATGAGCTGCGACCACCGCCATCACTTTCGTGAACACCCGAGGGGCACTTGTAAGGCCAAAGGGGAGCACGGTGAACTGAAAATGCTCGGGGCCTACCGTGAACCGAAGGTAACGCCGGTGGGCCGGCAGGACGGGGATATGGAAATACGCGTCCTGCAAGTCCAATGCTACCAACCAGTCTCCTGGGTCGAGGGCAGTCAAGACCTGAGCTAGGGTGAGCATCTTGAACTTCTCCTTCCGGAGGAAGCGATTGACGTTCCGGAGGTCCAAGATAGGACGCATGTCCTCCTTGTCCTTTTTGGGCACCAGAAAGTAGTGGGAGTAGCAACCACGCCCTACTTCTGGGGTCGGAACATGCTCGATGGCCCTCTTGGCCAAGAGGGCCGTGACTTCCTTCCGTAGAAGCACCAAGTGATCCCCTGACATGCGGTGGAATTGAGGTGGCATGGCTGGGGGGTGGTCTCGAAGGGGAGGGAGTAGCCCCTTCGGACAATGTCCAAGACCCACCTGTCCGAGGTGATGGTGCGCCAGTGGGGAAGGTGATGGCGGACCCTGCCCCCTACTGGCGTGCCGTGCACCTGAAAGGAGGGACTAGGAGGGCTTGGAGGCCGCGGACGGGTTGGAGGTGGTGGCCTGACCCGCACGCTGGTTGCCCGATCCGCCACGGCGGAATCCACGTCCTCGGCCACGCGAAGACGCCTGCTGCGCGGGCCGGTGGCTGGGCTGCTGACGTGAAGGGGCGCCCCTACCGTGGCCACGATAGGGGCGAAAAGCAGAAGGCAGCGGAGGGCGTGTAGCAGAAAGGCCCAGGGACTTTGCAGTAGCCCGTGAGTCCTTAAAGCGCTCCAACGCATGGTCTGCTTTGGACCCAAAAAGACCGACTCCATCAAAGGGCATGTCCATGAGAGTATTCTGGACATCCCCTGAAAAACCAGTGGTTCTCAGCCAGGCGTGGCGCCGGAGCGCCACCGTCGTTGCAATCGACCTGCCCAGCGAGTCGGCGGTGTCAAGGCCACAACGGATAGTGTATTTGGCCGCATCCCTTCCTTCCGCAATGGCGCGGGAAAGCAGTGCCTGGACCTCCTCAGGGCACTGGGGCAAAACATCCGCCACCGAATCCCACAGGGAGTGGGTATATCGGCCCAAAAGACAAGCGGTGTTAACGGACCGCAAGCCAGCACTGGAGGAAGAAAAACCTTTCTTCCCAAACTGATCCAGGCGTTTGGATTCCCTATCCGGAGGAGCGGTAGGGAAGGCGGTTTGGGAAGCGGAGGCTTGGACAACCAAGCTCTCAGGAGTGGGGTGGACAGAAAGAAACAGGGGGTCGCCCGGAGCGGGGCGATGGCGTCGTGACACGTTCCGATCCACAGGAGCCCCTGTGTTGGGCTTGGACCAGGCGCCCAAAAGAACGTCCGTGAGGGCGTCGTTAAACGGCAGCACAGTCTCCGCAGAGGAGGCTGCCGGCTGAAAGCACCTCTGTCAAGATGTTAGTCTTGACCGTCAAAGTAGGGAGCTGGAGACGTAAGGCCCCAGCAGCCCTACGCAACACCGTACCAAAATTGGCCCCCTCCTCCGTAGCCACGGGAGGAGACAGCATGCCAGTGTCAGGAGAAGTATCCAGACCACTGGCCTCCCTAGACTCTCTGTCCAGTCCTCATCATACTGACAGTTGCGTGTTAGAGGGTCATCAGACCCTCCCAGTCCTCCTGGTCCTCCTCTGGTTCAAAATAAGGAGGAGGAGGGACATTTGGGACCCAAGGTCCCATCGGCGCCGGAGCCGGCGTCGGCGACGTCGCTCCGGGACCATGTCCGGAGCCGGAAGGAACTGGGGGACGACGCCGCCCGGAGCCCAGGGCGGCGTCGAGAACGGCACCGGAGACATCGGCGCCGGCGGAGGTGTCGTGAGGTCGACCGGCGTCGATGGGAGTTGTGGAGCCGGGATCGAGGCCGGGGCCGGAGCCGGAGCCGGGATCGAGGCTGGAGGCTCGGGCGACGCCGGGGCCGGAGCCGCCGGTGACGCCGGATCAACCCCATCAGGGCCCGCAGGGCCCGAAGGCGCACCGGAGGGGCCTGAAGGCCCGAAGAGGCGGGCCATGGCCGACAGGAACTCCTGTACCTTGGCCGGATCCGCCCCCGAACCCGGGAAGGGCGGGTATGACGGGGGCGACTCCACAGGCAAGTCCGGGGCCGCGGGGGCGGGGACGGTGCCGGGAGGGGCCTCAGCCGAGTCGCGAGACCGGCGAGGCGAAGTCCGAGAGCGACGATGCTTCTTGGACTTCTTGTGTCGAGACTTACCGGACGAAGAAGACTTCGACGCCGACGACCGGTGTGCACTCCGCGAGCGACCCCTGGACCTCTCACGCGACCGGGGCTTCCGCGGAGCCGAATGCCGGGCCTCGAGGAGCTTTCGAGACCGCTCTCGCAAAGCCTTCGGGTTGAGGGCCTGGCATTCGGGACAAGACTCGGTGTCGTGGCCTCGGCCGAGGCAGAAGAGACACTCCCAATGCGGGTCGGTGACGGACATCATCCGCGCACAGGCGCCGCATCGCTTGAAGCCGGGCATCCCTACGACACCTGAATGGTGGAAAAAGACAGTGAAAAAATCACCAAAAAGTATGGTCAAAAATTGACCAGGGCACTGCTCTTCCCGGATCTGCGCTTACTGGCGCGGAAAAGAAGAACTGACGTCAGCGCGCAGGGGCGGCGTCTAAGTACTGCCCGCGACGTCATCCCGGCGATCACGACGCCGACGACGGACGCGGAGCCGCACGACGCCACCTACCGACGCGCAAGGGTACTGCTACGCAAAACTTTCCGGATCCAGCCTGACGCCTGGGGATATTCTAAGGTAAGGAATCTATCACTAACGTGTCTCTTTCAGATGCACAAGTTACTTACCTTCGGTAATGATATATCTGTAAGAGACATCAGTTAGTGATAGATTCCTTACCTTAGAATATCCCCAGGCGTCAGACTGGATCCGGAAAGTTTTGGTCAGCAGTACCACTGCGCGTCGGAAGGTGGCGTCGTGCGGCTTCGCGTTCGTCGTAGGCGTCGTGATCGCCGGGATGACGTCGCGGCAGCTACTTAGACGCCGCCTTCGCGCTCTGACGTCAGTTCTGTACACGACTTTCCGCGCCAGGAACGCAGAGCCATGCAAGATACGGACCACTGGTGCATTGAAACTAGGGCCCTGAAAGGGATGACCTTAACCCTAGAAATCAGTTCGCAGAACGGGGAGGATGGGGGGGCGGTAAGGAATCTATCACTAACTAATGTCTCTTACAGATATATCGTTACCGAAGGTAAGTAACTTGTGCATCTGAAAGAGACACGTTAGTGATAGATTCCTTACCTTAGAATAGATACCCCAGCAATACCAACCCCGGTGGTGGGTCTGCGAACCAAGATCACACCAGAAAGTCACAAAGAACAGAACGGCCAAAGAAGCAGTCTCTCCGGACTTGGCTATCAAGGCAATAATGCTTAGTAAAAGTGTGCAGCGAGGCCCACGTGGCTGCCTGACAGATGTCTTGCAGGGGGACACCACGTCCCAATGCAGTAGTAGTTGCCCTGGTAGAATGGGCGCGCAGCCCCACCGGAGGCTCCTTCTTAGCCAGAGAATAGCAGGCTTTTATACACAAGACGACCCAGCGGGTGATAGTCCTCTTGTGTACAGCCCGGCCTTTCTTGGCGCCTACGTAGCCAACAAAGAGCTGGTCATCCACCCGGAATCGTTGTGTGCGGTTGAGGTAAAATGAGATCGCACGTTTTGGGTCCAGTCGGTGGAGCCTCTCTTCCTCTCTGGAAGGGTGCGGAGGCGGAAAGAAAGTGGGCAAGGTGATAGTTTGCCCGATATGGAAGGCAGTAACAACCTTTGGCAAAAAGGATGGACGTGTGCGTAGCACAACCTTGTCCGGATGTACAGACAGAATAGGAGGTTTACAGGAAAGAGCCTGGAGCTCACTCACGCGCCTAGCGGAGGTGATGGCAACTAGGAAAGCAGTCTTCAAGGTTAATAAATGAAGAGGACAGTTCTGAAGCGGCTCAAAGGGAGCGCACATCAAATAAGTAAAAACCAGGTTCAAGTCCCAATGTGGCATCACAAACTGAATAGGAGGGAAAAGGTGAGTAATGCCTTTAAGAAATCTATTTACAACAGGGGACTTGAAAAAAGAGGGCTGATCAGGTAGCCTCAGAAAGGCTGACATTGCAGAAAGGTAGCCCTTGATAGTGCGCAGAGCAGAGCCCTGCTGGGCTAAAGAAAGAAGGAACAGTAGGACCTCAGAAAGAGGGGCAGAAAGTGGATCCACAGCCTTTGCTGTGCACCATGCCACAAACTTGTTCCACCTGCAGGCGTATACCGATTTAGTGGAGGGACGCCTGGCTGCCAGAATGACATCACAGGCTTCAGGAGGCAAGTGAAATGGAATCAACTGTCGCAGCTCAATCTCCACGCAAGGAGGTGGAGACTGGACAGGTTCGGGTGGAGGACCGTCCCCTGCTGCTGCGACAGAAGATCCTCCCGAAGAGGCAGTCTGATCGGGGGATCCACGCTCATACTGAGTAGCTCGGGATACCAAACTCTTCGAGCCCAGTCCGGAGCCACAAGAATGACTTGGGCCCGGTCTCGTCTGATCTTCTTCAGCACTCTGGGTAGAAGTGGTATAGTCGGAAAGGCGTACAATAGACCGCAACTCCACTCGCGACGAAAAGCGTCGCCGAGCGAGTGCCGCCTTGGAAATTCCAATGCGCAGAACTGCGGACATTGCGCGTTCTCTTCGGTGGCGAATAGATCTAACCAAGGCTCTCCCCACTGTTGAAAGAGACCTTGCACCACCTCCGAGTTCAGACGCCATTCGTGATCCATCATGCACCTGCGGCTGAGTTCATTCGCCCTGGCGTTCAGGGAACCTGCCAGGTGTTGAACCATCAGGAATATGCCCTGATGTTCCAGCCATGTCCAGAGGCGCAGAGCCTCCTGACATAGGGTCTACGACCCCACCCCGCCCTGTTTGTTGCAAAACCACATGGCGGTGGTGTTGTCCGTGAACACCTGCACTACACTGCCCCGGACAGAGGGAAGGAATGCCTTCAGTGCAAGTCGGATCGCCCACAGCTCCAAAAGATTGATATGGAGCCGGGACTCCACCGGAGACCAGAGGCCTCTGATCTCTGTCTCTCCCAAGTGGCCACCCCATCCCAGGAGGGACGCATCCGTCACCACTGTGTGCTCCGGGTGGGGGAGGGAGAGGGATCTGCCATTGACCCAATCGCGATTCGTGAGGCACCACCACAATTGTTGTGCAGTGCCCTCCGAGATCTGGACATGATCGGACAGGTTGCCCTGATGCTGTGCCCACTGGAACTTCAGGTCCCACTGCAGAGCCCGCATATGCCACCTGGCATGTTGCACTAGCAGAATGCAGGAGGCCATCAGGCCCAGGAGCCGGAGGGTCATCCTGACTGAAACCCAGGATAGAGGCTGAAAGATCGGAATCATAGCCTGAATATCCCGGACTCGCTGCTCGGGAGGATAAACCAGAAAACGCGTCGAATCCAGAACCGCTCCGATGAAGGGGAGCTACTGAGAGGGACTCAGGTGCGACTTCGGCACGTTGATGGCGAACCCCAGCAAATGCAGGAGGTCGGCCGTAGTCTGAAGGTGGGTGACGACGGCCTGGGGCGAGCCCGCCTTCAACAACCAGTCGTCGAGGTAGGGGAAGACTGACACCCCTGACCTGCGCAGATGAGCTGCGACCACCGCCATCACTTTTGTGAACACCCGAGGGGCGCTTGTAAGGCCAAAGGGGAGCACGGTAAACTGAAAATGCTCCTGGCCTACCGTGAACCGCAGGTAACGCCGGCAGGACGGGAATGTGAAAATATGCGTCCTGCAAGTCCAACGCTACCATCCAGTCTCCAGGGTCGAGGGCAGCCAAGACCTGAGCCAGAGTCAACATCTTGAACTTCTCCTTCCGGAGGAAGCGATTGACGTTCCTGAGGTCCAAGATGGGGCGCAAGCCCCCTTTGTCCTTCTTGGGGACCAGAAAGTAGTGGGAATAACAACCATGTCCTACTTCTGGCCCAGGAACGCGCTCGATGGCCCCCTTGGCCAAGAGGGCCGTGACTTCCTGTCGGAGAAGCGCCAAGTGATCCCCCGACATGCGGTGGAACTGAGGTGGCATGGCCGGGGGGGGGCAGACTCGAAGGGGAGGGAGTAGCCCCTTCGGACGATTAGCAGCACCCACCTGTCCAAAGTGACAGAACGCCAGTGGGGGAGTTGATGTTGAATCCTGCCGCCCACCGGCGTGGGGTGCATCCCAAAGCTCGGACTAGGAAGGCTTTGAGGCGGATGCTGCGGGAGCGGAGGTGGACTGACCCGCCCGCTGGCCCCCTGTGCCGCCACGGCGGCCACCACGCTTGCGCTGAGGTTGGTTCTGCGCAGGCCTTTGGCTTAACGGGCGTATAGGGGCGCCCCTTCCGCGGCCTCAAAAGGAACGAAAGGTAGACGTGGCCGGGCGCGTGGCGGAGAGACCCAAGGACTTGGCTGTAGCCCAAGAGTCCTTAAAACGCTCCAGCGCACTGTCTGCCTTATCGCCAAACAGGCGAGTACCATCAAAAGGCATGTCCATGAGGGAACTCTGGACATCCCCCGAAAACCCCGTGGACCGCAGCCAGGCGTGTCGCAACAAGGCCACCGTCGTGGAGATGGCTCTCCCCAAAGAGCCCGCGGTGTCCAACCCACACCGAATGGCGAACTTCGCGGCATCCTTCCCTTCTGCAACAGCTTGGGAAAGCACAGCCCGAACCTCCTCCGGGCACTGGGGCAGAGTTTGCGCCACCGTGTCCCACACGGGGTGAGAATAGCAGCCCAAGAGGCATGCGGTGTTAACTGACCGCAGCCCCAGGCTGGCAGAGGAAAACAACTTTTTGCCAAACTGCTCCAGCTTTTTTGATTCCTTATCCGGCGGAGCGGTAGGGAATGCAGTTTGGGAAGTGGAGGCCTGAATGACCAGGCTCTCCGGTGTCGGATGAGTTGTCAAAAAGGCAGGGTCACCCGGTGCCGGGCGGTGACGCCTGGCCACGTTTTTACCCACAGGAACCCCTGTGGCAGGCCTAGACCAGGTACCCATCAAAACATCCGTCAAGGCCTCATTGAACGGAAGCAGAGGTTCCATAGAACTTGCCGCCGGCTGAAGCACTTCAGTAAGGAGGTTAGTCCGGAGGGTAACAGTAGGCAAGTCAAGGTCAAGAGCCTCAGCTGCCCTACGGAGCACCACAGTGTATGTGGCGCCTTCCTCCATGACAGTGGGAGGAGACACAAACCCAGGCTCAGAGGAGAGGTCAAGGCCACCTGCATCCTCTGAGTCTTCTGCTTACTCCTGTTCGGACTCACAATGCCGTGCAAGAGGGTCCTCCGACCCCTCCTAGTCCTCCCCCTCCACAACGGCCCGAGGCACAGGCTGCAGCGGCGGGGGAGGCACAGGGGAAAACAAATGCTGCACCGGCGCCGATCGACGCCGTTCCGGCTCCAAGCCCCAATCAGGGTCCCAAGCTGGAGCAAAATTGCCCGGAAACTCGGGCAAGGGCGGGACGAATGGAACCCAGGGCGGTGCCGGGAAGGGAGCCGCAGGGGGCCGGAGCCGCCGGCAGAGGACCCTGCTGCGCCGGGGCCGGAGCCGCCGGCGGCAACCAAGGGCCCTCAAGAGGGACCGCGGGGCCCGAAGGCGCGCCGGCGGGAGCCGTAGCCCTGAAAAGGCAGTCCATGTCGGCAAGAAACTCTTGCACCTGGGCCGGAGTCGCCGACGGACCCGGGTAGGGCAGGTAGGCCGCGGGACTGACAGGCTCCAACGGAGCCGCGGGGGAAGGACCCCGGGCCCCCTCGTACGCGCCCGAAGACCGACGGGGGGAGGTCGGAGAGCGTACGCGCTTCTTCGACTTCTTTTTGTGACGTCGCTTACCCGATTCCGAGAGTGAAGACTTGGACCCCGAGGAGTGATGATGATGATGACGACTCCGCGGACGGTCGCTTGAGCGACCCCTGGACCTTGAACGGCGCGGAGACAACTGTCGGGCCTCCAGCAGCTTTCGGGACCGCTCCCACAAAGCCTTCGGAGCCATGGCCAGACAGTCGGAACATGACCGGGAGTAATGGTCGCGCTCCAGACAGTAGAGACAGACGCCATGGGGGTCGGCCAACGACATCGTAAGGCGGCAGGCCCCGCAGGATTTAAACCCAGGCATCCCTACGTGGCACCAGGAGTCAAGATTTAAAGGAGTAGAGACAAAAGTCCCAAAAATAAATAGTCAAAAAGTGACTAAGGTACGTGCTCTAACCGGATCGGCGCTTGCTGGCGTGGAAAAAGAAAGAACTGACATCAGCGCGCATGGGTGGCGCCTAAGTAGTCTCCGTGACGTCATCTCGGCGCTTACGACGCCAGCGACGAACGCGGAGCCGCACGTCGCCACCTACCGACGCGCAGGGGTACTGCTGACGAAAAACTTTCCGGATCCAGTCTGACGCCTGGGGATATTCTAAGGTAAGGAATCTATCACTAACGTGTCTCTTTCAGATAAGTGTTCTTAGTACAGCCTGGCCCACACTAGCTTGTTGTTTTGCCTGCACATCTACACAGTAGTGTTTTGTGAAAGTGTGCGGTGTAGACCATGTTGCGGCTTTGCAAATGTCATCCATGGGGATGTTTCCTAAGAATGCCATGGATGTCCCTAGCTTGCGTGTGGAATGCGCTCTAGGGGGAATGGATAATGTACGCTTTGCTTTTTGGTAGCATATTTGGATGCATTTAACGATCCACCTGGCAATTCCAGCTTTTGATATAGGATTGCCCTTATGTGGTGGTGAGAAAGCTATAAAAAGTTGTTTAGTTTTCCTGAAAGTTTTTGTCCTTTCAATGTAGTAAAGAATAGCTCTTTTGACGTCAAGCGTATGAAGAGCCCGTTCTGCTGAGTCTGGTTGAGGAAAAAAGACGGGAGCTCAAGACTGGTTAAGGTGAAAAGCCGAAACTACTTTAGGTAAGAATTTGGGGTTTGTCCTAAGAACCACTTTGTTGTGAAGTATTTGCTAAAATGGTTCTTGTATGGTTAATGCCTGGAGTTTACTCACTCTTCTGAGAGATGTGATCGCCACAAGGAAAGCTACTTTCCATGTGAGGAACTAATTCACATTTATGTAAAGGTTCAAATGGGGGACCCATGAGCCTAGTAAGGACAATGTTTAGATTCCATACTGGAGAGGGTGGAACTCTGGGAGGAATTATCCTTTTAAGGCCCGCCATGAATGCTTTGATGGCAGGTACCCTAAACAATGACAAGTGTTGTCTGTTTTGTAGGTAAGCTGCTATAGCAGCAAGATGTAATCGTATGGATGTGTATGCCAGATTACATCTTTGTAGATGCAGAAGATAACAAATAATGTTTTGAATTGAAGCATCTAGTGGATTGATTGTGTTATTGCAGTAAACTACAAATCTTTTCCATTTAGCTGCATAGCATGCTCCAGTGGTAGGACGACTAGCCTCTTTAATGACGTTCATGCAGTCTGGTGGGAAATTGAGGTAACCAAACTAAGACTTCAGGAGCCAGATCGCTAGGTTCAGTTGAGCTGGATCTGGGTGTCTTATCTCTCCATGGTTCTGTGTGAGAAGCTTTGGGGAAAGGTGTAACTTTTGGTGTGGAACTACTGAGAGTTCCAGCAGTGTTGTGAACCATGGTTGTCGGGCCCACGTTGGAGCAACTAGGATCATTGTGAGAGACTGTTTTAGCTTGCGCACCAGTAACGGAATGAAGGGGAGAGGCGGAAAAGCGTACGCAAATCTGCCTGACCAGTTCATCCATATTGCATTGCCTTTGGACAATGGGTGTGGATACCTGGAGGCGAAGCTTGGGCATGTTGTGTTTAAATGTGTGGCAAACAGATCTATGTCTGGGTGGCCCCACATTTGAAAAAACGGATGAAGAACTTGCGGATGAAGTTCCCATTCGTGAATCTGCTGTTGTTGACGACTGAGCAGATCCGCAATCTGATTGTGTATCACAGGTAGATGCTCTGATAGGTATATTGTTTGAGGAATGGCCCATCTCCATATGCTTTGTGCTAGGCGTGAAAGCTGCAGAGAGTGTGTCCCCCTTGTTTTTGTATATTGTATTGTATTGTAATTGCATTTATATAGCGCTTACTACCCCTGACGAGGCGTCGAAGCGCTTTTTCGGCGAGTAGCACGATATTCCAGGACCCATAGAGGATTAGTGTTGATTTAGTATAGTGAAACATGCAAGTACATTTTAAGTGGTGGATAGATTAGTCAGTTATTTGGATTTGGAATGATAGCAGAAGGATAGAGGAGGAAAAAAAGGTTTGTATTTATATAGCGCTTGTTACCCCTGATGGGGTGTTGAAGCACGCTACTCCGGAAGCCCATAAAGGATTAGTGGTGAATTAATATGGTGAAATATGAAAGTAGTTTCAGTGGTGGATATTAGTCAGCTATTTGGAGTGAGAAGGATAGCGGAGGGATAAAAAGGGAAGAAAGGTTTTCATTCATATAGCACTTGTTACCCCTGATGGGTGTTGAAGCGCTTTTCTGGCGAGTAGCACGCCACTCCGGAACCCATTAAGGATTAGTGTTGAAAATTAGTATAGTAAAAAATGAAGTAATTTGAGTAGTGGATATGTTATTCAGTTATTTGGGTAGAGAAGGGTAGGTGGCGGGATAGAAGAGGGAAAGAGGTTTGTATTTATATAGCGCTTGCTACCCCTGATGGGGTTTTGAAGCGCAAGTAGCACGCTACTCTGGAACCCATAAGTATTAGTGTTGAATTAGTATGGTGAAACATGAAAGTAATTTTAGTGGTGGATATGTTAGTCAGTTATTTGGATTGAGAAGGGTTGGGGAGGGTAGAAAGGGAAAAGGTTTGCAAATTTATATAGCGCTTGTAACCCTGATGGGGTGTTGAGACGCTTTATTGGCGAGTAGCACGCTACTCTGGAACCCATAAAGGATTAGTGGTGAATTAGTATAGTTGAAAATGGAATTTGAGAATTGAACATGTTAGTCTGTTAATTTTGATTGAAAAGGATAGTGGAGGGATAAAAGAGTGAAGGATTATTTTTTTTTTTATTATTGTTTTAGGTCTTAGCAGTAGGAGGAGGCTTTTGGATGAGTAAAAGGGGGTTTTGGAGGGGAGGAGTCAGGGAAGAGTTTAGAAAGGTTTGTTTTAGGGGATCGGTATAGTAAAAGAGGTGTCAGATGATGCAAGGAGGGTAGAGTAGGAGAGAGTCTAGAAAGGGTTATTTTGGGGATCATAATAGTGGTATGGGGTTTGGGATAAATGTGTGGATGTAGAGGATATATTGATAAATGTATAGGATGAAAGATAGGGTAGTGCATTGGAAAGAGTAGTAGAAAGAAGTTTGAGATGAGTCAGAAGGTTGGGCTAGAAGATATATTGAGATAAGTATAGGCTGAGAACTAGGGTAGTGCCTTGGAAATGCTAAATTAGAAGAAAGTGATAAATATATAGATCCATAAGTACATTGAAAGTATATAGATACATAAAGGAGTTAAGTATATGTAGATTAAAGATATTGATAGAGGCACAGGATGAGAAATAGGGTAGTGCATTGGATATGCTTTTTCAGGAGAAAAGTAACAGAGACACAGATCCAAGTACATGGAAGGTACATAGATGCACAATGGAAGTAAGTACATGTAGACCAAAGATGATATTTATTTATTATTTTTTTTTTCTCTCAACAACAATTATTCTACATGTTTACACAAAGCAATACACAAAGATAGGTACATGTCTATAGTGAAAACAAATGCTTATATACAGAGGGATATGCTGTAAATTTCTGTTTGCGTATGGTGCTTATGTGGGGAAGAGCCAATTCTTGAGTAGTTTTCTGAAGATAAAGTGGTTGTCGGTGGATCTTATGTTGGGGGGTAAAGAGTTC
This sequence comes from Calotriton arnoldi, assembly GCA_963921515.1. NCBI lineage: Eukaryota > Metazoa > Chordata > Amphibia > Caudata > Salamandridae > Calotriton > Calotriton arnoldi. The sequence goes on along the minus strand of CAWUFW010004610.1, from coordinate 61,124 downwards.
CATAGTTTGGCTGCTTGAACAGAGAAGGATGTGCCACCCATGGTTTTTTTCTTGTATCTTGGGATTTTGAGGCGAGATGCTCCTTTAGAGCGGAGGTTCCTCTGTTGAATGTGTTTGGTGATTTTATTCCTGATGAAGAGCGGTCCCATTCCATGTATTGCTTTGTGGGTGATACAAAGCAGCTTGAACGTGGATCTTCTGGCAACCGGTAACCAATGCAGGGCTTTCAAGGCAGGGGAGATGTGGTCTCGCGGTTTGATATGCAAGAGTAGTCTGGCAGCCGAGTTCTGAATCCATTGTAGTCTTTTCATGGTTGTTAAAGGTGATCCGTGGTAGAGGCTATTGGCGTAATCGAGTTTGAACAGAACAAGGGAGATGGTAGCTTGGACCTTGTGCGGAAATCCCAAATGAGGGAAAATTCGTCGCAGCGTTTTTATAGTGACAAAGCTTGATCTTGCTAGTTTGTCCACTTGGGCATTCATCGACAGCTTGGAGTCCATGGTCATGCCGAGGTTTCTTACTTCCTTCGATACTTTAGGTGGTGATCCCAGTTCATTAGGCCATGCGGCAAGCGGGTTTGTAATGTTTCCAATCGCCACACGTGAGTATTTCCGTTTTGAAGTATTCAATTTGAGATGGCTCCAAGTCATCCACGGCTCTGAGACAGCTGAAAATTGGTGATTTTCCAATGTCTTTGGGGCATTCCAGTTGGAGTATTTGCGTGTCATCTGCATAGTTATAGCACGTGAGGTGAAATTTATTGATCAGTACTGGTAATGACTTCATGTAGATGTTGAAAAGCATGGGCGAGATGATAGAACCTTGAGGGACCCCTGCTTTTGTGGAGTACGGTTTGGACGAGAAAGGTGGGGTATGGATGACATTAGTTCTGTTTCGAAGGTAGGACGCGATCCAGTCTAGAGCAGTTCCCTCTATGCCGGCTTCATAGAGTCTTTGTTTCAGAGTGTCATGGTCAACCGTGTCAAAGGCAGCCGAGAGGTCCAAGAGGAGTAGCGCAGCAACTCCGTTGCGGTCAACTGTATTTTTCATTGCTGTCATGTTGTCCGTCATGTCATCCGTCCCGACGAGGACAGCTTTGCCTACGAGGTGCATCTGAAATGATTTTAGAGCGAGAAATATGGCGAGTAACTCCTGATGATTGATGTGGAGGAGTTTCTGTTGAGGGGTCCACATACCCTGAATGGTATGGTTTAAGAGATGAGCTCCCCAGCCGGTGAGCGATGCGTCCGCTGATAGCACCATTTGTGGAACCGGGTCCAAGAACGGCCGCCCTTTGGAAAGATTTTGGGTGTTCCACCATTGCAGAGAGCGATATGTGCGGCTGTCCACCAACACCAGATCCGTAAGTTGACCTTGAGCTTGGTTCCACTGTTGTGCTAGACATTCTTGTAATGGACGCATTTGGAGTCTTGCGTAAGGGACAATTAAGATGTAAGAGGCCATCATCCCCATTAGCTGCATGAACACTCGAGCTGGTAGTGAGTGTTGTGGTTGAAATTTTGTTATGAAAGCTTGCATACTGGCTATCCTAGCCGGATTGGGGTATGCAAGTGCTTTGGAAGTATCTATTGTTGCATCTAGATACTGTTGGGTGTGGGACGGTTGGAGATGTGATTTGGTGAGGTTTATTGTGAAACCTAAGTTGTGCAGCAGCTGGATTGTGTTGTGTGTTTGTTGTACACAATTGTTGCGTGAGTTGGCTTTTATGAGCCAGTCGTCCAGGTAAGGAAACACATGAATGTGTTGTCTTCTTAAGTGGGCTGCTACCACTGCGAGACATTTTGTGAAGACTCTGGGTGCTGTGACCCTGAATGGAAGGACTTTGAACTGGTAATGTTGACCGTCCACTACGAACCGTAGGTATTTCCTGTGAGCAGGGTGAATAGGAATGTGGAAGTAGGCGTCCTTGAGATCCAGAGTGGCAAGGAAGTCGCCTTGTTGGAGCAGTGGGAGGACCTGTTGGAGAGTGACCATGTGGAAGTGGTCGGATTGTATGTACAGTTTTAACGGTCCGAGGTAGAATATTGGCCTGAGAGTGCCGTCCTTTTTTGGAATGAGGAAATAAAGGGAGTAAACCCCTGTACCTTGATGATGTAGGGGAACCGGTTCTATTGCATGCTTTTGCAAGAGAGAGAGAACCTCCTGCTTTAGAAGCAGGAGATGTTCTGTGGACATTGGACGTTGTCTGGGAGGTATGTGGGCGGGGGGGATGGGTGGGGTAGAAGTGAGTTCCAGGCAGTAACCATACTGGATAATTTGTCTGACCCACCTGTCTGTGGTGATGGAATTCCAGACAGGTAGGAACTGTGATAGTCTTCCCCTGACTGGAGTGGACTGGTCTGGGGGGAGTGGAGGGAAGTCACTGTTTTGTGGTGGGGGAGTTGCGGGTGTTAGAACCACGTCCTCTCCCTCTGTTATTGCCTCTGTAAGTCCCTCTAAAGTATCCTTTATTAGGGGAAGTTTGAGTGGGGCTTTTATAAGTGGAGGAGGTGTTTTCTGTGCCAATGGTTTTGGAGCGCCCCTATAAAAGGAGCGACGAAAAGAACCTCTACTAGTTGTTGCCTGTAGAGCCCCCATAGACTTGGCTGTTTCTGTGTCCTTTTTCATCTTTTCTAAAGATGTGTCCACAGTAGGTCCAAACAAGTGTTCCTGATCCAAAGGTTGATTTAGGATGGCAGACTGCACCTCCTGCTTAAAACCAGATATTCGTAACCATGCAGGTCTACGTAGTAACACTTGTATTAATTGTGCGAGATGCTGTATCCGCTGCATCCAGGGCACATTTAATAGAGGCATTTGTGATTAACTTTCCCTCTTGTATGAGATCATTTGCCTTGGTTTTATATTGGTCTGGAAGGTGTTGCATGAGCTTTTCAAGCTCATCATAATGGGCTCTGTCATACCTTGCTAGTAAAGCTTGTGAATTAGCAATGCGCCAAAAATTTGCCGCCTGTGACGCAACCCTTTTACCGGATGCGTCTAATAGTTTAGACTCTTTGTCTGGCGGAGGGGCATCGCCTATGGTTTGGGAATTTGCCCGTTTATGGGCATTTGCCACTACTAGTGAATCCAGAGGGAGTTGACCCTTAATGTAAGCTGGATCGCTTGGAGCTGGTTTATATTTCTTTTCAATTCTAGGATTGAGCACTCTAGCCCTGACAGGAATTTTAAAGACTTCAGGGGCATATTTAATCATCCCTTTTAGCATAGGGAGAGTATTTGTTGATTTTTGAGGCGGTGAGAAGGTCTCTAATAAAAAATCTTCCTCCAAAGGGTCTGAGTGGAGTTGCACCCAATGGTATTGTGCAGCTCTATTTATTAGTTGCGCAAACCCTACGTTGTCATCTGGAGGGGATGGCCTAGAGGGATATACATCTGGCTCAGGTACATCTGGCGAAATGCTAAACACACAAGATGATGGACGGAATGCTGCACATTGGCAAACATTCACCCCCAGTCACAGATCTGGGTTTAATCCATCGTTATTTTGCTTCACCACGCCACCCCAGTTCAGACATAGCCATATGCAAATCAGTCTTGACCCTGTGCCTCATGGGAACAGTCCAGACCGAATTGCCAAGCCATGTCTTCCCTGGACCGGAATCAAGCATCCTAGGACCGGTTTCAGGCTATCAGCCTTCATCAGCCAGGATAGCTTGACTCCAGTGGCGTAGTGAGCACGGGACCCACATGGTGAGCAAAAAAACGATGGAAAAACATGGTGAGCAAAAAAACGATGGAAAAACATGGTGAGCAAAAAAACGATGGAAAAAATGGAATGGCATGGTGAGCAAAAAAACGATGGATTTAGGCCCAGATCTCTGTACTGGGGTGAATGTATGACATTGTTCTGCATTCTGTCCATCAACTGTTGTTTTTGCATTTGTCACCCGGACTGGGACGGGTATGCCCAGACGTGGGTCCCGTGCTCTCCATGCCACTGGAATCAAGCTATCTTGGCTGAAGAGGGTGAAACCCCGAAGCCGGTCCTAGGATGCTTGTTTCCAGTCCAGGGAGGACCTGGCTTGGCAGTTCGGGCTGGACTGTTCCCATGAGGCACAGGGTCAAGACTGATTTGCATATGGCTGGGTTCAAACTGGAATGGCATGGTGAGCAAAAAAACGATGGATTTAGGCCCAGATCTCTGTACTGGGGTGAATGTATGACATTGTTCTGCATTCTGTCCATCAACTGTTGTTTTTGCATCAGGTACATCTGGGACATTATAATCATCCCAAGAGTCATGAGGTGGGATACTGTGGGTGTCATCAGTATCATCATTATCATGTGGTGGGTCTATGTCCTCATCCCCACCCCGTATATCCTCATCCTCATCTTGTGGTGTAGGTGAAAGAGGAGGCACTGGAGAGTGTGCTGGAGAGAGTATTATATTTGGAAGTTTTGGAGGTGGAGAGAAAGGTCTCATAGGTGAAGTGGCAGAGTCTTTTTTCTTCAAGGGTACCTCAGGTGTCTCTGAGGTGTCCAATTTCCTCTTTTTAGGTGTTATAGAAGTGACCTGACTGGTAACGGGGTCGATATGGAGTGTTTTTTGTTTAGGATCCGGTGGATCTGGATGAAATAGTTCTTTTGATCCACTGTCTTTTTCGGCACCGAGGACTTAGGTTCCGAGTGATGCTTTGGTCTGTCATCTTTAGGAGGGGTCTTAGTCTCCTTCTGCTTAGGTGGAGTTTTCGACTCCGAAGTTTTCTTCGGCTCCGGAGGTTTCGAATGTTTTTTCGGATCCGAAGCCTTGGGTTGACTGTTTTGGTGCCGAAGAGTCTGGTGTCGACGGCACCTTTGGTTTCTGTGCCGAAGATGGTTTCTCGGTACCGTGGTGTGGCTGGCTCGACCCCGAGCTGCCTGAAGGCTTTGTGGACTTCGGAGCCGAGCCTGAAGGCGGGGCTTCTGAAGTATTGTCAAGGTGTCGACCCAGACCCGAAGGTGTTACCGGAGCCTTGTGTTTTTTCGGGGCAGGGGCGTCGATGTCAGTACTCCCGCTCCGTTGACCTGGAGTAATTGTCTGGTCTTCTGAGTCCGAATCATCGGCTTCGGAGACGTCAGCTTGTTCATCTCCTGTCTCTGGATCGTCGGGGCCTGCATCGAAGATGTTGTCCGGCGCCGAAACGGTTGATCTAGACATTCCGTGACGTCGAGCCCAGCGATCACGTATGGTTTTCTTGGACCTGAAGGAAGCACAGGCCTGGCAGTGTTGACTCTCGTGTTCTGGAGAGAGGCAAAGGTTGCAGACCTCGTGGAGATGTGTGTGTGGGAATTTAGCACCACACTTGCATTTTTTGAATGGAGTCCTTTCCATATGCTAGTTTTGATGGCGTCGATCGGCCCAACGGCCCTCGTCGACGACCGGACTCGAAGATTTTGTTGGTTTTTGAAATGCGCGTCGAGGGAGATCGCGATCGAAACAATACCGTCGAATGGTGAGAGCTTTGCGCGTCGAAGGGGGATCGAATACGACACCGACCCGGAGCGCAGCAAATCACATCCGAACCCGATGGCGGAAAAAAACAATCTGGAGGTGGAGTCGACGCCCATGCGCACTACTAACCAAAGGAGCAGTCACCTATCTCATGACTACAAAGACAATAACAAAGTGCAAACATCCGAGCCCAACACCAGATGGCGATCTATGCACAAGTATACGATCTACAGCTCATATGCCTCGAACACAATGTATATAGGCAGGCACATAAAACAAGGTAGTAATCAGGCGTACTCCTACTACGCAAACCCTACTCTGTATGTTCCTAGAGTGTGTGTGTAGGTGTATAGCCAAGAATCCCCCATAGGGACGATCCAACCCTATTGCCTGACGGGAGAGAATGTATGAGCCAGTCTTGGTCACGAACTGGACACCCCCTCACGGAGATGTCAGATCGCTGCATGGTGAAGTCCAAGTCTGCAGGGACCCTCAGTATCAGCTGAAGTGCCTCCTCTGCTAATTTTATGAGATGCTGATTTATAATAAAAAGCATCCTTGCAATGTACGTATAGATTAGCAATGTTATGGATATGTAGATCGCCTTGTTGCCCCGTGGATGAAGATAGAACAAAATTTGTACATTCGTGCGAAAGCCTTGTACTTGGTGTTCGAGGCATTGTGATAATGTTATGCAAAGTCAGATGTGTAAACAGAAGTAGGTTCAGAGAAACTAATCCAACATTGTCAAGCACACAAATATGTGCAAAAGATCACAGCAGAAATGTTATTGTGAAGAAGAGGACAATGTAAGAACTGAGCAGCTTCGTTACATGGGACTAACCCGGGTACATAACAGTTCTATTAGTTTTAATAATATTTCTAGCTGACTTACTGTTTAGTTTCACCAGCTGGAAATGATTCACCTACGAGAGGCACAAGTTACTAACTTGTGTAACGATATAGCTGTAAGAGACAGTAGTTAGTGACAGATTCCTTACCTTAGAATATCCCCAGGCGTCAGGCTGGATCCGGAAAGTTTTTTGCGTAGCAGTACCCTGAGCGCGTCGGTAGGCGGCGTCGTGCGGCTCCGCGTCCGTCGTCTGCGTCGTGATCGCCGGGATGACGTCGCGGGCAGTACTTAGACGCCGCACCTGCGCGCTGACGTCAGTTCTGTACACGACTTTCCGCGCCAGGAACGTAGAGCCATGCAAGAAGCTGACATAGGTGTCTGAAAAATACTAGGGCCCTGAAAGGGATGTCCTTAACCCTAGAAATCAGTTCGCAGAACGGGGAGGATGGGTGGGCGGTAAGGAATCTGTCACTAACTACTGTCTCTTACAGATATATCGTTACACAAGTTAGTAACTTGTGCATCTGAAAGAGACACGTTAGTGACAGATTCCTTACCTTAGAGTAGATACCCCAGCAATACCAACCCCGGTGGTGGGTCTGCGAACAAAGATCAGACAAGGAAGTCCTCGAGGACAGAACGGCCAAAGAAGCCGTCCCTCCGGACCGGACTGTCAAGGCAGTAATGCTTTGTAAACGTGTGCAGCGAGGCCCACGTAGCTGCCTGACAAATAACCGGCAGCGGAACTCCGCGGCCCAAAGCTGTGGTAGCAGCCGTTGCCCTGGTGGAATGGGCACGCAGCCCAACAGGAGGCTCCTTCTTAGCCAAAGAATAGCAGGCCTTGATGCACAAGGTAACCCAGCGGGAGATGGTTCGTTTGTGCACCGCCCGACCTTTTTTGGCGCCCACGTAGACAACAAAGAGCTGGTCATCCACCCGGAATTGTTTTGTGCGGTCGATATAGAAGGAGAGCGCACGTTTTGGGTCCAGACGGTGGAGCCTCTCTTCCTCTCTGGAAGGATGCAGAGGCGGAAAGAAGGTAGGCAAAGTGATGGTCTGCCCAATGTGGAAGGCAGTAACCACCTTTGGCAAGAAGGACGGACGCGTCCTAAGAACAACCTTGTCTGGATGGACAGACAGAAAGGGAGGTTTGCATGATAGAGCCTGGAGCTCACTCACCCGCCGAGCGGAGGTGATGGCCACCAGAAAGGCTGTCTTCAGAGTCAGAAGACGAAGAGGACAGTTATGTAGAAGCTCAAAGGGAGCGCACATTAAAAAGGTAAGAACCAAGTTCAAGTCCCACTGAGGCATCACAAACGGAACAGGAGGGAAGAGGTGTGTAATGCCTTTTAAGAACCTGTTAACAACAGGGGACTTGAAAAGGGAGGGCTGATCAGGGAGCCTGAGGAAGGCCGAGATAGCACAGAGATAACCCTTGATGGTACCCAGGGCAGAACCCTGTTGGGCCAGAGAAAGAAGGAACAGAAGGACCTCAGAAAGAGGGGCAGAAAGGGGGTTCACAGCCTTTGCTGTGCACCATGCCACAAATTTGTTCCACCTGCAGGCGTATACCACCTTAGTGGAGGGACGCCTGGCTGCCAGAATCACATCACAAACTTCGGGAGGCAAGTCGAAAGGAATCAACTGCCGCCGCTCAATCTCCACGCAAGCAGGTGGAGGCTGGACAGGTTCGGGTGGAGGACCGTCCCCTGCTGCTGCGACAGAAGATCCTCCCGAAGAGGCAGACGGATCGGGGGATCTACGCTCATACTGAGTAGCTCGGGATACCAAACTCCTCGAGCCCAGTCCGGAGCCACAAGAATGACTTGGGCCCGGTCGTGCCGAATCTTCTTCAACACTCTGGGTAGAAGTGGTATAGGCGGAAAGGCGTACAACAGACCGCAACTCCACTCGCGACGAAAAGCGTCGCCGAGCGAGTGCCGCCTTGGAAATTCCAACGCGCAGAACTGATGACATTGCGCGTTCTCTTCGGTGGCGAATAGATCTAACCAAGGCGCTCCCCACTGTAGAAAGAGTCCTTGCGCCACTTCCGAGTGAAGACGCCATTCGTGATCTATCATGCACCTGCGGCTGAGTTCGTCCGCCCTGGCGTTCAGGGAACCTGCCAGGTGTTGAACCATCAGGAACATGCCCTGATGTTCCAGCCATGTCCAGAGGCGCAGAGCCTCCTGACAAAGGGTCCACGACCCCACCCCGCCTTGTTTGTTGCAGTACCACATGGCGGTGGTGTTGTCTGTGAACACCTGCACTACCTTCCCTTTGACAGAGGGAAGGAATGCCTTGAGTGCAAGTCGGATCGCCCGGAGCTCCAGAAGGTTGATATGGAGCCGGGACTCCGCCGGAGACCAGAGGCCTCTGATCTCCGCCTCTCCCATGTGACCGCCCCATCCCAGAAGGGACGCGTCCGTCACAACTGTGTGCTCTGGCTGGGGAAGGGAGAGGGATCTGCCCATGACCCATTGCCGGTCCGTGAGCCACCACTGCAACTGTTTTGCAGTCCCCTCCGAGATCTGGACGTGATCGGACAGGTTGCCCTGGTGCTGCGCCCACTGGAACTTCAGGTCCCACTGCAGAGCCCGCATATGCCATCTGGCATGATTGACCAGCAGGATGCAGGAGGCCATGAGGCCCAGCAGCCTCAGGGTCATCCGTGCCGAAACCCAGGATAAAGGCTGAAAGATCGGAATCATAGCCTGAATATCCCGGACTCGCCGTTCGGGAGGATAGGCCCGAAACTGCGTCGTGTCCAGAACTGCTCCGATGAAAAGGAGCTGTGGAGAAGGAATCAGATGCGACTTCGGCACATTGATGGAGAACCCCAGCGAGTGCAGGAGTTCGGCCGTAGTCTGGAGGTGGGAGACGACTGCCTGGGACGAGCCCGCCTTCAGCAGCCAGTCGTCGAGGTAGGGGAAGACTGAAACCCCAGCTCGGCGCAGATGAGCTGCGACCACCGCCATCACTTTCGTGAACACCCGAGGGGCACTGGTAAGGCCAAAGGGAGCACGGTGAACTGAAAATGCTCGAGGCCTACCGTGAACCGTAGGTAACGCCGGTGGGCCGGCAGGACGGGGATGTGGAAATAAGCGTCCTGCAAGTCCAACGCTACCAACCAGTCTCCAGGGTCGAGGGCAGTCAAGACCTGAGCTAGGGTGAGCATCTTGAACTTCTCCTTCCGGAGGAAGCGATTGACGTTCCGGAGGTCCAAGATAGGACGCATGTCCTCCTTGTCCTTTTTGGGCACCAGAAAGTAGTGGGAGTAGCAACCACGCCCTACTTCTGGGGTCGGAACATGCTCGATGGCCCTCTTGGCCAAGAGGGCCGTGACTTCCTTCTGCAGAAGCACCATGTGATCCCCTGACATGCGGTGGAATTGAGGTGGCATGGCTGGGGGGGTGGTCTCGAAGGGGAGGGAGTAGCCCCTTCGGACAATGTCCAAGACCCACCTGTCGAGGTGATGGGACGCCAGTGGTGAAGGTGATGGCGGACCCTGCCCCCTACTGGTGTGCCGTGCACCTGAAAGGAGGGACTAGGAGGGCTTGGAGGCCGCGGACAGGTTGGAGGTGGTGGCCTGACCCGCACGCTGGTTGCCCGAACCGCCACGGCGGTATCCACGTCCTCGGCCACGCGAAGGCGCTTGCTGCGCGGGCCATTGGCCGGGCTGCTGACGTGACTGGGCGCCCCTCCCGTGGCCACGAAAGGGGCGAAAAGCAGATGTGAGCGGAGGGCGCACAACAGCAAGGCCCAGGGACTTTGCAGTAGCCCGCGAGTCCTTGAAACGCTCCAGCGCATGGTCTGCTTTTGATCCAAAAAGACCGACTCCATCAAAGGGCATGTCCATGAGTGTATTCTGGACATCACCCGAAAAACCAGTGGTCCTCAGCCAGGCGTGGCGACGCAGCGCCACCGTCGTTGCAAGCGATCTGCCCAGCGAGTCGGCGGTATCAAGGCCACAACGTATGGTGTATTTAGCCGCATCTCGCCCTTCCGCAATGGCGTGGGTAAGCAGTGTCTGGACCTCCTCAGAACACTGCGGCAAAACAGTCGCCACCGAATCCCACAGGGAGTGGGTATATCGGCCCAAGAGGCAAGCGGTGTTAACGGACCGCAAGCCAGCACTGGAGGAAGAGAAGTCTTCTTCCCAAAGTGATCCAGGCGCTTGGATTCCCTATCCGGAGGGGCGGTAGGGAAGGCGGTTTGGGAGGCAGAGGCTTGGACAACCAAGCTCTCAGGGGTGGGGTGTTGGGAGAGAAACAGGGGGTCGCCCGGAGCAGGGGCGATGGCGTCGGGCCACGTTCCTATCCACAGGAGCCCCTGTGGTGGGCTTGGACCAGGCACCCAAAAGAACATCAGTGAGTGCATCATTGAACGGCAGCACAGTCTCCGAAGAGGAGGCCGCCGGCTGAAGCACTTCAGTCAGGAGGTTAGTCTGGCGGCCACTGTAGGCAACTGGAGATTCAAGGCTCCAGCAGCTCTACGCAACACCGTTGCAAAATTAGCCCCCTCCTCCGTAGCCACGGGAGGAGACAGCATGCCAGAGTCAGGGGAGGTGTCCAGACCACTGGCATCCCCAAGTTCCTCAACCCAGTCCGGATCAAACTCGCACTGTTGTGTGAGAGGGTCCTCAGACCCCTCCCAGCTCTCCTGGTCCTCCTCAGGTTCATAATATGGAGGAGGAGGGACATTAGGGACCCAAGGTCTCAGCGGCGCCGGAACCGGCGTCGGGCGACGTCGGTCCGGCTCCATGTCCGGAGCCGGAGAAAGCCGGGGAACGACGCCGTCCGGCGCCCCGGACGGCGTCAGGAACGGCACCGGGGACATCGGCGTCGGCGTGGTTAGGTCAACCGGCGTCGATGGGGGTCGCGGCACCACCGGAGCCGGGATCGAGGCCGGGGCCGGAGCCGAGGCCGGGATGAAGGCTGGTGGGACAGGCGACGCCGTGACTGGAGTCGACGGCGACGCCGGAGCAACCCCATCAGGGCCCGCGGGGCCCGAAGGCGCACCGGAGGGACCTTGAGGCCCGAAGAGGCGGGCCATGGCCGAAAGGAACTCCTGTATTTGGGACGGAGTCGCCCCCGAACCCGGGAAGGACGGGTAATGCGGGGGTGACTCGACAGGCACGTCCGGGGCCGCGGGGACGGTGCCGACAGGGACCTCAGCCGAGTCGCGAGACCGGCGAGGTGAAGTCTTAGAGCGATGACGCCGCTTAGACTTCTTGTGCTTCGACTTACCGGAGGAGCGCGAAGACTTGGATTCCGACGAACGGCGGGGACTCCGCGACCGGCCCCTCGACCTCTCCCGGGACCGGGGCTTGGTGCGGCGCGGAGCCGACTGCCGGACCTCGAGGAGCTTTCGAGACCGCTCTCGCAAAGCCTTCGGATGAAGTTTCCGGCAGTCAGGGCACGACTTCGTGTCGTGGTCTCGGCCGAGACAGAAGAGACACTCGAGATGCGGGTCCGTGATCGACATCATGCGACCACATTCCTCGCAGGGCTTAAAGCCGGGCATCCCTACGACACCTAGGAGTCGTGAAGACTCGTTGAAGAAACAGTGAAAAAATTCACAAAAAAGGATAGTCAAAAAGTGACTAGGGCACTGCTCTTCCCGGATCTGCGCTTACTGGCGCGGAAAAAGAAGAACTGACGTCAGCGCGCAGGGGCGGCGTCTAAGTACTGCCCGCGACGTCATCCCGGCAATCACGACGCCGACGACGGACGCGGAGCCGCACGACGCCGCCTACCAACGCGCAAGGGTACTGCTAAGCAAAAAACTTTCCGGATCCAGCCTGACGCCTGGGGATATTCTAAGGTAAGGAATCTGTCACTAACGTGTCTCTTTCAGATACACCCATACACACACTCACCCACCCATACAGTCCATCACAGATGCACTCTTGAAACCATGCACCCAGTGAATCACCCACTCACACCTCTATGCACAGAGTCACACACACCCCACCCACACAAACACTCAGGCACCCATACAGATACTCAGACAACCAATCAATATCCCATGTAGACACTCATGTAGCTATTCAGAAACCCATGCAGCCGCTAACACACCAACAGACAGACGGATACAGACATTCACCCAGTTTAGTCACTAACCCATGCATTCAGTAAGATACGTTTAATCACTCACTTATAGAGTCAGTCACACACCTACTAAATCATCCAGTCAGACAATTATACACCCACTTATTCTTCAATACGCCTTTCCCTATATATATTAAACATAAATAAACTTTACAGAAACACACAGTCACTGGATGATGTCATCAGTGATGTCACTGACCATGTCATGAGCGATGTAATATGTGACGTCATCAGCAGTGCATTGCAGGGGCGCGAGTTCATAGTTAGCTGAACTAACTAGAACGGGGGAATTTCACGGGTTTTGTATGAGTGCAATGTCCAACTAACTATAACTGTCCCTAAAACCTATGGTTTTTTCAGTGAATATACACACACACACCTACCTCAACAGCACTCCACCCACCGCTTGACGGTTTCCCAAGGAGTAGAGCACGGACCACAACTTCAGTGCTGGTATAGATTCTTTATTTCTCCGTTAACAAGACAGCGGCCATTACGCGTTTCAGCCCCGGAGGGCCTTGATATTATATATATATATATATATATATTGTTATACAAACGCCCTGGAGCTTAGGAGCGCACTCGGCAGGATGCCTGCCTTTCAGCTGTTAGTTTCCGCTTCTTCCATCGTGCCAACAAACATTCTTCTGCGCCTTACGCGTTTCGATGCACAGCATCTTAATCATAGGCTTGTAATGTGAGGTTGCAGAAGAATGTTTGTTGGCACGATGGAAGAAGCGGAAACTAACAGCTGAAAGGCAGGCATCCTGCCAGTGCGTCCTAAGCTCCAGGGCGTTGTATAACTGTGTATTCGCGGCGGCCCCGTCGTAGAGGAGAAGCACCACCTCGTCATCAGAGGGGCTGAGGGGAGAAACTATTCTTTACCGGACAGCGCTGGAAGCCTAAGGAAATTGACTTTTTCATTGTGCCAAAGCCTACTAAGGTATTTAAATGTATGATTACAGTGAAGGTGACAGGAGCCTACAAAGGGAATAATTAATGCTCGTGAAGGACTACATATCCCATAAAGCATTGAACAAGGGAATGCACTTTGCCAAGCCCACTATGGGCGTGTGAGTGATGATGAAATTAAAAATAAAAGAGAGCACTTCCTGCAACCTCACATTACAAGCCTATGATTAAGATGCAGGCGCAGAAGAATGTTTGTTGGCACGATGGAAGAAGCGGAAACTAACAGCTGAAAGGCAGGCATCCTGCCGAGTGCGCTCCTAAGCTCCAGGGCGTTTGTATAACTATAACTATAACTATATATATATATATAACTATATATATATAACTATATATATATATATAACTATATCACTATATATATATAACTATATATATATATATAACTATATATATATATAACTATATCACTATAACTATATAACTATATATATATATAACTATATATATATATAACTATATCACTATATATATATAACTATATCACTATATATATATATATATATATATATATATATATATATATATATATATATATATATATATATATATATATATATATATATATATATAGCCAAAGAATAGCAGGTCTTGATGCACAAGATAACCCAGCGGGAGATGGTTCTCTTGTGCACCGCCCGACCTTTTTTGGCGCCCACGTAGCCAACAAAGAGCTGGTCATCCACCCGGAAGTGTTTTGTGCGGTCGATATAGAAGGAGAGCGCACGTTTTGGGTCCAGACGGTGGAGCCTCTCTTCCTCTCTGGAAGGATGCGGAGGCGGAAAGAAGGTAGGCAAAGTGATGGTCTGCCCAATGTGGAACGCAAATCCTGTAACTCCAAAAAAGGACAAATCCGGGCACAGACTCAAATTTACTCAGTGCAATATTCATTTCATTTTCTCACTCATGTCCATAACGCGTTTCGGCCAAATCATTGGCCTTGCTCACATACGCGCTGCACAGTCCATCTGTGCCTTTTATAATAACCATGTGACCTGGGCATACAAATGATGGTAACTGACAACAGACTACTGCATTATCAAAATCACACGTTCTCCAGAGGAGGAAAGCTGGTGAAACAATGTTATTGGTGTGCATATATGGGTACAAGGACAAAAATATATTCTATGCAATAGTTGAATTCAATACATATCTCAGTACCATATAGTAACTTGCAATGAATAAATAATCATATCATTTAAAAGCCATAGTAATATAAATTTGTGCAAAATGTATAGTATTATAGGTTGTTAAAATTATACATTGACATATTAGATGGGCAATACTAGAGGAAAAGGCTTCTTATTGCACTGATTGTACTCAAGTACAATTGTAATATATATATATATATATATATATATATATATATATATATATATATATATATATATATATATATATGGGAAATGCTATTTACCAGTATGTATCTGTTCTTGGCATGTAGAGCTGTAGAGTTGTATACTTTAGCATAGATCGCCATCTGGTGTTGGGCTCGGATGTTTGCACTTTGTATTTTGTCGAAGAAGTCTCTGTAGTCACAGGATAGGTGACTCCTCCTTATGGTGATAGTGCGCATGGGCATCGACTCCATCACCAGATTGTTTTTCGCCATAAAGGGTGATGATGGAGTTAGTAAGAGAATACAAAAGGATGTCCATGTGATGTATCTAAAGCACAAGTTACTAACTTGTGTAACGATATATCTGTAAGAGACAGTAGTTAGTGACAGATTCCTTACCTTAGAATATCCCCAGGCGTCAGGCTGGATCCGGAAAGTTTTTTGCGTAGCAGTACCCTTGCGCGTCGGTAGGCGGCGTCGTGCGGCTCCGCGTCCGTCGTCGGCGTCGTGATCGCCGGGATGACGTCGCGGGCAGTACTTAGACGCCGCCCCTGCGCGCTGACGTCAGTTCTGTACACGACTTTCCGCGCCAGGAACGCAGAGCCATGCAAGAAGCTGACATAGGTGTCTGAAAAATACTAGGGCCCTGAAAGGGATGTCCTTAACCCTAGAAATCAGTTCGCAGAACGGGGAGGATGGGTGGGGCGGTAAGGAATCTGTCACTAACTACTGTCTCTTACAGATATATCGTTACACAAGTTAGTAACTTGTGCATCTGAAAGAGACACGTTAGTGACAGATTCCTTACCTTAGAGTAGATACCCCAGCAATACCAACCCCGGTGGTGGGTCTGCGAACAAAGATCAGACAAGGAAGTCCTGGAGGACAGAACGGCCAAAGAAGCCGTCCCTCCGGACCGGACTGTCAAGGCAGTAATGCTTTGTAAACGTGTGCAGCGAGGCCCACGTAGCTGCCTGACAAATAACCGGCAGCGGAACACCGCGGCCCAAGGCCGTGGTAGCAGCCGTTGCCCTGGTGGAATAGGCACGCAGCCCAACAGGAGGCTCCTTCTTAGCCAAAGAATAGCAGGTCTTGATGCACAAGATAACCCAGCGGGAGATGGTTCTCTTGTGCACCGCCCGACCTTTTTTGGCGCCCACGTAGCCAACAAAGAGCTGGTCATCCACCCGGAAGTGTTTTGTGCGGTCGATATAGAAGGAGAGCGCACGTTTTGGGTCCAGACGGTGGAGCCTCTCTTCCTCTCTGGAAGGATGCGGAGGCGGAAAGAAGGTAGGCAAAGTGATGGTCTGCCCAATGTGGAAGGCAGTAACCACCTTTGGCAAGAAGGACGGACGCGTCCGAAGAACAACCTTGTCTGGATGAACAGACAGAAAGGGAGGTTTGCAAGATAGAGCCTGGAGCTCACTCACCCGCCGAGCGGAGGTGATGGCCACCAGAAAGGCTGTCTTCAGAGTCAGAAGACGAAGAGGACAGTTATGTAGAGGCTCAAAGGGAGCGCACATTAAAAGGTAAGAACCAAGTTCAAGTCCCACTGAGGCATTACAAACGGAACAGGAGGGAAGAGGTGTGTATTGCCTTTTAAGAACCTGTTAACAACAGGGGACTTGAAAAGGGAGGGCTGATCAGGGAGCCTGAGGAAGACCGAGATAGCACAAAGATAACCCTTGATGGTACCCAGGGCAGAACCCTGTTGGGCCAGAGAAAGAAGGAACAGAAGGACCTCAGAAAGAGGGGCAGAAAGGGGATTCACAGCCTTTGCTGTGCACCATGCCACAAATTTGTTCCACCTGCAGGCGTATACCACCTTAGTGGAGGGACGCCTGGCTGCCAGAATCACATCACAAACTTCGGGAGGCAAGTCGAAAGGAATCAACTGCCGCCGCTCAATCTCCACGCAAGCAGGTGTAGACTGGACAGGTTCGGGTGGAGGACCGTCCCCCTGCTGCTGCGACAGAAGATCCTCCCGAAGAGGCAGACGGATCGGGGGATCTACGCTCATATTGAGTAGCTCGGGATACCAAACTCTTCGAGCCCAGTCCGGAGCCACAAGAATGACTTGGGCCCGGTCGTGCCGAATCTTCTTCAACACTCTGGGTAGAAGTGGTATAGGCGGAAAGGCGTACAACAGACCGCAACTCCACTCGTGACGAAAAGCGTCGCCCGGCGAGTGCCGCCTTGGAAATTCCAACGTGCAGAACTGATGACATTGCGCGTTCTCTTCGGTGGCGAATAGATCTAACCAAGGCTCTCCCCATTGTAGAAAGAGTCCTTGCGCCACTTCCGAGTGAAGACGCCATTCGTGATCCATCATGCACCTGCGGCTGAGTTCGTCCGCCCTGGCGTTCAGGGAACCTGCCAGGTGTTGAACCATCAGGAACATGCCCTGATGTTCCAGCCATGTCCAGAGGCGCAGAGCCTCCTGACAAAGGGTCCAAGACCCCACCCCGCCTTGTTTGTTGCAGTACCACATGGCGGTGGTGTTGTCTGTTAACACCTGCACTACCTTCCCTTTGACAGAGGGAAGGAATGCCTTGAGTGCAAGTCGGATCGCCCGGAGCTCCAGAATGTTGATATGGAGCCGGGACTCCGCTCGGAGACCAGAGGCCTCTGATCTCCGCCTCTCCCATGTGACCGCCCCATCCCAGAAGGGACGCGTCCGTCACAACTGTGTGCTCTGGCTGGGGAAGGGAGAGGGACCTGCCCATGACCCATTGCCGGTTCGAGAGCCACCACTGCAACTGTTTTGCAGTCCCCTCCGAGATCTGGACGTGATCGGACAGGTTGCCCTGGTGCTGCGCCCACTGGAACTTCAGGTCCCACTGCAGAGCCCGCATATGCCATCTGGCATGATTGACCAGCAGGATGCAGGAGGCCATGAGGCCCAGCAGCCTCAGGGTCATCCGTACCGAAACCCAGGATAAAGGCTGAAAGATCGGAATCATAGCCTGAATATCCCGGACTCGCCGTTCGGGAGGATAGGCCCGAAACTGCGTCGTGTCCAGAACTGCTCCGATGAAAAGGAGCTGTGGAGAAGGAATCAGATGCGACTTCGGCACATTGATGGAGAACCCCAGCGAGTGCAGGAGTTCGGCCGTAGTCTGGAGGTGGGAGATGACTGCCTGGGACGAGCCCGCCTTCAGCAACCAGTCGTCGAGGTAGGGGAAGACTGAAACCCCTGCCCGGCGCAGATGAGCTGCGACCACCGCCAACACTTTCGTGAACACCCGAGGGGCACTGGTAAGGCCAAAGGGGAGCACGGTGAACTGAAAATGCTTGGGGCCTACCGTGAACCGAAGGTAACGCCGGTGGGCCGGCAGGACGGGGATGTGGAAATATGCGTCCTGCAAGTCCAACGCTACCAACCAGTCTCCAGGGTCGAGGGCAGTCAAGACCTGAGCTAGGGTGAGCATCTTGAACTTCTCATTCCGGAGGAAGCGATTGACGTTCCGGAGGTCCAAGATAGGACGCATGTCCTCCTTGTCCCTTTTGGGCACCAGAAAGTAGTGGGAGTAGCAACCACGCCCTACTTCTGGGGTCGGAACACGCTCGATGGCCCTCTTGGTCAAGAGGGCCGTGACTTCCTTCTGTAGAAGAACCAAGTGATCCCCTGACATGCGGTGGAATTGAGGTGGCATGGCTGGGGGGTGGTCTCGAAGGGGAGGGAGTAGCCCCTTCGGACAATGTCCAAGACCCACCTGTCCGAGGTGATGGTATGCCAGTGGGGAAGGTGATGGCGGACCCTGCCCCCTACTGGCGTGCTGTGCACCTGAAAGGAGGGACTAGGAGGGCTTGGAGGCCGCGGACGGGTTGGAGGTGGTGGCCTGACCCGCACGCTGGTTGCCCGATCCGCCACGGCGGAATCCACGTCCTCGGCCACGCGAAGGCGCCTGCTGCGCGGGCCGGTGGCTGGGCTGCTGACGTGAAGGGGTGCCCCTACCGTGGCCACGATAGGGGCGAAAAGCAGAAGTCAGCGGAGGGCGTGTAGCAGAAAGGCCCAGGGACTTGGCAGTAGCCCTTGAGTCCTTAAAGCGCTCCAACGCATGGTCTGCTTTGGACCCAAAAAGACCGACTCCATCAAAGGGCATGTCCATGAGAGTATTCTGGACATCCCCTGAAAAACCAGTGGTTCTCAGCCAGGCGTGGCGTCTGAGCGCCACCGTCGTTGCAATAGACCTGCCCAGCGAGTCGGCGGTGTCAAGGCCACAACGTATTGTGTATTTAGCCGCATCCCTTCCTTCCGCAATGGCGCGGGAAAGCAGTGTCTGGACCTCCTCAGGACACTGGGGCAAAACATCCGCCACCGAATCCCACAGGGAGTGGGCATATCGGCCCAAAAGACAAGCGGTGTTAACGGACCGCAAGCCAGCACTGGAGGAAGAAAAACCCTTCTTCCCAAATTGATCCAGGCGTTTGGATTCCCTATCCGGAGGAGCGGTAGGGAAGGCGGTTTGGGAAGCGGAGGCTTGGACAACCAAGCTCTCAGGAGTGGGGTGAACAGAGAGAAACAGGGGGTCGCCCGGAGCTGGGCGATGGCGTCGTGACACGTTCCTATCCACAGGAGCCCCTGTGTTGGGCTTGGACCAGGCGCCCAAAAGAACGTCAGTGAGGGCGTCGTTAAACGGCAGCACAGTCTCCGCAGAGGAGGCCGCCGGCTGAAGCACCTCTGTCAAGATGTTATGCTTGACCGTCAAAGTAGGGAGTTGGAGATGTAAGGCCCCAGCTGCCCTACGCAACACCGTAGCAAAATTGGCTCCCTCCTCCGTAGCCACGGGAGGAGACAGCATGCCAGTGTCAGGGGAAGTATCCAGACCACTGGCCTCCCCTAGACCCTCTGTCCAGTCCTCATCGTACTGACACTGTCGTGC
This sequence comes from Calotriton arnoldi, assembly GCA_963921515.1. Lineage (NCBI taxonomy): Eukaryota > Metazoa > Chordata > Amphibia > Caudata > Salamandridae > Calotriton > Calotriton arnoldi. Next base: position 41,509 of record CAWUFW010004610.1, on the reverse strand, counting down.
CAGAGGGTCATCAGACCCCTCCCAGTCCTCCTGGTCCTCCTCTGGTTCAAAATAAGGAGGAGGAGGGACATTTGGGACCCAAGGTCCCATCGGCGCCGGAACCGGCGTCGAGCGACGTCGGTCCGGGTCCATGTCCGGAGCCGGAAGGAACTGGGGGACGACGCCGCCCGGAGCCCAGGGGGACGACGCCGCCCGGAGCCCAGGGCGGTGTCGAGAACGGCACCGGAGACATCGGCGCCGGCGGAAGTGTCGTTAGGTCGACCGGCGTCGATGGGGGTTGTGGAGCCGGGATCGAGGCCGGGGCCGAAGCCGGAATCGAGGCTGGAGGCACGGGCGACGCCGGGGCCGGAGCCGTCGGCGGCGCCGGAGCAGCCCCATCCGGGCCCGCGGGGCCCGAAGGCGCACCGGAGGGGCCTGGAGGCCCGAAGAGGCGGGCCATGGCCGACAGGAATTCCTGCACTTTGGCCGGATCCGCCCCCGAACCCGGGAAGGGCGGGTATGGCGGGCGACTCCACAGGCATGTCCGGGGCCGCGGGGACGGTGCCGGGAGGGGCCTCAGCCGAGTCGCGAGACCGGCGAGGCGAAGTCCTAGAGCGATGATGCTTTTTGGACTTCTTGTGTTTCGACTTACCGGACGAAGAAGACTTCGACGCCGACGACCGGTGTGGACTCCGCGATCGACCCCTGGACCTCTCACGCGACCGGGGCTTCCGCGGAGCCGGATGCCGGGCCTCGAGGAGCTTTCGAGACCGCTCTCGCAAAGCTTTCGGGTTGAGGGCCTGGCAGTCGGTACAAGACTCCGTGTCGTGGCCTCGGCCGAGGCAGAAGAGACACTCCCAATGCGGGTCGGTGACGGACATCATCCGAGCACAGGCGCCGCAACGTTTGAAACCGGGCATCCCTACGACACCTTGAGAGAGAAAAACAGTGAAAAAATTCACCAAAAAGTATGGTCAAAAAATGACCAGGGCACTGCTCTTCCCGGATCTGCGCTTGCTGGCGCGGAAAAAGAAGAACTGACGTCAGCGCGCAGGGGCGGCGTCTAAGTACTGCCCGCGACGTCATCCCGGCGATCACGACGCCGACGACGGACGCGGAGCCACACGACGCCGCCTACCGACGCGCAAGGGTACTGCTACGCAAAAAACTTTCCGGATCCAGCCTGACGCCTGGGGATATTCTAAGGTAAGGAATCTGTCACTAACGTGTCTCTTTCAGATATAACCCTTGATGGTACCCAGGGCAGAACCCTGTTGGGCCAGAGAGAGAAGGAACAGAAGGACCTCAGAAAGAGGGGCAGAAAGGGGATTCACAGCCTTTGCTGTGCACCATGCCACAAATTTGTTCCACCTGCAGGCGTATACCACCTTAGTGGAGGGACGCCTGGCTGCCAGAATCACATCACAAACTTCGGGAGGCAAGTCGAAAGGAATCAACTGCCGCCGCTCAATCTCCACGCAAGCAGGTGTAGACTGGACAGGTTCGGGTGGAGGACCGTCCCCTGCTGCTGCGACAGAAGATCCTCCCGAAGAGGCAGACGGATCGGGGGATCTACGCTCATATTGAGTAGCTCGGGATACCAAACTCTTCGAGCCCAGTCCGGAGCCACAAGAATGACTTGGGCCCGGTCGTGCCGAATCTTCTTCAACACTCTGGGTAGAAGTGGTATAGGCGGAAAGGCGTACAACAGACCGCAACTCCACTCGCGACGAAAGCGTCGCCGAGCGAGTGCCGCCTTGGAAATTCCAACGCGCAGAACTGATGACATTGCGCGTTCTCTTTGGTGGCGAATAGATCTAACCAAGGCTCTCCCCACTGTAGAAAAAGTCCTTGCGCCACTTCCGAGTGAAGACGCCATTCGTGATCCATCATGCACCTGCGGGTGAGTTCGTCCGCCCTGGCGTTCAGGGAACCTGCCAGGTGTTGAACCATCAGGAACATGCCCTGATGTTCCAGCCATGTCCAGAGGCGCAGAGCCTCCTGACAAAGGGTCCAAGACCCCACCCCGCCCTGTTTGTTGCAGTACCACATGGCGGTGGTGTTGTCTGTTAACACCTGCACTACCTTCCCTTTGACAGAGGGAAGGAATGCCTTGAGTGCAAGTCGGATCGCCCGGAGCTCCAGAAAGTTGATATGGAGCCGGGACTCCGCCGGAGACCAGAGGCCTCTGATCTCCGCCTCTCCCATGTGACCGCCCCATCCCAGAAGGGACGCGTCCGTCACAACTGTATGCTCTGGCTGGGGAAGGGAGAGGGATCTGCCCATGACCCATTGCCGGTTCGAGAGCCACCACTGCAACTGTGTTGCAGTCCCCTCCGAGATCTGGACGTGATCGGACAGGTTGCCCTGGTGCTGCGCCCACTGGAACTTCAGGTCCCACTGCAGAGCCCGCATATGCCATCTGGCATGATTGACCAGCAGGATGCAGGAGGCCATGAGGCCCAGCAGCCTCAGGGTCATCCGTACCGAAATCCAGGATAAAGGCTGAAAGATCGGAATCATAGCCTGAATATCCCGGACTCGCCGTTCGGGAGGATAGGCCCGAAACTGCGTCGTGTCCAGAACTGCTCCGATGAAAGGAGCTGTGGAGAAGGAATCAGATGCGACTTCGGCACATTGATGGAGAACCCCAGCGAGTGCAGGAGTTCGGCCGTAGTCTGGAGGTGGGAGACGACTGCCTGGGGCGAGCCCGCCTTCAGCAGCCAGTCGTCGAGGTAGGGGAAGACTGAAACCCCAGCTCGGCGCAGATGAGCTGCGACCACCGCCATCACTTTCGTGAACACCCGAGGGGCACTGGTAAGGCCAAGGGGAGCACGGTGAACTGAAAATGCTCGAGGCCTACCGTGAACCGTAGGTAACGCCGGTGGGCCGGCAGGACGAGGATGTGGAAATAAGCGTCCTGCAAGTCCAACGCTACCAACCAGTCTCCAGGGTCGAGGGCAGTCAAGACCTGAGCTAGGGTGAGCATCTTGAACTTCTCCTTCCGGAGGAAGCGATTGACGTTCCGGAGGTCCAAGATAGGACGCATGTCCTCCTTGTCCTTTTTGGGCACCAGAAAGTAGTGGGAGTAGCAACCACGCCCTACTTCTGGGGTCGGAACATGTTCGACGGCCCTCTTGGCCAAGAGGGCCGTGACTTCCTTCTGCAGAAGCACCAAGTGATCCCCTGACATGGGGTGGAATTGAGGTGGCATGGCTGGGGGGGTGGTCTCGAAGGGGAGGGAGTAGCCCCTTAGGACAATGTCCAAGACCCACCTGTCCGAGGTGATAGCACGCCAGTGGGGAAGGTGATGGCGGACCCTGCCCCCTACTGGCGTGCTGTGCACCTGAAAGGAGGGACTAGGAGGGCTTGGAGGCCGCGGACGGGTTGGAGGTGGTGGCCTGACCCGCACGCTGGTTGCCCGATCCGCCACGGCAGAATCCACGTCCTCGGCCACGCGAAGACGCCTGCTGCGCGGGCCGGTGGCTGGGCTGCTGCCGTGAAGGGGCGCCCCTACCGTGGCCACGATAGGGGCGAAAAGCAGAAGTCAGCGGAGGGCGTGTAGCAGAAAGGCCCAGGGACTTGGCAGTAGCCTGTGAGTACTTAAAGCGCTCCAACGCATGGTCTGCTTTGGACCCAAAAAGACCGACTCCATCAAAGGGCATGTCCATGAGAGTATTCTGGACATCCCCTGAAAAACCAGTGGTTCTCAGCCAGGCATGGCGTCGCAGCGCCACCGTCGTTGCAATAGACCTGCCCAGCGAGTCGGCGGTATCAAGGCCACATCGTATCGTGTATTTGGCCGCATCCCTTCCTTCCGCAATGGCGCGGGAAAGCAGTGTCTGGACCTCCTCAGAACACTGGGGCAAAACAGTCGCCACCGAATCTCACAAGGAGTGGGTATATCGGCCCAAAAGACAAGCGGTGTTGATGGACCGCAAGCCAGCACTGGAGGAAGAAAAACCCTTCTTCCCAAATTGATCCAGGCGTTTGGATTTCCTATCCGGAGAGGCGGTAGGGAAGGCGGTTTGGGAAGCGGAGGCTTGGACAACCAAGCTCTCAGGAGTGGGGTGGACAGAGAGAAACAGGGGGTCGCCCGGAGCTGGGCGATGGCGTCGGGACCCGTTCCTATCCACAGGAGCCCGTGTTGGGCTTGGACCAGGCGCCCAAAAGAACGTCAGTGAGGGCGTCGTTAAACAGCAGCACAGTCTCCGTAGAGGAGGCTGCCGGCTGAAGCACCTCTGTCAAGATGTTAGTCTTGACCGCCACAGTAGGGAGTTGGAGACGTAAGCCCCCAGCCGCCCTACGCAACACTGTTTCAAAATTAGCTCCCTCCTCCGTAGCCAAGGGAGGAGACAGCATGCCAGTGTCAGGGGAAGTATCTAGACCACTGGCATCCCCTAGACCCTCTGTCCAGTCCTCATCGTACTGACACTGTTGTGTCAGAGGGTCATCAGACCCCTCCCAGTCCTCCTGGTCCTCCTCTGGTTCAAAATAAGGAGGAGGAGGGACATTTGGGACCCAAGGTCCCATCGGCGCCGGAACCGGCGTCGAGCGACGTCGGTCCGGGTCCATGTCCGGAGCCGGAAGGAACTGGGGAACGACGCCGCCCGGAGCCCCAGGCGGCGTCGAGAACGGCACCGGAGACATCGGCGCCGGCGTCGTTAGGTCGACCGGCGTCGATGGGGGTTGTGGAGCCAGGATCGAGGCCGGGGCCGGAGCCGGGATCGAGGCTGGAGGCACGGACGACGCCGGGGCCGGAGCCGTCGGCGATGCCGGAGCAACCCCATCAGGGCCCGCGGGGCCCGAAGGCGCACCGGAGGGACCTGGAGGCCCTAAGAGGCGGGCCATGGCCGACAGGAATTCCTGTACTTGGGCCGGATCCGCCCCCGAACCCGGGAAGGACGGGTATTGCGGGGGCGGCTCCACAGGCATGTCCGGGGCCGCGGGGGCGGTGCCGGGAGGGGCCTCAGCCGAATCGCGAGACCGGCGAGGCGAAGTCCTAGAGCGACGATGCTTTTTGGACTTTTTGTGTTTGGACTTACCGGACGAAGAAGACTTCGATGCCGACGACCGGTGTGGACTCCGCGATCGACCCCTGGACCTCTCACGCGACCGGGGCTTGCGCGGAGCCGAATGCCGGGCCTCGAGGAGCTTTCGAGACCGCTCTCGCAAAGCTTTCGGGTTGAGGGCCCGGCAGTCGGAATAAGACTCCGTGTCGTGGCCTCGGCCGAGGCAGAAGAGACACTCCCGATGCGGGTCTGTGATGGACATCATCCGAGCACAGGCGCCGCAACGTTTAAACCCGGGCATCCCTACGACACCTTGAAGTCGATTCGATAGAAAAACAGTGAAAAAAATTCACCAAAAAAGTTAGTCAAAAAATGACTAGGGCACTGCTCTTCCCGGATCTGCGCTTGCTGGCGCGGAAAAAGAAGAACTGACGTCAGCGCGCAGGGGCGGCGCCTAAGTACTGCCGCGACGTCATCCCGGCGATCACGACGCCGACTACCGACGCGCAAGGGTACTGCTACGCAAAAACTTTCCGGATCCAGCCTGACGCCTGGGGATATTCTAAGGTAAGGAATCTGTCACTAACGTGTCTCTTTCAGATACAGCCTGGCCCACAGTAGCTTGTTGCTTTGCTTGCACATCTACACAATAGTGTTTAGTGAAAGTATGCGGTGTAGACCAAGTTGCTGCTTTGCAGATGTCATCTAGGGGAATGTTCCCTAAGAATGCCATAGAAGCCCCTAGTTTGCGTGTGGAATGGGCTCTAGGGGGAATAGTTAATGTGCGTTTAGCTTTGAGATGGCATATTTGGATGCATTTAACAATCCACCTTGCAATTCCTGTTTTTGAAATGGGATTGCCTTTGTGAGGTGGGGAGAAAGCTACAAAATTGTTTTGTTTTTCTAAAACTTTTAGTTCTTTCGATGTAGTAGAGTATCGCTCTCTTAACATCTAGCGTGTGGAGAGCACGTTCTGCCACCGAGTCTGGTTGAGGGAAAAATACTGAAAGTTCAACCGACTGATTAAGATGAAAGGCAGATACCACTTTAGGCAGAAGTTTTGGATTAGGCCTAAGAACCACTTTACTATGGTGTATTTGTAGAAATGGTTCTTGTATGGTTAATGCCTGGAGTTCACTAACTCTTCTAAGTGATGTGATAGCTACCAGGAAGGCTACTTTCCAAGTAAGGAACTGTAACTCGCATTTGTGCAGAGGTTCAAATGGGGGACCCATGAGTCTGGTGAGGACTATATTGAGATTCCATGCAGGAGAAGGTGGAACTCTAGGTGGAATTATTCTTTCAAGTCCTTCCATAAACGCTTTGATAGCGGGTACTCGAAACGACAAATGTCTGTTTTGGAGGTAAGCAGCAATTGCAGCAAGATGTAGCCGTATAGATGTATATGCTAGGTTACATTGTTGTAGATGCAAAAGATAACAGATATTTTGGATGGAAGCATCTAGCGGATCGATTTTGGTATTTGTACAATAAATGACAAATCGCTTCCACTTTGCTGCATAGCATGCTCTAGTAGTAGGACGTCTAGCCTCTTTAATGATGTTCATGCAGTCTGGCGGGAGATTAAGGTAGCCAAACTCTAGGACTTCAGGAGCCAGATCGCAAGATTGAGTTGATTGGGATCTGGGTGCCTTATGTCTCCATGGTTCTGAGTGAGGAACTTGGGGGAGAGGTGGAGCTTTTGATGAGGCACTACTGAAAGTTCCAACAGGGTTGTGAACCATGGTTGGCGTGCCCATGTTGGAGCAACTAGGATCATTGTGAGGGAGTGTTGTTTGAGCTTCAGAACCAGTAACAGAATGAGCGGGAGAGGCGGAAAAGCGTATGCAAATCTGCCTGACCAGTTCATCCATAGCGCATTGCCTTTGGACAATGGGTGTTGATACCTGGAGGCGAAGCTTGGGCATTTTGCGTTTGGTGTGTGGCGAACAGATCTATGTCTGGATGACCCCACATGTGAAAGAATGGAAGAAGAACTTGAGGATGAAGTTCCCATTCGTGGATCTGCTGTGTTTGACGACTGAGCAGATCCGCAATCTGATTGTGTACTCCTGGTAGATGTTGTGCGAGGAGGTAAATGTTCTGAGGAATGGCCCATCTCCATATGCTTTGCGCTAGTTGTGAAAGCTGAAGAGTGTGTGCCCCCCTGTTTTTGTATGTAATACATTGCTGTCATGTTGTCTGTACGGATCAAGACAGCTTTGCCTACTAGCAAGAGTTGAAAAGACTTTAGTGCTAGAAAGATTGCCAGTAACTCCAGGTGATTTATGTGGAGTTGTTTTTGGTGATGGGTCCATATACCCTGAACGGTTCGGTTTTGGAGATGAGCTCCCCAGCCGGTGAGCGATGAGTCTGTGGTTAGCACTATCTGTGGGACCGGGTCGAGGAACAGCGGCCCTTTGGATAGGTTGTGTGTGTTCCACCACTGCAGAGAGCGATGTGTGCGGCTGTTTACCAACACCAGATCTGTTAACTGACCTTGAGCTTGGTTCCACTGATGTGCTAAACATTCTTGTAAGGGACGCATCTGAAGTCTTGCATAAGGAACGATGAGGATGCAAGAGGCCATCATCCCTATTAGCTGCATGAACACTCGAGCTGGAAGGGAGTGTTGAGGTTGAAATCTTGATATGAGAGCTTGCATGCTGGCTATCCTGACTGGATTGGGGTTTGCAAGGGCTTTTGAGGTATCTATTGTGGCACCTAGATACTGAAGTAGGTGGGACGGTTGAAGGTGTGACTTGGGTAGGTTTATTGTGAATCCTAAGTCGTAGAGCAGCTGGATTGTTTTGTGTGTATTGTGCACACAGTCTGTGTGTGACTTGGCTTTTATGAGCCAGTCGTCGAGATAAGGAAACATGTGAATGTGTTGTCTCCGCAAATGAGCTGCGACTACCGCGAGACATTTTGTGAAGACTCTGGATGCTGACGTTACTCCGAATGGGAGGACTTTGAATTGATAGTGCTGACTGTCCACTACAAACCGTAGATACTTTCTGTGAGCGGGGTGAATGGGAATATGAAAGTAGGCGTCCTTGAGATCTAGAGTGGCAAGGAAATCGCCCTGTTGGAGCAGTGGGGGGACCTGTTGGAGAGTGACCATGTGGAAGTGGTCCGACTGTATGTAGAGATTTAACGGTCAGAGGTCTAGTATTGGCCTGAGAGTAGCGTCCTAATTTGGGATCAGAAAGTAAAGGGAGTAAACCCCTGTTCCTTGATGAGGTAAGGGAACCGGTTCTATTGCGTGTTTTTGTAATAAAGAGAGAACCTCTTGTTTTAACAGTGTCAGATGTTCTGTGGACATTGGATGTTGTTTGGGGGTATGAATGGGGGAGTTGAAATGAGTTCCAGGCAGTAACCATACTGGATAATTTGTCTTACCCACTTGTCTGTGGTGATGGAATTCCAGACAGGTAGGAACTGTGATAGTCTTCCCCCCGACTGGAGTGGAATGTTCGGGGGGGAAGTGGAGGGAAGTCACTGTTTTGTATTAGGAGAGGTGCGGGTGTTATTACCGCGGCCTCTAACTTGGTTGTTCCCTCTATAACCCCCTCTGAAATATCCTCTGTTAGGGGAGGTTTGAGTAGTGTTTTTGTAGGAGGATGAGGTGTTGTCCGTCCCACTAGTTTTAGAGGCGCCCCTATAAAAGGAGCGACGAAAAGAACCTCTAGTGGTTGTTGCCTGTAGGGCTCCCATGGACTTAGCAGTTTCGGAGTCCTTTTTCATTTTTTCCAAAGATGTGTCTACAGTGGGTCCAAATAAGTGTTCTTGATCAAAGGGTTGATTAAGAATTTTAGACTGCACGTCCTGTTTAAACCCAGATATGCGTAGCCATGCGTCTCTGCGTAGTAGAACACTTGTGTTAACTGCACGAGACGCCGTGTCGGCTGCATCAAGAGCACACTTTATAGAAGTGTTTGTAATTAACTTTCCCTCTTGTATGAGGTCGTTAGCCTTAGACTTCTACTGATCGGGGAGATGTTGTATGAGCTTTTCAAGCTCATCGTAATGAGCCCTATCATACCTGGCCAGTAAAGCTTGGGTATTGGCAATACGCCAGTGATTCGCTGCTTGTGACGCAATTCGTTTACCAGATGCGTCTAGTAATTTAGACTCCTTATCTGGAGGTGGGGCATCTCCTGATGTTTGGGAATTTGCTCGTTTACCTGCATTTGACACAACTAAGGAATCTAGAGGGAGCTGTGCTTTAATGTAAGCTGGATCGTTGGGAGCCGGTTTATATTTCTTGTTAATCCTGGGATTGAGAACTCTAGCCCTGACAGGGTCTTTAAAAACGTCAGGTGCATGCTTGATCATACCTTTTAACATAGGTAGAATGCTTGTTGATTTTTGTGACTGTGTGAAAGTCTCTAATAAAAAATCTTCCTCCATTGGGTCAGAGTGTAATTCTACCCCATGATACTGTGCAGCCCTATTTATAAGCTGTGCAAAACCTATGTTGTCGTCTGGGGGGGATGGCCTAGATGGGTAGGATTCTGTATCGGGGACATCTGGAGAATTATCATAATCTTCCCAAGGATCAGGTGGTGGGAGAGTAGAGTCATCGTCATTATCCTCCTGTGGGTTTTCATCCCCACCCCCACCCCCAAGGTGATCATTATCATCATCTTGTGGTGTAGGCGAATATGGAAGTATTGGAGAGTGTGCTGGAGAAAGTGGTATAGTAGGAATATTTGTAGGAGAGAAGGGTCTGGCTGGAGAAGTTCCCATGTCTCTCTTCAAGGGTACCTGGGTAGTCCAAAGGTCTCTTTTTAGATGAAGTTGTGTTGAATGGTCAATGTGAAGGGTTTTTTGTAAAGGATCCACTGGATCTGGTTGAAATAGGTCTTTTAATACAGTATCCTTCTTCGGCGCCGAGGATTTTGGTTGTTTTGGTTTACACTCCGAAGCTTTAGGAGGGGTCTTGGTGTCCTTATGCTTTGGAGGAGCAGTGGAGTTCGTGGACTTTTTCGGCTCCGAAGACTTATGGTCTTTTTTCGGCTCCGAGGATTTAGTGTCTTTTTTCAGTTCCGAAGATTTATGGTCCTTCTTCGGCTCCGAAGATTTATGGTCCTTCTTCGGCTCCGAAGATTTATGGTCCTTCTTCGGCTCCGAAGATTTATGGTCCTTCTTCGGCTCCGAAGATTTATGGTCCTTCTTCGGCTCCGAAGATTTATGGGCCTTCTTCGGCTCCGAAGATTTATGGGCCTTCTTCGGCTCCGAAGATTTATGGGCCTTCTTCGGCTCCGAAGATTTATGGTCCTTCTTCGGCTCCGAAGATTTATGGTCCTTCTTCGGCTCCGAAGATTTATGGTCCTTCTTCGGCTCCGAAGATTTATGGTCCTTCTTCGGCTCCGAAGATTTATGGGCCTTCTTCGGCTCCAGGATTTATGGGCCTTCTTCGGCTCCGAAGATTTATGGGCCTTCTTCGGCTCCGAAGATTTATGGGCCTTCTTCGGCTCCGAAGATTTATGGGCCTTCTTCGGCTCCGAAGATTTATGGGCCTTCTTCGGCTCCGAAGATTTATGGGCCTTCTTCGGCTCCGAAGATTTATGGGCCTTCTTCGGCTCCGAAGATTTATGGGCCTTCTTCGGCTCCGAAGATTTATGGTCTGATTTCGGCTCCGAAGATTTATGGTCTGATTTCGGCTCCGAAGATTTATGGTCTGATTTCGGCTCCGAAGATTTATGGTCTGATTTCGGCTCCGAAGATTTATGGTCTGATTTCGGCTCCGAAGATTTATGGTCTGATTTCGGCTCCGAAGATTTATGGTCTGATTTCGGCTCCGAAGATTTATGGTCTGATTTCGGCTCCGAAGATTTATGGTCTGATTTCGGCTCCGAAGATTTATGGTCTGATTTCGGCTCCGAAGATTTATGGTCTGATTTCGGCTCCGAAGATTTATGGTCTGATTTCGGCTCCGAAGATTTATCCTGTTGGTGTTTCGGTGCCGAATGTTTGGATTTTGGTACCGGGGATGGTTTTTCGGTACCGATGCGTGGCTGGCTGGGTCCCGAGTCGCCTGAAGGCTTGTCTTTGGACTTCGGAGCCGGGCCCGAGGGCGTGGCGTCTGAAGGATTATCACGGTGTCGACCTGAGCCGGAAGGTGTTACCGGAGCCTTATGTTTTTGAGAAGGGGTAGGGGTTTCGATGTCGGTACTCACAATCCGTTGACCTGGAGTAACCGTCTGATCTTCGGTCTCTGAGTCGTCGGCCTTGGAGACGCTGATCTCTTCATTGTCCGGTTCTTGTTTCTCAGGAACATCGGGGCCTGCATCGAAGATGTCGTCCGGCACCGAGGTAGTGGGTCGAGATATTACGTGACGTCGAGCCCGGCGATCACGTATGGTTTTCTTCGATCGGAAGGAAGCGCAGGCTGGGCAATCTTTGTCCTCGTGTTCTGGAGCGAGGCAAAGGTTACAGACCTCGTGGAGATCAGTATGTGGGAATTTAGCACCACACAGGGGGCATTTTTTGAATGGAGTTCTTTTCATTAGCTGTAGGGCCGGATGGCGCAGATAGGCCCAACTGCCAGCGTCGACGACCGGAATGGAAGGTGTTGAATAATTTGTTGGATGCGCGTCGAGGAGCGCGATCGAGAAACAATACCGTCGAGCGGTGAAGGATTGCGCGTCGAAGGGGAATCGAATACGACACCGACCCGGAGCGCAGCAGTTTACATCCGAACCCGATGGCGGAAAAAAACAATCTGAAGATGGAGTCGATGCCCATGCGCACTATCACCATAAGGAGTCACCTATCCCGTGACTACAAAGACTTCTTCGACAAAAACAAAGTGCAAACATCCGAGCCCAACACCAGATGGCGATCTATGCTAAAGTATACAATCTACAGCTCATATGCCTTGAATATATATATATATATATATATATATATATATATATATATATATATACACACACACAATGAATAAATGCATATATTTTGCTCGTGGAACAATATTGAGCCAATAGTGTGCTTAATCATCGCCATTAGGCCAGTTCCATATTGGTAAAACAAACTCAAAATGTCAATTTGCACACAATTTCTATATCAATCTACAAAGAGATAAGGGGGGTGTTTTACCACAAACATTGTCCTCACCATCAATAAAAAATTACGACCCAACTTGAAAATATCATAATGAACCACCAGCTGTGATTTTCAATACTACTCACTGTTTTTAAACCATCCAGGCCCACTAAAAAAGTGCAATGTGCTAAAAGTGCATAATAGATTTTTTAGAGAAATTATCTAGCAGCATATATTATGTGAACATATTTGTTTCTATCAAGTCCAGTAGTCTCACACTAAATACAAAAATTGGAATCCAATTGTAAGAATCTTAAAATTAAAAAAAGAAAATGTGGACACCTTTGCTGATGTTCAAACCATTGGGAGATTTGGAATCTAATTCTAAGATATAGCGAGTCTCCAACTGCCGAAGTAGATTTTCACAGTTTCTCCCTCTCCTCAAACTGGGGATCGTGTCGGTAACAAAGTAATTCAAACAATTAAGGTTATTATGAAATTGTTTGAAATGGCGAGCCACCGGGTAAGAAGGATCCGAGTTTACTATTGCCCTCAAATGTTGTAGAATTCTAACATGTACTTGCAACTTGGTACTTCCCACATACCGTAGTTTGCAAGTACATTCTAGAACATAGACCGCAAACTCGGTTTTGCACGTGTACAGACCTAGTTTTACTGGTCTTACATTTAAGGCAGTGTAATACTGCAACACATTAACCCCAAAACGGCATGCCCTACAAGAACTGCATTTGAAAAATCCCATCCTAGATGAGAGCCAATTGCTTGTCTGGACTACTTCAGGACTGCTCTTGACCAAGGCACTGCTCGAGTATGCTCGACGAAATGTTATATTGGGTTTCTTGGGGAGTATCGATCCTATGATTGGATCGGTTAACACGATTGACCATTGTTTACAATAGACCTAATTTGTTTTTCTTGTTTGTTATAGGTAGTGATTAGTCTGACATTGATCTCATCACTGTCCCTATTGCATTTAAGATCTCGTTTCGTCTTAGTGCCTGTATTGAACCCAATTAAGATATTTTCCCTAGTCTCTTTATTGGCTCTGGTGATCGCCCGGTCATGGTATTGGCTGGGTACCCTCGATATATAAATCGGTTTAGCCTCATTTTGGCACTGAGTTAAATCACTCTCCCGACTACAGATCCTATGTAGTCTTAGCATCTCCCCATAGGGGATGCGGTCTTTCAAATGTCTGGGGTGAAAACTGGAGGCATGGAGCGTATATTAAAAAGGGAGGATTGGGCTTTGGCATTACCTTAAATGGCAAAGTTGAGTTAGCAGTTATAAACTGCACCTCCAGTGGGGAGGACGGCACAGCCCCTACTACAGGGGTACGAGGAGGCGTATGAGCGGGGATTCTTGCCCCCAACCATGCGGGAAAGGGAGATAGTTATGCTTTTAAAGCCAGGGGTGGATAGCCGGGACCAGACCGCCTATCCACTGCTTACCATGATTAACTCGGACGTTAAAGTATTGTATAAAGTTTTGGCACAGCAGCTGGCTCCTTATATGCCCCACTTGATCAACAGGGACCAATATGGGTTTATACCCGGTCGCAACACTGGTATGAATATAAGGAGGTTAACCCATGTCATGCACGAGGTACGCCACAGGGACGAGGAACTGGCCCTGGTATCCATAGACATCAAAAAAGCCTTTGATACTGTTGATTGGGGGTACCTGCTGGAAGTACTGACGGCGGCGGTATTCAGTCCACGGTTCTGCCGTTGGGTTAAACTCCTATATACTGCGCCGTGCGCCCAGTTCAGTGTGGGCCAGAGTCGATCCGAGGGGTGAATGCTGGAGCGGGGCACGCGTCTGGGTTGCCAGCTCTCACCGCTGCGGTTTGTGCTGGCTATTGAGCCACCAGCGATTTCGGCGCGGAGGGCTCTTGAGGTAGTGGGGCATCCGGACGGGTGGGACGCTGCACGTGATATCATTGTATGCAGATGATGTCCTTTTCTATGTCGCCTCTTGCCGCGAGGCGATGCCGAAGCTGCTGCAGATCATGGAGGATTTCGGTACCTACTTGGGACTTCGCCTTAACAAACGTAAATCTTTGCTTTTCCACTGACCCGCCTGGTTGCCCTGCCCTTGGAGCGACCTCCCTGTCTTGGGCTGCACTGGGAGCCCGGACATTTTATATACCTAGGTGTACAGGTGGCGCTTGAGGACACTCAATTATTGCACCTCAATGTGCACAGAACGGTTGATGTGTTGAGGCGATCGGTGTCCTTTTGGAACACACTGCCACTCTTTGATGGGTAGACTGGCGGTGGGTAAGATGATTATGCTGCCTCGCTGCTTATTTATGCTCCAAAACTCGTTGTGCCATATCCCCATGTGGGTATTCAAGCAGTTGAACTCTATACTAATGGCACTCTATTGGGCCGGCATCGCAATAGAGTGGCAGTGGACACACTGATTCGGCTGTGTGAGGAGGGGGATTGGAGGCCTCTAGTTTGGACCTTTACTACTATGCGGCTCACTTACAGCACGCGTCCTGGTGGCTGGATAAAGGTGATAACTGGGAGAAGAGGTAACTAAGAGGACGTGTTTTGCCTGACAGGCTCCAGACAGCGCTGATGGAAGAGGCGGGAGTTCCTGATGACATGCCCTATATAGTCAGAAAGACTGCAAGCATCAGGCAATGTTTTGTGGAACAGATTTTAAGGCACTCTCCGTTCCATCAGGAACTATCAGTGTGGGTTCTTGCTCCGGTGCGGAAAATGGACATTATGTCTTTCCAGGCATGGCGGGAGGGAGTATGTAACATATTGGCTGACTCATACTCAGGCGAGACATTTATCTCCTATGAACAGGCCTGTGAGGACTTTGGGCTGGGGTGGGGCCACGACCTACATTATGCTGGATTATGTGACCTGTTTAAAACAGCATGGCCTACGTATCCAGCAGTTTCAAAGATGAGACGAACGCTGGATATAATGCTTACATGTGGAAGTGGGCGCAGACTCTTCTCTCTCCTCTATAATTCAATGAGGGTTGATTCAACATGCCCACATCCCAGGTGACGGGCGACTTGGGATGCGGACATGACAGAGCCCCTAGGTGAAAGGGCGTGGAAAGCAATAAGCGCACTCATACATACGGTATCATGTAATGCTCGCTTCAAACTAATACACTGCAACTACTCACACCGCACCTACATGACCCCAGTGAATTTGCATTGCATTGCGCTGGACTGCCCGGATACCTGCCCTCGGTGCAGAGAAGAGGGGGCGGACTTCCTGCACTTAGCATGTGGGTGTCCCGGGCTAAGTCAATTCGGGGCTAAGGTAGTGGAGAAGGTCCAGAGGGGCACAGGCATTCGGCTGGAGTCACCGCTACACTCCCTGTTGGGACCCATCCGGAAACCCAAAAAGTGTAAGGTAGCTTGCAAACACTTGCAGCTGCTCATAGTGTTGGCGAGGCACAGAGTAGCAATAACGTGGATGGGGAGGTGTGCCCCAGAGGCCGATGTGTGGATGAGGAATGTGCGCAAATGGACACTGGCGGAGGAAGCCCATATGAAAGCTATTTGAAGAGATGACAATCTAGATGACGATCTCAGAAAGTGGAGGGAGCTTTGTAACACATTTCTGAATGCTGAATCGAATCAGAGTGATCAGAACGAGACCGGTGTGGGCGAAGACACAACAGAGGAAGAAACTAATTGAGTATACTGTCAGGCTATTTGTATTCCTGTGCATCATTATACCATAAGTCGTGAGGTCCTGTTCTACGAATGATACTCTGCTGTACAATTCACCAGTATGTGCTGTTTAATGATGTACACCTGTTGATTCTTTGTTAAAAAAGATAAGGAAAATGCTACTTGCCAGTATGCATCTGTTCTTGGCATCTAGAGCTGCAGATCCACACACTGCGCATAGATCGCCATCTGGTGTTGGGCCCGGATGTTTGCACTTTGTTGTTGTATTGGAAAGTCTTTGGAAGTCACGAGATAGGTGACTCCTCCTTTGGACAATAGTGCGCATGGGCATCGACTCCATCTTCAGATTGTTTTTTCGCCAAGAAGGGAAATGATGGAGTTTGTGAGAAACAGAAAGAGATGTCCATGTATGTTGTATCTAAGTAAGATAATACTGGAACAGATAAAGGTAGCCGGGGAGGTGGGTGGGCGTGTGTGGATCTGCAGCTCTACATGCCAAGAACAGATGCATACTGGTAAGTAGCATTTTCCGTTCGAGGCATATGAGCTGCAGATCGACACACTGTGCATAGATTGCATAGCAGTATCCTCCTTTAGCGGCGACCACCAGTATCTGTTGCAGTGGTTTGAAATAGTGTTTTGAGTACAGCCTGGCCCACAGAAGCTTGTTGTTTTGCTTGCACATCTACACAATAGTGTTTTGTGAATGTGTGCGGTGTAGACCATGTAGCTGCTTTGCAGATGTCATCTAAGGGAATGTTCCCTAAAAATGCCATGGAAGCCCCTATTTTGCGGGTAGAGTGGGCTTTAGGGGAGTAGATAGTGTACGTTTTGCTTTATGATAGCAAATTTGTATGCATTTGACAATCCACCTTGCAATGCCAGATTTTGATATGGGATTGCCTTTATGTGGTGGTGAGAAGGATACGAAAAGCTGTTTTGTTTTGCGAAAAGGTTTTGTTCTGTCAATGTAGTAAAGGAGTGCTCTTTTGACGTCTAGAGTATGAAGAGCTCTCTCCGCTACTGTTTGTGGTTGTGAGAAGAATACTGGCAACTCAACAGATTGGTTGAGGTGGAAGGGAGAAATCACTTTAGGAAGGAATTTGGGATTTGTCTTGAGAACCACTTTATTATGATGGAGTTGTAAAAATGGTTCCTGAATAGTTAGTGCCTGTAACGCACTGACTCTCCTGAGAGATGTGATGGCTACAAGGAAAGCAACCTTCCATGTAAGAAATTGGAGCTCACATTTATGTAGAGGTTCGAATGGAGGGCCCATTAGTCTAGTAAGGACGATGTTTAGATTCCACACTGGAGAGGGTGGTACCCTGGGAGGAATTATTCTTTTGAGGCTTTCCATAAATGCTTTGATGGCTGGTATCCTAAACAATGACAAATGTTGTCTATTTTGTAGGTAAGCTGCTATGGCAGCGAGATGCAATCTAATGGATGTGTAGGCTAGATTACATCTTTGAAGATGCAGAAGGTAACATATGATGTGCTGAATAGAGGCATCTAGAGGATTGATTGTGTTATTGGTACAGTATATGACAAATCTTTTCCACTTGGCTGCATAGCAGGCTCTAGTGGTGGGACGCCTAGCCTCTTTGATAACGTTCATACAATCTGGTGGGAGATTGAGGTAACCGAATTCTAGGACTTCAGGAGCCAGATCGCTAGATTGAGGTGTGTCGGATCTGGATGCCTGATCTCTCCATGGTTCTGTGTTAACAGGTGTGGGGAGAGGCGTAGTTTTTGGTGCGGGACTACGGATAGTTCCAGCAATGTTGTGTACCATGGTTGTCTGGCCCATGTTGGAGCAACTAGAATCAGTGTTAGTGACTGTTGTTGTAGTTTGCGCACCACTAATGGAATGAGTGGGAGAGGCGGAAAAGCGTACGCAAATCTGCCTGACCAATTCATCCATATCGCATTGCCTTTGGACAATGGGTGGGGATATCTGGCGGCAAAGCTTGGGCATTTTGTGTTGTGATGTGTGGCGAACAGATCTATATCTGGATGCCCCCACATTTGGAAGAATGGTTGAAGAACCTGTGGGTGAAGTTCCCACTCGTGAATCTGTTGTGTTTGACTTAACAGATCTGCCATCTGATTCTGAATTCCTGGAAGATGTTGAGCTAACAGGAAAATGTTTTGAGGAATAGCCCATCTCCATATGGTCTGAGCTAGTTGAGAGAGCTGCAGAGTGCGTCCCCCCCTGTTTTTGTAAATAATACATTGCTGTGACATTGTCCGTCCGGACTAACACAGCTTTGCCTGATATGTGTTTCTGGAATTATTTTAGTGCCAGAAAAATTGCTAGTAACTCCAAATGATTGATGTGGAGTAGTTTTTGTTGAGGTGTCCACACGCCCTGTATGGTGTGATGTAAAAGATGAGCTCCCCATCCGGTGAGCGATGCGTCTGCGGTTAATACAATCTGTGGAACTGGCTCTAGGAACGTTCGCCCTTTGGAAAGGTTTTGGGTGTTCCACCACTGCAGAGAGCGATGTGTGCGGCCGTCCACCAACACCAGATCTGTTAGCTGACTTAGAGCCTGGTTCCACTGACGTGCCAAGCATTCCTGTAAGGGGCGCATCTGGAGTCTGGCATGCGGGACTATGAATATGCAAGATGCCATCATCCCTATTAGTTGCATAAACACCCGAGCTGGAAGGGAGTGCTGCGGCTGGAATTTTGTTATAAGGGCTTGCATGCTTGATATCCTGACTGGATTGGGGTACGCAAGGCCCTTTGAGGTGTCTATTGTGGCACCTAGATATTGCTGGATGTGGGAGGGTTGGAGGTGAGACTTTGTGAGGTTTATTGACGGTTTTGCCTCTACCTTTGTTATTATTACCTCTGTAGCCTCCTCTGTAATAGCCTCTGGTAGTGGAGGTCTGGGTGAGACTTTTATAGGACGTAGAGGAGTTGTCTGTACTAAAGCCTCTAGAGGCGCCCCTATAAGAGGAGCGATGAAAGGAACTTCTGGGAGTTTGAGATTGTAATGCTCCCATTGATTTGGCGGTGTCGGTATCTTTTTTAATCTTCTCTAAAGATGAATCCACAGTAGGGCCAAATAAATGTTGTTGGTCAAACGGCTGATTTAATATGGCAGTTTGGACCTCGGGTTTGAACCCTGAAATACGGAGCCATGCATGTCTGCGTAAGAGGACACTGGTATTGATGGCCCGTGAAGCTGTGTCTGCAGCGTCTAGAGCGCAGCGAATGGAGGTATTTGTGATAGTTTTGCCTTCCTGTATGAGATCAGTGGCTCTTTGTTTGTATTGATCTGGAAGGTGTTGTAGTAGAGTCTCTAGTTCATCATAATGTGCCCTATCGTACCGAGCCAGTAACGCTTGTGTGTTGGCAATTCGCCAAATATTGGCTGCCTGGGACGCCGTTCTTTTACCTGATGCGTCCAGGAGCTTTGACTCCTTATCAGGAGGTGGAGCATCGCCTGAGGTTTGGGAGTTAGCCCTTTTCCTGGCGTTGGAGACTACTAGTGAATCTAAGGGAAGTTGCCCTTTAATGTAAACAGGGTCAGCTGGGGCAGGCTTATATTTCTTTTCCACCCTGGGGTTAATGACTCTAGCCCTGACAGGATCTTTGAAAACTTCAGGAGCGTGCTTGATTACCCCCTTTAGCATTGGTAGAATAGAAGTGGACCTTTGAGATGGTGCAAAAGTGTCCAGAAGGAAGTCTTCCTCTATAGGGTCTGTATGTAAATCCACACTGTGGTATTCTGCAGCTCTATGTATGAGCTGAGTGAACCCTATAGTATCCTCTGGAGGGGATGGTCTAGATGGGTAGATCTCATCTTGTGGTGTATCGGGGACATCTGGTGTACCATAGTTGTCCCATGGGTCAGTAGGAATATGAGGATGACTGGGCTCTCCTAAAGGGTGGTCATCAACTTCGTACTCAGAAGGGTCCTGATCATCCTGAGGTGGAGGAGATTCTGAGGGTACTGGAGATGGAATAGGAGAGATGTGGTGTGGAGGAGGGGTGGAGAAGGGATCCTAAAAGGGAAGTGGCAATGTCTCTTTTCTTGAGAGGAAGTGGAGCTGGTGTAGATGTGTCCAATTTCCTCTTTCTGGAAGGACTAACCACAAGGCGACCTGTTTCTGGGTCGATTTCCAGTATTTGTTGGGTTGGATCAGGCTGAGAAAGTTCCTCCTCTGAAATGTGGTGCTTCGGCATCGATTTTTTCGGTACCGAAGGTTTGTGTGGCACCAATTTTGGAGTTGTTTTAGGTTTCGGAACGGGAGTTTTTATCGGTTCTGTTCGGGTCTTTTGAGTCGGTACCGGTAAATTTTTCGGTTCCAAAGATGGAGCGCCAGCTGTTCTGGGAACTGGATGTTTACTCGATGCCGACGGTTTTTTCGGAGCGGAAGGCTCGGCGCTGTGTTTCGGTGCCGAATGCGCCGACGCCGAACCTGGCTTCGGTGCGGGTGTAGACAGTGGCTTGTCTTTTGACTTCAGTGCCGGTGATGGGGTGTCGGCACCAAGGGTAGGCCGGCTCGAGCCCGAGCGGCCTGAAGGCTTAGTTATTGACTTCTTAGCCGAGCCCGAAGGCGGGGCGTGGGAAGTTTTGTCCCGGTGTGCACCTAGGCCCGAAGGTGAAGGTGGTACCGAAGCCTTTGCCGGAATGGATGATGGGGAGGGGTCGACGTCAGTACTTACGACCCGTTGCCCAGGAGTGATTTCTTCGACGTCAGAATCATCGACTTCGGAGGCGCTGACGAGGCCTTCTTCGAGTTGTTCTTGTTCCGGTACGCCGACGCCTTCCTGGAAGATATCGTCCGGAATGGATGTCGACGATCGAGCCATGTTTCTTCGAGCTAGACGATCTCGTATGGTTTTCTTCGAGCGGATAGAGGCGCAAGCTGGACAGTCCTTGGCCTCGTGCTCCGGCGAAAGACAGAGGTTACACACCTCGTGAAGATCGGCGTGGGGAAACTTCGATCCACATTGAGGACACTTTTTAAAGGGAGTCCTTTCCATGAGCCAAAAGGCCCGGTGGCGCAGTTAGGCCTGAAGGCCTGCGTCGAAGACTGGAATCGAAGAATCCGAGTTTGTAAAGATGCGCGTGGAAAAGGGGAACGCGATCGAAAACAATACCGACGAAAGGGTGAAGGATTGCGCGTCGAAAGTTAGAACGGTGTCGACACCGAACTGGAGCGCGACGCAACACATCCGAGCCCGATGGCGGAAAAAAACAATCTGAAGATGGAGTCGATGCCCATGTGCACTATTGTCCAAAGGAGGAGTCACCTATCTCGTGACTTCCAAAGACTTTCCAATACAACAACAAAGTGCAAACATCCGGGCCCAACACCATATGGCGATCTATGCACAGTGTGTCGATCTGCAGCTCATATGCCTCAAACATAAAGGTTATTAAAAAATAAACTGCCCCTCCAGTCTGCAGTGGCAGACTGGGAGCCATGTTTTACCTTATCACATTAAAGGTGGTACAACAAGTGCAGCAGACCCTGAGGATGCACTCTAACTTACAGGCCATGGGTACCCCTGGTATCATACTAGGGGCTTACAAGTTAGGCTATGGCAACTGGGTATACGCCAATCGAACAAGTTACTTACCTTCGGTAATTCCTTATCTGGTAGAGACAATCTAGCCACAGATTTCTTACCTCAGAATTATCAGACTGGATCAGGAAATTTTTCCTGAGCAGTACACTTGTGCGCCGGTAGGACGTGTTGTTCGGGTATGCATAGTGCCGGAGTCGTTCACGATGGAAGTGACGCTTGTGATGCCTATACCACCTAGGCGCAGTGATGTCAGTTACTTTTCGCGACTTTCCATGCCAGAAGTGCATAGCCAGGAAGTACACTGACAATTGGTGTGGAAAACCAGGGCCCTAAAAGGGAAAAACCCGGTCCTTAGAAATCTGTTCACAGAGCCGGAAGGATGGGTGGGTTGGTAAGGTGTCTGCGACTAGATAGAGTGTCTACCAGATAAGGCGCTACTGAAGATAAGTAACTTGTTCATCTGATACAGTTTTCAAGCCCCAGGTTCCTTATCTTAGAATAGATACCAAAGCAAAACCTCCCTGGAGGTGGGTTTGCTGACCAATTTCATACGAGGAAGTCCTGCAGTACCGAACAAGCAAAGTGCCCATCCCTACTGGCCCTCATTGTCCAGACAGTAGTGTCTGGTTAACATGTGCATAGAAGCCCCCGTTTCTGCCTAGCAGATTCCAGGACCGAACCTCTGTGAGCTAAAGCAGTCGTTGCAGCTTTAGCTCTAGTGTAATGAGCACGCAAACACAAATGGGGTTGCTTCTTAGCCAATGTGTAGCAGATTTTGATACAGAGTGCGATCCATTGTGAGATTGTCCTTTTCTGTATGGCCCGTCTCTTCTTCAATCCGACCTAGCCCGCAAAGAGTTGGTCGTCCACCTGGAACTCTCGTGTGCAATCAAGGTAGAACGACAATGCTCTTTTTGAGCCCAGATCGTGAAATCGCTCCTGTTCTTTGGAGGGATGAGGCAGAGCATAAAAAGTAGGCAGAGTGATGGATTGACGTACATGAAATGGAGTGACCACTTTCAGAAGAAAGGAAGCTCTTGTACGAAGCACCAGTTTGTCTGGGTAGATGTTAACATGAGGAGGATTTGATGACAAGGCCTGAAGTTCACTGACCTTCCGGGCAGATGTTACGGCCACTAGGAAGGCAGTCTTGATGCTAAGGAGCCTGAGTGGACAATTGTGCAGAGGCTCAAAGGGAGCACACAAGGAAAGGGAGGACGGGATTTAGGTCCCATTGGAGCATAATAAAAGGGAGAAGGTGGAAACAAATGTAAATCTTTCAAAAACCCATTTACAATCGGGGATTTTAAGTGGGATGGCTGATTAGGCAACTGCAGAAATGCTGAAATGGTAAAGAGATAGCCGTTCAGAGTACCCAGAGCACAGCCCTGCTGTGCAAGGGAACGGATGAACAGGAGAACCTGGGAAAGAGGGCAGAAAGGGGATCAATTTGTCTTTCTGAACACCATGCCACAAGTTTTGCCCAACGGCAGGCTTAAACTGTCTTGGTGGACGGACACATGGCTGCCAAGATAACATCACACACTTCAGGAGGAAGGTTGAAAGCTGTCAAAGGTTGCCGCTCAATCTCCACGCAAGAAGGTGGAGTGTTGACAGGTTCGGGTGGAGAACCCTCCCCTGCTGTTGCGACAGAAGATCCTCCCAAAGGGGCGGCTTGTTCAGAGAACCGATGGCCATGCACAACTGCTTGAGATACCAGACTCTGTGCCCAATCCACAGCCACAAGGATGGCTTGGGCCCGGTCCTTCCTGATCTTCTAGAGAACTCTGGGCAGAAGTGGCATGGGCGGAAAGGCGTACAGGAGGCCTGAGCTCCACTCAATACGAAAATCGTCTGAGCTAGAGCAGTCTTGGAAACTCTAGTCCACAGAACCGCTGACATTGCAAGTTCTCGTTGGTGGCTAACAGATCTAACAAAGGCTCTCCTCACTGCTGAAAAAGACCTCGCACCACCTCCGGATAGAGACGCCATTTGTGATCTATGGGGCATTGTCGGTCGAGTTTGCCCGCTTTAGCGTTCAGAGAACCCGCCAGATGTTAAACCACTAGGGATATGCCTTGCTGTTCCAGCCATGTCCAAATACTAAGGGCCTCTTGACAAAGGGTCCACGACCTCACACCGCCCTGTATGTTACAGCACCACATGGCGGTGGTGTTGTCCGTGAACACTTGCACCAGCCTTCTCTGGATGGAAGGTAGAAAGGCTTTCAATAACAATCGAACTGCTCGGAGATCCAACAGATTGAGTCCGGATTCCGCCGGAGACTTGAGTTCTCTGATCTCCATCTCTCCCAGATGGCCACTCCTTCCTAGGAGTGACTTATCTGCCACTACTGGGAGATCTGGTTGGGGAAGAGAGAGTGGGGTCTGCCGCTGATCCATCGCGGTTTGTTAACCATCACTGCAGATCTTTTGCGGTTCCCTCTGAGATCTGGACCATGTCGGAGAGATTCTCCTTATGCTGCGCTGACTGAAACTTTAGGTCCCTCTGCATAGCCCGCATATGCCAACGGGCATGTGTCACCAGTAGGATGCAGGAGGCCATAAGGCCCAGCAGTCTGTCTGTCTCACCGAAATCCAGGATAGAGGCTGAAACATCGGCATAACAGCCTGAATATCCTGGACTTGCCGCTCGGGAGGATAGGCCCGAAACTGCACCATGTCCAGAACAGTTTCGATGAAAGGGAGTATCTAAGAGGGAGTGCGGTGTGATTGGCACGTTGATAGTGAACCCCAGCGAATGCAGGAGATCCACCGTAGTTTGAAGGTGGAAGACAGTCTGGGGCAAGCTCTCCAACAGCTGGTCGTCGAGGTAGGGGAAGACTGGCATCCCTGATTTCCACAGATGAGCTGCAACCACTGCCATCATTTTGGGGAACACCCGAGGGGCGCTGGTGAGGTCAAAAATAGTACAGTGAACTGAAAGTGCTCGTGGCCCAACGTGAACTGTAGATAACACCTGTGGGCAGGCAGACGGGAATATGAAAATATGAGTCCTGCAAGAATGAATAAAAGTTTGGAAGCCGTGGCTTCTGGAGGGGGTGGTGGACTGACCTAACTGCTGGCCACCTGACCCACGGGGCTGGTAGGTAGGTAGGTACCGCATACACTGCCGCACAGAAGTTGGAAAGCTTGCGCACCACTGTGGATGAGCGGGTAAAGCCGTGGGGGTCTGCCCCTTCAATGGCCACGTACGGCACATTGAGGGTGACGAAGGGCCATAGAAAGGCCCAAGGACCTGCCCGTAGCCCTGCTGTCCTTAAAGTGCTCCAGCTCCGAGTCCACTTTGTCTCTGAACCGACTGGAACCATCAAAGGCCATGTCCATGAGTAATATTGGGACATCCCCCAAAAAGCCAGTAGTCCTCAACCAGGCATGGCGTCGCACGGCCATTGTCGACTAAACCGCTTTGCCTAGCCCACATCTAATGGTGAACTTGTGGGTGACAAACTGGGAGAGCATGGCCCAGATCTCAAGATGGTCTTGACCATGACGGTCAGCTGTAGGTCAAGGACCTCCACTGCCCTGCACATCACAGTAGCTAAGGATGCACCCTCCACCGTAATAGGGGCTGGAGGGGACGCATGCCCGAGTCTGCAGAAGTGTCCAAGCCACTGGCGGCACCCATCTCCTCATATCAGTCTTCTTCTGGCTCAGAGTACTCCTCTAGGAGATCAAACTATTCCTCCTCATCACCCGCTGTCAGAAGTGAAGGATCTATCTAGGGACGGTAATCCCAGAGGTTGGTAAGGCCTGGATGGCGCCAGTCGAGGAGTATGACTATGATGGGCTCGTCCGAGACGGCAAGTGATGGAAAGGAGCAGGGTTGGAAGGAGACACGCTTGGCAGCATCAGTCCGGATCCAGGGGCAGATCCAGAGGGCCTGTCTGGCATTCGAGACAGACCCGCCAGCGTTAACCTAGATGGGTCACCTCTCGGCTCTGTGGGGCCCTAAGATGTTCCAGAGGGAGTCAGTGCCCAAAGATGGTATGCATCTCTCAACTGAGCATGAGTCGCTCTGGCTCCAGGAAACAGAGAAACGCTGAATGGGGCCGAATGCTGGCTCAGCAGGATCGGGGATCGAAGCACCAAGTCAGGAGGGAGAAGTCTAAGAACATTTTCAATTATTTTTGTGCTTCTTTGAAGAGGACGTCTTGGAGCGGGAAGACAAAGATCCTTAGGAACATCCCCAGGATCTCCCTCAGGAACGGAACCAGCGCAGGAGCATTCTTCTGCTGCACTATTGCTCCTGGAACCTCTTGGGGGCGCAGGGACTTGTACTCGGTGTGGACTTTGGGGTTGTGGTGCAACCCCAGGCACCAGAGAAACTCGGGATCAGACACTGACATTTGTCAGTGGTAGTCCACAAAAGGTTTAAAACCTATAGGTTTTGTAGGGTACATGTCTCTAAGCACACTGGGAGCAAAGGCCAAAAGGGTCAACAAAATGTCGAAAAAAAGAGGGCAAAAAGTGACCAAGGTAGCTCTCAGGGTCCATGCTGTTGGCGCGGAAAGAAAGGAATTGATGTCAAAGCACCAGGGTGGCACTAATATGGGTACCTCCAACGCGGACACCAACTTGGAGTCGATTAATTCCACCTACCCTGGCGTGCAGAGGTACTACTCAAGATTTTTTGGATCCAGTCTGATGCCTGGGGAATATTCTAAGACGAGGAACGGGTGGTTAGAAGACTATCAGAAAGAACCTTTTAACAGAACATTGAGAAACATAATCAGTGGTGGCTGCTAAGCAGAGTACTGAGCAGGGGCACAGAATCACCCCCTGCAACCAACCACACGCCTAATCGTTTCACAAACTCCTGCTTGTTGGGAACAAGCCAATAGAGTTAGCTTCTTTAAAAAAAAAAAAAAAAAGCTTGTCCACAAGTGCAACATGTAGCGGGCATATTAGCCCCAAATATCGAGCTTGCTGTGTGTTCTTTGGTGAGGAATGAAGAACTGTGTGTAAGCCATGGAAGGTACCAACTATAAAGTAATTTTCCCTTTCCCAGTCAGAAGGGAGTCCCAAGCACTCTAGCTATGAGTACATAGAGTCACAGAAAAAAATTATTCACAGTAGGTAATCTGCACAGAAAATTAGGTCCATCAAAAATGACCATTTATTTAGAAAAAGTTTAAAAAATCTATAAGTATGCTTAATTAAAATAAAAACAATTAGATACACCAATACGCTGTTTAGAAAGTATAACAGAGCTACAGAATAGCAAAGTAGTGTTCGATTAATTGCAAAGGCTTAATCTAAACAAAGTAGTAGGTAGAGAATGCCTAAGTAGGAAAAATCAATCATACATGGGAACAGAATCCATACCTTGTACAGCAAGAAGTTGCTCATCGGTTGTCCAGCGTGCATTGAATTTTTGAATGACCTAAAGGTAATATTCAAAATCTATTTTATTTAACAAATTCAATTTTGCATCTCTTCATAAAAACAGATCTCATTCAATAAGGACACATTGAACACTGGTCAACTATACAAATACTTTGAAAAAAATATCAAGCATAACCTATTATGTTTGTGAGTTTTATATTCTGTCCTGATGCAATTAAGTTTAATAAAATGTACTGTGATCATGAAGATAATCGCCTCACTGGAAATCAAAACCCCTCCACCCTTCTATTATGAATTCATTATTCTTTAAGGAATCAGCAGCAGCTAGGCCACTCAATGTTAGATGACACCAGCAGTTCAGTAGTGCTTTGTTAAACAACCAGGGGCTATAGCTGAAGATGAAATCATTAAATACAAATATTAGAATTTGTTTATTATTAAGACACTCTCCTCTAGCCAATGCAGTGTCAACTGGTTGTCTCTTCAGATGGCACTGCATGGCAAGAGTACGAAGGTGATGGGTGTATTGAGGAATTCTCTTATACAAATCTGGAATCGAAAAATGTGCCTTACATCGTTAGACACAGCAGAAGCTGTGCATGGCATGAGCCTACGAGACGCTTGAAAGGCACAGTGCTAACTGCTTTTTTTAAAGTCACCCTTTGAGAGCATGTTGTACATTGCTGTGATGTTACAGAAGTTGAAAACATTTATGATCCCTGTGCTGATGCGGAAAATAAGCAGATCATTCAGAATGATTGGAACACAAGTCTGCATCACAGCGCACCAATGCAGATGTGTCCTATACTAAGAAAGAAAATAGTTACTTGCCTGTAACTGCAGTTCTTCAGTATTAGTATCTTTCATAGATTCACATGCTTGAATCATTTCCTGTCGAAGTGGGAGTCCCACAGTACTATTGTAAAGCAACAAGTATAACTAGCATAGGCTATAATGGCACTAGGCAATGGATTTAATAGCCCATGTCCTTTTAAAAATAAAAATAAAATAAAAAAAGGACCAAACTTTAACTATGACCAATCAGGTCGTAGTACCCTCTAGAACACTCCCATGAGAGGCTGATTCCCTCAGATTTTCAAGCACAAGTGGGAATAACACCCTTAGTGATAAGGGGAGGAGGGTGGGTCGCATGTGAATCTATGAAAGATACCAATACTGGATAACTGCAGTTACAGGTAAGTAACCTATTTTCTTATCCAGTATTGGATCGTTCATAGATTCACACGCTTGAATCAGAATAGCAAGCAGTAGTGTAGGTAATTGAAATGCCCTTAGAGGATGGTGGGTAAAAACAATACACTTTTGTAAAGGTTAATATGAACTTACGACATCATATATACATCTTGTTTAGGTAACAAACGTAAATAGAACAATGAAGGAGCAATATACCATAGCCAGGAACATTTGACTTGAATATAAATAAACTCTTATTTAAAGAGGCTCACCTTATTGGAATAAATGGCGTAACACAATGTGTGGGTGCTCTTAAACTTCGCAGCACAGCATATTTTCTCCAGCGGAATGCCTGCAAACAGAACAGCCAAAGTGGACACTGCTCTTGTGGAATGAGCTCCGGCTCTTCTCGTTAAGGGTTTGCCCGCTTTGGAATGGCAAAACTGAATTGCTGCCAAAATCAATCTTGTGATCGTAGGTTGTGTCACTGCTGTGCCTTGACGACCTTGGCCATAAGCTACAAGTAACTGGTCAGTCGTGCAAATGAGTTTAGTTCTGTGAAGGAAAAATTTGAGACATTGCTTGATGCCCAAAGTATGAAGAGCCTACTCAGCCGGTGTGGCTGGGTTGGGGAAAAAAGTTTGAAGGATGACAGGCTCATTGAGGTGCAATTGAGAAGGAACCTTTGGGATGAACTACGGGTTTGTTCTGAGAAGTACGAATTCATCTGTGAAATGAAAAAAAGGTTCTGGGGTGGTAAAGGCCTGTATCTCACTAACCCTTTTGGTCGATGTGAGAGCAAGGAGAAGAACGACCTTCCACATAAGAAACTTTAATTCAGCCTTATGAATGGGTTCGAAAGGCTGCTTCATTAGTTACACGAGGACCACACTGAGATGCCATTCTGGGGGTGGAGCTCGCACCGGAGGGAAAGTTCTGAAGTCCTTTTATGTATTGCTTTATGAGCCTTGTAGAACAGACAGAGAGCCTGTGCCGAGCGTCTGTACCTTGAAATTGCAGCAAGGTGAACTTTGACTGATGAATAAACCAGGCGTGACTTGGCCAGAGCAAGATGATAAGGTAAAATCTGTTCCGAAAAAGCATGGAACGGGTGTAAACTGTTTGTTGACACCAGTAAGAGAATCTTTTCCACTTTAACTTGTAAGTCTTGGTTGTGCCTTCCGCTCCAGCCTTAGATAAATATCACTCAAGAATGCAGAGATAGTCTAAGTTCCGAGACTCATAGAATTCCGGAGCCATGCACGCAAGTGGAGAGAGGCTGGCTCCGGGTGGCATATCTGCTCCTAGTTCAGTGTCAGGAGATATGGCACTGGTGAAAGGCAAATGGGCTTGGTCTCTGACAGGAGGAACTCTGAAAACTAGTGCTGCCTGGGCCTCTTGGGAGCGATCGATAGAGACTGCAGGGTTCCATCTTCATCTTGGTGAGGACCTTGGGAATCAGTGGGAAGTGGGGAAAAGCGTACGCATAAACCCCGGACCAGCGCATCGAAAGGGCCTTGCCCCACAACCTTGGGAGAGGGAATCAACTGGTGTACAACTGGCATTTGGCACTGCTGTCCATCGTGCAGAGGTCCAGTGCTGGTTTCATCCACAATGAGAATATTTTGTTCAACTGCTGTTGGTCCAGTTCCCACCCATGGCAACTGTCCATGGTTGTGCGGAGAGCATCCGCTAGCGTGTTATGGACTCCAGAAATGTGCTTAGCTTTAATGGATATTCCATGGGTTTCTGAGCCAACCCCACAGCTCCTGGGCTTCTTGAGATAGCGTCAGAGATAAAGTTCCTCCTTGTTTGTTGATATAATACATGCTGGTTGTATTGTCCGTACCAACCAGAATGGATGATTTTGCGATCCTTGGGAGGAATGTATGTAGGGTGAGAAAAATGGCCTTGAGCTCCAAGCTGTTGATGTGGAGAGACTTAACTTGTCGACCACTTTCCTTGGATCGAGCTAAAGAATGATGATGGATTAAACCCAGATCAGTTGACTGGGGGTGAGTGTTTGATTGGCTCAAACGTTCCGTCCATCATCCCCTTTTGTATCGCTTTGTTCGCCCTAAGTTGGCGGGGGTATGCCCAGACGTGGGTCCCTTGCTCACTTTGCCACTGGATTCAAGCAAGCCTGGCTGATGACGGCTGGAATGCCAGAAACCGGTCCTAGGATGCTTGTTTCCGGTCCAGGGAAGACATGGCTTGGCAGTTCGGGCTGGACTGTTCCCATGAGGCACAGGGTCAGACTGATTTGCATATGGCCATGTCTGAACTGGGGTGGTGGAGTGAGCTAAAGAATGATGATGGATTAAACCCAGATCAGTTGACTGGGGGTGAGTGTTTGATTGGCTCAAACGTTCCGTCCATCACCCCCTTTTGTATCGCATGGTTGTGCGGAGAGCATCCGCTAGCGTGTTATGGACTCCAGAAATGTGCTTAGCTTTAATGGATATTCCATGGGTTTCTGAGCCAACCCCACAGCTCCTGGGCTTCTTGAGATAGCGTCAGAGATAAAGTTCCTCCTTGTTTGTTGATATAATACATGCTGGTTGTATTGTCCGTACCAACCAGAATGGATGATTTTGCGATCCTTGGGAGGAATGTATGTAGGGTGAGAAAAATGGCCTTGAGCTCCAAGCTGTTGATGTGGAGAGACTTAACTTGTCGACCACTTTCCTTGGATCGGAAGATCCTGTAAATGGCCTCCCCAGCCCTTCATAGAAGCATCCATGGTGATGATGAAATCCGGTACCTGTGGCAGGAATGTGAGGCCTGGAGAGAGATGTGGTTTGTGAGACTACCATGCCAGCGTGTGTACCATTCGCAGAGTAATGGAAATCAAGTCCTCAAAGGACCCTTCCGACTGTATCCATTGGACCTGCAGTTCCACTTGTAACGGCCTCATTTTAGGCATGCCAATGGGAACAAGTTTATTGCAGAAGAGATCATGCCTACGAGCGACATGACCAGTCTCACAGAAACATACTGTTTTCTTGCAATTTTTTGAGCCAAGTGCGCTAGCCTCACTTGTCTGTCCTGGGAGAGGAAGACTTTGTTCTGTATTGTGTCTACATCAGCTCTGAGAATTGTCATAGTCAGACTGGTGGAGGACTTTCGCCAATTCACAGTGAGGCCCAGTTAACAAAAAGCAAGAGACAGGCTTTTGTCGCTCTGGCAACTTGTCCTGGAGTTGAAGCTTTAAGCAGCCAGTCGTCTAGGTATAGGAATACCTGATGACCTTGTTTCCTGAGTGCCGCTGCTACCGGGGCCACTACTGTGGCAGGGTTTATCACCTTGACTCCTTTCAGCCATATATAGTCAATGACCGGTATACATCGTACCAATTTTCTTGCCTACTCTTTAAAATCATACAGGAAACAGTCAGATTGTTTCACTGACATAGGAAGATGAAATCTGGTTGCCGCTCTATCCATTAGGTTGTGGAAACCTCAATATCTTCTGGAGGCAAATTGAAAGGGTGGTGCAGAGGTGGGGATGGTGTTGGTAAAACAGTCATCCCATTCATCCAAAGGCGGCTGTGTGTCAGGAATCTCACTCTTCTCTTTCATCATCAGGTGAGGATGATGGATCATCCTTCAGTGCTACATGGGAGGCAGGAGTAATTATAGGAGTAGCCGGCGGAGGGAAAGGTGCTGGAGCAAGGGGGGTGACAGGTTGTGGCGGTACACCAGGCTGCTAATCAGAGGGTTGCGGAAAACGCCTCAGATAATCTGAGCATCGCCTGGAGGTCCTGTATAAAGGAAGCAGGAAGATTTGCACTATCCTGCTGAGGTGGAGGGTCGGTATAATATCCGCAGGGCTCAATGTCTGAGGTGGAGGATAGTAATGCTGATAGTAATGCCCTTCCTCCTCACAATCGTCATCTTCATCCTGGCATTTAACATTCAGTTCTGACGGGCTGTGGGCTGGACCAAACAGGCCGCCATCATCATCAGATTCCTCAATGTCCAGCAGGTGACTTGGAGGCAGAGGTGAGACTTTGTTGGGTGACTTTACTTTAGGACATAGAAAGATTCTGGTTACCTTAGAAACCTCAATCGTCATCGACAGTCGCGTCAACAGAGGGATGTAGGTGTTCTTTGGTGTTGTGGTTAACGGGATAGCAGTTGACAGAGCAATCGTCGATGGGATCGCGACGTCGACTGGGCAGTCATCGATGGGAGCGTCAGTGGGGCGGGGAGGAGTCTGCAGGGACTTCGTTGACGCCTGAAACTTGTTCAACAAGATGGGAGTTATTTTCGCCGTTGACTATCTTGACAACGAGATGATAGTACTGGTGGTCGTCGACAATCTGCGTCGATGGTGAATGTGTCGTCGAGAGGGATTTGGAAGAAGATTTATGCCTCATGGATGGCTCAGCAGAGCAGGCATGAGGACAATTTCTATCCTCGGCAGATGGCGTCAATGAGCCAGGTAAGGATGTTTGAGGAGAAATGATTTTGCCTCTCCTTTTTAGGTCGAGCCTGGGCAACGCATGCGCTGCTCTGCGAGCCATGCTGTATTGGAGTATGGAATAGAAGTCCCGCCCACTCTCTGCCCGTATTGGTCATTGGCTTGTGTCTTGTCCTTCGTAAATGCTGGCTTCTGATTCGTTAATAAGCTTGTTAGTCCCTCCTTGTCTTCATTCGTAACCTCCCATGAGGACTGACCCTTTTACTTCA
The DNA here is from genome assembly GCA_963921515.1 of Calotriton arnoldi. Taxonomy (NCBI): domain Eukaryota; kingdom Metazoa; phylum Chordata; class Amphibia; order Caudata; family Salamandridae; genus Calotriton; species Calotriton arnoldi. Next base: position 8,955 of record CAWUFW010004610.1, on the reverse strand, counting down.
GTTGTTACACAGTATGTCTTTTTTAGTCTGAAAGCACTATTTTCTTTAAGTAGTTTCTCCTACTGCAGGCAAGACATGCTTTCCTGCAACATTCAGCGCACAACATGCGCGCTTTCACTTTCTAAGCAGCCCGGGACAATGGCGGGTGCTTCTTTGCATAGATCTCGCATTTACAAGAGTTTGAGCTATTGGCATCGTACATGACGCACAAGTTACTAACTTGTGTAACGATATATCTGTAAGAGACAGTAGTTAGTGACAGATTCCTTACCTTAGAATATCCCCAGGCGTCAGGTTGGATACGGAAAGTCCTTGCGTAGCAGTACCCTTGCACGTCGGTAGGCGGCGTCGTGCGGCTCCGCGTCCGTCGTCGTGATCGCCGGGATGACGTCGCGGGCAGTACTTAGACGCCGCCCTGCGCGCTGACGTCAGTTCTGTACACGACTTTCCGCGCCAGGAACGCAGAGCCATTCAAGAAGCTGACATAGGTGTCTGAAAAATACTAGGGCCCTGAAAGGGATGTCCTTAACCCTAGAAATCAGTTCGCAGAACGGGGAGGATGGGTGGGCGGTAAGGAATCTGTCACTAACTACTGTCTCTTACAGATATATCGTTACACAAGTTAGTAACTTGTGCATCTGAAAGAGACACGTTAGTGATAGATTCCTTACCTTAGAATAGATACCCCAGCAATACCAACCCCGGTGGTGGGTCTGCGAACAAAGATCAGACAACGAAGTCCTGGAGGACAGAACGGCCAAAGAAGCCGTCCCTGACTGTCAAGGCAGTAATGTTTCGTAAACGTGTGCAGCGAGGCCCACGTAGCTGCCTGACAGATAACCGGCAGCGGAACACCGCGGCCCAAGGCCGTGGTAGCAGCCGTTGCCCTGGTGGAATGGGCACGCAGCCCAACAGGAGGCTCCTTCTTAGCCAAAGAATAGCAGGTCTTGATGCACAAGGTAACCCAGCGGGAGATGGTTCGTTTGTGCACCGCCCGACCTTTTTTGGCACCCACGTAGCCAACAAAGAGCTGGTCAACCACCCGGAAGTGTTTTGTGCGGTCGATATAGAAGGAGAGCGCACGTTTTGGGTCCAGACGGTGGAGCCTCTCTTCCTCTCTGGAAGGATGCGGAGGCGGAAAGAAGGTAGGCAAAGTGATGGTCTGCCCAATGTGGAAGGCAGTAACCACCTTTGGCAAGAAGGACGGACGCGTCCGAAGAACAACCTTGTCTGGATGAACAGACAGAAAGGGAGGTTTGCAAGATAGAGCCTGGAGCTCACTCACCCGCCGAGCAGAGGTGATGGCCACCAGAAAGGCAGTCTTCAGAGTGAGAAGACGAAGAGGACAGTTATGTAGAGGCTCAAAGGGAGCGCACATTAAAAAGGTAAGAACCAAGTTCAAGTCCCACTGAGGCATGACAAACGGAACAGGAGGGAAGAGGTGTGTAATGCCTTTTAAGAACCTGTTAACAACAGGGGACTTGAAAAGGGAGGGCTGATCAGGGAGCCTGAGGAAGGCCGAGATAGCACAAAGATAACCCTTGATGGTACCCAGGGCAGAACCCTGTTGGGCCAGAGAAAGAAGGAACAGAAGGACCTCAGAGAGAGGGGCAGAAAGGGGATTCACAGCCTTTGCTGTGCACCATGCCACAAATTTGTTCCACCTGCAGGCGTATACCACCTTAGTGGAGGGACGCCTGGCTGCCAGAATCACATCACAAACTTCGGGAGGCAAGTCGAAAGGAATCAACTGCCGCCGCTCAATCTCCACGCAAGCAGGTGTAGACTGGACAGGTTCGGGTGGAGGACCGTCCCCTGCTGCTGCGACAGAAGATCCTCCCGAAGAGGCAGACGGATCGGGGATCTACGCTCATACTGAGTAGCTCGGGATACCAAACTCTTCGAGCCCAGTCCGGAGCCACAAGAATGACTTGGGCCCGGTCGTGCCGAATCTTCTTCAACACTCTGGGTAGAAGTGGTATAGGCGGAAAGGCGTACAACAGACCGCAACTCCACTCGCGACGAAAAGCGTCGCCGAGCGAGTGCCACCTTGGAAATTCCAACGCGCAGAACTGATGACATTGCGCGTTCTCTTCGGTGGCGAATAGATCTAACCAAGGCTCTCCCCATTGTAGAAAGAGTCCTTGCGCCACTTCCGAGTGAAGACGCCATTCGTGATCCATCATGCACCTGCGGCTGAGGTTCGTCCGCCCTGGCGTTCAGGGAACCTGCCAGGTGTTGAACCATCAGGAACATGCCCTGATGTTCCAGCCATGTCCAGAGGCGCAGAGCCTCCTGACAGAGGGTCCACGACCCCACCCCGCCCTGTTTGTTGCAGTACCACATGGCGGTGGTGTTGTCTGTGAACACCTGCACTACCTTCCCTTTGACAGAGGGAAGGAATGCCTTGAGTGCAAGTCGGATCGCCCGGAGCTCCAGAAGGTTGATATGGAGCCAAGACTCCGCCGGAGACCAGAGGCCTCTGATCTCCGCCTCTCCCATGTGACCGCCCCATCCCAGAAGGGACGCGTCCGTCACAACTGTGTGCTCTGGCTGGGGAAGGGAGAGGGATCTGCCCATGACCCATTGCCGGTTCGAGAACCACCACTGCAACTGTTTTGCAGTCCCCTCCGAGATCTGGACGTGATCGGACAGGTTGCCCTGGTGCTGCGCCCACTGGAACTTCAGGTCCCACTGCAGAGCCCGCATATGCCATCTGGCATGATTGACCAGCAGGATGCAGGAGGCCATGAGGCCCAGCAGCCTCAGGGTCATCCGTACCGAAACCCAGGATAAAGGCTGAAAGATTGGAATCATAGCCTGAATATCCCGGACTCGCCGTTCGGGAGGATAGGCCCGAAACTGCGCCGTGTCCAGAACTGCTCCGATGAAAAGGAGCTGTGGAGAAGGAATCAGATGCGACTTTGGCACATTGATGGAGAACCCCAGCGAGTGCAGGAGTTCGGCCGTAGTCTGGAGGTGGGAGACGACTGCCTGGGACGAGCCTGCCTTTAGCAGCCAGTCGTCGAGGTAGGGGAAGACTGAAACCCCTGCCCGGCGCAGATGAGCTGCGACCACCGCCATCACTTTCGTGAACACCCGAGGGGCACTGGTAAGGCCAAAGGGGAGCACGGTGAACTGAAAATGCTCGAGGCCTACCGTGAACCGAAGGTAACGCCGGTGGGCCGGCAGGACGAGGATGTGGAAATAGGCGTCCTGCAAGTCCAACGCTACCAACCAGTCTCCAGGGCAGTCAAGACCTGAGCTAGGGTGAGCATCTTGAACTTCTCCTTCCGGAGGAAGAGATTGACGTTCCGGAGGTCCAAGATAGGACGCATGTCCTCCTTGTCCTTTTTGGGCACCAGGAAGTAGTGGGAGTAGCAACCACGTCCTACTTCTGGGGTCGGAACATGCTCGACGGCCCTCTTGGCCAAGAGGGCCGTGACTTCCTTCTGCAGAAGTACCAAGTGATCCCCTGACATGCGTGGAATTGAGGTGGCATGGCTGGGGGGGTGGTCTCGAAGGGGAGGGAGGAGCCCCTTCGGACAATGTCCAAGACCCACCTGTCCGAGGTGATGGGACGCCAGTGGTGAAGGTGATGGCGGACCCTGCCCCCTACTGGCGTGCTGTGCACCTGAAAGGAGGGACTAGGAGGGCTTGGAGGCCCCGGACGGGTTGGAGGTGGTGGCCTGACCCGCACGCTGGTTGCCCGAACCGCCACGGCGGTATCCACGTCCTCGGCCACGCGAAGACGCCTGCTGCGCGGGCCGGTGGCTGGGCTGCTGACGTGACTGGGCGCCCCTGCCGTGGCCACGATAGGGGCGAAAAGCAGAAGGTAGCGGAGGGCGTGTAGCAGAAAGGCCCAGGGACTTGGCAGTAGCCCGTGAGTCCTTAAAACGCTCCAACGCATGGTCTGCTTTGGAACCAAAAAGACCGACTCCATCAAAGGGCATGTCCATGAGAGTATTCTGGACATCCCCTGAAAAACCAGTGGTTCTCAGCCAGGCGTGGCGACGCAGCGCCACCGTCGTTGCAATAGATCTGCCCAGCGTGTCGGCGGTATCAAGGCCACAACGTATGGTGTATTTGGCCGCATCCCTTCCTTCCGCAATGGCGCGGGTAAGCAGTGTCTGGACCTCCTCAGAACACTGTGGCGGAACAGTCGCCACCGAATCCCACAAGGAGTGGGTATATCGGCCCAAAAGACAAGCGGTGTTGATGGACCGCAAGCCAGCACTGGAGGAAGAAAAACCCTTCTTCCCAAATTGATCCAGGCGTTTGGATTCCCTATCCGGAGGGCGGTAGGGAAGGCGGTTTGGGAAGCCGAGGCTTGGAGAACCAAGCTCTCAGGAGTGGGGTGGACAGAGAGAAACAAGGGGTCGCCCGGAGCTGGGCGATGGCGTCGGGACACGTTCCTATCCACAGGAGCCCCTGTGTTGGGCTTGGACCAGGCGCCCAAAAGAAAGTCAGTTAGTGCATCGTTGAACGGCAGCACAGTCTCCAAGGAGGAGGCTGCCGGCTGAAGCACTTCTGTCAAGAGATTAGTCTTGACCGTCACCGTAGGGAGTCGGAGATGTAAGGCTCCAGCTGCCCTACGCAACACCGTTGCAAAATTGGCTCCCTCCTCCGTAGCCACGGGAGGAGACAGCATGCCAGTGTCAGGGGAAGTATCTAGACCACTGGCATCCCCTAGTTCCTCTGCCCAGTCCTCATCATACTGACACTGCTGTGCCAGAGGGTCCTCAGACCCCTCCCAGTCCTCCTGGTCCTCCTCCGGTTCAAAATAAGGAGGAGGAGGGACATTTGGGACCCAAGGTCCCATCGGCGCCGGAACCGGCGTCGAGCGACGTCGGTCCGGCTCCATGTCCGGAGCCGGAGAGTACATGGGGACGACGCCGCCCGGAGCCCCGGGCGGCGTCAGGAACGGCACCGGAGACATCGACGCCGGCGGAGGCGTGGTCAGGTCGACCGGCGTCGATGGGGGTTGCGGTACCACCGGAGCCGGGATCGAGGCCGGGGCCGAAGCCGGAGCCGGGACCGAGGCTGGAGGCACGAGCGACGCCGGGACCGGAGTCGTCGGCGACGCCGGGGCAACCCCATCAGGGCCTGCGGGGCCCGAAGGCGCACCCGAGGGACCTTGAGGCCCGAAGAGGCGGGCCATGGCCGACAGGAATTCCTGTACTTGGGCCGGATCCGCCCCCGAACCCGGGAAGGACGGGTATTGCGGGGGCGACTCCACAGGCAAGTCCGGGGCCGCGGGGACGGTGCCGGGAGGGGCCTCAGCCGAGTTGCGAGACCGGCGAGGCGAAGTCCTAGAGCGATGATGCTTTTTGGACTTCTTGTGTTTAGACTTACCGGACGACGAAGACTTGGATCCCGACGACCGGCGAGGACTCCGCGACCGACCCCTCGACCTCTCACGCGACCGGGGCTTGGTGTGGCGCGGAGCCGACTGCCGGGCCTCGAGGAGCTTTCGAGACCGCTCTCGCAAAGCTTTCGGGTTGAGGGCCCGGCAGTCGGAACACGACTTCGTGTCGTGGTCTCGCCCGAGGCAGAAGAGACACTCCAGATGCGGGTCTGTGATGGACATCATCCGAGCACAGGCGTCGCAACGTTTAAAGCCGGGCATCCCTACGACACCTTGGAGTCAATTGAAAGAAACAGTGAAAAAATTCACCAAAAAAGTTAGTCAAAAAATGACTAGGTCACTGCTCTTCCCGGATCTGCGCTTGCTGGCGCGGAAAAAGAAGAACTGACGTCAGCGCGCAGGGGCGGCGTCTAAGTACTGCCCGCGACGTCATCCCGGCGATCACGACGCCGACGACGGACGCGGAGCCGCACAACGCCGCCTACCGACGCGCAAGGGTACTGCTACGCAAGGACTTTCCGGATCCAGCCTGACGCCTGGGGATATTCTAAGGTAAGGAATCTGTCACTAACGTGTCTCTTTCAGATAATGCCTTTCATTTATGTGTTAGTTATCAAAACAAATTAAAGGCATTGTCATTTACAATGCCAATAGCTTAAACTCTTGCAAATGCGAGACCTATTGCATTGCAAATGCTTGTTCTTGGTGCTGCGAGGCTGGTGAGACGTTTCCACAGATTTCATGGACTCCTGATGCTCCATCACAGGATCTAGCCCTTTTGTGAGACCTAGAAGAGGGGTCACTATCCTCCTCAGAAGCTGATTTCTGAGTTTTCATTTTCTGAAGCCACAGAAGAGCCTCCCTTCCCTGCCCCTCTGTTTTTTAACAGAAAGTGCAACAAATCTTGCACTGTTACCTCATGCTTGAGATAAAGGCAGTAAATGCAGTCCTTATGCCAGTCACCCACATGAACTCTCGTCTTCCCACAGGACTTACATGGACGAAAAAGGCCTTCTCAGTCAGACATAGTAGATAGTAAGGCTGAAAATAGCTTTTCAGGTGAAAAAACTAAGCAGAGCTCAGAGAGACTCCCTTCACACACGATGTGCAGTGAAAATCTGAGGGAATCAGCCTCTCTTGGTTGTGTTCTAGAGGGTGCTACAACCTGATTGGACATAGTTAAGGTTTGGTCCTTTTTTAAAAAGGACATAGATAGGCTATTTATATTATGGCCTAGTGCCATTATAGGCTATGTTATACTTACTTCTTTACTATACTAACATGGGATTCCAACTTTGACAGGGAATGATTCAAGCATGTGAATCTCTGAAAGATCCAATACTTGATAACTGAACCTTATTTCACCATATTATCATAAATCACAATCAAAGGAAACCAAATAACAAGCTACAATTACTGAAAAGGTGTTTGTGTGCAGATAAGGATCGCTGAATCAGTCCCTACATATAGAATATAAATGGTTAGTAGTGTACAAGAGGATGTTTTTTAGAGAGGGGTTCTGAGTGACAATTAGAGTGAAGCTTGAGTTGCCTAGGATATCACTGAACCAGAAGTGAAAACATCTACATTGTTGATTTATTACACATCTATAATTATGTATGCCCCCCCCCCCCACTACAACCTTGCCCAAAAAAAGAAATATCCATTGGATTTCAACATTTACACAGCAGCAGAGGAGTAATGATGGAGCAATACATTAACCCGTTACTCCTTTCAAAGATTCCTGACTTAATGCCACTCATCCCCACGATTTACTCTCAACAACCAACGTTGGAAATAGCTGGTCTCCTACCCTCCACCATAAACTGAAAACTAAATACCTGTCCTCCTGCCACCCACGCTTTACATTTACTCTCCCCAATAGTCTGCACACACTGTGGAAAAAATAGCTGTCCTCCTGCCATTCGCCCCTTGAGACTTGACTAAAGGAAGAAAAAAAAAAAAAAAAAAAAGGAGAACCAGGCCTTCACACATATGGATGGATATATATATATATATCCCTCCACTTATTGGATTGTATCCCCGCGAGTGCTGGTCTTTTCTTTCCAAAAGGAGCCGAGAGATTACACGGGATGTACCCCCATGGAGATATATATATATATATATCAAAAACAGCGCCGTCCCAAATACTCCAAAAGGACAACACACCTTGGCCACAAACTTTCTCCAGCGTGATTTTACTTCAGCAAAGTCACCCTACGCGTTTCGGAGCGTCCGCTCCTTGCTCACGAGTAATGTGAATGCAAAAAAATAAAGTATTTAAATAAATCATGTGATACTACAGATCCTAAACAGTGAAAACAGACTTCATGGAATATTTTACAAACATATTCGTGGAAATAATACAACAGTCACTGCCACAATATTCACAGTAATTATACCAACAGTATACTTAAATTCATTGTATGACTATTTATACAAATAAAGTTTAGCAAGTGTGATATCAGTGTCTGTAGAGCATCACCATATTTTCTATTGGTCGCGCCTCTGCGTGGACTACATTTCCCATAAGTCTTAAAATTGTAAATCAAATACTAACAACTTTATTTAGAGTCCGTTAAAGATAACAACCCCAGCCATCCACAGTTTTGCATTGTTATATATAACTATAAATAATACGAATTACCCTTCTACAGCCCCAGTGGGCTAATTCCTTAGTGGCTGCGTTTAATTTACCAAACCAATATAAGCTATTCTGAAAATACGTCTATACTACGCATTCAATTCATGTCTCATCCCAGTGGATAAAAAGTAAGACAACTTTAAGTAAACACCGCTGCCACCGATAGTAAATTTATTTAGATAAAATAAAATAAAAAACAAAACATGGCAAAATTAACAAAGTTCTGCCCCAGTGGGCTAATGAAGTACTGCCCCAGTGGGCTAATCATTATGTGGCACAGACCAAATCCAATTGGTAAATTTCGGACTCACCAAATTCTAGTTGATAATCATCAAAACATCAAGAAGGAATAGTCAACACAGTTATGGGCTCATTTCAAAAGGTCGTCTGCTGTATCAGACCCGCCCCCACACCATATTTCATCACCCTAGTGGGTTACTATATGCAACTTAATTGCTCCTATTAAATGTCTCAGTAAAGACTTAAACTTTCATTTTCCCATGATGAATAGTACATCCATATTAAAGTTCTAGTTTACTGATGGAAAATATTCAATAACAATTTCTGGCAGATATTGTACTCAATTTGCCTTCCACTTGCTTTGTGACATATCCAAGATCTGAAAAATAAAATGTAACAAAAAAGTGAATATCATGTACCATATATCATCCTTATTTTACATTTACACATCCAATTCAATAGACAGAAGAAAGTGAAGATAAAAACATATTTTAAAATCAATTTGTATGATAAGTTTCATTTTGAGAACACTCCTTTCGGGCAATAAGCCTCTTAACCTAAATGTATGGCTAGTGCTTCATCACTATTATGCCCTGTTGGCTGCATTGTGTGATACTTTATAATCATCCTTGATTCTAGGCGTCTTAATTCTTTTACTCTATCGCCTCCTCTCTGGCTACTACGTAACTGAACCACAACAGCG